>CM063284.1:98507945-99820309 GCA_032173965.1 Sitta carolinensis | reverse complement strand
AAAAATCCCGACGGAGAGAAAGAAGGAAGGAGGGAACGAGAAAAAAAAACCGACGGAGAGAAAGAAGGAAGAAGGGAACGAGAAGGGAAAACTGACGGACGAACGAAGGAAGGAGGGAACGAGAAAAAAGCGGCGGAGAGAAAGAAGGAAGGAGGGAACGAGAAAAAAAAAATACTGAGAGAGAGAAGGAAGGAGGGAACGAGAAAAAGAAGCTTACGGAGAAAAAAAAAGGAAGGAGGGAACGAGAAAAAAATCCCGACGGAGAGAAAGAAAGTGGAGGGAACGAGAAGAAAAAAGCGTACGGTGGGAAGAAGGAAGGAGGGAATGAGAAAAAAACGACGGAGAGAAAGAAGGAAGGAGGGAACGAGAAAAAACAAACGATGGAGAGAAAGAAGGAAGGAGGGAACGAGAATAAAAAACGGCGGAGAGAAAGAAGGAAGGAGGGAATGAGAAAAAAAAAAACAACGGAGAGAAAGAAGGAAGGAAGGGAACGAGGAAAAAAATCCGACGGAGAAGAAAGGAAGGAGGGAGAGAGAAAAAAAAAACCGACGGCGGAGAAAGAAGGAAGAAGGGACGAGAAGGGAAAACTGACGGAGAGGAACTAAGGAAGGAGGTAACGAGAAAAAAAAGCGGCGGAGAGAAAGAAGGAAGGATGGGGAACGAGAAAAAAAAATACTGAGAGAAAGAAGGAAGGAGGGGAACGAGAAAAAGAAGCTACGGAGGAAAAAGAAGGAAGGAGGGAACGAGAAAAAAAAACTGACGGAGAGAAAGAGGAAAGAGGGAACGAGAAAGATAAACCGGCAGAGAGAAAGAAGGAAGGAGGGAACGAGAAAAAAAACCGATGGAGAGAAAAAAGGAAGGAGGGATCGAAAAAGAAAAAACGATGGATAGAAAGAAGGAAGGAGGGAATGAGAAAAAAAAAACGACTGAGAGGCAAGAAGAAAGGAAGGAACGTGAAAAAAAACCCGACGGAGAGAAAGAAGAAGGAGGCGAGAAAAAAAAAATGAGGAGAGAAAGAGAAGGAGGAACGAGAAAAAAAACCGAAGGAAAAAGAAGAAGGAGGGAACGAGAAGAAACGGCGGAGAAGAAGGAAGGGGACGAGAAAAAACGAAGGGGAACGAAGGAAGGGAGAGAAAAAACCCAAGATAAAGGAGGAAGAGGAACGAGAAAATAACAACGGAGATAAGAGGAGGAGGAACGAGAAAAAGTGCGGAGAGAAAGAAGAAGAGGGACAAGAAAAAAAAAATGGAGAAAGAGGAAGGGGAACGAGAAAAACAGAAAAAAGGAGGGAAGAAAAAAAAAAGAGGGAAAAGAAGAAAAAAAAAAAACCGGAAGAAAGAGGGAAGAGGAAAAAAAAAGGAGGAAGAGGAAGAGAAAGAAAAAAACGGAGAAAGAAGGAAGGAGGGAAGGAAAAAAAAACCCGACGGAGAGAAAGAAGGTGGAGGGAACGAGAAAGAACAAAGCACGGAAAGAAGGAAGGAGGGAATGAGAAAAAACCGAACGGGGAGAAAGAGGAAGGAGGGAACGAGAAAAAAAAACGAAGGAGAAAGAAGGAAGGAGGGACGAAAAGAAAAATCGACGAGAAAAGAGGGGAAGAGAAGAAAAACGAGAGAGAGAAAAGAAGGAGGGAGGGACGAGAAAAAAACGACGGAGAGAAAGAGGAAGGAGGGAGGAGGGAACGAGAAAAAAAAAACGATGGAGAGAAAGAAGGAAGGAGGGAACGAGAAAAAAAACAACGGCGGAGAGAAAGAAGGAAGGAGGGAACGAGAAAAAAATCCCGACGAGAGAAAGAAGGAAGGAGGGAAGGAGAAAGAAAAAACGGATGGCGAGAAAGAAGGAAGAAGGGAACGAGAAGGGAAAACTGACGGAGAGAACGAAGGAAGGAGGGAACGAGAAAAAAAGCGGCGGAGAGAAAGATGGAATGGGGGGGAAGAAAAAAAAAAAATACTGAGAGAAAGAAGGAAGGATGGAACGAGAAAAAAGAAGCTACGGAGAAAAGACAGAAGGAAGGGGAACGTGAAAAAAAAACTGACGGAGAGAAAGAAGGAAGGAGGGAACAAGAAAGATAAACCGGGGAGAGAGAAAGAAGGAAGGTAGGGATCGAGAAAAAAAACCCGACGGAGAGAAGAAGGTGGAAGGGAACGAGAAGAACAAAGCTACGGTGGGAAAGAAGGAAGGAGGGAATGAGAAAAAAACCCGACGGAGAGAAAGAAGGAAGGAGGGAACGAGAAAAAAAAAACGAAGGAGAGAAGAAGGAAGGAGGGAACGGAAAAAAAAAAACGACGGAGAGAAGAAGGAAGGAGGGAACGAGAGAAAAAACGACGGAGAGAAAGAAGGAAGGAGGGAACGAGAAAAAAAAACCGACGGAGAGAAAGAAGGAAGGAGGGAACGAGAAAAAAAAACGACGGGAGAGAAAGAAGGAAGGAGGGAAGGAAAAAAAAAACCGGACGGAGAGAAAGAAGGAAGGAGGGAACGAGAAAAAAAACCCGATGGAGAGAAAGAAGGAAGGGCGGATCGAAAAAGAAAAAACGATGGATAGAAAGAAGGAAGGAGGGAATGAGAAAAAAAAACGACTGAGGGCAAGAAGAAAGGAAGGAACGTGAAAAAAAACCCGACTGAGAGAAAGAAGGAAGGAGGGGAACGAGAAAAAAACCAACGGAGAGAAAGAAGGATGGAGAAAGAAAAAGTGAGGGAGAAAAAGAAGGTAGGATGGAACAGAGAAAAAAACCCACAGATAAAAAGGAGGAAGGAGGGGAACGAGAAAAAATAAACAACGGAGATAAAGAAGGAAGGAGGGAACGAGGAAAAAAAAGTCGACGGAGAGAAAGAGGAGGAAGGGTGGGAACGAGAAAGAAAAACCGACGGAGAGAAGGAAGGAAGGTGGGAAACGAGAAGAAAACCGGTGGATTGGAAGAAGGAAGGAGGGAACGAGAGAAAAATTTGACTGTAGAGAAAGAAGGAAGGAGGGAACGAGAAAAAAAAAAACGACGGAGAGAAAGAACGAAGGAGGGAACGAGAAAAAAAACCGACGGAGAGAACGAAGGAAGGAGGGAACGAGAACAAAAAAACGATGGAGAGAAAGAAGGAAGGAGGGAACGAGAAAAAATACGGGCGGAGGAAAGAAGGAAGGAGGGAACGAGAAAGAAAAAACCGACGGAGAGAAAGAAGGAAAGAGGGAAAGACAAGAAAAAGAAAAAATGGAGAGAAAGAAGGAAGGAGGGAAAGAGAAAAAAAAACCGACGGAGAGAAAGAATAAAGGATGGAACGAGAAAAAAACCCGACGGAGAGAAAGAAGGAAGGAAGGAAGGAGAAAGCAAATTAATTTAAGGAGGAATGTCGGGAAAGAAAATCTGATACAAAGAAGGACTGAGGGAACAAGATAGATAATCTGAAGGAGAGATAGATGGATAGAGGGAACAAGAAAGAAAAACTGAGTAATACATAGGAGGAAGGGGGGAATGAGAAAAAAAAATGTAAAGAAGGAATGAGGGAATGAAAAAGAAAAACCAATAGAAAGAAAGAAGGAACAAGGGAATGAGGAAAAGAAATCCATGGAGAGAAAAGAGTGAGGGAATGAGAAACAGGTGTCCTCTGTTCCTTTGGTTCCAATGTTAACAGCCTTGTTTTCTTTTTCTTCAGGGATAAACGTGAATCTTATCAATTCCTTCTTCCGTCAGCTCATTTTTTTGGTTTACTGACCAGCTGTTTACCCTTTCCAAAATTTATCTTCCACAGTCTAGCATAATGTCAATGATTTATTCATCTGAATGTTCATATATTGTCCTTAATTAAAATCACTCAAACATTTTCAATAGGTACTTTTTTTTTTTTTTTTTTTTTTTTTTTTTTTTTTTTTTTTTTTTTAATAATAATAAAAACATGCATTCTGTTTTAAGGTAGTAGCTTCCATATACAAATTTCAGGTGTGATTTACACAGTCAGTGTGGCCCAGGGAACTTTCCCACTGGGGTTCATGCAGCTCTCTTGATTGGAGTTTGAGATGGTTTTTTAGACATGAGCCATTCCATGCCAGCAGATCTCAGACACCAGTAAATTAAACTGGCCTGTTATTATTTCTTGTACAAACATCACTTCTGTCTTGGTATAGTCATAGACTTCGGTTTCAGCTGATGCTTGTAATTGTAGATACAAAAAAATCAACACTGAATAAACCTAAAATATACAATGCAAAAAATAGTCACATGTTGAGATTCACTACAATAGCAAGTACAATAATCTCCAAGTAATGTGCCTCATCATTTCTCCTACTGCAGTTCAAAATAAAGTCCTCATGGGTTTTATTTTTAAAATCCCACAAATTTCACTCTAAGGAAGTAGTACACTCATGAAGAGGTTATGAACAGACACCCACAAGGAAACTTCCTAAATTTGCCTTCAGATTTTAATATTTTGGCCATCCATATGGACCAGCTTTAAAGAATGTTATACAGCATCTTACTTACTAGCTATTTTTAGCAAGACACATCAACATAGGCACCCATTGAAAGTTTAAACAATAGCTATGGGGAAATGCCCATACTTCAATACCCAGGCTCATGAAGGAAATGTCATTCCTCACAAGCTGGCTAAATGTACCATAGTCTTTAGGCATACTACACACACAGCTGGTGGAGCCAGGACTGAGGATCTATTGCAATAAGCCAGAGCAATTATCCACAACATGAGAGAGCATTCTTGAAGAGCTGAGGCTGTGAAATGTATCTTCCTCAGGGGAACAACCTACAGATTGAAAGCTGCACTCCATATAACAATGCTGTTCTCCACTTCATAATACAAGAAAGAAAGAAAAAAAAAAAACAAATACGAGGGCTATTTCATGACATTGAAAGGTAGTGAAGAGCCATTTAATGGCATTGAAAGGTAAGAGGTTCAAAAAACATGGGAATGGGAATGCTCTCTCATAGTTTGCAACTGCCTAATCAGACAGGAGCTGCCATGGCAAGCTTACCCAGATTCAAGAGGGAAGGTGACATTCAAATAACCTGAAAAGTTCTTGTTATCATACTTCATTTATTACAAAGAAACCACCTGCCTTGAGATTTACGTGTATCTGTTTCTAATCAAGCTCAGGGTAAAGCTTAATGCTGCAGTACAGATTACCCTGTGTCTAGGTAATGTCTGGTACTTTTATTTTCTTCTGAAACCTTAATTCCTGGCCTCCAACATGATGTTTCTCCAACCCAGAATGGACAAGCTTGATTTCTTGTCAGGAAGTATATTTATGAGTCCTGTCACAAATGAAGCAGTCAATACACACTAATAGGACAAAGAATTTTGTGACATAGGAAGAAAATCTTCTAAATATTCTGTATGCATGTAATTCAGGTATATATAATTATTATGTTCGACACTGCAGTATAAATTCTGGCTTGCACCTGGATATATGTTTCTAATTAAATCAGCTGTCTACCTATAATCAATTTTGCAATATAGGCAAATCTTCAGAGTATGTAACAAAAGACTGTGCTTCCCTAGGACATTCGTCATGGGTTTTGTTTGATGTAGACCAGATTGTCCATGGAAATGCCAATATCATATTAACATTCCATAGTCTGCTTTGATTACCATTACCAAGCACCTTGCAAACTTTCAGCCTAAAATGTCACTGTGTAGATTTGGAGAAGAATAAAACCTTTTTGTGATTCCTCCTCTCACAGTGTATGAGAAGCTCCCAATTGCCAACAGAATTAAAGGAATATTTCACCACTACCTAGAAGTGAAATATTTATTCCAAGGATTTTGCTTTGTTGAATATTCATGGTTGAAATGCTTGGAAAACAAAAGGCCATTATTCACTTGCACATGACAAACCAAAACATAATGGCTGGTTGCCTCCTCAGTGAGCCCCAAAGGTTACATTGGAGTAGATGTGCATGAAAGAGACAGCAGAAAAGGCAGGGGATGTGTCTTAAGTTGTAGATCAAAGCTTCATTCACTAATAAATTACAAATGTCTCCATAGGTGCCCTATACAGAAATGGAAAGAAGTTGACAGGAATTTACCTCAGAAGGCTTTTCCTGCATTCCCAACCAAAACACACAACTGCACAATGCAGGTTACCGCAAGGTGGGGAACTAGTCTCCTGATCCAGAAACAGGCAAACACAATAAACCTACTTCTCATTGAGTGGGCACAGTCAGAATTTGACCTAACATGGAAGGGACAGTGTCTTGCAGGTTACATGGAAGTCTGGCAGACCTGCTTCTCTTGGAAACCCAAAATGTTAATCAGCAAGACTAACAGGTATATACTTTGACTCTAGCTCCACCTCCTGTACCCTGGCTTCTCTGGCCTCCTCATCCATCACGTTTCCTTACAGATACATGAGTGATTCCGGTATGGAATTACCTTGTACACAAAACCCCAGTCTCTTTGATTACTCTTCTTGGAAAGTATCATTGTTGACATGAAACTCTTCTCTGGTTTGTTCACAGGTTTTCTCACTAAAGAGCCAGTTGAATCACACCAAACTGGGGCCAACAAGCAAGTGAACGTGGAAAAGACAATCACTGAAATAGAACCTTAGATGAATGAAGAAACAAGGTGGCTTGATGGCATAGTTGAAGCCACAAATGTGGAGATTTACTTAACCAATATGTGTTCTTTGCTAAGTCTTGCATGCAGTTTAGCTACAAGTCCTGCAGTAAGCTTGCATTTCCTGCTTTCTAGACTTAAATTTTGGTGTGCAATTCCTATTCCTGATTGTGCCTTAATAAAACTGAAAGAGATCAGAGGAAATTTGGGTTGATTATCCCGTTGTTCCAAAATGGTTTTCAGTGAGTCCTCAGCAGATCCCGGTACCTTGTTAGGATATGTAGGAACTTCTATAAACTTAAGATTATTTTAAGAGAGGGTGAAATAGTGTAGAATGAGAGAATGAAAAAAAGAAGACCACAGTCAATGGTAAAGCAAATTAATAGATGTGTTAGTGTTCAGAAACACATAATCACAGATGGATTATATGCCAGGTGCTTTTATTAAGAGTGCTTGGGAACTAGGGGTATAGCTACCCAAATCTAGCTACATCCATCTGTTCAGAATGCACATATTTATACCATTTTAGTTGATTATATAAGTGCATATTTGTTTAGGCAAAACAATTATTACAATAACTGTACTTATATTGTCCCATTGCACAAACATGATCTCATCTGCAGGTACCCTGGAAACTCTAAACATTGATTCTCATGATCCCCAAATCAACAGATATTTTACCCTAAATAATCACATCGTTTGTGTTTCTTATCAATATGCTTAATTATAACCTATGTAAGTGCAGTTTTGCATGGTCCACTAAAAACCAAGCGCAGTATTCCTTTCCCATGATTTTAGAAACATTTTAACCCTATACTAACAGACTAACCACAAACATTATTTTACATTGTGTTTTTTCTCTTATATTTTTAAAATCTCTCTCCCAGCCACCCCACCCTTTTGCTCTCCGCAAAACAGGATGTAGGAAAAGACAGTTCAGAGAAGCCTGTTGTTTAAGTATTCTTTGGATAGCAAAGAAAGAAGAATATGCAAAACCCCTCAATTTATACCTTTGCAAAATCAGATGTGAGTGCAATGCTATACTTAAAGAAAATCATAATCTCCTTTACAACACAATTCTTTTAATTGAAACACAGACCAAAATAGTTTTGTATCAGATGGGATTCTTAAAATAAATATAATTTGTAGATATTATACGCATATTCAGAAACTGAAAAAATTCATTCAAATATAATGCACGACATTTAAATAAAAACATCCTGAAAGCTACTTGTGCTATCATAAAATAAGCTCAGTGCATACCTGAGAATACCAAAGGGCATAATCCATCAAAGGGGAATAATCCTCTGTTGTGTCATAAACACAAATCAAGGGAGTGTAAAACCTATGTAGTGTCACAGTTTTATACTGAAACATAAATGTTAGCACCAGGATAGATTTTGCTTTCAAGATGCAGATCTGTGTTGCATTGCCCCTGGGTGAGCTCATTACATGCCAGGTCGACTCTGGTTGGGTTTGCAATGGATTTCGGTAAGCAGCTTTCTAACTGTAGGAGGGTAATGATGTGTGCAGCTTGCTCCCACATGAAATCTTTCAATAGAAGAAATTTCCTGGGCTGATAAAGCCCTGCCCAAGAAATGTGTGTGCTTGCTCAGCCTGCATGGCTACTACTGGTAGAAAAATCTTCACAAAGCATAAAATTCTAGATGCTGTGATATGAGTTACAGTTTGGAACAGAAAGAAAGTGTATTAAACTGAACTGATTGAAATCAGGGATACAAATTGAATCTCCTTTTTAGAATTTGAATTTTAAAAAGTTTTGTCTTGATATAAGTCAAGTACACTATTATATTTGCAACGGTATAGCACATAGAACATAAAGGAATAAGGAATGTGAAATAGTAATATCTACTTTAAGTAGATTAGGGTTATGAAATATTAAAGCTCACTTTCACCCTCTTTAAGAGAGACCAAAAGTGCAGCAATAGCACAAAATTATTTATTAACTATCCTAAGCATCTGACAATGTGCATGCGTTACAAAGATCAGGATCTCTTTAGATTCTAGTCATCTACAATCCTGAAAGACCACCATGCAGTTTTTCCTTCTGGAAGAAAGTACTTAGTTGGAAGATGAATGGTCTAATTTGTCCTACATGAAATTTCCCTTCTGGGCTTATGTAGACATCAGCTTGCCATACAGCTTCCTCTCCCACAGGTTGTCAGGGTTAAAGGAAGGACAGGAACAAAGACATGAGATGAGAAGCATCCAACTTTGCTCCATCTGAAATAAACGGGACATTGAAAATCCTGACCCAAAGCAATATGTAATATGCATAACAATATGCAAACATAAGTATAAGAATACTTATTATACTTAATTTTTTTTTTAAATTGGCTTTTCCTACATTTATTATTGTTTCATGATTCTTCAGACTGAGGGGAAAAGAGAACAGCAAAAGCAAAGACAATGGGAGGCAGAAAAAAAAGGAAGGATTAGGGGAAGAGAAGGCTGTCCTGTGGCCAGTGCTTCTTTCAGTTGTTTCTGACAGGGGAGAGCCTGTTCTGGTAAAGGCCAAGGAAACTAACCCAGGTGATGGAGAGAGGAAACCTTGCTGTACATCCCTCTGTGAGTGTGCCTTGTGTCTGGGGACGTTTAGCCCCACCTTGGGAGAAACCAGGGCTCTCCCTTCACAAGAGGGCTCTGAAAAAGGTGGAGAAAAAAGTCCTGAGTATGGATTTGGAGCAAGAAGTCTGCACCTTCAGCAGGGTTTGCCTCAGCAAACTGCAGCATGCCAGGAAGAGCTAAGCTTGCTTGGCTTCACCTGGATACTGGCATAGGCAGTAAACCAGGTGGTGGTGACAAGCTACGGTGGATCTTCCCCTATAAATTTAATCCTCTGTAACTGACACTATTGGAGTCCAGAATGCAGAGAATATTTCTCTGCAGGTTCTGAAGGATCCAAACCCTCTGACAAACACTGCTTTTAACCTTGGTCCATGGAAAGGGCTTCCTAGGCTTTGGGATGAAACAGAATTCTCAAGAATGCAAATTAGATAGTGGCATAGTATGTCATTTATCACAGGGTGAGGAATTTAGATTTTGGGCTTGTTAGTATGGTAAGTAGATGGACATAAGATAGAAGGGTTCTTGTCATTTTTAGAGTTCTATCTCCTTCTTCATCTACTCCATATTCTGCAGTGTTTGGGACACAGGACAATTGGCTGGAATTTGCCACAGTGTAGAGCTATGTGAATAGAAATTTAGTTGGTTATTGGTAGAAAAGTAGAAATAATGTATGTTCTAGGTGATAATTGGGTGAACTGTCTTTAAGAGAACCTTGATCTCATGTGTTCAGGGCCTTTCCATGTCTCTTCTCCCTCATGCTAAGCTGGTTTAAAGCCTGGTGTGCTGAGATTGCTGACAAGAAAACAATAAACAACCTGGAGAACAACCAAGAGTCCCATTTGAATTCTTTCTTAATGAGGACATTTGCAAAAAGGCCTCCCCTGTCAGGGGAGAGACATGTGAGAGTGGAAGAACTGCCACACCAGAGTACTGACCCAAAGCCCGTCACACTTCTGAAAAAAATTCAGAGGTTCTAACAAGCCAGCACTCCAGAGGCATTTGAGCATTTTCTACAGTTAAATAATATTTTCTGTTCTAATTGAGTCGTATCTACTTCTGTATTCTAAATATTACAATCACCTTCTGGAATACCACTTTGTCCTGCCAGAACATGGTCTGTACCTAATAGAAAAACTAATTTTTAGAATCACTTTTTTACCAGTGTGTCTTAGGTTGCAATGCAAGCTGTAACCACAAATATGTATTCTATCACCATCTGTTGAAACCAGGTGGAGCAGTGTTCTTTACCTCCTCCATGACCCATCCCCCAAAACTCCGGGGATGGGGGGATATCCTCTGTTAATGGGCCAGCTGCTAAAACCAGGTGGGATGGTTTCCTTTATCTCTTCCACAACGCATCCTTAGTCCAGGGAGTATCAGTAAAGGACAAAGAGACGGGACTCCAGCTAGGTGTTAACATGAAGCCGATTTATTGATTACACAGTCTCATCTTTTATACCTTTCCGGCATGAGCTTAAGCAATAATTGCCATAACTACCATATCTATATTTCTAAACAACGTTGCTTCACTCTACCTATGTGCTGCTTTTACCACTGCCTTGTACAAATATGCAAGGTATTGCAAAGTAAGCATTCTTTTCAAAATTCTGCTTGCTTCTGCCAAGGCTCGGGCCTAAAAGCTCAGGTCTACTCATTTTAGCATAAGTTCTGCCAAGGTTTGAGACCTACCAAGCTTAGCATATCCATTTCTGTAATGAGTTCAGCTGTGCTTCCAGTTCTGCTCTCCAGCTGTATCCCCACATGGGAGGTATCTTCTTCTGTTAATGGGCCATGGACTCTCACTGCATGACTGACAAAATTACATCATCCCACTGGGAGATGCTTCACACAGAGGGAGGATATCCAAGCATTCCTACCTGGATATAATCTGAGATTTTGAACACTGCAGTCAGCCTTTCCACTGTATCCTCAGAGGAAGAACAGGCCCATCTACCATCACCACTGCACCTTTAGAGGAAATCTACACATTTCTACAGGATCATTGCTTCAACAAAACCACATCTGCCACTCCAGGAGGACTGGAGCCACCATTTAATGGTACTGCTAGCAATACCCTGACCCACAGGGTATCAGGGTGTCAGGTCTATTCTGACTCTGGCATTGTGGGTTTTTTTTCTTTGTACTACTGCATTTATATCTTATCTTTCATAATAAAGAACTGTTATTCCTATTCTCATATCTTTGCATGAGACCCCCTTAATTTCAAAATGATAATAATTCAGAGAGGGTTTACATTTTCCATTTCAAAGAAGGCTCCTGCCCTCCTTAGCAGATACCTGTCTTTTCAAACCAAGACACGATAGCAAGATGAGCAAGTTCTGAAATTTCTACGTTACAAAGCCAAAGGCAAGATTATTGCTGGTGACTGCCTTTATATAATTTATTCGTGCTCCACTCACTGAGTAGTAATACAATGTGATTTTTCACAGCTTCTGCATGTATCTCTCCTTGGGTGTGTGTAACAATTACAGTGATCTACTTCATCACAGCTATGCAGCATAAGTTTTTGCTGCCTTGAGACCCAATTAAATACTTGTGGCATATAGTGAAGATTCTGTTTATCAGTGCATTATTTTAAGTTTCAAAATTTGGTGGCTGTGCAACTAGTGTAACGAAGTGACAAGTTGGAGTGCAGCATAATTAAAAATCTTGTTATTGTGAAGGCAATTAACAGTGGATGAGAAAGGTGCTAATTACTGTATTTGTTTAAAATGGACCACTTAGTTTCTCGCCTTTGATAAGTTTAGAGAAGAATCTAGATTTCTGGGGGGAGTTTGGTAATGTGGGTTCAGTGTTAACTTCAGCAGTGCAGGCAGTTTTGTAGCAAATTTGTTCTTGATATCTCTTTACTCATTGCTGTTCCAACTTCAGGAATAGACTTTTTTTCACTGCTGACTTTGTAAGAAGCATTTTTTTTGCCAGACTTGGATCTGATTTTATTACATGTCCAGAAAGAAACAAAGACAACTAAGAGAAAAAAGAAGTACTCAGTTATTTTTTCTTTTACATTTATACATTCACTAGAAGTTGCTGAGCAGGAAATCACTGGTTTATTGTGTTGATTTTGGCTGGGATAGAGTTAATTTTCTTCATAGTAGCAGGCATGGGAACATGTTTTGAATGTGTGTTGCAACAGTCTGACAACTCAGGGACATTTTCATTACTGCTGAGCAGCACTTGCAAGGTGTCAAGGCCTTTTTTGCTTCTCCTACTGCCTTGCCAGCAAGGAGGGAGGGTTGGTTTGAAAGACTTCTGAGGGGATGTCTTAGTTTGGAAGACAGGTATCTGCTAGGGAAAAGCAGGAGCCTCTCCTGGAATGGAGAATTGTTATAATTTTGAAATTAAGGGTCTCTCAGGCAAACATATAAGGATAGGGATAGCAGTTCTTTACCTGTGTTTAATGAGGCAAACAGAACAACAATAACTATGGCATTAACAAGAAATAGAACCAGGGAGACAGTCAGTTTTCTCTGATGCTGGTACCCTTCTCTTGTGGGCAGTTACCATCACAGGCGGCTGGAGTGAGGAGTCCCGATATGCTGGAGATGGATCAGAAGCTCCCTGGCAGTGGCTGGAGCTGCAAAAATGTCCCGGCAGGACAGGGGGTGCGGGCTGAGGTGTGGAGAACACTTGGAGCAGGAGCGAAGGAACAGCAGGGAGCAGAGACTGTGGTGGCACAGCTCCTGGCAAGGCAGACAGGGACCAGGGTCAGGATTGCTGGGGCACACATGAAGAGACCGTGACAGGAAACTCTGAACTGAGGTCCAGTGGTGCTGGTGAAAATCTGCCTGAAATCAGAAACCCACAGTCTGTTCCCTTCCCGAGCCAAGAACTCCCCAGAGAGAAATGAAGTCCGGGTGCTCACCTCTCCCCCGACTTCAGCCACTTCTTTTGTCTTTCTAAAGTACCCATAAGTGCCCAGTAATTAGTTCCCTAGCAACTTATGGGGAAAAATTCTATAAGAAAGAAACCCAACCCTCCTGTGTCAGGGGACACAGGAAAGCTGACCCCAACTGAGCGAAAGGATGTGGTAAATGACCTTGGGAAGTGGTGATTGAATTCCTTGTTCTGCTTTGCATGTGTATGTATTTCGCTTTCTCTGTTAAACTATCTTTATCTCAACCCATGAGTTTTCTCACTTTTACTCTCTTGGTTCTCTCCCCTGTCCTACTGGGAGCAAGCCACTGTGTGGCGCTTAGTTGCCAGCTACGGTTAAACCCAAAAAATTGTATAATCTAAAATGAAGATGAGGAAGATCTGTATTACCTCTTCAACACCAGTAAAACAAGCAACCATTGAAGAGAATATCTCAAGGTACAATGCTACACTGTCATAACAGCAACCACATGTACCCAAGGATATAAAAACTTACCCAGAGCTTCAATGTGGTTTTGAGTAACTTTCCATAATTGTTTTCCAAGGCAACTTCCAGTAATTTCTGCGGGTAAAATTCTGCTGTGGTAACCTTCAATAATAGAAGAAACACAGAGAGGCAAATGGGGCAAATTTCTAGACAAGGCTTTGCTCAGACCTGAAGGTCATAGCAACCTGTTCAGTGCAATATTTCTCTTCCATCTTTTTGAATCTATTCCTTGAAACTTACAGTTTCCTAATCTGTGGTCAAAATGTCCTTGAAGAGAAAAAGTCATATTACGAAATAAATTGATTTGAACTAGTTAAGGTGAATTTACTGCTTTAAAGATTGGGCAGAATGCTCCTGTGCAAAGATGAAGGATGAAATGTTCGCTAAAGCTGTGCTTGTCTGAAATCAGTCAGTATTTCTGTGTGTGAGGATAGGTCACTGTGCCTTCTCTGCCATTAACAGTTGAACTAGACATACTACCAATTCACAACTTAGAGCAAATGTATTAGGAGGTATGTCTATCTTCCATTGCTCAAAAATTGTCTTAAAATTTGCTGATTTTTTTCTGGGTTTTAATAGTAAAATCCCAATGTGACTTTTGTGATTTAGGAAGATAACAAATAATTTCAATCTTGTATACTTAAAATTTTCTCCTGACCAAAAGCAAATAGTAGAATTTCATCTAATACAAAACCTGGAATTTGCAAAAGACTATTAGTTTGTTGATGCTATTTCTAAGAAGGAAGCCCACTAATTTTATGGATCAAGCAGAGGGCACTGGCTTCCCAAATGCTAATTGGATCAGAAACGATTAATGAAATAACATTTTAACTTGGAGTAACAAAAAAAATCTGGGGGCAGTGGAATGTATTTCTGTGGATTCCTTTAACTTCTCACTCCTGACAGAGAAAGGTAAGTGACATTTTAGGGGTTTCCTGCCTTCTGCTCCAGTTCCACTATCTGAGCATTTCCTCCATCCCCCTGCGATAACTGGGCCTCAACATGTGTGTCTGCTTCTGGCATAGATAAAGTACTTTACCTCTTATCACCTCACATAAATTGAAAAAAATAGGAAAAACTTGCTGGAGCGGCAATCAGACCCCAGTGAAAAGCCATTGTCATTAACTGCAGAACTCTGACTCTCAAATTAAATTCAGTGGTAGTGTTTGTCTGTTTCTGATTTTCACCCCCCTACCCAAGATGCAAGCCTGTTCTTGCTGGAGGTGCAGTTTTACTGCTCTGACCATTTACAGACTAAAAGACAGTCTTTAGTTATACACATCTTAGAATACGCATAGTTAGAAACATTTCTACCTGCTAAAGTACAGCTAGGTGTGCCAGGTGGAACTCTCCTGGCAGATGTCACATCCCTAATTGATATTTCGGTTCTAAAATAGATGGCAGAATTTGGAATGGAATTTGATCTTCCTGTCATGATTGTGTGCATTCCCAGCCTTCAAGGCTTTGGAATATTATTTACAGCTTGGTGTTCCAGCTCTCGCTCCTGCCCTGACAGCATCGCTGCCCTATGTCCTGGGACAGGGAGGGAAGCTACTAGAGCTGGTCTGTTTAACCTTTGTGCTCCGTCTGACATGCTTTCTATCATGGTTCTACTGAGATTGGAATTGTGGGTAGAATAAATAGAGCATTAGCTGCATTTGAGCCCTCTTAAGCATGGCCTTGAGCAGTAAAGGAGATGCCTACCTCTCATTGAACAGCCCTGGAGCCCAAGCTCTCACTCAGGCCAGTGGTGCCATTGCAGGCCCCTTGGAGTCAGGGATTTCAACTCCAAGCCTCCTACTTTCTGAGGAATAAAAGTTGTTCATTCGTGAGACGGCTGTAGGAAATGTTATTTGTTGAGTCTACACCTGTCCTGGGTTGATGCTGAATGGTATCCCTATTTGTCTGTTTAAATAAGTTTTGCACCTTTAAAACTAGATCTGAGAGTGAAGTGGGGAGAAGGAGAAACAGTGGAATGTCTGAGGCGGTTGTTTTCAAAACATCAAGATCAAGAGTTTTCAGCTTTCCTTCACACAGAGCTAGTGTTGTCTGCAGTACGGACGGCGGGAGAGAGCTCTCCTTTGCTTTCTGTTAGTTTGTGGCTAGCTGAGCAGAGAAGTTCTCCGGACTTCTGTGGGTTTTTTTTCTTTTTCTTGGAACTGTTCAAACCTGCTCTGGACTAACCCCCAGCAGAGCATCAGGAGCTCATCCCTGTGTCCCCCCAGGCCTGGTGGCCTGGGCCCGGCATTTCCCAGTGCCAGGGACTGACACGGACTGAGCAGAGAAAAGAGAGAGAGACCCCATGAAAAAGACTTTCTGAATTTTTCATCTCTTCAGAGTGGCAAGAGGTTCCATTGTTTAGTATTTTTCATTTGTTGTGCTGGGGAGTGCTCTGCTTGTTGAATAAACAGGTTTTCTCCACTTTTTTCTGGGGAAATATTTTCCTGAAATGGTTGGGGGAGGGGCCATTTGAACTTGCTTTCTAGAGGGACCCCATTCAGAGGTTTCTTACTAAATTTGCCCTATACCAGGACAACACTAAAGTGAGCTCTCTGGATAGGGAAGAGGATCAAGAGTTATGATCTTTCAATAACTGCCGGTCGTTAGGACCCTCCTCTGAGACAGGAGAAGCTGATATTATCGGCCTTCTTCCCTGGACAAAGTGTCTTATCAGCACTGGATTCGAAACAGAAACAAACCTCAGAGCACTCAACTCTTCTTCTTTTCAAGTAAGTAAGTATATGGTCTTTCAGGCAGCTAAATGCTGTGATTCATTCTGGGTTAGGAGAGGAGGAATGCAGATGTCTTTGTCACCCTTCTGTTGGGGGTGGTCACCTCTTTTCCCTCATCTACTAATTGTCTCCCTTAGCTAATCTGAGTGACTCTCCCCCTTGTTAAGGGGCTGTGATTTTGTACATACAAAAAGCATTTGCTGTGCATCTGTATTCCTGCTAACAGATGTAGTTTGTTAGCAAACGCATCAAGAAGTAAGGTTAATTGTATTTATTTTACGTGTTTGTGAGAAACATTTAAGGCAGCAGAGTGGTTTTGGTGTCTAAGGTTGTGGTTTGGCAAAAATTTCCTTTGGTGGAGTTAGGCTTTAAGTCAGTACTTAATGACCCAAACACATGTCCTGAATCTCAAAAGTATTAGTCATTCTGCTGTTAATGAACATTTGTTCTGAAATGTCTTTTAGGAAAGAAAAAAAAATCCGTATTTTTTTAGGTCAACCTCAAGAAACGCAAATAAACAAAAGTTAAGAATAAAATAAAAATGGGCTGGCAGAATAGAAAAAAAAAATTGGTCAGGGCTAAAAGATAAAAAGCCAATGCATTTTGGTGCTATTTGCTGTGTGTAATGAACACATATTCACAGGGAAAAGCCTTATTAACACAATTACCTTATTAACACAATTGCAAGTGTCTGGCACATTAGCCTGAAACATTAAAATTGGCAAGGATGTAGGAGCTGCAGTTTGAATTTGCAGTAAAGACCATGTTCTCATCCTTTGTTAGGAATCTGGCTGTGATGCTAAGCTCTGATGCAACACAGGCTCATTCAGCTGGTTCAAATTTCTTTAAACAATTTTGATAGCTTAACTCAATAGTGCCATGCTTTAGGGCAGTGCTTATTGCCCGTCTACCCCATTCTGTGCCAAGTCAGGCACTGATCATACCATTGTAAGGCATAAACTCTACATTGGGCTGAATCCTGAACAAACCATCAGTATAAAAAATATATCTATTCCACAGAATCAGAAGTCCTGAACTTCTTACTGTATCCTCTAACTTGTAGAGGATGTTGCTTCTCAAGCAATTCCCATCGCTGCCTTGTTTTTTTCTGGCACTTCATGAACCTGCTGTGATAATCTCAAAATAATTTAAAGAGACTCTCCTTGCATCTGGTTACTGACAAATTTTCTACATTTTAGAAGGACTAATGAAGATGAAATAAAATAGGAAGCAGCTTCATTTTTTGCCAACCTGGAGAGAGGAAAGAGCCCATATATCAGTACAGAAATGTTAGATTAGCACTGTACACCACTTCTAAAGAGACAAATGTTGATATTGTTGCCAGGGGTTCTTGAAAATGTAGCACATGGATCCCTGTGTAGTTAGTTATCACATGCATTGAATCAGAGACATTTGCACTTGCCTCGATGGGAGCAGCATGTGCACACAACTGCAGCTGCAGTTTTCTGCCTGTAGCTATGTCTCTGTGAGATTGAGAATTAAGGATTATTCTCGTTGTGCATCT
Organism: Sitta carolinensis; assembly: GCA_032173965.1. NCBI lineage: Eukaryota > Metazoa > Chordata > Aves > Passeriformes > Sittidae > Sitta > Sitta carolinensis. The sequence continues at coordinate 99,802,524 of CM063284.1, read as the reverse complement.
CCTTGAGGTTTGCCTTCAGCTGCTTTGTTACCTTTCCATATTCATGCTGTGCTAAAATGCCAACACCTGGCTGGAGAGACAGCACAGGACAAAGACACATTGAGCTGTCAAGGCTCTCAGCTCAAACCAAGCAGCCAGGCCAGGATGGGGAGCAGAGTGCTCCCAGGGGAGGGTTCATACTGTGCTCCTCTGCTTATCTAGAGGAAAGGAAGATGGAAGTGCACAGCTTTTCAAGGGATTCCTTTAGACCACTAGTTGATAAAAAAATCAGAAATCAGAATTTTGTCACTCAGTCCAAGGAATGCATGCCTCTTTGCACTCAAATAAAGTAGATTTGAGCGCATACTTTGTACTAAAACAAAGTGGGGAAGGATGATCTAAGCACAGCACACTGTGTTTGGAAAGTTTGCTCTTTCCTTGTAGGACCCTGCGTTTACCTCTGTTGTATTTCAGGTTGTTCTCTGCTCCTCTCTCCAACCTGCTGAGGTCCTTTAAAGGGTCTTACATTACTCTGGTGTGGCATTTCTTCCATTACACCCATCTCTCCCCGAGAGGGGAGACCTTTTGCAAATGTCCTCATTAAGAAAGAAGGCAAATGGGACTCTTGGTTGTTCTCCAGGTTGTTTATTGTTTTCTTGTCAGCAATCTCAGCACACCAGGCTTTACACCAGCTTAGCATGAGGGAGAAAAGACACCAAAAGGCCCTGAACACACAGAATCAAGGTTCTCTTAAAGATAGTTCACCCAATTATCACCAAAAACATACATTATTTCTGCTTTTTTACCAATAACCAACTAAATTTCTATTCACGTAGCTCCACACTGTGGCAAATTTTGACCAATAGTTCTGTGCCCACAACACTATAGAATATGGAGTAGATGAAGAAGGAGGAAAGAAGCCTAAGAAAAACAAGGACCCTTCATCTTGTCTCCATCTACTTACCATACTAACAAACCCAAAAATCTAAATTTCTCACCCTGTGATAAATGACATGCCACTATCTAATTTACATTCTTGAAAATTCTGTTTCATCCCAAAGCCTAGGAAGCCCTTTCCATGGACAAAGGTTAAAGGTAGTGTTTGTCAGGGGGTTTGGATCCTTCAAAACATGCAGAGAAATATTCTCTGCATTCTGGGTTTGAACACTCTGGGGTCTCAACCAGTCCTCCCAGAAAGAAGTATCAAATCGGCACCTGTTGGTTTGTTTTTTTTCTTTATCCCCGTCTGTTTGTAGATTGTGGAATTATCTCTCTTTTCTGTCAGAAAGTTTTTAGCCTCCTGCTGGTTATCTGTACCTTGTGGGGACTGCAGCTGGCACTTCTGATTCACCAGGTCTGTTCTGCTGATTCATCCTCTAACAAAAGGTTGGGGGCTGATTCATTGCTCCAATTAGTGGCACATCAAATGATGGTTACTAAACCTCTAATTACTCTTTTACAGTTTGGGGGGCTGGTTACAACATCATCCATTTTAGGTTATTAGGATAAATCTTTCTAAAATGCCTTTTGTACTGTACTGAGTCTTTCTCAGCTTTTTACTCTAATGCAAGAAGCACCACTGGTAAGTACTAACTGAGAGTGGCCAGAGATTATCTCAAATCATTTTGAAGGACTCAGATGAAAGGGTTGATGACTAAAAATATTAGTGCTGTATGGTTGATTCTACCCTTTAACAGGGCACAGATTGCTTGGTATTTTGATGCCTCTTTTTCTGGGAAAAAAAAAAATCAGATACTGATGTGAAGATTAAGGTCATGATGTAAAAGAAAGTGTTCACTATGCCACTGCTTACTGCAAAGCCTAACTTTTAGGCTTTCAGACATCCCCTGGGCAGGCAAGGGGACTGAAATACCAACAGTCTGTCATCATTTCATCCATCTTTTTTATTTCAGGACAAGAAGTAATGATGTCTTTGGTTTTTTTTTTTTTTTTTTTTTTTTTTTTTTTTTTTTTTTTTTGGTTTGGTTTTGTTTTGTTTTGTTTTGTTTGTTTTTTGTTTTGTTTAAAATCTCAATTAATTGACTATCTTTACTAAAGGCTGACTGACAGTAATGCTGAGGATTTAACAGTGGGGACCTTGATGGGTCTCAGACAAGGCTACTCAGCACATGGGCCAGGACAAATAGTTTTCTCAGTCTGAGAAATTAAGGAACATTTGTTATGTGATTTAAATGCAGAGAAGGCCATGATCTTCCTTTTTGGTTCATCCACAGGTTATCTTTCAGAGCAGTCTGGAAGGATCCTCTGTGACTTTGAACTCTTATGCTGATGACAACATAGGCAAGAATTAGACAGAAGAGGGAGTGTGTAAATAGGAAAAGAGCACAAATCCCAGTTATGTTATGTGGAACAAAGGTATTTTCATCAAATAGATAAAAAGAACTACAGAAGGACACTGAAACTGAATTGCTTAAATGTAGTTTCACTAGGCAAGTTTGGTAAATTTTTATTAACACCGCTAACACTCTTCTCTGAACCTTTTAAGATTAGCATAGATTAATACCAGAGTGCAGCTGAGTGTAAGTAGCTCTTCTACAGAAACTTCTTTGGGAGAATGTCCTTCCACTGGCCTCGTTTATCCATTTATTGATAAAATCATAATCTTGCTATCTTGCAGGTGGCAATTCCCTGCTGCTTTTTACGATGGCCCTGTGTGTCAGTGTAGTTCCAGTGGATGTGCAGGGCGCAGGGGAGCTCTGGCTGGGATTGCTGGTGATGCTGTTGGCAAGCAGGGCCTGGCTGTTTCTGCCAGTGATGTTGTCATGGCTCCCAGTCCAGCTGCTGACAAAGCCTGAGAGGCAAATATCTATCTGGAGTGGCTTCTGCTCTCTCTCGCCACTTCACAAGTGAAAAGAATAGCATGGGACTGAGACAGACCTTGGCATCTCTTTTCCTGCCAGAATCCTATTTTACTTCTTTCTTTTATTCAGTGATGCCTTTCTGTAGTGCTTACAATCTCTTTTCCTGGAACCCAAAGAAATTTCTTGGTCGAGGGAGCTGGACATTGAGATCACGAACATCTGAAAGACTAGCCTATTCATTCAGGAGTCCTGCAGCTGGGAAGCTGTCCTTGGATTATTCCCAAGAGAATCCAAAGATCTGTTCCCATATCCCTTCAGATCTTTATAACTCACTTGCCTTTCTCCACTCACTTCTGTTTGGGTGTCTCTTCAATAACTTGCTTGTCAAGCTGTAACACTAGACACACTTACTGCAGCAATATAATGATAAAACTCTTTTTTGGATGGTGGGGAGGTGGGGAAGGGAAGTATTTTTTTTCATTTCATCTTCTAACATAAAAAAAAAGTATATATATATATATATCTGTACCACTACTCAGTTTCCAGGCAGGCAATTTTTCTGCAAGTTTTGTAAATAAGGGAGTTTTTTGGGTGTAGCAATTGTACCAAGGTTTGCACCTGCAGCGTCTGGCTTGTAGAACAAGAATCCAAATGCTGATTCATAATTTATGTGTGAGAAACTTGGCATTGCTCTAAGTCATGCCTTGAGAGGCTGCCTGGAGCAGAGGCTAGACACTGTTAAAGGAATAAAGGAGGTATTTATTAAAAGGCCTTCAAAGGATACACCTTGGGCAGTACAAGAGCCTGGTCGTGGCTACACCCAAAATGGACCCAAGACGGACCCAAGATGGACTCAGAGTCATGAGTTTTCATGCTTTTATAAATTTGGCTCATTTGCACATTGGGGTTAATTGTCCAATTACAGCTTCAGGTTATGAAGTCCCATCCTTCCAGAGTGTTCTCCTCTATTTGCTGTTGTTTATACTTTTTGTAACAGCTGTCCTTGGTTCTCAGGCTGGAAAAGGATTGTTTTGTCTAACTGTGAAGAGAACTTGCTGACACTTTATATGAATTTCAACATTATATACTAAGGCAGTACAGAATCTGGAAAGTACGAAAGCTAAAATTTAAGGCATTATAAGGAATAACAGCCAAACCACCCAGTCTGATGTGTAATTTTTTTCCTGTAATTGGCTGGTTTGCTGAGCCCTACCAGGTGAACTGAAAACTTTTGTAAAGCAGTTAAGCAGTTAAGCAAAAAACTTTGTTAAATTGAACATACAGAGGAATTTGTAAATGGAAAGAACAGAATTTAACACGAGACGATGTGATGCACCACAACAAAACCCAAGTTGGGATACTGCAAGAGAAGTACATGGAAGGGGAAAGTACAATGTCTGCACAGTTTTTGCTAGATATAAGAGCACAGGAACAAGTAAAATTTTACTGTTAGCTATCTGACTTCCAGGATCTGCAATGGGAAAATCAAAAGCTATGCAAAAGATAACCAAAGTTAACTAAGGTAAGTTAACTAAAAACATGCTTTACATTAAAGAAGAGAAAGAGAACTGCAGATGACTTTTCTCTATTCTTTTCTTTTGGTCATAGCAAAGAACTAAGAGCTCAGAACAGGCAAACAGGTGAGATACAGCAGGGAGTGTGTGTGTTCAGAAGCTGACATTATCCACTCAGATTTAACAGTTGCATTTGAGCATAGTTTGTGACCTCTAGTTTGTGATAATCTAGATTTTCTTCCCAGTACTGGAGAGAACGGATAGGCAAACTTCATCTCCTGACTACAACTCTAAAAGAGGCATTTTACTCAAAATGATAAAAAAAAAGCTTTTCAATGTCACCCTTGGGACAGGGACTATTTTTACATAAAAATATTTCATATAATGGCCCAGGTGTTTCTGCATCCCGAGAGTGAAGGATTAGAGTGGCCAGTGACAATACTCCTGTGAAATACAGTAATTACAAATAGGGATTTATCTGCTTTTCAATGATAAACCTTAACTGAACACTGAAAATGCAAAAGTGGCACAGGATATAACAATAAAATTAGGATTTGGTCCAGGTGGTGATGCTTTAAGAAAAATGCTGTAGGTTGAAAAGAGGCATTTGAATCTGTTATACACCATGAAAAAATCTCAAACCACTACTTTTTTGAAAAATGGTGATTTGGAGAAGCAGAGACTTCCTGTGTCAAGTTAACTTCAAATCCGGCATGGTATATGACTGTCTGGCTAGAAACTAAGAAGAAGGGCATTTGGCAGGGTCAGGAAGGTGTGTGCTTTGCATTGCCCAGCCAGCACAGGAAAGCAGAGACCATTTGTTAAAGACTTGATCTGATTTTGCCTCCTTTTGGGTAAGGGCCAGAAGGGCATTGGCTGTCTCACTGTTATACCACAGAGGAACTTCAGCCACTGGAATGCTGAGAATTGAGTTTAACAGCTCTTGGGCCCCTGGGGGGACATCTATCTTGGGGGCCTGGGCTCCTGCCATGGGACACTGCTCCTTTCATTTCTACATTGAAATCTCTATCCTACCAAGACGTACAGAACACAGCTGTTTATTTGTTCAATTGTTTTAATACAAATTATTAAAATATATTTTCTATTAGTTGCAACGTGGCTTTGTCTGTATGTTCTCTAAGTTTCTTTATTTCTGAAAAAAGCCCCAGCAAATCTGAATATGAGAAAAAATGCTTATAGCAGTAATAAGCCTCCCACTTCAATAATAGTCTTTTCTTCTCTTTCGGAGTGCTATTGCAGGATGAACTTATTGTCAGTATACCAGAAACAGCAAAGAAAATAAACAAAGGAAAGGAGCATGTCTAGTACAATTTCCCCTTTAATATTATAGAAAGCTCATAATGGGCTTCAGATCAGAATCCCTGTTCAGTTCGAAAGAGAGGGGAAGGAAGGCCACTAGATGGTGGTAAAAACCCGAGCCTTTGCTATGAGATCTGTGGAAGGAGAAATCCAGCGGGGCAAAGAAGAGGAGGAGGAGCCACGGCTTGAGTACTGAAGTCATAATTGCTGGGAGTCTATAAAAAGGCAGTGGCACAGTAAGTGATTTATACGTGGTCAGCTTTGACTCTATGGATTTACTAATTCCTTTCTCCTTTTTTTTTTTTTTTTTTTTTTTTTTTTTTTTTTTTTTTTTTTTTTTTTTTTCCCCATCTTTTGCCACAAAGGAGTCCCCAGCCCCAGATGTCGGGGGCTGAAACTTCAGCTCTCTGGAGGAAACATTGCAGACGATGAAGAGGAAAAGCAACTGAAGGAGCAGCTCTGGTGAAGAGGTACAGTTAATTCTTGATTGCAAGCAAAAAGTGGCTTTTTAAAACTAAAAATTGTTCAGTGTTATAAGCTTCAAATTTTATTCACAAGTCACTGGCAATCAGCTCTAAATATTCCCTTTATTAAAAATGTAATGACTTACAACTTTCTCTAAATAGTGTCATTACCAGAAAACCATTGAACAAAATATTCTTGATTTGGAAGAGAAAACTTGTTTTACAGTAGAATTCTACTCACACCAATTCTGTAACCTTAGTGTATCCTGAAATGCATGGATTTGCCTTGGTTAGGTGTTTAATACCATGCTTTAAATGAACGTATTAACACTGCACAGATAAACTGTTTATAATACAGTTCATGCCAAATTAAATGTACAAAGGTCAGGAAAGCATTTAGATATTTTACTGAAAATGTTCAATTCTTTATTGTGTCAATAATAGAAACTTTATATTGTATTCAAGTGAGCAGTTTCTGCTGGACCTAATACTACATCCTCCTGCATTTCTGGGGTCTGAGAGCTGGGACTGGGAAAACTGTTTTTTGTTCGTTTTTCAGCAGATTTCTAGGACATTCTGGGGAAGTATTCCAGGGAACCAGATAGTATAAACAAAACGATCAATGATGAGTGCATGACTCTTTTGATCAGTTTATGATTTTAATTTCCCAGTAAGGATAGGTAGAAAATCTCTGCACAAATGAAAGTTCACTTGAGAATCAGTGCAGGAATGTGGTGTGGAAGAGGTGAGACACGTACAAGCCAAATTAAATAGAAATGGCTGGTATTTATGCTGTCAAATTCTGCCTGTAATGTTCATGATTTATATTTTTTTTTTTAGGCAGGATCTTCTGCCTTTTGGAAAATGCATTTACCACACTCCTTGGCAAGCCCTTCAGGAGGAACAGAATGTGTTAGCTCCCAGAGATGAACACGTCCTCTCAATTTTATATTTCTGAACTAAACCTGAGTGCCTTCAGTAGCAACTTTACTGTGCCTACTGCAAAGAGCAAGTCATTGCCATGTGAGCAAGTGGCCATCGCAGCTGAGGTATTCCTAACTCTGGGCCTTGTAAGCCTCCTTGAAAACATCCTAGTTATATGTGCAATAGTTAAGAACAAGAACTTGCACTCACCCATGTATTTTTTTGTTTGCAGTTTAGCAGTGGCTGACATGCTGGTTAGTGTGTCTAATGCTTGGGAGACCATAACCATATACTTAATAAACAATAGACACATCATTATGGAAGACACCTTTGTCCGTCATATAGACAATGTCTTTGATTCCATGATCTGCATATCTGTGGTGGCTTCCATGTGCAGTTTGCTGGCTATAGCAGTAGACAGATATATCACTATCTTCTATGCCCTGCGTTATCACAACATCATGACAGTGAAAAGATCAGGGCTTATTATTGCATGCATCTGGACCTTTTGCACGGGCTGTGGCATTATCTTCATTCTTTATTATGAATCAACCTACGTGGTCATTTGTCTCATCACTATGTTTTTCACCATGCTGTTCCTCATGGTCTCACTGTACATCCATATGTTCCTCCTGGCTCGTACTCATGTGAAGAAAATCGCTGCTTTGCCTGGGTACAACTCTGTCCGTCAAAGAACCAGCATGAAGGGAGCCATCACTCTGACTATGCTTCTTGGCATCTTCATTGTTTGCTGGGCTCCATTCTTCCTTCATCTCATCCTGATGATCTCCTGCCCTCAAAACCTCTACTGTGTTTGCTTCATGTCTCACTTCAACATGTACCTCATTCTCATTATGTGCAACTCAGTGATCGACCCCTTGATCTACGCCTTTCGTAGCCAGGAAATGAGGAAGACCTTCAAAGAGATTATTTGTTGCTATAGCCTGAGAATGCTCTGTGGGTTATCAAACAAGTATTAAGATACAAAACCAAACCAGGAGAGAGAATGGAAGCCAACATCTTCCTGCATCCTGTAATTCTGGTGAAATGCCTATGGAACACTTCCTCCATTCAGCTGTCATGATTCCTGCAGCAATCAGAAACTCTTTTTTAACATGTGATTTTACATTTCTTTCCCTCCACACATCTCTGTCATGCTGGTGTTTGGGGCTACTCAGTGCATCTGTATTATGGGGATAAAGAATACTTTGAATCTCATTTACCCTAATGAAGATTGGAATTTATAAGAGGATTATACAGGGAATACCTTATTTTATTTCTGATGAATACAATGAGTGAGTTCTGCCATGTGAATGAAACCATCAGCCTCTCAATGTGTGTTTCTTTTGGTGTTGTCTCTCTAGAAAAAGAGAAAATTTTCTAAATAAAAACAAGCATGGCTTATCTTGATGCCTAGAATTAGCAAGGAGGTTTTTTGTTATTTCCTTCTGAAGACATAAAATCAGAGGAGTAGCTCTGATTATCAGGCTCCACGTACCTTGGCCAGCAGTTATGATCAATACACATGCACATAGCAGCAGTCTTGTATTCCAGTCATGACTGTTACTGTCATAAAAATATGTATTGTGTAAGAAGCCAACGTTACCATGAGATTTTCCAGCTGGATACAGCACTTTGTCTTATGTGACCATAGGTGTTCAAATCACTGTGAAGCAAGATGTACCACAGGTGGATTTAAGACTGAATATGAAGACTGAGCTGATTCTAGTTTGTCTGTTTTCTTTATTTGCCAGGGCTAGGGAAGCAAAGGGAACACACACTGTAGATATCCATGTAACAGACATTAGAAAAGCCTTTTGGCTGTAAAGAGCTTGTGTTACTGAAGATTGTATCTTTCAAATTGGGAGAGACAAGTTTGATAATAAAAAGGCGTGGCAGGCGATGGCCAAAAATATATTTCAAAACATAAGGCACATGCAGCTATAACAGAGTCTTGACTTTTGCTCTCCAAAGAGTTTCCCTCTTAGTTTAGAGGATTCTAAGCTGCAACCCTCATGCGTTTTGTGTGAGTAGTTTACATCTTTCATGCTTTCATAAACCTGCTGTTCTGCAACAGCTGTGTAATGTGCAAAACACTGGGCTTACAAAAGGGGAGGAAGTGCAACTGTGGTATTTCTTGATGGCCATGAATGGCATGTATCTTGTGCTGTGATTTAAGTTATGAAAAGATTTCAAGTGGTGGTAAACTACTGACTAGATATCTGAATATATATTGGAAAAAATCAAACTCCTGAAATCAGGAAGAATAATCCTTGTGATACTTTGTTTATACATGCTGTAAAACTCTCGTTTATCAATAAAAGGTTTATGGTTTATTCCATGAGTATTAGGTTATACTTTCAAGGTGAAAATCATGATTTGGTTTAGGAAATTTTTTGCAATAAGTGAGGTCTAATATGTGGGTAAGTCCTCAATGGTTGTGCAAAATCCATCTTAGAGATATTTAGAACTTGACTGGACATGGCCCTGAAAAATATTGCTAAATTGAAAGCCAACGCTAACTTTGAAGTTGTCCCTGCTTTGAACCACTAGGAGCAGATTAGCTCTACAGATGCCTTCCAACCCATATTATTCAGTGATTCCATGATACAGTTTGTGTATTATGATAAAATTGTATTTTTTCCCCTCCTAATTTTATCTCTTCAGTATAAAAAATTGGAAAGTATTCCCCTCCACACACTTAGAGCTTACTTTGTCTCTTCATTTGCTTGGGAGGTTTCTGAAAGGAGAGATAAGGTGCACTTTTAGCACCAGAGTTATACATTTTGTCTGCTTAAAATTTATTATTCCTCCAGCTCGCATACATCTCCCTCTGACATGAGTGGGAAAGTTATTCTCAGTGGAGATACCTTATTATGCTGACTGATATACTGGTTATATCAATGCACTTGAGCCTGGAGTCTTCCTTCAGCTATAGGTGAAAATGGGGTTTCAGAGAATGTGGGGATCAGTAGTGAGAATCTTGCCTTGCTTCAGTCCATATCTTAATCTCTCCATAAATATCCTCTAAATGTTGGCTCTTGCAACTATGAATGCAAATGACAAAAGGAGACAGTTCCACTGCATAGTGAAAGGCACCAGCTGATATAAATAAATCATTAAATCTTCACTGGGTATTGCAAATAAGATTGTTTTGTACATAACTGTAAATCAACTAAGGGGAAACCAAAACTTTAAAAGCTTTAGGTAGTTTCTTGAATTGTGTATTGCTCTTTTTTATTTTTTGTTTGTTCTGTTTGAGTCTGTTTGATGTATAAACACAGACATAATGAAGAAACTATTAAACTGGATTGCTGGAAACCCCCACATTTCTGGTTACTCATTGTAATGTTTCTGCTACATTATTCACAGAGGGAATATTGCATTACAGACTTTCATGTCTCATTTACACAGATGCCTTCTTAAGAGACATTCTGAATGGGAATTTCAGACTAATACAGTGTATTTACATTCATACCTATGTTCCTCTGGGTGTCAGCATCACATCTTCATTATAAGCTTTACAGGTGGGAAGCTGAAACAACTTAAAAGTGAAATGAAAGTATTTTCAAAACAGGCTAGAAGATTTCCTGCAAAACAGACTGTTTACACTCTAGTAATGAATATAAAATACATATCTCTGGGGACCATGACAAGCTTTAATATTTCTCTCTCTGGTTTATGTGCAGAATAAAAGGAACATTTAGAATAGTGTCACTTCTGTCAAAGCCTAGAGAACACTAAGTGTTGTGAGAGACTGGGACAAGCCAGCATTGTGTAAGCAGGAAATTTGCTATCACAGGACAGTTATGACAAATTAGTTGCTAGACTGTCATTGCACCACATCCCTGCAGTTAGTGACACTACTCTTGCTTATCCATCCAGTCATTTATGGTTTAGCTTTAGTCACTGGAATAAAAATCTCAAATAACACTATTTCTGCCCCAAAGCACCAAAACTAATTTCTATTGCCCACTGTTGCTTAGATGACAGAACACTTCATTGCTCCTAACTCATGTGTCTAAATTGAAAAGTTCTTAATAGGCAAGTATTCTGACCTCTCTCCTTACGAGCTACAAGTAGGATCAACTTCTATAAAGTCATCTGCATTTTAAGCAGATTAGTATCGGGAGAATATTAAAAGAAAAAACCTGAATCCTGTCTCCATACCAAGGCCACGAGAAGATTATAGGAAGAACTAGTTTCCAAAAGAGTCTTAGCATCTCCTGTAACACAAAAACAGTTATAACTGGACAGAGCAAAGAAGTTGCTTATGGTCCTGGGCTTCATATGCCCTGCAAATGGGCAAAAGTGTGTGACCAAAAGCTCTATGTACTGAGTGCCAGTGCCACTGGGTCTGGGCTAGGAGTTTTCAGTTCTACAATCTATTGGTCTGCACCCTCTGTGCAACCACTGTCTAGCAGTCTACTAATTTAGTGTGGAACCCTTTGAGGGTGGGCTGCACATTCATTCCCACTGCTTAGGTTTAACCCTTAAGAAAACCTCAGAATCTCTCTCTGGAGACTGGAGTTGCATTTTTTGTGAATCCTATGCAAATAAGTGCAGAAACCACAAGAATTTCCTGCACACACAAACTTTAAGAAGGCAGAAAAGGTCTAAAACCTTTGGGAAAACAACTCAACTCCCTCACACAGTCTGCTCTCTAAAATATTCAAGGACTCTGTTTTACTCCAAAGTCTTGTTGCGGATTCTCCTGCCTTTTTTCTTTTTTTGGTGAATGATTCTTCTGTTGCTCATCAGCTTCTTGTACACAAGGCCAACTCATGGTGACCACTGCTGTGTTCAGGAATTGCAAAGGATGGTCCCGGTCTTCAGCTGTGTTTGTTTTCATGTATAGTGCCCTTCCTGTTAGGCAGGGTGGCTGAAGAAGATTTGGGAACATGGATGTGGAAATGGGGATCCTGACATGAGGGACAGAAAGTCATGCAGGCCATGGTGGAGCTGCCTGCATAAGACTCTGCTAGTTTATCTCCAAGGTTAGATGTTTCTCCTCCTTTTCTGATCTTATCCTGTCTTACAACCTGAGCTGTGGGTATCTTGGATCCACCTGTTCTTCATACAGGACAGAGAGTCTGAGGTGTATATGTGTGTGTGTGTCTACACTTACATGCATGTCTACATCAGTTCTTACTTGCAAATACAAAGTACAATCACAGAGGGCATCAGCAGATGAAATGTGTTGGAACCCAGAATGCAGGGAAGATTCTCTGCATGTTTTGAAGGATCCAAACCCCCTGACAAATACTACTTTTAACCTTCATCCATGGAAAGGGCTTCCTAGGCTCTGGGATGAAACAGAATTCTCAAGAATGTAAATTAGATAGTGGCATAATATGTCATTTTCACAGGGTGAGAAATTTAGATTTTTGGGTTTGTTAGTATGGTAAGTAGATGGAGACAAGATGGAGGGTCCTTGTTGTTTTTAGACTTCTTCCTCCTTCTTCATCTACTCCATATTCTGCAGTGTTGTGGGAAGAGAACTACTGGTCACAATTTGCCGCAGCGTAGTTATGTGAATAGAAATTTAGTTAGTTATTGGTAAAAAAGCAGAAATAATGTATGTTCTAGGTGATAATTGGGTGAACTATCTTTAAGAGAACCTTGATTCTGTGTGTTCAGGGCCTTTTGGTGTCTTTTCTCCCTCATGCTAAGCTGGTGTAAAGCCTGGTGTGCTGAGATTGCTGACAAGAAAACAATAAACAATCCAAAGAAAGAGAACAACCAAGAGTCCCATTTGCCTTCTTTCCTAATGAGGATGTTTGCAAAAGGCCTCCCCTCTCGGGTAGAGGTGTGTTGGAGTGGAAGAACTCTCACAAAATGTATGTAAGCATGTAGAGTTCCTTTTTCTCTAACCTTTTGGCTCTTTGTTATTTGTTATTTGTTATTTGTTACACTGCTTTCCAACATGCAGCGTGTTTCTCATGTATTTTCTCTACCTCTGAACAAACTAGCAAAAGTAAAAATCTGAAGCAGAAGAAAAACACCTCAAATACTTTTTTATCTTGAGGCTTTGAAAATCATAGCAGATCAGTGTGACAGAACAGAGTTTCCCTAGCACCAATTACCTTTAGTTAAACTAAAGATCTAGTAAATCTGTTAAATTCTTATGCTCCCTAAGCATTATGCCCACAACAGTTTCTTTTTGAGCAGCTTGCCTAAAAAAGCTCCAAGAAAGCATGACTGGCTGTGCTGGGCAAGGAGTGAAGGGTTTTCATCAAAACAAAGGGCAGCTCTTCAGGGACATTATGTAAAGTCTGGACTTGTGTCTGGTAACCCTCTGGAATGTCAGCAGAGCTCCCAGCAAACTATGATTTAGGGACTTCTTGGGCAGGAGGTTACATTTACAGATTTGTGACCAATAGCTCTAAATGAATGTGTCTTACGCAAATTTACCTAATCACTCCTGAATTTCTTTATTTTAATCTTGTTTCACAAGTTAGATGTGTTGAGTGGAAAAATGATTTTTTTTTTTACTGTTATAAAGCATTTACTTTTAAGTTTTCTTCAATTCCCTAAAGTCCTTATGTTGCAAAGAAAAGAAATAACTAGTCCCCATTCATTCTCCCTTTGACATTCATCATCCTGCTCCCTTATATTCTTCTATAAATTTTTATCTTTGCCAGCTAAGAATCCTGGCCGATTTAATCTACACTGGCATCTTCACACCTTGTTCTAATGTTGTTTCCTAGACCTATTATATTGTTTTCGGCTCAGAGGGGACCAGATAAGCAAATGATAATCCAGATCTAGATGAAAACTACATTTCCACAGTGCCAGATGCTGCTGCCTCTTTTGTCGTCTATGCAGGATGTAACAATATGCTTTCATTTAGTACAACACACTATGTAATTTGGAAAATTTCAAGATCTCTGAAGTGCTCTTAGGAACGAATGCTCTCTGTTCTCTAAATAAGCTTTCCTTTGTGATGGTAAGGACACACAAAAGCTTATGTCAAAAAATATATTGCTTAGGGGTGTTTCTGTCTTTCCAGGACCAAGTATGTGCCTTGGCTGTGTCCTATCTTCATAGCAGAACTCATCTGCTGAACACAGCTTTCATTTCCCTCCCTCTGGTGGGATGGAAGCCTGGCCACAGAGGTTGGAAGGGACTTGTGTCCCAGCCATGCTCTGCATGGCTGAGGATCAAGGATCCCAAGTTCAGGCACAAACTTCTGGAAGCTCATAATTTCCTTGAGAAGGGTGGTAAGCATGTAATTTACACAGCTACCTCCAGATGGTGATTCATCACTCCCCTTCTTCCAATTAGGCTGGTTTTACACCTGATTAAAGCATGATGAGAAATGGAATGATCAACTTTGTATGCTGGCTCCAGATGATTTGCAAAGGCATCAAATGAACTTCTTTGATGCTCTGTTGCATAAATGCCTTAATTAACAGTGACAAACCAAAAACCCACAAAGAAAATGGGATGATTTTTTTCTCTTTAGTTTGCCAGTTTTTAACAGGACACAATTGCTTTTGGGAGGCAATATATAAAGCTGCCCACAAACTAGCTTTTTCATTGTTATTTTTTCACAGAAATTTTGTGCCTACTTCACCTACCCTGAAAATATGACCCTAGGACTAACTATCACCTTTATATTACACCTTTTCTTTGTTCTGAACTTTTTTCTGAAAAGTTTTGCATGGTTTTTGAGTCAGAACCTAAGTCCCTGAAATTCTGTATCCCCACAGTTCATAGTGTTGGGATAGCCTTACATAGACCTTACTGTTATTTCTGCTTCAGAGGTTACTTGTGCATTTTAAAGTCAGGGGAAAATGTCCAGGATATTCTTCCATTCAAAAAATAGTAGGAAAGATTCCTCTACTCTAACCTTGTTTTAAAAATGTAGCAACATCATGATTAGTAGTGCCAACATTGACCTAAGCTCAGAGATACTTCAGTGAAACGAAAAGCATCTCTGCCACAAAAGCTCTTCCCAGAGAACATAAAGAGCCCTGGCTGTAAAAAGGAGAGGACATTCCTGCGCTTTGCTCACAGAGTGACAGATAAGCGGAGCTTGGGCAGGCAAGAATTTTAAGCCTGTGTTAAGTCCACACCTGACCCTTACAAAAGATGAAGATAAATAAGCTTTTCCTACCGTGAGGACTAGGCTGCGTTAAAAAGTGTCATGGTACACATACATGTACCAAATTCAGCTTTAGAGGAGTAGAGTCAGTGAGTTGCTGGAAACTTGGCTGAAAGTTAGTGTGCAAGACCCTCACCAGGTGTGACTGAATCCCATTCCACTGAAGTATCTTGTAAGACATCTTCTCCCCACAAAACCATATAGTAGGGATTCAGGATATAGTACCTCTCAAGCTTCTTCTCTTTCAAAAAGGGAAACAACAGAATTTGAAGCATTAGAAAAACAGTGTGTCAAGAAGGAAATTTATTTCTTATGTTCCTCAGACCAAGAACCCATCTTGGTGGGACTCCAGTGCTGTGGCTGGGGATCTCTGCAAAGTCACATCATATGGAAGCTGCTAAGTCACTTGGAAAAGGTTAAGTTAAACCTTTGACTTCTCTTGGTCTAATGTGCTCTGCTTAGTACTCATAGTTTGAAAAACAGGTTCTTGAATAGTCCTCCTTTCAAATGGCAAAGAAAAGAGATGAATCACTTGAATTTTAAGTGCAGTTCTGATGACAGTTCGTATCCCTGTAAAAAAGTGCATAAAAAATGAAGAGGTAGGAGGTAAATCCTTGAATGAAATCCAAGTTTTTCATCTCACAGTGAAATTGCTAAATATTCAGTTTTTACATTGAAAAGGGACATAGTTGTGGCCACCTCTGAGTCTGGAGGAGGACTTTGAAGGAAAGCCTTGCAAATAAAAAGATGGTATTTTGTTGTGTAGTCTGATGGGCTAGTTACACTCTGGAAAGTTGAACAGTCCCATTGGTGAAAAAAGAGGAGAAACATCTTTTTTACTAATTTTGACTGAGTAATTTTTAAGATGGTATCTGTAGTCTGTGGGTTCTTAGTGCCCCTGCTGTCCAAAGCAGAGATGGCTCAGATTCCAGAAAACTGGAAGGTGCAACGATTTTAGGTGTAAGTGACAGGTGAATTTATGCTCCCAGCTCCTCGAGCAGCTCCTTAGTTTTGCCTGGTGCTCCAGTCATGTGCAATTAATAACTGAACTTAGCTGTGGCATTTGAAGCAATGCACTGTGTGCTCTTATTTATAGGGGTGGATATTGAAAATATGTCCAGCTTAATTGGAAGGGAATGGAAAAGAGGAAAGCCACCCTAGAGCTACCTCATGGGAGACAGCCCTGGCATGCAGACAAGCGGGGGATCAAAGGCCTGTTGCACAATGTAATGAGTAAATAGATGACAAACACAACATTATCTCTGGTGGACCTTTAGAGGGGAAGGCAGGCAATACAAGGAACACTGTGTGTATTTCAGATGACCTTTTGTTGAAAATGTCAGTTAGAATACTGCACTGAATTTTTAAAGAGGGTAATAAATAACTGGGCTGAATAATGAAAGATTTAATTCTCAGAGAAGAACCAAAGTGAAGATGCAGGGAGGCTGGACACCTGGCACTACACATACTTCAAAACTTTGCTGAATTGATAACAGCCAGTGTAGTGCCAGCGTTTTTGGTTCTGGATAAAAACAAACATCTAATGACATGAATAGGGTTAATGATAATGAAAGAAATCTGTGGTGAACTAACAGAGTTGATAAAGAGGCCCTGTGGAGGCTGCTACCAGACCGTGTCCTAAGACAATTAGGTGCCCCTAATCCCAGCCTGGGATGGGGATGTCCATGTGGCCCTGACAGTCATGCATTTTGCAAGAGATATATTAAGCCTTCTCCATAAATAAATGGGAAGGTATTCAACAGTCTTCAATTTGATTTTTTGCTGTGATTTGTTTTACAGTTTATTTTTCAATTATATTTTTGATCTTTCAGCTTGACTGGGTAAAATAACTTCTGACCAGAGCTAATTAGGCAGATATTGAGAGTATTGTAGCATCTCCCATTCTGAGAGTCTCAAAATATTTTTCAAACACTAATGAATGAAATCTCAAACAATGGCTGCAAGATTTCTTGCAGAAGCATAGCATTGTCCTGAGGGTGCAGGCAGGGAGGTAAAGATGAAGTATTTTTTGAAAGTAGAGCTCTAAAATACTGATTTCATACCTTTGTGGTTAGGTAACACTTCCCTTTTTTTTTCTTCTTCTAGTTTCTCAGCTGTGGCTAGTTGCCTGTGAATGATACCTTTGCAGCAGGCCTGAAACATTCTTGCAATGTGAAAAACACTGAAGCATCAGGTATGATCACTTCAGTTAGAATAAACAAATGAATACATTGCTATAACATAGGTTAAGGATAGGCAGTAGGACACTGCGACATTCAGAAGGTGAAAATGTCTGGAGGCTTTTTCAAACTGTCTGAGAGCATTTTGCAAAAAAGCAATCCCTCTTACTAATGCATCCTTTGTCCTCTGAAATGCTTGTACTAAGTAGCACTGTCCTTGGAAAACAAACCAAATATGACCCATTTTCTTTATTCATTACTTTAAACAGTCATGGCTGATAGGATTTCAAAGCTTAAGGGTGTGATATTCATTGCTACTGTTAGCAATTGTCTCGGCTGTTAGGTAAGGTCAGGTTTTATTAGACTGGCATTCCTTTTCTAATAAGCCAGGCCACAGGGAAGGCACACCTTAAAATTGTACTTGAGGGGTTTCTGCATTTTCCTATGGAGGCTTTAATTTAAATGCACTTTTGGCATAATATCTGCTCTCATTTAAAATACATTTGAGACAGGGAAACTTTGTAAGGCAGAGACATATCAGCTATGCACACAGGACAAGGATAGCACACAGATAGCAAAGTACCTCTAGCCTGAAGTGACCAACATAGTTCAACTTGACAAACTACTGATTCTTAAACTTAATAACTCCTACCAGATACTGTAATTTGAACATTTACATCCGTCTTCTTTTAGTTTTGGCCTAGTGTGGAGCTGAGTATTCCAGAAGGAGGTATGCTCAGACTGTATTTCAAGGACTTTAAAAGGACGATGGTAGCCTCAAAACATTATTTCTAATGCAAATGCCTTGGCATAACCACAAACAAGACAAAGACAGAAACTTGTGTCAAATTCTCTCTGTTATTTTCTGGGAAAAATTGAAAATTCTCTATAAAAAAGGCAAGTTACAATATGAAATGCTGTTTCTTACCTTTGAAATGGAAAAAGAGATGGAAATTAGACAGAGATTTGTTAATGACACCCACAGTTTTAAGCTAATATTTTGCTACAGGTTGAGTTATTTACAAAATCAGTGAAAGAGATATTTATTCTACAGAAATCATTCTTCTTGTATAGCATAGGATTAACTTTAAAATTTTTTCTACTTCTTTACTAAGGCATATTTGACTCCCAATTTGTTGAGGGCATTAGGGTTATTGCTGCTTATCTTTCTGTGACCCTCCGCAAGCGCTCCTCTGCTTGTACTGCAGATGAAGCAGCTGTAATTCACGGATTCACAGAATATTCTGACTTGGAAGGGACCCACAAGGATCATCGAGTCCAGCTCTTAGAGTGAGTGGGGATTGAACCCACAACCTTGGTGTTATTAGCACCATGTTCTAAACAACTTGACAAATCTCAGGGAAATATTTTTTTCAGTTTTACTCTTTCACTAATCTACTGATCCTGACTAGTAGTATTATGGGTTAACTGAGAACCTGTTCCTTAAGTAACCATGGATTTGATAGCTACTTGTAATAAGCACTGCTTGTACCTCCTGCAGCAACACATTCCTCTGCACTGCAGAAACAGACTAGATTTGAAATTGATTCATCCTATGGGAAAGACACAATCAGTGGTGAATGAAAACAAGCAAAGTTTTTTGAAATACCTGTCTTTCTCAGGCTGCTGTCTTTGATTACTCACCTTATACACAGGCACTTGATCTAAAATCCCCTTAGTCTATCTGCAGTTAGATAGTTTGAGGGCATTTTTCAGGCGTCAGGTTTTCCTTTGAAAAGATCTGTAGCTGAATGGCACCCACTGTTCATTAGCTTTACGGCAGCATTCTTGATTTAGTCTCCAGTTCAAGCAAATTCATAAGAACAGACTGCTTTTCACAAGTGCAGACTATTTCCAAAATCTGCAGGACTGCAGACTTGATGACTTGGGGGCAGGGCAACCACATTAGAGATCTACTACACCCAATATCCCACAGAACAAAGGAAAATATGGCACGTCGACTGACTTGAGGGTCCCAGGCCATTTAGCCACCTAAAATTTGGTGTTGTCTTTGGGTGCAACAGCTGTCTGCTGACAGTGCCAGCAGTGTTACTCTTCCCACAGCCTTGGCCATCTCTAGCTTGCCTAGAGATTCTTTCAAGATCTCTGTATTGTGGCCCAATGCAAGAGGTAGACGAACCCCGAGTAAATTGCTTTGCTGGATCATTGTCTTCGTGATCTGTGCTTGACAAATTCAAGTGCCCAAAGATGTGCCATGACTCATCACACAATTTGTTTCTGGAAATGGTCATTAATTCTGTTGCTTCTTCATACACTGTGCATGCCTCATATTGAGCTAGACTAAAGCAAGGAAACACAAGTGAAAGGACATGTAGAAAACTCTCAACGAAGTAATTTTTTTCCACAGACATTTGGAAATGTAACTTTTCAATGTCTGGTGCCATTAGTGCATTAAAATAATGAATCAAGCGGCTGTGAAAACAGCAGTGGGAAGAACTTGCTGAAGTGCATTGTTAAGTAGTGAGGAATTAACACACCAATCACCTTGGTGCAGAAATCACAGGATGAGATTTTTATGGTCTTTATTATGAAAGGGCTGGTGTGTTGTTTTAATCCATTCTGATCTTAAAATTTTGAAATAAATTTAATGAAAATTTAGCAGATATTCAGGTCTCTTTCCCAAGAAGGAAGGTGAACAATAACTCTGTTCTTCTTAAGGGGTAAATTAATATGGTCCAAAGAAAATCTTCCTACATTCGTAAATGTAAAGGTTCATGATAAAAGCTTTCAGGTTAAGACCAGAGCATAAGAAATGGATGAAATTTAACACTAAGATTGAGTCAAAAATCACAATACAAATGACTAGCCTGAACTGTGAAGCAGCTTTGTACAAAATTCTGCTTGAACTAAGAAACACTGATGGAATAAATTTAAATTTATTTAATAACCCCCCCCCCCCCCACTGAAACAGAAAGAAGAATTAATTTCATGTAATAATATAGAATAATATATGCTACAATTAATTTATCCCATCTGGTAGTGACATGACCCACTTTATTTTTTTTTAATAATTTAATTTCCTGTAATTGTTTAACCTTATTTGAATCAATCATGATTAGCCTTATTTAGTCTTATTTTGCATTGATTATTGTTGCTGCACCTCTAATCATCCATAGCTTTGGCTATTTGTGTATTTAATTTCCAAAATATTTATTATAGATAGCAAGGAATTACAAACATTGGAGGAGGCAAAATGCAAGGGAATAATAAAAATCAACTTAAATTCATATCCAACAATGTTCCTGTTTAAATTCCTACAAGTGAAGGGATGAGTAGTCATTTAAAACAACTCAGGATGAAAGCCAGTTTAAATAAAATTGTAAAAAATAAATGAAAGAATTCCTGAATGAGGTGGAAGAATTTCTTTGGGATAAATTTAGAAATAAGCATTTGACTATGGGTTCTAGAGCATCTCTGAATTTGCAAGTATTTTAAAATTTAACTTGGTTTGAGTAGAAATTCTGTTTAAATCTAACATCTGCGACGCCTGGATATAATTTTAGTAGCCCCATAATCTAGAGGCTTAAAAATTATTTTCAAATGTTTATTGCTAGTGCTTGCACAATGCAGATTTCTATTTATTTAGATTCTTCACCGATCCATTTAAATTTGTTCGATGTTCGCATAAAATGCATTTGGGATCTCCAGCTCCAGACCTTTAGCCAGATTCTCTGTCTGCAGAGCAGGATTGCAGGCCATTAGGAGTTACCAGCTCCTTGACTTTTTGTGGCTTTAACATTGGGAGGAACAGTGAGGGCTGGTGAGATACAAAGATTGTGATCAAGAAGTTGATTGGAAAATGTATAAACAAGCATCACATGTCCTTATGCAGCAGGCAGGGTATTTAGGAGGAAGACACACATTTCAGGTGCTCTCAGGTGGAACTTTTTTGTTTTCTTCTATACCAGATGAAAGACAGGGAGAACTTTAAATGACATGATTAATTGCCAGTTATATGAATGGTATTACGCTGATCTTCATTTTTCATACACCGTTATATAATCTATGCTAACCTATAATTAAGTGACAAAATAAAAGGTAGTTGTTACTGGGACTCTAGAGATATTCTTCCCTTGAATAATTGTTTCTTTAACATTTTCATTACAGTCTTGAATTATTCTGATTAGAGTATTTTCAATCTTAATGGACTTAAAAGAAAATGAATGAATGAAAAAAATCTATTATGCCTCAGCATTTTTTTCTCAAACTAAAAATTAGAGAAAATGCAGTAAACATGGGGTAGGAATTTCCCCAAGACTATATCAGCAGCAGATGTCATTCATTATACATAAAATATCTCTAAATACCCATTCTTAGACCAACAGATTTCCTGGAGTACAATGGGCTTTTTAAATGAATGGAGAGGTGAAGAGACAGATTGTTTGAATCATGCTGAGGGATGCTTCACACTGCACATCACTCTACTTATTTCAGTTCAACAGCTTGTGGACCAGTTGTATATGGGGCAGGATTTTTCTCCTTCTTTGTGTCTTAGAAAGTTGCAGTTTTGCTATGGGGGGAATAAAAGAACTTGCACAACTGCAAGAAGGCAAAGGCAAAGAAACGGAGTGAATTTTAAGTCATTGTTCCAGTCTTCTCATAAGCATGCATTTTCTTCATGCAGGAGGGAAGAGAAATAGAAAATGCTGCCCCTCTTAGTGTGAGACACTGTGGGAAGTAATTTTGCCTACTTATGACTAAGCAACAGCTCAAGAACACTTTATCCCATTGCTCCTTTCTATCCATTCAGTTCCTAGAGTCTAATTGGTCTGGCAACTGGACTTGTACTATGCTAGAATTTTTTTTCACCTCTGCTAATGCACTTAAGCTGATCTTATTTTCATATGCCAGGTTTGCTTCTGAAACCCTTAGAGTCCCTCACAGTAGTTTCATGAACACTGTAGGCAGAATAGATTTGATAAAAAGGGCAAAATTTCCAAGAAGCACCTGCTGCTGTTTCCTGATTTACTCTGAAGAGTTTTCCTCCCAAATGCAGCATTTGTCTGCAGCTGGATCATGGTGTATTCCTCATTGGAGCAGGATCATGGGATTACAGAATGGTACAGGTTGGAAGAGATCTTCAAGACCACTGAGTTCCAACTGCCCTGCCATGGGCAGGGATAGCTCCTACCAAACCAGGCTGCTCAAAACCCTATTCAACCTGTCCTTGAACACTTCCCGGGATGGGCAGCCACAACTCCTCCGGGCAACCTGTTCAAGTGCCTCATCATCCTTACAGTAAAGAATTTATTCCTAGTATCCAATCTATATCCACCATCTTTCAGTTTGAACCCATTCCCCCTTGTCCTCTCACTACATATTCTTGTAAAAAGTCCCTTTCTATATTTTTTGATAAAGACTTTTGTGACTAGAAGCTCCATTTTCCTCATAACAGTCACAGAAACATCTGAACAATAGCTGCCAAAAGAGACACTGTGGATCTCTTCTTCTTACAGATCAAACTCGAGATTTTCCATAAGTCATTGGATTCTCAATAACCAATTGAATTTACATTAAAAATGTCACACGCATAGGCTTGCATTTCCATGTTGAGTTATCTTCTTCTGTGATTTTTATTTCCATCCAATGACTATCTTATACCTTGAAAGTTGTATATATGAACCTCCTGAAGATACAGAAGGTTCCCTCTGTGTCTAAGACATCTCTTCTGTAGGAGCACAAATGGTGCAAGTTCTATTCTCTGCAAATACTTTTAAAAGGCTGCTCCCACTGAAGGAGTATCATCTTATGTTACCTTTTCTCAGAAAAATCAATAATGACAAGCCAGATAAGATTAAATTTTTAAATTATGCTGAGACTTTTCGGCCCTTATGGACTGGATTTAAAATATTTGTATTCATTCAGGCTTATCATTTTGCTATCTCCTTTTACATTAGTTGAAATATTGCATCACTTAATATTTCACTGCTTTGTTGCTGCAAAGCAGGGAGCTATGAGACTTTTCTGGAGAGGTGGATTATGCAATAAAGATCAATCTTTCATTAAAGACTGGAAACAGGGTGGAAATTTGAAACCCGTTGTTTCTTTTGAATAGTTCTGCTTCAGTGAGCAGCTTATACCTGTTAAATAACTCTCAAGAGGATGTGATAATTTCCTAGAAATGGCAAATTTGGAAAGGAATGTGGTGGCAGTGGAACATGGTTAGAATTTAGACAGCTGTAGGAATATCTGCTAGGCTAGATTAGAGCTGTGGACTTCTGCCAAAGTATCCTAACCCAGATTTGCAAAAATGCACTTTGTTCCAATGTTGGTCCTGTGGATTGCCTGAACCATATTAACATCAGTTCTCTTAATGATTACAGTTAAAAGATTGTACCATTCATTTCTGTTCTGTAGGAGCATTTGACGCTCTTGCCCCAGAAACCACAGCTTTTTCCATTTGACAAGTGAGGAAGTGCAGGTCCTTGACTGTTCCCAATGTCCCAGCTGAACACAAGACACAGTACTGTGAGTAAAAACAGGAATATACACCCTGCTTCTCCATTTTCACTTAAAGAGGTTCACTTCAGCTACGTGTTGCCTCTGTGAAGCAGAAGTGAGAAAGCATATTCCATATAAACAATAAATTTTTTTTGTTCTCACCTGTCTATTGCATTCATGAGAAAGCATCCATTTGTAACAATAAATTTTTTGTATAAAGGAAGAGTAAGCACGAAATATAAACCTCCAAAAGCTTTAACCTGTTCTCCAAAAAGGGGGTGAACCAATCTTATTTCTACCACTTTCTGGGTCTGTTCTAACATAATTTGCTGCTGTATTTGGTAACTAGTACAGTTGTATTCTATAGTAGCACAGCATCGACTAAAAATATATGTGAAAAATTCATAAATGACTTAGAATTTGAAGCTCCATCTTTAAAAGCAATGAGGAAGCCATAACCTGAATGGAAAGTTAATGGCATATTTTCCACATTTGCTCTTGCTTCAAGGTAGCTTAGGTATTTTGTGACGCTAAGGATTCTACTGGTGCTACTCTTATTTTCTGCTTTAGAGTTTACTGATCATTTTTTACTAAGTTTGTTTGTTTTTATTGATCATACTTCCTACAGTAGAAACAAATATAATTTCTTCACACTGAGGTACAGGTTTTGGTTGGGTTGGTTTTCTTCACAGTGGCTTGTATGGTTCTATGTTTTGGATTGGTGACCACTGTTGACAGCAAACTGATGTTTTAGGTGTTGCTCATCAGTGCTTACACAGCAGCAAGGCCAGGCCTTTTGAGCTCCTTATGCTGTGAGGAGACTGAGGGTGCAAAAGAAGCTGTGAGAGGACACAGCTGACCCCACCTGGCCACAGGGATATTGCATACCATGTGGTGTCATGCTCAGACGTAAAAATATTCAAGGAAAGATGGACAAAAGGGCAACATTCAGAGAGATGCTCTTTGTCTTCAAAAGCCACTGATGTGACAGGGCCCTGATTTCCTGGGATGGGAAGGCTGAACACCTCCCCGCTCATGGAATTGAATTTCTTGTTTTTTGCTTTGTGTCCAGTATTCACTTTACCTATTAAACTCTGTATCAAAACCCACAAGCTGTCACAGTTTTTCCCTTCCATTCTCTGTCCCACACTACTGCAGGGGAGTGAGTGGGTTGTGCGGGGCTGAGCTGCCACCTGCGGTTCACCCACAACGACTGGCTGCTTAGAACAGAACTCATATATTGCCAGCAGAGTTCAAAGAGTGTTTCATAGAAGCAAAAGCTTTGCCCTTCCCCTTAGAAACCTGTGGTGCATGAGCTGCAGATGTCACTATGGTCCTCTGAAGATTTTATTCCAAGCAAAACTCTGTGGAAGAAAAATTTCCTAAGGCAAATTATGGTGCTGCAGGTCTAAATATTGCAGGGTGCTGAGAGCATGTCTCTGCAAAATTCTGCCAAATTCTCTAGCTCTTTATGGCATTCTGAGACAAAAGAAGTGTTTCTCTTCTTCTCAAAGCCTTGGTTGTACAGATGGAGGTGAGGGATTATACAGGTGCAGAAATAAGTAGATAAAAAGATGAACACAACTTCACTGAAATATGAATAAAATGGTGACAGAGGCATTTCACAAGTGACCAAGCAAGTGACCTATGCTGTTTTGAAGGCATGGCATTGGAGTTCATTCCAACTTAGCATTCTTGCAAAAGCTGAAAGAAAAGGAGGAAATTTCCTTCAAGCAGTTTTGATCTGCTTAAGCAATTCAAGCGACTGGAGGCTCTGTGATGAAAGGTGAAGTTGTCAATAATGATTCAAGAAATTTAGGGACAGGTAGAGAAAGTAATGGGTTGACCAGGATGGCAGAAGTCATGGAAGGATAGCGAGGCCATCATAAATGAACTAGACCCCTTTTCTCTTTTCTCTCCTTTTCCTTGTCCTGTTATGAGGTCAATGAAGATTATATGTACTTACAACTTCAGAATTATTCATACTTTAAAAACAAAGTTATATCTTTATTAAGAAATCTATGTCTTACATAGCACCTGGTAGTATCCCAGCACATGCAGACAAACATATTTTTCCACTTTCTTCTCTTTCGCAACACGTGCTATCCTTGCCAACTCCTTTATCGCATCTCTTTACAGTGGATTTTGTTGCTGAAGTGTTTTTGTGAAACCTATTGACAATTGAGGGGAACTAGAGGAATTTAAAGGTTATTAGCTCATCAGTAAAAATTGATTTTACTCTTTCCTGGATACTTTACTGCTACAGCATGGTAGCTCTTTAGTTGTTTTATTTTTTTTTTTTTATACTATTTGAACATGCCATTCCCTGAATCATTCTTGTTTGTACCACTGTTAACTGCAGAGCAATGGCTGTTGTTACCAACCTTCCTTTGTCTACTTCAGGTTCCTTTTGTGGCTCATAGTTTTTCCTATATTGAACAAATTGGAGGTTTTTTTTTTTTTCCTAGGTTCCTTGATCTTGTTTGAGTCACTGAGCCGAGCGGTTTCATGGGTTTATCCACAGCTGTTACAAGGCTACTGGCATCAAGGCCCTGGCTCTCTCACCAATCTGAATTTAGAACATTGTGCTTATTCACCACTTGTGAGTGACAGTTTTAGATCTTTTCTTGAAAAAAGATGCCTTCTTACCTACCTTCCTGCTTGCCTGCCTTCTTGCCTTCCTGCCTGCCTTCCTTCCTATCTTCCTGCCTGCCTGCCTACCTCCTTCCCTCCCTCTGTCTTCAGGTTAGACAGGAAAATGAACAGAGATCCTAAATCTGCTAGTGAAGGAAAACCACCAAAAGCTCATCTTACATGGTCAGAGATATCTGAGGTCATCATCTGTGGCAGAATACAGCAGCAGGTAGTACTGATATATATTAAGTTGATTAGGGAAAATGAAAATTTTGAGTGGAGGAGTGAGACTGTTGCTGCATGTCACATGAAGCATGATATGAAAGAAGGTTGTTTGTGTTCCCTTTTCCACCAGTCTCAGGAGAGACAGCACCAGGATTTTTTTTCCTCAATCCATACTATACCTTGACAGACACCTGGGCTTTAAAATAGTGTAAAAAGAGTTTAAAAGAGTACAGAATTAATGATGACTATCTATTAGAAACTTAAAAGCTGTAAGTTCTGTGGGGAAACATGATGGATCCCTCAACAATATGACACTTGGAATGATATTGTAAGGCACTGCTAGATGGCAACTTGGGGAAGAAAGCCTGCATTTCTTAGACAGCATGCTTCTGTCCCAGCATGCTCTTTTCTTCCTTACTGTTGTGAGTGGGAGAGTGTTGGGATAAGATACCACTAGTAACACACAGGTAAGAGGAAATGGAATATGTACTGGTTGGCAAGAAGGGTCTGCTTGGGTTGGAGTTCCCAGGTCTTTAAGCACGGTTTTCCAGTGACTCAAGACTGACTTCAAGCATCAGAGCTGGAGTGGCTGCTGAAGTGGGAGCATAGGCCTGTGCATCCTGCCTGTGCCAAAAGAATGTGTCTCCTTGAGATCATTAGGAGTGGGAATAAATGTGAGCGCAAACACAGACCCAAAAGCACAATACATTCTCTAACTGCTGTTGTGCCTAAAGAAGACAAATCTCATGAGAGAGTGTCATCAACCAGTGGCAAGATACCATGCCACACATTCTTCAAGGGTAAGACACGCAATATTCCCAGCTGCCTGCTTACTGTTTTTCCTTTGGCATCGTTGCTCTGAAGCTCACTGCATGTATTTATTCATTGCCTACAAGCACTCTCTCTGTGAATCCTCAATTACTCACTGTAATAATAATAATAATAATATAATAAAAGAAGCTGAAACATGTTTCCCTGAAACACTGATATTTATCTCTGGGTAAGGGAAGAATTATTAACTGTTCACTCTGGCTTTCTGCAAATTTAGTAATTTTTTTTTTTTTTTTTTTTTTTTGGCAGCACTATTAGGTTTGTTTTTTCTCCTCTCTTTCAAAATCTTTAGTTATGCAACTACTAGAGATGAAGAGGACTGTGGTTACCAACCTTTGTCCCCAAGGTATCTGCCTTCCATTATCAAAATGTCCTTGTACCATTTATCATCTCAAGTAACAGTTACAATTTTCTACTTTGTGAAAAAAAATCCCCCAAACAACTGATTTTGAAGTGTTTCTGTTCGAAATATTTTAGTTTGGCTGTCAGCTTTTACAAATAAAATCAATAGCAGGTTTTTGAAAGAAAAGTAATTTCCTTGGAGAGCAGTATTTTAATTATCTGGGGAAAAGGCAAATTTATACACAAGATTAATCTATGAAGAGGTTTTTGAGCTATTTTAATTTTTAATACATTATTTGTCAAAACAGTAGTTACAGTGGCTGGGAAGGCAGTGAAGAACACTATGAATATAGCTGCCATGGTGATAATGATGTTGTAAGCACTTAGATTCAATCCGTCATGACTAAGTAGAGAAATAGCTTTTACTTTAATCAATGTAGCAAAAAGGAAGTGAAGAACTTACTGTTTTCTGATAGCCTTTGATTTAAGTAGATGTAATAAGACTTTCAGTGAAAGATAGAGAAAAATACTTCATCTCCTGCCAGTGTGACATGTCTGTTAACAAATCAGACTGGGATCTGTCTTTTACAAGGGACTATACTACCATCTTTGATGGAGATTTCATTATTGTTCCTTGGTTAATTACTGTAATAGTTTGATTTTTCCTCTGTAAGAGATAAAAATTTTTGATCAGTGGAGCTTTCAGAGGCCAGACAAAGTAATGACTTGTCTGCAAAACATGCTAGAGATTTCTTTCAGTAATCATTTTTGACTTTAAATCAAGTGCTGTCTTGGCTGAGTGTATAAAATTATTTGTGCTTACCTTGAACTGCACGAACAGGAGCAGCAAGCCCCTTGCATTCTGGCAAATAAAATACTATTCCAAAATGAGGCATAAAATATCAGACATAGCTTTATGCTTTCAGTTTGAGAAATTTTGGCCCTGTGCTTGGACTGCAACACTGTCTTTGGCACTAACGTGAAAACTGCCTTCGTTTGTATAGTAATTCATTTAATTTCCTGTAATAAAAACTGTAGCTATAGTTGTAAGGAGATTCTGCCTCCTTCCCCCCCCCCAACTCATATTCGAATCATTAATTCTTTAGGTTTTTTAGAGGTTTCCTTCATCATTATCAGTGTTGTAGATGACAACACTATTTCTGTTTTGTTTTTTGTTTTTTTTTTTTTTTTTTTTTTTTTTTTTTTGTTTGGTTTTTGTTTTCTTTTGTTTTTGTTGTTGTTTTTTTTGTTGTTGTTGTTGGTTTTTTTTTGTTTCTGCAAGGATGTGAAGTTTTTAATTCCCCTACAGTCACTGTCCCTTCATGTCCATTAGTTAGTGGGAAATAGTTACTGACCATTGTACTTTGATGAAATTGGCATCATCATTTGCATTTCTTCTGTTTATCCTTCCCAAAAACATTTTTTTTCTTACCTCTCAGCTTCTGTCTCTGAGGGTTTTGTACTGCTTTATTGAGTGGCCAGCTTTGCTTCTGAAGGGGCAAAGTAGCTTAATCATGATGGAACATTATCTATCTATTTCTCTATCTCCCTGTCTTTCTGTCTGTCTGTCTATCTATTTTCTATCTGTCCTTTCCTTTATTCATCTGACAAGTGACACACGTTGGTGACCTAAATGCTGACAGCTCATCAAACACATCTGAACCTCCTGATAAAGTTTTTTAGGTGGCTTCTGTTAATCTTCCTATTTTGTGCACATGTGCAAACAGTTCTATGGAACTTCATCCCACATCAGAGATATGCAGAGAGTGCCGGCAGCTAAGAATATGTGGCTCAAGCACCCAGTTAGTCTAGTGGAGACAAAATTGTGAGGTGATTAGTTAAATGTCAAAGAGTCACCTACTATTTCTTTTCAGTTGTTTTCAGGGTAGGTAGAGCTCACCCCTGTAAATGAAGGCAAGAGGACTGGTCTCTGTAACAAGCTCCGTTGAGAGACTCTGTTTAGATCAGATTCTGCATGGGGATGTGTTCCTCCAGCTCTTCCAATTTCCCCTGCAGCAGCACAGACACTTATGACCTTTCTAAGGGACCTAAAGCCATACTGGTGCAATAGCTCATTTCTTTATTAGGAAACTTGTGCAACCAGCTGAGAACTATAGTTGGGAAAGACATTTTTCCTAGAACAAAAGGGTACTGTATAACAGGCATCTGTATACAGATCCAAAGGTCATGGGCTGAAAAACTAAGGAGAAATTTAAGCAAGCTGTGCATCAGCATGAAAGAC
Source organism: Sitta carolinensis (assembly GCA_032173965.1). Classification (NCBI taxonomy): domain Eukaryota; kingdom Metazoa; phylum Chordata; class Aves; order Passeriformes; family Sittidae; genus Sitta; species Sitta carolinensis. The sequence goes on along the minus strand of CM063284.1, from coordinate 99,772,475 downwards.
ATGCAGTCCCTCATCAGTTGTTTCTCTTGTCCTCATGGGTAGTCAATTTATTGTTTCCTCATGTCTTAAAAAAGGATCTACTTGCATTTCTTCTCCCTGTTGTTAACTGCTGCCTGCTTAGCCTTGGGGGTGGGTACAAATGTGTTTCAAGTGTATGTAATTGTGGGTTTGGTAACTTGTCAAATCGTCTATAAAAGATGCCAGAGATAATACACAAATTTATTTTAAGACCACTGAGGACACACTGGATCTTGATCTAAACTTTGAGCGTGTGCACATACATTTGAAATGCAGATAGCAAGAGGCGACCAGGGAATGGAGAGGAAGCAATGCAGGCTGAAGTGTGGGTACTGACTTCCATATATTATGGCTAATTTGCTCCCATGGAAGTGTATATTTGAGAGTGTATTTCAAATATCTTCTGTTTACTCTCACCATTATGCTTTACTGCAGCAGTTGTCTCCTGAAAAGATGTTACTATTCTTTAAGGAAGCTACTTTATGGGTTGTTAAATTCCACACAGTAAATTCACTGCTCTTGTTGTGTATCTTTGGTAAAGAGTCAAGTCCCCATGATATAACAGGGGCCAAAATCCCATTAAAAAACACATAGTGCTCAGTGTACACCACTAAGTACTACAACTATTTAATTCACTCTGTTTATTGTAGGCATGGTTTTTTCTACCTTTAACTTCTTTTTCGCAGGATAAACTACATCTGGGTTGTTTTCTTCCCTCCCTAGAATATCACCAGCCTTCTCTTTCCTTAACCTCCTCCTCAGAAAATATCTGGCTAGAAAATAAAAGGCTGGCTGCATTCTGGCCTCTGTTTCCAGACAGAGTCTTCTTTTGGCCAGCTAATATTAATTTTGTGCTTTAATTTAATGTACTAATTCCTTTAAAGACCTATTTTTTCAGCTGCAGAGACTTCCTGATGTGTGTGGAGGTGTGTGTGTGCAGACAACAAACACTTGGTAGTTCTTGGGATCCTTTAGGTACAGTGGTCAAGGGGGATGAAATATTTTGCAGCTTTTCCTGTAATGCAGCTCAGACACTTCTATTGGTCTGGCCCACCCTGGCATTTTTGGAGGAAAGAATGAGGGAGCTCCTACAAGAACATATGTTACAAGAACATTTCTTCCACGGGGTCACAACATATCCTTCCCACTTTCCAATGTGTTCATTACTTAATCAGAGGACCTACACTCCAGCTTATGTTACTGTAATAAATATAAGTTTTGTCATTTGAGAAAATACCCTGAGATAACTAGCCTAGGAGAGCAACTTTAAAACTTCCTCTTGCAACTGATTCAAAAAAGGGGAGAGTGGGTCATGACAAAATGTATCATGAAGAGACAGATTTAGCTGCAAAGAATAGGTCTTGAAAGTGCATAGTATGTTTTTTTTAAAAAGTGATTTTCAAAATGCAACAAAATGTCTCTACTGTTGATGGATAAAAGGGATTCTAGTTAATGCAGGCAACGACAGATAGAATATCCTTCAAAGGCCAAATATTTCAAAAATCAGAATGCACTTCAGGTTGTTCACAGATTGCTAGGTTTGAAGCAGGTATGTTACAATTAAATTCCTTTTTTGCCAGTTATATACTGTTTTTAAACTTAGTTTGTAATGTTCTGTCATTAGTCCTTTCTCATTTCTTATTTCTTGGCTATTGTTCCAACTTCCTGCAACCCAGAGTATCCTGGATGCCGTGATGGTTGCCATTGTTCTCTTGATAACTGACACTATTTCTACTGTTGCTAGAAAGCAGTACTAAAACAACACAGTTGGTTTCTTTGCCTTTTTTTCCCTCTTAATGCTACATTTGCTGACAACTCCTTTGCCCTGTGTCACCCACCCTGGCACACTCTGCTGCAGAGGCCTGGGCACTTCAAGAGTCTGGCTCCTCCTATCAGCATCCCCTCTCAGAACCCGCAGGGACTGTCACCCAGTGTGCTGCAGGTGCACCAGATTTCTCTTTTATGGAGAAAGCCTCTTCTCCCCACTGCTGTCCTAATTCATGAAGCTGGGTCCTGGGGACACAAACTCATAGACAAGGCAATCTGCATTTCAGTCTGTTGTGGAGGAGCTGGTAACTGGTCAAGTGCACAAACCAGGCCAAGGATACCTTGGACTTACTCAGCAAACTTGAGCAAATAAATATTCATGGGAGAGATTCACCAACGGACAAAAAAGTGTGCCTCAACTTGAAATTAGTGTGAGTAAAACTAGTCTGAAGTAAAACCACTTTCGTTTTCATATGAAAATGAAAACACTGATATGAAAGTATCATTAAGAGAACAGATGCATATTTGAACTGCCAAATGCTATTCTGGCTTCTTATTTTAGGTATTTGTTTAAAAGTGTTGCCAGTTGGCATGGCATATTCCTTAGGGGGAAGGCTTTTTCATTAATATATCCAGAAGGCCTGGAGGAGCAGACTAACTTAATTCAGAAGCCCTTTTGCTTACCCCTCATTTCCTATCATGTTGTCTCAGGAGAACATTTTCCGAACCCTTAAAATGAAAGATTGTGCTTCTTCAGAGCTAGCTGCAGGGAATATGGGATGATTTAATAAACTTATCTCTCTTCTTTAGGGGAGAAATTCTCCATTACAGGCTTAGTGTAATATAGTCATCTGAGCTCATGTGCATTTGCTTGCAAAGAAAACAGAAAAACAGAAACGGCTGTAGGTCTTCCTGTTTCAGGCACCAAATTCCACCAGTCCTTCAGTTTATTAAGCCCTCTTCCTTTTTCACAGAACTACCATTTAGTCAAACTTCCTGTTCCAAATATAAGACAATATTTCAATAGACTGCTGAACGTAAGTACAGATATTACATTAGGTGATTTTAGTCATGTGGAAGCAAAAATTTGCACTCATGCCTCAGTTGCTGGAAGGACAATCTGCTGAGGAAAGTGTGCTGTAAGGTGCTTAGTTATAGAGTGTATAGAGCATATAGTGCAAGAGATATTTTTGAACCATCAACATCTAAAATTCAAATGACTATGCAATATGTTTTAAATTTTAAATGACCAGGATATTTTTGAAATACAAGAAGCATCAAGCTTAACCTGACTATGTAATGTCTGACCTCCAGATATGATACATTAACTATAGGATAATGATAGGATCGTTACAGAGAATTTTATGATGATGATTAAAGGAAGAAACTGAACATCTTTGAAAAGAAATGAAAAACAAATTAATGATTAGGCTGCAAAGCACAAACATCACCCCCGTTTACATTATAAATTCTTCAGGACCTGCTTTGAATTCCTTCCATGTGTTATGGTATCACTTTATTTACAGATATCCAAAGAAATAAGACTTCAAGGTGTCTTTGGTCTCTAAATCAAATGGATGCACCAAATTTTGGTTGTTATTTCAAATCAGGAGAAAAAGCCATATTCTGGACTTCTCTTTTTCCTCATCTCTGCATTTCTGTTTGTCTGAACATGAATGTTGCTTATTTAATTTCAACTTCTCTCAGCTCTACACATTTCTTTCCAGCAACGCAAGGTGAATAGATCCTCTCCACCTTCTTCTTTCTCTCTTTTTAACACTTCCATGCTGTGCTACCAAGTGTAAAAATTACTCTTCTTCCCTGCCCATGTCTCTCCTAACCTGATCTTGCTCTGCTGGGGTTTCCAGCTTGGGAATCCAGGGATGCCTCCGTGTGATGAGCTTCCTTGTGCCCCTGATACTCCTGAGCCACGCAGACAAAACCTTCAGTAAAGACCCCTCTGTACAGAAAAAAGATGAACTATTGATTTTGCTCACTTAATTCTGTTATTTTAAAAAAATACAATTCTTCACCAACCCTTTTCCCTGGGTTTCCCTGTTCCCAGGCTTTTCACTGCCCCTAGTGCCAGCTTCTCTAATGGGAAACACTGCCAGTCTCAGCCCCTTATTAACCAGGCAGCTCTTACTTGCCAGGCTGTGCTTCTTTTGCCACCTGCTCACCCAGGAGTGAGCAGCTGCCTATTATCCGAGTCCTCCTTCTTTCAAACGCTCTGCTCTGATCTGAGAGGAAGCAAAGTACAGATGAGAGCCCTGAGGCCTCCATCAGCTCCTCTCAGCTTGCCCTCTGACATAGGCTGCTCCATACTGGGCTGAAGCCCTTTTTCCCTTCCCTTTTTTACTTCATTGTGCAGACTGGTGATTAGGACAGGTTTAGCTGTCACATGGGATGATAAGATTACCCAAATTACTTGGCAGTGGTTTTATTCCTCACGTAAATGAAAATGTAAGACCGTGGTCTGTGAGACTGAAATGGTGCATTAAGCAACTCTGTAGATCACTCTTTAAAATTCAAGTTAAAGCTCAAATCCATATTTAGAATGATGGATAATCATAACTAGTTTCGAAAGTGAATAGCTGCAGGAGTCCCTGGACCAGAAAGCTAGGTCTGAACTGGAAGACATTTTCCCAAGACTTTCAATGTCACCAAACCCTGAGACCAAATTTATGTTGTCAGGAACAATTAGCCAGGAAAACCTACGTGATGGGAGTTTAAAGGGGCTGAAGACATTTCTTGCTGGTTTTAGAGGCTGCATTGTACCTCATAATGTTATTCTGACACCAAGACTTCCTGCAGGGTTGAATGTTCTCGTGATGTGATAACACAGAGGCTCCTGAGAGGCTTTAGATGCTGAGAAAGTAGTTTTTAATTGCCTGAGCTTGTAACCATCAGGTCAGGCTCAGGGCACTGCAGGGACTGTGGGTCTCCTTTGGGGTCCATCAGGGCAATCTGTCTTTTTCTTCTGGAGAGCCTTCTGTGCAGCTAACTGCAGCTGAAATGTCAACACAAGTGTCCACCTGGTCCATGTGCTCCATCTCCTCTAGCCTTGGTTAGGTTGTCAGAAGGTGAGAAGCTGCCAATGGAGTAGCTACGCTCATTTACGAATGGTTTTTGACTAGCTTTGCCTTTATGCAGATAATTAATACAAAGTTTAGGGGTAGCTGTTCAGGGACTGATGTTGTAACAAATGGTAATGTAAAGGTGCTGATGAAGTAAAGGAACGTGGAGTAACAAACCCATCTCATGGTTTTTATGTAAAAAAACCCCCACAATTGTTGAAAGCAATAAATAATTTAAGTTACTCACTAAGCACTAAGGAACTGTACTCCAGATGGGTTATCCAGAGTTATTTGATAGTTAATGGTCACTCATTAGGCTTCGTGTGACAGCTAAATACTCTGATTTTGTCTTATAGATGTGAGGCGATTTGAGGACATAAGAAAACGGCTTTCAAGTAGACATGAAAAGTTTTTGTATAGTGATCACACTCAGTTCTCCAGAATTGTACTTTAAGCCGTCCTTTTGAATTGGAAGCCTACAACAGCATTGTGTCTTCTGAGAAATGACACTTCAAATAAAGCTGTATTAAAGTGCTGTTGAATGATAAGGACACAAGGGGTAGCTCTCTACTGAAATTACCTTGAGAGAATTAAAAGAAACAGTCTCTACTTGGGTATACTTCTGTTTGAATAAATGTATCATTTGAAGAGCATAATTTTGTTTGAAAAATTGAAATTTTGTTCAGCTTATAGGAATCCAAGGTACCTGTTTTTCTGAAAGTTTGTCCAGAACCATAATTCATTGAAACAAGATTTTTCTCACATAAATGAACTAATCCTAAACTATATTTTCTCATTAATAAACTGCATTTGTCTTGCTAATTTGTGAACAAAATCAACTGCAAGTTTGCCTCTCACTGGCATATTGACTCTTTCAGTGGAATTAATTCCCCTGGGTGCTTTTATCATATTGTTCACTTTATTCCTGAACATGAAGTCCAGTTCAAAACACCAAAAAGAGAGGAGGAGCTTTTCTTCTTTGGTTTTGCAGTAAGTGACTAGGAAATTTTTTGTTGCCATAGGCATGTGAAGTTCTGTGGCCCCTTTGAAATGAAACATTGATTGTAGTATTGCCTGTGATTTTCAAAGAACTGGATGTTCCTCTTCAGATTTATGAGCTTCTGTTAGAATTCAAAATGGGCTTTTTTTCTCCCAAAGCCAAGGTACAGTTCTGCCTCCTAAACATTTGAAATTTAAAGCTGGGCAGATGAAAGGAAGTTCCAAAATCTAAGAAGGATCTTCATTTTTACATGTTAATGTATTGGGGGGAATTTCGATAGTAACTTCAGCACAATACAATGAAAGCTTCAGAAGTTGTGGCTTAAAGAATCTGTTCAAAAAGCAACATAGGTAAATGTATGGAGACATGGGTATGTGAGGCAGAGAAAGTGGCTTGGACACTAAAATGCAAATCAAATTTGCAGCCAATTAAGAGATAATGTGCAGAGATTTACCCACCTGCTGGCGTGCTAGAAATGCAGGCAGATTGAATCTTTCTAGAAGCTTTATATTAAGTTATATTTTGTGTTCTTCCTGACTCTTTTTTCCCCAGAAAGGAAATATTTTCAAAAGAATGCTCTGTTTAATCATACCTAATGCAAACTGAAAAAAGTTTACCTGTGTATTTTGAATTTAATATCAACTCCTTATGTAACCCCCAGGCTCATCTTGAGATCTAATATTGTAGACACAGATTTCAGCTGTATTGCAAATGCACAGGACCATTTCTTATAAATTTACACAGTGAACATGGCAAATCCTGTTGTCTCTGACACAAAAACGGAGAAAAAAAGAAGCAGTTTTCATAATTTGCAACCTGTTTACCTTGCAGCCTTTTCCCAGTCTTACTGGTTGCCTGTGTATTAGACACAGTGTACAACAGTGACAGCCATCAAGTGTTTACACCAATTTAAAGACATAATCCTGTACTATAAGTTTGGGTGTTGCTCAGGCATCATGACAGGAACAGATGGTTTGGGATATTGATTTGAGTTTATCCACAGAGGAGTCCAGATAGGCTACAGAGAACAGGCACTTCATTTCTGGTAAGATGAGGTGGGAACGAGTTCCAGACAGTGCTTGGATCTCATGGCAATCTGAGATTCAATGTCAATACTGCAGAAATATTTTTAAGTCAAAGCAAGCAATGTGGCATAAAACCTACAAAATTCTTACTGTCTAGGTGTTGAGTTCTTGTTTTAACAAGCTAGATGGAAAAAAAATTCTCACTGGTCCGTAACTTGCATAACCACAGCTGCTCTGTGTTTTGCAGATAAATAATGGCTGGAAGCTTGGGGATGGTGCTGGGAAAGGCAGTGGGATGGTTTGGGGAAGAGTGGGGAGAGGGGTTACTGGAGAACAGTTTGTTCTGCCTCTGAGCAGGATCAAAGGTGTGCCCAGGGGATGGATTTGTTTGGTGAGGTATGTAGCATCCTGTGATTGAACAATCTCCTCACACCCCCTCCCACCCCCGACCACCAGAGCCACCCCTGTCAATCCTGAGGGTCCGAATTTCAATAGAAGGGGTGTCCCTGTCACCCCAGGAGAGGGCTGCCGAGTGATTGGGCAAACAGAAACAGCCTCCCCCTTTCCAAAGGGGACTGGACCCCTGCCTTGTCCTTCTGCCCCGGGTCACTCCCCCCGCCCTCTGGGATTGCCCGGGGTCGCTCTGGGTCGCCCCCTCCTCCCGGGTAAAACCAGCGGAGCGCCGCATGGTCAGGATTCTGCTCATGCTGGTTACCGTGTTCGGAGGCTCCTGCACGGAGCCAATAAAACCTTTCACCGAACCACAACAGAATCGGTTTCTTTCTCCCCTGATCGTCTAGCCTCTCTGCAGAGCCTTTACAGGGATCTTCCTGCTCTCCAGCCGGTGCTACAGTTTCCAGGGTCTGCCACCGCCGCCCGGACCCCGGACTTGCCTCTTGCGGTGAGCCACGTGGCCCCCGCTAAGGAAGGTATCCTTGTGGAAAATAACCACAGAGCTGCCTTCCCCACGCAGCCACCACGGGGGACCTGGATCTTGGATACAGTAACACGGCGTTGTTACAGAGGTAGAAGCCAGGTCCTCAGCGCAAAGCAGCGATGGCATGCAGGGGTGGGAGCTGGTCTCCGTCTCCTGGGGTCCGTGTGCGACCGCTGCCTCTTTGCCTTGTGCTTGGGGATGCTGCAAAGGGAGGTTGGCACCAGGCAGTCCCTGAAACTTCTTCTGTAGGTGAGGGGGTCAGATGAGGACTGAAGGCAGCCAGGCCTAACCACACCTGCCAGGACTACCTTGAGCTGCCCCTGGCTGGTGTGGGAGAAGAACGCGGTACCTGGTGGCACCACCCGAGGTCTGCTGTAGCCACGACCTTGTCCATCCCCAGCTTTCACCTTGCCAAGCGCTAACTGCCAGCATCTCCATGAGAGGAGTCCTTACCAAAGGACTTTATATAGAATTTCAATAATATTTTTTACTGCTGAATTTTTGATTTTGACATTTCTCTTGCATGTTCCTTATTGTGGGGAAAAATGCTTGGCATTTTCCTTAATGATTATTTCTCTGTATTTAGATATTATGAGGTACAAATCAATTTATGGTGTGAATCATTTACATTTGGACAGCTCATCATGAACATGGAGACTTTGAAGGTGTAGAGTAGGCTTCCTTACAAGTTGCTGTGACTTCTAACATGGTGGAGGCTACTTATCTCTCTTAACTATGTCTGCTTTAGGCAAGCAGATGGAAAATAATGATTGGAGGGAAGGTGCATTTGGCTGAATATTCATGCATTGCAGAGTTAATATAAGGGCTGTCTTGATCACAATTTTCTGCCTAATATTTTTTATCATTTTGAAGTTCATCATTTGTGAGCACAGGGCACAGCAGTACTGTAGATGTCTTGTTTTGCCTTTTCTTTAATATTGTGGTTTTTCTTTTTTTCCCCCAATTCTAACAGTAATTTCTTGCTGTGTAGCTTTACATTTATTTTGCTTTTCAATGGAAATGAAAAAGTTTTTATTAAAACAAATGTGTGATTTTATCTGAGCTCCCTTCTAAACTTGCATTTTGTAGATAAACTATTTTTTTTTTCAAAAAATACATAGGTTTGAAATATTTTTCATTTTAGCATCTCCTTTCTAATTGATTTTCTTAGTTTTATAGAGGCTTTTAGGTTTATTGTCCCTTATTCAACCCAGGATAACCTGAATTCCTATGGTTTGTCCATATTCCATAATCTTGAAATTCTCTTACTTCTCTCTGACACAGCAGAATGACCTCCTTGAATTATTGTGAGGTTAATTCCTCACCATATGCTCTGGACTGCTTCAGGATGTTTTGCTGCTGAAAGCAATTCTGCCTTAAAGTTTTGTGAGTTTTGTATTATTTTGGCAAGAACAATTTGAAATTTTCTCACAAGGGTTTCCAAATTGTAAACTGTTTTGTAGCATCCTTCCAGACTGTCTAGCTGCCTCCTTACCCAGGTGGCTGACTTTCTTGGAAATGTTTGAGTTTTATTTCTGGTACTACGTTGTTTGAATTCTTTGTTGCAGCATGTCATGGTCGAATCAAAGTGCTTTTACTATCTGTGGAGCTTATTATTTTATTGAAGAGAACTGGCACTGACAAGCTCAGAAATTCCCTTTGCTAGTCAAGACCTGGCTTAGGGGTTTTAAAATTCAAACCCCGTTTTTGCTGGCATGACTTTATATTGGAAATAACTCTTCGGTTACTAAAAATAGCTTTTAAATCAAAATATCCTATTCTTTTGGACTTATACTCCAAAAGTTGCTTTTGAAAGTTAGAGATCACTAGTTGCATGGTATTAAGGAGATTAGATGTTAAAGAAGAGTCTTGAGTTCACTTTTTCAGCAAAATTGTCTGTCCATGTTTTCTACTTAACCACGTACTTTTATACAAGAGCATGATTTAGAAACAAATGTTCACTTCATTGCAATTTAAACAACAGAATTTTGAAGTAGTATATGCATTGAATTGAAATTATTGATACAAAATGAATTGGCTCATGTCTGGGGTAATGCAACATGATGAAGATTTTAGCTGGGATTTTTCTGAAATGGCAAAAGATAAGTAAGACATTTGTTTAGTTATTTCCCTTGCATGAAAATTATCAGCAGAATTATCTTAGTTTGGAGGTCTGGTGGACAAATATTCATGTGCTTACTTATTTTTTATTCATTCTTTGGTATCCCTCTGAAAAATCACTGGCAGTGTACTGCAAGAATAGAATTACTTTGGGTGTAATTGTTGGTATTTTTAAGTCTGCAGACTGACGTTGCACAGCACCCCAAAAATGCTTCTATAATTTTCATTTTTGATGAAGTGTTCACCAGTTGCAGCTTGACCTGGAACAGTAGAACATCTTCTTAAATGTACTCTGCAATTCTGGACTTCGAAATGCAAAAATCATAGGGTTGATGATGGCATTGCACATTATGAGTGTCCCATTCACGTGGAAAATGGACATGTAGCAGGCACAGTAAGGGTTATGTGGGCAAAACCTTGCTAAGAGGATGTGAAGAACAAAGGGGGCCCAACAGCAGAGGAAAACTCCAAGAAAAATAGTCAGCGTAATCGCGCCTTTCATGTTAGTTCTGTGATGGACGGTGCTGCTGGGCAGTGAGGCGATCTTTTTGGCGTGAGACCGAGCCAGGAGGAACATGTGGATGTAGAGGCAGAGGATGAAAAACATCATCAAAGGGAACAGGACAGTGAAGGGAATGACTGTGGCTGCTTCATAGGAGAAGAGGGCGATGGCAATGCTGCTGCCGGCACAGAACGCCCAAATGATCGCCAAGATAAGCAAGGCCCTCCTCAGTGTCATGATGTTGTGGTACCGCAAAGCGTAGAAAATGGTGATGTATCTATCTGCTGCAATAGCCAGCAAGCTGAAAATAGACCCCAGCAAAGACAGGATGAACATGGAATCCATGGCATCATCCAGTTTTTTCTCGAAGTCTCCGTGGCGTGTCAGGTACCCCATTTTGCACAAGATGATGAAGATGTTCTCCAGAGTTTTGTACAAGCTGCCTAACATGTCTGAAATGGCTAAACTGCAAATGAAGAAGTACATGGGCAAGTGTAAATTCTTATTTCGAACGACAGCAATGAGGATAAGTAGATTTTCCAGTATGCCGGCAGCAGCAACAGTGAAAAAAACTTCCTCTGGCACCACAACCTGGGTGCAGTCAGTGATATTTAAGGAAAAATCACTTATGTTTTTGAGGGATGGAATGCTTGTCTGCCCCGGGTGTCTGATTAGGTTGGAAGGTCTCTCAGTGCCCATTCTTCTGGTCATGGAAAGAGTCTGTGTTGCTTCTTTTTAAGGTTTGGCTTTATTACGAAGTTGACCTGTCAATCAAACTATTCTTCTTTTGATCAAGGCTCTCTCCTTCATCTGAAGAAATTTTAAGACTTAACTAAAATGTTTGGAATTTCTCCTACAATAAAACGTGTAGAAACATAAAAATCAAGAAGAAATTGACCACACATATGAAGCAAAAATAGATATTTGAAGTATCATCTATTGCAGTATAAAGCACATGTATAATCATCATAGAGAAAAACAATTAGATGAAATAAGAGATGCCCAAGGCTTCACTGAACCTTAAAGAAAATCAAAGTGTAAGTTCTCTTTTAGCTTCAAAGTAATTTTCAGAAATCCGTGTAATTTTCTTTGCTAATTTGCATTCCACATTTACTGAAGTTAATCAGAAAGACTTCAAGAGTTTGGCAATCTTTAGTGGCCCAGCTGTCTGCTTTGAGAAATCCTGGCAGTTCTCACAAGATTTTCAGTATTGTTAGACACAAATAAAACTAACACCAAGATAAACTCTTGTCCAGAACAATATCATGTTTACCTCCACACTGCCAATGGTGTAATGAAATGCCCTCAATTTAGATGTGAATATATGTAAATATCGATGTATTTAGAGGCATGTTAGATATTGGTGAGAGGCTTCCTTTTCATTTAGATCAAAGCTGTCTTTTAATTCCATGAATGTACTTCTAAGATCCAAGATACAACCTTTTCTTGTTTGTATTTTACAATTATCTAAAATCGCAAATATTTATTTCAGCACTGAGATGATGTTTTCCTTTCTCCATAATGGTTCTGATCTAAACTACATCCAAGCATATAGGAATCTTTCCAAAGGAATAGACTTTTCACTCTTTTCATTAATGTATAAATTGATATGGTGTTAATTTATCTTGGATAATATGACAATAAACAATAAGAAAGAGTTTTTCTTCTCATTTTCATAGTGGATCTTGAGAAACACAGATGCAGTTTTGGTATTTAGAAGGTCCCCTTCTTTAAAGATATATTTTCACTGAAAGGGTTGTCAAGCATTGGAACAGGCTGTCCAGAGAAGTGGTTGAGTCACCATCTCATGAGGTATTTAAATAATGTATGGATATGACACTTAGGGACATTGCTTAGTGGCAGTGCTGTGTTAAGGCTTGGACTCAGTGATCTTAAAGGTCTTTTCTAGCCTAAATGAATCTAAAATTTCATGATTCCCGCTCTGTTTTAAAGTTTAAACCAGCTTTCTTTGGCATTTTCTTATCAGTAAATCTTGAAATTCCTCTGGACATTTGTTCATAATCTGGATTGCTGAATACTATAACATACGGCTACTGTTTCAAAAGGAGAAGTAAAACATTTTAATTATTTTGTATACAAACAAGACTCGGAGCACCAGCCATCACAAATTTGGTGAAACAAGATCGCTTAAGAGAAGGCTTTCAGGAGGGTACCCGTACATATCTGAAAACACAGGCTGTGTAGAGGACAAAATGAACTGTCTTCCACTGCAGCATGCGTGGACATTCCCAAAGGTAATTAGGCCAGCATCTGTCAGTATATGATGGAAGGAGTTTCTAACAAGAATAAGAAACTTGACAATGTCTTTGTAATTATATGTTTCTCCTATTCTCACCTGGAGCTACTGTCACAGTTAAGTTAAATGATTTCTAATCTGGCACTCTGTTAATGATTTTCACTCTTTATAGGAAGTCAGCACAGACACTTCAGACAAAACTTCATTTCGATAGGATTTAAACAGGAGAATCAGCTTGCAAGCATTTATTTAGTTGCTATTTTCTCAAAACTGGGTTTTGTGTGGTGATATAGTTGTATTGCTGAAATAATCTGCCTGAAAAACATGAATTTCCTTCACTGAAAATATATAATATTACGAATGGCATGGTATATCACCTTTGCTGCTTATAATTTTACAGTAACTTTCTACTAATCTAAGAGCAGAGAATATATAAGGGCTTTAGTGCATTTACAATAAACTGAATAATTACATCACTTAATGTTATTTTCCAACAATTAATAGAAGGACAAAAAGAGAGCATCTTGTTTCAGAGATTCTCATTTCAGCATGTGCCTATTGCACACTATTCTATTAGGGTTCCATAAAGACTTTGTCAATTATCTCTTTTTTTCTGGTGCTTCAGTGTGGCACACAGTCATATTTAAATCTCAGATATCTCAGACAGAAATATCTGTGTAGGGGTCATAAATCCAGTGCTGATCTGCACACAACAGACATTATATCATACATCAGCAGGAAGTTCCACAGTTACAGGATTCTCTTCACTGCTACTGATTTGTTAGGTAGAATGCATTAGGTAGCTTAGTGGTTCTAAGCAGTGTAGGAACAGGCAAAAACTACACATGGGGGCTAAAGCTGATGTGAACATGGTGAGAAACCATCAGTGGTACCCCCAGAAAAATGGCTCTGGGCCCCCAAGAGCCCAGGGTGAAGAAGGACCACCAGGACTCCACTGGATCCATGGGTGGTGCCTGTCTTCTACTTGATCTCTCTCTCTCTTCCCTCCTTGCCCTTTTCTATTTCTTTCTAGCTCTCTACCTCACACACACTGTTAAATGAAATCTGTACACTGTGATACAGTTTTGTCTTCACCTTCAGTCAGGCAGAGATCTTTCATTAAGATGGATCTCAACATTGTCTTAAAAGCTAATGGGAAGACACTCAGGAGCTCGGATGAATATTTCTACAGAAATTAGAGCTGAGGTCACACAAGTATAAAAGGTGAAAAAAAGGTGTTTGCACTCCTGTGTTGCTACCAGAGATAATTTGAATGCAACAAATTTCCTCTCTACTGTCAGTACCTTGCCAGTTTGTTTCATCATTCATTGTACTGTCCAGATAAAGGGTTCATGCCAGTCACTCTCTGAAATACCTCGGATTTACTCTTTTGCAGGTACCTGCAGTCAGCCTTTTCCTGCTGGTGTTTACATTTCAGATTTATTAAAAATAGGACACAACAATTAAAAAAAAAAAAAAAAAAAGCAGCCGTATTTTGGTTTTTCCTGACAATTAATGGCTGAATTATTTGGATTTTACCTTTTTTTTAGGTCATTCATGGCCTAAGAATAGGTCTGCCTGACTGTAGCAAGAAATGTAAAACAGTCAAAAAGCAATAAATGTGAATGAAAGACTCTTAAAATCTGAAACACATTTACATATGTAGCTGTATAACAAAAATGGCAAAAAAATGCAACCCATTCTTGTTTAAATTAGGTCCTGGATGGAGAAATCAACACCTCAGTAACACTGGATATTCAGAAATGTTCTTTATCTAGAAGGAGGCAGTCTCCTGAGCTGGTGTAAAAGGCAATGAGCTGATGGCAATAGTAAAGTTACTAAAAATGCATATATTTGTAGTACTATCATCAATTTCTATTTGTTTGGTAGCTATCTAAAGGAAGATGAAGCAACAAACTGGTAGAGTGGAAGCCAGGACCAGAAACCATACTGACAATATAGTACAGCCTTAGGAAACAAATCAAAATCAGATTACCTGACAGTGGCAATCACCATGATTATGGCGTGGCCCCTGATGACGCTCTTTTGACTTGGAAAGTGTGTTTGCTCTGATTTATATCACACAGCTAAAAGCCAGCCCCAGTATTTCAGCTTGTGGCAAGGCTGAGAATACCCTTGAGAATGCTGGGAACTCCCAGTACTCCAGAACATTAGCCTTGGACACAAACAATAACTCTCTCCTGTGTGTCCTGTGTCCACTGATAACTAAAATGCAAATTTCTCTGCAGTAGAAATTCAATGACTTAGCATCTGAAAGGTCTGGGAATAATAAGTCTGCTCCTGATTTATTTTTTTGTTAATTGGCTGAAAACTTAATTCACGGAATAAATAAACAATACATTTCCCTTGATGCCAAAATATTAAATAAACTGGTCAGGTCAGCTGAAATAGCAATAAAAGTAATTTCAGCTGTGAACTATAATGACAAGATACAGTTAAAAATTATATACCTTAAATACTGTATAATTTCCCAGGGGCTTTTTTATTTTTTTTAATCTATTACTGTTTTAATAGCAAACCATATTTCCCTTTGTTGTAGAGACCCCAAGATGTATTTAGTCTCTAAATAGCTGTCAGCAAATAAAATCTGAAAGGGTGCTGAGTAATATCTTCAGCTTTAGGACTGCACAAAACAACTGTGATAATAAGCCAGTTATGTAGAGGCAATGATTGCTTTCTAGAGACATGAAATGTATGAATTCCTTGCTCTATGTATCTAAATTTTTTGGGAAAAAAAAAGTAATTTAGAAGGAATGGAACAGAAGAAGTGGTTTGTGTATCAGACGCAGTATATACAGCATATTTCACAACTCACTCAGTATATACATAGGAACTTGTTTGTCGCTAGAAATGCCATAACCTTCCCTCAGTCCCAAAAGTCTCCAATGTATTAGCACTTGCTTTTAACGTCTTGAGCTAAAAGCTCCAAAGCTTTATAATTGGGACAGCTGGTGATCTGTTCAGTGTGGTTCCCCTCCTAGAGCCTTGCCCTAGTAGAACGTGAAGCCCTTGTGAGGTGGCTGGACAAGCTGTGTGGGGCTGATTATGCTGCCTGGTGCAGCTTAGAATGCCCTCCTTTGTCTGAAAATGCCAGCCAAAACCCCACAGGTGGGAGCAATGTATGCTTCTCAGCCACTTGTGTTCAAGCTGTTGCAATTTGGCATCAAGATACATTTGACAAAAAGTTATGGATGAATGTCTTTTCCCTTGTTTCTTTGCCTTTTCCAGGAGTACCAGGCAAGGAAATAAGGAAAAGAAGGAAAGATGGAAACAAGCCACTCAAAAACATGGATGTGGAGGCTTAGCTTTTAAGGCTGTAAACCAAGAAAAATGGCAACCTTTTTTTATCTTTTTTTTTTTTTTTTTTGGCTTTAGTAGGTGGCTGTGGTTTTCATGGGGACAAGAAGGACTGGACCTGTTACAGGCAGGTGAGTTATGAGGACAGGATGGTCCCTATGTGTGCTAATGGGAATTTCTTTTTGTCTACCAGCTTGGCTTAACCCTGAAAAAGCAAGTAAGTGAAAAAACATACCAAGCCTGATCCTGCCTTGTCCTGCACATCGTATGGTTCTTTGCAGTCATTAGAAGTAACTGTGTCAGAGGAAATACTCTTAAGAAATACAGACTCCTAAGGGCCCTGTCATCTTTTCTACTTCCTGTAGCTTTTCTCTCTGTCTCAAAGTACTGAAAATATCTCACTCACACCTAGGCTGACCATACTTATGGTACCTCAGCATGACCTGAACAAAAAAACCCCAAAGAGAAGCCTGCCTGTTCGAGGAACAGCAGCAGATATGTTAAACTCCTGAAGGAAATAATTTCCTCAGATGACCTGGATTTTTTATCTCTTGCCATTTATTAAGCAGATCCAAATGGTGCAGGAAGCATCCAAGAAAGCTGCTAGAATTTAGAGGCAGCACAGTTCTTTGTTATTGTCTAAGTATTGTTCCTTTATTTGGGAATCTTCCTGAAAGCAATGGTATCTCCCATCAGTAACTGGGATGGTAAAAATGTGCTCATTTGATAACTTTCTTTCATATAAAACTAAGAAACTTTGTATTTTTAAACAGGCATTATATGTTAAAAATTTTATTCAGCAGACACCGAACAGAACAGTGACTGTGATTGCAAGAATGACAGCATTAATTTCCACCTTCAGAAATCATAATTTTTCACTTCTGAATGTGAAATGCCTCAGATGCTGGCATTGAGATGGAACAGAAAAATCTCTTTCCAGGGAAGGTCTTTCAGAAACATGAGTTTCCCCTGCTTACTGCTGTAGGTACAGCTAGGACAAAGTACCACGTGGTCATGTTTCATTGATCAGTTGCTAGAAGTTGTATCCTGTCATCAAAGTAAACATTTTTTTTTTTTTTTATGAAAAAACAATTTATACCAGAATACAGTACTGGTGGCTTTGATAGAATTCTTTCCCTTCTAAGTATTTTCTTTTTCTTTTATTTTTTGAAATTACAGTGTAGGTAAAACAATATCAAATAAGGGTATGTGAAAACAGTGAGGAAAATCTGAGATGCTATGATGCCTGGATCTTCATTCCACAAACTTTTGAAATTTTTTTTAACAACTGCAATTAGTAGCCATTAGGTAATTTATTCTTTTGCTTTGATCTCCCTCTAGTGTTCAAGAAAATACTGTTAGCCAGGTAATTAGAGCTATTCTGATTCTTCACATGAGTGGACATTCTATAACATTTTATTTCCTGATCTCGAGTTCATGAGCTGTCATCAGACCTAGATAAATATTTTTTGCATAAGACCTTGTTATGGGTCTTGGTGATTTGCTGCACCAGGACGGTGAGTATATGTCCCATATGATTTCAACGTTGCTACTTTCTTAGAAATAACTTTACATTGGTAGACATGGTAATTTTGTAGAAAAGAGCAAGGAAGCAAAAAGGGAAGCATATATGTATACAAGCTAAATACATTTAAAACCCCCTGTTTTATCTAAAGCTGGACATATACCAATTGGCTTAACTACTAGCAAAATTTCACTTGCATGATTACAACTGTGACTTCCTTTTAAAATAATTTCTAGAGTGAAATTAAGGTGCAAATAATACTTGCTGAAATTTTAAATGTAGGATGTGTGTATATGTTGAAGAGACTTCTTTTTCCTGACTTTGAAAACCACATAAAAACATTTTCTGACCAAATCATAAAATGAACAAATTGGAGATCTTGTAAAGATTACAGCTGAAAAAAACCGAATGCTTAGTGGACTTCTAATGGATACCAATCTATGTTTTTTCCCTTGAGATCTGCATCAAGGTGACACAATTGTGTTGGTTTTATGAATAAGGAAAAATCAGGAAATATTTTCTTATACATATTTAAGGTTAGGTATATTCAGTATGCCATGATTTTGTTGCCAAAAAAAAAAAAAAAAAAAAAAAAAAAAATTCAATCAAGCATCTAAGCTATGCAGAAACAAACTGGCCAGGACTACTTCTCCCTCTATCATGTGAGTGCAGCTTCCTGCAAAACTTACAGAGCTCTGGGTGTTTCAGCAAAGATACTGGATGCAGGAAAAGTTAAAAGGATTAAAGAAAGATGGGCTGAGTTCTTAATATCCTTAACAAAATAAATCTCTGCAGGATGTTTATGAATGAAATAGCAAAAGGATGCTTATGAATGAAATAGCAAAATCCATTAAAATGGCTTTTGCCATTTAGGATGCTTATGAACGAAATAGCAAAAGCCATTAAAATAGCAGAGAGAAAAAGAAATTAAAGCTAAAAGTCAAGGAAGCATTTTCTAATTGATCAACTCCTTGTGGCAGTGCCATTTTTCACATGCAATTTCTGAGACTGTAAGCTATACTGTTAGCTGAAGTACCTGGAACTAAAAAAAGCTGCATAAAATGTTGGAGGTTATGTAAAGACTCTTGTTTTGTCACAAGGCATAAACACAGAATGCCCACAAAGTCATTAATTATGGACTTTATTTCGCAAAGTTGTTAGTGAAATAATCTTCTTCATATCAAGTGAGTGGACAATTTATTGAAAATTATAAAGATTAAAACTAGGACCTGTGCAAAATCAAGGGCTGCAAATGTATTAATGCACTTCTGACTGGTGTTTTGCTTCCCTTTTCAGTAGTTACACTTTGGAGCAGCCTTCCCACCAGTGTACACAACACACTGTGCCCTGGGGAGGGGGGAGCTCTGCAAGTCATTTTACACACAGCTCTCAGGGAAGGGAATGAAATTGCAGTGAAATTCCCCAGTCTTTGCTGCTGGAAAGTATATGTGATCATGAGTGTTTTTTTTCTGAAACATGTAGAACTTCACTCTCTGCAAAGCTTTTGTTGCTTTGTAAAGTTGAGATACATTAAGAAATACAACTATTGTGATACACCATAGAAATAACAGTATAATAGTATAATATAATAATACTATAGAAATATAATTATTAGTCAGTTATAATTTTTAACAACACAATCTACCTAAAAAAATTCCCAACAACAAAAGACCAAACCAAGTCAAGCTTGCTGTGCTTGATGCAGGTAACTGTTTTGGAACTGATGTACTTATAACCTTTGGTCACATCCTTCACCCTCAGATCAGTCTCAAGCAATTGGAGAGACTTGGTGATAAGTTACAGTGATCAATGCCTACTAAATATGTTTCTTTATTAAGACCGTAGTGGAAAGATTCATATTTCTTTGTAACACTGGTTATCGTGCCTCAGATTTTGTAGTTGGCTTTTATTACACTATTCTTTCCTATTTATTTCCAGAATAAATTAATTTTAAGCCTATAAAGCTTTAAATTCTTACAAAGAATGAAAAATTATATTGGATTTGAACGCAGGGCAAATAGTTCTTTGGGATCTTTGTAAAATCAATCAAGAGGCCTTCAAGTGACATTTCTGGAGGCCATCGCTCTGTTCTTGCACATCCCAGTAAATCACTGTTTGCCATTAATAATGCCATCACAAAAATATTACCACCAAGCATTAAGGAAATCTCCTTTACAGAAAAGCATCAACTATTTCTTGAAAAAGAAGACTGTGTTTCTGCTCTAAAGAAAGAAGCACTCCTAGCTGCTCTTTTAGGAGCCATCCATCTTTTTCTCTGATTGCGTTTGCTCCAGAAGTAGCAAACAAAATAATAGTCAAAGTAAATGGTACCATTGGAGTAATAGTTAATATTTTTAAATGACAGAAAACAAGGGTGTGGATTTATAGCATGTAACCTGCTGTTTAAGTGCATTATCTTATGGTATGTATTAGGTATGTCTTATTGAAAAAGAAAACATTCATTAAATATACAGCATCTTCTTTCTGAGAGCTACTTAAAAATGACATTTTGCTTTTTGTCTTGCCACTGAATAAATATATTTACATCCATTTATGATAAAAAGTAAAAGTAATGAAAAGTTGATGATTAAAGATTAATTAAATTGATGGTTGTTTTCCCTGGGAAACCTGTAGAATGGGGACAGGATGAAAAAAATACCTTTCAGATTGGTGTTTTCAGAGCCATCTTCATTCCATATACCTGGGAGAATGAAGGAAAACAAGGGTGGAAAAACTCAAATCTAAATTCTCCAAGCCTGTAAAAATCTACTGGCATTTGGAGTAGTGGCCACATGAAGCTTTAAGTCTGGTTGCATTGAGTGCTACCATGGCTTCTGCTCTAGGTGGGAGGAGACAAAATCTCTTTGCAAAAAGTGTGCTCTCATCCAAAGCCACCTCTGAAGAGGTGTGGGAGGTTTATGAAGATACCTCAGATTAGGTAATTTTACCTTGCCTTTCCCAAGCACTGACATGTGGAACCCCCATGGCAATGATGCTGTAGCAGAACAAGTATTTCCACTTCTGCACAGGAATCATGGAATTACATGTGTATATAGGAGGTGTGTGCATGTGGTGAAATTTGGCATCTGCTTCTGGTCTGAAAGAGTTAACAGGGAAGTCAAAGGACAAATAATCAGTTTGGGTATCTACAACAACATGTGCTAAGCAGAGACATTTGCTCTGCCCTAATTTGTGGGTATCTGCCTCAAGACAGAGACTGCAGCTGTTCTCTGCCTTCCTCTCTTGTGTGCTGCAGACTGACACAGGATTAAGTATCTAAAAGTATTGGCAATTAGAGTGCAGCAAACCACACAGTTGTCTGAGAAATCTGTAACTGTCAGGCAGATCCATTGAATTATTCAATACTTGCACTTGAGCAAGAGAGAAGAAAATCTTGTCTCCCTGAAGACAGTGAATACACCAAAACCGTACCTGGAAGGTGTAGCCCTCCTTAGATAATTCCCAGTCCAGACCCAGAAGAATACTCATTGATGACCAGCTAGAAAGCCTCTGAGAGATGTGTGGCCTCTAGCTAATGCAGTGAAAAAACCCCACAAAAACAGCTGAAGCAGGAAAAACAGTATACGAAAAAGATAAGAAACATTTCCATAGAAGTTTTCCTTCTATATAACTTATCTTCTTCCATTGGTAAAGAGGATAATCTTAGTCTTCATATGAGGCATAAAAGCCCTTCCAAAATTTTGATTTTAAGAAGAATTGATTGTAAGAAGATTGTAAGATTTTAGGGTTTGTTAGGAAATATGGCACTTTGTTTCACAATAACATTGTATATTTCACTAATTTCTCTAAGGAGGGTTTCTGGCATTAGATATATTTAGTAAACCTGCACTTACCTGCTAGTGAAACCACTTGTGAGTCAGTTTGCTGGTAGCTCTGGGAGCAACATTATTTATAAAGGAAATGAAGCCAACACAGTTTTTGCGTAAGGGAAAGATTGGAACATCTAAATCAAAGAGGATGACAGTTGTTTCATTGGCATAACCTTGAATTAGGGTGTCTTTGAAATAAATCATCCACTGAGTCTTGAAACATTTATAAGAAAAAAAAAAAGAAAAAACTGCCCAATCAAAGAGAAAATATTCTGTTTCAGATGGGTTATCTTTTCAGCAACTCCTTTTTATAACCTCTCTTCCTAATATTTGGAAGGAGGAGTGTGTAAATCACAAGAAGATCATGAGCTATATTATAAATAGTATTTAAACACTCAGGTAGATGGTTGAAATGATATAAGATGTTTATTGCCATCAAGATGGTTGTCACTATCTTTGTCTTCAACCTATCATCTCTACTAAAGACACAAGTGGTGACTGAACGGAAAAGTTAACAAGGTAGAGTGAATTCAGCAGCACCAAAATCCAACTGTACTAGTCTGAATAAATGTAAGTGATTATTATGGAGGTAGGTAATTCAGGTCATGAAGGTTAAAAAATTGTACTGAACTTCAACAGTATTCCATGAAGATGTGGTCAGCCCTGTTACTGAAACAAATGGGAAGGAATAGTATAAGTGAGTTACCCTATGTTATAGCTTGTATTTTTTATTCTATTGGTTTATTATTAATGGTTTTAATACTGATGGTTTGTTCTGGTGTTCCCCCATGTGTGCCCCCAGATTGGCTTATTCCTGAAAGCTGTATCCTCCCCTATGCTACCCTTTATGGCAATCCCTTCCATTGTTCCTAGTCTTTTCCTTGTCAATCATTGTTACCCTGCCCCTTGTTCTGGTCCCTTCCATGTCACTCCTGCCTTGAACCAATCCTTTGAGTGTCCCCCCAGGCATTCCTGGGGGCTCCCTATCCTCGACACCCCACTGGGAAATGTGATCTGTTCTGCCCCTCCATCTTCTATAATTGGCCTCAGACCAGTGTACCAAAAATATGTATAAATCCATGAATGGGACGGGACTGCCGAGGGATGCGTCTTGAGCTGTTTCTTGTTTTTTCTTCAAGAGTTTCCTTACATGAGACAGCAGCTTGCACCCTGAACAACAGCCGCTGAGCTCTGTGTTACAATATACTTTAAAAGCCTTTCAGCCAATAGCAGAAAGCAAAAGCTTACTTGACATGAGCTTTAGCCAACCAATGCTAATACATGTATGCCTGCTTAAAACAATGCTTGCTTGTTAGTCTTAAAATACAATGCACAGTACTTCATTATTAAGCCTAAAACTTTCTATATCTTGACAGATATATTTTTCTGCTATCCTAAGGTTTGCTTGACCTAGATTGAAGACACTGCTTATTGTCTAATGTCCTTCCTCACTATCTAATGTAACTCTTACTTTCAGAATCAGCATCTGCAGCATAGCTCTAAGGTTTTTTGTTTTCTTCTGTCTCTGAGACCTGCTTTTACAACTTTCCCAAGCCCTTTACTTTCAATGATTCCCTCAACCTGACCCTCCTCACCCCTTCTCTGATGCTTCCCCATTGGTTTGTGATTTGTACCCACCCCCAGAATTGACACAGGTTTTGAACCTGTGCCCAGCAGGGCTCAGGGCTCTCCTGTTGTGACCTCTTCAGCTCCAATAAACCTCTCCTGATGGAACCTCCTACAGAGAGCCTCCTCCTTCTCCTTTACCTGACCCCTGCCGTGGCTGGCAGACCCTGCACTGTAGAGCAAGCAGCTCTAAAGGTTCAGCTGTTGGTAAAACCCAATACCATGGCTGTTCCCCACTCCTGGCACAACACTGGTGTGACAAGAGCTAGTCTGGGCTCTGGTAAGCTGTGTCAACCCTAGGGAAGGACTTCACATTTGGATCTATTAAATAGCAATTACATTTCAATGCCCCAAAGCAGAAATATATTCTTAACAGTATAAACTGAGAAAATTTGCTTGCTACCAGGCTACCAAAGAAAAACTTAAGTCTACTTCAGAAAGGGTGAATTCAGGCTCAAGAAATAAGGATTAAATTCTTCTGTGTGCAGCAGGACTGGTAAAAACATAAACCCCCAGCAATTAGCACTTTGACAGCTTCAGTGAAAATTGTTTGGATCCCTGGAACAAAATGACTGGAGGAGAAAAATCTTAGCAACACACGCGAAGGGAGGGGACCTGATAAAACCCCAGCCTTCAAAAGTGGGAGTTATATTCATCATCTTTGGGTGTCCCTCAGATTTTCAAGGAGCAAAGAAGTGTCTCTTCATCCTCAGTTGTACACAGGTTTGCTTTCGACTTCCTTTTCTTTCGACCAGTTGAACTTACTGAGTGCCATTACGACACACAGAAACAATTCAACAGAATAAAGTCAAGAAGACAGCTGGCGTCGCAGGAGTGCAGAACATTTGTTTACTATTTTTTTACCTGTATTGTGTAGCATTTGTATAAACTCCTTCAAATATAACTGGTTATGGTCCTTGCAGGAGCAAGCTTCAGGCGTACTTATTCTTTATATTCTCAGGCAGAACTCATCTTACGAATTCAGGTTCTTTACACTGCTTGCACATGAGGACACTAATTAGGTGCCTCAAAAGTTGTGAAGGCCTTCACTCATGCTGTGAATTTCTGTTCTACATGACGAGTGCAATACACAGCTGAACAATATACTGTATGCACAAAAAATTCTGTACCATAAGCTGTGATAAACAGTTAATAAGGAAAGGTCCATAGATTCAGGCTGCATTTTATTTTGGTTATGGAGAAAATAAACACACAGGAGGCACAGAAAATGCTTCATTCAGTCTTAGGCAACGAGTCAGTTTGGACAATGACTGAATTGAGAGTGAAGAGTCACAATAACAATAATAATATTGAGTCAGAGGAGTTGTGGATGCCCCATCATTTGAAGTGTTCAAGGCCAGGCTTGACGGGGCTCTTAGCAGCCTTGTCCACTGGAAGGTGTCCTTGCCCATGGCAGTGGGGTCAGAAATAGGTGGTCTTTAAGGTCCCTTCCAACCCAAACCGTTGTGTGATTCTATGTATAATACAGAGATTATCTCACCACTTCAGTATGTCCCTACTACATTTCACAGCCCTCTGTTCAGGGGTAATGGGAATGGTACTCCAATGAGCCCAGCAAAGCTGGGACTGCAGGGGTGCCAGGGACAGCATCCTGCCCTCAAGTTGCCCCTGCAACTCACAGACCTCTCAGCCCCCGGGGTCACCTGAAGTGCAAAGCTGCAGCAGCAGGAGTGCTTGGGATGCATTTCCTGTACTTTTTACCTGGCCACAGAGGTTCTCTGCTGCCCAGCAGAGGTGTCTGATGCTGCAGATTAATGCACAGCGATTGTTGGAGGAAGCACAATTATAAGAAACAGAAAGGTTAGTATTTGTCAGAGTTTTATTTTGGAGGTTGCTGTGGGCATTTAGAAAAGGGATCAGAGGTGAGAAATAAATGAAAATACCCCTTGACAAGCCACCTACCTAAACATAAATCACTACAATTCCAGGCAGATCAGTTTTTCTAATGTTAATTCTTGACATTTCTGTTTTGTTTTGTTTTGTTTCGTTAAGGTATGTAAATAGGAAAGGATATGTCAGCGAGAGGCAAAGAGGTATTCAACAATTTTTTATTATGTAATAGTAAAAAAAAGTACTACAATGAATGACAATGAAGAAGCAGCTTGAATTGCATAAATAAAAAATGAATCCCTGTTATCACACTGCATAAGAGTTATTGTTTCTATTTATTGAGCCACTAAATCAGAATATTATTTGAGTTTGAAGTTTGAAAAATGCAAAATAATTAGAGAATTACCTTATCACCCGAGAAATTGTTACAATGATTTTTCCAGTTCTGTGCTTAAAAGAACTATAGTGAATTTAACACTGATATTGCATGTGTTTCACCCCGCCGTGTTTCCATTCGAAAGAGCACTCCAGGAAATAAATAGTATTTTCATAACATGTGAAGAAAGTAAGAGATCTAGAAAGTGTAGCAGTAAAGAACTCTATAAATAGTCCAGGCTTTCAAGGAGGAGACAGGATCAGTAGTGTTGGTAAGAAGAAGAGTGAGTGATAAATGTGACCTCATAAGGGTCAAGAGAAACACAAATCCTATTTCCACAGTATACACTTTTTTCCCATCTAGTATGCAGGGGATACATCAACTGCAGTTTATCAGCAATATTAAGTACTTAGCAAAATTTCAGATTCTGTAGCCATGACCTTTAACAAAACAAGCAAGCATGGATTTAGCCTGCCATTTGATTCTTGATGCACAGTAGATCTGTTAGGCCAGATTTTTATTTCATGCAATTTTCAACATGCTGCGCAAACTTGGAACTTTGAGAAAAGGCAACTACTAGGCTACTCTTTCATCAGAAAGCAAACAGTGATCTTTTGGGGACAGATGGCTAGAGAAAACAGGAGAAGAGGTTTTTCTTAAGTAGAAGACAGTCTTGGTAAATTGGTAAATCAAAAATATGTAAGTATTTGCAATTTTATTACTAGTAATCCAGTATTTGCACAAAGATACCATCAAATAATTTTTCAGTGACTTACAGTGTGAAAGCAAAGTAAGTTTCAGGGAATTTCTGGAGGTACACTGGTGATGAATTCATTCCTGAGGCAGTGCCATATGGTCAAACAGAGCCCCAAGAAGAAAGGATTCAACCAACTTTTTCAGATGTCAGCATGTTTTATCTTGCACACTGAAATATAGCAAATGATAAAAGATGGGATTAGAAGGCCAGTAATGAGGCTTGTGTTTTTTTTATGAATCTAGGATTTTTTGATCAATTTTTCTAAAAGGAATTGTCTATAAAATTTTGTTGAATCCTACAACATAGTCAAGGAGTGTATTAAACTCAGTATGTGTAAGGGTTGTGTGGTCTACTTGTTGGCATCTACTTATTTGTAAATAATTGGATTTGCTATTTTTTTTATTGTGCTAAGTGTTTCAGGTATAATGTTGCTATTCAACGTGAAAGATTAGTTAGGTTTTAAAAGGAAAAGCTGGCATTGCTTTTGCCCTGGGAGATGATTTTCATGCACATAGTGTAGTGGTCAGGTTCTTCCCAAATACTGGTGTTCAAGGTGACCTAAATATTTTCTATGTATGGAAAACATTTACCTTTCAGTCAATAGTATGTAAGGAGAATTTAGCAATCTCATAAAAAACTGCATTAATATCTTAAAAAGTGTGAATGGGAACAGCTAACAGGAATACATGTTTTTTAAGAGTGATTTGCTTTCTAGTATCATTCTCCTTTTTTGTTTCCTAATTAGTTTGTTTTCCTTGTGTTCCCTCTTTATGGACCTTTTGGAGGACATTCTAACCCTAGAAAACCTAGAGGGCACATTTGTTAATTTGATTATCCACTATCAAAATTAGTTCTTAATTATTTTCACTTTCAGAAAGCAAATATTGTGACGCTTCTCAATTTATAAATTTATTTGTATGAAGAACTTTATTTCCATGATTATCTCCCATTTATTTAAGCCCCCGAATTTTTTTTTTGCTTTTTATCACTAATACTGATTTTGCAGTACTAGCAACAAAATAATTTCCCTTGTTGCAGTTTTCAGTGAAAGCTATTTTAATTTGTACAATTGACTTAAAAAAATAAACATATCCCTAATTTTTCATTACACTTAGATAAACCACAACATTTTTCCATAAATTTGGGTCATTATGCTTGTTAAAAAAATATCTGTAAGTATGTCAAAAAACTTTAAAGTATTCAGTTTTATATGAACTGAAAACCAATAAAGCCTTCAGGACAGATATAAATTCACCTTTTTTGGGAAAACTCTAGCCTTCACCACTCAGGAGGAGCCAATGCCTTAGAAGGGAAATATCCAGAACTTTACTTTCTCCTCTTCCAGAACCTCCTGTGAGGCAGATCTTCCCTCCTCTCCTTCTAGACTGGTTTATGACGAGCATTGCTAATGCAGACTGCGTCACACATCGGGCAGCTTTGAATCTAAAGTTCAGGTCCTTTGGGAGGATTTTCTTCTCTTACCATTCCTTCTCACCATTCCTTCTTACCATTGCTTAACTGCAAAGCTTTTGTCATCTTAAGGACTGCAAAATGAAGTTGCACGTAAAGTGATAGTCTCTCAACTGGGATTTCTAGTCAGCTATTAACAAGCAGAAATTCAATGCTTAGTTAGTGCAGTTATTTTTTAAGAAAGCTCACAGACTTCAAAATAATTTGTGTAGTGAAATAAATGAAATGCAACATGAGAAGTTTTCTTGATTTGAAATTTAATATTATATTTGATTTATTTCTCACTTTAAGAAAAATCTCTGAAGAAATCTGAATTTCTAAATGAAGTTTTATACATTTGTGCTTTTTCTCTAGGTAGGAGAAGAAACATTAATGTATTTTATGCTAATTAAAATAAACAAATAATAGTATGGAAAGGAGGAAGTGTAATGACAGGGATAAATATTATGAAGAAAAATCTACAATTCCAGGCAGTAAAATAATTTGTCCATTTATTGAACTCTCTATCAGAAGATTCAGAGACTGAGGACTTGCTTTAGTTGTTTTAACTTCTTCCTTACTTTAGCCTCAGAAAAATCTTGAGCCCCAGGGTGCTCAGTGGGATCGTCTGAGGGCAAGAGGAGCATTTTGTCTGTTGTTTGTTCTGAGCAGGAGGGGAAAAGTGCAATCCTTTGATAATGCAAGTTGAAGAACTCCTTTTATTCTCCTCATTCCTTTTGTGCAGAGGGACTTGTGGCAGGCTGAAACAGCATCCCTAGGGGATACATGTTGTAACCCTAGGATCGTAGGTGCCACCACCTCAACAACATTTTGTTCTCTAAAGTTCTGCTTTATATTTGAAGCTTCGATAGTGGAGTTAAGCTGATAGTGGAGTTAAGCTTTAGTGGGAGGAACAACTTTGGAGAAGGGAATTATGCACTCTGAAATATGATCTAGTGTAGTGAATGTGTAGGTGGATGTGGGTTAACTGGAATATCAAAGACAGATCAATTTTTACAATTTTAATATCACATCAACCTCCAAAGGTAGACAGGTGAAATTTCTGAAATGTGTTAATTTACTTTTTCTGATGACCATCACATATCACTACTTGGTAAAAACAAACACATTGTCCAAAAGAATTTTTAAAAACAGTTTACCTGGATAGTCTCTAAATGCATTGGCAAGTGTTGGCTCTCTTTTTTAAGTTTGTACATTTTTGATATCTTATTTTTCTTATGTTTAATTTCTAGCTTTATGAATCATGTAATTTTTAAAAATACTGTTTGTGAACTTTCATATTCTGTTTAGTGTGGAGTGGTTACTGTCTGAATAAATGCTTACGATTTTTGGCATGCAAAGAACACAGATAATCAATGCAACAACTTTGTCTATTGCTTTTTCTCTTCTAAGATGTTCATATTTGGCTTTTGTTGCATTTTTTTTGGTGGAAATTGAAGAAAAAAACCTGTTTCTTCAGGCATTTGTAGGTTTTTTCCTCTGACTATTAATTAGTCTTAGCATGCTTTTATTGAATGCTTCATTTGTTTAGTGTGACAGAAAATCAACAATAACTTGGATTTTGTTCTCAATCTTGTTCGCATCTCTCTGCCTATTATTCCCACTAAACGCGTTTCCCCCAAACAATGTTTGGTTATCTGTTATGTATAATTGAAAAGCCTCTTACATTGTTCATTTGTCATTCTCAGCCATGCATGGGTACTGAGACTTAGAGCAAAAAATTGAACGTCTTTGCATCAGTAAAAAGGATTTTTGTTCTTGTGCTTGTTAAGTGGCATTTAGGCTCAGTAGGAAAAAAAAATAGAAAGAAAAAGTGAGACACTCTGTCTTTCCCCCCATTTAAAAAACCTTACAAATTTTGTCAAGGGATTCACTCCTATGTTGTAGTATCCTAACTAACAGGCATCTTCTTTGATGTGATTTGGTGGTATTGTTGCATTTTTTTTGCCCATGGGCTTGCTTCCATTTAAATACAAGATTGTCAAGGTTGAATGAATATTGTTGCATATGGTCTCTCGTCAGCCCTCAGAACTGCATTCTAAATTAAGTTAAAAATTAAAAAAAAACCAAAGAAAGCAAACACTAGAAATGTGGGGATACTTGACTTTTAATCCGGCTGTTATATAGAATGACTTTTCAACACCAAGGTGGTAAATGGAAAAATTTCCTGGACGATTGCATGTGTTTAACTAGATATAAATTGTGGACACAGACAGTGATCAGTGAGAAGCAGTTTGAGCTTCCCAGGCTGGTCTTGGGAAAGCAGGAGAAAAGAAAGTAAGCAACCTAGCACCTGGTGTTTTCCAAGACATGCAGAGTGTGGGAAACGTGCTGTTGTTGCTGAGTTGTTTACCAAAGGGCAATGTCTTTCTCAACCAATCAGTGTCTAGACAGCGATGTACATTATAATAAAGTGCAGTTCACTTCCAATAAAGTAGTTCTTATTTTGCCTTCTGAGAACTCCATGTCGATGTTTCTTTGCCCCTCTACAGCGACAATAAACTACAGTGAAGTGAAGATCCTGTAAAACGAAAGATCATTGTGGTTGGTGAGGAGGTCTCAAGGAATGCTTTCTGAACAAAGTCATGACGGCCTGCACCATTCCTGCTAAGCTGTCTGTTGACATCCAAGGCAGCCTGCAGGCAGAGCCAGGAAGAAAACTGCCCTTACAGACCTGCCCTGAGATATGCTCCAGTCAAACTCCATAAATGCTGAACCTTCACAGTGTTTCCAGAAACAATGACTCCCAAGCTGGAATTTCATTCTTCACCCCTAATCTTCCTGAACTTTACGTGAATCAAGGAGACAAATTCTGAAGACAGATTGCTTCACAGAACAATGTCTCATACCCCTTCTCTAAGAGACAAGACCTAAAGACTTCCTGAACCCACAGCTGGGACAGCTCCTGATCATGAAGAATTCAACTTTTTAATTGTTGCTACATTTTGATGGGCTTACCACTGATATGTAATAGAAGAGGAGGAGATGATGTTTCTTTCTATTTTCTCAGCTGCCACGTTGAGTAAACGAGCTAGAAGAGAGCCCAGACTGTTCTCAGCATCCATCTCTTTCCCACCAATGGGCAGTGCAACTGAATCACCCTAAAGGAACACAAGCAGTTGGGATTTTCTCCACAGTTATAATTTGTATACAATGTGAACACAGAATGTGCTTGTGACATGGGTTTGCCATGGCCAGTGAAGTACTGGCACAGGTAAACTGTAATCTTAAAGTTGTTGAATCAAATGCTTTAAAAAAAATTCAGTTGAAAAATATTTTCCCATCAAGTTTATTATGTGAAATAGATAAAATTGGAACAATTCTAAACACATTCAAGAAGCAGAAGAGTGAAAACATCTGTAACAATCACATTGAACTAACACAGAATTCCTGTACTTTGCCATTCATTATTGATCTTTGATATTTTGTAATAAAAAGAGCTATCTCCTTCACCATTTAATTCAGAAAATCCTTTTCTTCAGCAAATTATGTGTGCTTTAACTTTTTATCTTATCCTAGAGATGCTAAAGCATTATATTGTATCTCAGCAGAGCTCAAAATAGCTTGTTCTTTATTCAGGAAGAAGGTCCATAATTACATTAAGCCCGAACAATGGAATAGTTCAGAAATTGAAATAGTGAACAACAAGAACAACAACAAAAATGTATACAGTGTGACACATGCAGTCTACTGATTATGGAAATTGCTCCTATTTAGAGTTATTAAGGATTATTCTTCCATACTAATTTTCTTATGGAATACAAGGCTAAAGAGGGAAATGTAAAAATGCGACAATAAAGAACAATGCATAATTAATCAAAATGTTGTTTAAACCCAAACTTTGAAATAATTTTAATTATAATTATCACAGTTAAGGATAATGATATGGTAAAAGAGGGAATGAATCTATTTTGCCATCCATGAGAGATTCATGTTTCTGCAAATGCTTATGCAAAGCTATAAATACACCTGAGTGTAATTTTGGTACTGGAGTATTTGTAAAAACTAGAGCTGAAGGAGCTATTTTATTTTTCCACTAAGAGAAGTCTGCACCAGGTGATGAAATACAAGATGTTCAGCAAGAAAGAGTTTAAAAAAAGAAATGAAATTGCTAGTCATTATGCTAAGAAAATGAAGAGAGTCTTTAAAAAAGATTCCTGTAGATTATGAACATTTCCTTTTCTATTTATAAACCTGTCCACTTTTAAAAAGAAGCATTGCAAAGGGCAATTTTGGCAAATGGAAAACATTGAAAAACAAAAGTTTTCATAAGCTCCCTGGATTTTATAATAAAAACTGTTGCATGTAAACTCCAAGATATCACTGCTACTAAACTGAAAAACAGGGAGATAAGTATTGTCATAAATGCAGACTACCCACTAGGAACCATTATGATTTTGCATAAAATAATGTCAGAACACAAGCAGTGGTGCAAAGATTGCTCAAGAAGTCTGGAAATCCATAGATGGCAAATAAGACTGTTTAACAATTTGGCACACAGTGCTACAAA
Organism: Sitta carolinensis; assembly: GCA_032173965.1. NCBI lineage: Eukaryota > Metazoa > Chordata > Aves > Passeriformes > Sittidae > Sitta > Sitta carolinensis. The sequence continues at coordinate 99,740,508 of CM063284.1, read as the reverse complement.
TAGGCATCATTTTCCAAACTGCCCTACTTGTCAAATATTTGCCAAAATACGCAAAATCTATATATATGTACAAAATATTCTTTAACTTTAGTTTAGTTACAAGGAGTTGAGCAAATCTCAGAATGATAAACTGGATTCTAGCTCTTTTATCCAGGCTACAGGGGAGAGAGTTCAGGGGTGATCTGAATATGTTATCAGTTTCAAAGTATAGGGTTTGAAACATCTGACCAAAGGACAGAGGCCCAAAGCTGAAGACGAATGCATTCGGATTCTTATTTTCTTTTTTACAGTTAACAACAGGTATGATGTCTGAAGGGTAAAGTAGCCATAATTTAAATCTATGGCCTGCGTTGTGCAGGGTGCCAGAATGCATACCCCTTGCTACATGGCTTAATTACTAGCTATTGTTTTAATCAGTGATGCCAGCCATAAACACCATATTCTCAGAGGTGTTTAGCCACTGATTCTAATGGAAATGAGAGCCTGAGTGCATCCCACTTGGCACAAAGTCCATCATCAGAGAGCTCTCTGAGCATTTTGCAGTGGGCATTTCTCCAGCACCAAATACTTATGTGACACAGACCACGAGCAAGGTCTTGCTCTGCAGTGGAGAGCAAGTCTAGGAGCCACCTACTTTTACTTTAATTATTAAGACTAATTAGTTCTCTGCTCATTCCCTAGAACTCTGCTCAAGGTAAAGGTTGCAAAATAACATATTATTGTCACTTAAAAACACTCTAGACATTTAAAGTCCAGTGGAATTTAAATAGTCTTTACAGACCTCTACAAGTAGATTTCTGAGGGGATTTTTCCCCCCGTTATAATGAAGTTTTGTATTCTTACAAAAATATTTTCTAATATACTAATTTGAAATATGTAACCGTTTCAGACTTTTGACATTGTAGCTCTGATGAATGTTGGAATCCAGAATGCACAGAATATTTCTCTGCATGTTTTGAAGGGTCCAAACCCTCTGACAAACACTGCTTTTAACCTTGGTCCATGGAAAGGGCTTCCTAGGCTCTGGAATGAAACAGAATTCTCAAGAATGTAAATTAGATAGTAGCATAATATGTCATTTATCACAGGGTGAGCAATTTAGATTTTTGGGTTTGTTAGTATGGTAAGTAGATGGAGACAAGATGGAGGATCCTTGTTGTTTTTAGGCTTCTTCCTTCTTCTTCATCTACTCCATATTCTGCAGTGTTCAGGACACAGGACGATTGGCTGGAGTTTGTCACAGTGTAGAGCTATGTGAGTAGAAATTTAGTTGGTTATTGGTAAAAAAGCAGAAATAATGTATGTTCTAGGTGATAATTGGGTGAATTATCTTTAGAAGAGGCTTGATCTCATGTGTTCGGGACCTTTTGGTGGACCCTAATGCTAAGCTGGTGTAAAGCCTGGTGTGCTGAGGTTGCTGATAAGAAAACAATAAACAACCTGGAGAATGAGAACAACCAAGAGTTCCATTCACCTTCTTTCCTGATGAGGATTATTGCAAAAGGCCTCCCCTATCAGGGGAGAGACATGGGAGTGGAAGGACTGCCACAGATGAACACTTGTACATCAATTTTGCCTGAATGTCTTGTTTGACTTTGCAGTCTCTAAACTGTCTCTTGGGCAGTGAAGTAGCATTTGTGAACAGATGAGAGGTTGGGTTGAAACTGATGGTGGAGCGCAATGACTTCATTCCATCATGAATTAAGATGTCTGTATGAAGCCTTTGATGTGTGGAAGGCATTTTTCAATTTTCTGCTACTTAAATGTTTCTACTGGAAGTAAACTACCTTCAACCCTTCCTTTGAGACTGATGATTAATTTACTCTGTGGGATAAAATCAGTATTATTAATGGGAAACTGTGCAGATTAAATCTGGAAGCTTCAGGAAGAAAAGAGGTTTGCACTTCACATAGTTTTTACTCAGATGTGGAGAGCTGGGGAATTTTTCTATGCTGTAATAAGAAGAAGAGTTAAATTATTACATGGGGAGTGGTTGCTGATAACAGCAGTTCTTTTCCCTTTCCACTAATTCTTGCTTCTTTGCCAACCAGGTTTTTATCACACATGCCAGAGTTTCCCTGCTAGATTGTCTTTGAATTGCTGCATTTGTTTTATCAAACCCTTGTGTTCGAATTAATTTATGCTCATTTAAGAGACAACCTCTTTGATTATTTTCTTTTGCAGAGACAGGCATACAAAAATCTAATTATGTGACCTTCTGTAACAGGCTGTAGCTGGTACATGAGATACGACAACAGACAGAAACAGGCTCACCCTTTCTCTGCATTCATGTCCACATCTTGATTAGAAACAAAAGGGATAGATTTAGCTGGATACAGAATCTAAGCTACAAGCTTCAGTTTGGAGTTGATTTGCACATGATTGAATAGAGGAACAGTCAGAACTGGCCTGTGTCTGTCTGTAAGAGGCTGCTCAGACATATTCACTACAATTCTTGCATCAAAATTCTTTCCTCCTCAATAGGATGAAGCCTAGGTTGTAGGATGCTCAGGCTTGATTAAAAAAAATCCAACAACTCACCCACAACAACTCAAATTTCTAAGTAGTGGAGAATTCCTGGCTGTTTTCTAGTTTTATACTTCTTATATATGCAATTATACATAGAGCAGGATCCTGCTGGACTCAAAGGATGCAGCTGTGAAGCACGAACAAAGTCCAAGTAGAATGTGCAAACAGAAGGCTGTTGTTTCCTCTGTGTAGGTTTCTAATTCTTGTTGAAACCTGGTAAATTAATTGCTTTTAATCAACATCATAGGCTATTACCTAATATATAGAACATTTTCATAGAAATATAATTATGGCAAGTCAGTTGAAAATATCCTCAGAATAGTTTCAGAATTCAAAAAAGAAGAAAAAACTTCTTTGAGGTATTGTCACAATAGTGAAATAGGCAAAAGAACAATCCTCAGCTAATTAATATCATCGGATAATTACAGACTTTTTGGTTTGTGTAAATCCTCTACCATTTGCTGTAACACTGCATTAATTCTGTATTCTATTGTAAGAGTGTGGCAGATTATAAATCTGTTATTAAACAGTTATAGCCTTGGACCTTTCACAGACATCTTTTGTGGACTCTGCTGTATTAGTAGAATAATTACTACTGGGTTGCACTGATAGTTGGTTTGGCTAGCTCGGGTAAAATTGCAAAATTCCCTCAGAAAATAGGGCTAACTCCTTGGTTCCCTGGTCCCAAGGCAGAAAGACCCACACCTATTCTGATTTACACAGGTTACTTTTCTAAGCTCTTATCAAACCCCTTTATTTCTGTATATGTCAAAACTTCCTTAAGTGTTTCCTCAAATGTGAATGAAATTTCCTTTGTTGCAACGAGAGTGATATAGAAATAGAACAATTTGAAAATGGCAATTGTGTTTTGACAGACTTGTTCTAACAGAACAATTACTTTTTCATACTAACTGCCTACTTTTTGCTTTCATAAGAGAAAAATGAAAAAGAAAGACAAACAATGAACTGTGAATGATTTTGATACTGAAGGACTCAAAGCATCCCATGAAAGTTTTAGATCAGCCTTTTCCTGATCCCATTTTCTGACATATAATATTGTTGTAATTGTGGGTAACTAAATGAATGTGACACACTGTTTCTAGGCATTTTGCCCCTGCAAACCATCCATTTAATTGTCCAGGGATATTAGAAGCAGTCTAGAAAAACAGGACCAAAAAAGACTACAACTTATACAGATATCAAGTTCACTCTCCTGCAGCAAAAAGAAATCAAGGATAGTACATCAGGAAGTCACATATCAATGAATTTATTTTTTTCACAATTTTTTTGTCTCAAATAATAAAACACGGGAGGGGTTTTCTCTGACAGAAGGGATTTGACTGCTATGACTGAAAACATGACCACTGAAAAATCTACCATGGAAGAGAGCAGGAGAGTTCAAAGGATGGCTGGAATGTTCACACTGGCAGTCAGAAAAATAGCAGTTCCAGAAAGCAGTTTATGCTCAGGGATGCCAAAAAAACTGGTGGTAAACCAAACTATCTGACCCAACAGACATCTTCCATACATCTTGGAGAAGTCAGATGTGTCATCTGACATTTGATGTTATCTGTGTGTGTGTGTGTATGTGGGCAAGCTGGAGTGATGGATGCACTTGACCCCTTTAACAAAACTAGCAATAATTTGGTAGAGGCTTCCAAGGAGGTAAAGTCCTGGGACGCAGGCCAAGAATTCCCCAAGAAAATCTGCAAAGGGGCAGAGTGCCTCAATGAGCATTGATGCATGAGCTTGGAATGTCAGCTGTGAGAGTAACATGTGAATAGTGGATGGTTTTACCCTGACTTGCTAAAGAAGGAACAGAGAAAACTGTGGGCACGAGGACTAGCACGCACACCCTTTCCTTGGTATGCAGTTTGGCTGTGAGCCAGATATTATATCTCATGAATGTGACTGCCCAAGTGAGCCTTCTCTGAGCTCCCCCTGCTAGGAAATGTGGCTGCATGGCCCTGATCTCCCTGTTGGCTGCGAAACCTCTCCAGGTCACTCCTTGAAGCAGGGAGAGCTTTCTATTAACAACAGATCTTTCAATGAGTCCAGTTTGAGTTCTTTGTAAATTGTAACTTGACCGCCTGCCAGTAACTCTCCCCTTGAGCTGGGACACCTCTCAAGGCCTGAGATTCCTTACTCGAGACTGAGAGATTCCTCTTGACACAAAGTGAAGAGACTCCTATTTGCAAGAAATCCTCATTGCTGAGACCTTGCAAAATTAATTCTAATGAAACCCATGCAGTTATTTCCTTTAATTATGAACCATGGTCCAGCTCCGAGACTAAGACTGCATCTAGCCCTACCTAAGCTTCCTGACAAATTCAGAAATCAGGAGAGTCACCTCTGAACCTCGTTACCCAACAAGAGGATCTCCTGTTCCTTTTTACATCTTGGACCTCTGTGTATAGCGTCCTAAAATGATCTTAACTTTATTTCCCTATGTATGTTAGATCCATGGGGTAAGTAAGAAGGGCTTGTAAGAAGGCCTCGTAAGAAGGTTTTCATCCATGTTGTAGGAAGCAGAGTAGTTTATGACACAGAGCAAAGAATAAGAAAAGGAAGGAATTAAGCTGCAAAGTATAGTTGTGAGAAATTGGGAAAGAGAGTATTCCTTAAGAATTATAAGGAGACAAACAATGCATGAAGAGCTGTAAATACATAAATGTGGCAAGGACGTCCTGTGACTTGGTGCGGCTAAAGAGAGGAAATGCAGCTGACATGTCAAACATCTTGAGGGAAGAAGGGTTGTACCTGGTGAACTTGATATACATCTGTGCTAGGGTTTGCCTCCTTTTATGGCAAGCCTAGGAGTAATAGGATTCCTTCATGAAAAGGGCTACAAGCTCATGGGACTCTGCTCTGTGAAGTCTCCCAGTCTCCCAGATAAATTTCCAGTTTGTGTGTGGGGTGCACATTGGGGTGCCAGAAAACCTGCCATGGTTACTCATTATGTTCTGCGTTGAGAGGCACCACAATTTTGTGCATTGGCAGCATATAGGGATGTGGGACTTGGGCAATAAGGTCATGAGGATGAGAAAAGGGAACAAGCATAACATAAACATGTTGAGATTTCCAAATGAAAGGTCTGAAACAGATGTTGTACTGTAAAATTGTTTTTTATGCGGTGCTATATTGAGTTTAAGTACCAAAGTTTTAGTCTCAGAAGAGACCAGGAGCTGCCTGCCCCCAGGGTTGGACAGAGTCAGTTCCAGATGGGTCTAAAACAGATCATGGGTGGCCAAGGTTGAGTCCATCAGTAATGCTGGGGACATCACTGTGAAAACATATTTAAGAAAGGGCAAAGAATGCTGGGCAGCAGCTGTGAGAGAGAAGAGTGATAAAAATGTGAGAGAAATAGGTTTCTTCCCTTGTGAAGTGGTGTTAATATATATTGCTCAAATCACCTCGTACGAGCTCTGAAGATTCCTGGATTAAACAGTGTGATCACTGATTCTGAGATTATTGGTGCTGCATGAAACTCTAGGAAGGCACTTCAAAGGAGCAACAGATAGTGTATAATTTATCTGTCCCTTGATGCTGCAAAAATTAAATTGAGCCTATTAATTTCAGTTTGTGAATGGATATGTATCTGTCCTGAGTTTGTAGGAGGGTAGAGGGAAAAGAGTTTCATTTTCTGCCTGCTAAGCAGTATGATGATAAAATGTTCAAATGACAATGATTATTAAACATATCAGAGTAAATGATATCCTATCCTGTATTCCTGCATGAGTAATACTGCCCTTAATGGTTTTATTTTTCCTTTTTTTTCCCCCCCGGAAAACATTATACAATGAAAAATCATTATTTCCTTGTTTACAAAGGTACATGTGGCTTTGGCAATAGAAAACATCCATTATCCATTTTAAAACTATGTTTCAAAGCAAACTAGGTAATGACTCAAAGATAATAGGAGAGCATCAAACACTATGAAGCACTTGAAAATCATAATTTATATAATTAGGTTAAAAAATAAGAAGGTGTTCCAACTGACAACATAATTATAGAGATGTGATGCTTGCCTGCAATTTTCATCAGTAACACCAGAATTAATTATCTCTGATTATCACTCAAGTAAGCAGAAGAAAAGAGGTTTTAATGCTAAACTGCAATGGGTAAATACCATGTTAAACATTAGAATCAGGGTTTATGAAGTCCTGAAGAATGCAGTGCTCTATTGTGACAATTTATACTAACATCAGAATTAGCGATTAAAAAAAAAAAAAATGGTGACACTTATGTCTGCCTCTCTTTCTGTGAGGTTCTGCCCCATTTTTTTTTTTTTTTTTTTTACTTCAGGAAAATTCCAGAACTGTTTCCTGCAGGTTATGCAATTCAAACCAACTATGTCTGGACCACTAGGTCGGAGCTGTAATTCAAAGTCAGAAATAAAAATAGCAATTGCTTGGAGCACAATTATCAGTTTCTATGAGATTTGACACAGTACTATTCCTTCAAAAGGAGCCTGTGTGCTGAAGCAAAGGAACAGAGTGTGATCTTTGTTTGAAAGAGCAAATGCATGTCTAGAAAAGAAATTAAAAAATATGAATAAATGCAAACAGAAAGGAAAAATGATTAGGCAAATTAAAATAAAAAAAAAAAAAGGAAGAAAGACCAACAATCCAATTTTTTTGATAGAAATACAATGACTGTCTGTCAGGCAGCAGTGGAGTCATTTGAATTAGCCCATTGCTCGAAACAGGGTCAATGTAAACCTGGTGCCGTATTGCAACCTGCAGTGCTCAAGGCTGTGTCCGTCTGAGTTTTGAATAGTTCTGAGCATGGAAAGTTTACAACTTCTCTGGCTGACCTGCAGCATTGTTTGGCTGTTGTGGCTTGTGTCAATTTGGCTTGATTAAGTTTATTGTTAAGATTCAATGTTGATGATTTGCTCCTTGTTAAGATTTAATATTGATGGTTTGCTCCCCTGTTCTCCCCCATGTTTGCTCTCGAGTTGGTTTGTCTCCAGAGTTGTATCCTTCCACAAGTTTCCCTTTATGGTGTTACCCCACCTTTTGTTCCAGCTGCTTCCCTATCAATCATTGTTACCCTGCCCCTTGTTCCAGTCCATTCTGTGTCAATCCTCTCCAGAGCCAATCCCTGTGCTGTACCTCCCCCTGGGTGTTCCTGGGTGTCACCCAAACCACGATGCCCCATTAGTACATGTGACCTCCTTTCTCCTCCTACTGACCCCGATTTGCCCTAAGGCAAGTGACCTAATCCTCCAACTCCACCCCTGAATGCCCCTCATTGGTTTAAGTTTTGTGTCCACCCCCTGATTTGCAACTGTTTAAAAACGCGTGCACAGGGGTGTTTAAGGCTCTTCACCTCTCTTCCTTTGACTTGAATGAACTTGCTGCTTGGACCCTCAGACCTGGAGAGCCTCTCTCTTTCTCCTCTACCTAAACCCAGGATGTGGTGTGACATCAGCCACCTAAGAGCATTGGCTCTTAAGGTTCAGCTGTGGGCACAAACCCCAAGCTGCAGTTGTTCCCCACACCTGGTGCAGTGCCAGTACACCATATCATTTGGCTGCTCCAATTTAGGCATATTTATAATGTATGGGATCAAAAGTTCATGCAAGGGATACAGTGGTGCTTAACTGTCTTGAGAACTAATCTCAGACACTTACAATCCTGCCCATGAAGTGATGAAATACAGTGTGGTAAGTAAATAATTGTGTTCTGGTGGTAAAGTGATAAATCTTTTTTGAGTTTATTGTTTTATGACTGTGAACTGAGTTGTGACCAAATATATGAAGCAAAAGGAAGCACCAGCAAACTTTTAAATAAATGTTTCTCTAACCATCTTTAAAAGCTCTTTTTTGTTAGCTTGATTAACTACTGAATGCTAATAACAAATGTTCAGGCACGTGACAGCTAGTTGTATGGATTTTGTGTTTGGCCAATATGGTCTTACCACTAAATCATAGTAAAGAATCTAGATACATGAACTTCCTTCATAATGTTATTTCCTCATTTAAATAGATGTTGACTTTTTTAGGGTCACTACTTCATTGTGAGTGGGTAAGGAAGAATGCTTAGGCACATATACAAGTTTATTCCTTTAGGCTAGGCATAATCCTTACTGTCCTGGGTTGATGCTGAATTGTATCTCCATTTGTCTGTTTAAATCAAAAATAAGCTCTGGACCTTTAAAACTGGATCTGAGAGTGAAGGAGAAGCTGTGGAATGTCTGAGGTAGTTGTTTTCAAAACATCAAGATCAGAGTTTTCAGCTTTCCTGTTCACACAGTGAGTGTTGTCTGCAGTGTGGACAGCGGGAGAGAGCTCTCCTTTGCTTTTTGTTAGTTTTGGCTAGCTGAAGCGGAGAAGTTCTCTGGACTGTGAGGTTTTTTTCTTTTTCCTTGGAACTGTTCAAACCTGCTCTGGACTAACCCCCAGCAGAGCACCAGGAGCTCATCCCTGTGTCCCCCCAGGCCTGGCCTGTGCCCGGCATTTCCCAGTGCCAGGGACTGACATGGACTGAGGGAGCCAAGCTGCACCCCTGGCACAGCCTGGCTGGATTGGGCATCTCTGCGGAGCGGCGGGAAGTTTTGTTCTTTGGTATTCATTTGTTGTGCTTTGCCTGTTAAATAAACACATTTTTTCCACTTTCCTCTAAGGGAAATCTTTCCTGAAACAGTTGGGGGAGGGGCCCATTCGGAGGTTTCTTCCTAAATTTGCCTTAAACCAGGACAGAAACATTCTGAGATTTCCAACTAAAATTGATCTTAATGTTACAGAAAAGTAACCAAAATGTTATTTTTGAAAACTAGTTCCCTAAAAGCAGAAACAATAACAGAGTTCAGAAATTACAAATTGTATTTACCTCAGTAATCTATTAGTTTTGAAGTTAGTTCCACTCAAATGATAACATGTCAAAAAATGATATATTGAGGAGAGAATAGGCTTCTCTATCGCTTTTAACCGTACATCTAACGCAAAAGTGGTTTCAAATAAGTCATTAAAGCACAGATTGCCATGCTAAGTGCTTTGTAGTGCAGCCATAAATCTTTAGCTCATCAATTGAAGGCAGCAAGTGATCTGACAGCAGTCACTGCCATTGAGTGATGCTGAGCTGCCAGTAGGAAACAGCAGTGTGCAAACAGGGACTGAGATACCTCGTGCTCTCAGATGGGTGCTCATCCACTTGGCTATGTGGCTTTCTCTACGTATGTGGGATTTACTTGCACAAAGTGAAATGAAGATGCTGACAGGAGAGGCTTAGAAAAAATCCAACATAGGGTATAAAAAAGTTCAACCAGTTGTCAAATCATTGTTTATATGTGGCAGACGGTCACCTGCATCCCACCTGAAAAATGCCTGGCGTTGTTGCCTCAGTTGATCCCTGAACTTTGCTCCTGATCAGCTGAAGTGCCAACAACTTCTCCACAGGCTGCTGCAGATCCCTTCTATAAGTAGTTGTCACTGCACTGAAGGCTGGATGAGGCAGCTGAATCTCTAGAACAGAGCAGAACATTTCATCTGGAAGCGAGCTACAGCAATCATCCCATCTGACCACTTCAGAGGTGGCCAAAAGATAAAGCATATTTTTAAAGGCATCCCCAAATGTCTCTTAAACACTGATAGGCTCAGAGCATTGACCACCTCTCTAGTGTTTGACTCTAGTGTTTGACTAGGCTCCAGTGTTTGACCACCCTCTCAAAAAATAAATGCTTCCTAGTCTCCTGTCTAAGGCTTCCCTGGAGCAGCTTTGAACAATTTGTCTGATCACGGAATACCAAGGAGAAGAGCTCAGTATCTCCCTCTCCTCTTCTCAGGAAGCTGCAGAGAGCAGTGAGGTCTCCTCTGAGCCTCCTTTTCTCCAAACTAGACAAGACAAAAGTCCCTAGCCACTCCTCACAGGTCCTGCCTTCTAGCCCTTTCACCGGCCTTGTTGGCATCCTCTGGATGGATTCAACTACCTGAACATCCTTCTTAAATCATGGGGCCCAGAACTGCACACAGAGATAATCTAATTGTATTGGGTAGTGTCCCTGAAAAACCTTACAATCATTTCTAAATTTTTAATTCCACAAATTGCTGATTAAGTGAACACAGTGATGTGAACTGCCTGTCCAGAAATGGACACTTTCTAAACAATTTCTGTGAAAATTGCATCTGAGCTGATTTCACACATAGAAAATGAAATTTATATCTATTATTAAAAAACAAATCCCAACAAACCAACCCAACAGAAAAAAATCCCCTAGAGAGTCAATTCTTTTCTGCGCCTCAGCTGTGATAGAAATATAAATCAGCATCCTCCGTGGGATTCATTTTTGAGTATATTCTCTTTAGCTAGGACTAGCAGGAAAGTCTGTTTATCTTCTCTGAATGTTATTCAGAGAAATATTGTAGGGGGATATAAATGTGGGACGTGAAACCAGAGTATGGATCTGGGCTTTTTATTGTACTATCAACTTTAAATCAAATGAGTGTTAAGCACAGTGAAGAAGTAGTTTACAAGGATGTCTTAGATTTTCTGGGAAACTGCTTTCCTTCTCATATGTGTTGAGACTGTCCAGCATTGGCATAAACAGGAATTGCAGAAGAGTTACTGAAAAAAACTAGGTGCAAGCATGCTGGACAGCAATGGAGAGAAAGAAATGGCTAAAGAATCTGGTGGGGCTTTTTTTTTTTTTTTTTTTTTTTTTTTTTTTTTTTTTTTTTTTGTGTGTGTGTGGGGAAGGGTTTTTTATTAATTTATGGTCTTTTAATTACTATAAAGGAATTGTGATCAGTTACTTGATCAAGTGTGTGGCAGTTCTTCCACTCCCACATGTATCTCCCCTGATAGGGGAGACCTTTTGCAAAAGTCCTTGTTAGGAAAAAAGGCAAACGGGACTCTTGGTTGTTCTCATTCTCCAGGTTGTTTATTGTTTTCTTATCAGCAATCTCAGCACACCAGGCCTTACACCAGCTTAACGTGAGGGAGAACAGACACCAAAAGCCTGAAACACATGGAATCAAGGTTCTCTTAAAGATAATTCACCCAATTATCACCTAGAACATACATTATTTCTGCTTTTTTACCAATAACCAACTAAATTTCTACTCATGTGACTCTGCACTGCAGCAAATTGTGACCAGTTGTCCTCTGTCCTGAACACTGCAGAATACGGAGTAGATGAAGAAGGAGAAGGAAGCCTAAAAATGACAAAGATCCTCCATCTTATCTTCATCTACTTACCATACTAAGAAACCCAAAAACCTAAATTTCTCACTCTGTGATAAATGACATATTATGCTACTATCTAATTTACATTCTTGAGAATTCTGTTTCATTCCAAAGCCTAGGAAGCCCTTTCCATGGATGAAGGTTAAAAGTAGTGTTTGTCAGAGGGTTTGGATCCTTCAAAACATGCAGAGAAATCTTCTCTGTATTCTGGGTTCCAGCATGGTGGAATAAGAACATACAAACACTTGTCAAGAATATGGGAGAACAAAACTTTATAGACTGGCCAAGCTGTGTCTATGCCAGCAGCAGGACTGTCTGACATTACCACTGTGGTGACGTGCTCATTCTGGTATCCCCAGCTTGTTCTTGGAGTGCTGGTGAAGGTGTTCAGGGCAAGTGTGGCTTAACAAATGTTTAGCAACCAGCATATTCTGTGAAATATGATCCTACAGGTAGTGTCAAATCCTATTTTCACCTGGATCTAGTCAGGTCTCCTGCATTGAAAGTAAATGGAAACATTCAGGGTGGTTTTTTTTGTTTGTTTGTTGATTTTCCCCAAAACAGTGCTGCACTGAAGGCATCAGTCAGCCTTGAAGAGGTTTTGACACTTCATTTAAATCAAACTTATGTAAAGTTGCTACTGAAATTATCTATGCTATTACCTCACAGCATTAGGTCTGGAGGCTGTTTGCACAATAAAACAAAAGCTCCTAGAAATGTAATGAAGCACCATTTTCTGTGAAAGAAAATGGTTGAATCTCACAGGACTTTTCTTCAGGAAAGACAATTTCCCTCTCATATTATTTCATCAGTTTTAAATGACGTTTCCCATTTTTACTGTGATTAACTCCAGAATACATTTTAAAAGTTTATCTGTACAAAGAAAGATCCTGTGATCTATCTGACACATAATGAGGCTGTTCAGATGCCAACGTTTTTTTTTAAAACCATTGTAAATATGTTTGGAGAGCCAGCAAAGCCAAGTACTTCCTTCCTCTGGGGAATTTACCTCAGCAATCTTTCCCGAACAGCTTCTTCCCTTTTTAATTATATGGAATATTTCAAAGAATACATAGCCAAATTTATTGTTTCTTATGTTTTACTTGATGCATGTTTGGATTTCATGAACAGATGTAATAGGGAACCTGAAGTTTCCGAGAAAATCCTGTTTCATTTAAAAAAAAAATTGTCTGTTGAAATATTGTAGTAGCTAATGCATCCTAATCAGAACTAGGAAATTTTGGATCACTCTGCTCTGCAGCACAGCACATTTAAAACCTCAAGCAGGAAAACTGTGGACAAATAGTCTGCAGAAGAAAGGTGGACTGGAGAAAATTGTTGTGGTTCCTGTTTGTGAGGAAGCAGAATTTTGCATATCCTTATACAAGGTGTCTGGCTGATCTCTTCTGGTAGAAGTACTAAAGTGCATTGACTTGAGTCTCCTCTTATATTTTAGGTGATACAGACATCACTCAGACTTGTTCTTCTGGACTAATTTAACCAATCTGATAGCACCAAACTTTCAATAACCATTTGTTTTCCACCTCTATCAAGCTCTTCCTCAAAATATTTATGTGTTGCTTTAAGAAACTTCATATACATGCCTAGAAATTAAGCCTCAGTAAAGAGGGTATGATATAAGCTTCAGTAATGAAGAGGCTGAAGTTTTTAGGCTGATTTTGACTTTGTTGTGTGATGTGCTATCTGTAGGTATCAGAGATTTTTTAAAAAGTGTTTCATTAGTAACTCTCTATATAGTGCTCCTGCCAATAGAGCAACTGGATTAAAACCCACCTCAGCAGTCAGAAGATGATTGGCAGTGTTTTTCTCTGTGGCTCCATGGGATTGCCCTAGGCAGAAGTTCTTTTACAGAATCTAGAAACATGGCACATCCTTTATTTCTTTCTCAGAGTTAAAATAAGAAAGACAAATCTCTCTCTGTCTCAGGGCTTTTATGGATTATTCATGACTAAGAGTCACTTAATTCTGGTTTTGCTTGGAAGTTGGATGGATGCAAGATAATTGTAAAAATAATGGGAATGGTTTAAGGCTTCACTTTATGAGATTTCCCTTTCAGGAGATATCAAGACAGCAGAAAAATAAATAATGGGCTTACAGCTTGTGATTACAATGAAGAAATGTTACCTTTTCTTATCAGCAACTGTGTGGTAGAAGCATTACATAATTTGAAACCACAAATTAGATTCAAGATTGCAGACTGAGGGAAAAATGCTGTTCAAAAAAAAAGCTGTCCAAATACACAATACCCAGTCTGGTGGAATTCCAGATATAGAACATGATATTCCCACAATACGGATAATAGAAAATATAAAAATGTTATGGAAGATAAGATGAGTTTTAAATAAAATCTCAATTATGTTCCCTCAGGTATTAACATTTGTGTGCTCTGTAGTGCACTTCATTCTTTACAGAAATAAAGAGATGAAAATCCCACTTTCATCTGCCTTGTAGTTGTAAGTATCATTTTGAAGACTTTATTTGTGAGCAGAGGCTCAAATGTACGCTTACTGAGTAATGCAACCATAAGGAAAAGTTAATCATAAAGCCCTTTCACTCCCACTAAATCCCAGCCAGCACAGCTCTCAAATAACCAGTATTTGCTCATGCCAGTTTGAATCCCTTGAATCTTTTGACATAACAGCCAGCATAAGCTAAATCCAAGTCTACATACCTATCCATCCATACAAGAATTGTCTAGCTAATTGTAACTCTGTGGTACTCTGTTAAGTGGTATAAGTATCAATATCACTTTCTCAGCGTCATAATCTGTGGTTCCACAATCTGACTGACAATCTGATCAATCTGATTGATCCACAATCTGATTTTGACATGAGAGAAATAATTTGCATTATTTACAGGAATATCGTTTTGCTTTTTTGTTTGATACGGTGATGAGAGGTAAAGGTGCAGCTACTGGCTAATGGAGTGGTGCCTCAGGTGTGAAGAACAGTGGAGCAAAAGCATAGAATCACAGAATCACAGAATCAGTGTTCAAATTTGGAAAGGACCGCTGGATGTCATCTACTCCGACTTCCCCACTAAAACACAGTCACTTACATCTATTGGCCAGGACCATGTCCAAATGGTTTTTGAACATCTCAAAGAATGAAGGCTCCAGAACCTCCCTGGGCAAACTGTGCCAGTGCTGGATCACCCTCACAGTAGAGAAGTGTTCCCTGATCTTCAGAGGGAGCCTCATGTCTTGCAGTTCTGCTCATTGTCTCCTGTTCTGTTCACCACCCTCAACCATTCCTGCATTCTAAACCAGCTGAATTTGAGATAAGAGTTTGCACATCTGTTTTGTGGCACATCCCAAGACATCTAATGTTATTCACTAAGAAATTGTGTTCCAACATGGAAGTCTGCTAAACTGAGGAGCAATCTAACTGTTGTACCAGATTTCAGTAAAATGAAAATGATCAATTTTCCCCTCTGCTTGTAGAAAGACTGTTAAGAGGCTTAGAGCTACTTCAGAAAAAAACCAGCAAATAATTTGTTATGTTCCCTATTTATTGCAAAATTGCAATATAAGAGATGATTCAAGAAATACATCTTTTTCAAAAAACCCCCGAAGACATTACTAGTTGACATGGAAGCTTAACCTTAGAAGTGCTCTTTTTTTAAGTGAACAAGTGAGGTAATGGGACAAAACAACATATTATGCTATCAAAACCCTCTGCTTTATAATGCACTGTGAATCATAGCAATTTTTTTCTTCTTTTATGCAGAATTACTCAGCTGTGTGAGAATTCCCTCACTGCAGAGTGCACCAACTTCCAAATCCAAACACATTCCCATACCCAGAGTAATATATCATTACTAAATCCCATTTCTGTAGTTTCACTGAAAGTGCATACCTATACCCCTATAATCCAAGGGAACTTTCCTAATGTCATTCATAACAACGTGTGCTCTACAACAGTAACCCTGCTAAAACAGGTAAAGCAAAGGAATTGTGTTTCTATCCAGTCAATTTTTACTGAAAATAAATATTATAACAGGTGCAGGTGTAGACAGCTAGTGAGGATCTGTGCCTATGGATAAACAAATAGCATATTCAGCTTCATGCTTTGAAAGTAGAAACTTTGGAAACTAAAACCAGAGGATGAAATAAAATGATTGTATACTTAGCTTTATGCAGGAGAGTATTACTGCTGACTACCAGTGCATGGGTTATGTAGAGCAACCTTCAATGAAAGCCCATTAACTTCTGGTGTTTTCTGTCATGGGAAAGGCAAAGACAGAAACCTGATACAACAGAAATGTAGAAAAAAAGATGTTCTGATCAGAATATTTGGGGTTTTTTCTATGTGACACACTGAAGCTGGGTAGCTGGGGGATGCAGAAGAAAACTAATGTGCCAGCTGTGTGTGGGTGTTTGATTATTTGCAGTGATGACTATAATTGCATTTTATTTGGGCTGAGTGATGTTCATTTTCTTCACAGTGCTGTTGGAAGGACCTTGTCTTACTTGCATAGTCAGATATTTTAATCTGACACTAATAATAATAAAGGAACCATAACTCATGACCATGATTGCTAGTTTAATTCTTCCACTGTGGTGCAGGCTTAGAGCTTCATATAATCATTGCCTGGAATGGCTTGGAAAATATCCAGAATTTGAGATTCATCTCAGGGAGTCAATGATTTATTCCTTGCTGGAAGAGAAATTTTGCCATCTAAAATAAAGATGAGCTCTATATGAAAGTAAATTAACCTTCTATAACACTCTTCCAGATTTCTTGGGTTAAAGATTTTCATTTTTTACAGCACTTGTGGGTTGGTAATTATTGTGTGTGTTCCATGTAAGACTAATATACATAAGATTAATATATATGACGTATTAGAATTTTGCAAAAATTGCTGTGGTTCCCTGGAATGAAAGGTCTCTTAGCATAAGAAGCCCATTTTCTTCAGTGATACAATTTGTGTTAAATCAAGGCTCTTCATTTTAGAGATAAAAGCAGATATATATTTCCTAAGAATTTATTCAAAGCATTTCAGCTTTTGTCTGTGAGATGTTACAGTTCACAGACATCTGAAACATTTGAAAATGAAGTTAATTAATGCAGTGTTCAGCTGGCATCCTGTACAAATACTAGATTAATGTGTTGTTTAAGAATAATAAGGTCATTTAGACCTTAGGAGAGCTGACTTTCACCACAGGTATGAAATATAGAGACTTTTCTCAGTACCTTGACATAGTTTTATTTGCTTGTTGGGATTTTACAATAATATTTTTTCTATAATTGCTGCTATTGTTACCATAATTATAATTACATTGATTATTCTGGAATTTGAATCATTGACCTTAAAGCTTCCTATTAATTATTGCTAACATTGTCAAGATGGAACCAGCTTAAATTGGTGATTCAGCTGCAATCATTTCCTGCAGCATGAGATACTCTTCTTGAACTACAAGCCATGAAATGGAGTAAACCATGACTTGGTTTATTCCAGCTTTCACTGACATGAGAAATACTGTCTTCAGAGATTTATGAAGTAATAAATGTGTTTGAATGAACATCATAATTCCTCTTTTCCACAGAGTTTACCTTCTGTAACATATTTTCTTTGGTAACTGAAAGAGATTTTTGGAGAAAGGGGATTTTTGGGTGATAAATTTTAGTCAGATGACTTTCAATAAACATTGTTTTGACTGAGAAAGATTTAATATCTTCCTCACTTCTATGGAATCGATAATTGTTGCAAGAAAGAGGCGTGGTAGTCTTCTACTTGTTAAAATTGCATGGTTGACAATGTGCATGTTGATGTAATAACTCTTTTAAAACCACTTATTGAAGGGTGGGTAAATATTTGTCTGGGGAAATTTCCCTCTATCTGTCTAGAGAAGAACTAGATTAAGTGCTTGGATTAGATCTCTGACTTTACCCCTACCCCAGTTGACCACAAGATGTGCAGTTGAATTGATAGACATTCTTAGACCAAATCTTTAAGGTTTTGAATCACTAAAATTACTGAATACCTAAGGTTAGATTCAAATTTACACTGGGAATGAAAGCAGAAACATTCACAGTTTAATACAAAATCTTTTAATTCAATGGTACAGAACATTTCTATCCTAAGTTGGCAGAGTAACAAAGACATGAATAAAATTTAAAAAAATAGGACTTTCAATAACTGCCACCCACCATAAGTGGGTTAAGGTAGGAACTATTGTGAAAAATTACTTGTATCCTGCTAGCATGGGATGAATTTTCTGTTCTCTTAATATGGACTTATGAGGATCATGTCATTCTTTAATTTATTTCTAGTCTGAAATTATACCTTTTATGCTCCAGGATCTTCACTTCAGGCTTTTTGCTGTTGTCAGCAAGGCAGTTCTTGTTACTGGACCTGAACAAGAGATGATGGTAGTTGTTTGTATTCTTTTGGGTATTGAGTTGAAGCTGCATTTCTGTTCCCTATTATTTTATAATTTACTTTCTGTGCAGTCATGCATATACTCTACCTCTTAATTAAGGTCTCAAAACCTTATTATTTTCATTAACTTTCTGACTCTAACTTTCAAAAACAACAAGGCCAACTTTTAGGGGTTTTTTGCATTTTTTTTAACAGTTTGTTTAGTCACAGTGCCAGTCACTGTGATCCTCCTGTTGTTTAATTTTCATTCAACTAACCAAAGACAAGAGAATATTCACGGCCTTTCTTTACTCTGTCCCTGCCTGAACACCTTCACCTTTTCTATTTTGGCCCCAAACTCCTTTGTTTACTTACCTTCTTTCCAATGAAAGTCTCAGCATCTTTTTTCCAGGTTGTCATTGGTTCAGAATATAACAATTCATAAGAAAGAGCCATGCTGCCAAAGTTATCTAATTTTATATATATATATATATAATTCAAATATATATATATATTTGAATTATCTGAACTATTGAAGTTGGAAGTTTCACTGAAGCAGCTGAGGAACTGGAGCTGAAAAGTTCTAAAAAAGTTGATTTATTATCTATTTATGGCAGACTAGGAATATCTGTGGTTTTGTAATACCCTTGCATGTGACACTGATGTCAGGAACAAGACACCTTTGATTCTGAGCTTGCCTCAACCTGGGGTAAACTTCAGACTTCAGCTGTTTTAGCTTAAATTTTAACCTTCAACAAAAGTCTACATTCATTTAAAATCTCAGAACTTTCTTCCCCTATTTCATTTAATTTGTTTTCTTCAACAAGGTATATCCATTGTGGGTGAAAGTCATCTGTCTCATGAAGGATCCAGTGAACACAAAATAGGGAATGACATCTACCTGGAATAGGCTGGAGGGGAAGCAGAGCACTGCAACAGAGTACAGTGTCTCTCAGCAAATCTCTCAGATTTGTGGCAAAGCTGGGAACAGGATCCACTCTTGAAACTCCCTGTCTTGGGAGGAAAATGACCCTTCTGAAGTTTCTGGTTGGAAATTTTCTACAGAAATTGCCTAGCATAAGATATTATAAATTATTGCAAAATTTCCCAGTATTTTTATCAGAAATACGGCAGTACAAAGTTAGGTCAAAAAATTTCTAATGCCAAAAGGAAGGAAATATACTAAAAAACACAATTTGTGAGAAATAGAACAAAGCCAAAGCTTTTGTTCATGCATTTAAATAAGTGTAGAGTGTTTTATAAATATAAATCTCCCAAAAAAAAAGTCAGACATTCAAATGAAGACTGGAAAGTATTCGCTTAAAATGCAAACATAAAGCATTTTAACCCAGGCATGCAGCAACAGTGCTGAGTGACTGTGTAATGATTTTTCTGTTAATTCTGAAATGGCTGTGAGCAAATAATAACTACTTGAGCTTGAAACAGAATTCAGAAAAACGTTTGCCTGCTACATTCTTTTGTGAATGTCAAGAATTAGCAGATTCATAGCATGCTTGCTGTGAAATAAAGGTTTCCATAAAAACACATATTTAGTGGAAAAATAAAACATTTTCTAGATTGTAAGTCCCCTCCCTCCCTCCCTCCCCTCCCCACCCTATGTTTCCCCACCTCTCTCTTCGTCGCTGTTTTCCTGTTTCAACTCCTAGCATTGAAAAACATTGTAATTTTTTCCCCTGAAAAACAGTGTAACTTTCCCCCATATCTACACTATCTCTTTTTAAGCTGTGTTTAGATTTCCCACCATTTTCTCTGTCAATTTTACAGCTTCTGTAGTTTTCCAAAACCCAACAATTCTATATGCTATTCAGCAAAATCCACCTTGCTACCATTACTCTCAAAATCATGGTATGGGCAAAAGGCATCAAACCTTGTTGGTGGAGTTGAGAGGTTATTGCTGGTTGAAGTATATAATCAGAATAGAACCATGAGTTGTCCTGAGTCCAACTGCAATGATAGCCCTAATTAACCTAGAAAATAATTAACCTCATTAGTAATACAGTGAAAAATGATATTCCAGAACACCTGAGCATCAACACCTTTTCTTCAGCAGATGGCAAAGCTGACCTTCCAATGTTGCTCTGATGCTGTCTGAAAGCTGGTATTTATGACTTTCCTGGGAAGACCAGGAGGGATGCTTCACTATGAGCTGGCAGTGCACTGGCATCTTCACAGGGTAGGTGCGATACTCATGTCTTGTTTGCCTTTCTCCTCAGCATCTAATCTGCTTATTTGATTTCATTTGCTTTTTTTTCCCCCTTATATATATATATATATATATTTCTTCCTCATATGCTCTTTGTTCACGTTTCCCAGTTAATGTACTTTCTCCCACTCTCCTCTGTTGTCCCTGAAAATCAGCCTTCTGATTTGTTTTAGTATAATGAAGTCAGTTCTCATGAATTGTAAGATAAACAAGAATCATGTTTGCATTCCTTTGTAAAAGATATCACCTGATGGACTTCTCAAGTGACCAGTGAAGATGGAGAGGTGGTAACTTCTCTGTCCAATCTCTGGTCACTGTCCAGAAACTTTTATATACGAGGTCAACAATAAACGAGGGACTTCTTTCCTTCTTCTCTGCCTGAACACCTGTCGTGTGTTACTGTGTGTTCCTCTCTGTGTCACAGTGACACTCCTCATTGTCTCTGGAACCAATTGGCTGTAACAAATCCACCAGGCTGCCCTCCTGCTCTGACTGTGGTGTGACCACTGTGATTTGTGTTCACAGCCTGTCTTGGTTTGAATGACAGGTGTCTGCTAAGGAGGGCAAGAGCCTCCCTTGGAATGGAGAATGTAGATCCCCTCCCTCCAAATTACTGTAATTTTGAAATTAAGGGGCTCTCAGGCAAAGATATGGGAATAGGAATAACAGTTCTTTATTAAGAGAATTAAAATTTAAAATGCAGTAATACAGAACCCAAACCCCACTGTCACAGTTAGAATACAACCCAACACCCTGTGGGTCAGAGTGTTGGTAGCAGTCCCATTATAGGGTGGCTGCAGTCCTCCTGGAGTGGCAGATGTGGTTCTGTTGAAGCAATGATCCTGTAGAAAGGGCTAGATTTCCTCTGAAGGTTGAGTGGGGCTGTAGATGGGCCTGGTCTTCATTCTGAAAATCCAGTGGAAAGGCTGACTTTGGTGTTCCAAAACTCAGATTTTAATCTAGGTAGGAATGCTTGGCTCCTCCCTCTGGATGGAGCATCTCCCAGTGGGATGTTTATCCAGTCATGAAATGAGACTCAAAGGCTCATTTGCAGAAGATATCTCCCTGGATGGAGAATGGGTATGGAAAACATAAAGAAAACTGACCCAGCTGGTTGTCAACAGCTTCACCATTAACAGAGGACCACCACACTCCCATCCCCACCCTGGTTTCAACAGATGATGATGAAATACATGCTTCTGGTCACATCCTGCACTGCAATCCAAGACACGGCCTGGGCCCTCCTGCTGCCACATGTGTCTGTGCTCTGCATGGGCCCAACCTGGACTCTTATTGCTGTCAATCAATCAGAAACTATTCCAAATTTAAGCAAGTTATTTGACTGAGAGAAAAATGCTACTGCAGCTAAACAAACTAAAGGTTCTCAGGCTAAGACCAGCCTAAAGAAGTTCTGAGACTCTGAGGCATCAGGTAACTACAGAGTATGTGGACCCTTATTAGAAATGACAAAGCTGTGTTCGCCAGGCTATAAACTAAGTCTGTTGGCCAGTATGTGCTATATTCTGCTGTTTTAAGACAAATCTTTAAAAACAGATGTTTTGGTTAAAACCCCAAGTTTCTCAGTTTCTCTTGTTCACATTTCTTGTTTCATAAATCAGTTTTAAACAGTGCAATTGATGAGCCTGAAGTATCATTCTACTTTCTTTCTCCTCTTAACAAAGTATTTTAAAGTTAAATATTCATTTGTATGTATGAATAATTCTAAATATTTTTTTCCATTTCTCTTGAAACATTAGTCAAATATTAATATTATTTTCTCCACCATAACTTCATTTCTACTACCAGCTTGTTTAATTTTAGAAATAAAATAAAGCTTAGGCTTTATTTCATCTTACATTCATATGTCAGTGCAGAAGTCTGAAACACAATGCTTTCTCTTTACATTTAAAGCAAACATGCATCCTGCTTTTTCTTTTAATTTTAACAACACACCATGTTATATTCTTTTCTCTCACTAAGATTGGTAGAAATGCATGCAATTGCAAGTACTAAAAGTGTCTTTTCAGACTGACTCAGACTTCATATTTTCTACAAAGAGCTTGCAGTTCCTCAGGCTGATTGTCCACCCTGCAAGCAATAGAACACATTAATGTTTATTCAGTGTTTGCTCAAGCAGTGGCAGCTGGCCCAGGAGAATCCTATGACTAATGCTGTTATTGATGATAATTCAATATCTCAGGAAGATGCTGCTCTAAGAGAAAGTGATAGGAAAATTAGCTTTTTTAATCAAACACAGAATGAATAGGTTGCACTGGTTTAGGAGCCCCAAAGTATCTGTGCTGTCACTGGAAAGTCTGAGCAGAAGACAGTGAGAAGGAGTTCTTCTTGCTGAGTAACATCTCCTGGGGTGACAGAAACTGCTTAAATTTCCCCAAAATGGGAACATTCTGTTTCCCAAAAATGGGTAATATACTTGTGTGCAGAGACTTTCCTTGTAGCTGCAAAAAACTAGGTATCAGCTGCATTTCAAGATTCTCTTTAGTCTGTTGAAGAAAAGTAAAATCAGTAAAGTAAAAAAGCTATGGAAATTTCTCTGTATGTGCTCAATGTTTTGGAAACTTAGATGATTTACAGGATTACTTGTTCTTAGTTTAACTCTGCCTGAGGGCCTCTCAGTCTGTAGGAGGAGGGGCAGCAGCGGAGGACAGAGCAAAGGGTGCTGCTGTTGCTGCAGGGCAGCCTCTGTGAGGGGAGCCCAAGGCTGTTCAGTGCCTCCAGCCAGCTCCAACAGCCCCATCACAGCCTCCATCTCCCAGCCCCTAAAATGTGCTGCAGCTCAAATTCCCATTCTGGATTTACCCTATGGTGTAAACGAAGATCATCCTCAGAGTCTTCCCTGAGTCCATCAGGCAGTGTGTCCACGACAGCAGATTAAATAGGTGTACAACAGCTCTTGGCTGACTGGCATTGAATGACTGCAATCAACCAATGCTAATAATTAATCTTCCTCACCCTGCAAACTGAGGTGACTGACTGGCTGTTGTTTGTGACCCCTCACAAGCCTTGCCTGGGAAGGTTTGAGACAGTATGAATTTGCACAGTGTCAGTTGTAACATCTGAAGAGGTTTCTTGCACCCCATTCCTTATGCATATAGAAGTAATTTTATACTTCATGATTTTATTGCTTCTGTTTTATAGAAGTAATTCAAAGGCAGTTACTGCACTGGCACTCCTGTTTAATTCCTTTCCTATGTTACACTGCATTTGTTTGTGTGCTTTTGGTAAAGGTCCAGAGTCCGTGAATCTTCCAGGCCTTTCCAATTTGAGTGTCAGGTTTTGTGACCTCTCTCAGTTTTTAGCACTGTAACTGAAGCACTCTTGATTCCTCACATCTTGTCAACTGAGAAGCAGTGTGAATTTTTTTGCATGTAAAATATCAGTCTCAAGGTAGCAGTAGGCAGAAAGGTGCAATTTAGCTGACAACTTTCATATGGGTTTTTCTTGACAGGATTAAGTTTGCACCTCCCATATTTGTTCCATATAAATTGCACACTACTGACTTCTTCAGGTGTCTTAGGAAAAGCCTGCTTATATTGTTGAAAGCATTCTTGTTGACAATTGTTTGTCTGTGCTAATTGCAATCAAACAAGAAAGCTGATAGAAATTGATTTTCTCATTATCTGGGAGGTATTTAAGTTGCAGAATGGAATGGAATTCCAATCTGTTCTGCCTAAAAATTTATAAATGTATAAAGATGAAATATTTTTTTATAATTGCAGTTGTAGTCAGTAAGCATCTGAGCTAAAAGCAAAGATTCTTTGCTTTTCTTTCTCCTTTTGGCTTTTTTTTTCATTGAGAGTTGAATCTGTCCCTGCTACATGGACATCAATAGTTCTGCAACTGCATTCAATAGAACACAATATTTTAAAGTTTTTGTTGACTCCTTGGAGACAGAAATTGCATCAATCTGTATGGTGAAAAGATGCTTAGGCAATGCATGGGAGCTGAGTATTTTCTTGGCTGGCTTTAAAGCAGTACTCCACTACTATCCCTGTTGTAATCTCCAATACAAGAGCAAGCACTGTATGCTTGGCCTCCATAATCTAATCCTGTTTAGTGAGTAACATTTTGTATTCTGATACAACAATTTGGAAAATTCCAAGTGGAATGTTCTATATTGAGGTCTTGTGAAGTAAAAATGTAGCTAAAAGATATCTACTTAGGCTTATGTCTGATTTTTTTTAAAGTCAGACCAATCTGGTTTATTTTGTCCATGATAGGGGTCGATTATAAAAGTGTCACCACAGGACACAACAGTCTTCTCTAAATATCCAATTATATGAAATCTACTCTCAAGGGAGTTTGTTGTTAGCTTTGAAAAGGTAACAATGTTTGTTTGTTTTCTGATACAGAAGAATTAAAAAGATGTTAAGACAGGATTTTGAAACTCGAACAATGACTCAAAGATTCGTAATTGCTTTTGGTGCAAAGTTGAGTCAAGCTCACAAACTGTGCAATTTCACATTCTTATTTTGCCTCTACATGTCTCATTTTCTTACGTTTAACTAAACTACATAGGGCAGAAAAATACATCCAGCTATGTACTTCAGGTTTTTTCCTGGTTCTCTGTTAAATGAAGAAAGCTCTTGCCTTAATGGTTTTACTGCTCATTTGGTGTGACTTTATAATTGTTCCTTTTATATCTCCTCTGTAATCTAAACAATATAAACTTTTTTTAAATTATTATTTTATACAACACAGAAATCCTGCCAGATTAATTTTCTCTGTTAGAAATGGGCTGAATATTAGAAATATGTATGTCTTTGAATATCTGACTTTATACTTCATAATAACTTCAAAGGTTAGACACTCTCCTGGTGTTGCAAAATGCTATTAGGTAAAAAAAGTCAAGATTATACACCATCACTTCTTAGGTAACACATGTATTGTGTCACTTGAATCTGTACCAGGCAATCCCAGATTTCATAGTTTTAACAGAAAAATTAAGATATGGAGGGAGATGGCTAGAGTAGCAAAATAAGCTATGTACAATACAGTAACAGGAAATTCATAAAGATGAAACCTAAACTATTTTAAAGGTAGTAAACTTTTTGTTTTAGCCTTATGAAACTATTATTAAAGAACATGCCAAAGATGAAACCTTTACAGCTAAAATTTTTAACGGCTTAGTTTCCAAGGACACACAGTGAGACAAATCCTTTAACTGAGATAAGGAAGGCATTAAATAAACCAATTATCCAGTGGAAATAGAATTTAAGAATACATTTTCAGAAAAACAATGCAAGAAAATACCTGACTGGTGCTTGCAAATTCATCAATGATATGCTTTCTCTGTGTGAGAACATGGCAGCTCAACTCACTGATGCAGACTCTATCTTGAGGGTTTAGTTTTGCAAACACCCACCTGAACAATGAGGTGAGCAGACCATGCAGGAAACTTTAGGAGAAACTGGCTTTTGACATTTCCCATGGGCATGGCTTGATGGTATGGAGCACTGGCATCCTGAATCCCCAAACTCTTGGAGAGTACAAGGGCAGCTTCAGGATCTGTCCTGCCTTGTGGCTGGGCATTACACTTCTGGTTGCTGCCTGTGTGTTGCCTTTATTGAGTGCATTTACCCTTGGTGTGAGAAAAGCCAGCACAGAGGAATGCTGTTTACCAGTTTCCCCTTGTAGACTTGAATCACTGTGGTAAAATGCACTGAAAAAAAGACAGCACAGTGATAAAATAGGTAGAACTCCAGATAAAGAGATGAGAGTGTTTCCTTGCTTACTGAAAACCCTACTGCCTCAGTTGTCAGGTTGTTTGAACAGTTCTTGAGTCTCTTCAGGAGAATATTTATTTGAAGTTACAGCTGTTATATCCATTAGGATGCTTCTCATTCTGTTCCCACTGCTCTATAATCCTTTGTATTTTCTTCCTCATGTATTTAATTGCTACAAGGTATTTAAGAAGTTAATTAATTTGGAAATGCTTTTAAAAATTATTCTATCATGTTATAACACTTTTGACTAAGAGGGAACATAATGTAGACACATTAGAATCTGAGGAAGTTGTTTCAGGAGAAATAGAAATTCTTTATCCTACAAAAGAATCGTTTCAATTCAATATGTATTAATTCTGATACTTTCTTTCTTTTGTCATTCTTTTTCTATATTGCTCTCTCATCACTTTCATGGCTGTTATTGTCAGTTCACCCACTTGCACTGCCACTGACTTAACCCCTAACAGAAAGCCCATTTGTCTACATAATTCACCTATGGAATAATATAGAAGATACTTCAATTTGCACTTCTGGTCTTCTCTCACATAATTCTGCAGGCTATGGAGAAGCTGTCAGCATGGAGCTCATAATGTGTTCCTTTTCCTAGTATATCCTTCCAGTTACTTGTGAGGCACATTTATTATTACACTCACTGTCAAGCAGCACCAGTAAAGTTCATCCTTCAGAGGATGCAAGTTCTGATCCTGTTGCTTTATGTCTTCTGTCAAGATGTATCACTGCAGTTTTGAATCACAAAAATCACGCCATGCAGCTCTGTGGGCTATTAGAAAGGACCATCCTAATTTGCATGCAGGGATGGCAAGGTGCAAGGAAAGGGAGTCAGCTTCTTGCAGATACCACTTACTTTTAACAGCACAGCATGCTTCCCTGTCACTCCTCCTCTTCATAGGTTAAAAGCTGCATTAATGTGCACCACAACAAACCATTTGGAGCTAAATTCAGGTAGAGCAGAATTTGACTCAGTGCTCTTGTATGAATTCTCCCACTCTCTGGAAAACAGACCCAGGCAGAATCTAAGATTTACTGCCATTAATTTCAGAGCTCATTTTGAAAGTTTGGCTCAGATATTACATTTATAAATGTCAAATCACAAAAATTAAAAGTATCATCTTTTTCTTATGAATATTTTAAAGAAATTAAGAAACCACATTATTTTATGCTGTTCGTAATGCTAACTTAATTATGTCTAAAAATAATTAAATGAGCTTAATCGGTCCCTCTGGAGGCTGAAAACCAGATTGTTTAAGCATAGAAATATTCTTAAAAATAAAGATGGCAGGATATTTGAGGATTCACTTAGATAAAAATTACAGAGGGACATCTAAAGCTGAGATAAGCATGACATCCCTTTTCTCTCACTGAACACGTCAGATGTTAAAAAACTTTTTTTTTTTAAAGTTGTTAAGTGATTTTGCTATCTTTTCTTTTGTGCAAGCACTATTGAGTTTTGAGTGGTTACTGGCTCAGTAGCACTGGTGAGCATAGCAGTCTCTATTTCCCCTATGAAGTGAGCATGAAAGTGGACAGTTACAATAATATTGGTGGCCCAGCATGCGAACAAATTACGAGTTCTTAATTTTACTCTCTTAAATTCTAGTTACATAGAGTAGATTTCAAAATGGGTATTAAGTCAAACTGAATTGAAAGACCTCTCAAAGAAATGAAAAGAGAGGATATTAAAAAAAAAAAATAGGCAGTGTTCGTAGAAAGCTTATTCAAGGCATTGTGTTAAAAAAGAAGTGGGTCTTAAGAGACAAGAAAATATGATGAGAACAGAAATATTGTAGGTAATCTATGCGAGAAAAAGTTTTATAATGTATGTGTGCAAAACTATACATCACACAAAAAGGAATATTCAAAGTAGCTTAACATAATGCTTTGGTTTTCATCTAATGAGGAACATACCTTGAAGAAAAATTTTAAATTCAACATCACAATAAGGATACCAGCTTTGTTCCCAATGTTGCATGTCCACCTAGAAGCAACAATAATGATTCCTCTCTCAATTTAATGCTAAACCCGAATTTAAACCAGGGAAACTTTTTCTAATATGAAAATAGAATATACAGTCATTGAAATGTGTTTTTAGTGTAACACTGTTTTGCCTTGCAGCTCTTGCCAGGGTTTACACTTACAGCAGTGTTTTACTGTTATCTTTCCACTTTTAGAATGTTAAGGGTTGGAAGGCACACTAAAGATCATCTAGACCTAGCTCCCACTGCCATTGTCAGGGATACCTCCCAACAGACCAGGTTGCTCAAGGCATTATCCGACCTTACCTTGAACACTGACAGGGTCAGGGCATCCACAACTTCTCTGGGCAAACTGTTCCTGTGTCTAAGCACCCTCACAGTAAAGACCTTCTTCCTAATAGCTACATTAAATTTCCTCTCCTTTAATTTGTACCCATTACTCCTTGTTCTATCACTACAGTTCCTGACAATGAGTCTCTCTCTGGCTTCTCTGTAGTCTCCTTCAGATACTGGAAGGTTGCTATGAGGTCTCCATGCAAACTTCTCAGGCTGAACAGACCCAACTTTCTCAGCCTGTCTTTGCAGGGGAGGTGCTCCAGTGCTCTTACAAACTTTGTGGCCTTCCTCCTCACTTGCTCCAACACTTCCATTTCCTTCTTAGGCTAGGGGCCCCAGAGCTGGATGGAGCACTCCAGGCTGTGTGTCACAAGAGCAGAGTTGAGGGGAAGAATTACCTCCTGGGATCTGCCGGCCACGCTCCTGTTGACAGAACCCAGTATTTTATTGGCTTTCTGGGCTGTGAGTTGGCTCATGGTGAGTTTTTCATCAAGCATCAAATCCAAGTTTCTCCGTGGGGCTGCTTTCAACTGCTTCCCACCCAACCTGTAGGTGTGTCTGGACTGCCACAACCCAGGTGCAAGACATGGCACTTTGATTTGTTGAACCTCATAAGGTTTGCAGAATTCCACCTCTCAAGTGTGGCAAAGTCCCTTTGAATGGCATCCTTTACTTCCAGCATGTCAACATTACCATACAGTTTTTCTTGTTTCTTTTTCTTTTCTTTTTTTTTTCCCAATCACAGTGAGCCAACCTTACCCCAAAGCATTTTGGCTTTGCTTTTGAAAGTAAGAAGCAAATTGTCCCTCCTCTGATCTCCAAAATTAGATTTTCCTCATTCTTCAAGTGCATAATAAGAAATATTTATGCAAAGCAAGTATTCTGTGTTCAAGAACAAGCTAATTGGGTTCTTTTCATAATTGGTAGTTTATTGCCCATTTGTATTCAAAACTGTTCCTGCTGAACTCCCTGAACTGTGAAAAGCAGACACAGTGCTTTTATATTACATGCTTTTTTTAGCTGTCAAGCCTAACTAGAGAATCCCTCACTTTTATTTAGAAAAGACCTTTGCAATATCTTCAGGTATGAGGGTCAGGCTTTTACAGGTTAATGTTTGAACTGACACTGTGTCAATATTATTGTCCCATTCAGAGAGAGTGCAAGAGCCTTCCAGGCTTTAGGTACATCCTTCCCATCTGGGAATCCTATTGTAGAAGTATTACCTAGAGCTAAACCCTTTTTGGGTCAGTAGCCTACACCTCACTGTGCATCTTCCTCCAGACTTCTCTTTTCACATTCCTTAGGCTATATTTCAAGAGCAGGGGCAGAGCTGTTTCTTTGTTTCTGCTTTCAAGAATTGTATGTGTATCAGAGTACCATAAAAATACTGTTCTAGTTCTGGTTATAGATTAAGCACATTTTGGTCTTCAGTAAAATTCCCTGCCAATGGTACCGAAGAGGAAGAGAACCATCAGCAACTTATATAGTTACTCTGCTGGATATGTTAATGTTTACAGACTGTCAGGTACAGACTACTTTTGCCACAACAGCTAATCTGTGTTGCTGGAGAATTTGGAAGTATAATAAATGTAAAGGTTGTGAGAAAAAAATATCTGTGCTCATAAATACAATTTTTCATTATGAAGCTCACAATGAAAACTGCTGAAACCTGGAACCCAACTCTTGCCATTTAATGCATTCCATGTGTCTAGCATAAGCCCACAGATCTCTAGATACAAAAAGAATTTAAGATTAAAACTAATCTTAAACTACTGCACCCAAAGGGTGCTTTCCCTCCCAGCTGCTCATATCTGCACTTGAAATATCTTGGCGTTATGCTATTTTTTATGAATTAATCTTCTCAAGCTGATAATATTTTCATGAATTCCAATTAGCTGCTGCATGGACAGAGCTTGTTGTTTTGCAAAATACACTGGATTTTGGCATCTTTCTTAGATGTAGCTGTGTGGAAAGAGGAATTATTCAGACTACAGTTTACTTACTAGGAGAAAACATGTAGACAGGTTTTAATTACAGATAATGTGGAAAACACATAATTAAATAGAAAATTCTTGTTAAGAGCCTGTGTTGCAGATTGAATTAAACCAAGGTGAACTTAACTACCAAAGCGGCATTTATGTTTGCTGTATAAAGTCAAAATCTTGAGTAGCTAAAATAAATTTTTCAGATTCAATGGATTTTAATGAACAGAGAATTGCCTTCTCAGATTTGTTATACAAACAAATCAAACACTTCAGAAACCAGGATCTGCATTTTCATCCATGATGAAAAAAAGACAGTGTTTATCCCACATAGTTATGGTTACTTCATAAGTTGCAGTTTGGGAACAATTTCCATCAATATGATCCACCAGTCCTGGCTTTTCTTTAAAACCTCAGTTCTGTACACTTTTGTGTGGGTCTCAGTAGGCTGTTATTCCTTATTCCCTTCTACAGAAATATCTGTTAACCTTGTTTATATGTGCCACAAATTCAGCTTATATTGACCATCTCCAGATACAAGACCAACCATCATTAGGTGAAGATGTGGAGAATCAGCAGGGAATCTGATCTCCACAGTGTAGATGTTTGTTTAGAAAATCTTTGTGTGTGACTATAATTGATTTGGATATGGTCTTCATTTAATTTTTCACAGAATAACTATTCTGTTGCATGTTTTAGTTTAGTTTGATGGGCACTGTTGGATCTGATTTCTGGCCTCAGTACTTCAAAAACTGAATACCCCTCAAGTGATGATGAAAGACATTTCCCTGATCAAAACTTTATCTTTCTGCCTCTGGGTATTGCAGAGCCATGTATTCACCTTTTCTCTATGGATTCATTAGTTCAGCCTTGCTGCTGTGGATCACAAGAACACAAGGACAGCAGCCATTTGTTACTCTCTCCAGCAGCAACTTTTTTATGAAAGAGATTTTTCTATGTTAACATAAATAATACCAGAGGATTTTACTTGATGTTAGAAATCTAATAGTTCTATAATCTATTCAAGAACAAAACTCAGCTTCAGGAATACAGTGAGGATGAAAAGAGACATCAAAGCCTCGGCTCTTTGGAAAGAAGCCATAGACTGCACAAGATTTTGAGAATATGCTCTCAAATAATTTTGCCCAAAGAGCAAAACTGGCAATGCTACAGGTGACATAGAGGAAACTGGAGACTGTACACAGGATCAGATGCAATCCTGTGGTCTCTTCTTTATTGATGCAGTTCAGTTAGCACTCACCTGAAAGGGCCAGAATAAGGATCTCAAAATCTCACCTCAGCAGAGTTGGTGAAAAGAAAGAAACATGCATCTTGCTGTTAAATCTTACAGTGGGAAGAACATAAAGCAGTTTAGTGAGATGGGGTTTTGAACTGAAACTAAAAGAAGGTCGAAAGACTGCCATCCTGCAGTGATGAATAAGTATTTGTGCAAAGCAGAAGGACTATGTAAATTGCTTGGAAATGCAGCAGTGTGCATGCCTGGTGTGAAGAAGGTAGAAATAAGGTGAGAAAAGTGCATTGAAATAAATTAAAAGGCACACCTCTACACTCTGAAGCAAGCCTGGATCTTTGTAGTCTCAGTCTAGTCAGAATACTTCAGCATTTGATATCTCCCCTCTAATTGTAGTAGATGGAGAAAGACAGAATGAAGAACTCTCAAATGTCAATGCGCTTGTTCATGGATGACTAAAGAATCATTGAGGTGCACCTTTTCAAAAGAGAGTTTGCAATGCATTGCAATAGCTCTCTTAACAATCATGGATTGTTTTGATCTTTCTAAGAAAATTTACATTCCACACATGCAATAATGAGAATTGAACTGCAATGCTGATTGCAACAAGAAGAACACGACTTATACCTTGACAGAAAAATAGTTAAATAAATTTCAGAAATGAAGAAATATAGTAGCCTTCTTCCTTTAAAAAATTGAAAAATAGCATCAGTCTGGCTTTAACAAGGTAGTTAAGTAGAGAAGAAACAGCACTTCTCTGCAACATGGAGTGTGTGTAGTGCCTGTCAATACTGGGTTGTTTGGTGAAAGGATGTGAGGAGTGTGATGTGTCAGAGGACATCAACATTGATTTAAGCTGTTCAGGACAACTTTCAATTATTGCTAATGGGATGTGGAGCTCTTTCAATGTTCTCGGTCTCTACACGCCTTTCCTACATTACTTCAATATAAAAATGACAAATGTGAATTTGAACATTTTCATGTATAAAGAACTCAGTGAAAGTCATCTATTTCTCAGGATTTTCTGAATCATGGGCAGGAAGTATGTTTTTATACAGGACTGACTTCTCTGTTGAAATTTTGTCCTTTTCTCTACTTAGTGTTTATTCCATCTTGCAATTACTGCCTTCTGCTGTGGGCTGTCAGGCTGCTGCCCTTGTGTGTGCCTAAGCCCTTGCTTCCAAAGAGAAGCTAGTCTGTTTTACTTTGTTGAGAAATGAGAAATTTAATTGCTACAGGAGATGTGTTGAAAAAGGCTGTCCTGGTGTGAAAGTGAAGAATTCTGTTTTTATGCCCCTTGTGCATTTTCCAGGTCAAAACTGCTGAATCTGAGTCTGGAGTAACCAGATGTTGTTCTTTCTAGTGTTGCTACAGCCTCTCTTGAGTGCCCATTCCCTCCTGTCCATCCACACCTTTGGTAAATATTAGCCTAAGTCTTAATTTTCAGATACATTCACTCTCCTTTCTCTGCAGATATATAGGCTGATTTCATTGAAAGAATGACCAATTACGTGGTTTTCAAATTGTATTATAGAGGTCTTTTACCAATAGTTGTAAAAAGTAAGTATCTCTCAGTGTGACAGGAACAGAAAATTGCTGAATCTAAATTCAGAAAACATCTGTTTTGAAATTGGACTCTGATAGCCATTTACAAATTAAACTTTAAAAATGTTGAGGAATTTTATGTTTATTCTTGAAATTCATCTGTGTGGAAACACATTGGACTCAGAAATACACTGAACAATGTCTAGTTCAAGCTTACCTTTGAAGTGTGCCAATGAAAACTTGCAGAAGAGAATGAGCACAGTGCAATTACCTCCCATTACAGCACAGGCAAACAGCTGGCATGGTGCTGCTTGTTATGTGTGAACAGTGTGGTTGGGATCCCATGGAGCACAGATGTAATTTATCCCTGTCCCTGAGAGATTAGAGTGAAAAAAAAAAAAAACAAATGAGAAAACCATATGTAAATATATTTATAAAAGGAGAATTATTTAAAATTTTGTAAGGGAAGGAACAAGGAAAGATTTACACTGAATTTTAAAAGTTTGCTTTTTCAAATATTTATTTTGGAAGACATTCTGCTGTGCGTCTATCTCATTCAGAAGTCCTACTGAGATAGAGTTGAAACAGTGATAAATCACAGTCACCTGCAGTCTTGCTGCTTGGGAAAATCTGCACACGCGTTAGCAACAGAAAATTATTTTTTGAGACCCACTCTTTCCTTTCGAATGTACAGTGTGTAATGAAAGAGCTGCCAACAGAAACCTCCTCTCCTTCAGCAAAATGAAAAATAAAATTAATTCATGATGGTATGCAGTCACCAACTTAGCATATTTTATGGCATAACATTGTGTGGATAATAAATATCTGTTAAGGAGATTTTTTTTTTTCAGAAGCAACATAGATTGGGTGTTAAGTACAGGCTACTTAAATATCATTAAGCAGTCATGGCTTTTATTAAAATGTGTTTGAATGCGTAAGGTACTTGTAGTTGTCTTGGCTAAAGGGCTTGATTCCAACTCTAAAATGTAATTCTGCTCCAGAGAGAGACAGGTATTATTTTTTCTTGTGAAATGAAAAAATTTTGAAATTTGGTAGCAGCATAATGTGAAAAGATGCCTTAATAAAATGGATATTTTGAATTAGCATTGCCTTGACATGGTGATTCTCTGGGTACAGCATCTCTCGTCCAGTCCTAGCTGGCAAGGTCCACAGGAATCTTTGGTGAAAATCTTGCAGCACTCCTGCTTTAAGAAGCTATGTTCAGGTCAGGTGTGGTTTGTATTGTAATAATATGTCTGTTAGGCAGACTCAGGTCTACATTTTCAGTCTATGAGGAACAAATATATTCTCTAAATGTTTAGACTGCTCTTAAAAAAAAAAAATGAAGTTAGGATCAAGACTAAAGAGTTCAGGGGGAGGCAAGAGCTCTTAAAAGTCAGCAGAAAAATCACACATGAGTAATCAGTGACTGAAAGTGTGGTGCTAAGATTGAATCCCTAGATTGCCTTCCTGCTAGTCTGAGTCTTCATGCACTGCTGGAAAAAAAAAATCGTGTCTATCAGCCCCATGCCAATTTATGATATCCTACAAATCTTCAGAAATTTTGTTGTAAGAAATTGTTGCTAGTTAGGATAGTATAGTAACTAGCATTAATTCTTAATTTAAAATGGAAAGAAAATATAATAATTCTGTGCAATTTTGCATTGAGTTAAAATTAGAGTGTGTTATTGCTGAGGAGATTTATTCAAGCATTGAGTGCTTGGGGCTTTATGATCAGGAGGTTTTCATATCAATTAAAAACTGCTTAATTTTACAGATTTAAAATTCTTATATATTCTTATGTATACATGTACATATCCATATATATACACCACTGCTGAAACAGACTTTAAAAGTTGCTTTCTTACAAGATTTCCTGCAAAATTCTCTCTCTTTTTGCTTTAATTTTTAAAAATTCTAATACATTTGTTAACAGGCAACTGCTAAAGAATAATGGAGACACTAGAGTGCTAGACGGGATTTGCAAGGGTGACTGCATTTTCATACCCAGAAAGATTTGGTTTATTTTGTGAAAGCTCTATGAAACACCTGTTTCAGTTTTTTCAGGTCAAATTGTAGCCATATGAATGGTATTATCCCCTATGACAAAGAAATCTGCCAGTGAGTTTCCTAATTTCTTACTTGGAATAGCCCAATGAGAATGATTTTAATCAGAATTTCATACGAGTACTCTATAAGAGAAGATGAAATTGAAAAAGTATTGAACAAAACAGCTTATGCTTAAAATAGTAAATGCGTACTAAGAATTTTTTTTCAGCTAGAATTAATCAAATGTGTAAAATGAAAGGCAGCAAAAAATGACCCTTCAGTCTTAATGGGAGGAGCAATTAAGCTTCTTGATTTCACAAAAACAATGGGAATTATGCAAGGAGGAAAAAGCCTGAGGCATTTGGTAATATGACAAATAAGACCTAAATAATGCAGTGTTTTCTCAGCTGCAAATGCAGGTGTTTGCAGAAGCAGTGCAATTGTTCCTCCTTTTGGATGTACAATTCCCTTTAGTGACATATCTGAATAAAGATTCTTTTGCCACATGTTTGTCCCTAACAGCCCCAGGGCTTTCTATACATTTCCACATTCCACATTTCCTTCACACACCCCCCCCCCATCCCCAATATTCAAAGATATTTAAAAATAGAAGAAGCCCTAGAAACCCCATTTTTTTTGTCTTCTAAGGACACTCCTCCAAAAGCAAGAAGGTTTTGTTTAAATTTCACTCATCACGACTGTGTGTCTCTCTCTCTCTATCAACTTGTTCAGAATATGTAACCATGCTAAAAAATATAAGACTCAATTGTCTACAGGTGTGAATGAGATTTTAGTGCATGTGTGCATATGCTTGTATATACACTGGGAAGATTTTATAATATTCGTGGGAGTATCCCTGGGGAAGTATTTATTCCTGTCTGCGCTCCTATTTTCAAACAGTATTCTCTTTTTCATCTCTGATAGAGACATACAATATGTATGTCTGCATTCCTTGTTCTTATTTTTAATTGTCACCTGCTATTAAGATAAAAAATTAAAATGAAAAAAAATGCCAAACCAAACCATCCCCACAAGAGACTGAGGAAGCATTGTGTTGTCACAGTTGTATAGAAAACTTTGGAAACTGGACCAAAGGTAACTGAATGTTACCATTCATTTGACAGTGCTGCTTGATGTCTGAAAATAATTGGTTTGACTCATATAAATTGACCTATGCAGTTTGTTTTCTACCAGCTTTGACACCAGTGATGATGCATTCAGCATCACTATTTCTTTTTTTCTCAGTTACTACAACATGTAGGGAAACAGGAGCAGCATTGTTTTTAACTAAAATTTTTAGTTTAGTTCCTCCAGCATCTTTACTTGCAGGATTGTGAGAGTCCCTCTTCCT
Organism: Sitta carolinensis; assembly: GCA_032173965.1. Classification (NCBI taxonomy): domain Eukaryota; kingdom Metazoa; phylum Chordata; class Aves; order Passeriformes; family Sittidae; genus Sitta; species Sitta carolinensis. The sequence goes on along the minus strand of CM063284.1, from coordinate 99,703,927 downwards.
CGGTTTAAGGAATTCAGGTGAAAAGACCCAGATGATGCACCAGGGCTACAAAACCTGGAGGCCATATGTGTGAACACCCTGTGTGGTGGTGTTTCAGAGAGGATGTAGGACTTCAGGATCACTAAAAGAGAAGCAGCTCGATTAATTCCTCAGATAAATATTTCAAACATGCTGGAAGTGTTACAGGTGGTTGACTCCTTGAGATGAAATTAGAGTTGCACACAAAAACTTGTTAGCACCTTTTCGGGCAAGGAGAACATAATTGAAACAAACAGTTTTCAGGTCAATTATTTTGGAGTAAATTCTTTTCCAGGACTGAAAAGGAGCTTTGTGCTCTGTGGCATGGGAGCTACATGACTTTAGGACATTTGGATTGTCTTTTTTTACCCAACATAATGGTAGAGTAACAGAACAAATGAGGTTGAGAAGTTGTAGGCATCTGCCATGGGGACTGTGTCCCCAGGAAGCAGAGGTACCTGCTAGCATCTCCCCACCATTACAGCAGGCACCTTTGAAAACACGCTCATTGTCATAATTTCCTAATAGGTTGCTCTGGATCCTGAAAGCTGAATATATTATCTTCAAGGACACTTTACTTCTGTACAAGTGCACTACTTTTCATCCTTTTTTTGAGAGAGTCTTTAACTCATTCATTCTAAAAATGGTGCTCCACACAGATAGGCATTGTCCAAGAAGTATTAACTTGCACTGGGGTTACATTTTGTGAGCAGGGACGCAATGTGTTCTCTGTAACTATTTAGCATGAATACCATTTGTTTGGAAGGCAAAAAGAAATGTTTTAAAGGTGGCACAAAGATGGGATAAACTTCTATAAAATGGCAAACTCGTCTACAAGCCACTGGAAGAGGCAGTCCTGCTCTAAGATCTTCTATTGCATTAGATTTCTCACTCAGACTGAGCACTCAGCTCAGAAGAGTCAAACTCTGTAAAACATTTTCTATGCACTGAGAAAGCTGTGAGTGCTCAATTGGTGCAAAGAAATAGTTGGATAAGACAGCAGAAACTGAGACAGAAACTGAAAATTTTGGGAGTGTGATCTGTCTCCTCCATCCCCATCCTCACCATCTTTTCATCCCTTTCAGAAACATTGCAGTTACACCTTGCAGTTACACCCATGTGCCTTTTGCAGTGTCAGCTGCATCCAGAATGGCACTTTTAAGGCACTTTAGGGCAAGCTGTAATCCAGCATTTTTAGAAGATGGTGTTCCATCTACCTGTTATCTTTACCCCTCCTCTGGCTTCTTTCTTTCTTCTGGCACAGGTGAAAGACTAGAACTTCCCTTAAAAAAAAAGTCTGGATCAGTTTTAATCTAGATGTTTCACTACGTATGTAGACCTGCACATCGTATAGCACAAGTGGAATGTGATGGAGAAGAAGGGTCAGGGGTGTGTGTAAGAATGGGGTCTATGTGTTAGAGGCTGACTGAGCATCTTAAATGAGGGTTTTCTAGTTCAGTGGGATTTCAATTTTTTCCATGGGGTCTGACATGTACAAATGTCACTGATGGGAGCTGTCATATCTCAGCCATTTAGAACCTCATGTGTTGCTGTGGCGAATAACAAATGACATGAACCTTGTTTAGCAAAAATCATCTGACTCCCTTTCTTATACCTTCTTCAACAGGCCACTCTCATTGGTCAGAAGAGTGCCAGAACTCTTCATCCCATTGGCCAAAACCAAAAGACATAGAGAAAGCCAGTCCCACAAAAGGAATCCAAAACATTAAACTCGTGACAAAAACACTAGCTCTGTTTATGTCCAATCTGTGAGAACCAGGTCTTCCTAAACCAAAACATCACAAAGAAACTGAGTTTAGAAACTCAGAAGCTTCGAGTCGAGGAGACTCAGACTGCACTCGTGCTAATTCTCAGTTTTTTTAGTGATTTTTATCCTCAACAACTTCCAGGGACCACTATCTGCTTTATTGCCCATACCTTACAATAGGTCTTCATACAAAGGAGCCCTACTGCAGATATGAACATGCAGAAGATTCCAGAATGCTATCTACTGTGCTTCTTGGAGTGAAATCTTGTGCATGTCTTTTGTTTCTTCTTCAAATTTTCTTTCTAAGGGTCTTCTTATTTGATTTTACAGTTTCATCACTTCTTTTACTCCTATCTGCTTCATGACTTGGGTGTACTAGAGGCATTTCCTATAATAATTATTTTTTAATCTAAATAGTTTAAATCTTCCATGGAGATATTTTTCCATTTATCTCTCTCTCTCTTTTTTTTTTTTTTTTTTTTTTTTTTTAATTATATTTTGACCTGCTGCTGCTTCCCATACTTTCTTTGTGAATTTCTTTCCTTTTGTCTCTCTTGATCTTCTCTCATTGTCTGGTCCCTTAACAGACTTATTCTTCTCCACATTTACATGCAGAAAAGAAATGTTCTGTAGTGTTAACAGCTGTATGATAAGCTCTGATTTTAATATTCTAGTCCTGGGTACAAAGACTTGCTTACTCAAGGGAATGACTCATTCTCCACTGCATTCTAATCTTGCAAGTTTAAATTACACTGATGCCTTAGCTTGAGATCAACTTCTTGTAAAGGAGTCAGAAGTGGCTCCCTAACAGCTTTTCAAAATTTCTTGCTAAGGTACTGTGCTTTCTACTTGAGATCAGACAGCAGAATCTTCACAGAAAGGTGGTATATCTAGTCTTGTACTGTAATTGATGCTTAAATCTCTGAAGTTAAATTATGCTTATCATGCCTTGAAAACTGCAAGCATTAATAAAACAAGCTTTATTGGTTCCAGAGCCACCAGCCTTTGAGAGAAGCACAACTTATTTCTTAACTTCTTTGTTCCCTACCACTCCTCCCTCCCACGCCCAATCATATTCTTACATATTGATAAGATGCCCCTGAGACCCTTTTCATCAAGCCAAGTAGCTCCAGCTCTCTCAGCTTCTCCTCCAACAAGGCATGCTCCACGCTCTTACATTACTCATCTTTGGGGCCCTTCACTGGACTCTCCAGTGAAGTGGACTCTTCCCATATCTCTTTTGTTCTGGGGAGCCCATAACTAGATCCAACACTACAGATGTGTCCTATCAGTTGTCCTGGGTCCATCAGTACCCTCTGGTCAGTGTCTGCAAAGGTGCTTTCTGTAAGAGCACTCTTATTCCAACACAGCTTATCCAAAGGGAGTTTTTTGGACATGGACATAGCTCAGACGTTGCCTAAACAAGGTAGGACTAATTTACTAGAATGTACTTATGATCCTTTTATGGGATAAGGATTCCAGGCCAAAACCTGCCAACAAATAATTTAAATAATCTTTAGACATGTTTGGACTCTCATAGATGGAACATTTTTACATCACATGATCTAGTCTCTATAATGGTGCATATAAAGTAAATCTTTATCATGAGGGTAAGAAATTGGGTCCATTTGAGTTCTGATTAATTTTTTAATGAATTCTTTAAAATAATTAATTATTTTCAACAAACAAGCCTAGGAATTTTATTTCTGAAAATTTTCATTAGTAAGTTGTTTATTTTTATTTACTTAATTAAATCACATCATGCTGCAAGCAGTCTATTATTTAATGGAGCAAATCCAGTCTTTTTTCCAGGTTCAAGCTGAGCTTAAGAAGATGCTTTAAAAATTCCAATGGATAATTTTTCACTTGGGGGCTACTATTATAATCTCCTGTCTTTGTTTTTAAGACAATGAGAGGTCAGTTGCATTTTTCTTGCTAAAACATACCTTTTTGCACATAATGTTTTAGTATCCACACTCACCTTACACAATTCTTGAAAACTGGATACAGAAACCTCAGGAAGAAACTATAATTAGAACATTGTAATAAAAAAGTTGTCATCAGGAGTTGGTAAGTACACCAACTACTCATTTTGAAAAGCAAGTTGAAAGGGATTCACTCAAAAATGTGTTCAAAAGGAAGCCAGTGTCTGCAAGATATGCCAAGCATGAAATACCATGCCCTCTCTCTTCATTTGCCAAAGATGTCTTTCTTTTGGTGCTGCTCAGGACACAGACTCACAAGCCTGGAAGCTCCAATCTGTCTGCCCATGCAATGGGCAAAGAACGGCTGGAGAAGCCCAGATGTCCCTTGGATGGTGAAGAATTGCTTGAGGGAGGCAAGCTGGCATCTGTACAGCTGTCTTTCACAGAAACGACTTAGATCCTACTTGTATTTTCATAGTAGCATTAGTCTGTGATCAAATGAGCCTAATTCACTGAATTCGGAGTTGATCTCTTCCCCACAGGAAATAATATGGGAGAAGACGAGGAGTATTTTTCCCAAATGGAAAGCATCAGACGTTTCTTGATCACTCCATGTCACTTTACAAACCTCCTTTATGTCGCTTGGACTTGTAATATTGCAAATGCGTGTGTGTATGCAAGAGGAAAATATCAGAAGAGTATTTGCTATTGCTGTGGCTTAACTCCAGCCAGGAACCAAGCCCCACATAGACCCTTGCTCACTCCCCCAACAGTGAGACTGGGGGGAGAATTGGAAGAGTAACAGGTAGAAAACTTGTGCGTTGAGATCAAGGCAGTTTAATAGGAAAAGCAGAAGCTATGTGTGCAAGCAAAGCAAAACACAGAATAAACTCAATAAACTCACTGCTTCCCGTGGGCCAGGAGGTGTTCAGCCATCTCCAGGAGTGCAGGGCCCCATCACATATAATGGTTACTTGGGACTCCACCACTCCAAATGTTCCTCCCTGCTTCCTCTGCTTTCTCTACTGAGCATGATGTCATAGGGTCAGGAATATCCCTTTGGTCAGTTTGGGTCACCTTTCCTGTCTGTGTCTCCTCCCAAGCTCCCAAGCTCCCCCAGTTTCCTCACTGGTTTGTCAGTACAAAAAGCAGAAAAGGCCTTGGCTCTGTGTGAGCCCTGCTCAGCAGCAACAAAAACATCTCTGTATTATCAACCCTGTGCCCATCACAAATCAAAACCACAGCCCCATACCAGCCACTGTGAAGGAAATTAACTCCAGCCCAGCTGAAACCAGCACTGTTATGTGGGAAAATGCATTGCATTAAGCACATAAAACCTTCTAATCCAAGAGTGTAATTAATACTATTGCATATGAGTGGATGCTCTTTGGAGTGCAATACTGAGCAGATTTGTAACAGTTTTAAATTATTAAATAATTACATAGTAATTATGAGCATGCTTTATTCTTTTGGATACAAGAGGTTACAGGAGCATTTATGATTAAACCCTGCTATAGCACAAAGGGCTAATGGGTTTTGTCAAGGTGATTCCACATCAGCTTTTTTTGGTACACATAACTGCATTATTTAAAAAAGGGAACTTTTTATAGTCTGAAGCAACCTTGCCACAGCAGACTGGAATATCATCATATTTTTTGACATTAAAAACTAATTTATGCTGGTCTCAGTTCTGGCATGGTAAAATTACTTCTGATTTCTAAACTATTACATTAAAGATAGCTCCTCTATTCATGATAGCATTACAAAATGTGCATGTAAATATGCCTTCAAAGAGTGGTTTCATAAACAAGAAGATACTTAGTAATGACTGTGAAAAACTCAAAAGATAAGTATTAATGAATAATTCTGGGTTATTAATTTTTTTAAAGATAGCATGGTGAAATGAATATGAGTGCAGAATCACTTGATGGAAATCTAGTTAATGAACAAAATTTGGGCATTATAATGCCGAATTAGCTGATGTCAGTCAAATTTATGTCTGAAATAAATATATGGATGGGCACAAGAAAGAGAGAGATAATACCTCATATTACGAAATGATGACTCCCTTACCTGAGCCATTGAAGGAAGAAGGAAAAAGTAATCAAAGACTTAGAGATCCTCCAAAAAACAGTGAGCCAATGCAGAAGAGACATGAAGGATCACAGATTCAGAGAGTAAAGTTTATGTTTTTTAAGGTAGAAAAAAAATAAAACCCAAAGAAGATGCTAATTAAAAAAAAAAATCTATCTGTCTATAAGTCAAGTGATTTTGTACACTGAAACGATGGAGGGTCTTTCATGTATTCCTGGTGAAAAATGTTACACAATAGTGGAGCAGAGGTATTTTGCTGTTGCCTGTAGAAAACTAGAATTCATCTTTGACAACTACAATATCTCCTTTAATACATTTCAGCTGCCATATAAAATCAAAGGCACTTCAGTCTCCTGCTGAGTATGTTTGAATGGTGCATGACTGTGAGACCCTTCACATTGTTTAGAAAAAATCAACATGGCTTTTTCTGTCTGTTACTTTTTGGCTACAGAATAAAGAAGAGAAAGAGGCAAAATATGAGAAATGGAATAATTAGGAAACTAATATGTCAACTGTGAAATCAATATTTCATTGGTGTGGCTACAGTTGCTGTCAATAAAGTGCAATTAATTTAATTTGTATGTTTAATTAAAATCATGGGTAATTAACAAGTTAATGAACCCTTTTTAGATGGAAAACTTTTGAAAGTTTGTAGAGCTTTAATGTGGAACTTATGTGTGAAAAGCTCTGCAATAACAGGATCTGATCATAGGTTCTTTCTTTTGTTTTTGGCATTGCAATTTGAGGAAGAAGACTCTCATAAGAAAACTGCCAGGAGTTCTTGGGGTTGCTTTGGTCAGGACGACCCCGAGATATACAAATTCTGCTGTCTCCAAACCCTGCTGCTGAAAGAATGAGTCGAGAGTCTTTGGCTGCTGCTCTCAAGGTTGCTTTATTGCTTCTTATCTAAGATATTTTCTGTCTGGGCTGCCAAGGTCTGTTCAGCAGGGCAGCCCGAGGCACACTCTCTGCCCCAGGGGCAGGCACTGACTTTTATACTACAAACTACGTGTTAGTCATTTACAATTATGATCCAATGCCTATCACCTATGTTAGACAGTTGCATTCTACTCTAATCCAATCCCCAAGTGCCAACATCACCAAAAGATGGGGGTTAGGAAGAAGGAGGACAAGACAATGCTCAAGTCCCTCCATCTTACCCCCTAAGCCCCTATGGTAAGATCCCCAAAAATTCCCTTTTCCCCTCTATAACTACTACTATTATGTTATCTAGAATTTTGTGACTTTTAGTTCCTCATTCACAGGTGGTAATTTGCTCCATGGATCAAACTCAAAGCCGCAGGAGTCCCTGGCTGCATGCCAGTCTCCGACTCCCCTGCCAGGACTTAGGAGCCCCTTGGCTGGAGCTCGGATCATCCAGGATTGTCATAGAGACGTCCTGGGTTCTGACAAGAAGTGGTTACGACACCCTTACTCCTTTATTTCTCAGTCTGAATCAGATGAAGAGAAATTCACATTTCCTTCTTATTGTTTTCCTTATTTTTTAATTTGGGGCATTATTTAAATATAACTCAATTAGCAGTGCTTCTTCCTTAGAATGCTTATTATTTTAAAAGTTTGATAGTGGGCTAAGGATGAAGAGAGATTCTCAGCCTTAAAATTTTGCTATCAAATGACAAATACTATCAAGTCTTCAAAGAGCAAGAATACAACTAAAAATTTCCTGACAATTAGTGAGTATTTATTGTATTTATCATTTACTATTTTTGACAAAGATGAAGAAATGAGGAAATGTCACAACATTTAACAATTTTCCTTTGACTTCACTGGTTCAGTTTTTTCCGCTGAAGTTCTCAGCATATTTCTGTAGACTTTGCTTTCTTAGCAAACTTTCTCTCAGATGGGAAGCTACGTAACATTCAAGATAATTTTTTTTTTACTAAATATTTGCAAAGTTGAAATGGAATAATTCTGTTTTGTAAACATTTGGTAACTATATTACCTCTTTGGCTCAAGATTCTAGCATGGCAATTATTTTCTGCAGACTGATATTTCAAGACAGGGATTTTCATTTGGAAAAGCATTGAAATGTACATCATTTCCATATTTTCTGGGGCTACATTTAACATATTCTTAAGTGAAACGAACAAACAAACAGAATAGAAGAAAGGCAGGAAGGAAAAATTATTAAGTGCAAAACAATGAGTGACAATTTAGACTAGATGGTAGTCTGACTCTAAAAAGGGGAGCAACAAAAATTTTGTCTGAGCTGGGAAAAAAAGGTAGCTTAGCACTGCTGTCATTACTCCTGACAGTGAGGCTGAAGGTCCCTGTGGCTGCAAAAGCATGCTTCAAAGAGCTGGTGAACATCACTAGTCAATTTAGTTCCAGCTCTCTGAAATAAAATATTCATCTAGAAGTGTTCGTTGTCAGGGCTGTTTTATAGAAAAAGAAGACACCTGCTCTATTTAAATGCTTATGCTCTAAACCAGCTGGGGCCAGCACCAGTGCACAGAAAGTGTTGTGATTTTGGCATCCCTGATTTGAGCTTTGGACACAGCCTTTGCTGGCAGTGGTGGCTGAAGTTGGGAATGAATAGCCTGTCCTCAGGAGAGCCACAGCATTTAATTGCAGTAGAAATGAAGCTACTGAGAAACTCTGGCCACAGTTTCAAGCAAAAGATAACCCTTTGGTGGCTGAAAATATAAAACCTGGAATCCACAAAATGTAAGTCCTCTATCAACTTAATGTGAGCACTGCAAAGAATAATAAAAGCACGGTGAAGCTTTTTTGGTGCCCTCCAAAATAGGAGAAACAGATGCAATATACTCTTTTGGTAATGATTCTTATTAATGTCTACGCTAACACTAATCTAATCATAGGGATAAAAAGAAAAAAGCTCAATTCTAATGATCCCCTTTGTCCAAACAAAGCAGTTTGTCCTTTGTTTTAATATATGACTCCAGAATTGAAAACGCTTTGTAGGACAAGCAAACACTATAATAACAACATAAAGGAAAGCAAAGATCCTGACAGTTTGCATGATAATTTTTGTCCTTAAATTATATTTAATTCCATAATTACCAACATGTAATTATTATGGTTAGGAATAAGGCTTATTTCTCATATTTCAATATGATTGCAGTCATGAATGAACCTTCAGGGTAGACTCTGTTGCTCCTGTCTGAAGTGGTGGTTTGCTGCGGCATGGAGCCAGTCTGGCTGCTAGCTGGCCCTGAAAGATGAAGTTGCAGCCTTATTCCTCCTCACTTTGCACTTCTGAGGCTCACCTTTCTCCCCAAACCAAGCTGATTCACTCACTGCATGGGTTGCTAAGAAGGCAAGAAAAAAGGCAAATATTGTTCAATTAATATCATGTTATATACTTTATATCTAATTTTAATAGGTACATTTGTACTCTATAGCTCAAGTTACATTGCATTATTTATATAATGCAATTTAGAAATTAAATTAACTAAACTTGCATTAGAATTATAAGAGTTTGGCTCAATGGCAGCTCTTCAGAGCTCAGGATATGCTTCATTATCAGCAGAATTTTAGCTTTAGTTAATATTTATAAAGGAGTTTTGGGCATAATGAACTGCAATGCAGTTTCAAATGCACTCAAGCACATCAATATTAAGGTGATTTTATTATGGGTTAAATCCTGATGTCTTTAGGAAATTTTAGTAGAACCTTGCTCAGTAACTAGCATGTTTATGGTATGGCCTAGTGCAATTTACAAAAATCTCCAGCAACTGTGCTGAAAGTGGGCAAGAATTGCAGAATCTGTCCTTGGAATCACACTTCATCTCATGCAGACAGGCAGGAAGCACGCAGCTGGCTCCAAGAACTGGACATGCTTTGGGCTCATGGTCCAGATTAGGGTCTCGTCAAGAAAAAATAATATTTGATGAAGTGTGATGGCGACCTAAAAGACAAGTTTTCTGAGGGCAGAAATAGGATTTTGAATGTGAATAATTTATGTTGCAATTGTTCAAGGTTCATTTCTGCTCTTTCTGTCCTGGTTTTCAGTCAACAAAGTCTTTAACAAGAAAGTCTTTAATGAGACTAATTGTCGTAGTTTGGAAAAAATGAGTTTTTCTGAACTTCAGTGGTCAAACCAATGAGTGCTCAAGTTTAAAGACTGGCACCTGGTGTGGCCACTGAGGACAAGGATCCGCCTCTGAGAACACAAGGGGTTCAAAGCAGAGGGCTCCCCGAAAGCTCTCTCTTGGTTCCGGTCCCTGAGGACGGAGGGATCTCCCCTGCCCAGCGGCTGGCTGGGCGGGGGAGGGGAAGCCATGCGGCCTGGGTGAGGTAGGCCTGGAACCTCGGGCAGAGAGGGGGAGAGGAAAAATCCTACAGGATGGAAGGGTGGAGAGAATACAAGAACCTTGAGAGGCATCAGACAGCCTTCTTTTCCCTTCCCCCCCCCCCCCCTCCCCTTTTCCCCGGAGAGAGAAACTGAGAAACCGTGTCTGTGATCTCCGTCACCTTGAAATTTGATATCAACAACTAGACAGCACGGCCGAAGGAGTATGGGGGGGTGGCGGAGAAGAGTGCCCAGCAGCAAAGATACCGTGAGAGTTCTGGGGAAACAAAGCCTAAGATTTTAACCCTTTTCGTAAATGATAGAAACTTCATAAATGCTAATCCTCCTGAATTTGAAGAAGAAAGATAGAAAGAATTAAGCAAAGATGATGAAAGTTTGTGCAAGTAGAAGATTGTCAGAGAATGTTGAAAAGAATCCTAGGTGGGAAGAGATGATAGAGTGGCTTTGGCTGGACTCTTTTGTATAACCATGGACGGACTCATTTTTTTCCTGTAACATAGAAGCTGTATCTGGGGAGAGGCATTGGCTTGGAGCCAAGAGTAGACAGTAGTGTGAACAGAGATGAGAGGAAGAGCTCTGTTCTCAAAACCCCTCGGCCCCAAGGGGTAATATTGGGGGGGGACTGGTGTCCCAAAATTGAGAAGCTGTCGTTTCTTAGAACGGACCAAAACATCTTTAAAAAGAGAAACCCTAGAAACAGCTCTAGTCCATGCACAGTGGTGAGAGCACTGAACATGGAGGAAGAGGCCACGATGTGGTACAAGAAGGACTCCTATCTCTCCTCAATGAACTGAGTACTGATTATCTGAAGGGTAGTAATAGACTAAAGATTAATTATCTAAAAGGTGGTAACGTGATAGAGAATTTTCAGTTTGTTTTGTTAAGTTGAGAACTAGTGGGGGGAGGAGGAAGAGTGTTTTTTTATAAAGTTTCCATGTTCTTCTGTATGTGTCTTCTTTACTTATTATAAGTAATAAAGTTTTTTTTTCTTTTGCTTTCTAAATTAGAAACTGTTTTGCTCTGTTTTTGGTCACATCTCACAGCAGATACCAGGAACAATATATCGTTATAGAGGCACTGGCCTTGTGCCAACGTCAAACCTTTAACACTAATAAAAAAAAAAAAATTAAAAAAATCTCTTGTCCAGTATATCAGAAAGCTGCCTTAATAGTGTGAATCAAATCATTTTAGTTCCACTTTTACAGTCATTTCTTTCACTTACAGAAGCATTGAAAACTGTTCAAGTATCATTTTTAGCACCTGAATCCTTAAGAGAGGCATGAATATTCTGCAGAGTATAATGAAATTAATTGGAATTGTAAACTCAAACTTAATTACAAAAAGATACATTGTAAAAATGTATCTCCTTCAGAATCCAAAGAGTTCTTCTGGTCTTATTGTGTCCTACCAGGTTTGAGTATAGTATCTCTGGTAATATCACTACAAATAAACCTTGTAAGATTGACATTTTCATTGTTAATATTACTACAAACCTGAGTGCAAAGATTCAATGGTAAATTAAAATAAATCAGTTGAAAGGTGATAAACCAATACAATTCATTAACTGTTTCTAAGTTTTTAAGAAGAGCATATTTCTGTGAATGCATATTTTTCAGCTGCAATCATGCAATCATGAGTAGAAGACAGAACACTTCCTATTGTGCTATGATATGGAATCTACAAATGAACTCTCCTGAGATCTGAGTCACCTTTTACCATTTTGTTATTTATTTATCACTAATTCATGGAAGCTGTCTATGACATCAGCATAGAAATTGTCCTGTTAAGCATGGCAGGTAGGATGGATTCCACTGACAGTTCTTAAAAACACTGTCTGAGGCATGGGAACATTATAAAACATGATTCTGTGCCTTTACAGCACATAAGGAAAGTCATTTAAGCAGCTGATAATGACCAAAATGGACAATCTTGTGGGCAATTGGACAAAATCATGTTCCTCTCCCTCCCCCATCCTGCTTTAGCTTTCAGGAAGATAATAAGTATTGCTGGAACTGGACTTTATTCTTTTGGATAATGGGAAAAAGAATAAAAAGAGGTCATAAAGAAAAAAATTAGAACCTTGCAGGTGTTAAAACAGTGGTAATTACAGGACTTAAAATAGCAATAATTTTTAGCTGTACAAAAGAGTTTCATAGTTTCATATTTTCTCTGCCAAATATTGTACTTCTCATGAGAATAAAATAATGATTTTTTTTTTTTTTTTTTTTTTTTTTTTGCTGTAAGACTCTGACTATGCCCTCTCCCTCAGCAGCTTGGGGTCTAATTGACCACAATGATTACACATGACAGCCAGCAGGAAATCTGTAAACTCTTCAGGAGCTTGGCGCTGGAGGGGGAGGATGATGGGTCATGTTGCTCTTGAGAAGGCAAGAAAAATTTTGACCTCTTCTTCAAGCCTAGTCTAAAACTGTTTTGCCACCTGTTTTCTTATCTGATTGAAAGAAATCTGAGGGGCAATTGAGTTACAAAGTCTAGTTCATGTCTAGAAAAGTCAGAGCTCTCTGACTGAGGTAGCCTTTAGGAACAAAACAAATTCCTCAAAATAACATGTTTTATCCACTTTAGTAGAAAACTTCCCTCCTGTCTGACTCTGCTCCCAGGAGTCTGGAACACATCATCACCAATACTGAAGAATTTAAATGTCTGTACAGAGTAAGCCCATCTTTATCTTAAAATCTTCCTGTAGTGCCAGAAATTAGTTACAATATTATCCATTCAACTATGTTTACTTCTTATTATACATTTTTTCTGCTACTACTAAAATTGTTTTTTATAGAAATAATCAGCTAACTCCTATAAAAAAAAATGAAATTTACGGCATTTTGGCATATTATAGACTTTTCTTTTGATTTAACTGGTGAAAAAGAAAAAGGTAATTTCATCTTTATGTTCTTAATAAATAAATCGTAACGTTTCTCACCAAATGAAAGAGTAGCCAGTTTGTAATTCCTATGGGTTTATGATTTTTACACACCTGCCAATGTATTTAGTTCACATTTTTGATACATTTCCACAATCAAAGGTCTTGATGCCTCTATCAGATGAAATATCTATGCACAGAAATTACCAAATGATGACATTGGTAGTTAGCTCATGAGGTCCTTGTTTCTCTTCTAGTGCCTCATTGGTCACGTTGTCTTTCCAGGATACCTGAGGAATAATTCCTGGCTAACCCAGCTTGTGCCGCTTTGAATTCCCACTTTCACAAATGAATGGTGGATTTCTACCTGCCTACTTACAAAAACCCTAACGATCTCCATCAACAGTCCAAGCATGGGATACAGTGTTTCTGCACATTTTGTCAGGGATGAAGACAGTTTGGAGACTACTTCATCTTCTTAGGTACTGAAATAAAAAAGCAGGAGAAATAGAGTGTATTTAGAAAAATGTACTTTCTCCCGACCCCCTTCAGGAAAGAATAAAATTTCTTAATATTATCCATGTTTAGAGTAATTTGGAGAATTTTTCAGTGGAGCATTTTCTTTATTTGAACTCTGTCAGGCAAGTATTTATAGGTCTGAAAGATTACATATTTTTCTAGTGGCTGAAGTGCTCATTCAGCATTTTGGAGGGCTGAATATTGGTCCTTGCTTCAGCTGTTTCATATTAATCCATGTCAGTGTGCAATAGAAAAGAAAAATCCTTGGATGGTGATCAAGGACGACTGCAAAAGCCATTTGGAATTTGATATTTGATGCGGGAAGACCTCTTTCCAGGTTTCACCAGGCTTTCTTATCTGTCTTCTACAGCTTTCCTAAGGTCAAAGTTCTGTGCTGATAGGAAACAGATAGGAAACTCTTTAGAAATCCTTACAGACTTTGTGGGATGATAAAAATTTTTTCCTACTTATCTATATTTGCTGTTTTCACAATAGCTGGATGTTATCATGCGCATAATGTGATATAACAACGTCAGCTTTGTTGACAGGCTAATAGCCCCCTTTTTCTAAAATTTAGGTGGCCTGATGATCCTCTGTTTCACAAATTATAACACCTTTCATATCTACATGATGAGGCTTAGAATGATGATACGGTCTTTTGTGAGAGGAGAAATTTGGTTTAATAGTGTACCTTAGGTAAAATGTGGCCCTGATAGAATGGCTGGATAACATTCACTTCAAGAAATGTAGTTGGGACTGGCACGTCAAAAATATGTTTTTCAAGAGTACATCCTGCTTTGCCTTTCCAAAGACTGGGAAGCAGATATTAGCAGAGATTCTTGGAGAAAACCATATAATTTCACAGAGACAAATGACATCCTTCATGGCTTAAATTAACCTGCATTCCACATGGGTACATGGTTCACAATTCAGCATTGTATTTTTTGGCATTTTTCCCTTGGTCTTGGAATTGTGGCACTGCAGCAATTAATGTATTGAAAAAATAAATTTGACACTATTTTAAGAAAGACTGCATGTTTTATCCTACATATTTCTTCCATATTTATTGAACTTGGTTTTGCATACAGAAGGGTTTGACTTCATCAGAAATGCAGAGGCTGATGGACACAGTCATATATGAAATTTGCACTGCTCACTTTACAAATGAACTCTTAGGAGTGCTGCAGTGCTGAGACTCTAACTCTGTCCTATGCATTTCTTTTCATGCTTGGCTCAAGCTGCCACATGCCTACATCTGTGACTTGGAGATAAGGGAATCACCACTCAGGACTACACACAGGGACAGTAATCTGCCTTTTCTGGTGTGTATTTACTGATCTGTTGTGGTGCTGGTCTTCATGCTAGTGTGTGCATTTCCTGTGTTTAGTCTAAGAGAAAGATGAGGATTAGAAAGATTTTACCAAGGGTTATTAAGTTCTGATGCAGATGGAAAGCACTATCCTCAAGGTAATAGCTGTTTCTGATTAAAAAGAAGCCTCCTTGATACAGTAAGTATCAAAATGCCAAGGTGCTGAGCATCCTTTCCACATTTTGCTTTGAAAGTAATGCTATTTTCTGAGGTTGCTCTGGCTCCCAGGTGAGATTTAAATTCTTATCCCTGTAGACACTTTGATGAATATTTAACATCCATGGGTTTTAGTGTGGTGACTTGCAAACTAAAAGTAAGAACATTTTTTAATAATTAAAAATTTATTACCTGAAATATCTTCAAGTAAGTTAAAATATTAGAAAAGTGATGTACAGATATGTTGTCTCTAAACTGTTACAAAAATAAACATATTTCAATTTGTCTCACTTCCTTTGCTGAAATTCCTGAAAACCTATTTGAGAGGACTGTGCAAAACATAATCAACTCCCTGTTTAGGATATAGATAAACATTCAGTTTGTAATAAGTGCAAGCTTTAAAAGTGAAAAGAGCTTATAGATTTTATTTTCTTCAGTCCTTTTAGTACATCCATATCTCCTTTCTTTTTATGCTGTTTTTCATTTGGAATAGTTACACAAAGTTACTATAATGTACGTGTGCTACAAGCTTTCAGGCATATAAATATTCCTCTTTGATTTGTCTTTTTCCATAAGTATAAATTTGCTTTTTTATACCTGAAAGACAAGCAGATGTGGAAGCACTGAATAGGCAATTATGTCCTCAATAGCAAACACATCAGGGCCATTTTATATTTAATATTCAGAGGTAATATGGCAAAAATCCCGATTTATGTTGTATAGATTCATTATAAGGCAGGAGTGAAAATACACAGAATTATCTCCCATTCCAGCTTGTGAAACTTTCTTTGGGTCTGTCTACTAACCAAAGAAATCATCATGGGGCTTGCAGTGCCATCTCTTTTGCTACCACAAATCCTATTAGAGGCATTAGACATTTAGAGCATGGAAGAGAGAAGTTTTTAGGATTGGAAGAAATGAGAATGTACCTGCTTCCTTCAAGAGCTCATCTTTGCTAGCAAATGATTTCTGAAACTTTCACCCACATCTTCCACATAGTATGTTGTACATTAGATTCTCTCAGCTGGGTTGGGAAAAAAGCCTGCATGGATGCCTCAATTCAAAAATTAAAAATGCTCAATTATGAACGATAAACTAATGATGTACATTCAACAAATATATCCATTTGTAATTAATATAGTGTACAAGTGAGCCTGTAGAATACACAGTCATAGAGATTTGATTCACAAATATATTCAACTTCAATTAAAGCTATCTGAGCCTAGAAAATTCTATTTTAGTAAAGCAAATCTGCTTTCAGTCATTCTGACTAGATCTGATAATGGCTGACCAAAAAGTACAGCTAAAATTCTTAGTTCCAAAGGTTGAAGATCTGCTGGGTGTATGTGTCTTCATCTAGACTATCAAGCAAGCCATTCTGTTGAAATTGCCGACTTACACCAACTTGGTGAATTCAACCTTATCTCTCTGCAATGACTGCTGTGATACAAAAAACTTCTGGCTGCAGATGTAGATCCCAAGAGTCTGTCCAGGTCACCATGCAATTCATTCACTGGCAAAGGTTTGCCCACACAGTTCTTTGTTTGCAGCGTGGTCTCAAAAACAGATGCAACACTTGTCATAACCTCTGAGTCTAACTCTGGAAAGATAACTCTTAAGCCTTTTCTTTCTGTGATTTCTTTGTGGGCTCGTCTGGTTCACTTTAGACAGAACAAATTAGGTGTCTTTTTCTCCTCTTTAATAAAGAAGGAATTTAAATGAACTTTTGTTGTAGCCAAATCCCTGCTGTTTTAAGGACCTGATGAAATGTCTTTAGCATTATTTTTCTTTTCTGATACAGACAAGAAGCAATTATGTGATTGCATCATGTGATGTAAACCTCTCTCATGGTGGGGCTGTGCTTTCTGCTGTCTTCCTCAGGTGGTTTTTCCAAAGTTCCTTCTCCCTCTACTGCACAGTGTCCGTTTCTCAGATATGGTTTCAAAGAGACATTTTAAAACAATATTTATGTGAAGTCAGTTTTTAAAGCCTCCCTCTTAGCTCTAAAGCTTTCCCCCGCCCATTCAATACAATATTTTGCTCTGTTTTTTCTCCTTTTGTACTGAAAATATATTTTTTAGTCATAAACATCACAGTTTTAGTCTTGCTATTTTATGCTGTTATAAATTATCTCATTAGCAGTGTTTTGCTCTTATGCATTTTTATCGTCTACAACCTCTCTACACCACTGTTGCCCCCTTAATAAAACCAGAAGTCAGCTATGAATTCATTACTTTGATTCTAATGAATTCTAATGATTACTTTGATTATTCTAACCAGAAAGTGACCTTGTATTTATTTAATCCTGTTCAAACATGAGTCACAAAGGTCAGAGGTCATTATGGAGGCATGTGCACATATATCGAAGTGTGCTGTTGATATAATGTCCAAGCCAATGAAAATTTCACTTCTCAGATATTTATACATCAAAGTACAGATAGGACTGGTTTGGGTTGGTTTTGGTTGGAATGTTTTACCATTGTGGATGAAAGCTCTTGAAACAAAATCAGACAGAAGTAACCTCTTTACTTCTATCTCCCTTTCACAATGCATGGTGCAACATTACTTATGAATTCTGTAATCTTCTTTCCATTCCTCCTTTCCCACTTCTCGAAGAACTACACTGACACTGGTAACAGAATCCTAGGATATTGAACAAACCAGAAAAGAATAGGACAGATGTTGTCTGGCCCCACTCCTTTTAATCAAAAGATTGTGACTGGGGATGAATATCAAATGGAAACTCAACCTTGATTACCTACCCCATTACTGCAAGGAAAATCCTCCTTGAATGGTCTTCATGAGTAGGCAATTCCCAAGCAGGGTATGCATTGCAACAAAAAAAAAATATTTTAGTAGAATAATCTGAAAGTTTTTGTTTTCTTCAAAACATGGAGCAAATCCCACCTCATCCTCAATCCCTAACTTTCCAGATTTGAAACTGCAAAATCCTCAGTCATTACGCTCTGTCAAAGGACAATCGACCAAGAACTTCTGGAGTCACTGGAAGGACTGTCTTTTGAATATCCAAGATCAAGGCCATCTTAATCTAGCTTAAGTATTTTTGAAAATGGCATTACTAACAAACCCAAGATTTCTATCAATCCCTATAAATGTCAGGAAGCACTGACAAGTAGCAACACAAGAAACACTGTATATGCATCATTTTATCCCTTCAATTATAATGAAAATAAACATTTTCGACTCTCTTTTTATTTTGATTAAAATTGAACAGAAACTTCTACATTGCACTCTGGTGCATGAAGGACAAAGGAGCCTAAGAGAGCTGATTGATCTTCAGGGAGTCAGGTAAGTACAGCAGAAGGTGACATAGATAAAATGGGAACTGCTTCAGAGCTGAGATGGAATACGAAGTGTACAGAAGGTGGAAACAGGGAGGAATTTAGTGATAGTGCTTGAATGTACAAGGATGAAGTTAGGAAAGCTAAAGTTCATCTGGAATTGAAGATAGTAGGGATGTGAAGTACAATAATGAAATGCTTCTGCAAGTGCATTGCCAGCAAAAGATAGACCGAAGAGAATGAACACATTGCTCAGTGAGGTAGAGGGCCCAGGAACATAAGTCATAGAGAAGACTGGGTTACCCAGTGCGTTTTTTGCCTCAGTTTTTAACTAATCTGATCTTCCCTAAGATATCTAAGGTCTTTGCAGAAAAAAGAGCTGGATGACATGGCAGTCAAGTCAACCATGGTTACCTCTGTAGCAATAAAAGACTAGTTGCATCTTGGGATGTATTAGCAAAATTCTATTCATGAGACAGGGCAGAGTAACTGACTTCTTCTGAGGTTACTGACTATGAGTTACCAAAAGCAGGAGACTGTTGCAAAGCAGTCCTTGAAGCAGACATCCTTTTAAAACACTCCAGAGGTCTGGAAAAGTTATTTTTCAATAACTGCTAGATTCAAGGCTTCTTAGCAAGTAAGCTGTAAAAGAGAAATTATGTCCTTCTCTACAAAATAGCCTTGTGTTTGCTGAAAGTCAAAAGCAATGTTTTTGTCTTCAGGTGGAGCCTCCTCTGTTGATTCCACTCAACAGTGACAAACAGTGGCAAGAAAGAGTAAAAATTGGGTTTTCCCTACTCGGGGAAACTGCAGCTTTAATTCTCTCTTTCACTTCAGGGAGAAAATAACCTCCAACATTTAAGTAACTATATGACCTTATGAATATTTACTTCTACGTTTTTGCAAGCATTCTGATTTATTTTGAACTGATTTTGAGTACAGGATGTCTTTGGACAATCTGTCTTTTACATATGCAAGAGGCATTGCTAGGCATCTTATTTCACCTAATGATATGCTCTTTTCTTATTTTCCTCTTCTTGGAGAGTGTGTCTCTCTACTGCAAACTCCCCTTTCATACCTTTTGTTATGATGATTAATACATTAAATTTAAAAACAAAGACACTCAGAACCTGCTGTAATCTTAGGTCGTAAATTCCACTGATATGCTATTGTATATTGCAACAGAGTGCAAACCCTCCAGTATAAAATAACATTTTTAAGAGCAAGGCCTAAATCCTTATTCAGCTTTCTTCTTGTTCCTGCTTAAAATGTTCAATGATCTATCTGATAAAAATGTGAGGCATTTCACTGAGAGGTCCTAAATGTCTCTTACAAACTTTACTTGAAAGCCAAGATACTAATGGAGCATGCAAGAAATCTTCACCCTGTCCACCTTGCTAACATGAACACATGGGCTCCATGTCACCCTTCATATCTCTCTGCAGACCAGGACCATTTATTTGGTGATGCAGTCTTTGCCAGTGTAATGGATGGGGCATAAATGTAATAAAATGTGACACTGTAATGAGTTTCACTTGTGGTTTCAGTATAGCATTGACATACCTTGGTCTTTCCCAGCAAAGCATTGATGTATTTTGGTCTTTTCCCAGGAAAACAGAAAGTGAACCCCATGCTTCATACATCTGTCTCAAAAAGGCAAACACAACCTAAACAAAAATCCTGTAGTATAGTTTCTCAGACATTTATGTTACAAAAAATAACCTTCAAAAACTGATCCTTTGATTAGTACAGAAGACATTTAATTCTTGCATTTGTGAGACCTGCTTTCTCAAGATGTCCCTGCAAGTCATCCTCTGCCTTCCCATAGTTTCATTCCATGATTTTTAATAGAAAACTAAATGTGTTCCTATAAATCTATTTTATTTCTCCTGCTGCTTTTTACACAAAAGAAGACTGGAACTATGTTCCTTGTGATTGCTTTGTGATTTTCTTCACGATAGGTGCTTTTGAGTGCGTCATTTCTACTCAAGTCTCCGGCAGAAAACTTTTTGAGTAAAACAAAACAAAAATGGATACAGATACACATTTCAAAACACATCTCTAATTTCAGATCTGCTCAGTGTTACTAAGTGCAAGTTCCCACACAGTGCTCCTTCCTTGGCTGCATAAGCACCATACCCACATATCAGCCCTGATTCACCATCCATGCTCAGGGTGGTTTTGGTGGGCATGCACACTGTAGGCAGTATTTGGAGTATCAGAGGGAGTATGTGTACCCAGAGGGGATTTCACCACCTAGGGTGGTGTGTCCCCAGTGTGCAGATCTCTCATCATATGGGTTGCTGTAAAGCTGCACAGAGAGACAAAAGCCTTTTCTTTGCCTGAGGGAAGGAGGATGATGCCTGGGGGTCTCTATTGTGAGTGGGATTTTAAAACCAGGTTTAAAAATCAGCCATGCAGGAAAGCACCTAGTCTGAATTAGAGGCAGGAAAGGGCCTCCTGAGTGAGAGACGTCAGTTTTTTGAGGAGCCTAACCTTGCCCTTTATTTCTTGTTCAGCTTGAAGAAATGCTGCAAAGAACTGACAGCAGTAGTAGTACTTGTAGCACAGGCTTGTGACCTGGGAGATCAGCTTCGAAATCTGAATGATTGAGAGCCATGTGGCACAGTCTGCTAGATTTCTTAACCAGTGCGCCCTCCTCATTGGCACAGGAGCGTGGGGAATAGCGTCTGTGGTCAGTTGATCACAGATTGTCTCTTCCACCCCTTCCTGCTCAGGGAGAGGACTCCTGACACTGTTTTCCTGCTCCACTCTTCTCCTCCCACAGGACACAGTCCTGCACCAAACTCTCCAATGTGAGTCCTTCCCATAAGACACAGTTCCTCACGAATCCTCCCACTGGGTGCAGCCCTTCAGCAGCAGAATGCTCTAGTGCAGACCCCCCATGGGGCCACAGGTCCTGCCAGCAGCCTACTCCAGCATGGGCTTTCCATGGGGTCACAACCTTCTCCAAGTGTCCACTTGCTCTGGTGGATCATTATCATTATTTTACAATTATATCAAGTTATTTTAGTTCTGCCTGTTTTGTGTTAAATTATAAATATTGTAACTTTCTAGTTAGGTTTTGTTTCAGCTTTTTAGTTGGCTATTTTTAAAGCTGAAAGTCTCATTCCCAGGTTTCAAAGAAAATACAGTACAATATTTTTTTTCAAAAGTTTAAAGGAGAATGAGGGAAAAGAGTGAATCTTAAAATTACAAACTTAATTATTTCTTACTTTTCCTGAACATGAAAAATCCAAGAACATTCAACAGACATAAAAGGCATATTTTAAAGAATATATATATATTTGTCTTTGATGACTAAATGAGATTTTTGTTTGGTAGACCTAAGTTCCCATGCAACACCCCAGCAGTATACAGTGTAGTTAAAAAGTGGAATTTAGAGAAAGGCTTTGATTGTGGGGATTATGTTTATCCTTCCATTGATGAGAAATCTATGTCAGAGGAGAGTGGAGAGGATTGTTTAAGGAAAGCTACCTTAGGTATTCATGTTTATAGTAATCTTCCTCAATTCAATCCCAGTGTTGTCTTCTAGCCTACACTGGAAGGCATCGATTTGTTTGCTTTCAGTAAGCTAAAGAAAAATATATAAAATAACATGGATTATCTGTAGAGCGAGTACTGGGATTTAGCTGAATCTTTATTCAGGTTTCTTCTGGAAAATACATTTGTGCAGCCACATGTTTTTATGGTTCTATTTTCTCCCTTTGGACCCATTTATTGCCTTATTATTTCTCAAGTTATAGAAGTGGGTTTCTCACAGAGGGAATCGGCCACCAGAATGTTTGAAAGTCACACTCAGATACTATTCATGCTGTGCAAATTCTACATTTGAACAATTGCTGCATATGTCTTACATTTACCTTCATTCTTTGGTTTGTTTGAAGTACTACAGAATAGCATAGCAAAAAATCTGCTGAAGTGCACTTAAAACTTACATTTCTTCGGTTAATTACTAATCATTACTTGCAAAATTCTTAAAAGAGATGGTGAAGAAATTAATGTCTGTATTACCTAGAATAAGAGATCAGTGATTTTTCCCAATAAAGTTTTTTCCTTCCCTTTTATGGTGTCTGCATCTCTCTGTACTACAGAGTACTGTACTCAGCCCACTATAGCCACAATGTTTTTTAAAACACAAACCAGTTACAGCGTCATAATTTTTTCATCTCCATGGCTACTTTCAACTCCAGCAATAGAATAATAGAACAATTAAGGTTGGAAAAGAATTCTAAGCTCATTTATTCCAGCCATTAAGCTAACATGGTCTTATGATTTAAGTTGAGCTGCCAACCAAGCACCATGCTTAGCTTGTTGAACTCTCCTCCCTCTCCATGCTGGTCCCTGTGGAATGGGGAAGAGAATCAAAAGTCAAACTTGTAGGTTGAGATAAAAGCAGTTTAAGAATTGAAAACAAATTTTAATACAATAGTAATAGCAAATAATAATAATAAAAAGGGAAGAAAAAATCCCACAAGACCCAACAAAAAATTGATGCATGATAACTGATTGCTCACCAACCCCTGACCAATGCCAGACTTTGTTCCCAAACTCAGATCTGCCCCCTCTTGTGAGTAACTCCCCCAGTTTATACACCGAGTATGACGTTCTGTGGTGTGGACTATCCCTGAGGGCAGTTTGTCACCTGGCAGTTTGTCCTGGCTATGTGCCCTCTGTTTCTTGTATGTACCTCCTCACAGGCAGAACAAGACACACACACACACACACACCAAAATGTCCTTGACTAGGGATAAAAAAAGGTAGCAAAACCCAAAACATCAGCATGTTATCAACACCATTCTCATTCTGAATCCAAAACAGCCCTCTAAGAGCTACTGAGAAGAAATTAACTCTATCTCAGCTAAACCCAGCACACACACCTTAATAAAAGCAAGTAGAAATAGAAAAAATGCTCTTTACAACTGCCATTGTTCAGCTGCCACTGGACATATAGTTTTATGGGTAAACTGTCCAAAACCAGCACATCTCTGTCTACTGAGTCCTTGATTTCTGCTGTGAATGACAGCAACACTGCCAATTAGCAACAGTGCTGACAATAGCTTGTCTGTCGGGAAGCTGCTTTGACACCATCCATCTGTGCTTCACATAGGTCACTTAACAACTGCTTTATTTTAGGGAGTTTCAGTCATTATTAACATACAGAAACTTCAAACCCATACCTGAATGTTGTTTCCTGAGATACTGAAATCCCCAAAATTAAGTTTGAGAAGGATCATAGAGTACTGAAATCCGAAACCTATGTTTCAACCTATGTTTGAATGAAAGTTAGAAACATTTAAAGTCAAGAGGAAGAGTCCGTCCTTTTGCTGTTAAAATACCAGGTGAGACATCTATATTCAAAATATTGTAAAAGAAACTGCAGTGCTTCTCACTGTCTCTTAGTAAAAAAGTTATAGAGATAGGAACCGTTCTTCAAAAGCACCAGCTTGCATTTGAAGCGTAGTATATGGAAATATATTTTTCTGAAAAAATGCCTTACTTTTCCCTCTTAAGAGGGAGGCTGTCAGAGTACCTGTCCAGAAGGAGAGAATTCAAAAGCTTTTACTGTGTTAACTGAATTTGGGTTTCACTCATTTTTTTCTGGGTGGCAGAAACTAGTAAATGTTAGAATATTTTCATGTGAACACCTTCGCTATATTGGAAAAAAAGCTGTTTACCCAAAGTCCTTTCACTAAAATGTTTAATATTTTGCTTGAATATGGAACTAAGCAGAAAAAGAATCGCATCTCATTCTCACAACTCGCTGCCTGTAACATTTGCGCATCCAGAGATACTTGCTGTCAGCTTGACAAATCACTAGGTGTTAAGAGTTCCCAATAGCCTTTTAAATCACTATGGAAAAAATGTGCAAGAATGTCATCCTGCACTTCTGAGCACTTAAAAACCCCAGAGCTGGTGACACGATTCTACACCAAGAAGGTGGATATGACTGATGCACCCTCAGTTCCCTCCTCCCAGACCACAGGGACAACTCTTTCTGTACGTGGAGAGCAAATGCTTTAAAATAACACCTCTCACAATCCTGCAATGACTTAGTTGGGACTTTTGCCATTTCTGCTGTTTTGGGGCCATCTATTTGGCCCTTGCTGCAGTCTTAATACCGAATACCTCCCATACTTGATATCCCATCTGGATCTTCATGCATCTTGTCCTGAATTCCCCAGAATTTCTCAACAGTGGGAAAGATCTAAGTTTGCAGTGAAGATGTTTGCATACAGTTCTGCAATACTTTGCAGTCAAGAAGTTAGTGTGAATGCACCTTGGATTTGTGGGAATACAATATTTTTATCTCTTAATTGGCTCAAAGCAAAGCTTACCAAAATACTCTTTAAAACTAAAACCATGAGAATTTAAATATGAGCAGCTGGAATGTGAAGGGGAGTTTCAATGAGATGACAATTGAAAAAAAAAGGACGAGACGTTATCTTCCTACAAATACCAAGGGATGATGGAACTTTTATGGAAGAGGGAATACCTGAACATTTTCCCTCCATTATTAATTTTGATTAAGATAATAAATATGATTTTTTACCTTTCCACATGAATACCCTAAATTCTGCATTATAAAAGTTCAAATATTTCCACTTCTGCCTTATAATGATTTCTTCCTTTAAAATGATCTTACCTTCCCATGGGACTCAAACTGTTACATCATCCATATCCATTCATAAAAACATATATAAATATATTTTTAGTGTTCCAAATCCATTTTGTGTCAGAAGTTTTGTGAATGTTTGCCAAAATTTTGTTTAAATTCACAGCTAGTTTTAACTACTTTGAGATAAATAGTTCTCTAGTTGTGAAAAAAGGGGCTTCCACAGCTTCAACATTGTAACTTCCAGAATGAGAGATACAGAGGAACACAGGAGTAATTAAGTAATAATTACTTATTATTAATGCATAGCTTATTTAGTTTTAGATTATTGTAATAAATTAATGTATATGTACTATTTTCAAATATAATACCATTTCATTCACTCAAGAGTGGCTCAGAAATTATGCACTTTTTAATATATAATTGTATATCCACTCAGAAATAGGAATAATATCCGTAAGACTTGAGGTGTGGAGTGATCTAACTGTGCAGCCCTGAGAGACTTTTGTGTTTGCAAGGCATCTGAGTCATCTGGAGCATACAAAAATCTGAAATTGTATCAAAATTTCATTTCCTTCCTCCAAGATCCCTCCTACTCCTGTGACTCCTTCATTTTCTGTAGGTCTAGTCACCTCTGTCTCCTTTGTTCCAATGTATCTTTTTTGGTTTCATTGTCTCTGACTGCTTTACTGTTAGTGACTTCCTTCTTCAAGATACTTACTCAAGAATAAGTTCATATTTTTCCATGCATAGAGTACATTCTGGAGAAAAAGGAGAGAAGGGACAATACTGTGGTAGAGGAAGTTTTGTACCTGTCTGGGTGTGCATTCTCAAGGCAGGAGCTGCTGGGTGTTCTGGAACTTGCATTGGAGCTCCAGGGTTCTCTGGGATGTTTTTCCCAGTCGTATGTGCAAATTACCACTGAAGGCACACCTGCTAAATATATTGCACTGGCACAGAAACATAGTCTTCATCTCAGCTTCCTCTCAGACTTTTACCAAGTGTCTCCTAAAGCAATGTTCTCAGGCACCACCAGCTTCATGCCCCTCAAACTCACAGCCTCTGCTTATCAAGTTTGTAATGGGCTGATGGATAGCTCCCTCTCCCACCACCGTGTTCTGAATATAACTGTGTTAGTATAGTGTTGAAATACTTACTAACAAAATTCTACATCACTTTGCTTTAAATATTTAGGTGGAATGCTCTCCCAGGCATTGCAGTTCTTCTTTGACTTTCACAATTCTTTATGCCAAGGAAGAAGATAAACATTAAAAAGACAAAAAAACACCAAAAAACAAACCCAAAACACCAAAACAAACAAACAAACAAACAAACTCCACCAAAAATAAAATTAAAACATTTTTACTGACTTTCCAGTATTTCAGTATTTCTGAGTGTATTTTTCTTCTTAGTTAGTTAGTGGTAAAGCTGCCAGGGCAGAGATTAGAGACTATAACAAATCAGTAACACCAAAATGCCTTGGTACATTAATGAGATATTTATACATCTGTAATGAAGCCCTTTTCCAGGCAGTTGTTACATATGTAATTACAGAGGAAAGACATTTCAGGACAGGTTATTAGTTTCGTTGTCTTTTTAAATAGCTCAACCTATTAGAAGTAGCATTGTATGTGAAACCGTGTTATTTCTTCCTGTTGATGTCTTGAGGGAAAAATAGTGCATGGTTATAGGAATCCTTTTTAGAGGCAACAAAAGCAGCTCAAAGTTTTGGGTCACGTCCATATGGTTTGACTTGTCTAGGACTAGTTGGAAGGAAATTTCAGTAAAGGAAATTTCAGTGAAGGCTTATTAATATGACATTTTCTTCTATTATGTCTTTAAAAACCCAAAACAACACAAAAACCTGCCCTATCTCAAACCTAAGGCCAGAACTTAACATCACTTTCCCTGACTACAGGTAAGCATTCAGCATTCAAAAGAGGTAAGTTTTAAGCTGCCCTGAGAATACTGCAATCCTAAAGTCTGTGAAACAGAGTACATGATGATTTTTATTCACTCTATCATTTTAATTTTTGTCTGTTTTTTAAGATCAGTTTAAAAACCAGTCTGATGATCTACTCTCAATACTTAGCATTCCTGTAGACAGTGACCTCTTAGAGACCCTTGAGTATGGGTGTATGTGGCAATCTTGACTTTCCTCAAAAACAAACCCTCATACAAAGCAAAACAAAACAAAACAAATCCCAATCTCCCAGAAAACAAACTGGAAAAAACCCCCAAACTGGTAAGAAGATCTGGAATGTACTGAGTTAGGTCCATAATGCATTCATGAAAGTAGCTTGAACTTTCATAACATTTTGATATTTGCCCAGGAGAATTAACTGAAAATCATGCATCTGGAAATACTGTAAATAAAGATTACCCAAGGGGATATATTTGTTAGTTTCTGAGGTTAGAGTTTCAAGGAATAATTTAAAACCAAAATAAAAGCCAAACCAACAAAACCCCCACACTACCATGGAAGCAATTCCAAAGGCTGGGAGCCTAGCCTTGAGGGTGGGGATGAAGGCAGAGAATATTAACTACCTCATTGTCAGAGGGAAGATTGTTTGGCTTAGTGAATTAATTTTTGAAGTTCCTATTTGCTACAGATCTGAAGCATGACCACCTTCATACTTTAAGCACAGAAGTCCAGTTAACAGTTTCCTTATGTAGTGCTTGAACACTGGGAATCAGAACCCCCCTACAAACATAATGCGTCTGTGAAGCTACAACTTGTGTTATACTGAAGTTCCTTCTTATATTTTCAGTTATGTTTTGGGGAAACTTTTCACAAAATTGTCAATTTTTTTCTATATGGATTATGTTGCATTCTCCCTTCCCTCAGGAAAAAGAAACCTTGCATTTCTCATGAGAAAGTATTTGTAATTTGCAGTAAATGATCTGTGGGTTTGAACTCCACCAAAATTCTGCTATACAGGGAACACCATATGTATGTGAGGTAGATGTGACATTCAGAAAGCAGTAGAGCAGAATCTTCTGCTCTATGCTAATATTTTTTATTTTGCCAATTTGTTCATTTTATTTTGCCAAATAATTTTTCAGGGTCTGTTACTGTTGGACATTCTAGACATTGTTAAATCCTTTTCATTTTAGTAAAGCCTTCATTTGGGAAAGATATATCAGGTAAAGAATTATCATGTTTTTACTTTTAGGTCAGCCACAGTGTCTTTTATAAATGTGCCTAAAAGAAAATAAGAAGGCAATTTGAAAACCCTGTGGAGGCAAAGATCTTCACATTGTTCTAGAAGGTTGCAACGGGTTACTGTAGATAAGAAATTTGGCATTCACATAGTCACAGACATACAGAATCGACACGGAATCATCAAAGGATCATTTAGATTTGAAAAGACCTCTGAGATTATGAGCATTAAGATTAACCTTAAACCAAGCACCCCTTTGTCAAACCACAGCATGAAGTGTCACATCCTGCTCTTGTGATATGGTGTAAGGAAGGAGTTTAACAAAACCCAGCTCCACTGTGATTCCATCATGCCATGGTAGATGTAGCCTCATTTCATCTTAAGATAAGGAATTAATTTTGGGTTTGTTTAATTCATCACATTTCCAAGCAATTGAGAATAATTGATAATAACTATGGATATTTCACATACATGACTGTCGCTGAGGGTCCCAGAGAGAACACACAGCACACACACACACATAGGTGTCCAAAGCACAGAAGAAGAAGAAACAGGTTTATTGAAACCTCATATTTTTATAAATTCCAGGACACTGACCAGGGATTGGGTAAAGAAGTATCCACCTCTCTAATACCACTGGTCAAATGAGAAGTCTCTCAAGTGATACCTTTAACAAAAGAATGTAAACTATTCTTGTGTACCTTACAATTCATGAGAACTTGACTCCATTCTACACAAACAAATCAGAAGGCTTATTTTCAGGGATGATGCATTATTTCCTCTTGCTGGTGGGGACCTAATGTTTTTATCCCTTATGATGTACAATAACTCGTTTGTTGTTTCTAACTTTAATGTAAGCCAATGCATAAAATATGGGATCACTGAAGATAAAAGAGCCCAAGATGTAAGAGCCTTTCAATATTTAAGTGTCTTCTTCCTGAAGTTCAAAAGAAAAGAACTGATCATACAAAGTCAATATTACAATTATTTGTAATTTGTAATATTTGTTGAAAAAAGCAGTCCAATAATTATTTTACATCTGTGCTGCATATCAACAGTAAGAGTGCTTGACTTGTATAAAATTTTAAAGTCAAAATAATGACCAAGGGAGTATTGATAATGATGGATCTGTGCTGTGTATGTGTTTGAAGAGAGAGAAAGAAAGAAAACTAATGGAAATTTTTTTAGGAGAAAAAAGAATAATTAAAATTGTGCTGGTACCTAAAGAAACAATCTAAATTAGTAGGATATATAAGAAAAAAAATGCAGTCTCATTAATTCAAGTTAGTAGGTACTCTCTCTGAGCTTCAAAAGAGGTTGGGTTAAGAAAGCAGAGGATTATCAAAGGCTCAAGAAATATGCAGGGACGAATAGTGGAACTTCAAAAGAGCTTCATTTCCTCGGTAAATATTTAGGCATTTCAACTTCCTTAGAACCACATTGCCATCACATTTTTTTTTTTTTTTTCAAAAGAAATTATTTGAATTAGAAAATATGAACAAGCAAGCTTTTTGCTCAGCATCCTGGAAAGTGACACAGAATTTCAGGAATTTTCTGTTTTGTTTCGAAATAAAAGGAAAAATTGTGTGTCTGTGTGGTTACTCATGGGAGAAAAATCATTTAATGGAGAAAGCAAAAGCCCACACATAAGCAAAGCAAACCAAGGAATTATTTCACCTCTTCCTGTTGGCAGGCAGGTGTTTGGCCATCCCCAGGACAGCAGGGTCCCTGTCATACATAATGGTGACTCTGGGATGGTAGCACTCTAAATGGTCTCCCCTCCTTCTCTCTCCCCCACTGTTTATACACTGAGCACAATGCCAAATGGTCTGGAATGGCCCTTGGTCAGTTGGGGTCAGTTGTTCTGGCTGCGTCCTCTCCCTGCTTCTTGTGTCCCCCTGTCAAAGGTTTGACATTGGCACAAGGCCAGTGTCCTCATGAAGATATACTGTCCCTGGTGTTTGCTGTGAGATGTGACCAAAATCAGAGCAAAACAGTTTCTAATTTAGAAAGCAAAAGAAAAGAACTTTATTACTTATAATATGTAAAGAAGACACATACAGAAGAAAATGAAAACTTTAAAAAACACTCCTCCTCTCCTCCTCACTCGAGTTCTCAACACAGTGAAACAAACTAAAAATTCCCAGTCAAGTTACCACTTTTCAGATAATTAATCTTCAGTCTATTACCACTCTTCTAATAATCAGTACTCAGTCCATCAAGGAGAGATAGGAGTCTTTCTTGCACCATCTCGTGACCTCTTCTTCCATGTCCAGTGCTCTCACCACTGTGCATGGACCAGAACTGCTTCTAGGGTTTCTCTTTTTTAAAGATGCTTTGGTTAGTTCCAAAAAACGACAGCCTCTCAAATTTTGGGACACCAGTCTCCCTCAGTTTCACCCCCTGGGGCCGAGGGGCCTTGAGAACAGAGTCTTCCTCTCATGTCTGTTCACACTACTCTCTACTGTCCACTCTTGGCTCCAAGCCAATGCCTCTCCCCAGATGCAGTTTCTGCGTCACAGAAAAGAAATGAGTCCGTCCATGGCTATACAAGAAAAGTCCAGCCAAAGGCCACTCCATCATCTCCTCCCACCTAGGATTCTCTTCAGCATTCTCTGACAATCTTCTACTTGCATGAACTTTCATTACTTTTGCTCAGTTCTCTATCTTTCTTCTTCAAATTCCAGAGGATTAGCATTTATAAAGTTTCCATCATCTACGAAAAAGGGTTAAAACCTTGGGCTTTGTTTCCCCAGAACTCTCACGGTATCTTTGCTGCTGGGCACTTTCCTCGCGCCACCCCCCCCATACTCCTTCGGCCGTGCTGCCCGGCTGCCGATATCAAATTTCAAGGTGGCACAGACACCATTTCCTCTCTCTCTCTCTCTCTCTCCGGGGGGGAAGGAGGCTGTTTGATGCCTCTCAAGTTCTTAACTCTCTCCACCCTTCCATCCTGCAGGATCTTTCTCTCCCCTCTGTGCCCAAGGCTCCAGCCTCCCTCGCCCAGGCCGCATGGCTTCCCCTCCCCGCCCAGCTGGGCAGGGGAGATCCGCCCTCCTCAGGGACGGAACCAAGAGAGAGTTCTCCTGGGAGCCCTCTGCTTTTAACCCCCTGTGTTCTCAGAGGGGATCCTTGTCCTCAGTGGCCACACTAAGTGCCAATATTCAAACCTAGCATCATTGGTTTGACTTCTGAATTTCAAAAAACTCATTTCTTTTTCAAACTACCACACCCCCAAACGTGCTCACTGGTGGGGTGGTATGACAAGCAAAAAAGCACTCAGCTCCCTGTGAGCCTTGCTTGGCAGTAACAAAAACATCTCTATGTTATCAACCCTGTATTCATCACAAATCCAAAGCATGGCCTCCTACCAGCTACTGTGAAGAATATTAACTCTGACACAGCCAAAACCAGAGCAAAGTTTCTTTGTTACCATTGCATTATTTTTAAGAACAAGATTTCTAAATCCCTGTGCTGAAAAAAAAAAAAAAAATTACATTGAAGCTACAAAATTGCATTGTAACAACAGCAATTTTGCAGTTGCTATGGAACAGGAGTTCTGGGGCTGACCTGGGACACTTTTTGTAAGTGTCATCTTTTCTGAGCATGTAAACAGACTCAGTTTTAAAGAAAGCTTTTGTGGTAGTTTCATTATTTTTCTTCTTTAGGACTGGGCAGTGTCGTTCACCCAATATTTCAAGGAGAGGTTGGGAAAGAACAGCTGAATTGTTTTCTGGAAGTGAACAGAAAGAGTAGTGATACCTTTGCCTTGAAATTAGGCAGTGCTTTTCGGGGTTTCAGTAGGGTCAAGTTCTTCACAGGTGAATATGGGAAAAAAAAGACATCACAATGATGCCTTCTGTCATCACCTATCCTTCTGCCATTGGAGAAACCTCCCTGCTGGAGGTGTGCAGTGCAGCTATGGCAGGGTGCCTGTCTACCTGCCTGTCTTTTCTCTGCATCTGAGGATCTGCCAGACTGTGAACACCACTGCAAAAATTTGCAAGGATTATAAAAGGTGTCAGCATCACATTGTAACTATTTTGTATGGTTCTGATCTTTGTGCTTTGTCCCTGAGTGGCCAATTTTTGATATTGACACTGGATTAAACCAATGAAAAAGGTAGATATGCCTTTGCAAATACACATTTAAGGACAAGAAGGCCTGGGAGTAGCTTCTGGCCTTCGAGAGGGGTCGGTGGGCTGGGTTCGGGCTCGCTTGGTCTGGCTAGGATTCCTGTTGCCGGGGGGTGGTGAGCGGCTGCGAGCCCTCACCAAGGAGCCCGCAGGGTCCTGTCCTGGCAGGGCTGGGCCCTTTGTCAGTAGAAGGTGCCGGACTTTTCTTGCAGCAGAGCCACCGGCCACGCTGGCCGGAGGCTGTACCGGCACCGGGAGCAGCTGTGTGGCGAGGACTAGCACCCATATCAACACCAAAAGGAGCTGTGGGGTGGGGACCAGCAGCTGTATGGGCACCAAAAGGAGCTGTGCAGCTAGGACCAGCACCAATAACTTCCGTAGTTCGTGCTAAGAGCAGCTCCGAGGCCGGGAGCAGCCGCGACCCCACTCCAGGCTGGAAACAGCAGACACGGCTCGGATGGTGCCGGCAGATAGCACGTGGCCAGCAGAGAGAGGCAGAGCGAGCCGTGCTCCTGATACAAAGCTTAGACTAAATGAACTATTCAGCAGTGCAGGATTCTGTAAAAACTGTTTTAATTGAAACAACTCGAGAACAAATGACCCAAAGAACACTAATTCTCCCCTGAACTAAGAAGGAAAAGGTGAAACTATGTAGAGACAACAACATGGGATTTTGAGGTCAGTAAAGAAAGAGTTAAATTTTAGATCGAAGAAATTTGAACAGTTTTGCTTTAAGCTTGGGCTGTAAAATTTTTTCATGAGGTTATGGTAAAGATATACCTCATATATCAGACTTTGGTTTTTCCCTGTAAATTCATGAAATGCTTTGGGATGATGTAATGTTCTAACCACAGTTATGAGCAGAGGTACCCCTATTAGAAGCTTGATGAGAAACCTTGACCCGGGATAAAAGGAGAAGGCCTTTGTTCCCAGAGATGGATGAAAGGAACTTTTTTTTTTATGCTAGAATGGCTCGTCCTTAAAAAATAGCTTCCCAATGAGTTGACATGGACCAAAAGCACAGTTGTGAGAAGAACTGTGAAAGATGGGAAAAACCTCACAAATACAGATTTAGGGCAGCTGTCATTTGAGAGAATTGAGGCCACAAGAATTTTCTTTTCTTATGGAAAGTTTTCCATAGCATTTGCAAAAGATGCTTTTCTCCCTAAGTAAACTGAAGAAAGACTATTTTAGAAGTAAAGAGCTGACTGAAAAATTTCTGAGCATTGTTGTTTTGTGCATTGTTGCAGTTGAAGAGAAAGAAAGTGTGGGGAAGGAAGAAGAAAAGTGTTCTGAAGGTTTTATTCTATTTTTTTTTTGTGTGTGTTCTGTTAATAAAGTTTTCTTTATATCCTTTTAAGTTTAGGCCTGCTTTGCTTTTTCTCCTAATCCTATCTCACTGCAAAAAATAAACCCACCGCATTTATTTGGTGCTTTGGCCAAGAAAATCTAAAATTGGCAAACCTAAATCATTATGTATAATTGGTATTTCTGGCTGGTTTTGAACTGAAACTACGACAGATCTATGGAGACATGAATGTCACTGATTATAAGGTTGTGATTCTACAGATGCCTACATTTGTGCCAACCTTTGGAGATACTTGGCACACGTCAGCATATATCCATGTGGTGCGTACTGAAACCCATAGTGTGTGGCTTTGAAATTGTATCCTGCACACTTGCTGAGCCTACAGGAAATCCTGCAGGTTGGTATCAGTGTTTGAAGACTTTGAAAAGGAGGGGAAATAATAGGAAAATCCAGGGGAAAACATTTGCAAAAAGCTTGGCGTTTTATTACAGCATTGCCAAAGGAGTGAAAATCAATAGCAGTTATGCGCTCAGCCTCTCATCCATGAATTTTTATGTCACAAATGAGCTTAATCAGAGGTATTCCAGCTGTTCATTTTATAAAACAAATGCTGTTTCTGTGAAAAATCATTGGTGCCAGGCAGAGGGATATGAGACATGCGCTGAAGCGAGTAATGGAAACAAGCATGCACCACTGAGCTCTCTCTCATAGACAAGATGCCATATAATCCTTTCCCCAATTTAATTGGAGGATTCTTCAAAACCTGCTAGTCCTCTTCTCCTTCCTAACTGTTTGATGACTGAACAAGAGTTTTACACCCGCTTACAAAACACACTCGAAGCCTGGCCCGAGCAGGCTTCCTCCATACACCTTCCCAAGTGCTTTGCAGGGGAGCCTGCAGCAGCCAGGCAGCTGAGTGATATCCTGCTGTGCTTCCCTGGTGCCTCCTTCCACCCCAGGCACTAGGCTGTTTCATATAGACATTTTGAAGTTATTGTTTCTAACATCCTATTTAAAATATTTATTTCCTGAGAAAGATCTTGGAAGTAATTCTGTAGAGCTCTTGCACTAGCAGCTCCCTCACTGCAGCAATGTGTTTTGAGAGCTGAACTCAGCCACCAGATATTGTCTTTATTTTCTCTTGCCCCTGATTGCAACTGGATTACCACTTTCTTATTGCTGTTGGTACAGTGGAAGGCATAGGGTGTGCAGATAACCAGCAAATTAAAAAACAATTACTGTTACAAAAAGTAGCTGTATTTGAGTGTTTATTTGATTAGAGAGGAACTTTTTCTCCCAACAGAGGTTTTCTTTAAAGAAAAGATACTACAGATTTTCTGAACTTCGTGCCATTCTTTTATTGCAGTTTTCTCTCAGGAAATATTTCATGGCTTATTAATATTTTCAAAAGCTTTAATTTTTGTCTCTATTTCCTTCTAATCAAACATTTTGAGGATGGAAATCTTAAGAGAAAAGAGTGACTGGATACTATTTTTTCTCTGCTACTCTGATCAAACAGATGAAGGATGAGTCATGGACAGGCAAAAAACCTGTTCAAAGGGAATGCATCAAGCCAGAAGGGCTTCCTAGTGAGCAGGTACATAAACATGATGCTCGTTAAGAAATACTAGACAAAAAAATTCCTTAAAAGAAAAGTAGTAACACTGATGCATTGCCTTCTCCTCAAGGGTACTGTCCATAGATGAAGAGAAAATTCAGTTCATTACTAGGTGGTACACATGCTGGAAAGGTAGGAGGACAGGGCTAAAGAGATAAGTGGAGTGGATGGAAGTGATTCTGTTGTGGTACAAAAGCCAGGCAGGCCAGCCATCCTAGGCAAAAGGTGTTGTAGAGTAGTTGTTATTTTCTCTCTCTTGACAACATGTAACATGTCACAGTGCTCTTACACTGACAGAAAGAACACCTAAAACTATTTACCATCCATCAAAACAGCTGAAAACTGCAGAGATAACCCAAAATTTCATGTAAAATGTAGCAACTTGAATGAGGTATCTGTAAAGCATTTGCATCCAAGTAGGACTTCAGAGGATAGTAAAATTGTAGGAAAATTCAGATTGGAAAGACTCCCTGTGGTCTACAGTCCAACGCACAAGGATTTGTTTATTTAGGTTCTGAAAACATCCACGGACCAACTGCAGTCTTCCCAGAGAATATGAGCCAATGCCTGTCTGTCCTTACAGAGAAAGAGATTTGCCTTATGTCTAGTCTAAACCTCACTTCTTTCAAGTTATTTCTGTTTTCTTCCATCCTCCTACCAAGCACTACTGTGAGGAGCATGACACCATCAATTGCATCCTGCAGATCTGTCCTTCCCTGATCTGTCTGCCTCCAGACTGTGTAATTTCAGAAACTCCTCCAGCCCTAGTTCTGGACTTGTCACATGTCCTTGTTCAGCTCCTCATGGTCCCTGCTGTCCCCTTCCTCCAGCCTGCCTAGGTCTGTGAATGGCAGCTCTTTTCCTGTATATATTGACTGCTTCCCCCTGCCCCAGAGCAGTTTTGTGGCGCCTGCAATTCCAAGGCTAGTGTGCTCTATTGCCTTCTTTATGTTGTTAATACATATGTCATACAGGAAAGCTCCCATCAAAGATCCCTGTGGTACTCCATAAGTTACTGAGCACTGCCCACAGATCTCTATTCTCAGATCGATTATCTAGACAGCTTTTTACCAATCTGCTTGTCCATCCATCCAGACTATAACTTCCCTAGTTGTATACAAGGTGGGTATTGGGGACATTGTTAAATGCAAAGTAAATGTCATCCACTGCTCTTCTCCAGTTGGTCAGATATCCCAGAATCAGAACACTCTGAGTTGTAAGGGACCCACAACGATCATCAAATCCAAGTCTTAAGTGAATGGCCCATGATATGATTTTACCCGTGCCAATCTCTGCTGATTATTTCCAGTCACTTTCTTCTCCACATGCACAGAAATATAATGTAGGAGGACTCACTCCATAAACTGTGTGAAAACCCTGCATCAACAACTTATTCCCAACACCCACCAGAAACCTTTGATGGTTTGGTGCCATTGTATTGCCCTTCCAGGGGATGCTCAGCAAGCACCAGCATCTGTGGTGCAGTGATTTTCATGTACTCTTTAAAGAGGATGTTACCAACTTTGTCTTCCAGATTGGATGGTTTGTGACAAAATGACACCTTAAAGACACCTTTCCTGGCCTCTCTGCTGACCCTGACCTGCAAGGTCTCACCCAGATTTCTCTCTGTCATGTACAACAGCTGCTTATATCCAAGGTGCTCCTGCTCCTGGGGGTCAACATCCTCCCTTGTGCCCTTTTCCTGCTTGTCTTCCCTTCTGTACATAGAGGCTGGTGTTCCTTCACCCTCTCTGACCACTCCTGAGCTCTCTCTTATTCCCATTGTCCTTAATCCTTTGTTTTCTACTTCTGTCTGCTGCTTTCTCTTTAATTTTGGTCTGCATTCTCCCTCTCCCATCATTCTTTTTTTAAATGTCCCCATACCAGCTTGGCCAGTCTGTTGGCAAAGGTTATCCTTGCACCACGTTTTCAGGTGGATACCATCTGTGTCTAGCAGTTTCTTCAGAGAGGATACCATGGCTGTAAAAGTGACCTCCCTGAGGCTGAGACCACCTGCCTGAGGAGGTGCTCACCTGCAGCTCCTGCTCTGGGTCGAAGCCTCCGCTGTGCTGGGGGCGTTGGTCCTGTGGATGATGGACGCTGCCCTGTGGGGCATCACCTCCATGGCCATGTACTCTTGCTGCCTTCATCCATTTCCAGTCCCCTTGTGTGCATCTGGTCACACACTCTGCTATGCCTGCCTGCTGTATTGTGATTTATCATCAGATAACTTCTTTTGTTTATGGAAGCATAATCATTATGGCTTACTTGTACAACAGATCATGTGAGAACACAAATTCTGTGTGATATACACATTCTGCAGCTATTTCCATAGACAAAGAGAAACACATTTGCTACACACTGAGTTTCAAAGGGGATCTAAATTGTCTTGCTGTGAAGCTCAGCTAGAGACTAGAGTTGGGATATTTAATTGGCAATGCCAAAAGAAAAGAAACAGTGTGGAAATGACTTTCTAACTTGGAAACAGGGGATAAAGTAAGTGCTTTTCAAGTAAAAAGAGAAAAAATAGCAATAAGTTAATGAATGAAGTTTTTCAGATCCATGTAAAAAGATCAGTGTTTATGACTGTTATTTTCTCTTGCAAATGTTTAACAGAGGCATGAAGGAGGCAATAGCAATTAATTAAAATCTTTGGGTCCAAGCATGATTGTCATTCATAAGCTGGTTTTCATTTTGGTCTTAGAACACACAAAAGAATAGGAAGCAAAACATAAGTAAATCTCTGCAGTATCTAAGCTGCCATTTCTTCTTATTACAATTGATTTTCCCTGTATGTATGCCACGACTCACGTTTCAATATTTTTTAAAAAATTGTTAGTTTCCTTGCCAATCTGTCAATTGTCATTGTTGTTTTGAAAACACCCTTTCCATTTAGCAAGGTACTCAATATAATATAATTAAGTACAGTTTTAATTGGTGTGAGTACCAAGGAGCAGGAAATGAACATAAACTGTCAGCTAGATGAATTTAAAGAGAATGCATATGAAGACTGGAATTTCTTGCTACTCTTACTCTAAGGTTCTCTTTAGAAACTGCTGCTGTCCATCAGAGAGATGAGGAATATTTCATATTGTTTGCTTTATAAATGAATGCTGCTGGCTTCTCTTTTGACCAGCATACTATTTCTTACTACTGATTCCCTTTCTGTTCTCCTTCTTAACAAGAAATACAAAATACAGTTTAGTGCTTATTAAGTACTTGCTAAGTACAGAGCTTGCACAGGCTAAGCACTTAACTCGATTTTTGTCTCAGCAGTTTTGCATCATTGCATTGTGGCAGCGTTAGAGGCCTGAACACAGCTAGAGGCCCTCTGGAATGTATGTTTTATTACAAAATACATTTTAAGTGATGATTACTGGATCAAAGAACTTACTGCCATATGTTTTATTCTATAGAAACTCCATCTTACAGTGTCCCTCAGAGCTCTATAATAGATCCAGATCCTGTAAATTGATAAACAAGATTCTACAGCATCTCATGTCCTGAACTTGCTGTGTGATTTTTTGTAAAAAATAATTGAATGAACTCATTACTTATAAAATAACTTCCGTTATAAAAAAAGAGATATGTGAAAAAATATGGAGGCATAATAAAGAGTGAAATTATAGTGCTACATTTAAAACATTTTTAAGAGCAAAAGGGAACATGGCACATATGTGTATCCAAGTCTTTAATTTATTTGAAGTATTAGTATCTAATCAAAAAACAACAAATAGCCGTTATCAGTCAATGTTAATGCTTTTACAATGTAAAAGAATATGAAGCTTAATCAACAAAAACTTCAGAACTGTTGTTCTGGATACCTTATTGCTATCTCACCCTTTACCCTGGTGTGATGCTCACCCTTCCTGTGTGCCTCTAGAATGAGAGAATTACAGTTTTAGTCTCTTCAGGAGGAAATGGGGAGGATTACAAGCTGTTCATTTGTTGTTTTTTTTCTTTTACTGTAATTTTTTCCCCCCTCGCAGCCTCCTTTTTCCTCTCAGGGGCTCACAGCTGAAACCAGAGAGTGGCAGAGCTGCCTGGGCCAGCCCCAGCTGCCCTCAAGGGCTGCTGTTTGTCACCTGCTGATTCCCAGCTGGTCAGTGGGCCAGTGCTGCGCTGGAGGTCACAGGGTGAAGCTAAATCTGGAGAGGCCAGAGGCAGGTACTGCTCCTCTTGACAACTGGCAAAGCAGGCTGAGGCCACGGTGAGCCAGATGAGCTCCACTGCCAGGGTGGTGCAAGGTCTGCAAAATCGTGTTTATAAAAAATCCCTCTGATCAATTACCATAATTCAGAACAGGTAAACAGGGTATGTGAGGATAGTGATATCTTCATAAAATATATTGAAGTTCATAAATGAAATATAACTTTTTCATATAAGTATTATGAAAATATAATAATGTATAATAATAAAAGTACATTTCCTTTTTTCTTTCAAAGGACTCCTGAACTAATGTCTGTAATTTTTTGTCATTTTCAAGAAGAAACCTTTCACCTAATGATGGCTTGCAGTTCCTATCTTCTCATTAGATTTTTAAATGCTTGGCTGTACATATTACCGTTAAACATGATGACTTACAAAAACTTAGGGCAGAGATAGTTGGCAACTTCAAGACTGGGCCTCCAACCTAGAGCTGAATTTTCCCTTACAGCATTGAATTAGTAAATTCAGGTTCTCAGAAGTTTAAATATGTTCTTGTGTTCTCAGAAATTGGCAAGGGTGCATTAATGAGCAAGTGAGTTTTATACAGTTTTAATGAATTCTTCTGAGAGTTTCTCTTTATGTCAGGGAAAACACATACTTTCCCCACCTGCTTTCTTATATATTGTGGCTGAAAAAGTCAATATGCCTCAAATCTTATAGTTTCTCATGCATCTCATCTCAGTGCATTGTTTGCTTTCCCTGGAGAGGTTCTGTTTCTTTAGATTGTTGTTCATGAAGTAGAAAACACACAGAGATACTTGTTCTTCTCTTGACATTCTCTATTATTATCTCTGCATTGTAAACAAACCAACTTCCAGCCTTAAAAAAGGGATTTGGTTGTGGAAAGCATATTTTCCTCCTGTAGTGTGCAACAGGAATTATGGCATCTTCTGTGAGTTGTTTCTGTAAGGAAGAAAAGTAAATGAGGTGTGTATTATGGCCTACCACTGATCTAGAGATGGTTAAAATCATCTAAAATTACCTGCAAAAGGGACTGATGACATTTCAGATGAGCACAAAATCCTCAGAAACTTCAGGCTTAGACTGAAGAAAACAGAAGGAAGAAATATTTTTTAAAAAATTATGCTAACCGAAACCCTGAAGAAAAAAATCAGAAAATGAGAATATTTCTCAGAATATTAGCTTGGTTAATTTCTTTCTGATCCTCCCCATGTTTTCTTAAGTTGCAGCTAAATTTCAAAAGCACTGTGATGTTCCTTTTCTCTGTCTTTTATGTGGATGACGTTGATATGGTTAGGGTTCAGCTCAATGGGGCTTGCTGTACCAAACAGATTTGAAAGACAGAAGGGAGATAAATCCATTAACCAGGGTGTTCTTTGCTTCTCTACACCACTGTAAAGCTCCAGGCAGTCTGTCAGGAATTTCTAAGGGCCATGAGTTAGATGGCAAATGTTCTAAATAAATCTTTCATTTGTTTGTATCCATATCCAAATCCCTGTTACAGACTGAAAATGAAAACGCATAATGACTTAAAATCATTCCTTCTTTTTCAGGCACCACACAAATATATTCCTAGTCCCAGCTAAAGCAGGATAGGTAACCTTACAATTTTTCTAGGCTGACCACTCAATCTAGAAACAATCCTCTGCACTTTGGACAGTGATGCAGTGATTTCCAAGCCTTCTGAGCACCTAGAAAGGCAAGTTTCTTCTGTGGCCCTGACAGTGTTTGAGGCAAGCAACTGTACTCTTTAACTCCTTACGTGTATACGCAGAGAATAACGTCAAACAATGTTAAAGTGGACTAGAAGAAGCTGAACTACTATCATTAGGCTTGTAGTGGTTTATATGTTTTCTTTTCTAGCAGCCCCAGCCTTTCTCAGGAGGCTGCTCTTGGACACCTGTTGTTTCTGTGCCTCAGTTGGCTTTTTTACCTGCATGGTATTAGCAGGGTTTACACTAAAACAATGGGGCAACAGCCCCCTCACTAGCAGACAGATATTTAATCAGGTCAGGCCAAGACACATCCTGAGATCCTGCTCTGCCTGGTCAGTAGAAGGCCATGGATTTTTACCTGTGCTACTTACATCACAGATTTTATGCTTGGTAAACATCACTGTCTTATAAAAAAGGAAAAAGAAAATATGGCTCAAATAGAATGGATTAAAATGTAAATTATTTGAGCTCTGGTAATACTTTGTGAGATATGGAATCGGTTGGGACCAGTTAATCTAGTGATGAGAAATTGTCCTGGGCTTATTTCAAGCATGTGTTATAGATAAAATGAAGGAAAACAGTCTATTTTCTTAGTTAATATAAACCCCACATCTACCAGGATTTTTCTAAACAGAAGGAAGTACACTGTACAAGCTTACCAAATTCCTTGTCCGTCTTTTAATCACAAACAGGTGACATGAACAAGTTACTATGGTTCCAAAAGAATTAAATCTTACAAGACAAATATAAAGTGCTAAAAGAAAATTTGCCATATGACAAGGCAGAGATGAGGATAAGAAGGTAGGAAAAGAGAAATGTTATATCCCATATAGCATGAAAATCAAAATACTAGAGAATTTTGGAGCAAAGAAGGGTACACATGCAGATCTTCTCATCTTTGTTGTGCTTCTCCCTAAACAAATCTTACTGCAGCGTATTTTGCAACTCATAGGAGCCAGTCTAGTCCACAGAGGGTGGACACATGAGGAAATGCAGTTCAGTTAGCCATGATGGTGCCTTAAGATTTTAGCCTTTATATTTTTCAAGTCCTGTGCTGCATTAGTGCATACCTCTAAACCTCATATTGGGTGTTAACTACTGTCTTCACACTTTGGTCAGACAGAACAATTCCTCTGGGCCTGGAACCCAAGGACACCTACAGCCTCAGGCCCTGA
This sequence comes from Sitta carolinensis, assembly GCA_032173965.1. Lineage (NCBI taxonomy): Eukaryota > Metazoa > Chordata > Aves > Passeriformes > Sittidae > Sitta > Sitta carolinensis. The sequence continues at coordinate 99,661,674 of CM063284.1, read as the reverse complement.
AAAGTATAAACAAAAGTGAATTGGGGGGAAACTGGGGTATATGACTTCATAACCTGAAGCTGTAATTGGAGAATTAACCCCTGATATGCAAAGAGACCAAACTTATATCTGTCTGAAAAACTCGTGACCATCGTCTGTCTTGGGTGTAGCCTCTGTTTTAGGTAGCCACTCCTAGGCATTAATGATAAGAATATTTTCCAGTTGATATATTTCAGTTTTCATCCTAATGTTTGCACAAGTCTGTTTACACTAAACAGTGCTGTAAATCAGGGTTTTCTGTGGAAAGCAGATACTTTCTATATTCACTAAGAAAAAAAACTGGCTTCCACATAGAGGAAGGTTATTTCAAAGTTTTCCGTAACAGAGGCTCTTTCCTCCAAAAGTGCTGCCCAGCACTGGAGGATGCTTATGAGTCACACGTAGCACAGTAATTTCCAAACATTAATGTCAACTATTTGTGTCTCAAGCAGTGTCAAGTAGAAGTCAGAGTTCATAAGAGGAATGAGGAAAGTAAGTTTTTTATGCTATTGAGATGCAGTGAATTGAGAGCTCATCATTCTCTTAGACACCTGAGCTCACAGATTTTGGTCTCCTCTGGGGAGAAGCAGATTCTGTTCTCAGCCAACTCCATATTTGCAGTTTATTTTTTGCCCAGTGCAAGACTTGCAAATACCCTGCTATCAAATCTTTCTTTTCTCACTGTAAATGTCTTAAAAATTCCTCAAGATTTTCCTCATCACTTCAACATCCTCTTGCTGTCAAAGCTTTATTTCTTACTTTTGCCATACAATTACTCTCACTGTCTCTTGTTTCACACCCAATACTTGGACTAAATTAAAACAGTATCTTCCCCCTCACTAATGATAAACTTCTGCTTACTGTTTTGCCTGTGAGAGTGCCACATTGGAAGGACTCACTCGCCTGAAGTCTCTGGTGGCTTGCTCCTTGTCTCCTTCAATAGGGATACACCACTGCTGCATGTCCTGCTCACCAGTGCCTTGATTTGAACACCTGAATTCCAGTCCCTCGCTTTAAGTCATAGGTAAGAACAGTGCTTGGAAATGAGGGTGAATCACCCTGGGTGTCTGGTGCCATTTGTGATGCCACATGGCTGCCAGCTTCCAGTCAAGGAGGGCTGTGGTCTCGGGTGGGCCAATAATGTAAATACAAGTGGATGTCTTGAACACGAGAAATGATCTCAAATGTGTTTAGCTACTGATGTGTCCGCACTGGGTCTTTCCTGCAGTATCATAGGGCATTTGCCTGGCCATTTACCTGAAAATAACCTTTGAGTCATACCTGGGCCTGTGGCAGGAGGACGACAAATGGTATTCTGATTAATAGACAAGTGGAAGGCTTCCTGACATGAAGTAATATTTGTTTAAAAAAAGACTCTCACAATCTCCCTGTAATAGAATCTTTAAGAGAATAAGTTGGATTGCCTGAGTCCTTAAGAGGTTCCAACCCAGGTATGGGTCTTGTGGGAATGAGTCAACATTCAAAGTTTCATGAAAAAAGCTGGTCAAAACCTACATTTTTACTAATTCAGGTCCTTTATGAAGTATGTCAAAATCTGTTTTTATTCTTTTGTACCCTACCACAAGGCGGTAGAGGTGACTGCTGCTTAGAAAATGAGGTGCAATTTTCCCTTTTCCTAAGTAGGAACTTCTGGATATTTTTCAAGGTTGTGACCCACTGTCACTTGCCTGCTGTCACTGCACCAAATTTTCTCTTATCTTTCACAGACTTTCAGGCAGAGGTTCATAAGCCTACTCAGATTACTTTGCTCAAGAATAGCTGTCAGACACACAGCCAACATAGATTACTGCGTTTTTATTGGATTGAACAGATCTATGGCACCAGAAGCACTCTTGTCAGCAGTCTTCATGCTTTTTAAAGCAGATTTACTTGTGGCACAATGTCTCCACATCTCAGATTCTATTTTATTATCTGTGAGGTGTCAATCATTCACTTTCAGTCAGTTCATTTACATTACACAGAGGTGAGATCTCCTGAGATGTCTAGAAGTTCAGCTCTTCCAATCTATATCATGTATCCAATGTGCAGCCAAAATCCAACTCTTCTAGGTCAGATTCCTCCACAGAGCAGGAAAATGCAAAAATCTATGTTTTAGCTCATCATCAGTATTTTTAAATAACACCCTTGCCTTTTCACATATGAATTATACTACATAACTCAACAAGAGAAACCCACATCTACTGCATGCTGAGTGTCCTGAAGCAGATGATCCAGATCCCAGAAGCTGTCCCCATCTCAGAGCCTTTTCTGACTTTTTCACCACCTACCTCTTTTGTAGTTCTTTGTGGAGCTGGGGTCACCTGATTCTATTTATCCAGAGTTCTTCTGGGTATTTCAAAGATTTTGTAATCCTTATACTTATTCATGAAACCCTTCCTGATAATAGCATCTATGCTTTTCTTGGCAAACAAACTGTAAACAGCATTTTCCTTACCTACTATGTGTTTTCTTGCTCACTCTTTTTCTGTGACAGTCTGTTTCTGTGTCCTCAGTGCATTCCTTTCTCCTTTACCCAATTACAGAATAGTGCTGGGGCATTTTTGATGTTATGGGTGATGCAAAGCACTCAAAAACTCGTTTGCAAAGGAATTGCACTCACTTTTTAATATTTTTCTTACATCTGCTGAAAATTACTGATCCACTCTGACTCAAAAGGTTCAAGTCATGTGCAGTCAGTGTGGGAAAGGCACAGAACATACTCAGTAGTGAAGACAGAATTTACAGACTAGTGACTGTTGGAACTCAGAATGCAGAGAATATTTCTCTGCATGGTTTGAAGGATCCAAGCCCTCTGACAAACACTATTTTTAACCTTTGTCCATGGAAAGAACTTCCTATGCTTTGGGATGAAACAGAATTCTCAAGAATGTAAATTAAATAGTAGCATAATATGTTAATATTCACAGGGTGAGAAATTTAGATTTTTGGGTTTGTTAGTGTGGTAAGTAGATGAAGACAAGATGGAGGATTCTTGTTGTTTTTAGGCTTCTTCCTCCTTCTTCATCTACTCCATATTCTGCAGTGTTTGGGGCACAGGATGATTGGCTGAGATTTGCCACAGTATAGAGCTACGTGAGTAGAAATTTAGTTGGTTATTGGTAGAAAAGCAGAAATAATGTATGTTCTAGGTGATAATTGGGTGAAATATCTTTAAGAGAACCTTGATTCCATGTGTTTTGGGGCCCTTTTATTTGGTGTCTTTTCTCCCTCATGCTAAGCTGTTGTAAAGCCTGGTGTGCTGAGATTGCTGACAAGAAAACAATAAACAACCTGGAGAATGAGAACAACCAAGAGTCCTCTTCTGATTATGGTAACATTTACAAAGCACCTGTCTAAATTGGACTTTCCTGGATTCTGCGATTTATTCTGGTACAAACACACCATGGTTAAATAGGAACATGATAAATTTTACGTTGTTTATTGTCCAAAATACATCCAGGAAAACCTCTAATTAATGAGATGTGATTCACAACAGAATGATTCACACTGTAAAAGCTGCGGATGTATCTATGCTTAATTGTATCTAATTGTATTCCCTTTCTCAGACTTACTAAGAAAGCCAAGATGATTCCCTCTACTTTGATGAGCTGGTTGATGAAGGTATAATTGCTGATGTGCTGATAACCAGCAAAAATAAATGATAGTCCAATCTGAGCACAGATGCAGAATTTTCACAATAAACATGCCGATCAGGTTTTACTTAGACGTTATTTGCTAGAATTTCACATAAGTGGCATAAATAAGAACAGGGAAAAAGGTGTTTATAAGAGGTGAATATTTTCCTCAGATTTAAATGTACCACACTGCTTCTTTAGGATTTGTAAATAAGCTGAAATCTTGCTTTTTTATTTATATGAAAATGTAGCAAAAAGAAAAAGTTTAAAGAAAGTTGATCCTACTCCCACATATGTAAAATGGGTAATAAATGATTGCACTCTCTCACATTTTGTTTTCAGAACATTTGGCCATTATTTTGCTTTTTATTGATTTCTTGGTTGTCTTTTAATTGGAAACTGTCTTTGATAATGGTGCCAACTAGATGAGATTACTGTGCTTTTCAATATGTTGTGATTGTCATACCTTACTGATCTTTCTTCTATTTAGGATATGAGTTACCAACCAACTTATGAGAAAGCACATAAAATGGGAACTTTATTGGCTAAGAGGCTCTGAAGTTTGGGAAAGTTTTTATGGTGACCAAAAACTGGAAGCCTAGATCTCTTCTTGCATTTTCCCAAACGGTGATCCGAAGTCTAATATATAGCTTTTTAAAAAGACCTTCACAAGGAAATCAGATTTTTTTTAATCAAGTCTGCTCCTTGAAGATGCAATCTATTATCAGGAAAAGTAAATCCCTTAACACACTGATCTAGAGAACTTTGTCTTAAGCCAATTTAATTAGGATTGGTGTATTTATTACGATTCACTGCCATTTTTAAAACTAGTATATCTATTCACATTCTTTAAATATTACCTATCTTTAAAATGTTTATAATTAAATCTATAATCTAGATTTATATGTTATTTCCTATCAAATTAAAACAAGAAATAGACATAACATCATGAAAGGGTTTTATCCAGTGAACCGAACCTGCCTCTTCTTCCTTTTTTTTTTCTGGATGTGGACCCCCTGAATGCAGTGAAAATTCTGAATTTGATGGATTTGCTCTTTACTTATATTATTGTGATGGAAGGAGACAATTTAATGATGTGGAGAACAAATATAAAGACAGCAATGCAAGGGATTCCAAAGGGTCTGAAACTATTATTATCTACTTTGAATAGCAGATGCTGAAATAAAAACAAAAAACTTGCTCCATGAAGACCTCAAAGATACTAAGATTTATAATTTCTTTTCTCAGCATTAGCCTTTTCATTTCTGCTTAATATTCTGTTTTCTTTGAGCTATTGCAGTTATTAAAAGAGAAAAGACAATCAAGTTTACTTCTATGAGTCTAGTCTTTGAATTAAAAGAATTACGTGGATTTATTGCAGAAAAGTCTCTAGCCTCTGTTAATTTCCTGGATTGGTATTCAGACAATTTGGTATTTTGAGTAGGCTTTAATATTCAATTTGATCTCCATACTAAAAAAAAAAAATTTAAACTGCATTTCAAATAATCAGCCTGCATAATTTGACTCATATATTTTCTATCAGTGAAACTAATATATACCTCCAAAGTAGCATATCACGAGACAGATAGATAGAACTTGTAGTATGACTCACTCTTTCAGGTACCCATTTTCAGTTGCTTAGGAATTTTTTTAATGTTCTAGGTTACAAGAAGGAAAATACATTTAAAAATATATTTTAAAAACTATCCTTTTGCTTTGGTGGTCATTATGTACATGCTTTAGAGCTCAAAATTAGGAAGGGGTAGACTTTCCTCTGCCATGACAGTCCACTAGTATTTGCCCCAATTACCTTTCTGAAACACTGTTGAACATGCTGTGGCCTCCCACAGATGCATTTATTTAATTTACCAGTGTAAATTAAAATGTCCAGGAACCTTTTTGAGTATACTCCTATGTGATCATGCACATTGTAGGGCAGTGACAACGCTCTATGCTCCTCTCTTGGACCATGCTGACCATTTTTGCGTGCCAATAAACCCCAGGCATACCTAGGCTAGAAACCCTGTTTTTCTCCCAATCTGTGCCAGCTGGTTTCAGTGTCTGGGAGTGATGTTGAGCATATTTAATTTATGGCTGGATCATTTTCTGGGTGGGTACCTGGAGTGGATGTAAGATAATAATTTCTGGCGCTCTGAATACTTACTGACTGTTCGTTTGAATTCAGGTTCATTCAGCAAGAATAGAAAGAATCCTTCCTTTCAAAAAGTGGGATAGTAACTACCAGATTACACTTTAAATATTATAATATTTTTCCTGTGGCCATGTTTTTTCATCATTTTGAACCACAAGGTGAATGATATAGAAAGTCCATTTTGTTGACATTTGCATTTTAAATCTTCATTGGCTCATATAGAGGCTTAGGTACCATGTGTAGCCAGAGGAAGAGGAAAAAACCACCCCATTTTTAGATGGAGAACACATAACCCATCATGTTTTATTACATTTATATGAAAAATAACAGGCAATTTAAACTGGATATTACACTGCTAAACGATCCACTCATGACATAGCATTTATCTAACTAGTTTCATAATTCCCTTCACTTCTAATTAGCATAATAATTGCCACTATCTCTAGATTGGTTGTTTTATCCATGAAATTCAGGATTTTACTTTCCAGTACAAGATAGGGCTTTCAAGGACTCTTGGCAGCTGACAGAATGCAAGAAAAGAGGATGTCAGGCTGATGTCAGTCACCTGGGACATGTGGATCCATTTCTTTGTTATTGAAGGCAATCCTGTTTTTTTTTTTTTGTTCACTGCAGCATTGTTTTAAAAGTTGTCAGGTGTTTTCATCCTGGTTGTGCTTTCTGTTCCTGAGACTTTCTCAGCTCCAAAGTGGAAGACCTGGATAAATAATAGAGTGTACAATCACCACTCTATGCTACCTTGCTCCTGTAGAAGCCTTATCTTGAATATATATCACTCTTCATCTGATATCTTTTCAGGGAGTGACAGTTTCTTGCAGCTTCTTTTTGCTAGGTGCAAAAAGCCTCTTCTGGTCTCTGGCCATTTAGGTTTCCATGAATACTGTTTATCTGATGACTGCTGTCTGCTCCTCAAATATGAAAATAAGCATTTCTTTGCTGTTTCCACAGAGGAGTTTATACTCACTGACAGCCTAGTATAATTGTAGATGTAGTTTAACAGATAATATACTCATTTCCTATGTAACTCAATGGCTGCTTCAACTGGAGGGGCCTTTCTTCCACCTGAAATAGTTATTTCTGTCTTATGAAGTCCTTCAAGACACAAACTATTTCTCCAGTTCTGTTTCTGCCTTATCTATTCATCCTGTAGAAATTATGCACAGGTTTGACAGTGTACAAACAGGTTTTTCCATTCTGACATATTTAAAATATCTCTGTTATAGGACAACTTTTCAACTGCCAGAAATAGCAGATAATATATCTGACCTTGCAGGGGCTCTCTATTAACTTTTTAAGTCTTTAGTTGTCGTTTTTTTCTGATATTTTCCACTAAAATTCTTAGCCTGTGCCTAAATCTAGATCAGCTATTTTTTAGTTCAGGTGAAATTTTTCTTCTAAATTTGTTTTCACTCACAGATGAATAGTAAGTTAAGGGAAGTGCAGAAATGCAGACAACATAGAAAATAATTAATTTACATGAAACTAGCCCAGCTTCAATGTCACTGGGATCAAACAGAAGCTGCATAATTTCAGGTTTATGCTTCCAAGAGCTATTCTGAATGTGAGTATTTAGTCCAAATTTTCTAATAGGAAATGGTACTTGTTTTGGGAAAAAAACTTTTTTTTTTTAAAAAAAAGGATTACTTTTGCTTGATTTAATGTATTATTCATCAATCTAAAAACCAACAACCTCCCCCAAAAAATTAACCCCCCCCCAAACAACATCAAGATTCAAATAAATAAAGGAACAGGAAACGGTATAATGAAGAAAAAGAGAAAGAAATGTACTATCTGAATGTACACTAGAGTAATGATCTTTATCTGTATGACAAATCTCTTGGATGATATCATGATGCATCACATCATAAAAGAGACTGAATATATTTTAATGCACTTTTAATCTAACTCATGCTACTTATTTCATTTTAAATTCCCACTGCATTAATTTTGTCCCCTGAAGAGATTACAGTTTGTGTTTCTTGTGAATGTTATGCTTTGTTCTCTTAACTTCAACACAAAGTTTAATGCTACTTTAATCATGAAAATGTGAATAGAGCATTCTATACAATGAATAGAGTTTAAAAAACTTTTAGTTAAATGTTAAAGTTTAATGGCTTTTTTCCCCCTTTGGTGCTGCTCAAATATATGTTTTTTTCAGTTAGTGTTCCTTTGTGGAACATATCTCTTTCTTTTGTGGTTTTTTTTAATTGAAAGGCTTTAAACTGAATATTTTTTAATTAAAATTGAAGTGCGTTGATTCAAGATGCTGCAGTAATGAGATGTAGAAACTGTATTTAAGTTAGCTTGTTCCCAAGTCTCCTCTCTAGCACAGGCATTTTGACTAGATTATCTTTCAATGTGAAATGCTTAGACCAGATAATTGTGTAATATTTTGCTTTTCTTCATCAGTGGAGAAGACTATGATCTCCTTGGGACTATATTCTGAGAGGCAGAATTGACAAAAAGAGAAATGGAGTATAAAATACCTGAACTATGCATAGGGATAAATGCAGCAATGTTCCCCAATGACAGTATTTTAGCTTCTGGGTAATTTTACATAGAATAAATTACATTTTTATTGGAGAAAATGCCTGCTGTCCAGACAACTTTTGCAACTAATTTTCTGCACCAACAGACAGGGTCAATTTTGGTTAAAAAAGGACATTCATCTTCCAAAAGTTTTTTTTTTGTTTGTTTTTTTGGGGTTTTTTTGTTTTTTTTTTTAATTTTTAAATCAGAATTTCTTCCATTACCCAATATATGTACATCCTTCTCTTGATTTTTACTTTTTAATTATTCTGAGATGTTTATATACTCCCTCATTACTTTGTTGGTTTATATAATGTTTTACATAGATGGTTTCAATTAAGTTTCCATTGATGCCTTTTTTACCTCTTTTAGTCATTGGTAGCCTTATGCAAAAATTGTTGGGCCTTCCCTTATCAGTAATTCTTGGGCTGCATTTGTATTTCTGATTAGATATAACATCATCTCTGATTTTTATCCAGGGGATCACCAAAGAGTCCAACTGTCTCCTGTACACCCAGCAGTCAATGCTGCAAATGTCCAAATAAATTCAACTAACCTGACCATTTACTCTGAGTGCCATAGTCCTGCCCTTGCTTGTTTCTTTCATGTTATGAAAACAAAGTCCTAAAATGAAGTAAGAGGCAGAGACGCAGTCTGCTCTAAAGCTGACTTTTTTAATACACTATACTACTTCAAATATCTTCTCTCCATGGCTAAAGTGAAATGTTTCATCTTTGCAACATGCTTCTCTTGGTTCTATTGATTTTCTACACTCTGTCTGTTCTTAAGTAAAATAAGTAATCTTTGTCCTCTAATGTTAAATGTCAGTCACCTTGGCTCATCTCTCTCCTCTCTCACAAGCTCTGAAGTGAATGACTCATGGGTATATTCTCATGGGTATATATAGCTTGTAGTGCTAGCAAGATATCTGAAGGGGAGCTGAAGGACCTACAAGAGGGTCATGTCTTACTGTGACTCCACATGTCAACATCTTGCTCCCTTTCCTCCACCTTGGGTGCAGAGCTGCTCACTTCTCCTGCTGCACACTTCAAGAGCTTTAGTTTTCCGGAGGTCACCAAGACCTCCCATCAGTAAGCTTCATCTCTTCAGACTTGTTGTTCTAAGCATTCTTCTAGTGCAAAAGTCCCTTCATACTTCTGAGATACTTTTCTGTTATTTTTTCATCTCCTCCCCCACCCCTAAAATTTGCAAGCCTGCTACATGACTGTAGCCTACATGCTAGAATTGGTTGCTTTGTTTTCTGATAAGTGCTTGAGAGAAGGGTTAGGCAATCCAAGCCTGCAAAGCTCTGAAACCTCAGAAACACCAGCTTGGGCAAGACACTTGATTTCTTGCCTGTGAATGTTGTCATATGTTTAATAGCTCTTCACATACAACTTTGGATGTAGTAAGAAAACACAATCAGGTGTTTCAGCTTAGACTTCAAAGATTGAGATCATATTTGATGTTTTTGTTCTAGGGTCAGTTCCTTGCTCTTCTATGCAATGGAGAGCTCAGTTGTGCTGGGGAGGACACAACTGAGATACACTGCAGATGTTGGAAAAATGTCCTGTACATGGATTGTTAAGCATAAACCACTCCTTTAATCCAGGTGTTTCCATGTACAATTCATTTCACCGAGACACACAAGATTTTATATGCAAACTAGCTGTAAAAAGCATAGCAGGGAAAAGTTCTGTCTTCAAGGCTGACATTGTAATCTATTCAGAGAATTAAGTCAACTGTTTTCTTAACGACACAAAATTCAGGAATATTTTGTTGACTGTTTGTCAGGTGAACAAACAGTGCTTCACTTTGTAGTTATTTTCCTTCATATCAACCATTTCAATAGAAAAAAAGGGTTTTTCTATGACTCAGAATACATCATCTTCAGATGTTACTCAGGCAAATTCCATTTGGATTAAACTTTCAGTAACTCAGTTGCAGAGTTATTACAAAAATTCCTTTCAAATATTCAAATATTTCTGGATTTATGTGCACAGAAATGATGTTTTTACTCGAGGAAATGTTGCTCATCTTCTGTGGGCAAAACCTGAAAATTACATCTGTGTTTCTCCCTTTATTGCTGTTAATCACAAACAAAAAGTGGTCCTGAGTCAGTGGAAATGCAGAAATATTATTATGGGTAGCCAAAGTTTCTAACCATCTTTGAACTGAAAATTTCCCCTTCTGTGATAAAAATTTAAAAAAGCATTAAAACAACAGGTTTATAATGCACAGAAATCAAGTGCTTGGTGGTATACACCATGGGAAAAAAAAAAAAAAAAGGAGAATATTACCATTTAATATTTTACAGAATCTTCTTATTCTTTTTCTTGGAAAGAAATACACAAAATATTTCCTGTCAAGTCAGTTGTTCAAGACACACATTAGAACCATAAATATATATAGCAAAAAACTGAGACAAGGAAAAAAAAATAGAAGAGGGCTATTGAAATTCAAATGGAAAATTCATGGATGTAATAAATGAAAATCTTGCTTATAGTAAATAAAAATCTAAACATGAGAATTAAGAAATGGTAAACATAAACCAACAAAAACTTAATACCTAGCACAGCATAAATTATAACAAAAGTCCTCAGATGATAGAAATATGAGTAAAGTTCTTTGGTCATTACATTAGGATGCAATTCTAATTTTCAGCGTCACAGGAAGAAACACGCTGATTGTTTCCCTTTTTTATGGAAAAAAAATCCTCCTTTCTTTGTGGAAGATTTTATTACAGACAGGTTTTTTTAGTTTCAGAAAGAGGTTTTGAATTACAGTAGTGTGACATCTGTTTTTTTCTAAAGAAACTGTCTTCTCAACACTCTTGAATGAAGGAAAGAAATATATTTATAGTTCACTATTGCCCTCTTGTGGAAAGAAATAAAAATAAAGATGTGCATCATAAACATAAAATCCAAACCAAGAACTGATTACTTAGATCTTAGTTCAGAAACCTTCATGCATCTTGTGCCTTTAGTTTGGATTCTGATTTGGTCCTATGTTATAATAGTTTTTACTCTTGGTGCATTAAATAAAAGTTATTGTCTTTAAACCACTCCTGGGATATTGCCACCTGTAACATTTAACCCTCCAGAGTATCAAGGGTGGTTTCAACTCTGTACCAGAAAGTCTTTTCAAGTAAGAATGACATACTGCCACAAGCAGGTCCTTAAAAAGCAAGTTCTGCTGCTGCACTGAAATGTTCAGCAGCTCTAATGTGAATCTGTAACTGATGTTAAGAAAATGAGTGGCAAGGTTATTCGAAAAAAGCAGAACAAGTGATGACTAGCCATAGAATTAAACATAGAAATACATATAAACATCACTTATGCATTGAAGATATGTGAAAGAACATAGTTTGAAAATTTCACAAAATTGTCCAGACTTACTTTACTATACCACTTTTTAAGATTATACAAACTTATTTAAAATGTACTTATGAAAGTGCTGAACTAACTCCTACTTGCTCCTGCTTTCTTGCTCATCTACCCCTCCAGGTATGTGTCAAGGTCTTTATAATTAGGACAGAGAGGTCTGTATCCCTAGGATTCAGTCTAGGATTCTGTGGTGCCCTTTCCCATCACATTGAATGCCTTAGAAAGCCTCTCTAGATGACTGAAGATCCGTGATGTGCTTTGCTGCATGTCTCTTTACTCTCTTCTTTGTCTGTCTAAGTTTGGCCATTGCACATTAAAATGTCACAATACACTTAAGTTTTCTTTTGCTTTCTTTTTGAAAAGAGTGGATTCTTAATGTCTGGAACCGCTGCTCTGAGAAAAGAACATTTCCTCATTAAGATGACACAAAGCCTAGATTTATAGTGGGAGGATTATTTTGTGCACCATCTTCTCTAGGACTCTATATACTCTGGTGAATCATTCACAGTGGCCAAAGAAATGGTGATAAAGAGGGTTTGTGTCTTACTTAAGTTCCAGTTTCAACCAGGGAGACAGACTTGAATGGCATGTGAGTTTTTGTTTTTCCTTTTGCATGAGATAAATCTATTCTATCATTTCATTTCCATTTTCTGTTACCAAAGGAAGTAATGAAAGATCAGAAGTTTGGCACTGGAATGTCAGGTATCTTCTCTAGCTTCCACTGGAATCTCCCCCGGATGTAATGATATAAACAGGATTTCAGACTTTATGTCAGATCCCTTTTAACCACCTGATTTAACCCTGCTAGAAATATTTCCCTCCCTTTATGTTCCACCAACTCCAGAGTTCCAATGCTCCAATAGTCAGACCTGCACATTGTAACAGTTCAGTGTGGAGAAGACACTCATTTGGAACTCCACACTACTCTTTTTGACAGTAGTCATGGACTAGCAATGCACTGAAACTGGTCAGATCATCCACCATTTTAAAGGAAAAGTTGTCCTTTTGCTTTCTGTATACACTTTCACAATCATTCTGACATCCTAGCAGTGGAAGCTTCCTAAAAGTATGGACTTGAACAAGAAACCCCAAAAACCCCCCCAAAAAACCCGTGAAAGTTGTTTTTGATATTTACCCTTTATTGAAACTAACTGTGATATGCACTTACAAAAGATGATTACAGGTGGAGATGCTTAGCACTGCAGCTGATTTCAAGCCCGATTATGCAGTGCAGAGTGAATTCCCAAGCATTAGATAGGGAAGGTTGTGATTCTCTGACATTTTATAGGGAAAAAAGCCAGATATGCCATGTCACCACAAGGGTAGGGCTTGGGAAAGAGCTGTTGAGAGGATGCAGAGTGGCACAGAATCACATCTGCTCTGTAAGCAAAAAGGTGTACAATTCATCTGACTCATGAAGCCTAAGCTATGCAATTGCTATACTCCTGTGTTTGCAGGCTCAGGTTGCTATTGCCCTAGGACACTGACAGCATCCAATTTGCTACTTACAACACTGAAACACCCGAAAAATATTTTGATTATTTAAAGGTGGTAACTTTCTGGTAACAGAGTTATTGTTTGCTGATAAGAACTAGCAAAACCAGTGAAAACAGCCCTTGATGTAGTCTCTAAAATGGAAAGACTCAAGGCAAGTATTTGATATTGGATCAAATTAAAAAGAAATAGATTTTCTGTAGTGCTTACTGAGAAGTAGTGTACTGCTGGAGTCTGCAGAAAACAAAAGACTGCTTACCCTTAAGAGTTCACTTTTAATTCAGATCCTGAGTGAAGGAGAGACTTTCAAATATTAGAAGTAATATACTAGTTTTTACTTTATTAGTATTTAGTTAGTATTTAGTATTAGTATTTCTCTGGCATAGTAGTGATGACATCAGCAGCCCCTAACCTGTGATCTTTGGAGACATGCAGCCATCCTTCAGACTGGATGGTATTTGGTGTATTCACAGGATAATGCAGAACTGAAAATGAAAAGCATGGCACATAAAGCAGAAAGTAAAAAAAAAAAAAAAAAAAAAAAAAAAAAAAAAAAAAAAAAAAAAAAAAAAAAAAAAAATAAGTTAGGAATTCCCCTCTGCCAGTTCTTGACATCGAACCTGAGATTATTCTGAAATACAGTTAAAATGTAAATCACCACTTGATGTCACCATTGGTCTGTACCTGTGCTGTGTAGTTCTTCAAGAACTCCTGCTGAATATCACACAGAAATTATAAATTCAGTTGAAGTATTTAGACACCTATTATGATGTTAAGTATCTATTTTTTGGTCCCATCTAAAATACTGGAAGTACAGGTGGACTGGATTTGGAGCACCATAAAGACATCATGAAAAGTAATTTGAAAGGTGCTGTTTCTGATTAAAATCTGTTTAGATAAGGATATTTGCAATAACCAGCACAGCAAGTCTGATTATTGCAGTGTATTATATAAAAATTACTACTATCCTACTGCAGAATGAAAAGGAAAGAGTACATGGACAGAAGAGTCAATGCCTCTAGCAAGATGAAATTAAGAACTACAAGGGTTGATGAAGGTATAAGAAAGATATTTGAAATCTTGTTTTGAAAAAGTTGGGACCCTCTTTTCCTATTCAGGGAGGAAGAAAAATATTCTGTGTTCAAATTTCCTCTGTTTCTAACAAGCATGATGAGGCTGAATTGCAGTGTGTTAGTTCTGAACATCTGTTCACTGATTTAGGGGTTTATTGAAGAGGAGTTTGGCAGCTTAGGTTGAGGAGTAATTTAAAGGAATACTACCATGTATAAAATACTGCTTGCTATTAACAAGTTGTCTTTTCTCAGCAGCTGCCACACTGTAAAATTAGAATTGTGTCTAAACTAAGTGGAAGTGGTCACAGCACCAAGTCTGAGAGAGAAAAAGAAGTGTTTGGACAATAGTGTCAGGCACAGTATGTGATTCTTGGAGCTGTGTGTGATACAACATTGTGTACAGGATACCAAGTAGGACAGAAAGTGGAATTTCCCAGCAGCTTGAAACAATCCCGTTATTGATATTTTACCTGAACTTTTGGACTGCTCTAATTTTTTACCTCCCAGCTAGGCATACTCTGAGTCAGCAAGCCTCAGCTGAACCTAGCGTTCAGTTAATGTGATATGTTCTTATGGCTCTGTTTGGACACTCAGCATGCTGCTCATTCTCTTCCACAACAGTACTGCCCACAGCTTGTATAGGCTGAACACCAAGAGGTCTATACAAACATCTTTCTAATGCATAAATTATTTAGAATATATAAGAAAATATAGTTATTCTAGACTTCCAGTCCATTTTCTATCTGATAGTCATCGGCTAATGCTGTTCTTTTCATCATTTGTGTGGTTTGCGTGTTGCAATCACTGGAATAATTCTCTTTCAGGTCTGGACAGCGATGACTCTGCTCACAGACCAGGAAAATGTTTCCCAGGGAAGTTCCCAAGCTACTCTAGCACCGGGTACATGCTGAATATGTGAAATTTGCTCTGAAGTAAATGGAAATTGGTAGTGCTCAGAAATTACTAGTATTTTTCCTTTCGCAATGCTGAACGAATAAGCTAATTCTATCCAATTTCAAGCTCCTTTCAGCATAATAGTTTCAAAATTGAAGCTCAGAGTTTATCACTTGACTCTCATTTCAATAAAGAGAGGCTAAAAAATCAAAACGGTCAAGGGGCAGTGGGAACAAATTTAGTTAGCAAGCAAAAATAGAAAAGTGAAGTAAAGAGTAAAAAGCAAATTCAGAGTTTGAAATAGGACTGGCAGAAAAATGGAATAAAGGTAAAGTATAATGCATACACAGAGGACACATAAATTATTCCTTTGGTCAAAAAGTTAAGTGTGCTTTTGTAGTCATAAATAAATACTCTGTCAATACATTGGTTTGTATTTGATAATATAAATAAATTATACTTTAAAAAATCACTATTCGTATATAACCAAATATAATTTGTGAATTAATTTAATAAAATGACTGTATTCTAAACAGCTTTCTCATCTCAACAAAATTAAACATTCAAAAATCATCAGAGTCCATATCTTTACATATAATTTTTTCCTGTATCATGTGATAACATAGAAGAACAGTCCTAGGAATTCAGCTAAATAAATCTGGAGTTTGGGAGGCAGTATCACAGACATCTTATATATTATCTTTTTTTTTTACATTACCCCTCAAAATGTTAACAGAAGTATCTGATTCTTAGACCTTATCTTCAGTGTAAGTCTAGATATGTAGATAGGATGCACATTTTTATACGGGCATAAGTAAGTATGTTTATATATATATATTATATACAAATACAACATACATACATACATACATACATATATATAATATACATATACATATATACATATACATATACATTTACATACAAATTAATTCATATTTATATATATTATATATATTAATATATATATTTTATATATATTATATTATTAATATATATATATATATATATATACACATATACCCATTCACATTTAAAGTGCTTGGGTAGTCACTGGGGCAAAATGTTAATTCTTGGTTTTTATTTTTTTAAACAAATTTTTCATTTACTCATTATTCTTTTAGCAGGGTCGGCCAGAGAGATACTCATGATTTTTTGTCTGTGTAACTAAACTGCAGTGTGGGGAATCTGATCATCTATGTCACTTAGGCAGGATAATTATTCAGCTATGAGTAGAAACCACAAAGAACAACATGAAGTTTAACTTAGGATTCCCCCATTTTCAGCTGCTTCTGAAAGTGTGTCATTGTGAAATGGAGAGGTATTGACAGGGATGAGCATTTTCAGGATTGGTGCTTTTGTTCAGAAATTAATTCTGTGGATCAGGGTAGCTTCCAAAGGGCTTATATCCAAAGCTTAGGCTGTATTTAACTTTAAAACTCTCACCCAGAACACCTCAGCATCTCCATTTGCACTGTGAAAATAAATAACATGCACAAGGTGACTGCAATATCCCTTTCTTTGCACTCCGAATTGTGTGACATCTACTTAATCTCTTTCTGGTGGTAACAAGCCACACAAATATTAGTTCACCTGGTATGTCCTTCCTCTCACAGCTGAGCTAACGGACTGATGGAAGAGGGAGTGGGGAGGTCATTCAAATCTTTCAGTGTCCTGTTACAGTGCAAAGGCATGTGAGCGGTAGATTTTGTTTGATGTTGATGCTTTCAAATGGATTCAATATTTTCCACTTCCACAGGTATCCCTGACTTCGGTTTCTACTACAGGACAAGGTACACAACATAACAGAACCATCACAGTAGGGCTAAACTGCAACACATATTATTCCCTTTCTAGTTATTATCATCATATTTACTTTTTAAATAAAAATTCTGTTGGGATCATTAGAAGAGTGAAGCCAAGTAAACAGCACTGTTTTGTAAGCATTCATGTGACTCTGACACAGAATCTGCTTCATCCTGGTACATGACATACATGTTTTCTGTGAAAAATCAGAAAATCATCATTTAATTATTCAAAGGTTTGGAAAAAACCCAGTGTTGGTTCCTAGAGATGTATAAAGAAAGGAAAAAGTTGTTTGCCGAAGGATTTACAAAATTTGGAATTTGGTTTCAGTCTGAGTTGGAACTCAGAATGCAGAGAATATTTCTCTGCATGTTTTGAAGGATCCAAACCCCCTGATAAACACTACTTTTAACCTTTGTCCATGGAAAGGGCTTCCTAGGCTTTGGGATGAAACAGAATTCTCAAGAACGTAAATTAGATAGTAGCATAATATGTCAATATTCACAGGGTGAGAAATTTAGAGTTTTGTGTTTGTTAGTATGGTAAGTAGATGAAGACAAGATGTTTTTAGTCTTCCTTCTTCCTCTACTCCATATTCTGCAGTGTTTGGGACACAGGATGATTGGCTGAAATTTGCTGCAGTGCAGAGTTATGTGAGTAGAAATTTAGTTGGTTATTGGTAGAAAAGCAGAAATAATGTATATTCTTGGTGATAATTGGGTGAATTATCTTTAAAAAGAACCTTGATTCTGTGTGTTTGGGACCTTTTGGTGTCTGTTCTCCCTCATGCTAAGCTGGTGTAAAGCCTGGTGTGCCGAAGTTGCTGATAAGAAAACAATAAACAACCTGGAGAATGAGAACAAACAAGAGTCCCATTTGCCTCCTTTTTTAATGAGGACTTCTGCAAAAGGTCTCCCTGATCAGGGGAGAGACTTGTGGGAGTGGAAGAACTGCCACGACACCAAGATGACACCAAGGAATGACCCAACTGTTCTGATTCACAGTCTGTATGAGCCTTCAATGCACAGCAGACCTGTAGGTGCTCCTGGAAATAAATCATGCCCCAGAACTGTTTGAATTCACCTTCGTCAGAGGCTGCCAAGACAGCAACAAGTTACAGAACAATAATGACAAGCACACAGTATGCTAAAGACAAAAAACTCAAGTGCTTAAATGTCATCACTGTGACTCCTGTGAAGAAGGGATTGTCCTGACCCAGAAAATCTGAGGCCACAAACCACGAGTGGATTGACTGTGTTAAACAAAACATGCCATTCTTCAGGGTCATATTGATTATGTACATGTTGTGGGAATAGAACCAGTTATGGAAATTTAGATAATTTTGTGAAATACCAAGTGAGGCAGGCAAAGCCAAAAAGATACAGATGTTTGCTTATAGGCACAGATCCCTTTATGGAATCCCATGGCAAGCAATATGTTGATGCAGGACTGACTGACACACTCCAGCTCACCACGAATTTAAAGAATAACAGAATTAGGTAGGCAACACATCTGACATAAAATGGAAATGCCAGAGGGCTGGAATGTCAAAAGCATTCTGGATTCTGCTTTCTAGTGAGAAAAAGCTTTAAATTTTATCCTGAAAATCTGTGAATGAACATGCAAAGGAGCAAATCGAGGATTGTCAGTCCATTCCTTTGTTCTCAGAACAAATATACTTAGTTCTTCAGGACATATTAGAAAGATGATCATTAATAGTCACCACAATTACTTTGTTCAGAGCATTTTGCCAAGTATTGTCATAATACTTAATGGGGATAGGTAAGAGAAAGGATATTTGACAGAAGTTGGCTGAAAGGAAGAAAAGACATGATTACCATACTGGCTGCCTGAAAGTGCACTAATGATAAGTGAAAGTAGATAGCTCAGCTTCCATGGAACCTCGAGCAGCAAAGCATTTTCTATATTCTTCAAAACACAAGGGAAGACTTTAAATGTTTTGGACAGACTTGATCAATAAATCCAGTCTAAAAAGAATCTGACATCCAGCAGTC
Organism: Sitta carolinensis; assembly: GCA_032173965.1. Taxonomy (NCBI): domain Eukaryota; kingdom Metazoa; phylum Chordata; class Aves; order Passeriformes; family Sittidae; genus Sitta; species Sitta carolinensis. Next base: position 99,642,654 of record CM063284.1, on the reverse strand, counting down.
ACGTATCCTGTCAGGTATGCCGAGAGCAAAATGGAAACCATTGATTTGTTTGTCACCAAGCTTCCCTAGGTAGCAAATTTTTCTGAGCCTTAGATGTGCACAGATGACATTACAGAGGGACCAAATAACTTAAAAGTGAATTTCAACTGGAGACACTTTCTGTGAACAGGAAATGACAGAGAATTCTCCATGTACCACATGGGACATGATGCGATGTGTCTTTTTTTTTTTTCTTTTTTTTTTTTTTCTTTTTTTTCCTCCATGGAACATCCTTCAGAAATTAGGAGGAAGAAGAACTGTAGATCACTTATGGTGAGATATTGGGATTTTCTGAAGTGAGGCAAATATTTTCACTGATTTTAAGAACAGTTATGTTCACTTTTAATGGAGATTTTAATTACTGACAAAGACTGTTTGGTCTTATCAGAACAACTAAAGACATACCTTTTCATAAGCATCCCCAAGTCAACATGCTGAGTATTTGAAGCAATTTTTCTGACAGGAGGAGAGAGGTCTTACAGTGCTAGTGCTTTAATAGAAAGGACTCTGTGGGATATGAAATACTCAGCACTTTCAATAAAGCTCAGTGCATCATTATTAGAGGAGGTAGTTCATTTTGATCTCAAGTTCTGTGTTTGCAGTGCTTTAGGTAGTTTTACATTTACCCATGCTGTTTTGTTTTTTTCTCTGCCAAACAACAGTCAAATCTAAATGCTTCATAAAGGAGCAATCTATGAGCAGGAGTTCTTTTGTGCCTGATAATCTGAAAACAGGGCTTCTAGCATGTGGCACTAGATTTCTTTATATGAATTTGGCCAGTCTTAACCATACAATGCATTGACCCTTGCAAAAAACTTTCACAAGTGCATCTACAACATCAGTTATTTCCTTTACTTTGATTATCCACACATTTTGCATCACATGGTCTGCTTGAATCCAATCTTTGCAAAGCAACTTAGCATCAGAGATAATACTTAGTGATGGAGTAATTACTAAACGAATATTTTGGGAGCCAGGAAGGACTTTTTGAAGCCAGAAACAAAACGGGAGACTTATTTAGAGGCTACCTATGGCATAAATGCAACAACAGATGAAGGAAAGGGGTGTAACACTGGCTGACATAGAAGAGGACAATGTGAGGTGTTCTCTCCTTTATTAAGATAATTACAGTTGTTGATACTATTTTTGTTCTTATTGGCATCTAGTTTTCCCCAGGAGGTATTTCTTTTAGCTTTAAACTACTCATGAACTACGTAGAAATAAAGTGTATTTTCCTTTGGATCAATGTTATGACAGCAGAAAGCAAATAAAAAAGAGAGAAGAGGTGAAATTTCCATCTCAAAAATAATTTGCTTTCAGAAAAATATTTGTGGGCAAAAAATGGTGAAGATGTTGTAGATAATAATAGGAAAGTCAATAGCATTGTGAATAGGAGCAGAATCTGGAAAGACATGCTTAAGGAGCTAAGGTTGTAACTGTAATAAGATGCTGATGGACAAGGTCAGTCTAATCCTACGTGGAATAAAGTAGGGAAGGTTTCCTGCATCTTTTACTTCTGTTTTTCCTTTTATTAACTTCAGAAACACAATCCCAAATGACATCCATGCTCTAAAATAAAATTTAATTACTGTCTTATAAGTAAATTCAGAAAAACCTTTTCAAACTGAAATGTTAATTTTAATGCAACATGAAACAGACAATCTGGATACTTGATTTCCCTCTTGCTTTGTTATATCCAGCCACATCTTAAAGATTGTTCTATAGTGTTTTCTTGTCTGAATATTAATAGTGCTTGATTATAAATCTCAGCGAGTATATTTTATGGAACCATGTCAATTATGTTGATTTTTATAACCAACAGGAAAAAACTAGTGTGTCTGCTAAACTGAACTTCTGTATAAAATAACCTGAGATCTGAAAACATAAATATTTTTATCACTTCAATTCTCCCTGTCAAGCTAGAATACTAACTTTGGTACAGGATAAAATATTTCCAAACACACAGATTTGGATTCCTATGTTAACCGTTTGAGTCATTGACACAGTGCCAGATTCTTCAGCCCTGACTAGCTCCCGACACAGCTGTCATGTAGAGGGCTGACCCCAGGAAGCCAGGCAATCTGGGGCGCAGCTTTAGGGCACAGGGGATTCACAACACAGCTGGTGTGGGGTCGAGGAGCAAGGCAAGAACCAGAGAGGAGCCTTCTGTATGAATTCCCAGAGAATGTTTATTCCCAGGAGGGGTCAGGGACAGAAAGCCAGAGAGATCGTCCAATACATGAGGTTATAAGCGGGGGAGGAACAAGGGACGGATACAGCACAATAACCAATAAGGGACAAGCAGGAGAGGAGTTCAAGGCGGGATGGACAGACATCATGACAACCAGTAGGAGTACTGAGGGGGGGTGGATACAACTCAACTGAACCAATTATGCATTGAGTATAACAGAACCTTCCAGAATAAGGGGAAGGGATCAGGGAGGACTGACAAGTGGATGGGCATGTCAAAGGGTAGGTTCCAGAACATAGGGTAGGGGTAAAGGGAAGATTGACACTTGAGAAGGCTGAGCCAGGGGCAGACCTTAGGGGTGATGGACAACTGGGAAACGGAGGAGGAAGCTTGGAGCAAACTAATAAAATGGGAGATACCAAGAACAAACCATAAATGGGATAACAGAAAATACATAAAGAAACACACTGCCACAAGTCATTAATTACATTTCACAGGAATATTCCTACTGGCCCTCATTTCATGTTTAATGTTATTTTCAGACATTTGACTTTCCTTTTTTCTTGGTTTGCAAGATTCTTCCTACCATAAACCCATTCCCTGATTTGACTTTTAAGGACCATGATCAAGTCCCCTCTAATGCTCCTGCTGTTACGAACAATATGCTTGGCTTATAATTATCCAAAGGCAAGTCCCCAAAGATCTAAATGAATCTTTCAACTTCTTTCTATACCATCATGATTTTGTTGAGATTATTAAAATCAGAACAGAAACGTGTTACATGAAGTGTCTGTACATCGTGTGTGGACAAGACTTTGAGTCTTGCTTGAATGCTAGCACTACAAAACATTCATGCTAAACATAATGCACTTAATGTGATTATGAAAGCCAGACTCACAGTTTCCAGTGGTTTCTACCAAATACCTTTAAAATTAACCATGAATTTCAAACTTGTTTGTATCTGTGATCACAAAAACTCACAATTGGTACCTTAGTTTCCAATGCAGTACTTTTTTTTCTGCTTTGGTTTTAGTTCAGCTACATTTAAGTGTCTGGTGTAGGGTTATAGTACTGTTGAAAGGTCCAAAACTTTAACTCCTTTTTAACTTCAAGTATGTTTTAATAATGGCATTGAAAAGGACAAAACTGAGCAACTAATATTATCCTTCTTCACTGTGTGGGATTCTGAAATAAATATAATATTGGCATGTATTTTAAAATGCTTGCAAGAAAAGGTATGGCAGCAAGAACAGTAATTAGAAAGATGCGGGGTAGAGGTCATGTCAAGATGAGTGGACCAGATAAATTTGAAAGAATAAAATATGTTATTGTAAAAAGGAGTCTGGCAAAGTACTATAAGAACTTATTAAGGGAAAATTGCTAGAGGGGCCTAAATAATGAGGAGAAGTAAAATCCAATACTAGTAGAGTGCATGGTCTTGTTACACTTTGTCTTTTAGATTCTTTGGAAAGCAATGATTATCTTTCTGGAAATGGATCAATCACCCCCAAGGCAACCTATTGTACATGAAGAAAACCATTCAGTGAGCAAGCAGCTGCAGTAGGAATATAGACTACCCTTTTCTATGCTAATTATTTTAATTGGACTATATATTTTCCTCAATATTGCATTTTTCTCAGACTTTCCATTGCATTTGCATTTTGTTCATTATTTCTCATGCATCATTAGTAGGGAAAGAATTTTTTTTAAAGATGCGATTAGGCATAACTTCAGAGATAAAATGACCATTTTGTTTTCATAAGGTTTGTAAGTAGGTCAGCTCTGCAAACCAGTAAGCTTGGCAAAGCAAGCTTTGCTGTGTCAAGGCTATGGCTTCATTAGTCCCTGAAATATCAGGATCCCATCTGCACAGATAGGAATGCAGAACTGGAGATGATGAACTGGGAGTGCTCCATGTTGCATGCTAGTATCTTTTGTGTTTCACCAAGGAACCCATGAACAGTGGGGTCAGAAGTGGATATGGTTACTCACAAAACCCTAATAATTACTTAGTCAAGGTCATCTTAAGGCGATCAATTACATCTCTTAGCTAATAAAGACAAAATAATTTCAACACATTTTCTGTGGGAGTTGGGGAAACCCTTTGTACTCTTCAGTTTGAAAATTATCAGATTTAGCATCAGGGTTTCTAGCTTGTAATGTTACAGTCACACAACTAATTTTTCAGTTTAATAAACTATCACAAATTCCTTTACTGTTTCATTGTATTTTGGTTTTCATTAGGATATGATGTTATATTTGGTTTAACAGAAGATAATATTTTGATGTGCCTGTGGTGAGAACAGTAATGGTATAAAATTAGTCCTTTTTGTTTAATGGTTTTATGTTTCTGGTTCTCTGCTGTATCATGTTATGCTGAAACACTTTTATTGGAAGTCACGGTATTGATGGTTTTCTTGCTCAGTCTACTTTATATCTTTGTACAGAAAAGATAAAGAAAAACTGTATCTAAATTTTAAGCAGATTATACATTTTTTCAGATCTTTGAAATTCAGATTGAGCCTTCTAATTCACATTAATTGCATCAATTAAAACACTTAGAAGGATAACAAATCATTAGCTACATGTACCAGACTATTCAAAACTTTTCTAAGTAATGTAGATCAGCACGTCTTTAGTCATAATGCCGAGAAAAATACCAAAGCTGATGTACTGAAAACAATTCTCACAAAAAATTCTTGCATAATAAATCACATCTAGTCTACAATAAAATCATTAACCACTGTTCTGTTCCTCTGCTCTGAAGTGTAAATCACCCATAATGTTAACTTACTTGAAGTCACTTTCCATATAAAGTGAAAAAAAAAAAAGATTTAGTGAAAGTCCAATGAGAATGAAAATAAACTCTTATCTATATCGTTACTCATTTGATAGAATGCATATATGTTGCAAGACTGCATAAAAAAAATCCCCAAGAAGACACATCTATCTCAGAATGACTTCTTATGATCTGTTTCTTATTTTATGCACATACTAATATGTAAGCTTTGCAAAATTCCTTGTGTTAAGATACCATTGAAAGTGTAATTTCTTTAGTAAAATAAAACATAGCTTTCATTTAGCCTGACAATGTTGGCTCAGGAATATGGAATATTAGTTTCAGTAAGAATGCATTGGTTTCACTGTAAAATAAGGTTTCTTTAGTATCAGCCCTGAAGAAATGTATTGGTTTCAGCTAAAATGTATTGCAATGCTTTCACTAAAACATACAGACATTATAAAGCTGTATATTGGTTTCAGTAAAAAATGTATTCTTTCCAATGGATTCATGAGGCTTTCAGCAAGAATGTATTGATTTCATTAAAATGTGCAGCTTGAGATAAACAAAAATTCAGTTAAAATTCATTGGTTTCTGTTAAAGCTCATTGACTGAAGTGAAGAACATTCTACACTAGTTTTGGGCAGCCTTAGGGTTTTTTAAACAGTGAGTGGAGAAGTACATATAAGTAAATGCAAAGGTAATTGTAAACAAACTATTCTGTAATATCTAAAGATGTAGACATGCTAAATAAATTAGATTTTTATATTTCCATCCCATTTGCATCTGCTGCTCAGCACAGGCATAAATATTGATATAGAAAAAGCATGACACCCTTAATTCTGATGAATAGTTTTTTTAATCAGGTGTGGGTGTGGGCTGTAAGATTTTTTTAACCTGGTTAGTAATAATTAATTTTCCTGTGACCAGTTTTTAACCAGTTTGCTTTAAATTAAATTTGACATTTTCCTGCTTTATCAACAACAGGTTATTTTTGCCTTTTCAGCAATGCCAGGCATTCAATGACAAAGGCATTTATAAATATCATGAAGCTCTCCTATTGCCAGTCAACTAAATTAGGGAGAATATATTTGGTTGCTGTGACACCTTTCTTTTTTTCTGAGAAAGTTTTTATTTTTCAATGTTTTTAAATAAGTTTACATTTTACTTTTATACAGAAGTGGTGCCACTGACTTAGGGAACCATGTATGACTATAACTGAACAATCCTTGCTACATGGAGTTCATTGCTGTTCCACTTTGGAGCATTATCCTTTCCCTACACTGAAGTAGAATTCTCATGCAAAATACGTTTAAGTACACTTGAAGGGTAAGTAGTATGAATAAAGTTTCAACTACTTCAATTTACTTCTGTAATTAAACAGAAGAAAGTAGGAATATTGGACTGAAAAACTAGTCTATCATGCTTTAGTCTCATGTCCTACAGTTCCAAACATGAAAAATGCCTGGATGCTGCTAGAAGAAGTTACAATAAATCATACATAACAGATTTCCTACAGATTTCCTGAGAGGATGACCACGATTTTTTTTAATTTTTTTTTTTTTAATATTTTTAGTGGCTTTTTTGGTGTATTTTCCTTGTAGCTCTGTACAATTTCTGCTGCAAAAACTGCATTCACAGCACCCATGGCAAGGAGTCCTGCAGCTGATCTCCCCTCCACCAAGAAGATTCTTATTTTTGGATATTGTTTTGAATATGCAGCTTGTTGCTATTACTTTTTCATTCAATCATAGAATCATAGAATCTTAGAATGGTTTGTGTTAGAGGGAACCTTAAAGACCATGTAGTTCAATCCCTCTGCCAGCGTTGGACAGTGACACCCTCCAATAGTTATGTCCTGATCTGGAAAACATAATGAATTATCTTTTTTGACCCTGCAACTCACAGTTCTGCAGATACCTGCCCCATATGACTGTAGCTGTCCTTTTTCTAATAAAAAACCTATTTTATTAAGCCACTCTTTGTATGAAAGTTGTTTCATAGCTCTGGTTTTACTTGTTGCCCTGTTTTTTGTTCATTCTGCTAGATCTTTTTAGTGACATGAAGACAAGAACTGCACATTGCACTCAGAAAACTTTGGCACTATAGGTTTTTCTAGTTTCATCGCAAATTGTCTTTCATATGTTTCTTTTATAAGGCCAGTGTTATGTCTCTTGAAACTGGGGCAACTTACTTCTCAGTTTTCCAAATGCATTTTATTTTCAAATGCTTTCTCTCACACTGTTTCATAATACTGTAATACCACTGTAAACATTTAGATTTCAGATACCTCTTTTCATCTCTCTTGGCAGATGTAGAAAAAAAAAGATAACAAGCTGTGGTAGAAGAGTTAAGATTGCCTTAAGATTGAGAGGTATTCTGTTCAAATCCGCAGCAGCAAGAGGATGGACCCGATTGTTTCACAAATCAATGCAGTTTATCAGCACTCTTATGCCTCACCCTGATGCCAAGGGTCAGCAACTCACTCTGTAAAAAAGAGGGGTTTTGCCAGCCTTCTCAAAAGAATCAGTCAACTGTTGCTCCTCTTAATTCCCAGGACCCTGGCTTGGTACAAAGCTTTGGAAGTGCAATATATAACTTGTGAGAGGAAAGAACTGCACAGGTGGATGATGCCAGAAGACACTTCCCATGTATTGAATTACATAGGATATATGATGAGAAAATGAATTAACTAAATTGACTCAATATGAACATTGTTATTAGCAAAGCAAAAGCCGTGCCTGGAAAGAGCAGTGCTGAAGGGTGCAATTTCAAGCTCAGTTTCTGACTATCCCTGCAGCTGCTACTTGCTGTGCCATCAGCTATGCAGGGACCATCCCAGTGGTAAGCCATCCTCTTTGCAAGTTTCACAGCAGCTTAACTGCTGTCAGTGTTGACCTGTACAAATCTATGCTCCAGCCCCTCCTGACTATGTATTGATAAAATATATTTATTATATTTAATAATAATATTGTTTATATCATGTCTTGTAATCTAAAAGCTCATGGTTGAGCAACAGGCATTTTGGCTTAATATCGAGGCATGTATCTCTCTTTAAGACTTTTAAAGCTTTCACAAGAACCTGGAGTTTTTCTCAGTAGATAACGATACTGCAGGGCTGTAAAGACTGGCCAGCTGAGCTGGAATCAAAGAACTAAGGTACAGAAATACAACCAAGATATTTTCCCCATAGAAAATATCTCCATAGAAGCAACTTTTGATAGATGCCAAAATCTTCCTTTAAGTAAATCTACCTTGCTGATTAACTGAGATTGAAAATTTCCTAGGCCATTGGATTCACTGAATGTCTTGACTTCATTTGTGATAATGTTGCAGGTAACTGCTTTCAAGTAGAGTTCTACTGTGAATGAGAATACCCTTAGATCAGAACTTTGCTATTTTATTAAGAATTTTACTCTGTCTCTGATTGTTTTTATTTTTCTGATGCAAACTTATTAGCAACTGTAAAACACGCCCTCTAAAATTGCTGGAAGCAGTGGCTTCCAGAATAAGTTCAGACAAAGCAAGTTGTAATCAAATTCACTTTTGCTTTGAGTCCCTGTTCGTGTGTTGTTTACTTAGAGAGTTCATGGCTTTTTTGAAAGTTACAGCTTTGGTAGGATCTGATGAATATACGACATTGAAGAAGGGTTTGGAAATAGAAATACAGTTTAACAATCCAAGTTATGTATCCTCCAAGTTAATTTATGAATGTCCTTCAGCAAGTAGACTTAGTTTCTGGACAATACTCAATATACCAAGTTCATTCAAACCTACAATTGTTTTCAAACACAAATTACTTTGACAGTTTTTAATTAGGTGTGCAGTCTCCTAGAAGGAAAAAGAACCCAGACCTAAATAGCTGGGCATCTTAGTGGAATGTAGGGTTTTTAAACCAGGGCATACAAATATGCTCAGTCAAATCAGGGGAAAATATTTTTTTTTTCCACAGCTCATTCTGGAAAATACACTTAATGAATCAGAGATCACCTTGTCAAATTCTGTGCCCCGAGATATGAAGACAATTGTATTGTGTGATTCAAATCACAGTTGTCAATATAGCAGCCATGAAGGCAAATTTCCCTTTTATCAGTTATGCAAGGCTATGAAGGGGAAGGTCTTTCTGTCCTGTGGCCCAGGACCAACCACATCACCTGCTGTAGAAGAGGGTGCCTTCTTGAGCCATAATATCTTGGCAGTAGCTCAGCTGCGCCACACATTTGCTTCAGTCTTGCTCCCCTTCCATGTGAAACTTTTGTGTGACTGTGGCTGTGTGTACAGACACTGCAGTAGAAGCTTATAGAACAAGACTGGTGCTTGCTAATTGTTATTAGAGCAAAATAAGAGCACACAGATGCAAAAAAGCATTATTGCTAATTGTTAAAATATTCCCCAGAGGGGCAACTTCTCTGTGAGGAACCCCAGAGCATAGAATTAGAAAACAAACTAAAACTTCACAGGCACATTAGGCATCTTTCACCTCACAGGAAACATGAAGTCCAGTTGCTGGGGATCAGGAGAAAAATTAAGTAAAAGCCACATTGTGCAACAAAGTCAGTGATGTGTGGGAAAAATGACTTTGAGCCAGAAGAGTTTTTCATTTTAATGGCATATACTGAGATAAAAAAAGTATGATAGAAAAGAGGATAATGATATTATTGATAATAGTTATAATAATGATAATGGTAATAATGCTTAGAAGCCCTTAAAATTAAAACCAAACCCCTTTTGTTAAGTGCAGAGCTACAGTGAAGAGAGGTTTTATTTCCTCATGGAATGACTACAGATTCTTTCTATTTGCTGTGAAGTACTCTACTTATATTTCTCCCTGGCTCCATTTAAACTCTTCCCTGTCTGGAGTCTTTGGACAGGTTTTATCTGAAGAAATAAAACAGAATAACCTTTTTCCTGCTGAGGAGATTCCTATACTGCAGTGACATCATTAACCATAAAGCACTCTTACACATTTCACACCTGGATGTCTTAAATAGAGGATGAATGAAATCATGTTTCTAAATCAATTTCTCCTGATATTTACATTTCACTGCTGCAGTAATAGGCAGACTGAATCCATTTAAAGTTTCTCTTATCCACTGACTGAATGATATATATTTGCCTTAGAAAAAAATAGTCTGGATTACTGTATTCCTTAAGAGAGCTCTCTCACAAGCCCCTAGACAGTGTTTCAAACTCTAAAAATTCATCTGAAAGAACAATTACCTGGATAAACTGTGGTCTCTGTAGTATTCAGGTGAAAAGGGCATAAACAGGCCAATACCTCATAGTACGGTAAAGAAAAGCTTCCTTTCTTTTCCTCCCTCACTGAAAAAGATGTACTACTTTATATTTAAAACTTTATTTATCCTTTGGAGTTTCTCATGAAATAGTAAATCATATTATATATAGTATTTTTTCACTCAAAACACTAACACACTCTCATATAAAGTGCAGCACGTTTTAGCAAAGCTTTTTACTCCTGAACACAATGTCCAGCATGTAACTAGACATGCACACAATGTGGTGGTGGTTCAATTCCCAGACAGTTTTAGCCCCTGAGTTAAGACCCAACTGGTGTCCAGTCACTCGTGGTGCTTGTTCACCAGGGCGCAGTTTGAGAGGTGGCTCTCTGTAATGTTTTTATCAGTGACCTCGACAAAGGAGTTGAGTGTACACTAAGCACATTTTCTGGTGATACTAAATTAGGAGGACCTGTTTATTCCCTAGAGGCTAGAGAGACTTTAAAGATAGATCTTGACAAATTAGATAGGCATTACAGTTAGATCTTGATAGATTAGAGCACTGGGCAATCATCAACTGTGTGAAATTTAACAAGGACAAATGCTTGATTCTGTACTCGAAGCAGTGTAATCTGTACGTGCAGACTGGGGGACATGAGGGTGCAATGCAGCCCCGCTGACAGTGATCTGGGGGTTTTAGTTGATGGTAAGTGTAATATGTGTCTGCAATTTGACCTGGCAGCCAAAAGAGCCAGCCATTGTGTGGGCATAGCATAGATCACAGATCAAAAGGAGTCACTGGCCTGCTGTGGTCATTGTTGGTGCAACCTCACCTGTGTGCTGTTTAGGCTTCCACAATATAAGAAAGATACAGAAAAATTAGAATATGTCCAAAAGAAAGTAAGAAAAATATTGAAAGAACTAGAGGACAGGACTTATTAGGAGTGGCTGAGCTTGGTTTGTTCAGCTCAGGAAAGAGGAGACAGGGGGATCTCATTGCTGTCTACAGTTTCTGCATGAAGGGGAGAGCAGAGGAGATGCTGGAGGTACTAGTGGATGATAGACTGGCCATAAGTTGGCAATGTGCACTTGCACATCAGAAAGCCAACAGCACCCTGGGCTGTACAGAAAACAGTATGACCAACAGGCTGGAGAGGTCATTCTCCACCTCTACTCCTCTCTCATGAGACCCCACCTGGAATGCTGCATCCAGCTCTGGGCTCCCAATGTAAGAAGGACCTGCAATGGATGGTTTGAGTCCAGAGGAGGGCCTCAAAGATGATTAGAGGGCTGGAGCACTCCTCCTATGATTAAGAGAGTTGGGGCTGTTCAGGCCAGAGAAGAAAAAGCTCCAATGTGACCATACTGTGGCCTTTCAATACTTACAGGACACTTAGGAGAAAGATGGGGTCAAACAATTTCATAGGGCCTGTCACAATAGTGCAAAGGGTAATTGTTTTAAATTAAACCAGAGTAGATTTAGAGTAGATGTAAGGAAGGAATTTTTTTTTGTGATGAGAGTGTTGAAACACTGGAACATGCTGCCCAGAGAGCTGGAAGATGCCTCACCCCTGGAAACATTCAAGGTTAGGTTGGACAAGGCTCTGAACAACCTGATCTCACTGAAGATGTCCCTGCTTGTTGCAGGGGTTTGGACCAGATGACCTTTAATGGCCCCTTCCAACCCAGAGCTTTTAACAATCCTATGATTTTATTCTCTCTTCTTTCTGGTGTCTCCTGATATTGGGGAATGCCACGGGTTCAGACTGGATATTAGGAAAAAGTTCTTCGCTGAGAAGGTGTTTAAGCACTGGAACAAGTGACTCTAATCCCCAAGATTGCTGATGTTCATTCAGCAAGTGTTTGGAAAATGCTCTTAGGCATATCATTTAATCTCTATGTTGCCCTTTGTGGAGTCAGGAGTTGAACTTGGTGATCCTTGTGGGACCCTTGCAGCTCAGGATATCCCATGGCTATATGATTCTAATTTACTAGGAAATCAAGAATTCACTGCATATGGATCTCCTTTCTTCAAACATTAATAAACATAATTCAGATTTACAAAAATCTCTGAAATAATTTGCAGCCTCATTTATCTTTCTGCAGATACTCATTTGTCTTTGGATGCTTTGCAGAGAGCTCAGAGTTGTGAGATGTTGCTTAATGTCTTAAAAGGATTGATTTTCTGAAATATTGAATATCTGCTCTAAGAATATCTACCTTATCTTGGGAAGACTGTCATGCAGTGTAGACAAAATATTCATTCTTCTTTTTAATGTCAAAGAGCAACCTTTTTCTGTTACTTTGAAAAACATGATTATTTGGGCACAAACAAAATAGGAAAGAAAAAGTATATAATGAAGTATTATTTCTCTTAGGATTTTTTAAAATAATAGGCATTTCATTTGTATTTAATTTTGTAAGATGGAAATTTTACTTAAAAATTATATGCAGTCATGGTACAACTATTACATTTTTTTTCTGCTAAAAATATGTTATTAACATTTTTCTGATCAGACCTAAACAGATCTTTCATTTTACACCAAATAATGTCTGGTAGAGTTAATGAAATGAATTCTTCATGGGTGTTAGAAGGGCAGAACAAGGGCATTTATTCTTCTGGATATTATATGGCTGCATAAAATCGGGCCTTTGCTCAGCTGCTGTTTTTATAGTCAGTGGACATAAAGAAGGGGAACAAAGGCCCTTAAAAGCACAGTTGTGCTCTTTGCACTGTGCACTGTCCACTGACCTGTGTTGACTCCTGGTGTATATTTTGCAGCTCTAGAGCCATCCTGCTTTATGTTTTGGTCTCATGGTCTCCCTGATGGACTTGGGAAACAGAGGACCACCTGCTTAATACATTCTGCACCTTTCAACATCTGCTCTAATCTATGTTCCTCTGCAGAGCTCAGCCATGGGGAAATCTTCAGCAGCAGTCACCTCAGAATGACAGGTTGAGGTCCCTGGTGAATTAGGAAATTCTGAACTAAGGTATTATGGAAGAATGTGTCTAGCATTTTTAAAATAGGGATTATTTTTTCAAATAGGAAATAAATGCACAGTGATGAAGAGGAAAACATCCGTAACCCCCTGGATTGGACCCTGCTTCTGAGTCTACACTAACATGCTGACTTTACAGTAACATACAAAGTGTATTAAAATATTAATGTGGGATTAGGTGATACAAATAATAGGTCCTGTTGAAAAATGGTCAGAGAGATTCCAGGACACATCTTTTGAATTGTTTGACTTAATAGCTTTGGTTGTAATTTAAAAGCCTGAGCTGTATGGTACAGACATATGTGGAGGATTTATTTTTGTATTTTTATCTTAGGTGCAATAATGATTCCTGCTGAATCCTTATAATACATATGAGTACTTTTTAAGATTTCTCTATATATTTCTTACAGTACAAAAATAAAATATCCATGTATTTTAAAAGAAACCATGTATTTTAAATGTAGTTTTTTTTCTTAGTAAGTAAAGAAATTATGTCGATGCCATTCTTTTTTCTTTCAAAAACTTCATGATTCTTACTAATTCCACATGCGTTTTACTAATAGGGGAAATATCAATGCCTCAGAAATCCAAGGGAATAATTTCTTTGTTCTTCTAAAGTAACAATGTCAAGTTGCTAACAGCTGGATAGGTAAAAGAAGGATAATAAAAAAATATTCTTCTTTTGTAAGTTGTACTAAAGTATTTTGTGTAGGTGAATTTCTTCTTAATTTTTAAATCTTTTTTTTCTAATAACTACCTCAAATCTTCTCAATCACCCACACCTTTCAAAAATCAGCCCAGTGGCTGTTTCTTTTCTCAGATTTTCCAGTCTCAATAAAAGAAACCAAACACTTCACTAATCATTTTTCCCTGTCACTCAGAGGAGGAACACGCAGAGAGGAAAGGCCAAGATGCTGAAATACAGTGGCAATCAGTTTTATGTTCCTGCCTCAGCAACCTAGCATGCAGTTGTGGTCACTGACTTGGTGCTGCAATAGTGATTCTCCTTCTCCTGCCCCCAGTATCACCAGCTGGAACTAACACAGCCAGCTGCTCTGTGCAGCTCTGCTTTTGAATACACGGTGCACTAAGGAAATAAACGAAGTGACACTCTAAACTTTTTGGTCCATATAACACAGAATGTGAAACCCCAGCCATATTGATACACTCACTGATTATAACATTTAAACTTTGCTGCCCCTCATCAATCTCTGAACAGTCTGTTTCCATGGCCATTCAAAAGGCTAAGAACTGGGATGGATTCAGCTGTTTAAAATACTTATTAGGATCTAGGAACTCTTTGGAAATTGCCATGGTGCCTAACTGCCACAAACTATCACAGCACAGTCTACAAACATTTCTTGTATTTTCATGTTAATTACGTTTAACTAGTTGTCTACAAACTCTTAAGACCCTTGAAATTCTGTCTGAATTTTGGGAGACTTTAACTCCGAAAACAGTATCTCTGTGTTTAAAACCACATTAAGGAATAAGCTGTGGATTAGGCAAACGTAGAACTAAGCTTGCACGGATGAGTTTATTTTAACCTGTTAACATAGGCATATGAAATATTTTCACAGGTTTGTACACCACCTGTTGTGTAAGAACTCATTTCAGTAGGGGATAAATGGGTGAGGTAATAATCTCGTAAAATTGCAGATTGGTTACTTAATTGCATTCAATGCATGGGCTACTCTTCAGCACATCCCAAGGACCTGATGTTTTCTTTACTGTTATCACTTCTTTTTTATCATCCTGCCACTGTCCAATTTTATATGTCTATGTTTTCCTTTGCTTCTGTCTTTCTAAAGTTCCTCGTCCATTACCCTTATAACAGCCTCATCATTTTACTCTGGTGCCTTTCACTAAGACTGGTATTTACAGAGCAAGGGAATCAGCCATCTTCATGAATTTTTGTTACTCCTGGAAACTGTAGAGATTCACAGATCAGAATATCTCTGAGCAGCTCTCCTTTTTTTCAGACAGGAAATGCTACAGAAAAAACTTAGTCATGTTAACCTCACAGAGATATAACATGTAACTTATTTAGAAAACAAAATCTTATAAAAATATAACTCCTGGGCTGCTGATTTTGTGGTAAATTTGAGAGAAAAAAATGCATCTCTGAGTAGATTTCATTGCAAGGCTTTCTGAATAAGCAGCTCAAATACAGAGGTGCTGGCACTTCAGGCATCTTAATGTGAGCAAAACATATTTTGCTTGTGATTCATTCTGAGAAATAGCCAAGTTTTCTAAGCCAAAAATCTGCTTTAATATATACTTTCAAGATCAATTAAAAATTGCCCTCAGGCAAACACATGGCATAGAAAATGTCTGCCTTGAGGAATTAAAATTTAACAGTTATAAGTAATGAGAAGAAGGATTAAAAAACGGTATATCTGAAGGCAGCTGTACAAATATTTCTACCTCTGATGTTACGCAACTCTTTCAGTGAGAAGAGGTTAGTATTGATAGGAAAGACCTGATTGCACTGTTGCCTGTGCTGAATCCATGTCCCTCTCCTGTGTATGCATTTTGCAAGTTCAGTTAGATCTGGGATCTCACACTAATTCTACTGCTCACTGTGAACTTTGCCTGTGTAAGCCCCATGTAATGCCCATGAGAAAGGAAAAAGGTGCAATAAGAGATTTAAATGTCAAGTTTCGTCTCACAGGTTCTTGATTTCACCCTGTTTGTGTGTAAAAATTGAGAAAAATATGTAAAATTGGCCAAAACTCACTTCTTCACATGCTAATGTGGATAGCTAGGCATTGTCACTAATCAAAGTGTTCTCTCTCTAAGTTTTTGCCTGTGTCTTGTCTTGGAGGTCATTAACCCGTCCATGTGATGCATGATGATATATCCTTCCTTCACTGACTGACACGACAAACAGCTTTGGTTGTTTTTAAAATCTGAAGCAAGATTTAAATGTCTCAGTAATTCACAGATGTGAAGAAAGCTACTGTTGGAAAGGAAGAGAAATATGTATTCTTTTTCAGCTGAAAAATAATTTGTTAGCTGCTGTCACCAGCACCTTGAACTATGATGTTTTTCACTTTTGAGTGGTGTCCTCAAGCAGCTTCCATGGGATTTAATCTTTTCAGTACTGAAAAGGAAACTTTTATGGAAATTGACAGAAGCTTGAGGGTTCTTTGCCATTTTGGGTGACAGAAACCACAGCCTCTCATCAAGCCATAGACAGCAGAAACTACTAGGCCATAGACTTGTAGGAGCGAGTATGAAGGAGGACCATGAAGGTGATTAGAGGACTGGAGCACCTCTCCTATGAAGAAAGGCTGAGGGAATTGGGATTGTTCAACCTGGAGAAGAGAAAGATCTAGAGTAAACTTATTGCAGCCTTTCAGTACTTACAAGAAAGATGCAGAGGGACTTTTAACATGGGGTTGTATTGATAGCACAAGGGAAAATGGCTTTAAATTGAAAGAGGCTAAGTCTAGATTAGATAGAAGGAAAAATTCTTTACTGTGAGGGTGGTGAGACTCTGGAACAGATTGCCCAGAGAAGCCGTGGAGGTCCCATTGCTGGAAGTGTCCAAATCCAGGTTGGACGGAACTTTATGTAACCTGGTCTAGTGAAAGATGTCCCTGCCCAGTGCAGGAGGGTTAGAATGTGATGACCTTTAAGGCTGCTTTTAACCAAATCATTCTATGATTCTGTGAATCTGTGTTATTACTATAAAATGCAACAGTTACAGCAGCAGCTTTCGAGTATAGAGAAAGGATGGAGCAAATCAAGAGCATATTAGTCTTCATATTATCTACATAAATTATTGTTAATATTCAGTGAAAGCTGTGGAGAAAGCACACAGCCTCTATGATTTTGTACATGTGATGTTATTTCCATGTATTTCCTTAAAAAACCATTACCAGTTTCACTGCATGCAAAATATATTTCTCCGGATGATGACGCTTTTGGGCTTCTGCTTGCCGGAGCCACTGGTGAACATCCATGTCAGTAAGCTAAACATCATCAAAACACAGCTTTAAAAAAGGTCAGTAACAATCAAATTTTGTCTTATGCCTGTTAGCACCTTCCCTGGCAATGCAAAATTTACCCTGGGGAAAGCTGAATCTGGGTATCATTCACAAATGTGTGAATAAGGTCAAACTATTTTGAAGGGGGCAAGAGAATTTAGCTTCCTGAAGAACTACTATTTGCCATCAAGGCCAGGGAACAGGGGCCACTTTGGCTTGCTGTCATAGACACTGGTGGGTAAGAAACTGAAGGCCAGCAGGAAATGTTGCATTAACTGGATTATGAAGAGAAGTGCCAAAACATCTGTCAGAAGCTGGCAAATTCATAAGCAAGAATTCTCCACGCACGTAATGATTTAGTATTTGTTTCAAATCTCAAGAAATGCAAAACCTGAAACATGATGGTAGTGTAAACATTTAGGCTAATGGTGAAGCTGGCCCTGTGCCATGCCTCAGAAAGAAACTGACAGTGGAAATGTGGGAAAAAGGGGAGGAACAGGGAAAGCAATGCGTGTACCTGGGATTGTCTGAGGCAGAATGGGTGTTCAACCATGACAGTCCTTCCACCACAGATTTCCAGCCGCCTGTGTGATTATTTTAGCAAGGTCACCACTTGATGTCATATAGAATGTCCTACAAAAATAAATTAAAAAAATAATCTTCTGAAACTTCTTCAAAAGAAAACCTGCCAAGAATTAATAATGCTCTCCTGTCATTATTTAACTTAATATCCTTCTAGACCCCTTAATCTCAGACCATGGGTTTTCCCTCAGTAATTTCTATAACTCCCTTTGCTACCCTTCAAAACTGGACATCTACTTTTGTACCACCTGCATTTTTATTGCACTCTGGATTACCTAGTTCATACATAAACAACTTCATTCAAAGGTAAGCAGGTTTGGAGCCACAGAATTTTCTTTTAATAATGCCAACACAAACTACAGATACTCGGGTCTCCTTTTTTTCTTCTGGATTCAAGACATTTCTATTGTTTAGGCTATGTGATCTGTGGAGCAAATGAGAGGTGACTTCTTATCTACAAGAAAAAGCTGTCTGATAAATCAAAAAGATGAATAATTCATAGCACAGAAACAGAGAAAACAGCATTTCACAGTATTTTTCATGCAAAATGTCACATGAATTCCAAATGGACCAAGGAATTTGTGTGCTTGAGACTAAATTAATTGGCAGAAATGAAAAGAGGAGGAGGAGAAGTCTCAGTATTGTTGTAATTGTAGTTTACTCAAGGAAAGAGGTTATGATCCAGCTGTTCTTTTTGGTATATTGACTTAAATAGAGAAATAAATTAAAACTACAAAAATCAATGCAAAGGAATGCTTATAAAACACATTCAAACAGCATTGGTATTGCAAATAAGGCAGGGCTTGTTCAGTGTTGTTTTTTGTCCCCATACTCAATTTCAGTCTGGTTCAGCAGAAAACTATGAAGTTATTGTTATGTTGTTTCATAATCAGACATTAAATGGACCAGCGACTGGAGAAATATGACTGAATATTATTGTTGCTACTGTGGCCCCATGTTGCCAATTGATTTACATATAACCTCACAGAAGATGGCTTAAAGGCTCTCAGAAAATGACTAATCAAGTTTAGTATGCAATGGGCAGACACACGCTATCTTTCTGACATAAAAGCAACAAAAAGCAGTAATGAGAACATCCCCAAGAAAGAGAAGACCTGCCCACTATTAATGCAACAGGGAGAATGCAGACAAAGCCAGAGGGACTTCCAGTGCTCTGTGGAGCACTGGACAGGCTGTCCCATCTGCCTCTCTCCCAGTAATAGTTACCAGTTTGGGCTTGATGCTGCAGTAAGCCTCTGAGTGCTGGGCATCTGATCCGGTGTGACTTGGAGTCTCTTGTGTCTCCTTTATTAATAGACCCAAAACCAGCAATTCCATGTGTTTACATTGGATGTCCCACTCTTTTTGCCTCTGTCGCTTTCTTCCTGTTCATAAAATGACAGAAAGATTTGGATTGAAAGGGACCTCTTAACAAAATCTAGCCCATCTTCCTCCAGATCAAGTGATTTTTCACTAGGCCAAGTTTCTCAAAGGCCGTTCCAGCCTGGCCAGTGATGGGGGATCCAAAACTTCTATGGGCAATCTGTATAGGCCACTGTCTCAAAACTTTCCTAAAAAATTTCTTCCTTATGTGCAGTCTAAATCTGATATCTTTCAGTTTAAGACCATCGTCCCTTTTCCTGTCACTTCAGGCCTTGGTAAGTCTTTCTCCATCTTCTTACAAGATCCTTTTATGTAATAAAAGGCCCAAACAATGTTTTATGGCAACAATTCTTGCAATTTGACTTCATATTTATCTCATGAGATTATTTAAAGACAAACACTGTGCCTAATGTTGAAGACTTCGCATAGTTGAAGTACACGAAGGATTTGGAAAACTAATGGAGTAACTTTCACAGCTTTTAGCAGATGCAATTTTTGTGTATGCCGTAGTGGATTTCTCTGGAAATTGAGCATGCTGTCTAATATTTGATTTATCTCTGCTGTAAACTTTTAAATGATGGGAAAATGTTGCCCAGAAACTACAAGCTTTAGGAAAAACAGTCTGTGGGAACTCTGTGCTTCACAAATACCCAGGTCCTGCTTGGAAACATCTAAATATTTTGAAATATTACTGTGACTATTACACAAGCATAAGATACTGATAAACCAGTCATATATAACTATATGAAAGCAAATAAAAAATCTGTATGGATCAGCTTGAAATTGTTACTTTGTCACAATATTTTAAATACTTCTTTTAGTTCAATTTCACAGTTTTTGAGAGAAATTAAGAACATGTAAAAAAGCATGAAATGGAATGTTTTTTCTATTCTTCATCAGCAGAGAGCACTGTTAGACAGCAACAGATCTCTAAACCCTCTCAAGTCATACAGGCACTGAATCACTGTCTGAAGCCAGTGGTACAGCACCCTGGGCAAATAAGTCAAATTCAAAATGAGAGAAAAAAGCAAGAGTAGACTTGGAATCCTATTTTAAAGAAGTAGGAATGCATTTTTCCACAATCTAATATTATAGATGTGGCATTAGCAATTGTGAACTAAGACAACTAAACATCTATTTGTATAAACTTCCAGAGAGGGAAAAGACAAAAACTGTTCACAGAGAGGCACTTAGAACAAATCCAATGAACATGATGAAGCTGTACTCTAGTCCATATCAAGATGTTATCTAAATCTAAAGATTAATAGGACGGGGTGAAATTAATTAAATTACAGTGGCAAAGGGAATTGAATGAAAGCATGAAATGAATGGTGCACAGCAGTCATTACTGCCCATGTCTTGTGCAGGGTCGTGCACTATGCTGTTTAATCGATTCTCTGGGAGATAAGGGAAAATCAGACAACATTTATCCTACAATTTTCATATGAAGAATGGTAAGACTATTTTGGACTAATGAAGTTGAAGAGTAAAGCCGGTTCTTGTGGACATGAATACCCAAACCCATCATCAGGATCTGGCAATTCAACTACATTAGTCACCTTCAAGAAACCATTTGGTCCTCATACTTTATAAAATTTCTTATTGCATACACATATAAGTGCAAATTCATCTCAGAGTTATTGTTGTCCCTGAAAATAAATCTTCTGATTTGTTTTAGTATAATAGAATAAGTTCTCATGAATTGTAAGATAAACAAGAATCGTGTTTGCATTCCTTTATGTAAAGATATCACCTGATGGACTTCTCAAGTGACCAGTGGAGATGGAGAGGTGGTAACTTCTCTGTCCAATCTCTGGTCACTGTCCAGAAACTTATAAATACAAGGTCAACAATAAACGAGGGACTTCTTTTCTTCTTCTCTACCTGAACACCTGTTGTGTGTGTTGCTGTGTGTTTCTATCTATGTCACAGTAACAACTTAAAATAAACGGTAGTTTAAACCAAAGGAAAATTATGAGGCACCTAACCCTCTTTCTTAGTATATCATTGTCGTGGTTTCAATTCAAAACCGGGCGGAAACACCAATTTCTGGTTTAATTTTGCCAATTTCAAAGGTTCTAATCAACAGCAAAGCAGGCTTAAGCTTAAAAGTAATAAGACTTTATTAACTAACACTAAAAGAAAGAAAAAAACAACAAGAATGAGGAGGAATCTTCAAAACACTCTTCCTCCCTCCTCATAACCCTTTTTTTTCCTCTTAACCAACAATGTAAAGACAACAATACTTAGAAATCTCAGTCAGTTTTTCACCTCCACAAATAGTCTTTCTTTAGTTAATTTAGAGAGAAAAGTATTCTTTGCTAAAGCTATGGAAAGCTTCTCACGAGAAAAAAAACTCTTGTGGCTTCATTTTTCTCACAAACTGCAGGTGCCTGAGATCTGCCTTTGTGAAGTCTTTCCCATTTTTCACAGTATTTCCTCACAACTGTGTTCTCGGTCCATATTAGCTTATTGGGGTGCATTTTTTTAAGGATGAGCTGTTCCAGCATCCTTTCACTCATCTCTGGGAACAGAGGTCTTCCCCTTTTATCCCTGGGACCAAGGTTTCTCATCAAACTTCTAACACTGGTGCCTCTGTTCATGATTGTGGCTAGAACGCTACTAACCCCCAAAGCATTCCATGAACTTACTGGGGAAAACCCAAAGTCTGATATATCAAGTATATCTGTACCATAGTTTCACAAAAGAATTTTACAGCCTAAGCTTAAGATAAACTTTTCAAAATCCCTTCAATCTAAAATCTAACTCATTTCTTACTGACTTCAATTTCATGTGGTTGTTCTTACATAGTTTCATTTTCTTTTTTTTTTCTTAGCCTAAGAGAGAGTTAGTGTTCTTCCAGTACAAAGTTTTGTAATGCTGAAAAAAAAAGTCAATTTTGTCCAAGTCTTGTATCAAAACCAAGCTTTCTTTCTTTGCATCTTTCTGCTGGCCATGTGCTCTTTTTTGCTGACTCCATGAGAGCTGTGCCAGCTGCTCTCAGTCTGGAACGGGGGTCAGGGCTGCTCCTGGTTTCAGGGCTGCCTTTAGCATGAACCACGGGGAGGCCACTGGTGCTGGTTCTGTTACACAGCTCCTTTGGTGCCCATACAGCTGTTGTCCCCATGCTCAGCTCCTTTGGTGCCCATACAGGTGCTGGTGCCCATGCTCAGCTCCTTTGGTGCCCATACAGGTGCTGGTGCCCATGCTCAGCCCTTTGGTGCCCATACAGGTGCTGGGGCCCATGCTCAGCTCCTTTGGTGCCCATCCAGGTGCTGTCCCCATGCTCAGCTCCTTTGGTGCCCATCCAGGTGCTGTCCCCATGCTCAGCTCCTTTGGTGCCCATCCAGGTGCTGTCCCCATGCTCAGCTCCTTTGGTGCCCATACACGTGCTGTGCCCATGCTCAGCTCCTTTGGTGCCCATCCAGGGCTGTCCCCTGTCGTCTTTGGTGCCCATAGGTGCTGTCAGCTCAGCCGCTCCCGATGCCGACACAGCCTCAGGCCAGCGTGGTTTGGTTTTTCGGCTGGAACCAAAGCTCTGCAGGCTCTGCCGGCTCCTTTGCCCCTCCCGGCCGGGCCCGGTGGGTTCCTCGGGAGGGCTCGGCAGCCGCTCCCGCCCCTCCAGGAGCGGAGAATCCCGGCCGGGCCGAGCGGGCCCAGCCCGGTTCCGGCCACATGGGCTGAGCAGACCCGGCCGCCCCCGGCCCGCCGCCGCCTCCCACCCCACCCCCGGCCAGGGCCGAGAGAGGGGAGAGGTGTGCCTTCCGACGGCCGGAAGGAAGGAGAGCTTCCCGGGATTCTTTCAAAGGTAATAAGCACTAGACAATGCTTTCCCATTGGTCCAATAAAATGCTAATCTCAAACCTAGCCAGCTCACTTCCTTGGGCTGGTCAAACTACGACAATCACTAATAACATGTTTGTGTATTCATATGGGATATATACGTGCAGGTCAGCATTCTCTCTATTTAATGAGCTTTCTTATTGTGAAAACTAGAATTGATGTCTCAAATCAGACTGAAAATTTTGGATGCCTCCTAGTTGTCGATAAACTTCCAGAACAATAAAATGTAGAACTGTTGTATGAGTAAGTGATAGCCACTTTCCAGAGCCCAGGTCAACTTGGATTCTCCCAAAGAGCACACTAAAAATACTCCATGCAAAAACCTACCTTATGAGAAATAGTTGCTCAACAGTTAAATGTGATTAAGTGCACAATCAACATATCCAACCTTTCCTTCCACCTGTTTACTGTGTTCTTAAGCATTTTATGCAATATGATTAGACAGATGTGCAAACAAGAGTATCTCAAAATGGGACAAAAAAGATTAAGCGCTTGCTCCAACCCTTGTTTAAATCAAGGGGAAAGCTTGTAGCATCTGGAGGGTTGTAGGCACTTCCTCCAAAAAAAATCAGGAGTTTCAGATACACAAAAAACCACACAAAGTGAAAAGGAATTTAGGAAGACATTTTTGTCTTGGTGACTTATTTCCCAGCTGCTTAACTGTAAAGTGCATTTTCTGAGCTATCTATTAGGTGCTTTTAGATAAAGAGGACAGTACAACTTATTAACCTATTAACATAATGTCCCAACTAGTGGTCCACCGACTGCATTCTGAAGTTAATTTGAAACACTTTGAGGCTTTAGCACTTGAGGCTAAGTCTCGGTCCCAGGTCTGTCTTGCCAGGAGAGGAAGGATCCATCTGCTTGCACACATCCTTACCTGACATCTGCCCCACAGGCCTTATGGCACAGGACAGGACCTCATCACATTTGTGGTCTTGGCATTTGACCAGCACATTCAGAGCTTCTTTATTTCAGCTAGGAGGGGATAGCTCATGATGGTGCTGTTTGTGTGTGCTGGGAGCCCAGATCCAGATTCATGGCTTCTTAAGTTAGCAGTGGAGAAATGAAGATCCCAGAAGAGCTTGACCCCAGATTCCATTGAAAGGTCTCTGCTGGTATTCTGGCAAGAGCCATGAGTGAAGCAGTCAGAGAGTGCAGATTAATCTATGCAAAACTGTGCTGCAGACAATGAACAATCGTCATAAAATCCTCCACAGACATTTTTTTCCAGAGTTTGTGCACAATATACCACTTGTTTAATTCACATAAGGAAACTTATGTGATTTTTTTTGACACTTGCCTGAGCTATAGAAAAACAACAAAAAAAGGGCTTTCTTTTAAAGTGAAGACATGGTATTTTTGCAGCATCCAAGAGGAAATGACCTTACCAGAGGCTATGGTCCCATCACCTGTGTAATACAACAGCGTTCTTGTGGAATTGGTGTATATGAGAGCAAATTTCAAAGCTGAAAAGGCAATTGCTGTCTTCAAAAATCTTATTAAGGCTCTTAAATCTAGATATTTAATTCCATTCCACTCACAAATATAAGGAGCAGATCCCTCCCTCAAGGACCTTCTCCAACTGCATCTCTGAGGTTTGAATGACTGCTGCCCTGCTCATCATCTACTGACCAGTGCAGGGTGCCTGCCATAGGGGTGAATGATTGCAGTCACCATTTCACAGAGTTCTGCAGAGGTGTAGATCAGCTGCACAAGATTCAGTGACAGAGTGTCATCAGCCTGCATTTTAAAATTTTCCATGCAGCTGAGCCAGACTGCTTCCCTGACCTTGTATTTCTCTTTCCCTCCTCTCTCTGCAGAGTGCCTGGTTCTTCACTGTCCCTGCCCTCAATCTTGCCACTGTTGGTGCCAGAGCCTTCCCAACTGCTGCTTCTGCCATCTGGAACAGTCTTCTTATAGCTCAGTGCTTCATTGCCCCTCTGCCTCTGTTCAAATCTCTATTCTTCCTTCCTCATCTACTACTACATAATTTTTCTGTTTTCCACTGCTCTTACTTGCTTTTTAACTCTGTAATGCCCCTTAGCTCCAGCTTGCTTAAAATATGCTAAAAAAAGAAACAGTTTACTCAATTATGCTTGATATTTACTCTGAATCTAGGAGTGGTGGGATGGAGTGGGGGAGGAAAAAAAAAGAAAGAAATAGAGGTTAAGCTGTAAATAGAAAAAAATAGAAAAATTATGTGATCATAGTAGTACACATTTTAAAAGGATTTCCCTTTTTGGAGGGGCAGGTCACGATAGTGCAGATGGGAGTAGGGAAGTCAAATCTTTCTGAAAGGCTGTGTTGCATTAAATCCAACTCACTCCCTATTCTACTTGGTTTGAATAGTTTTTGACAACACTGTGTTCTTGCTCATCTTGGGCCAATGCTTGGAGCAGCAGGCTTTGAGCATCTACCTGGCATTTATATGCCTTGGTTGCTTGTCCTTGCCAGGATACAGGATTCTGGAACCTGACTGGCCTGACAGAGAACCAAAGCTCCTGAGAACATTGTTGCTTGCACTCCCAGTAGCACTAAAAGAATACAGAGAGCATTTGGAAGAGTTCTGTGCCTGCATTAGGATTTTGATTATACAGAAACCTCTCTGCAACAAATATAAAGATATGACAGTTTGTTGGTGGTTTTTTCCTCACAAAGTTCATATCTAAATGTGTTAAATCCATGTATTGATTATGTAGCTTGTCTTATATCTCATTTTATCAAAAACATCTGACAAAGTGAGTTCCTATAATTATGTAGGTAACTGTGGAATTTACTGCCCGAGGGCCATATTAACCACCTCAGAATTTTCCATGAAGAAAGGCTTGAAAACTGTTTGCAAAACTGTATATGGCACAGGATATATAAGATTTTACTACTTCCACAACTTATAGATGTGGGATAGCATTAAACAGAAAGGTACCTTGTATGTTTCCCTGTATATGGTGGGACAGAAATACTTTACAGGATGAGTTGCTGTCCCTGTCACTTCTGGTTGCCTGGATAAAGTGACCTGCCTCAGTTATACTCTGTCTGACAGACCTATATATTCTCACAAATCGTTGGGTGAAAATACAGTGCATACTATGGTTTCATACAGTCAGGGAATATATCTTCCAGATCCCAGTCTGAAATCTAACTTTTACATCCAATATTCTTAATGAGAAAGTTCAGTCTTTAAAAACTTATTTGTGAATTCACATTCACCACAAAAATGTGACATATTTCATTAGCATAGATATGTATAAAAGTTTTGCCATCCACAGTGTTCCAATCTGTGTTCTGTTGCAGTAAATTTTTTTATTTTATTTTTTGAGCAGTGTAGCTGAATGAAGTTCTCATAGTTAAAGAGCAGATGCCAACTTATGCCCATATTTTTTTTTTCTGATCAAATTTGCAAGCAGTCTAGGCCATTATCACAGTTACAAACACAATCCAGTATTAGCTCCAAATATTTTCTCCTTAAATGTTTACACATCATTGGTAATTTGCACTAATCTTTAGAAAATGCGTGCACATGCAGTTACACAAATTGCTCAGATGAGTTAAGCTTCTTTCCTTAAAATGTCACCCTGTGTACCCTAAATATTCTAGCTTTTGGACAAGTCATATCTAAAATATCCCATGGATCAGCTAATCACAAAGAAGTGAAAAAACCCCACTAATGTGGACAATAAAACTAAAAAGTTGAACTGATACTTATATAAATAAAAAATGGCTTTTTATTTATTGTCACTGTGCCATTACTAATTACTTAATTTGATCATACGAAGTAAAATGGAATCAGTTTTCAGCAGAACATGGTTGACACTGCTAATGGTGTTATAAAAGCAAAAAAAACTATGGCGTAAGAAAGGAATCTCTAATCAAAGACGCTGTGTCTAAGCAGGAGCTGCCACTAGGAGTGGAGCTTGTGTTTGTGTCTTTGCCTTCACTATCTTAATTATGTGTATATGTTTCAATGGGCAGTTCAAGCTTCTTAAACCTACACGTTCATATCCCCCTTGCACACATTTAAGATGTGAGACAAGTGGCTGAGAATGATTCCTCACAGTGCCACATTCCCCGCCTTACTGCAGCTTGGTGATATCTGCAAATGTATGACACTCGCAAAAAACTTAGCAATGCATTACAAAATAACAGATTGCTGAAAAAAATGAGCTTGTTTAATACTGCCTTGATCAATGACAATGTCTAGGAAATAAAGGGATTTTTCAGAGAATCAAGCCTCAGTCTTTTTAAGGGCTTATGCTTGATCAAAAAAGCATGCAACAATCTTTGCATGTTTTTTTCCCTGAATGTTGGAGAGGGTTCATTTGCAGTATTCTCTATATATTTGTACTTGTTCCCAAAGCCTACTTTTCAGCTGATTGCACTTGCCTTGTTTAAAAGGGTCCCAGAATTAATTATTCTGTCTCTATCAATCACATAGCTCTAGAGTTTTCTAGACTTCAAGAGAGTAGTTAGCTTAAAAAAGATAACCGGGCCTAGACAGGTAGTAATAAAAGGATATGAATATTCAGGAGACTATTTAATTTCAAGCTCTGTAATGGGATATGGACCATTATATAGAGATATTTGCTAAAAAATAAACCTACTTCTTTAAAAAAACCCAAGAAAATCATTGAGTATCCTTCAGACAGAAATATTTTCAGTCATCTTCATAGCCCAAGTAAGACTGGAAAGACCACAGTAGAAAATTCTATAGCTTATTTGCTTGATGCTCCCAGTACCAACTTCATGTCACTCTCAAGTCACTAATTGTACAAAGCATTGCCCAAATAATTGGGTCCCAAATTTTCAAACTAAAGGGTTGTGAGAGGGTTATTTTTTGTTTGGTTGGTTTTGGTTGGGATTGGTTTTGTTTTTTTTTTTTTTTTTTAAGTGTTTGAGTTCAGGAGTCTGTCTCATGAATTAAGGAATATAGCTACACAAAAAATTATCACAAAGTAGGTTTATCCGTATATTTTTTAAGTGCTATGTGATATATATACATTGGCATGCTTTTATCCCACAATACACAAAGCAGTTCATCTCTTACTGAATATGGAGTATTCTACCTTAAAATTTAGATTTTAGAAAGCTCATGAAACAGTAGTTGTTTTCAGTTGATTCTGCGAAAACATGCAACCACTAAAGGACCACACTGCAGCAGGCACTGATTTCAGTGATTTTTAACAAATTTTGCTCTTGTCACTTTAGTGAGTTGTACGTTTCTGAAAATTTTGTCTCATTCTATTTTAAAAGTTAATTGACCTGGCTTTTTTTTTTTTTTTTTTGCCTTAAAAGAAAATGTTTTTCATCTATTAGTTAAATATGAAGTTGTATTCGACTTTTATTTTTATTAGGTTGAATGTCTAAAAATTCCTCTGTTCAGAATTTTCTTACAATTTAGTAAGAGATCCCTTTTTCTTCTTTGATGTTTACAAAATTCTTCAGTCTAATTAGATAGCTCCAGAATCAATATGAAGAATAAAATGGATAGCCTGAAATCTCATTTTGTTTTTTCACAGAGATGTAATTTACCAACACAAAATAGAGATTTAAAAGAAGAACAAAAGGTTTTCCCTACAAACGTTCTCTATCAATGAGCGTTATCTACATGGAGTTCAAACTCAACAGACAAGCTGGCCTTACGCAGTAATTGTGACCTTCAACACCCTCCATCTGCTACGGTGTAAATTAGCAACTACAAACCAAAAGATCCAGCTTTCCACTGATGAGATCATTTTGATATCTTCAGTCCTAAACATTTCTTCTGCACTCTCTGGTTCTGTCTAATTAATTGGTATCAAGGAAAAGAAAAATCACAGGCATGATAGATGCTTCTTTCCCATTTCTATTGCTGCACTATATAGCTCTTTACAAAAGGGGGGCATTTCACCTCTGTGAAAGAGAAAAAAGTCAATAAAACTGGATAAAATAACTGGCATGGAGGCAGAAAAATAGGTGCTCAGCACACACAGAAGGTGCAAGGCAAGACTTCCAAGAATCAAAAATTTTGAAATTTTTTGTACCTTTGTTTTGAAGAATCTCATGAAAAGCCTTGCATTTTTTGGGAAAGGATTAACAGTGTACCTTAGTTGTTATAGATACTTTATGTGAGTCAGTGAGAGAGCACAAATCAGCTCTGTATTGGTGTTTTTTATGGATGGCAATGGCACTTTGCAAATTTAGTCATTATAAATATTCCTATGTTTCTTCCATGTTTCATTTCTTCTCAACAAAAGTTTCTGACCACGGAAGAATAGTGTAGTGAGATAAGTGCCTTGAGCTACTGAAAAGGGATGTTTTGTTGCCAAACAAGCCCTGCTGAGAAGAACAGTTAAATTACAACTGCCTTTTCAGGTTTACTTCCTAGAAGTTTAGAAACTTAGCAAAAGAAAGTTGGGACAAAAGTACCCAGCTTCTTTGACCAACATCATGTACATAGAGATTACTGGTACAATGCTTTAAATAACATTTACTTACATGACTATGGTGTCCTGAGATACACTGAGGGGACCAGACAGAAAATTTCAAAAGAAAAATCCAGATGGTGCACCTGATCTAACTGGCCATAAAGCCTTTCTTGAAGACTTTTGTCCTTTAAATAAAGAAAATAAACAGACTCCCAGTTGATTCTGCTTTTGAGAAGCTCATTCTCGGTGCTACACTCATGAGTGACAGTGATCATAGCATTGCAAAAAGAAACATCCAGAACTACAGCGAAACATACTGAAAAGGAAAAAACAAACATATTGGGAGAGGCTGATGTAACAGAACATATGCCTGTTTGTTCAATAAATTGCCTTGATTTGTATGTTTGTTTTGAAAGAGGATCTAAATTTCTGAGACATAGTTGGATTTGAAAGCCACTCATCATAAATAATAAAGGAAATATTCCCTTTGCACAGTTTTAGAGTAATGATGGATTTCCATACATAGAATTCACTAGGTAGTAAAGTTAATGTGGGTTTTAAAAGGATGGTTTGGAGTACTGAGACTGTGTTGAGGAGTTCTGTCTTGTCATGCATTTGTTTGGATGTAGGTAATTAGCTGCTCCACTAATTCTCTAGTCAGGTATAAAGAATCTCCTTTTCTTAAACGTGTGAGACGAGCTATTCACTTTCTGAAGAACTGTGATAGAGAGACAGCTTATTTGGTTTGGAATCTCAATCAAAACAATGCTAGTGGGTGTTTTACTTGAGTAAAAGTACCTAATACTTTTTATTCTGTAGGGAAATGTTGGCAAGGAAAGACAATAGACCTTGAAGACTCAATTACAACATTGATGTTATTGCAACTTCAGTTGCAACATATGGTGGAGTTTTTCTTCAATAAAAAAGTATATAAAACAATCAATTTTTGTGATTTAGTTATTAATCAGATTATAAATCAGAATTAAAGTGAATGACATTCTTAATATCTGTGCTTATAAATTTGAAGTGGCAATTTAGAATTAAAACATTGCTTGGTAGACTAGATCTGTGAATGGCTCTTTAGCTCACATTTAGTAATTTGGATTACAGAACCTAATCAGTGCTTTAATCATTTATTGGAATTACTCAATAATGAAAAAGGCATGAAGAGGGAAGGGGTGCATTATCAACCTAGATTAAGCAAAAGCATTAGTAATTGCCCTGACCCACTAACTTTTATTTTCTACTACAATAAATACATTTTCTTTCATTAGTATTGTATGCCAAAACTTATCAGTATGACTTTCATTCTCACTGTTTGAAGTCATTTCTTGTTAGAGATATGCACAATGACATTTTTCATATAGCAACGAGCTATCTAACTGACTTTGTCACCATTTTATATTCCACATGATCCACTCTGTTGGCATCAATGTAAAACATCACAGTTGAAGGTTATCACTAGAACCATACCTAATTCATCATAATGGGTTTGAAATAAAATATCAAAGTCACACTCGGCACAAGTCTTGTTTTCCACAGAAGTGTACAGACACATAAATCTTTCAAGATTATTGCTAACAAACAACTCCATCTTGTTGCCAAGTGTTTTGAATCTTTGGTTTCAGTACATCCAGGTCTGCAAGTGTTGGGGGTTGGGTCCTCTTGTAGAATTTTTTTCCCATAAGTTGCCAGGGAACTGATCTCTGGGAACATATGGATAGTTAAGAAAGACAAAAGAAGTGGCCTGAAGTGTGGAGAGAGAGGAGGAACACATAGACTTCACTTTTTTTTTTTTTTTTTTTTTTTTTCCCTAGGGAAAAGAAATAATAGGCTGTGGTTTTTCAGACTTCGGCGGGGGGGGGAGATCTTTTCTTTCACTGGCACCACTAAAGCAGAGTTCGGGGTTTCCTGCCACGGTCTCTCCGTGTGTGTCCCGGCAATCCTGACCCTGCCCCTGTCTGCCTGGCCGGGAGCCGCTGCAGTTCCTGCCCCCCTCGCTGTTCCTTCGCTCCTGCTCCGAGTGTTCTCCACGCCTCAGCCCGCACCCCCTGCCTGCCGGGACTCGTGCTGCAGCTCCAGCCACCGCCGGGGAGCTCCTGATCCATCTCCAGCACCCCGGGACTCTGCACCACAGCTGCCTGTGACAGGAACTGCACCAACGGGGAATGGGTGCCAGCGGCAGAGAAACTGTGACTGTTTCCCTGGTTCTGTCTGTTGTTCATCTCATAGTTGTTGTTGTTCTGTTTTGCCTTGCTAAACACAAGTAAAGAACTGTTATCCATATCCTCACATCTTCACCTAAGAACCCCTTAATTCTAAAATTATAAAAATTCGGAGAGGGGAGTTTTTTGCATTCTCCATTTCAAGAGAGGATCCTGTTTGTCCTTAACAATACCTGTCTTCCAAACTAAGACAGCAAGTATCATGAAAAGAGAAAGGAGCAAACGGAAAGTAAAACACTGGAAATTAAATCACTGAATTTCAGAACCACAAAGGGTTGGAATATTTAAGGGTTTTGGTAACTATTGACCCAGTATAAAACTTTAGCTTACAGAGTTCAGAATGCCTTGGGATAACTGGGGGGCTTAGTGTCAAATTTACAAATATTTCTGTCTCAGTCAACACTGATGTGTGTAAACTGATGTGCTTAATACGACGGTCTTATTTTTGAAACTGCCAATGAATGAAAACATTATAGTACCTCTGAACAAGACAGAAGCCTGTGAAAATGATTTTACTCAAAATACTCCTTCACCATTTCAGATGGCAATCTAATTAGACACTTCCATATGCAGTAGTATAAATTTAACCTGAACCTGAAAACTAAACTCATGTGACATCTGTGTTAATTATACTCTGACAATTATTCTGTTAGTAAACAGAAGCAAGCAAATTAGTTAAGGAAAAGCATGGCAAGAATTGCACTCAGGGAAAATCACTGCAAATAAAACATTTTAAATCAGATGTATTGCTAATATGGCTAATATGTCGTGATATAGATAAAAAAGTAATTTTATTGTCATAATTGGATACTTAGATTATATCAAACATCTCATAAAGTAGAAAACATTGTCTAAGAGGATTGTAATTGTACTTATGTAGATTACATAGCTGGTATCATAGTGTTTTTATTTCCTGGTTTCTTATGAATATATTTTAATCATATTATACAAAGTAAACCTAATAGATGGTAGAGTTCCCATGTTTTTGCTAATATGAATTTCATGCTCAATAAGAAACATAACTGACCCTATGAACATTTGTCACCAAATTTCACAAGCCTGGGCCAAGTTGTATATTTAAATTTAAACAAAAAACCAAATCCCATCACCCAGTCAATCAGATATTCAGGCCATTCGATATGTTTCATATCATGCATTTTAAGCTTTGTCAAAACACAAAATGGAAATCAACACTAAAAGATAATTTTGTTGGAACTTTCCCAACATACTGAAAAAACTAGATATGTTAGCAGGGAGGAGTTATACCAACATGAGAAAAACTTTATCTGTTCTTAGTTTCAGAGTTTGATAACAAATACTTTCCAAAACTAAAAAAGTGGTTTAAGAAAAAATCTTAGCATAAATACTACCCAAATACATCTATGTGCATTATAGAGATGGTATAGTCATTACCAGATATTTTAATCATTATAAAAGTGGCATGTAGGAGGTGGGGAAGAGGATGCACAGCACAGAGGATGTGCTGTGAAAGCGAAACTTTAAGAGAATTCAGCTGCCTAAACTTGGTCATTTTGTACTATACTTAAACAGACATAAATCTGCAGGCTTGTAAACTGTCCCAGTCTATGTGAATTTTTCTGCAATGAATTCCTTGCCAAACAGGAAGCCTTTCAAATCACAGAAGTCCTTGAGTTCCTCAAAATAAATTGTTGTAATCATTCATTTTAAAAATTGATCAAAATATGATGTTTCATTTGTATTTTCACAGCAGTAGCTGCGATTTTTTTTTGTTTCAGCTCAAAAGCAAAACAAACATTAAAACCAACCAGAAATCAGTCTGAACCTGACACTTACTCCTGAAAAATCTATCCAATGCAACTAAAGCTGTTCTAAAGTGTTAGACTTTAAGTGGTGCTCTGAATGTTGCCTATAATACTGAGTTGGTTATGGGGCTCCTTGCTTAATGCAGTAGCATTTGCATCTGGGAAATCTGTGACTTCCCCAGATTCCTCTTTCATGGACTTGTAATACACATTATCATTGTGGTCAAATGCAAAAATGCCATCTCAGACCCTAGTTGCACTCAGGGAGTATCTCTGAATTACCTTGACTGTAATGGCCATTATTTAGCCTGGAGGATACTGTTTTGGAAGAATCAGTGACAAAACCTGGCTCCTGCTAAGAAGGGCAGATAAGCTTTAGGGACTTCAAGGTCTGAATGGAACAAGTATGAGTAGACAATAAATTCTTGCAAACCATTTACTTATTACTTTCCCCTGATGCCAAAGACTCCAGGTAAAGTCCTCATTGATAGCCCTGGGTGTCCTTAAACAGCTTGGAGAGCAATTAGGAAAGCTTAAGGTGAACAGAACAAATTTCTAATACACAGTTTGGGAAGTTTGGGCAGAAGGTGATGTATGAAGGTGAGAAAAGAAACAGAGGGACTCCGTTCATCTCCCAAATGGCTATTTCAAACTGGGTGAAGATTTAAGCTTTCCTTGACACTGCCCATGTACACATGGAGATGGAGCACATGTGTCAGAACAACAGGAAATCCAGATTTCTTTATCATGAGAGACCTGACTGGAGCATTTCACCGTTTCCCTCTGGACAGCAAACCTGCATCCTTCCTTTGAAATCAAAGCAAGGCAGAGGTAGGTGCCTGACAAGTTCTTGCCTTGATACAAGGAAATGGAAGCACCTGCTGATGTGCTTGCCTACTGGGTGCAGCTTTGTTGGATGGAACAGAGAACGGGAAAAACATGGTTCAGAATGCTGTAGGACACATTGGGAAATTATTCCGTTTCGCAGAATAAACAGCCTGAGAACACGATGAGAAATTTGGAGTTGTGTGTGTTTCCAAGTGAAATCTAATTTTCTTTGAATGAGTGCGCTCTTTGAGAAATGAGCCCTTATTTATGCAAATTGGTTTTAAATGAGAATATTTAACGAAAGGATTTGATCCCCACATAATGAAAGCGCTTATAAATGTGCACCTAGACAGCAGAGGCAGCCTTGCTGTCTATTCAGGCCCTTATTCTAAGTTTTTTTTTTTCCCTCTTTAACCAAGTTTAAGCTACATGTTTTTAATTAGAATGAAATATGGTTCGATGAAGGATATTTTTAATTCAACTATTCTTTGGGTGTCCTTATAAATCTAAGAAGGGGTTATTAGACTGACAGGTGGCAGCATGGCCCAGTGGATGCTAAATTGCTTAGAAACATTTGGGCTTTTCATGTTTTAAAAGAAAGAAAAGGTTCTAACCTTTCTTTGTTTATATGTCACTCAGAAATGTTTGGTTGCAGAAGTTCTGACCTTGTTCTACACCTAATACTCCAAGGATGCTAGTGCATAGGGCATATTTGAATAGATTTGGTTAAGAAAATACAAAAATTAAATTTTGATCTCTTAATATTCAATTATGCTCAAACTCTGCTGAAGGAAATTTCAAGGAGGTTGTAAGTTCTTTTGGCATGCTAATGTAACAGATGCGAAAGCATGAATTAACAGCTACAGTGGAGCGCTGCCGGCAGGTACTGATTTGTAAGCTGATCCGAACTCTTGAAGGTAATTGAGGAATGACTTAGAAATGACTTCACACTGAAAGTAGAAGGATATTTTTCTGCTCTTAATCCTGTCATAAACTTTCTCACAACTCTTATTTTGTGTTGGAAACTGCTGCTGCCAAAAGAATAATTTTTCTAAAAAGTAATTCCAAGCCCTTCCTGACTCCAGGGATGCATGAATGCTTTGTGGTGACACAAGGGAGAGAAGGTGTGAAGATGGGAACAAGTGCTTGAAGATGGAGATGCTTCTTTTGTTCACAGTTTAGGCTGGTTTCTGGCATCTTTAGAGTTATTGCGAAACTCTACAATGTTTAGGGATTTTGCCAATAGCTCTCCATTTAGGACTACTCAAACATCTTGTCTCAAGAATTTTAGGCTATTTTTCAAACCTGACTCAAGACAGCTCATTATTTTGTTACAGAACCACAGAATTACAGAACAGCTGAAGTTGAAAGGGACTTCTGGAGGTCATCATGTTCAAAGCCTGTTAAGTCCGGGGCACTCATTGCTGGTTGACCAGTACCATGTTTCATATAGCTTTTGAATACATTCAACCTGGGGACTCTACAGTATCCCCAGACAACCTGTGCCCCTGCTAAATCACCCTAAAAAATTGTTTCCTGGTATTCAGAGACTGCATCCTATCTTTCAGCTGGTGCCTATTGCATCTTTCCTGCCATTGGGCATCATGAAAAAGAGCCCGTCTCCATCTTTGCATGTCCCTTCAGGTATTTATGCATTTTTATTTGTCTTGCTGAACAATTTTGTCAGGTATTTTTCTTGTTGAGCCATCTTTTTTGGCATAGTTAAAGCTGAACCCTGTGACCATCTCTGCTGTTCTGGTCTTAGTGTGCCCCTAAGGCATGATGTGAGACTTCTCACAGCCTTGTTCTTTTCACCACAAAGCTGTTTTATCATGAATATAGACAGCTCTCTTGATACTTGCTACGCTGCAATTGAAGACTTGTGATTGACAGCGATGGAACTGAGTTAATATGTGACTAAAGAGGTCAGATATCCCTGGAAGATGTAAGACATTGATCTTGACAAAGTGCCAGCTTTGGCCCAAGTCCTAAAAGCGGAATAAAGACAGAGATAGTGTGCCTCAATTTGGTTGTACATCCTGCATTTTCTGAGCAAAAGAGTTTTTCACAGGCAATATCAAAAAAGGTTGGAATCTGTTTATTCTGTGTGATAGAAATGAAGAGAGGTAGTGAAGTCTAGAAACTACTGGAGAAGCCATTCCACATAATCTCAGACATAAAATCCTTCACTTTATTAGACTAATCTGATTTTCAAAAGTGCTTATTTTTCCTAGTCCTTCCTATTCTGTACAAGTCAACAGTGAGAATCTCCTCAATTTACCTAATAGGATAGTATGGCCTTCACTGTGTCCTTTCTAAAATTTCTTATCCTCAAACTCACCTTTTTTTTAGGATTGCAGTGTGAAGAAAAGAATAAAAATAGCCTTGTTTCGGTGATGGTAAAAGCTACTTTACTAATCTCAACTTCCTTTCATTGACTCCAAAATGTAGTTCCTTGCCTCTAATTTGTGTCCGTAAGGAAAATGTCTAACTATCATAGCCAAAAATGAAATTCTGGTAATGTGCTCCATTATCCTCTTTTAGCACCATTATCTGTCACTCCTGACAATGTCCTTCTTTTCTTCTTACTGGCAACCAGTTTCATCTATAGTCTCTTCCCTCTGCTTCAGCTCTTTTGCCTTTCTACCTTTATACCTAACATGGGACACCTTCTCTTTCATTCATTGCCCATTTCCATCTTAGTCCATCACCTGTTACTTTGATTACCTCTCTCATTCGCCAGTGTGCACAGCTTTCTACATTTTAGAAGTGCAATTTTTATCTGCTGCCACAGCATCAGATAAAAGCAGGAATGAGGTCAGCAGCTGAACTGCTGTATCCTGTCACTAAATCACTCGTGTATCTAATTTTCCCTTCTTGAGATATCAGAAGAGTAGGAACTGGAGCTGAAGTGCCATTCAGTCTTCCATGGCAACCTCCAATAATTTTAATTGTTTTTGCTTTGTTTTTGCATTGAATGTTGGAGGACTTTGCTATTTTCTTTTAAGCAGCTGAAAAGAGAAAGATCCAGATCTTTTATTTTTCTGACACAATAACAATTTCTGCCAATCCCTAAACTCTTGAAAACACGAGTTTACAATGAAAACACTAACAGATGCTCAGTGGTGGAAAGCAGAGGACTGGTTGCCATGGAGTCAGATGGCAGGGAAGGTAGCTCACTTTTTAAACTCTCTGGCAGTGAGCATGTAGAACCAACAAGTGGACAGCAATGCTGGCAGGCATTTATCTCTGCACAGCACTTTGAAGGGCTGCATGGAGGCTACTGCTGTGACCCAGCACAGGAAACTGGGTTAGCCAGGTATTCAACAGTAAGGGGGGAGGGCAGGATGGAGCGGGGAGATGGATGATGAACAAGCGTCTGGATTTTTATGTATTTGCAGTTTAAAGGGACCAAGTCTCCTGCCCTTCCTCGCCCCACAGAACAAGTGCTAAAGAAAGCAGGAGGATGGCTTATATTTTCTGACAGATGAACTAAATAATCTACTCTCTATCCAGCAGAAGCATAATGTTCATGCTATCAGCAAGACGACAGCTGAGTGAGGGGCTAGAAGTCTTCTTCACATGAAGTTCTCTTTATAAAAAAAATCTCTGTAATAATAATTTTTCACTGTAAAAAAGTGTATCATTAAGTGTAATTTTATGTTATTTTGAGAGCAAACCGCATCCAACATAGCTGAAAGCCTGGTGAGTAAGATATTTTTATGAGATGTGGGAAACAGTGGGTCTAGTTCCCATCTCTGAGAAGGCAGAGCAGGAACCTGAAATTTGTATTTCACATCCCAGCAGTGAGCCTTTACCCAGGGACTTGAGGGTCAGCCCTTCCTATCACTGCTGTTAAGGAATGTAGGACACCCAAAGTAATTCATGTGGGAGATACAGTGTGAGATGATGAAATTTCACTGAAATGAAAGCCACTTGATTGAAACCGAGCATAACAAAAACTTTTAAGAAAAAATTATATAGAAATTCCATTAGTTCCAGATAAAAAAGGTCAGTTGTTACTCACTCATTCCTGAGACTACGAACAGAAAACTTTTGAACACAAAAGTTTTCATGACACTCTTGTTTCCCCTTTTGGAGGAGGAGATAAATGGAGATGTTAAGAAAACACTAGGAACCTGAAAAGTCCTTTGATTCAAGAGGAGATTCTAATTAAATCACTGTCAATACAGTCCAGAACTTTTCTATTATAAAGTTGGAATTCATGAGTGAACATTACACAGAAAATACATGTTCATACAACACCAATTTTTTTTTTTGTGAACAGCTCAGGAGAATTCTGCCACTTCTGACTAGAATATGAAATGCACTACAAGAATTATGAAGAAATTCTAAGCAATTGCGTCTTTTATCTTTCTATAGAAGCCAATTTGTATTTGCTTATCAATTCCTTAAAAAATAATGAAATATCATAGAATTTTTTCTTTTTTATAAAATCCAACCAGTTTAACTTGATTCTATAAAGGAGCTTTATTAAGCAACATTAACAGAGTTATGAAATGAAAAATAGATCCATCTTTTGTTAATACCAATATTTGACCCAGGTATTGGCCTCTTGTATATAGTATTAAAAAGTAATCTTATTTTCCCATATTAACTTTCTTTTCAAACTCATTCCACTGTTGTAATGCAATTTCTATTTTAATTAATTTCTTGGCATGTTTAAAGGTAAAACTTCCTTAATTTTATACAGGATTTTTCTGCACACTTTTTTTCCAAGAGTCTTTTGTTTTCTATGCCTGGTTTTAAATTATAATTCTCAACCATGACTAGTTCATCTAGCTAGTAGCTGGCAAACTCTTTGTTTATGTTCATAATATTTCAATTTGTCTTCATGTTTAGTAGTTTTTTATCCACATAAGTGGTATAAAGCTGTCAGACCTGCTCACATTCTGTAGAGATCTGGATGGAAGTTCATTAGACTTACATATAATATCAGGGCCAAATAAGAGAGAATTTAAAAATCATGAAGAGGTGAAGCCAGCATGTGGCAGACACTACAGCCCTGTTCCAACTCATCAGCAAGACCCTTAGTATTGGCAGATCCATCTGAGTGGCAGCAGAATAACATCTTTCAACAGTCAGCAGCCAGAACATTTGTGCCAAAACCCCAACAAAATACTTGTATTCACAAGCCATCCTTTTTAACATCCTCCTTGTGTGTCTACCAAATAACAAGCAATAACGAGTATTTACCGTCTTTTATCTTCCAATTTGCAATAGTTTTGTCTCACCAATTCCCCTTGAAAAAGCCAGCCATGTCAATGGAATTTGTGACTCTCTAAGCAGAGGGAACATGTCAGGTCTTATGTGAAAGAAAACAAAATAAAATAGTGGAATGGTATGATGATTGCAAAAACTAAACTCATGATATTTTTTTATCATGTTCTCCATCTTTTATTATATTACTGTATCTCTTCTAGAGTTACAATAGATCATCTTCAGCTCTTCATGGGTCAGAATACACACGTGTATGTAAGGTTTCTACATAAATGTATGTAAGGTTTCATGATTAGACTGTTAGACTGGTCTTTGGGAGACAAACTGTGGCACTTCTTACCCGTGAAGAAAGCTGTTTTTATTTGCTTTTTCTGATCACTTAGGGAGTTTACAATATATTGGGATGACACACACTTTATTCACCATGCTTAATTTTGCCCTTCACCCTCCCCCTCATGCTCAGGGTTAAATGCACATTTTCAGACTTCTGCTGACAGCTGCTCAAATGCTCCTACAAAACTTATGCCTTCCAGGGAACCTGTGAATCTACAACAAGACAGCAAACAATCAGAATGCAGAGTTGCTACTTGGGGCA
Source organism: Sitta carolinensis (assembly GCA_032173965.1). Lineage (NCBI taxonomy): Eukaryota > Metazoa > Chordata > Aves > Passeriformes > Sittidae > Sitta > Sitta carolinensis. The sequence goes on along the minus strand of CM063284.1, from coordinate 99,602,525 downwards.
AAAATTAGGGCTTCTTTAGCAAATCCTAGACCCCTAAAATCAGAGGGAAAGTTGCTTTGATCTGGGCTTTCCTTGGTTGGTCCTGAAGGCTTTACCTAAAATAAATACGTAACTCCAGTGAACATTGCATATTCTGAATATGACATAAGCAATAATATGAGGAGTCTCATGGACTAAAATGTTTTTCATTTAGCCTAGAATGCTGTATATCTATGTTTTGCAGTAGCAAGTACATCATTGTTTCAGCGCTGTACACTGAACATATCCTTTTCCAATATGACCTGTATTTTCCAGACTGTTTCTGCTTTTTCTAAAGATCACTTCTGTTACATTCCTCTATACTCTGTTCTCCATGTTTAATCAAAGTATTTTCTATTTTATGGTCTCATGTGCCAGGAAAACATTCAGCTTTTTCTCATGAAACAGCTCTTGAACAACTCATAATTGTATCCCAACTTTTTTATTCACCTCTTTTGACATACACACTCCAAGTTTTCAGGCTTGGCTGTTTTTACTTGATTTTCTTAAGACAGTGGGTTGCAAAATGGTATCTGGGGTCTCCTTGAAGAGGCTATTTAATGTGTTGTGTCCTTGAGGCTACTTGAGCTGGACCCTGCCCAGCTGTGAGACTCACCTTGCCCAGGGCTCAGGAACTCATCTCAGCATCCCTGGTCACCAGTCTCTGCCCCAGCTGCACCCCAGGATGGCATATGTCCAGCTCCCATAGCCCTGCCCTACCTGGACCTGGGCTCTGCTGGTGTAGACCAGCCTGCATTCCTATGACCCTGCCACAGGCCTGCTCCTGTCCCAAGGGAGATGCTGGGGTGACCAGGGCTGGGGCTGCCCCAGTGCCATCAGAATTCCCTGATTCTCCCTGGGAAGGTGGGGTGGGCTCCTTCCTTGATGGACCTACAGGTAGTCCCCATGGATCCTGGCCTCACAGGCCTACTAGCCCTCATAGACCTGTGACACAGTGCCAGAGTAAATTTCCCAGCTAGCCCTTCCCAGTCCTCACCGAGATTGGCTGCTCCCTGCCCACGCTGGGTTAGGGCAGAGGTTTAGAAGGGCTGCTAAAGTCCCCAGCAGCAAGGCTGCTCTCTACAGCACCAGCTGGAAACGGCGTCGAGGATTGGAGCAGGAATCAGGGAGGAGTCTTCAGTTTGGCTCCAAAAGCGTTTATTGCCCTCAGAGGGTCAGGGACTGAAGGCCCCTGGACAGGGTGTGCAGGGGTTTGTACAGAGGGGCGGGCTCAGGGGGCGGATACAAATGATCAACCAATGAGGGAGGAGCACGAGGCAGGATTGACAGTACATCCCACCAATGAGGGAGCACGTGGGAGGGACATGGGGCAGGTGGGCCAATGGGGCATCGAGGCTTGGGGGATTTCCAAAGGGGAGGAACCGTCAGGGATTGGCCCCTGGAGGGATTGACAAGGAAGGTTCTGGAACAAGGGACAGCAGGGATACAATGACAGACAGGGAAAGGGGCAGGGATAAAGGGGCAGGAATACCACAGAAGGCAACTCGGGGATGGATACAATACAGGAACAAACCAACTGGGGAAGAACATAGAGAAACATAGGAACATACCAAATAACAATGAAACTGTCAATAATGAAATAATACAAGGAACAAGGAATCAAAATAAACACACCACAACAGACCTGGGTGTGATGCTCTCTTTAACTTTCTTTAAAGACTGGCATTTATTTGACAGCTCTTCCATTAACTGTGCTAGTCCTAAAAATCATGCTAATGGTTTTGAGATTGCCTCAGGACATTTTTTAAGTATCTAGGAGTAAATTTTAGCAGACACAGTTGATTGGAAAACATTTAACATAGTATTCCCTAACAGTTTCTTTTTTTTTTTTTTTAATTATCGTTATTCGATTTTATCCTTTGCTGGATAGTTGACTATGTTCAAGTGAACATTTTTAAGAGGCATTGGACATTTTGACTTCTGTAATCTTTTTTTTTTTTTAATTTTTGTTTTAGGTGTCAAAGGATTTCCATCTGTTCTGAGTCACAGTGGATCAACACCAACCAGAGGGAAAGGAGAAGTCTCTTAGAACTAAATAGAGGATCTCATGACTGGACATTAGTGAATGAGGACATGCATCTGAATTGCTGCTTCATAAAAGGATGGAGATAGTAACTAACTTTGGTTGCCTTCCCGAACATTGTTCCTCCTTCCTTTTCCACTCATTCACAAGAGATTCCAATGTCTAGTTTTTATTTTTGAATTATTTTTGAGTTGTTCACAATTTGCTGATTCACAAATAAAATGTCATGGTCAACTCTTAGTGTACATAACTCCTTCTATAAAATGATTTAGCACTTAGTTATGTTGTATACTTCAGCAGAAAATTAATCTGAAATCAAGTGAAATTTTGATGCAAAGTGTCTTTTTCATAGTTAATTGTATGAAGAGCTCCATGAGGGTCCAACCATCACAAAGAGGAATATGGTACCATGAAAACAAAAAAGCAGCATTACTGAGTTGAATGATATGGATTGTCTAAGAAAAGAACACAACAATCTCTGAGTATTTACTATTTAAAAATAATACAATGTACATGAAGCAATATTCAAATTTCAAAGTGAAACTGAGTATTTTTCAATGGTTTAAGATTCAGGTATAAATCTTGGATTGAAAACAGGTCTTTGTTTTTGAGGAGGTGTCTAGAATTTCACATAAATAAAACTAGTAAATGGAGCAACTTCAAATTATCTTGAAAGTTTAGAGATAATTTCTCTCCAAATGCAGCTAAATCACATAGATTTCATAAGATGCTCTGGCCAAATAGTAAGACAATTCATTAATATTCTGTATCTCAAGGCCTTATGCGTTCACAATGTAAGCAATTAAAATGTTTAAATAGCTTTAATATTAGGACAGAAACTGGTAAAATCAAAGGATTACAAAGTCAAAGATGGCCCTCTCTTTCATCTTTAATTTTTCTCATTCTTCTTTTAAGTGCAACCTTAGCTCATTAAAGGGATTAATACACTCCAGGCATATGGCATTATTTGTGATTCATACCCTTCCTGTGTCAAAGAAGAGATGAGCATTGGCTTTAGTAGACTTAAGGTCAGAGTCTGCATACCATATAAACTGTTTGAAGACACATCTCCAAGCTATTTCCAGAGCTTTCCCTTACTTAGTGGGTGTGGATTTGCAAGGATAATTATAAAGCAATATATACTTGTTTCCATTAAGACTAGCTAGTCCTATGTGCAGTATCGTATTCCATGGTGGAGTGTGGCCTTCTACTTTTAGTATGGGGCAGTACTGACTACAGGCTCCACATGTCTATTGTCTCATGTAATACTCATCAAAACATTCAAGATCCACAAAATATGGGGATGTGTTTTATGGCACTTTAAACCATGTTTTTTCTCCATTTTTAAGTTGGTCTTTTAGCAGTTGCCATTCATTGTTCATTTGCTTTCACCAGAGAAGATGTTCTAATTCCTAAGAAGTAAGTTGTGTCTATCAAGAGGAAAAATGTGGCAATATGTGCTTTTGTGTGAGACAATGTGAAGAAATTAAAGAGGTGATTAGAAGACACCCTAAAGAAGTTTTAGAACAGAGGTGTGACAAATGGAAAAGAAATGGTCCACTGTTGGTCCATGATAAGTCCCTCTTCTCCAATAATACTCTTCTTTTTTGTTTTTCCACCATCCTTTCAAAGACATTAAATAGATAGGAACATTCTAAATGCAATATTTCCATTTCTTTTTTGAGGACTTGAAAAGTTTTCCTTGTCCAAAACTCATCTGTTTGACATGTTCCCTGCCTGCATTCTGTGCAACTTGCCATTCCCTTTCCCTTTAGCCTGATAACTATCTGTTAATTAATCTTTATTTGTTAAAATCTTATGTTAAGAAGACAGACTCTTTTTCACTTAAATATGGGGGTTTTTGCATTAAAAAAAATTACTGGCTTTGAGATGCAATGTTCTTTCTGATCATCTGCTGTGTACTTGCTGTCTTGTTTCCCTAAATTAAAATTTCTCTGCTTAAATGTTCTTACAGTAAAACTTTTACCTCTTTTCCCCTTAAAAAAAAATAGAAGAAAAGACAAGAAAATTAAAAATTCAAGTGAATGACATTAAAACATTCTTTTCGCTAACTTTTTAAATTAGTGTTTCCAGATAGACATTTCTTTGCTTAAGATTTAGAGGGGAATTATAAAACCATAATTGTGGAATGATTAGACAGTACTATAAACTAAATAAATATCAACTGATTATTAAAAACATTCCTTGTAATACTAGTGGTTAATCCTCTTTAATGTGTTTTTAATAATAGTTTTATATTTAATGTAGGATGAATGACTTATTAAAAGTAGATTTTATGTGTTTTATATTCTCCACATATGGCATTAAGCCATTAGCACTAATGGGATTTGAATGGTATTGAGTTCAGGATAGCCCCCAAGAACAAATGTGGGAACCTTAATTAAGTTTTTATTAAAATATTCAATTAAATGCAATGCTAGATTATTAAGATATTTTTGCATATTGTTTAATGTCAGTTAGTGATTAAACATTTTCACAGGCTTCTGAAAATGGTCCTAGAGCATGCTGATAGCTAAAATTTATTTGAAAAATGTTGATGATCAATTTTCTAATCTTATGGGCAAAATTGGGTTTCAATGGAAATTTTCTAGCTAGCTGTGATGCTCAACTGGAAGAGAACCTAATGAATAGGTTAGTTAGTAGGAAGCTTAACTTGAAGAGAGAAAGTTTCATGTGGAGAATAATGAAAAACTTTCTGGATCCAAGTGCAAGGAGGTACTGAAATGGTGTAGATGGTGGAAGTTTCGCAGAAAAAAATCCCTACTTTGTTCTGTGTATTCATACTGGCAGACTGAGGAACAGGGACAATGAACTACTGAGATCTAAACTGGTAAACAAGATTGATTTCTGCTAAGGTTGCTGAGTAAGTCACCATCCTACTGTTTCCACCTTATTTTTATGCAATGTTGGCCACAATGACAGTTGTTATGGTTTAAGCAGGTGATTCAGTATTATTGAACTCATTAAAAGAGTGAACTTAGACTGTGTAATTCACAGATGAGGAAGAATTCTTTTTAGAACTGTGTATGAGATGTCCCAACTGAGGCAAATCAGCTGTGCAGAGGTTAGGGATAAATTCCTCTCTATTACAAATCTCAACTGGGGCAGAAAATAAACTCAAATATTAAATGTTGTTACTCAGACCAATAAAGTCAGAATAACAGATACCATAATATTATGTCACTAAACTAAAAAAGAAACAACTACTTACATGAATTAAGAGGAAGGAAAGTAGATGATGGATTACAGTATTATTTCTCTGAGGTACACGTATTCCACTTTTATCAAGGCTATACTGGGAAGCTTATTTTAGCTTTATATAAATATGCCAAGGTAAAGGGTTTAAACCCTTCAAGTGTTTTCCCCCACTGAGTTCAGAAAATATCCATATGGTATACCTTTCATATTTTTTCTGGACAAATATGTTTTGAAATAAAAGTTGATACTGATATGAGCTATCTTCTTCAATGATATGGTAAGCACACACTATTTATTTTCATTAACCTCAAAAGCTTCAGAACACCATTACTTTTCACAAATTACAAAGATGTTCAGCAGCCAAATCTATTTATTTATACCACACTCATTAACATGTTATCTGATTTACTTAGATTCTCCAAAGCAGTTTGCAAGCAGTAACCCCGCTGAGAGTGAGTTCAGCAAGCGCCGTATAATGAATGACTCAACTCTGAAAAGCCAATAGTCCCCATAGCTACACTGGCAAAAGATGCTTGCTGCACTAATTCCTCTCTTCCTAGTGTCGCTCACCAAGCAAAGGATGTGTTCCAACAGCTGTGCACAGCATAATAGTTGACTGATGGGGTTTTTACTCCTTTCTACTTTCCAGGATGACTGCAAGCAAGCAGCAGAGAATCCAGCTTCACCTCTGAATCTGTATATGCCCTTTAAATTTCACAGTGAATAGGTGGAACTGTTTCTTGCTACAGCATTTTAAATTGTCTTTTAAAAATTCTTACTATTTGCAACCTGTTACAGCCTAGGGAGAAGTGTGTCTTGCAGCCCAGATGTCAGAGAAGGACGGCTGTGGTCTGGTGTTGAGGGGGCAGACTGTAGGTACTCTTTCAGTTGCAGGTGAAGTTTGCAAACAGACTGTTAAAACAAGAAAGTCAAACTGGACTCCATCTTAAAGTCCATGATACTCTTCTATTTTAGAGAAAAAAAAAATCACAGAGAAAGTGAAGAAAAAAACCCTCAATCATACTGAGTCCCTAATGAGATAGAAGACTGTTGACAGACAGTGACCATAAAATATGAGTTGTCACTGTGGTTGGAATATCAACCTAAAGGAAGTTCGTATTATATTCCAGACAAATGCAATGATTTAAGAAACAGAGTTCTTGAGACATGGTCTTTTCTAATATTTTTTTTTAATGTTAGCAAGTATTAAGTAAGAATTTGCAATAAAATAACTGTAAAAGGATATAATACATAAATTAGTTGCATTTCAGTTGAATATACATTGATACATACATAGCCCCACCTGTGGTATTCTGTCAGGCACAGTGCTACCTCAGAAACACTGAAAGATAAGATAGGAGAGCAAAAGATTCAGGAGAAGAAAGAAGTTTTAGAAAATGTGTCTGGCAAATGGAGAAGCCAAGAGATCAGCTTGGCCATAAATCTGTCCTCCAAAGTGTTAATATCTATGACAGACATTTGTCTATAATTGAACTGAAAGGCTCCACAATGTTCCAGTATTCAGACCCTTTTTATTAGTCTTTTTTCTAATGACTAACCCTCATCTTTCTTGCTGAAATATAAATCCATTGCATCTTATTCTATTCAGTAGTGACATGGAGAAAAGATTAATGCACCCTCTTCTTAACAAAACATTAGCCTTTTCTTCTTTAGTGTAAACAATCCTCATAGATAACATTTTTTTTTTTGTTTCTTTTTAAAGATTATTCTGTTTCTCTGGACTGCTTCTTGACGGGGCACACGAAAAGAGAGAACACAAGTAAAAAAAGAAGTCAGGGGCTTGTCTTAGTCCACTTGCAAACTGAATGTCCTTCCAGTATGGATGGAAAGTCCTTTTTTGAAAAATAAAAAAAAGTTCAATCATATTCCACTGCTATTCCATACTAATTCATTTGATAGATGGAAAAGTGTGACACAAAGATCAAATGATACCACATGACAGGAAAAAACCCACGTCAAATGCACAAATGAAACAATTATCCATTTTCTTTTTCGATCTCTTAAACCCTAGACTCCCTCAATGGATTCGAAACATAGCAGCATAACTGTTACAATGGCTATTCTACATTACAGGTCTACAGAATAAATAGAATTAAACAACCATACTGTGACAGAGGGAGGGAGTTTGACTAATTGGAACATTCTTCATTCCCTTAGGATTTGAAATAATCCTCAGTAGTGTTGCACCCCTTGGGTAAAAAGTGGACCCATGCATTTTAAATGAGAAGAATAAATTAAAGGCACTTTTCAAACCAATTTTTCGCTAAATATCCCAATGGAGTGAAAATATGATGAAGAAAATTAAACACAAGAGGGAAACTACAGCAGAATGATAAAATGGGGAAGGGGAGAATGAATAATGAGAAGAAAATTAACTGAGATATTTCTTCTGTGGTATTCACTTGTGTTTCTCCCTATTGGTTACATCTTACAGGTACTTTTAGGCCTACCATGCCATGAATTAGGTGAAAGCAAGGCTTGGGACCATGTTACTGCTACTTGCAACATCTGGTCCCTAACACATTCTTCTTTGATCACATTATGTCATGTGTTATAGTGAAGCAGATTGCACAGTTCATCCTTACTGAACCTTCACCCCCAGGATGTCATGTGAAAGGCAAACTCCATCTGCCTCAGAGAAACCAAAAATAATCTGAAATGTAGAGATTCATTGTGGTGATGTTAGGAATCAGTATTACAAGCAGGTGTAGGAATAAATTCTTGCTGCTTTTGTAAAAGAAGATAAAACTTTTTGTAGATGATGGTTTGAAAAATTTAATCTCTTTTGTATGAATTTTTCTCCTTCATTTTACAATTTTTGGTGAAGCATGTGAGTTATTGCATGAACGTGGAGCCAGGCTTATCATGCAGCATGTGCTGTAGTGTCCTGTTTCTGTGATTAGGTTGAACCTTAATTATACATAACTCAATGAACACCTTTCTCACAGCTTCCAGAACTTGAAGACTCATATCCTCCCTTTCTTTTTTACTGTTAAGACTTAATTCAGAGGAAAATCCAGCAATAGGTGCAGTCCTGGGCTGAACAGAAGCCCTGATGTCTCTATGTCCTGTGCCAGGACATATGGCAAGGGTGTGTGTGCCCCTTCACAAGTCATACGGTGCCTTCCCATTGTGGGCATAGGCCAGGGAGAAATCCTGGGGCTACCCCTCCTTTCCTTGGTGTCCTGGAGCTGACACCACTCACGTGACTAGTGTGGCACTGCAGTTCCTCCTGTTCCTCTGTGCCTGGTGTGCTGGGTCAGAATGCCAGGGAAGAGTAACATTGAGAAAGGGGAACAATGCCAGAGAAGAGTAACAATGAGAAAAGGAAACAGATGGGAGCTAATGCTTTGCTTCCCTGCAAAATATCCAGCTGAAGTGATCTGGCTTATTTCGTGTGCTGGTATATCAAGAGCATTGCTCAGCGGCCAGAAATTCAAACCAAACTACAAGAGTATTGCAAGTTTACCAGGTGAGTTGTGGCACTTACTGGTTTGAATGTTCTCAGTCCGTGTCCATCCCTGGCAAATTGACTTCGATTAGTTTTTAATGAAATAGGAAAAAAATCCACACACGTAAGAAATACCTGGAAATCTGCTAACATATGATGATTGTGTGTTTGGGCTCATCTGTACAATAAAGTGCAGTGCTAAGCTTTGTTTTATACTGAGCTTGTATTCTGTTACATACTGAACATGGACTTAGTGGAATCCAGTGAATTTTCCCCATTAGATGGATGAGATGGGGTACAAAGCTGTTTGGTTTTCCCACATTCTTGAATTGGAACCTGTTGGATTTCCCACACTTTTCATCAGGCTCCTTGAATGACATGCTTTAAATGAAATTAGTTGTGTCTATCATTTGTGTGAGGTCTAATTTGTCCTCAGATGATTGCACAATTTCTCAACAAGTATGGTGGAGCTCTTGTTAGGGGAAAGGAGGAACTTGCAGGATTACTCACTGTGCTCATTCCTGATATCTAAACTTCCTCTTCCTCCTGCCCCATAAATGATGCCTCTACTCAAGTGAACAAAAGCCTCAGCAGAATGAGAGGTTTCCTTCAGATGCGGGCCCTTGTGAAGGGCTTAAGTTAAAACTGTTCACTTCTAGTAGGACAAACAGATTATGTTCCAGTAAATATGATTCAGTTATGAACAATTTCCATAACAGAAAAGTAAGTGATTAAAAAACTTTGAGAGATTAGTTATGAATTTAAATGCTTTCCAAAATACTTCCATTAGAGAAAAAAAAATATAAAATGTGATACAAGGTCCATTTCATAGTGTTTTAATGCAAGACTAATGCAACCTTTTTCACTTGAGATTTACTAATCAATAACTACATTAGGAACAACTGCTATGTTTCATGCAACGCTTATAAATATTTACACAAATGAAGCAGAGGTGTAATTTAATCTCATTTTATATGGTTTGCTTTTAATATGTTAAGGGAGATAATATGGTGCTTGCATACTTCAAAAAAAATTAAATTGCAGTGGATAGAATGGGTTAAAAAAACCCTTCAGATATTATTCAAAATATATAAAGATATTTTATAAATATCCTTAGAACTGTAAGTTAGATGAAATGGCAACTTTAGCACAGGTCTGGGTTCCATAATGTTACATTCATTTCCACAGATTCATGTGAGAAATAAAAAGAAAATGTTTTATCCTGAACTCAAGTAGTTACAGTGGTAAGAAAGTTAAAATAGACCTATTTTTCACTTCAGATATATTTAACATTTTTTACTTGCTTCTTTTATACAAAGTGGTGATAGCAAATGAAGTTGAAAAGCAGTAATTTTTATGATCAAATTCGGAATTAAAAATAATTCCTGCCAGACTAAAATTATAAGCTCATGCACTGGGCTGAAATGGGGTTGTTAATAATTTCAATCAATTTCTCATTCCTTTATTTGTCAATGGACCAGTAATGAGAACACTGTTTTTTCCTGTACACAGGTCTAGTAAATTAAGTTAAACAACAGATGTTGAACAGATGTTCTCATTATTTTAGTGACTTGATTTCTGGTTAGTTCCCAAGTTGTTTTACATGGCTAAGTGTTGCATCACTCTTTCTGTGACAGATGAAGTATCTGAAAGTATCAACACTCAAAATCTCATTAGCAGAAACAATTTTATAACATTTTATATGGTAAATGGACACTACCCTTTTTAAAAAAAGGCATAATCTATGAAATGGTAGCATTACATGTTTTCACTAAAATGCAGCATTCCAAGACCAAATTCATTTTTTGAATTACAATCTAAAAAACATGGAACAATTTTCTTCAGATCTTCCTTTTCATCAAGGTCGTAGAAACATTCTGAAGTCATAATCATGGTGGTAATATCATTCTGTGAATCACAGTACAAATTAGACAATCACTAGGGCTTCACAGGCTTCAGTGGTCAATAGTCAGAACAATTATTTGGTGTTACCCTGTGATGAGCATTATTGCACTGGCTGCACTTTTGGGTACCACAATACAAAAAAAAAAGATATTAAACTTTTGGAGAGTGTCCAAAGGAGGGCAACAAAACTGCTGAAGGGCCTTGAGGGGGAGCTGTATAAGTCATGGCTGAGGTCACTTGATTTGTGCAGCCTGGAGGAGACTGAGGTCCAACTACAATGAAAGGGGTGAATATGCCTTTGTGAACACACATTTTTAAGACCAAAACCCTGGGAATATTTCTTTTCCCTTTCCTTGGTTTAATCATGTGTCAATATTTAAAACTGGCTACTGATGTAAGGACTCTGTCAGGTCCATGGGAAGCTAGCAAGGCCCCTAACAGGGAACCACTCCATACCAAAAAATGAATCAAGGCCAAACCAACACACCCAGAAGAACCCTGGAAGGGTGAGCATTGCAGCTGAGAAAAGAAGGAGGGTGAATGTTTTTTTAATAACCATTTAAAATCTATTACTAATGATTCTTTTAATTAAGGGTTTTTTAAAATTAATTTGGACATGGCTATGTAGACTTTGTAACTGAACTAATAATTGTTTATAACCTCTTAATTAGGTTGTTCATATTTAATTCAGGGCAATAATAAATGCTTGTCTTCATACAGTAGGATTTGTTGCCACTTACCCATAATAACATTTTGTGTAGGGAAGTACTCAAGCATATTCTCTTTATCCAAAATCTTTACCTTGTCTAAGAGGTGTGGATACGTGTGTGTTCATGTCGTGACCATACACACTGGTGCACTTCTGTTTTCTCCAACAATTGGGATTTTGGGTCTTGCAGGTCATAATTACAGCAATTTGAGAGATCTACTTACTTAGGTGGGCAGGCACACACCTCACATTCCAATACATACATTAAATAACTATCAAAGCCTTGGGGTCTTTGATACACATCCAAAGACTTTTGTCATGTGAAAATTTCTATTGAGACAACTCTCTCCTAGGCATTTTTTCCTAAACCCTTTAATTTTGTTTTTTAGAATGTGCTGCAACCATTTAGCAACAATTGTATTTTCTTCAACACTTAAGCGTATTATGTATTTAGTATTCTCTATTTTACTTGCAAAATATCACCATTCCTGAAAACTCTTTGTATATTGTTAAGAAATTAATATGACAGTGTACAATTATCCTTTGTTAATAAAAAGTGCCTGAAGATGATATTCAACACTTCAAGCTCTAAATTTAGTTGTGATAACGCAGCTGAAAAATAATAAGTTGCAATTAATAATTGCAAGGATAAAATACAGTAAAGGTAAATCTGCACTTAACACACACAATTCCAAAACAAGGCACAGTTTTCAGAGTCAGCTGTACTGCCCAAAGCCAAGCAAAGCCAGAACATAAACGATATTGTTTCAGTTTCTGAAAAGAGTTTCCTCAGTTACCTTTACCTCTCTCAGCCTCAGACCATCTGTGCCTATTATTTTCCATTTCTCCCTCTGGCCTGTTACTGCTTTACGAGCCTTAAAAGCAAATGGAAGGTTAGCAGCCACTATTTCTGACTGGGGGTTAAGTAGTCCCCTTGGTTTCTTTTTCTCTTTCCTTGCTGAATTATTATGGTGTTTCCTGTTCAAAATGCACATTTTAATGTTATATGAACCAGTGACTAAAGAAAAAACCCAACATGTTTCTATTACAATTATAATGCAAAAGTATCACAGAAATTAAACTTAAATTAGCCCCAAGCACAAATGCATACTAAAATATGAACTTTTGTTTCTCTCTAATTCTAATTAAAGAAAATATATCTTCCATAATCATAGAAATGTTCTGGATCTGTTTCCTGGTTCGAGCTGTTTTGAACAAACAGCTAAAAGAAAGGACTACCACATAGAAGGATGAAGTGAATGAATAGCCTTTCTTGCTGCAGCACTGTTAAGCCAGTTTCTCAATTATGTGAAATTCAGGAAAGCGCAGTGAGTGTAACCATGGTTGCAGAGTGTTAAAATCCAACTCTACCATGGGGTTCCAGAGAGACAGATAGCTTTTATGATACCAAACTGCTGTGTCACACACAGAAAATTGAAGTACGGCTTAAGAAACAAAGTTCATTAACTTCAAGAGAGGAAAAAGTAGCAACTGAATTCAATGGGTTTTAGCATTCAGTAGATGATTAAAATGTTTAAGGACACAAACCAGAGAGACACACAGGTCACATACTTGCTATTTGTCAGAAGCCATCTCCACAATAACAGATGAAGTGATGTCAAAAAGTTTGGCAAATATCAGTGCACAGCAAATTGCTGTTTTAACACGTGGTGTTTATTTTGTCTCAGCTGGAGGAAATGTGCGTTACCAGGGAGTCCACTGATGTTACAGCAAAGACAATTCCAGGAGAAAACAGAGACACATGTTTGTTGGTGGTTTTTTTTTGTTTGTTTTGTGTTTTTTTGGTTTTTTTTGTGACAAAGGATTCTTCAAGTTAAGGTGAAACATGATAATGTCCTTAGATGAATTTACCAATTAATTTTCTGCCATTTTTATGCTGTCACTCTGATTTAGTTTCACCTAATTTGCCAAGGCTATTAGCAGAGAAAATACAAGAAGTAATGAGTTGTGGAAGTAGTGCTTTGGAAGCTCTTATGACATTCAGAGGGTGTGCGGTTATGACCATACAGAGCTGTCATTAAACTGACCTCCTCTGAGAAAGCAGGTGTCAGTGAGCAATTTACTGTGCCTTAGGTATCATTTTGGGGAAGGGAATTCCTGTAGGAATACTGTTCCCCTGCTCAACCTAGGACCTGTAAAAAGGTCAATATTTTTCAGTCACTTTCCTTTTTGGACAATTCATAATTTTGTGCTTACCCTCTGCCTGAGGGCATGAAAAGGGTAAAGGTGTTTGATTAAATCAGACAGAAACAGGTGTATTGAGACCAATGAAACCAGAGCTATTTCCTTTCCTACTCACAGTCACATCTATTTACATTAGCCGAGTATCAGATGATGTTTGTGTAATAAACAGAAAGAGAAGAAAACTTATCTCGCCTTGTACATTTCCAGGGGATGTCTTTTCAAAAACAAGGTCCAAACCTAACTGCAGGCCAGATAGACTTCTCGAGTGAAACCCAGCCCCTTCCAGGATGCTGAGTGTGGGTTTTGGTTCCCCTTTGAGAAAGGAATGTCCCAAATAAGTGGGGTGACAAATGCGCAGGTTTATGCATGTTCATGTAGCCCAAATCTCTGGTGCTGTATCATATTTTTCTTGGCACCTGGAGCTTGGTGTGATGACTCCGCAGAGGCTGCAGCATCCTGCTGTGTTGTTTTTAGCTATCCTGCAAACTGTGGCAGAGCAAGCAGAAGACTCATGCTGTTTTAGAGACTGCATAATCTAATTTTAGAAACAGCTTGGAAGGGGAGGATAAGGTTTACAGCAACAACATTGTGTTGTTACATTACTCTAGCACCAGCATATGATAAATATATTTCAACATTTTTAATTAAAGTAAAACCTTATTTGGTACTGACCAGCAATACAGTAGAAAAGAATATTGCAATTGATAATTTTCAGTGAAACCTGGTAATTTTGAATCAGAAGAGGCTGCTTTCAAAGAGGAAATAAATACAAATAACAAAAAGCATATGTCATGTTGGCAGGAAGCAAACATTGGCATGTTGGCAAACATACTGGCTTTTCCTTTGGTGCTCCATACTTTCCTCTTGCTGTGAGCTTTTTTTCTAGGCAGTCAATCAGGGAGAAATCTGTCGCCCTCTAGATATATCTAGATCTTTCCCTTCCTTTAACCTCTTCCATTAAAACTTACAAGACAAATGGGTGCTCACAAACCCCTCTCTGCTTGAATTAAAACACTTCACAGGTACTTGAATAGCTCAGAGGATAAAAGGGCTCCCCTCCACACCCTCCCTCCCCCAACAATTTAATACCTCCAAAGTATTTACAGCCGATGAACTGACTGATGAAAAATAACACCATGTTTATTTATGTATCTTGCATGGTTATTCATTTTTTCAAAAGAGTAATTTATGAAAACATCCAGAATGCATTTTAAAATAGATGAAGCAAACACAATCCCCCCGTTTTTGTTGTTGTTGTCTGCTTCAATATTTATATTTATATTTATATTTATTTGAAATATTTTATTTTGGTTTAAGTGAAAAAAGATGTTTGGGACTTGACTGACAACTAGTTTAATTCTGTGGATATATATCAGAAAAATAATGTTTCCACACTTGCCACATATCTAATCTCAAGTACATAAAATCTATTATTCATCTCATAATGGCTTGTGACAGTACACGTCACAAGTGTCCTAAGCTCCTAGACTGCCCAGAAAATTGTGAAGTAATGATTACTCAGTGTCAAAAAGAACTAAAAAGACAGTTTTTAGAGTCTGTGTTGCACAAACAGCAGAGTTCTGCTTTGGACACAGGTTACTTTCACAATCCATGGTTAACATGACATAAAATTTGCTCTCTACAAACTGAATATTTTCAGGCTACTGTGCTGACAGTGTAAGCAGAAATGTTTTGAAGGTGATAAAATACTGAATCTCCATTCATGCTATCCCTCGGTCCTGACTGCTTTGCAACCACATAATATATTGTAGAACATAATTAGCTGCTCTTACATTGCTTTCAGTATTTTATACCCTTATGTTACTTCATTTATTAATGAATTAATAACATTAATAAATGCTACTTCATTTATTCTTGAAAACACTTTTATAATTTAATCATTATAAAACCAGATGATGGGTTCTCACACATCCGGAAAAGAGGCAGGTTGAACACAATTTTTTAATTAACAATAATTAGTTAACTCTTGCATGGTGCTTTGTTGAAAGTGTAAACATGGTGATTATATTACTCATATTATCATATTACCAGTAGGCTAATATTGAGATTTTTTTTTTCTGGAGATTGTTGAGAATTCTGACTCCAGATAATTTTTTCAAAAGATGAAGTATATAAGAAAAGAGCTAATTCACCAAAGAACTTTTTAAATTGCCCAAACTAGCTCCTGATATAAATACAGATCTGGATCTGAAGACTAGAGACAGGACACATCTGCTTTTAAACAGAGGTAAGTGCACAAGCATCTGAATTTATCTGTGTTGCTTGCAGGACACCAACAGAAAAAACCTTGTTTTTTCAGTGCCCTTGGATGCTGCAGCTTTGCTCCTTAATCCATGCCTTCTGACAAAGAGGGTCTTTCAGAATATAAGCTAAAACTATTGACAGGCCAGCAGGGATGTTCTGAATTACAACTCTTGGGATTTAGTTGGGAACTCATTTTTCATCTTTATAAATTTTCTTTTAATTGAATGGCATACTTGCCCAAAGAGGTAATTATAACAGTGAATACTCTTTTATTAGCTGGTGTACCAACTATTTACATTACTCAAATAGAATATGGAAAATTGATACTCCTTATTTGCCTGAGGACAGTCAAACCCACAAATCCTTGGAAAGTGTACAGCTTCTATCCTGACAGCTATTTTGGAGGCAGATAAGACCAGATTCTCCTGATGGCATTATGTTTTGACACACTAATAAATCAGAGTCCTCTGAAAGAGAAGGAGGAGCAATTAAGGTAAGCATATCAATAAACCTAAACCTATATTAACTAGCTTTTAGGAATTCACGAGGGAGGGAAAACAGCTGATTTGGAAAAAAGAAGGAAATTTTACCAACACATTCTTCTCTATGGCACAAAACACTAGCTTATGGTTAAGAGCTGAAGTGCCACCTGTGCCTGTTTTCTGTGTTGTATATGATGCTCACTCGATAAACTGTGGTAAATATTTTCAGAGCAGGCTCATCACGTCAAGCAGATTCCTGAGCAGAAGAGGAGCTCATTGCTACTTCATCTGTGAATCCTGAAATATGGAGTGTGAGACTTGCTCTGAGTTCCCCAGCAGAGCTACTGCTGAAGCGTGGCAGAGTCAGGAGAGTGTCGGGGTGCCTGGGCTCCCTGCATGAGTATCTGCAGCAGCTCTGTGTCATCGCCGCAGCGAGTCTGCTCGGGCTGTGACCCTGATGTAGAGTGAGGTCCTGGTCGTGATCTCAGGTTCATCCTGGTCTGCTCTGCATATGTTTAACAAGTCTAGCTCTTTGGAGCTCCTCTGTGGTGCATTTGCAGTAGCTCTGACGTGGCTAGCAGAGATCTACTGCATCCTGGCTACCTCCTGGACCGGGAGCCCGTGATTTATGGTTGCAGTGTCTTCAAACACTCCTGGGCACAACTCTAGGGGGCTCTAGGTAGCCTGATAACTTTTAATGGTGAGTATCTATCAGCGTAAGTGTCTCCAGAGCAGGCAGTAGCTGAGCAGCGTGTTTTGAGCAAGGTTGCAAATTTTGCTTGGAGCCTCTGAATTTATTTCTTGGCTCTGTCCTTTACTCCTCAGCTAAGTTGGTATTTTATATTTTAGGATGCTCTAAGGGAATATTAGATTTTCTTTTGGGTAACAGAAGAATCTCCTGCTATTATTCTGGTAAAGCTATTGAAACGACAGTAGAACTGTGGGTGGCTAAATCATGAGTCGAGGTATATTTGAAACTGTACCTGATATAATCATTGGACATTTTATCCAGAATACTTCTGTTTTTAAAAATATTTTCCACATTGCCTCATTTAATACAATAGAAGTTTTAATGGAACTGAATTAGTGAATGAAATTCAAAAAGCAGTTTAAAATTAAATACTTTTGATCAAGGTAGTGATCACTTCATGCTTCAAAGATAATAAGTTTAGCATTCTAATCAAAGGAAAATGGCATAAATGTTCATATGCAATGTGATATAAGCAAGGATTTTGATTGTTCTACACAAAATAATCTCTATTCTAGTTAAAATGATTAAGGGCTGTATTTTTCAAATAGCAGCCTAATTTTCTGAGTTTCTTATCCCTTGTAGGAATCTTCCATTGAAATGGATAGGATTCTTGATCCTTAGTGAAAATCTGGACGTTTTTATTCTTTTTGTCTGCTGTCATGTCAGCTGAAGTCTCATAATTAGACACTACATGTTGCTTAAATTTACATATATATGTTTCACAAATACTTAACGTACCTTGCAAAATATATATACAAATGTACTTCATGTTAATGAATGCTAATTTATTCTGTAAGTAAAGCAGAAATGAATAATTATATTTTTTATTGTCCTGAAGTGAGATGCAGAGATTAAACAATTTTCTAAGACTTAGAGGTGGTTGTAAGATCAGCCTAAAGCCTTTGCAAAGCAAAATCCTTCCTCTCTATTTTCCTGAGCTGTTAAAGTAGGAGAAGAATGAACCACAGATACATCTAATTTCTTGCCTTTCCAGAATGAAAACTTTGCCAGTATATTATAAACATAAGGAACTATCTCCAAAATGTGAGCTGCATTCAGGGCACTAAATTGCACCGTCTTCTCCAGGCACAACAGGCTCCAACATCTGACCCTTACTTCCTTAGGAGTTTGACTCAACACTGATATCTTCATTGAATTATTGCTCCCAGTATCTAGGAGGAATCAGCAACTGAATCAGCAACTCAATTTCCTACATTGCTTTTGTAGGATAAGGAGTTGGAACAGGACGGTTTCATTACTAAAAAGGAGTTGTTTGCGGTGTTTTATGCCTATGACAGTTGTCTGCATGAATATTTCATTAACACGTTTTTACAGCTGTCACAGAGATTATAGGTAGCTCTTGATTAGACCTCCTGCAACAGAGTGATTATGTTTCTAAAGCAACCAGATATCTCATGCCTGTGGTGGGCAATCACTATTTCTGATTTTTATCAGCTTTCAAGAGTAATCAAGTGACAGTTACCAAGTAGTGTAGCTGCCTTGCTGACTCCGAGTTGCCATCTAGGTATTTTAATTATGTTATGATCCCACTCATTTCTTGGGGTGCCAAAAACCCCCTTTACTGAGTTTTCAGTGCTTGTTTTATAAAGTATGTCAGTTCAGTTTCAGTAGTCAGACACAAAACCTTTCACTTACATGCACGCCAACAGGTAGTAAAGACCTTAATGATCATAGGTTTTAAACTGTAGTTGGTATTGAGTGTAGAGTGCAAGAGAGGGCATAAAACTTTGTAGTAGTTAAGATTATTTTTACTTTGGGAATGTTTTAATTTCAGGAGATAAAAAAAACCCCAAACTTTTAAATTGACTTTTTTAATGTCAATTTAGCTTTAATATAGTGCTACGTTTTTAAGTGGGAATAGAGGGGGTGGCCAGAAATGACATCTGAAGATGAAAATAAAAAGTAAATACCAATTATTTCAGTTTTATACCCATCATAAAAATATAACATAGCAGATGCTTCCATGACATCTTCTAAAAGTTGGGTGTTTATTGTGTGCATATGTTCAGCATCGAACATAATTAATTTTCCTCTGTTTCAAATTAAGGGAAAAATCGAGCATCAGCAACTCTACAATGACAACAGCAAGGCCTACAGAATGCAAGGAAAAGCAGAATAAGATGAAGTAAGAAAACTGAAAGGGGTGAGTATAAAAGAGATACAGCAAGTTCAAACCAAATGGAGATAAAAATAAAAAGCTATACAAAATAAGTGGATGAAATTTTAGATACTGATTAAGAAAAAAGTTTTAAAATACAAGAACTTTTTAATGCAGCTCACTGGGCTCCATTGTGGTGAGATCAGAGCTGCTAAATAGTGACTGCCTATGACAGATAACTGATACTCGCTTTTTTTCTCCCTATGCTGTCAGGAGGGAGTTTCTCATGAGTTTTTTTCACATGCTATTAGAAGGGTTTGATCCTGAAACGATGGGATTTGCATAAGAGAGAAAAAACAAGCTGATGAAGTTTTGTCTGTGTGCAGAGGAGAAAAATGTTTGAGAACTGCTACACAATTTGAAACATCCATCATCTCTGGACTCGGGAGGCTCATTCCATCCCTGTAAAAGAGACCCTACAAGTGTTGGTGCTTTCCTGAAATTTATCACCGAAAGCTGACATGCAGCAAAGACACAGAGCCACAGAAACTGGTCTTATACCAGCTTCTAATTGTGTCTAAGGAACATGGATCATTGACATGTTAGAAATCTTGTTATAAAGCTAGGAAAGGTGCTTCAGTGCTGGCTTACAGATTGGTCAAAGTGCTGCACTGGTGAGGTAATTATACTACAGATGATGTCTGGGTCCAGTCTGTTACAGCTTGTATTTTTTTATTCTATTGGTTTATTATTAGTGGTTTTAATATTGATGGTTTGTTCTGTTGTCCCCCCATGTGTACCCCCAAATTGGTTTATCCCTGAAAGCTGTATACTCCCCTAAGCTACCCTTTATGGTAAACCCTTCCCTTTGTTCTCATCCCTTCCCTGTCAATCATTATTATCCTGCTCCTTGTTCTGGTCCCCTTCCATGTCAATCCTCCCTTGAGCCAATCCTTCCAATGTTCCCCCGGGTGCTCGTGGTGGGCTCTCTATCCTTGACACCCCACTGGGACATGTGACCCTCACAAACAGAATTATGTCTAATCTAGCACTTCACAGTGGATATAAAGCTTCTTTAAGGATATTAGGAGCTTGCACATGTACCTGGACGTTGCTCTGGTATCCAGTTTCTTTAGGCTATCAAAAGCATGAGTTCAGAACTCTATAGCACAACTTAGCTTTTTGTCTTAATGTAGAATTTCACTACTCTTACTTTTATGTCCTTGCAAGAAATAATGTCTCAGTTAGCCATAAAAAGAGAATGGAACATATGGAAGCAGTTTTTTTAAGTGATTTTGATGGACACTTCACAACAGTCTATATTACTATTTACTCCCCAACAGGAGGAAGGCAAAGATGTGTGGGTGGATGGCAGTCAAGACTGTGGGCTTATCAGCTTGGCAGACTGCAGTATGGTGCAGTGCTACTGCGGATCACCTCAGACAGGCTCACATACCCAGGTTTTAGCCGTGGCAGTGTGGAACAGAGCATCAACCCCTTTTCCTCACAGGGAAGTGCAATGGTACATTGTTGACTAAACTGGTGCTGGTGGTGCATTGTGGCTGGACTGTGCTTGCCTCCAAATTGGTGTGGGAATCTCACACTGCACTGCCAAGTAAATATGCATTATAAAAAGGAGAATAACAGTAATGAGGGTCACTCAGTAAAGAGCAGCAGGAACACTCAGGCAAATAAGATGAATTTTGCTTGAGCCAAGATTTTACCTGTGCAGTCTGTTTGATTCCCAGGTAATAAGCCTCAACAAAAACAAGTGGCACAACTGGCATCCTGTTCAGTAGCCTAGCAAGGACTAATGACTAAATGCATCTGGAACATAGGATTACCCACAATCCATTTTGCACATTAGGTTGACCCTTCTGAAATAAGGTTGATGGGGCTTGGAGGAGGCAGACAGCGATGCTGACAGACTGGGATTTACTCCAGGAAGAACTAAAAGGACTTTAGTCTGCTCTGGGATGTCTGTCTTTGACCTTATGTAGCGATAAATGAAGAGAAGGTCAACAGAAAGGAAAGAGGGACTAATTCATGATATTCAGCAGAGACCTTGAACAAATACTGTGATACTGAAGCTGCTCTACTACATACACCCTTATTGAGAATTCTGTATTCAAAGGATAAATATATACAAGACTTCTGGGTCTGAGTGCATTACGAGCCATTTATTTCATTCCCTTGGTAAATGTTTTAAAATAAGATTAAAGACTCTTTTTAAGATGGCTTTTTACTGAGCTGATGTATAATTCCTTTCAGGGTGTGAAGTGCCTTGATAAGCTTCTGTGACAAGGGACTTTATAAATTAGATTGCATTATATACAAACACAATACAATTTGTAGTGGAGAGGTAGTTTTGTCTCCTTCTTTTGCTCATACTTTACACTTCTTTTAAGTTAAAATGCTTTATTCAAGCCAACTCCAATATCAAAATTAGGTATTGTGACACATTCTTTTAAGAACATAAAACTGTGCTTTTTTATTCTGATAGTTTGAAACAATTGTCTCAATGGTAATGTCAGAAGATTTTGACAGCTAAAATTGACGTGAAAAAGCAGTTAATTTTGAGACCTGCATATGATTCTGACATTTTATTTTGTGGAATATATTTTGATTCTTATCTGCTACCACATCTGTTCTACTAGTATGGGATTGGCAGAAGCAGCATGGCCAGTATGACAGTAACACTGAGTTCTATACTTGCAATTTTTGTGCCTTTTTTTGTATATTCACAAGGTAACAGCATCTGATCTGATGAGATTTTTTCACTTGTTCCATTTTTTGAAAGGCACAAGGTTAGTTTTTAAAGTTTAATATCTCTACAGTCCTTGGAGACGTGGATTTTCATTTTTCAGTAGAAAACAATCCCCAAAAGAGACACTTTAAAATTAGGTCTGTCAATAACATTTTGAAAAAAAAATCATGCCTAAAATTTTCCCTTTCCCTGCATAACTAATAAAGATTCCAAATTGCATTTTCATAAATTCCATGAATTCTGGGGTCAGCATTCATCAGACTTTTAGCTTCTGCAATGTTCCTATTTGCTCTCCCATTCTTCTTTGAAAATGTGTTTTAGTGGTACCTGTGAGAAATAATGAGAAAGTGAGTGAATGTATGGCTGATGATGCTGTTAAAAAAATGTTTTCCCATTTTGTACTGGTAACGCAGATGAGTGGGAAAAAAGGAGTTCTTTCAGTTTACAGACCAAAGCCCAAGGTCTTAAAATCACCATGTTGTGGGAGTACTATGCATTCTCATTTATCTACTTCTCCACCACAATAAAAAGCTAGTATCAAGTACTTAAGCAATGGCTCCTAAAATTATAAGTCTAAATAGAGGACTAGATGCTTTTTTGACTTATTTTAAGGCAGCAGACAGGTAAAAGATCTATTGAAGCTCATGAAAAAAAAAATGCCAAGGTTTCAGAATTTGATGGGTATTGAAACAAGAGCTGTAGACACTGGCATTTCTGAGGGAAATTTCTCTTTTCAAGATCTTCCTTCATATTATTTGTCCCATGCGAGCTGTACAATAGAATTCTTAACCAGTAAGTGTGATGTGTGACATCCATCATCATCCTCTGGGAATTTCTGAACTTAAATCTCTTCAGTCAAGGCATAAAAATTTGTAGTGATAGATAGTCTTCGCTTTGCAGGCCATATTCTGACCCTTCAGCTCCTCGGTCTGACGTGGTACCAGACTTTACCCCAGCCAGCTCCCAGCACCGGGCCAAGAGTGGGCTGCCCCCAGAAAACCACGCAGTCCGGCGTGCAGCTAGCTGTAGGGCTTTTGCATTGAGATTCAGGGTAAAGAACAGGGAGGGGTCTCTCGTGTGGTTCCCAAGGAGGTTTATTCCATGAGAAGTTCAGGAACAAGAGCCCCAGGACAGTATCATACACAGACATTTAAACGGGGGAGGTACAAGGGGGAGGTACAATCCTTCAGCCAATAGGGTAAGAGGAGGGGAGGGGTACAAGGCAGGGTCTCACTTTACAGTAACCAATGAGGGACTACATGGGAGGAGAACAGGTCACATGAACCAATGGGGCATCAAGGATCAGGGGACTGGCAGGGAACATTCGAGAACAAAGGGTGGATACAACATGGGATTGACAATTTAATGAGGAGGGAAAAGAAGAATCTGGATTCAGGGGCAGGGTTGGGGTAAGATGGATAACTGGGAAAGGGAGGAGAAAACTTGGACCAAACCAACTAACATGGGGAAACCAGGAAGGATCCCTTTGAGAAGTTACAATACAAAACCCATATTAAAGAAAAACACACCACCACATCAGTCGGCACTGTAGAGAGATGTCACAGCATCATGACTGATCAGTCTTCTCTGCCTAAAGCTGCTCTCCCTCTTTATATATGCATGAGAATCACATGTTAAGGATTTTCTTCTGCATATAGGTGCAAAAGGGATAATGGCATGCTGAAATTTCAGAAGGTGTTGAGTGGTGGTGTTTCAGCAACTACAGGACTTTGAATCTTATAGTTGAGATTGTAAGATGCTGTGATGAGCATGTGATGAATCTACCATTTGTATTTGGTGAGACAAGGTAGTAATTTGAAGCAGCACTTGGTTATTCTTGGCCTTTTTTTAGAATTAGTTCTGATAGCAAAGAACTTTACAGTTGGTACATTTAGCTTTGGGTGGCAGAACTTGAGTATAGGAAAAGAAAAAGGCCTATATGCTCTTTAGGAATACTGAAGAATTTTCCGCTTATTCAGAATACTGAAGAATGTGTCAATGTTTGATTTTGGTAAGCCATAAGTGAGAAATGTTTTCCTGGCTCTCCTGGCTTACTTAAAATGGAGCTTTATTTTGTGTTTGGATCTTGAAGCTTTGGACAGTCAGTTGGAAGCAATTCTCTTCTTTCAGATCCTACCAAGCAGATCTCACCTTTGATAGTCTGTTCTATATATCTTTCATGCTCAGAGATCTGTGCAGAAAAGGTGAGCAGGGTAATGGAGTTAAGATCAGCCATGTAGATCTGAAAGAATAATGTTGTCTTTAACAAATGCTCTAGCCTGTTTCCATTTTTTATTTCCTCAGGAAAGAGTGTACATTTAGAAGGCCTGACTTTTTTCCAAGATGATGTATTTTCCTAAAGCCTTAGCTTGTAGATGTTGAGCTCTTGTTTGTGTAATTTAAAATGCAATAATGATAGAAACAGAAGCAAAGAGAATTAACATACATTGATTATGCATAGTCAGTAATGAACTTTAAGAACTTTGTGAATAAATGTGAGATAAATGTCACACACAGAGCACTTAGTTACAGAATTAAACAACAAAGTAAGAAAAAACACTAAATAGAAGTAAATAGAAGCAATGAAGGACATAAGGTTGCAATTTAAATAATTGATTAGGGGATTCAAGGTATTCCATTTAACATACAGAGATTCAGGTTTAATTGAGTCTCTCTTTCATGGGAAGGCTGTGAATTTAAAATGATCCCAGTGTCTTGCATTAGTAACCTTTAATGAAACTTTAAACAAAATAGCTTTTAAAGAAGTAGTTGGGAAAATGTCAAATCATTTTCAGGAAGCTTCCAAAATCGTATACTTAAGATCAACTGTGGTAAAGGCAGCCATGGTAAATGACTTAGAAGATTGCTCAAGCTGAATTCAAGTTACACAGACCAGAGAGGTTTCTGGAAGATCTAGCATGTTGTAAACCCCTATGGTTGTAGAACAGTGAAAAAACTGAATGGACTTACAGGAAGGCTGCTGTCTATAAAGTGACCTCTGCTTCCCAATTGTAAGCATCACACAATTCTGCCTTAGGAGAGTTGTAGGAATATCGTAGGTGGATATGAGACAGGGTGTCTGCAAAGATTATTTGTAAAAGATTAAAAGAGGGCATTTGGTCCTTCTCTGCCCATATATTGGAATAAGTGACCATAATTTTATTTTTTTTTTTGTGCTAGCTTATAAAAGCCCAAAGAGCTAAAGAACTCTTATACTATGACTTTTATTTTTTTGGTGCAGACTATTCAAGCTGAAGTCCTTACACTGACGTTGGTAGTGACTAATTAAAAACATATCTATTTATACATATGCAATAGGTTGAGTTGTTTCTTTGTCTAGGTTGTCTGGCTGACGCAAAACATCTGCAGCTTATGTTTGCCTCTACTGTTCTGCAGCAGAGTCACGTGGCTGATCTTTATTAATTCTGGGGTCTACTCTAGAGCTATGTACTTTTTTTCATAGGTCTGTGGTCTTCTGACATTTATTTGATTTGCCCTTTACTAGTCACATTTATGTGTTAACACTTTCATCAAAGTCCATCAGACCCCAGATCATTCCTTCTTTCATGAAGCCTTATTTCAATTTTTGACTTTGTCATTCAAAATACAGGTACTTCAGGCTTGATCTCATTCACAAGTTTTATAAGCCCACTGAGTAGTTTAAATTGATTACATCATTCAGAAATGATTAAATTTATCACATTGTAGTAATTCAATTTTGCATATGGTTATGAGCTGGGATGAAAGGAAGTCAGAAATTGTTATGGAATTTTATGGGAGTTAAGATTAATATCATATCCATTCATTCCAAGAGTACCATTTACTTATAGGAACTTTACATTGACCTGTGCAAGAAATAAAAGAAACACATTATACAATATTTTTTATTATTTAAATTTTCCTTCATATATATAAAATCATTCAAGAATAGGCTTTAATTAGTTTTTGGAATGATAGCTGAGTAAAAGGTCATGAACAATACATTTCCTTGTAATTTGCAGGAAGAATTTTTATATGAAATTCAAAGTGTCCTAAGTAATTTTTTTATTAAACTGATATAAGGAACATGATCCATGACTGGTGTAAGTATCATAAACTTTATTTACTAGTCTGTGTGAGCCCACTTGTACACACAATACTGATTAAATCTCCTTAATCACACAATACTGATTAAGAACAGTGAAACAGTTTCAGTATTGTCTTTATTTTAATTTAATTTTAATATCAGTAGTTTAATGGAAGGTGGTTTGTGGACAACAAATGTTGAATCATTGTTAAGACACATTGAAAGTGTATCAAAGTGGAAAGACAATGAAATTTTAAAGTTGAAATCAAAGAAGGTTTAATTTTTTGATGGTAAATATTGTAAGGCATAGAGCAAAAATACTGAAAATATACTAACATGCTAAAAATACTAAAATCCATCTTTTAAATTTCATCATATTAAAATCAATAAATGCATATTGTCACCAGCCAAATTAAGGAAAGCTTCTAGGAGTCATCAGTGAGATATATGAAATGCAGAAAAACAAGGTTCTATTAGTTCTGGAGAAAACTATGTCATGCATTCTTTTCTGTCTATTTAAAAATTGTGGGGGTTTTATAATTTTAAAGTTGAATCAAACTTTTGAAATGCATCTACCTTTTAATATTTATCCCTGCTTTAAGTTGGGAACATATTTAATGCACTAGGTCTGTGGTGCAGGTTGTTCCAGGCTACAGGCTGTTCTATTCTTCACCGGTCAGGTTGTTGACTTTCTAGGGTGAAATTCCTGTAAGATCATGGGAACTCTTCCTGTACTTAATCCAAGACGAGAAGGAATTATTGATGAGATTGTTTCTCTTGACAGACAGTGGTGTCTTGTCACTTTCCTGGAAAACAAAACAAAACAAAAACCAAACCAACCAACCAACCAACCAAAACAAAACAAAACAAAAAAAAACCACCAAAAACAAAGCAAAACAAAACAAAACAAAAACCACATGAGAAAGGTGATTTTTCACATAGCATAACATAACATTCATAACATTTTGGGGAGGGACTAGAATGGTTGAATTTTGGTAGGAAAATGTAGTATGAAGTCAATAAATTTTAGTAACAAATGGTTGCTTTATTGTAAATTAGAGGAGAAAGACTTTCGTAATTATCATCTCATACATATAATTTTTGAGGAAACCTGTGATTTGTGAAGTCTGTATTTCTGAGTCTCCCAATCTCTTCAGTGATAAAATTTGATGGGAAGTCTATACCAGTGATGCTAGATACACTAGCAGTTAATTTCTATTACCTAAAACACCTCAAAAATGTGTTTTAGGCAATAGAAATTGGCAAAAGTAGATAATGTGTTGCAAGGGGCTTTATTTTAATTGTTTCTAGTTAGAGTATCTACACCTTCAAAGCAAAAAGGTTCCATAGAAAGATGATTTATTTTGACAAAATTAAGTAGCTTTTAATCTACTAGAGAATATGGTTCAGTGAAAGTTAAAAATTAAACAGGAATTTTTGGTTTAAAATCCTTCAAGTAAAGCAGTCCCTGTGGGTTTGTTAAAATTAAACTTAAAGGGAGAGAAATACTTGAAGGCTGCAATTCCAAATTCAATTCTACAACAGTATTAGCTTTTCAAGATGCAGGAAGTTTGTCGATATACAAACAGCTTCTATCTGAAACAGGAATAAATTGAGGAAAAGAAATGTGCTTTTGAGTACCAAAGTAGCCTTTTTTTTTTCTCCTATGAATTTTTCATAGACTTATTTCTAACTAAAAAAAGCATGGGTAGTTTTGTCACTCAAATTTTGCTTTCCACTCTGTACCATTTGGTATTTCCAAGGTAGCTTGACAAAAAGGAAGGCTATGCAATTTTATAGACATAAAATAACTACAACAAAAACAACAACAACAATACCATTCACCACCAGTCATCACCAAAAGATTTATTAATCTAATAAATATGGAATCTAATTACAGGAATGCTTTAGGATTAACAGCCATTTTTTAAAATGAAGCATAGAAAACATGTATAATGTGTTCCTATATCAGTAGAAATCTGACTTTATGTGGCTTTTATGTCTTTTAGAGTACTGGGAAAAAAGAAACCCCAAACCAACCTAGAAAGGTGAGCAATTGTATCCAGAGAAGATAACTGTAAATTTCAGTGATTTTGAAAAAGAATGTGGTAAAAAAGGAGAAAATTGCATGAAGAATGCTCTTATTTTGTTATTATGAGTTTACTAAAAGCTCTCTTTTTTTCCCACTTTCATACCCTGGCACATCAGTGAAAAAGTGTCTGTATCCTAATGCTCAGGTGTTACATTTTTTGTCATGGTAGCAATGCAAGACCCCTTGAAGCAGTACTTGGACTGGATGACTGTACCTTGGTACATTATTTGAAATCTAATTAATGTATATGGACATTCTAATTGCTCAAATTTACAGTTCAGCTCTTCTGAAATTTCTGAATCAGAAGAATGTTCAGAAGAATCACAGCGCACTCTTTTTATGCAGGGTCAAGCATCAGTTCTCCTCAGTTGCCTAATTTGTTCTGGATCACAGCAAGTAATGGTTTTGTGTCCTGAAATGAGAATTTACTTAGCTTCCAAATGTTTATTTGGTCTAAAACACACATAGAGACATCTGTGAAGGAATGTTCCAAAATATCAGTGCAAAAATCCCTTTTGCCTGCTCCAAACACCCACCTATCTCCCCCAAACCCAACAAGGAATATGTGTACAAAGTTTACCTGAGTAAACTGAGCCAAGACTGAAAAATATTTATGTGGTTTTTACTTGAGTTCACTATAACACACTTGGCTCAATCAATTGCCTGAGGGTCAGTTTTTAATATTCTCTTTTGTAGGCTTTGCTTATGTTTAGGAAAAAATAACATCTGCTGACTGCTGCTGTTTCACCAAGGATAACCCTCAAAAACTTTTCATGTTGAGTGATATCTAACTACAGTCTGTTCTGTATTTGTGCTAATCTCTAAAGTGCACTGCAAATTCAGAAAGAACATTGTTTTGTTTTCTAAAGCAAATATAAAGCTCCTAAAGGTGACCATTATAGATTACACACCAAAATGCTTTCAGTTCCTGTTTGTGTCCTTGTTCTCAGCAAAGAAGTTTTCAGAAAAATAATCAATATCAGGCCCTCTAGTCCCCACCTTCTAATTATCTAATTAGGCATAGAAATGTAACACAATCCACCAGGCTTTTTTTTTTTTTTTTTTTCTTTTCACAGTTACTTATTTCAGCTCTTCTCCCTAAGCAGGGTTATCTTGCTCCCTAAATTTTAATTTATTAAGTGTTTCACCTGAAAGCAATCACCCTTGCAGTCAATTCCCAGAATAAAACATCTGCCTTTTCAATTCAGACAGCCTATAAATGAAGAAATACACCAGGGACACAGAATCATGTTCTCTTTCAGAATGTAGAGGTGTTTTACTCAGGTGGTATTCCAGCACCAGTTAACTTGTTCTGAATTATGAATAAGCTTATTATTGAACTGGGCTGTGGAAAACACAATTAGCATACATTTCTTCAGCTCACTTCCTAAATTTCTCATGTTTCAGATCTTTATTAATTCTTTTTCTTATACTATTTGACCTTTACAGGGGCTACTTGAGACTTAAAAGTCCTTTGACTGAGAGTATTACCAGGCCTAAAATTTTCTTGAAGCATGTTTAATCTTGAACATTGCAGTTGTGGTTTTAGTGCTATTTGAAAAATTATATCTTAAAATTCTGTGAAGATTAATTTTTAATATATTATCCCTTTTGACACCAGAAGGTTCTATCTTGCATTTGAATGACTTCTTAATGTTTTAAGGTGAAATTGATACACAGGACAAATTGTATAAATGCAAAATAATCCAAGGAAATAATTTTCCTTGTATAATATGCATGGAAAAATGACATTTACATGTTAGAAGTGAAATTCTCTCTGACTTAACAAATCAATTTACATCTACAATCTTTTTTTTCTCCTCTGTGCATGGATTGAGAAAAAACAAGCAAACACCTTACAAATACAGAAGTACGCTTGAAGAAGAAGCAGCATCCAAAACACAGAGTGATTACTAGTAATTCTTAGTCAAACCTGCTTCCAGCATTTTCATTCAAATACTCGGGGAATGTTTTACTTAAAGCCATACATTTACGAATTTGCCTTCTCCAGTGTGGAAGGCAAACTCAAATCTCACAGACAGGAGATAACAATCTATATATTGAGGCCAGCTGATATTAAAATGTGCCGTGATGTTGGGATGAAACTTGCAGTCTCTCTTCTGCTGGGGAGGCAAATTCCCACAATCAGTGTCTTTTATCTATATGGCAGATTTTTACTGTTACTTTCTGTCATCTTTGTGAAGTGATAGGAGCTTTAAGGTCTCATTTCTTTCACCTTTCACTATTGTCCTTCACATATTCAGTGAACCAGAAAGATTTTTGAAAGAA
The DNA here is from genome assembly GCA_032173965.1 of Sitta carolinensis. Lineage (NCBI taxonomy): Eukaryota > Metazoa > Chordata > Aves > Passeriformes > Sittidae > Sitta > Sitta carolinensis. Next base: position 99,572,122 of record CM063284.1, on the reverse strand, counting down.
AGTAGACGACAACAAGTATGAGTATTTTTTTGATTAATGTAACTTATGAAATATGGCATTAAAGATTAAAGTAAAAAAAATAATTTTCTGATGTAAATATTATCTGCAGTTACATATTTTCTGGGCTAGATGTTATTGGTTATGTTTTAAAAAAGAAATGACAGAAATATTTAAATGAGTCTTTATCCAAGCAAGATGTTCAAATTATAAAATCACGCAGGCATTGCTAATCTCACCCCCAAAATTTTTTTATAATATTTGGTATTACTTACCTACAGTATATCAGTATAGCAGAAAAACAGTGTAAAATAAAATTATAACTATATAATGTTTTTTGCAGGTATCCGATTTTGTAAGGTAGATTAATTCTTTCCCTTTGGATGATTTTAGATCAGTTTTCCAGAGAAAAGTTAACCAGTTAAACTAAGTAACCTGACTTTTCTCTCACTGTTACCAAAGGAAATGTGGAATTAATGGAAGACCAATAAAAACAGATTATTAGAGATTTTTTATTCATTTTGCAATGGTTTCTGAATAGCTTGCTTATGCAGAAGCTCTCACCAGACAGTTTTGTCTCTGGGGTAATAAGAGGATGAATTCCAGAAGTATTCTGCTACTCCTGAGGATAGGACCAAAACTTAATGTGTATGTGTGCATGTATCTTTCTCTCCTTCATACTTTTTCACTTCCACACCTCTCCTCCTCACACCCTCAGATGCACATAAACACCACCTAAGACCTCTTGGAAAAGAAATTAAATAGTCAGTTACAAACGTCCTTTATGTATTAACTTGGTAGGATATTTTCCTCAAGTGCCATTTGTGAGAAAACCATGCTGTTCCTACAGAGTTATGCAGAGAAAGGCAGAAGATGGTGCTCACACTTCATGTCAAAGGGACAATCATCAGAATTGTGCTCTTTTCTGAGCTTCCCATAATCAAAAAGTAAGATTGCTCAGTTCTGATGAAATTGCTTCTAGAAACAACACTGCAGAAGTTCAGATGCACCTCTTCAACCAGTTATGAGTCACCTAAAAGTGTTTTCCACATATTTTCATTTTAGAAGCCAGCCAAATCTGTTTGGTATTTCTCATGATTAAGTACTGACAATAAGTATCCAGGGTGGTGTAGAGTCTCTGTGTGCCAACATATTTCCTTTACAGTGCTGTTTCTTAATGCCAGATGAAACTGAGGAAATGCCACTGAGGTCCTGTGCAATTTGACACTGAAACATTGCAAAGTGTGATTTCACCCTATTGGAACATTAAAAAAAACCTCACAGGATAGCTGTCCTACCCCTTCAAAAGACACTGCTATACTGAAAATTTTGAACTTTGGGTTTCAAGGCATGTAGCATGGTGCCAAACCTTACCATTACCTAATATTGAGCACCACAATGCTTTAACATATACAGAAGAGTGATTCTGCATGATAAATGTAAACCTGAGCTTCCACAGATCTCAGTATTATGACTTAGCTAATACTAAGCAACAATAATATTTTACATTGCTGGTGTTCACCAGCAAGCATTACCTAAACCTCAATAACAACTTTATTCCATGCAGATTTTTGAGGATTGAAAATCTGTTATATTGCAATGAGAATGAGTCTTTTACAAGTGTTTCCAAGGAAAAAAACCCGCAGGCATACAGCACAAGATGGATCACCTAGAATAACTCATAACATTTATGACAGTCTTACTTAGATCACAGTCTCTGAGTTGTATCTGTCGTCTGAACTGGTACCTCACCCATGGTGCTTTTACTGCCAGACTCTGAATCTCTATTTATTATTTAATTGAACCCATATACATATGATGAAAAAAAATTTAAGTCTTATGATAAATGAGTGTCTATATAAAAACACATTTCTGCAATGTATGAGAGGAAAAATATGATTTGCTATTTCATAAGGTCACATACTGAAATTGGCATGCTTCCCCCCATATCTGAAAAGATATTTTATCACTTAGTAGTCCAATGATCAAGTACAGGAGATAATATTTTCTCTGCCAAAAGAACATTAACATTTTTAAAATTGAGAGGACAGTGAATAGTCCAAGAGAAGCAAAAAACCTGCTTACTGCATAAGGACTGGATCAATAATATCTGGTTTTATTTTTCAGGGAAGGCAGACTAACAATATACAGTATTTGTAGGTCTTTGGTTATATGGCTCAGATAAGCATCTATAGCATGCCAAGTGCTTGAGAAGAAGGGAAAACAGAGCTGTACCTTGGATTAAAGGTGATTTTTTTTCTTTTGTGATATTTGTGTCTTTATGCATTTCTCAGCTGTCTTTTTGGCCTAGGATTTTATAAAGAAGTAAACATATTTCCTTTTAGTCTAGTAGGACTGCAGGCTGACCTTGGCTGAATGCCAGGCAGCCACCAAAACTGTTCTATCATTCCACTCCACAAGTGTATACAGGAGAGAAAATGTTACAAAAGGTTCTTGGGCTGAGATATGGACTGTCATCCAACACTGCCCCTGGCGAAACACTCAGCTTAGGGATATTAATTGAATTTATTACTAACAAAATCAGAGCAGTATGATGGGAAGTAAACTAAATCTAAAAACGCTTCCCTCCTGCCTCTCCCAGCTCTACCTCCTCCTCCAGGGGTGCAGGGAGACAGGCAATGAGGGTTATGGCCAGTTCACCAGAGCTTGTTCTTGTCACTGCTCAGGAAGTGGAGTTGTTTCCCTGCTCCAGCATGGGCTCTCTCCCATAGGAGACAATTCTCCACAGTGTGAGCCACTCTTCCATGGGGGCAGCCCTTCAGGCACAGCCCACTCCAGTGTGCATCCCTCATAGGGCTGTCCAATCAGTTCTACCAGGAAAACTGCTTCAATGTGAGTCTGCTCCATGGGCTGCAGGGACACAGCTGCCTCACCATGGGCTGCACCGGGGGCTGCTGGGGAATCAGCTCTGGCACCTGGAGCACCTCCTGCCCCTCCTTCTGCACTGACCCTGGTGTCTGCAGGGCTGTTCCTCTCACACATTCTCACCTGCTCTTCCCTGGCTGCCATTACACCTGCACAGTTGCTACTTTTTCTTAAGTATGTTATCCCTGAGGTGTTACCACCATTTCTAATTGGCCCAGCCTTGGCCAGCCCATGTCTTGGAGCTGCCTGGCATTGTCTCTGCTGGATATGGAGGAAGTTTCTGGTAGCTTGTCACAGAAGTCACCCTGTACCAATGCAAATCCAATTCAATGGCATCTTTAATGATAAAATTGTAATAATAGGATCAGACCCAGAGAAATGGAGATAAACTTTATTAGAGCTCTGGACATTTCAGGCAGAGCTGAATACTAAAGTTCAGTGATCCAGGATTTCCAGAGGAAAAAGAAGTATAACTCTGCAGCTGCACAGGTATTTAGAACTACCATTGCAGTGTTCTGGGGAGCCTTGATCTAGGATATCAAGCTTGAAATTAATTTGTGAAAGTAAACAACCATTTTCAAGGTTAGGCGTAGCCTCTGTCCTGAGAATGTGTAGCAGCAATTAAAGAAGCAGTCTGAGAAAACTTTCCTGAAAGAATACTTAGCTGCTGGTTTGGGCAGGAGTAAGTAAGGTTGTTCCTACTTGGTAAGCTTGGGAGAAAAGGACCTCACTGGAGGTATATCTAGAACTAAGTGCCAACTTTATTTAACAGCAGAGTGAATCTAGGCTGTGGCACAACTGTGGAGTTTCTGCAAGTCTGAAGGCCCTTTTTATCTTGAGGCACTACGAAGGACTGTTTATTCTGTCTCAACTATTCTCAAAGTGAAAAGAGATGTGGTTTAAAACAAATGCTAGGCTTATTTATCCTGAGCTGTTGCATACATCCCAGCTTTTTTATTGTGACATCATGAGACTCACAGAGAGCTTGGACCTGTACAGGAAATGTCTTTGATAGTCAGAACTAGGAAAGATGCAAAGTCTGATTTTTCATTAAATAATGCAATGTATTTCTGTGGGATTGAAGGTACTGAAAAAAACAATTTCCAGCCTAAGACTCAGTGTTACCTGTTGACAGCGCTGAAGACTTAACACACCTGTGGAATTTCTTACTTTAACATGTCTGACCTATATTCAGTATTAGAAAAATTGTTAGAGGCATATCCGATGTCTGGAGAGAAAAAATGAGCTCTGAGGTCAGAACATCTTCCCCTTCACTTTTGTTTTAATATTATTTTCAGGTTTATGTTTTCCCTTAATAACAGAGCAAAGTTTCTCTTTCTCTAAATTCTTTCAGAGCTGTCTTTTCTGATTCATGAATTGCCCTTCTCGCTTCCATTCCCTTCTCCTTCCCTGGAAGTTAACTGCATGTCTGTAGTAAGAACAATGTACGGCCTTTATAGGGTACCAGGGATGGGCTGTGGAGGCAGCACAGGGAGTCCTCTTGGTGTGTAGATTCAGGCTGCTGCAGAAGCAAAGCACTTTTTTCCTCCTGGATAGGGTGAGAAGATAATGTTTCATTCCCTTACCTTTTCAATTTGCCTAATTTCTCTCCTTTACCAATTCCCGATATACGTTTTAAAAAGATACCATCTCACCCCCTGAAGTCACTGCAATTTCATGTTGGGTGAAAAGATTCTCTCAGAGGTGAGATTCAATGCGTTGTTTAAGGTGGGGCAAACATCTAATATGTCATATTGGCATGGAATTTAAACCCTTACACTTGTAACTATAATAGTTTTGGCACTGTGTCTCTTATCTTGATTACACAGCTTGACACTAGAATTTTGTTTTCCTGTTCAACCAACAGACAATGTCTTTGAGCACTACAGGAACGAAATTTGAAGTAGATATTCATACTGTCCTGGATGAAAATGGTTATACAGGCAAGATGCACTGCAGCAAACACACTGAATTGCACTTAGCTCCTTATCTCTGATTTATTGTCAATAGTAGTAAAAATTGCAGAGCTTGTAGTACTATGGCACTCAGCACCCTGGCTGAACAGAACAGAACCACAGTGCTGGGTTTTGGGAAGATGGTAAAAAGTCAAACTCCTGTCTGACTTCCCTCCTCCCACAAAAAAGGTATCCTTGTATTATCATCCCCTCTTATAATTCTCCTTATTAGCGTAGGGGATTTGTTGTACTTAATATTTGAGAACTTCTGGCACCGATACATTGTGATGTCTCCAGCTTATGAACTTGCATTCCAGTCAAAATAACTACCTATTTATTCCAATATTCCTCTATACCTGTGTCAAGTAGTTCAGGACATTTTCAGTGGTTAGCAACAGATAATTATAGAGCAATGGAGTCACGTATATAACATTCTTACCATAATCAGCAACTTAGAAATTACCTATAGATTCAGCCAAAAGAGTTCTGTTATCCTGAAAACAGAGGTAATTTCTTGACCAAATACTGAGTCTGAGTTTGAATGTCTTGTTTTTCATATACATATTTACGGAATGTAACAATTAAAATATTAATAAAGTTTCTAGTTCTAAATAGGTTGGGGGGGTTTGATTTTGGATTTTTTCTTGGTTTTTTTTTTCTCTCTCCTTCCTTCAGAAATATTCCATAGTTTGTGTGATGTTTCTCTGCACGTTTCAGAGATAATTGTTTGCATTTGCAATGTGTGCAGGCATAACATCTGCCTCAGAGTGAGTTGCTGTATTCACTACTCAATGAAGCAGTGAAGCATTTGAAATGCAGGAACATCCCTCAGACATCGTTGCTAGTTAATGATTCTTCATGCTCTGAATGTTGCATCTCATGCATCCTGTGTCTATTAATCTTAAAATGACACACCTCACCTTATCAGTAGTCTCACTAAGAAACATACCCAACAAAACCAACAAAACCTGAGAGGAGCCTTTCAAGAAACAATAATGTATGTTTATCATTCAAAAAAGAAAGAAAATGTTGAGAATATTGTTCTCCCTGTGTTCCTTTGTAAATAACCAACATTTAACTTGGAGCTAGTCATGGCTAATCAGGCTTCGTACACAGGACTCAAAATTAACAAATGTCCTGCTGCTCTTTTCTGACAATCTTTTTTTTTTGTTTGTTTGTTTGTTTTTTTTTTCCATATCCATCCTAGCGTCTGGAAATGAGGCAAGCATTAGGTTAGTAGGCCGAACAGCTTAGCAGATGTGAATAAAAAGCAATGATAAATGTAATGTTCAGGAGCATTGAATGAATCTAAAATGGTACATTAACAAATTTAGATCAAATTAAGAAAGAGTTTGCAACCTGTCCAAAATGAGGGTGCACATCAAAGAGGAACTTGCACTTTTGGAAAAGAACGGCATATTTTTAAAAGATTATTGGGGAGCATTTTAAAGACAAAATTTTTTAATCCGAATTATTAACAACAATATATTTGTGTTTGTTTTGGCATTTACTTGGAACTCCAGCTAAAACACTGCCTCTCCTAACTGATGCAGTCTTTCTACATTCAAAGTTCTTAAATAACAAGACGTGTTTTAGTGATTAAGCCCTTTGTGTGAAACACTGTATGGTAGTCTCAAAAAGAAGAAGTGGGTAGATTTGCAGTAACCTGTTGTACTACAGAGCTTCCCAGTAGGATTTGACAGGCTTTTCTTTCTTATATCCTGAATGCAAACTAGAGTGGCTTGCATTAAATATCCCTTAAAAAAGAAATCACCTTGAAGGCTGCCATCAAGGAAAAAGGAAAAAAGAGAAGTCAGCAGGGAAGCTCTTGCACAGTGGACTATAATCTCTGTACAAATTACTCCAATAGTTAAAGAAAACTTAGTGTCTCAGTGCTCTTTGAATCTTGAAACAGTCTATTATATTTACTTTGAATTACAATTTTTCTCTCAGAATATGCTACACTTTATGCCAACACATTCTAGAGTAATATTAAACCTTAAAAAGGGATTAAATAATGCAAAAATTGAAAGATTAGGATTTTTAAACCCCACTTATCTGTATCAAAGAGGATCGTAATGAATTTCAATTGGAACTCAGAAAGTTCTTACTAAGCTAAAACCTGAATTCTATTGTTTAATAAGAATAACAATTCAAATTTTTTTCCCAAGGTCACATAATACAAAGAAACTAAAGATTTGTATGTCAGAGTACTAAAGAATATTAAGAGGTACTAAGCATTAGATCTTGATTTCAATTATTTGCAAGACTTTTATTCCTCAATCTTCAGGCTTTTGTACTGGTTTAAAAGCCAAAATGACCATTAAATATTATTCTATTTTCTAGTTTGCAACCAGGCTGTCCCTAAAAAAAATAATTGTGGTGGAAAAACAATATTGAAATAATATTACATTTTGAAAATTTAAGGATAATACACAATTTACAGAAATATCTTTCTCAAACTAACAGAAATTTGAAATCTTTTGAGGCTCTTCTGGACTTATTTAGATTTCAGCTTGTTAAGGACTGAGTTGATGATGACACATTACATGACAAGTAGTTCAGTAATTCCTAAAATAAAATTTCCTTAAAATACATAACTGAAAAGTAAAAGAAAACAGTTTGTCTGTCTTCAGAGTAGTGGATTGATTTTCCCATTTAAAAAACAGGTTCTAGGGAGGTTTTTATTATGTATTAGAAGACTATCCTTGTTTAACAATGCCTCTTTCAGCTAAAACAAAAGAAAAATCATTTGCATCTAATCCATTATGGATCTGATCTGGAGCTTGTGGAAATCAGCCATTTAGTACACCAGCATGGTCTTTGGGTCAGGCTGCATATGAAGGAAGAAAATTATTCTGATTCCAAGAAATTGTTTTGTTTTGTTTTGTTTTTTAAACATCCTGTAAATCTTGCAGATCTTGAACAGCAACAATATGATATACTGACAGAATTTGATTTACATGTTGAGAATGTGAAGCTGACTTATCAGATACTGAACCACAAAATAAATAAAAAGGTGAGACTTAACAAATAACATCATAAAGCTTTATCTTAGGTCACCATATTCATGAAGTGCAAGATAGTGGCCAATACCAGATTTATGATGATTGCATATTTCTATTTCTGCTTATTCAAAAGCTCTTTGATGACAATATGATTATAAATGGGTTTTCTTGGTGGGTTGCATACAATGGAGTGCATTCTACTTTCAGATGCCTATAATTGTTTTAAATATGTTTCTATTTATGAGGAATTCAACATTACTCAATTATTCATTATTCTCTGTCCACTGCTTTGACCAGCATCCTGGAAAAAACCACTAAGTGTTTTTGAACACAGCAGATATTCACCTTACTGAAAACGCAAGGAAGAATACACCTAATTTTCATTCAGTTTAAACAGGAATGACTTAATATTTAACAATGACAAAACTGTATCAGGAATTAGCTTTGAGTATTATGCTACTCTTTCTTTTTATTCATGCTTATTAATTGTACATGAATCGAATCAAGCAATTCTTGTTCAAGTGTTGGCATTAGCATCCAGGTTTTCAGAAATCTTCCCAAACAGACCAGAACAGAATATACCACTTGCTATTTTAAAGTTAAAAGAGGTAGGAAGCAAACCTTCAGCATGCTGCTAACGAAACAGAGTAGGATTGAAAGTGTTGTAATAAAATTGCCAAAGGGAGTAAGTTCTCAAGGCAAATCAGGCATTGTTCAAGTACTAAATCTTGTTTTGCATTCCAGCAAGCAGAAAAAAAGGGAGATGCAACAAAGAAAACAGACATCATCTTAGATTAGTCCAACGTAAATGAAAGAAAGAAAGCAAGCTGAAAATTGTGGAAGAGTTGATTTCACTACATGTTTATGTTAATAGGGTATTTGACTTTTGAATGCTTCATAAACCTTGTTATGTTCAGTGCTATTTGAGGTAGTAAAACAGCTGGAACTCTGCCAGAAGCTTTAATTGGAATCAGCTTAGCAGGCACTGACAAGGTTTCCTAGTGTTTAGTTTCAACCTTATAATAAAAATGCAAAATTATGTGCTATGTATTTTCTGTTCCTCTTTGGTGTACGCCCATAAAGGTGAGACATAGCTGTGCTAGAAAATAGAATTTTTTTTTCTCTCACATGCCTCGGGACAGTGTTTTAAGAGGGCAGTGTGAGTAGTGTCTCTTCTAATTAGATGTTTCCTCACAAAGGAGGCTGCAGAGAGTCACTATAGAGCTCTCCTTTTCTGTACATCTTGGTTATTGTTTAGGCCAGTGTGTCAGATGGTCACAATAACACCAGAGGTGTTAGCAGTATATGACTAGGGACTGGGATCAGAGGGCATCACCAAAGAAACATCAGAGGAGCAGTCTGATTACACTCTTCATCTAACAATAAATTAGAGGGCTGCAGACCAGGGCATCTTGCCATACAGAGGGAAGGGATTATTGTTTTGTGGAGCCAGCCCTGCAGGCATGTCCATACGGAGGAGCCTGAAAGACAAAATTTCGTCCCAGGAAACAACTGCACCGTTTGAGTGTTTGAAACTGATTAAAATCTTTGATTCAGGACTATTAGAAAAAGATTATTCATTCATTATCTATGGTTACAAATTAATAGATTAAAAAATCTTTCTCCCTTCAGATTGTCTGCATGATCTCTTGGAATTCTATACTTGATAAATGTAGGTCATACAGATATGTAACAAATATAGATAAATGACTTTCACCAAGGTTGTTAAGACAGGAATGAATCCCAGGATAATGTTACATTGTCAAGAGGCCAAAAGTAGTCAAGAAAGTCATGTCTAGAAAACATAGCTTTCAGAGTTTTAATAGAAAATCTTCACCTTGGGAAACTTCTAGTTCACAGAAAATACCACCTGCCCTGTCCATTCCCATCCCCTGAAGCCACTTTTTGCAGGCTATTTAGTGTCACAAAAAAACCTCACCACAAATGCTACTGCTGCGTTCAGTTCAGTTCCTCATCGGCTTCAACGTTTAAATACATAAAGTGATAGCAAGAATAAGAAATAGCAAAAGCCGTCTTTGTTTGCTATTTGCAATAACTTTGAAATATCATGGCTGAGTAGCACAAAGGTATTGACTGAGATAGAAATAATTTTTCCAGACCAACAGAAGTTTCATAAACTTGCTCCCAGCCACAGGTTCAGGTTTTGCAAGGATCTCTAATCTCGGACAGATAAAGGCTTTTGAGTTCTCTGGCCTGGGGGTTTAAGGAAAAGGCAGATGATTTGACAATTTGTCACTAGCTCAGTGCTGCAGCCCAATGAATACTCTTGTGGCATTACCTGTAAAAGTACAGGCTTTGTACTACCCTGATAGTGCAGCGCTTCAGGACTTGCAGGGACTTGCTTTGACCTAAGCTTATTTTCAGCTTGCTTTAGGTACCAGAGCAATTGTCTACCAGGCAGGTGCCTACTGCCTAAATTTGCCTTAGCTTAAGTTTTTCACTTTTGCACAGCATAGTGCCTAGTGCTAATTAATAGAGAGTAATAATAACTAGCAATTCTATGCAGACCGAATTCTTTATGACCCTGGAATAAAAATGGGTTGTAAGACAGCATAGACATAGGAGGATACAGAAGCTTAAATTGTCAAAACCTATAAATTTGCATGGTCAGTCTCTGCTTACTAAAGGGATGCAACCCTGAGAGGCAGGTAAATCAATCCTGGAGTTAGAAAAAAGTACAGGGGAACAAGTATAATGGGGAACTCAGAACCAAGGAGGAAAGTGAGAGAGAGCTCATTCTAGTAGATAATGTAAAGAGCTTAGTGACAAGTAGATGGAAAATTGAGAACAGAGGTAACCCCAATCCATAATTGTGGATTTTTTCCACAATCATCCAGTCAGAAGTCGGCATGCTGAGGAATCATTGTATCTCTCTCCCTGATTCTTTTTGAGTAAGCCAGTGGAACACTGGAAAGTGAACACAGAGGAAAGGTACTTAATATGTTCAAAATGTGTAGCAGTATGATAAAGGATTTTTTTCCAGTAATAATTAGGTAATTCAGACTATGACTTTTAGTTTAATTACAACTGCAATAACTGTTTATTGTGTTTGATTAGGTCGTTAAGACTTCAATTAAACATTTGACTCTGCATATAAGTTATGGCTCCTTTTTTTGCCTGGAACAACATTTTGAAAGTATGAGTGAATTCCACTGGTTTCTCTGAAGAGGTACACAAGACCGTGGAAAAAGGAAAATAAAGGCCATATTTGAAAACTAGGAAGAACACATGGCTATGTATTTATCATACCTTTGACATTAAAGTTCCTCCACTGGCTATCCCAGCTGCTGTTCCGTTCAATCTCATAATTGTTATGATTGATAATTTTACACGTTTAGGTGTTTCTCAGGAATCTCACTCTACAGGGAAATAAAGTGAGAGTAAAGTGATAAAATACTCCCATCTCCTCCAAAGTTAGAAAATAATTTGTCCCAGTAGACTTTATGAAAATTCTGTTCTGAGAGGTTACTGAAGCTCCACAAAATGAAAGAAAAAATGTTTAGGTTTCTCTTTGCAGTTTCCAACAGATGTCCTAACAGACTCTCATGCTAAAAGATGGTTGTAAGAAATCAAGTCTCACCAGCCCTTTTGGTCCTTGCATGAGGTTGTTAAGCAAGCAGCAACCAGAAGTTAGGATTTGTTTATGTTCTGTTTGCCTTGTTTGGTGCAGACTTTTTTGTTTCCCTTCCCAAAAGGGCAGTTAAGAGTAACTGATATAACTGGACCCATTGGTTTTTGTTCTAGAATGCTGTGTAGAGCACATGGAAGCAATCTTCTGTGTTCAACATCTGTCTGCTGAAATTCAGTATTTTTCCATGGTTATAGTCATACTTAATCCAGGAACACCTTCCTTAACATCAAGTAGAAACAGGAAGCAACATTGTTCGCATCAGTCTCTAATTCCATATTACATCACTTCATTTTCAGACTCTCCAAAGATAAATGTTATTCATGCACTTTTATCTGCAGTGCTATAACTGCATTATCATGGGAATGAAATTTCCCTTCTTTTAGGGCAGAAAGGGTAATGATTTTAAAGACAAGAAAGAGTGTAATTGATGACCTAAAATCATCCTCCCACTTCAGAGAAGGAAAGTTGAAGAGTGCCATCCAGCTGAGCAGCTGACAAGATATAAGCAAAAGTTGAACATCTAGCAACTCTGTGATTATCAAAAGCTGAACATATAGTATCTACCAGTAGGTAGCAGACAAGGTTGAACAACAGAAACTGAACGAAGGGGAAGAAAGCAGAAACAAATTAGAGAAGGAGTTTAGTGCAAGTGTAGAGGAATACATCTTAAAGGTGCTGCAAAACTAGATAAAATACAGTTTGAACTCTGCATAGTTTGTATTTGCTCATTCTCTTTTTTTAAGGAAAGATAATGCAACTCCTAAATATTTCCCCTCCCTTGATATTCTCAAAGTTTCAGGTGCACTAAGGAAGCATATTTGAATGGTGATAAATCAGCAGCAGGTGCTGTCCTCCTGACCAGGACTGGGTTGGATTTTGCAGCAGCCAGGAGGGGCATGGCCAAGACCCTGTCGTTATTCTATACTAGTTCCTGCCATGCAGAATGGACAGAGAGGGGTTGTGTCCCTTCCAGTGTGGGCTGGTGGCAGAGTGTGTGGTTGTGTGGTTACAGGTTCCACATGGGGAGCATTTGTGTGTGAATTGTTGGCCTGGCTTTTACACTCTGGTATTAATATTGTTACTACTGTTCATTTTCTTATTCCTATTTTTTAGTAAACTTTAATATTACATAGCCTCATATATGAGGCTATGTCATAGTAAAAAAAATAAGAGAAATGTAAAAACTGTAACTTTTCCCAGGATTTATTTTGCTAAACAAGCACATTTAAAATGACTCAAGGTGTACTTCAAAGGGATTTCTATATTAGAAATGAGTTTATGTTCTCAAGTGTGTATGTGTATGGGCAATATACTTTAGAGACTGATACATTTTGTGACATGTAAGTTACAGGAAGGGGATTCAATGTACCATTTCTTGTATCACTTAGTGCTGTACATCATTTATGAGCTGGACAATCTAATTGTTTATTCATCACTTCCAGCGGAATGAGGCAGGAAACTGCTGCCAGCTCTTGATATTCTTCCTTTGCTTTGAAACTATGTGTAGAGGAAACAGCAAGAAGAAAAACTGCTTGCAGTGGGAGTTTTGGGGACTGAAAGGAGATCTCTAGTCCTAAAATCTGTGATAAATTAGGAATTGATGTCTGAGTGAACATGTTAGTGCAGACTGGTTAAATAAAGGAATGTAGGTTACTGAGGTGAAGACCACAATAGCAATTTTTGTGTCTGTGCTTTACAGATCAATTTTGAGACAGCATTGTTGTGCCAGAGCACACACATCAAACATTAAACAAATTCTCAAGGGGTTTATTCCCCATACAATAGAAATTTTTCCGTCTGTGGTGTGATATACACTAAACCTGAGAATTATCACAAGCTGCAAATAGGTGGATGAGGGAACATATTATCTTCTTTTAACCCAAGAAATAATATTTTTAAGTAGACAGTTATAATTCTGCTCTTTCAGAAGAGTGAGGAAAGTAAAGTAGACAGGACAGCTCTGTGTCAAAAGGAGCAGATGTGAACTGCTGGTCCTGATTAATCAAGTAGAGATGAGGTTCTAATAGACAGGAACAAGTCTAAAGCAAAGACTTTTCAGGATAGAAATATTATTGCTATTTCCTTGCCTGGACATATAATGCAATGAAAGCAGAAAACAAAGTTGACTCTGTGTATCAGCAAGGATTTCCTATATTATAAGGGAACCATGAAAGACAATTTAAAAGCCAATCTTTCTTTCTTCCTCTTATCACAGGGCTTGCAGAGGCACTCTATTCTTCTTTCTTGCCCAGTTCTACAGGGATTTGATGGTCCTTTGGATTCTGGATGGCAAAGGTGTAAATACAAGTCACTAAAACCTGTGTCATCTTTCAAAGTTGCCAGACACTGCTCTTTTCATTATGGTTACACACTGCTCACGAACATTTTTTTTTGTTTCTTTATAATTTTCTTTAGTTTGCCAAAAGACTTTAATTCACATTGCAACAGAACTGAGCTATTTAAAAGAAATGCATATTTACCAGTAGTATGAATAGGCAATTTTAGTACAGTCACCTGATGCTAGGATTTTCAAAGCAATGTGAAGCATAATTCCTTTAGACTGCCTAGAAAATCCCAGCCTGAGATCTTAGCAGCATACAAAATATTAAGAATACAGATATGTCAGGAGCTTCTCATAATTATATACAGGCTTTATAAAGCATTTTGCTTAATCCCAGGAATTGGTTTAAGTGGTTCACAGACTTTGCAAAGCATAAATTGCACTCAGAAAGTAAAGGTATAAATGTCTTGAGCACAGAATGAAACTTACCGCGTAAGTCTCCCTTTTGTGTATCTTCCATAAACTTCAGACAACCTTTTCCTGAAATAATCTTATCTCTTCAAAAAGTAATTGTTATAGCCCTCTGCTGGGGTAGAATTATCTAACTTTTCTCATCAAATCTCATTATTTTAACAGATAGAGCAGAGTCTAATTGTCTCCACACTGAGAACCCTTGCTAATCAAACATTTTAAAAATACCTGGCTGATTCTTTGATAAAGTACTGAAAGAATAAGCACATCTTTGGAGAAGTCAGCAGGTATAACTACTCTGCCTGGTTTTCAAGTTTTTATTGAGACTTTTCCTTATCCTTCCTGCACATCGATTTTCTGAGCATCCATGTGTGTGCTAAGTTTTTTTGATCAACATTTTTCAGGGTGAGAACAAAGATATAAAACTACATGAAAATCTGCAAAAAGGTTGTGTTGTATAATACCTGTTACTTGAACTCAAGATGTCCTTGACATTTAGATTCAGTGCTCTTTCAAGATATTAGAGGCAGGATTCCCAGGGAGTCCTATGTTCTACACTGGATGCACAAAACTACAAATCTACAGCTGTGGGGTAGCAGCTGGCTGGCACTCAGGGACTCACCACACCGACAGTGGGGTCTGGTCTGGCTGCCAGGGTTTTTCCATGATTTGTGACAGTTTTTCCAATCATTAGCTCCCAAACCCCTTGCCATACAGCTGACATAAAACCCAACTTAAACCTGGGGTATCCTTGTATAAGCTCTGTTCCAGAGGTTAAAGGCTTTCAGACTCCTTTCTCAAAGAAAGTCAGAAATGTGTTATTTTTCATTAGGATGGGTTTTCTAGCTCCAGGCAATGCTCTGGTCTGCTTCAGAGCAGTAGGTAGGTGACTCTGGCAACAGCTGCAGGAAGCTCATGCTCTGTGTGAATAAAAAAAGGTCAAATATCTAGGCCCGATTTTCCTCTGCTGTAAACCAGAAATCTTATTACCAACTTACACACTTCTATTAAAGCTCTGTGGCCCTTGGATGAAAATCTCTGCATATTATTACATTATCTTTGTTCCACTCACTATGTCAAGGTCTGATTTCTGCCCAGCAGCATGCTTCCTTAAACACTGATAATTGTGCAGTGTCTGGCACTCTTGAATTAATTCAGAATTTCTGGTTTTAAAACCAATTCCTCTTCACATTCATTAAAAAAATCCCCAAACCAAAACAAATAAAAACCACCTTGCTAGTCAGGTAAAGCCTTAGTACCAAAAATGACAAATACATTTGGAAGTAGTGCTAATCAAATGTTACCATTTGGATTTTACCACTGAAGAACTTAATCTAAGGAAGAAACCTTGACGAGACATGTGGGTGACTATTGCACAGGGTTTTTCATCCTGCCATGTAAGTTTAAGGAAAGCTTCATTTTTTGTATGCTCCTTGTTGAACCTGCTAAATAGAAACAGTCTGCAAAAGGAATAAATCTAAGAAAATTATAATGTGCTACCAGGATTTTCTCTAAAGATGTATTTTTTCCTTTTAGCAAACTTATCCTGGAGCTCTTTTGTTAACCAGCACTGTCACCGTTCAGTTTCACAATCGCATTTTGTAGGGTTTGTCCAATGCTTTCACTTTATAATAATTTTTAAATTGATGAAAAGTATTAGTTCAGTCTTAATATCACAGCTATCCAGTGCTTCACTATTATCAAGATACCTCATCATCGCAATGGCCTTGTGAAACAGATAAATAATTTGGATCTGTATTAAGGATGGGAAAGGGTACACACACAATACATATGGACCGTGTTCCAAGACTCCTAAGTTAGCACTGATTTAATTGTACCCTAAAAAGAAATACCATGTAGAGCTAATTGTCTGGTCTCCGTGCAGGTCTTGAGTTGCAGAACCAAAAAATGACTCCATTACCCATCATATACTTATCTGGTGTGAAGGGCCCAGATTTCTATATAAACTTTAGTTCCTGAATTTAGTTGGAGTGGTCTTAATTCTAACCTGTGATGTAGACACACCTTGAGATGTGAAGAAGAAAGACTTAGCTCCACAAAGGAGTACGAGACATATGACTATTTAAGAGGAAGTTAGGCACTTACAACCTGTGAGGATTGGGGTCTTTCTGATATAATCATGGTCCTAAAGGCCATGGGAGGTAGGGAACTGTTTTTCACCACCAATTCCTGAAGTAATTGCCGCTGTCACCAGAACATCCAAATAAGGTTTTCCTTGCAAGCTGTTTTGGCAGAAGAATCTATCAATGAAAGAACTTACATGCTTTTGAAACTCTCTGATTTGACTGCTCCTGCTGCAGCTGAAATCATCCCTAGGAATGTCTCATACCATAGCCACTTGTTGAAGAAATCTTGCACATCTTTCCTCACATCAGACATGGGCTGGTTTGGTAGCACTGAATGGAGAAGAGTGATTGATGTCAAAATTTCTTCAAATAGGTACAAACCAGCCAGTTGTAAGCATTAAAAAACCTGAACACACAGTTTTTCAGGGTCCACCCTCAAAATGTACTTTTATGGAAAAGCAGCAGAGCAAAGAATAGAGTCTAAAATAATAATACACTGCCCTGCCCCCCAAACCCAAGGCATATTAACTTTGACTTTTTTTGTTAAATTCAGACCCTTTTTTTCTGAAGTCTTTTTCCTTCTCCAAAGCAATGTTGCCCTTATTGCAGGGAAACAAAATGAGAGATTGTTAAGAAAAGAATGGTAAAAAATTTCCTTTAAAAAAATTGGTTTATACCTCTTGATGTAATAATTTCTCCACATGATCTGGATTTGGTAAGACTGTCAGAGGAATGACCTTGTTCAGTACCTCAGTTTATGTTTTCATCTTCAAGAATTTGAGGTAGATTATGAGCCAGGAAATGTAAAATATGAGAACGCATCTTAAAGCAAATACATTTCTTTTATGGAATAAATAGAAAATTGCAGCTTCTTATATGGCAGAAGACCTAAGTCATAAGAGTATAATAAAATCAAACCTGAAATTTCCAGTTTTATGTTATATTTTTCTCTTGTCAAACGGAAATCTAATAAGAACTGCCTTTGGTAGAAGATATCTAAAAGAAAAGCAAATGAAAGGGCAGAAATAAATGAGGTTTTTAATCTGTATGTTTATTTATTTATTTACTTGTTTATTTATTTATTTATTTTGTATCTTTGTGAAGACTTTAATTTTTGACATTATTTTATTGACGGCAAAAATGCATTTCATTACAGCTAGAGAAAAGTGACTTTGACACTTGGTCTTTAAGTTCAGTTCAATGTATTCAAAACCAGAATACAGGAACCAATACAGAATATAACAGACCTTCTTCCACAAAACCTGTAGTCCGAAGTATTTTTTTAAGGCATTAGGGGAAACAGAGTGGATGTAGTGAGGTAGATTTCAGTATTACTTTGCTGCTTATTTTTCCCCAAAACATTATTTCTTGGGGAAATCTCTGATATAGAGTGAAAACCCTTTAAAATTACTCCTCAGAAAATCAAGACTTGGGCTAAAGTCAAGACTTGGTTGACCATAATAGCTATATATCTAACTTTAAGCATGGTAAAGGGGTCCCTGACAACATATGTTTATGCACCTTTATGTATGGGGACATACATATCCCAGCCAAATTTGTACTTTTAGATACATAACTCTCATGATAAGTTTTCTATTGCAAGATGTGCAATATGCATTTGGAATAATGTGATAAAAAGCATTCATGTGCCATAAGACAGATTGTACCTATTGAAAAATGCATTGTCTGCGACCATCTTTAAAAGGAGAAAAATATTTCTGCTTCCTCTAAATATTGTTTTATGGAAATAGTAAAAATAAAACCCATTCAGATTTTATTGATTCTCCTGGCTTCAGTGTGTCTCCCCAGTCCTCCATATATTAGCCAAAGTTTCTGGTTGTGTTTTTATAAAAGCAAGATGTAATTTTTTTGGTCTTAAATAATCATTTACATTTTGGTTTGTGCTACTTTCAGCAGAAATTCAGGATGATTAACATACCTCCAGAGTAACATATCTTTTTGTGACTGATTATAATTTTTTTCCTAGCAATTCTGTTACAGAAACATAAACAATAGGATCATTTTAAAATAGTATATGGTATATTGTTTTTAAAATATTTTAAGCTAAACTGTGATTAAATTCCAGATAAATATAATATATTGGCAAATAGTGGGCTTTGACAAATGGAATTCTAATTTATGTAATTATACATAGAATACTAGTTAAATTGCCAGAAAAGAAAAAAACAGGACAGCAGAAATGAAGACTTTAAATAAACCTGCTAAAGCTATGCTACAGAATATCTCTTTTCCCAACTAGATTGAAAGCTAGCTGGTCAGAAACATACGTGAACAAAATAAGAAGGAATATTTGATGCAAATCACAATGTTATTAAATAAGGCAGGGTTCAATAAAGAAGCCACGTGCATTTGAAGGAGTTGCAAGCTTTTAAGTGATTTAATAACCCTGCCTGGCATAGACAGAGAGGAAATGGGTTGGGCTTTGTGCTTTGGTGTGAAGCAGAATATGACATGAGTGCCTTGGCAGGCAGCACGCTCCCTTTGACCAGCAATATTTCACTGTCGCTTAAGCAATGTCTTTCCACTGAGAGGCAAAGCTTGAGTCCCGACTTCCTTTTAGTCAAAGCCATCAGTTCTTGGGAAGAGAGGCTTTCATATGCTGCCAGCCTCAGTGTAGGAATTCATCTTCCACTCATCTAAGTGTTTTCATCTCTGTCAGATGTGTAAGGTATTCTTAAGAGGCTGGTAGATCTAATGTTGCAGAAATGCCCAGTGCTCTGTCAGGACTGAAGTTAATTTGTGTTTCAACAGCATCTCACTGAGGTGACAGTTCTGAGGAAAAATTGTATACCAACCTCTCTTTCCTCTTTCTTTGCTTTGTTTTGTACCAGTAATGACTATGCTCCCTGGGGTGATCTGACAAAGAGCTAAAGGAGCAAGAGCTGTGGGATGAAGCAATAAGAACATTCCGTTGTGCAGTGATGGAGGTAACATCTGTCCCATGACAGCTGATCCTGGCCCTGCATCACCCACTGGGTGAAGTTATCTTTGTGAATATTTTATCAGATTTATAAGAGGCATCACAATATAAGCACAAAGCCAATACAGGATGCTTTTTTTTTGTGTCCCCACAATAATATGTAAACCAGAGATATGGAAAAAAAGTAATTTCTTAGCAGTGTTTGAATCTTGTCTTAAACGTGAAAAAAACCCTCAAAATAGAGAAAAAAAAAAAAAGGAAATAATTGATGCAATGTTTTAATCTCTATTAAAACCCATCACATCTTCTGTGCCAATGAAATTCTTGATGTAATCCAATTTAAGCATAAGTGTACGTTCAGTGTATTGATATGCAAAAGGTTTCTAAATGTGCACATTGTGATCATATACACCAAAAATCTTTTTGTCTGTTTTTCTCAGAATCACAGAATCAATTAAGTCAGAAAGAACCTCCAAGATCATTGAGTCCAATCTTTGATCAATCACCATGTCAACTAGACCAGAGCACTAAGTGCCACATCCAATCCTTCTTCCCTTAAACACCTCCAGGAATGGTGACTCTACCATCTCCCTGGGTGGTTCCTTCCAATGCCCTCTTGACAACACTTTCTATGAAGAAATTTAACCTCATGTCCAGACCGAATCTTTCCTGGCACAGCTTGAGGCCATATCCCTTTGTCCTGTTACTTGTTGTCTGGGACAAGAGGCTCCTACCTTGCTAAAACCTCATTTCAGGCAGTTGTAGACAGTGGAAAAGTTACTCCTGAGCCTCCTCTTCTCCAGGCTAATCAATCCCAGATCCCTCAGTTGTTTCTCACAGGACTTACCCTCTAGATACCTTCCTACCAGAAGATTGAAGATATTTGAGATTAGAAATCTGAAATTTCTTTCTCAAAATAGTTTTGCCATATTAGAAAGAAACTTCTGAAAGTCACAAATGTAATATAAAGTGCATCTTACACTTTTCTGACGTGCATACTAGAGCTCTAGAAAAGTAGAAAGCTTCCACAGTAGAAAATTAATTCCTTGATATGACCTTGTTGTAAAGTTTAGACTGTTCTTAAACTCATTTCTTGTATTTCCTGTATTTCCACCTTACTTTGTACTAAGGGATCTGGCTACATTTTCAGAGTAGTTTATAGATGGACTTTTGAGTGCAAATGATTTGATGCTGGAAGGGTGTGCTTGGCAGTCCTGGTAAAGTGGATGATCTAAGATTTCAGCTTAAAGGTGATACTGCAATACAGGACTGTACAAATAATAAATGATAATAATTAATCAGAACAGTCTGAGCATGAAAAGTAGCACTACACAGCTCCCCCAGGTGCCTCTTCCTGACTTGAAGAGTTCACCTTGAGGATGAATTGCCAGTTCATACTCCATGCCCGTGAAATTTCCAGTCTCTCTGAGAGGCTCTATTAGCAGCAATTGTGTTTGTAATTTGTAGACATGTCAATCAACTAATTTCATATAGACCACTGAACAATTATTAGAATGCAACAATTTGGATTTTTACTGACCCAGGCTGAATTTCAGCTGGTAATTTACATTTGAAAGACTCCATATGGTATTACAAAGTCCCCAAGCCTGCAGTTTCCAACTGTTTATTTAATTCAGGTATGCTTATTAGTTTTAACACATTCACATAGTCTACACAACTTAGTTTGTAGATCTGCATGGATAAATGCCATTGACTTGCTAATGCATGTGGAAAGCTTATTTTGCTAAATTAATTTGTGTGAGTCTAGGACATTAATCAAAAATGGTAGTAATTTCAGAGCATTCAATTTCTTTCCTCTTTTGGTTGTTCTTTGTTTTCAGAGTGGGGGCTTCAGCTCTCCACCTCTGGAAGTGCTGCACAGAATCACAGAATGCTTGGGGTTGGAAGGGACCTCTGTCCACCCTAGTCTAGTCCACCCCCTTTCTAAAGCAGGTTCACCTGGAGAAGGTTGCACAGGTTCACATTCAGGTGGGTCATAAACATGTCCAGAGCAAGAGACTCTACAACCTCTGGGCTGTCTGTTCCCATCCTGTGTCAGTCTCAGTGTTCACTCTTCATGTGATTTGGTTTGTGCCCATGGCCTTTTGTCCTGATGCTGGTCTGAGCTGAAAACAGCCCATCCCCATCCTCTTGACACCCGCTCCTAAGAGGTTTGCATGCACTGATAATATCCTCCTGATGCATTGATAAGACATCTCTTCAGGCTCAGCTGCCCCAGCTCCCTCAGTGTCTCTTCACAAGAGAGTTGACCCAGCCCCTGATCATTTCTGTAGCCCTCCACTGGACTTCCTACATTTGTTTATTGTTCTGAGGAGCCCAGAACTGGACACAGCACTCCAGATTTGGCTCCACCAGGGTCGAGTGAAGGGGCCAGATCAACTCCTGTGGCATGCTAGCAGTGCTCTTCTCTGTGCAGCCCAGGATTCCTCTGATCTTCTTGTCCACAAGGATCACTGCTGGCTCATGGACAGCTTGTTGTCCACCAGGACCAGTAGGACCAGCTGGACCACCGGGTTCTTCTCTGCAGAGCTGCATTCCAGCAGGTCAGCCCTTAACCTGTACTGTGTATCGGGTTATTTCTCCCCAGAACTCTGAAGCTTCCCTTTGTTGAACTTGAGCAGGTCTCTCTCTGACCTAACCTCTATCCTTACATGGATGCTTTTTCCCTCATTTATGCTGTGGTGTCCAGCCTGGCTCTCTGCCCAGACACATAAAGCTTGAGGCTCCAGCTTGCTCCTGAGAGCCCTAGTATACCTTGGGAAAGGGCTCTGCCAGCAAGATGGAAGCTGTGTGAATTTACCCTTCCTGTGACCTGGACTGTGGGCCCAGGTCCCAGCAGCAGCTTTCTAGGAATCTTCCCCTGAATCACATGGAAGCTTGTCCCTGGACATGGAAAATGTAAGAAGGTTCAGAGGTTTGCTTGAGCAGATGCTGTGCAGTTTAGATAACTGACTTAACCATTTGTTCAAGGTTTTTAATCCTTGGAGAACTGTTAAAATATTTGGACACCTGGAAACATGTGAATACTACTGACTTCCCTAATGCATTTATCATCAATGCTTTTTCTGGGATTAACAACTTGAACTAAGAACTTGCATATTATCAGATTTTATGAGAAGCTCTCATTCTTGCCTAGTTAGAAAAACCACAAGGGAGCAGCCTTTCTTAAGGTTTCTCAGGTCTTTTGGTTATCAACCAGTAAGTATAGAGAGGCACAAACAAATGAAGTTAAGGTAGAATTTTCCATGCATATCAGATATTTCAACGCTTGACAGAGGAAATTCACTTTGTTTTATTTTATTTACAGGCAGTGCTCAGTCTTGCATGAGACAGAGTGCATTTGGCCCAGATCTCCAAGAGCTAATCAGCATACTAGGAATTAACTAGGAGAGTAAATGTTATGCTGCATTAGCCTGGGGGCTTAGGGGCTGTGCTTTACAGAAGTGAGCCCCACAAGGTCTTAGGAGGAGCCTGCCTCCAATCAAACTGTGAGGAGTTCTGAGGTTCATAAGTGTTATTCTACTTCTGGGAACTGCAATGGGCTCTGCACGTCACTGACTGCAGGAACGAGACATGAACTTCCTCCTCCCTGACCTCTTTGGCTATACAGAAGCTTTGCTACTGTTGAAAAGACACAAGTACTGCCAGAATTCTTGTCCAAGCAGCCTGAACCAAATCTGTACAAGGACAGCCAGAGTCAGCAAAATATTATAAAGAAGGATCTCATTCTCATGCAGATGTCTTGAGAAAGAGAGAATAAGAGAAAGGAAATATACAGAAAATGTGATATATTACAGTAGTTTCTAAAAAGAACATTTTTCAAAGTTTTCTTGAGCTGTCAGCAGCTGTTTAAATTTGTTCAGAAGCAATGGGGCAAAATGAAATCTTTTTCATATATGATTATTTTTATATTTTCAGGGCCTTTTTTCCCCTAGGTATTATCTAGTGACACACAAGATAATACACTGGGTCCAGGCAGAGACACAGCAAAAAAGATCAAACATTTCACTTCATCATCTTCAAATACTTTCATGCTACCATGGGCAAGAAGAATAGAGGAAAAGAAGCAAAAGGACACTTTAAAAAGGATTGAGGAAAGAAAGAGTTTATACACTGAGCCGCTACAAATTACTGCTAGTAAAGCTGAAAAATCTCCATATGTTGGAGATGTAGTGGTCTGGGAATGGAAGTAGAGATTTAAACTTCAATGAACAACCCTACCTCCCCCCACACTTGCTTGGAGAAACATAGTCCCCGCTATTCACCTATCAGTCTCGGGAGGAAGAGAAATGTGCAGGTGGTCTATATATAAAATATACATGATTGTACAAGTATGGGCTATCTACGTGTGGATACAGTAATGGAAGTATTGAGGGCCAAGATTCATCTGCTGTATTAAAAATAAAAATGAAAAAAAAAATTAAAATTTTAAAAATCCTAAACCTCACAACTCAGTAAAAGTATGATACAGAATAACTCAAGTGGCCTTTTTTTAACAGGTGACTAATTTGCTTTCCTAATAATGTCCTTAATACTTCATAAAAATGGTAAATGCTTATTTCTATCATGCTGAGCACTTTCTTCAGGATAAAGCATCACTACTTTTCCAACTTTACATTATATGCAACATATAATATCATATGTAAATCATACTCTCTGCTGTATTTAATTTTATTTAAGCATCTCAGAACTCCTTCATATAAAGAAGGGGTATGTATATAATAAAACAATGAGGACTTCACACCACTTTCCAGTTAAGCTTAGTTAAGAAATGTAAGAAGCTTTAGGAGAAAACCTATTTTTTCAAAATTACTTGGCTATTTGGAACATTAAAAAAATTAAATATTTTGTGCAGTCACCTCATTTTTTACATGCTTATTGTGACTTACTGAAACTGTTCTTTGTCATTAAGAGGCAGTGACAGTGAGTGTGTGATGATTTCAGCATCATATGGCAGGACAGAAACTGCATCAAACCTAATTCTCAGTCGCATATAGGAAGGGTAAGAAGATCTTCATGTAAAAGAGAGCTATTTCAAATGTTATCTTAATAAACCATAACATTCCCAGGCTGTTATTCAGTGTTATTCTGCTTTTTATAACACACCATTTTCATGGCTGTCTGTTATTTCTTCAAAATGAATTAAGATTGTACAAAAATGCTTGTTATAGGTACAAAACTTAGGCTTTTTGTCCCCTTATTCTAATGATTTTTGAATCAAAATCAATACAGTATTTCTGAAGGTTTTTTAAGATCTGACCAAAAGACACTGTGGAGTAAGTTTGAAAATGTCCAGAGAGGAGTGAACTGCAGAGACAGGTTCATGTAGTGTTTAGTTTCTCCATCTCCCGTGGGACAGTGATCAGATGAGAGGCAGAATGGTATCAAAGGTGCACAGTTGTTCTTCTGCCATTTTTTACCAACAACAACAAATTTCTTTCCTTGTAGTGTCGACTTAAGGAAGTTTGACCCATTAAGCTCTTTATCTGTCCATGTGTTTTTTTTCGAATATTATCTGACAGATCTCTTAAAAAAGAGGAAAAGTCAGAGGCAGGAAAGTGTGTTTCTGTCTCACAGCCTGCTACCACTGTCACAGCACAGAAGGAGAGTATTAATAGCATTAATTAATGTCAGGAAAGAAAGATCTGATGTGGGCCCTGCCACTAGGAAGAGTTCACAACCAAAAGTGCTTAATGTGTGATAGTGGCCCTGATAGTGGGCTGTTAGTAGCCTTCCATATATATTTTTTTCTCCTTAAATTCAAATCCAGATTTATAAGGAATTTAAAAAATGATGCAGAAATGGCAATGATAGCCACATGTTCCACCTCTATGTGTGCTTTTTTTAAATATAAAAAAGAAATCAATAGTTTGATAGCTGCAATCCCAGCTGTATTTTTGGATTTTGTATTTGATAGCCACATGCTGCAGGACAATGTTTGTGACAAACCTGTATTTTGAGAAACCTTTCAAAGACATGACAAAAATCCAGCCTGCTTTTTATAGCCTCCAGCAATACCATCTCATGCTCTGATCTCTCTAGATTTTACATGCTCTTGTAGGCAGGTTGAGTGCTTGACTGGCAAACTCCAAGGAAACTCAAAATACTGCTTGTGACTGTGCTGGCTGCTGTGCAGTTACCACTCTCTTTGTTCAACACTGAGCCTGTCATCTGTAACAAGCACTGACTTCTGGAATAAAGGCTCCAAGTCAAGTTGCTTAATCACCCAAGGTCTCAAAAGGGCCCTACATCAGGGAAAATACAAGTTTTAATGTCCTGTTGATTTACATTCTTCCTGAAGCTATATTCAGACACAGAGTGCTTTAGTCTCTGTTTGAAGCTCTTCTCATGTGGTGTCTGCTACATCACATTGGTTTTCTGATTTATGCAGTGGAGTTTGGAGACAGAATTGCTCATAAATACTCTTCAGTTTCTTCAAGTGTCTGGAATTAGCTTGTGATTTAATATTTATAAAATATTTTTGGATCTCTGAGAAAGGTGCTATAGAATGTACTTCTAGGCGTAGTTGCAGATGTGCAAGGTCAGGCCATGGAAGAAAGGAGGTAGGAGAGAGAGCACATATAAAATTTCAAGGGATATATCACAGATAAAAGTCTGCCAAAGGGAATCCTGGGACAACTTGCAGATAAGGAAGATGATACCTCAACAGAGCCTAAAAGAAAGTCAAGAGATTTACAAAAGCATATCTTCCTTGAAGTGTTATACTCTACAAGCATGACACAAATTGTTGTGGCTAAACCCTGGCCAGCAGCCAAGCCTCATGCAGCCACTTGCCTACTTCACCACCAGGAGATAGAATTGGAAGGGTAAAAGCTGAAAAACCCATGGGTTGAGATAGAGACAGTTTAATAGGGAAAACAAAAGCTGAGCACACGAGCAAAGCAAAACAAGGAATTAATTCATCACTTCCCATGGGCAGGCAGGTGTTCAGCCATCTCTGAATCCACCTCTACACCAATCACATGTAGAGGTGACTTGGAAACACAAATCCTGTCACAAAAGCAGCCTCAAATTTCTCCTTTGTTCTCCACTTTTTATACTGAGCATGGTGTCATAGGGTCAGGAATATCCCTTTGGTCAGTTTGTGTCACCTTTCCTGGCTGTGTCTCCTCCCAACCTCCCAAGCACCTCCAGTTTCCTTGTCAGTTTGTCAATGCAAAAAGCAGAAAAGGCCTTGGCTCTATGTGAGCCCTGCTCAGCAGCATCAAAAACATCTCTGTATTATCAACCCTGTGTTCAGTACAAATCCAAAACATAGCCTCAGAGTAGCCTCTCTGAAGAAAATTAACTCTACTGCAGCCAAAACCAGCAGATAATTTTGGAATTATCTTTAAATCCTTAAAATAGTGAAGTGATAGGGGTTTTCAGTTTCTTGACTTCTTTTTTTTAGAAAAATGTAATATGAAAATTAGGAAAATTAGCTTCATTTTAACATCATGTAGTTATCAATAGAGAAAGTTCATGCCAGCTTGCTAAATAAAATTGATATTTTAAACCAAAATGGCCAGTAATTAAAGTAATTTTCTATTCCCCAAATCTCTGGTTGACAATAGCTTCATATAGTTTCCCATGTCATGTTTAGCTCCAGTTATAGCTTAGTGTTGCTGCTGAACATTACAATAAATATTGGGTATTTATCTTTGAATGGCTGATAGCATTACAGTCTTATTCAAAAACAGGAGTATTTGCTTTTTACAATGGCTTTCTAAAAGGAGATTAATATAGCATACAAATATTTCTTATTATAACCAGTAGAAAGTTCACATTGTGACATTGGACTCCATTGAGTCCTGTGCTATCAGTTTCACTTATCAGAAAAAGGTCCCCACAAACCCAAAAGTTATTGAACCTTGCAGAAGCATTAATAATTTTTAAAGAAACAGCAAAAATATCTGAGGTGCAAGAAGAAAACAAGTGAGAACACACACAAAAAAAATAATAAAAAGAGAGGCAAAGGCAGAAGACTGGAACTGCCACTGCAAAGGCGCTGGGTGAACTATTTTTGGGTGAACTCAGCACATCAGTAGAGTATGGGGAGCCCTATCCAAAGCTGAACTCAGAACAAGTACATATTACTGATTGAGGAAACATTGTCATGTTTCCTCTTCGAATGTTGCTAGTGCTTTTCCTTTTTCTATCCAGGTTTGAAGGCTTTTCTGCCTCCTACAACTCTGCACACAAAAGCTCACAAGAGCAGAATACTTTACTCACAAAGCGAAGGGCAGTGCTCTTAACACCCCAAAGTTGAACTCTCTTTGCTTTGATTATCTTCTTCCTGAAGTTCTTATACAGGTTTTAGGCAGCAGAATTGTGTTGCTGATCTAAAGCTGACACTAAACACACTATATTGTGTTGTTTGGGACTGTGCCTATATGAGCTGGCGAGTTCTGACAGAGTCAGAACTGGGTGCCTTGGGAGCACTGTTGAGCCTAAGTGGAAACAGAAATTCAAGGAGTGACCCAGCGGAAGAGCCACTGGTCATACAGTAGTAGTTGTGCAGTTCTGGTCCTCTCCATCTCAGAGAGCATAGAGTTGAAAATAGTCTGAAGAAAGGCAACAAGGATTATCAAAGATGAATATCCATGTGAGAAACAAGTAAGGAAAAGAGAAGCCTTCTGTTTGAAGTAGTCATGGCATAAGCAGATTTGGGTAGTTAGGGATGGGAAACGATTTTTTTCTGCATCTTTCTTTGCCAGAGAACAGAAGGGGTCAAAAGTAGCCAGGATATAGGTGAGTTGAACAGTCCGCAATAGTTAAGTTGTGGTATTCCTTGCCAGAATTTGCTGCAATTATTTAAAGGTAAAAAGATCCCAGAAAAAGCTGATGAAAGACATGGAAAACAAATCCTAGTGAGATTTCTAAATATGCTTAGGAATTACTTGAGCAGCAAAAAATTTGGAGGCAAAGTGGATACTTCAAGGAAAAGCATATGGCAACTCTGTTCTTATACTCTTGTCAGAAACCTCCTTTCTCTGAGAAATGGACAGAGGGCTTAGAGGACCTGGTCAGACCTGATGTCATCAAATGATGACTTTTATGGTTTTGACATGTAGTTGGAAAGAAGTCACATCTCAGGCTCTACCTAGGTTGTCGAGGCTTACCAGGATGCTTTGAACAAAGGCAGTAAGAAGAACCTATGGTGCAAAACAACACTGAAGCATTGAATGATCAGTGGATATTACATGATAACAGAGGAAAAGGAGCAACAAAGAAAGGACCTGCAGTGGAAAAACAGGCAGTTAAAAGCTGCATAAGAGTCGAAACTCCCTGGAAATACAAGAGTTTTAGACAGCACTTCACTCTGCCTTTGCTAGCAAGGATGTCAGGAAAAGGCGCAGTTTCAGAAAAATAGTCTTTCTAACAATAGCTAGCTCTGAAGCTCTTGATGTGTTTAATAGCTTCCACTTAACTCATGTAGAATAGAATAGATTGACTGTAAAACTACTAGGAATATTTTAAGTTCCTTGCATTCTATGGGACCATTAAATGGATGAGAAGGCGTGTTTTTTTTTTTTTTGTTTTTTTTTTTTTTTTTTTTTTTTTTTTAATACCAATATGGGAAAATTCAAGTTTTGAGTGTGGAACTGAGGCTGAAGACCCAGTATTGCAATCTGGAACAGTGGGAGGAGGTGTTAAGATATGGTGAAACGAATATCTAAGCAATGACAGTATGTGCAATGTACCCAAAGACGTAGTGGAATGAGGTGAGATGAGTTCACACAGCAGAATGGGCAATGTTTCCACAGAAGATACAACCATTGCAATAAGGCATTCATTCATTCTTAGCTGAACATTAGCAGGCAGTTAAAAAAGTGCTGCTAGACTCCTCCAATCAGGACTGGCAGGAGAAAAGCACAGATGTGGTTAAACAAATTATTCTTTGTGTTTATTGTGTGTGTGTGTCTATTTCTATTAAATGCATGTGTAAATTAGATACACATTCAAATAATGTACTAGAAAACAAAATTTGAGTAGTGTCAGGAGAAATTAATATGGTCTTATATTAAAAGCATGTCCCCCCAGAATCTCAAAGGTATGAGGCGACAGACACTGAGTCAAAATAATCTGAAAAGCTTGGTAGAAGAGAGCTCAAACTTAACATAATAAGAAAACTGTTGCCTATCTATTAAGAAATATAAAATGCCACTGAGCTTCAATACATTGTGAGACTTTTTTTTTTGAGACAATATCTGAATTTATTTTAAATATATTCTAAGCTTTGTACTCTATGGATTATCAGCATTGGATGAATATGCTTTCCAAAGAAGCAGAGGTCTTTTATACAGCATTTGACAAAAATTTAATAGATCAAGAGACTAGAAGCACCTATTGTCTGTGATCTGATAAAAATGCCTTATCTGATCTGAAACAAATATGTGTACACTGAGGTCCAGAATTAATAACAAATGGGGGACCTTAAAGGAAGTAATGAGAACTATTATCAAGGTCAGCCTCACACAATATCATCTTCACATCTCAGAGAGCAGAAAGCTGTATTGAACCAGTTATTTTGCTGTTAAGTGTCTGCCAGGGATAACAATCACCTTTGCCTCTCTGGCATGCATTAAACAACAAAACCAACTGAATTTCTTGTAATTTTGCTAGTGTGCTAACAGAGTTTCAATGACACAAACAAAAGAACGGGTTGTCTTGAAAATGAATACTTTCAGAAAATGTATTTCGTATAATCAGAATGATTTCTAACTGTAAATAGTATCTCAATTCGTTTTAGGAGTCACTCAAATTTATCTTAGACAAGAAAATGTAGTTTTTTTCCAGAATTGATAGTGCAGGTAGTGCTTATGATACCAGAGATTGGCTGTAGCTTCTTCCTGAGAACATGACAGGATGAAGGCATTTGCAGCAATATGTAGGTCTGTCAGCCCTACAAAAGCAGGGTTTGAGCCTAGAAAAATGTGGAAATCACTGCTTTTAGGGAAGAGCAGTTTTTGCATTGTTTCTGGCCAATAACTGTAAGTGAGAGCAGGACTGATCCTTTATTTCTTGCATTGGTGTAGATAAAATTAAACAGTTTTCCTTTTCAAAGTAAATCCTTTTCTTAGAATTTCAGAATCCAGTCATTTATGTTTCCATTGAGAGGAACTTTGTCATGGGATAAAGGTTTAATCCCCAATACACTGTGCATTTTAATCAGTTTAAATCTTTGCCTGAGAACAGACATTTCACAATCAATGGATTTTAATAACCTTTGGGGGGAAATTGCATTAAAGGCAAGCAGTAATACTTTTCTGGTTCCTCTTTGTTGCTATTCATTTTCTATTTTGTTATTAAGAATCTTAGCATGAGACCCAGATCTTAATTTTTTTTCTCAGGCATTCATCTGTTCTTGATGATTTTTTCTCATATGAAGTTCTAATCCTCTGTTTGTGACAACATAATCATTTCCACAGCAGCTAATTGCAATATTTGTAACCACTGATTAGAACTACAGGTGGGGATATGTAGTCAGGATCTACTGAATTAAAAACCAAACAAATCCCGGAGAAGCCAAAATAGATGACAGAGAACAGAAGTGTTTTCATAACTGGGTTTCCAAAGCAACTATTTTTATTTTTGTTTACAATACCCAGCAGATGTAAGCGTCCGCTGCATGTGGAGGACTTCTCTAGACACAGTCTTTTGATAACTGCTTCCCTTATCATGTTTTCTTTACAGGAATGGAATATAAGGTGTAAGTTTGTAAGTATTTTTTTTTTCCTGGAGCCGCAGAAAAAGAAGACACCTGCAAGCTAATGTTTCTATCAGTCTGAGGTCTCTTCTTGAATGATTAGAAACTAGAGCAAAGCAGAGAATTTTGCTTTTATCAGCCAGTATACATTTGCTTAGAGAGACAGTGAAAGAAGAAAATATAAAATAGTTTACTGAATCACTGAAAAAGGAGTTATTAATTTATAATTTGCCTTCCAAGGAACGTGCACTGTGGCAGTGTCCCATCACCAGTGCAGAAGGCAGGTGTAGCTCACCTGTATTTCCTACCTTCTTGCCCTCCATGCTGGTGCATTTTAATTGCCCTTCCACCCCTAGCCAGGCAACCCTGAGGTGGATCAAGAAGAAAGGAGAACAGAGCTCACCCCATTATTCAGTTTTCTAGTTCAGCAGAGAGAAGCTGCTTTTCACGTTTTCCCTAGATCTGCAGCTGCAATATTTATTTTTGGATGTGTTGTATGCATTGTGGCCTGGATTCTTTAAATCAGAAATAGGTGGGATAATTACAGAAAAAAGTGTTTCAGGGGCAGCAGATCAGTAGCTGACTTTTTAGCCCTGAGCCTGAGGGTAGAATTTCCAGTGCATCTGGGAAACTCTTCCTTTCTGCAGTGTGGTTTCTTCCTTCGGATTTCGTACAGCAGTTATATCCAGCAGGAGAGAACAAAAAAGGCTGTGACAATCTATCTCCAAGTGAAAAACAGAGTGCAGGCATCAGAACAGCTAGACCTGGCTTAGATAAAGCAAAACTATGCTTTTACTCAGTATTTGTCTTGAACTTCACTCGGTCTATATTTCTTTGAGGACTGAAAATGCTTATTCAGAACTCTATTGCAAATATCAAACAGTGAAGAGTTTAGCCCATACAGATTATGGGCTATGGAGGAGTAGAAAATTTATTATTAACTAGTATTTTTTTCTGGTGTATTACTTTCAACCAGCAAATAATGGTCTGTGTTAGGAATTTTTTATTAGATTGAAGCTATGAAATACTAACAGGTTTATAGAAAAATAAACTGGAAAATCACAAACAATTATTTTCCCTCCAACTTTTATTTTACTGGCTCTTATGCCTATGAAAATCACCTCCAAATCAATACTATTGATTATATTTCAAAGCTCATTATGAGGACAGTTTGAAGCAAAGTGGCAGGCTATCAGACTTTGCTTTAGATTATGTTTGTCGGGACTGTATTTTAAGACATATTTTTTAACAACATGGTTTTGAAGCTTCATTTGCCACAACTTTGAACATTTCAGTCATTGAGATACATGTTCCATGCAAGGCCATTTTATTTTTTGTGGTGTAAATAAATCTGTTCTGCTCCAGACCCTCAAATGCAGAAATCTGGATATGTACTGTAAATATTTTAGTGTCAATATGCATTTGTATGTGAATCAATAAGATAAGTCCATGACCCTTTTTTATGTTCACTTTCAGTGAATATTCACAGAGGGACTGGAATTATCGATCAAAACTTTGCTTATTAAGCAGAGTTTTAATCTCAATTACAGAATCTTTTGAAATTGCTCAAATTTATTTTTCCACTTATATGGAAAATAATATTGCTTTAATAGGAGTTGCAGACTCCTCTGGTGGAAGAAATGCTTTTCAGGGGAAAAAATGTGGATATTGGGTGTATACAAAGAAGTAATTTGAAACTGTAATTGTGAAGCAACTGAAATTGCCTTTGCCCCATAATAGATTAAATCAACTGTGGGTAACCAAGCGTAAGAGAGAAAAGAAAAAAACAAACCACTCAAAAATGTTGCAGACAGAGGCATGGACTAAGTGCTTCTTTTTTTTTTTTTTTTTTTTTTTTTAATTTCTGCTTGTTGAAGAACAATCTGTTCTCCAAGCCTGTGGTATTGTGGTAGACCTCACAGAAGGATAAATTAAGTGAAATAATTTGGTAAGGAAGATGGTACCATATTCTTTTATTGAAAATTTTCCCTTTTCTATCCTGGCCACAGTGGGATGCCTGCCTGCCTGCAGACACAGTGAACATGCCTTGTTTCTGCCTGGACTAGCTCTACGTCTCCTTTGGTGCTCCAGAGGATCTCCCAAGGATCTCTCCAGTTCCATTCCCCCAATTCCACTCCCAGAAAAGTGTTGCCTTTTAGGCTGCAGCCTGTAACTCCTGTTGCCCAATCACTTTTCCCTCATTTAGACCCTTTCTGAAAGAAAACCTGTTTATTTGTGGAGATCCACACCCTTGCATCTTCACAGCCCTGAAACGATAAGAATTTGTTAATTAATACTGTGTAATCATCCGAAAATAAAGATGATGCTGTGTCATAGCAGCAGAGTCCCCAGTAGAAACTGCTCCACCTCAAATCCTCAGGGGATATCTCCTTTATGGTCCCCTGGTGACTTTCAAAACTTACCAAGGACACACTGAGCATCTGCTAGTTGGCCTAGCATCATAGTGTTGTGTTTGTGGTCATTATTTCTTCACTCCACTGAACTGCAGCAGCCAGCTGCTGAAAGTAGGAGCATGAAATCGTTTGTCTTTCAGCCCAAGCAGAGTACATCAGACAGGCAACAGTGAGAGGAACTTGTGCTTGCTGCTACCAGGATGAGATTCGTGTAAGTCCCTTGTAAAATGCTGGTGCCGTCAAGGATGAGCAGTGCTGTGTTTGTTCATCCAGTCTGGAAAACGTGAGAGTGCCATTTCCCAGAATCCTTCTGCCTAGTTCTCTCCCAGCAGTTCAGCCTCTTCCCAGACAGAACCGAAGTCTCTCCCTTCTTCAGACTCAGCTACTGACAAAGAGAGAGGGGGGGAAGAGGAGACCTACATTTTGCAGGTGACCTGCTGCATGCTGGGATGACTGGAGTTCATGACCACAAGAGACAGCTAAACCTGAGAATAATCCATATGCTGAACTGTTCCTGCCTGAAAGCTTCTGAGAAAACATTCCAGTGTGATACTACAGTTACAACTTTCACAAACAGTTCAAAGGCAAAGGTCAGCTTTCAAATTGCTTCCAGTGAGAAGTTTAACCAGCTAAGTCCTCAAAAGTAATGATAACTGTATGAAATCTATGAAAATACAAGATAAAGCCCATATTTAATTCTGAGTTTTTATCTCTGCTTGATTTATGTGATTTCACCAGACTGAACAGTGACTGGGTAATTGTTGTAATGTCAGGGTTACTATTAAATAATATTTCCTATGCTTTGAAATACTGTGCTGGGACTATATTGTTTGCTACCAGCCTAAATAATAGTTAGATGTTGGGTTGTATCCCTAACTTTATCATGATGCTGTTAAATGCTTTTAGGGATTAGAAGTATGTTTTAGGAGAAAAAAAAGTAAAGCATATGTGAATATATATGAATGTATATGTCTCTCTATATTTTTTTATTAAGCACAGTGCACTTATTTCTCCCATCCCTTCAAATGATCTACAAATAGAAAGATTTAATTCATTGGACAGATTATTGAGCAGATTATATTACTGGACGGACTGAATTTGTTTGACTACAAGTAGATAAAATATCAAAGCAGGAAAGAAGAAAATGGGCAGATACAAAAACATCTAAACTAGGATCATTCAGTTGTTCAGGATGTTTTTAAGGCACTTCATCATATTAGACAATTAATTCAATTCATAAAGGATGTACTGTCATTCTGATGAGAGCTGAGCAGATTATTGTCAATGAATTTAGTCTCTTTGGATCAACAATTTTCTGGGGAAAGTTTCTATAATTTATCTGCTTAATTTTACACAGAGGTGGGTTTTCTCTCTTTTTTTGCCCTTTTCCACTGGGACTATACTACTAAGAAAAAAAATATGAATATTTTACACCTGAATAAATTTGAACCTGTATTAGTTGCAGCTTTTCCATGTATGAAATCTGGGTTTGATTCTTTTTTGCTTTAGTTTCCCTTGTAAACAGATGCATGACTGAGGAGACCAAAGAACAGAAATTGTTATTCAAATAGTTAGCGTCTGCCTGGACAGCAAGGATTTTACGCGACACATTATTTCTAGAAGAGTCTCACTGCAAGATTTTATTTCTGGGTTTTAGGTTTCAGACTTATTTTCTTTTTAACACCTGCACCACCTAAACATCACGGGAAGTCAAAGTTCAGTATTTCTCACAACCTCATTTTAGGCTTCCAGACTAGGATGGAGTGGAAAGAGGATGACCCAATGTGGAAAACAGTATGTGCAGTTTATGACCATTCTGATGTGAGTCAACATAAAAAATCATACAACATAAAAACCCCCATTCTCAGCATAAGCAGAGACATGCAGATTTTCTTGGCAACCACAAAAAGGAATAAACAAAGTAGAAAAAAATGTTTTTTAATTTGAGCCAATATTAGAACATATCATATGGCATTTACTCTCTCGTCCCTGAAACATTAAGTAAGAAACTTAAGACAAAACCAGATTTTAAAAGCACAGTCAAAAGGACAGTGCTGTTTCTTTTTATTTTGTTCCTACAAAATCTTTCTGATAGGAAATTAGCTCATCTTTTCTCTCTCTTCTCATTTCAAGTTTTTTTAATTAGCATTCTGCATATTTGTTAGATTTCCTCTAGAACTGCTTGTTAGAGAGTGTTTCACTTTCTGCCCTATCTCAAAAACTGTTTACTGCTGTTTCTTATGTGTCTAATACCAATTCAAGTGTGTTTCTGTTCTGCTCCACTTTTTTTCTTTCAGCATATTTGCCATGTGCTTTGGTTTTCTGTATTTGCTTTTAAGTACGTGTGTCCAAATGATTACATGATAGACCTTTATTCTTCCTCTGAATTATTGTAATTTTTGTGTATGTGTATGAAATGGTGCTTTACAACCGTTTTGTATATGTTCATTTATTAACACTGGAGAGACCTTCCATGTGCAATATGAGGCAACCTACAAAAGAGAGAAAGAAATACAACTAAACAAGTGGGGATAAATGAATTTGAAAGATTTCTTAAACTCACAATTTTGAGAACTGAAATTTCATCTGGAAATGAATTGCTACCGTATGCATGCATATATCTGGGGCAGATTTTCTTCTTTAGCCTAGCTCATTCTAAGTACTAAGGGAAGCTAAGGGCAAATAGAAAAGAAAGAAAATACAAATATTTGTTGTCAATATTGCAGGAAATGGAGACAGAAACAGGATATCTGCAGGGAAGAAGATAGGAAGAAGATGGATATGTATAGGATTGTGTACTTTACAGCTGAAAGAGTTGTGCCAGGACCATATTAAAAATAAAAATCATGAATTAGAAACATACTGGGAACAAAGATTGGGAAGTATTACAAAATGAAGAGCCTACTTCTTTTGCTTGTATTTAACTGAAAGGAAGAGTAATAATTTCACCAAGTCAACTTTTTCATTTCTCTAGAAGATTGCTGTGCTGTTTTATCTGGGATTGTGATAGAAGGCACATTTTATATTCCCTTTATATTTTGGCAGGGAGCTGACACTTTGTTATTTACATGCATTATGTGGTTATGTTTCATTACACAGTATAATAATATGACATAGCTAAATGACAAAGTCCCCAGTGAACATTTTAAGCAGTACACATCCCAGGACTGCAGTAAACACGCTAAATTACAAATTCATGGCCTGCTGAATACGGCCATTCAGCAATATAGGAATAGCTCATCTTAATAGACAGTGTGTTCTGTTGAAAGGGCATAGGCAATAGGATAGTGGTTTATTTATTTATTTACTTAAGGGCTGAGGCTAGAAGCCTTCAAGGAAAGAGTGCAAATTTATTTATGGCAGAAGGCAGAAGAAGTTTGGAGCTGTAAAGAGTTATTCAGAGTGGGAAAAATCCTACAGACTTTAATGATGTTTTCACCACTATTTTCAGCAGTTACGGCAGAAAGGGCAAAGGTACTCAACAGATTAATTGCAAATGAAAGGCAAGGTTTAGTGATGAAATACTAGATTTTATTAGCACCTGATTACTCCAAAAGCTCAGTCAATTAAAAATAACAACCTCAGGAGGCTACACATGAGTTTTGAACTTGGTCCCTCTCTCTCTACCTATTATACTCCTCGTCATCTTCTCATGCCCTTAATGTCTGCATGATGTCATGCCATTTTATTTTTTGGTGTAAGAAATGTCACTTTTGTTCCTGACTTTTGCTATGAACTGTAAAAAGAAATGTAGCTGATGAAAAAATGAGATAAAAACAAAAGGCATTTATGTGCTCTTCTTTTTTTTTTTTTTTCCTTTCATTTGTTTTGTCTGAAAGAAGAGAAGGATAAAGGAATGGGGAGGGTGTAGGGGTGAGTGTGGGGTTAGGATGCAATCATCAGCTAGAGAACAAAACAAGAAAAACAAATAATTCCCAAGATTTTTACTTTAAATACACTTTGGTTTAAGATTTCTAATAATTATTCCCCATCCTGGAAGGGGAAAGCTTGGTTAGATGGGGCCCTGGGCAGCCTGGTCTAATGGAAAGTATCCCTGCCCACAGCAGGGGATTTGAATCTATATGATCTTTAAGGCCCCTTCCAACTCAAGCCATTTAATGATTCTATTTCATGATTCTGTTTATCTAGAGCTACCAGTGATCCTGGATGATTATGCTATAAAAAGATTTAAACTCTGTCTTTCCCACAACAGTATGTTTTGCTTTTCTATATAGACTGTGTTCCTTGAATTCTCTCCCAGATACTGGGTGCCTCCTCTCTAGTCAAGGATCACACTCATCATCTGTCAATCCCTCACTCTGTAAGATTTTCAAGCTGGTGAGTCCCTTGAAGCTACAATGATCCCAACCTATACATGCACATCCTCAGGCTGACAGCTTCATGACTCACAGTTACAAGGAAAAGAGAACAAATTATTCTAGAAGGTCATAACGAAGGCAATATAGTGCAGACTGTTGAAAATAGTGAAGTGAAAGTGATAAGACTTTCTTCAGAAAAGTGAACCAAGAAAGTCTTTGTTTTACATGAATTCTTTGGTATTATATAAAGACAGAAGATTGCAGAGTTGAAACCATATGTGTTTAGACAAAAATAACTTAATTACTGTAGGTTAACTGAGAGCTGGCTCAGAAATCTAAGAAGTTATAAAAACACCATAGTAACAGGAGAGTATATGCAGTGAAGGACAATATATCTTTAAGATCAGAGACGTTATATTCTGCATGCGAAGTATAATCGCAGAATGGGAGCAGTCTGGATGGAAATGTATGATAGAGAAGGTACAAACTATGTTAGAAGGAAATAGATAAAAATGTGCAAACCAGTGTGAAAAGAGACAGGTTAGGAAAAGTTTGTATCCACAACAGTTTCTCTTAAAGAGGCACATCATTAATCATGAAGACTTCAGTTACCCTGGCACAGACTAGAATAGAAATTGTGAAATGACCATGGAAAGTTATTTCTGGAGGTAAAATGGAGCTATTTCTTTTCAAATCTGCTGAGCGATCAAGCAGGCCAGACATGTATTTGGATGTATCCCCAAGAAAAATATACGTGATTAATGAGACAAAAGTTGGTGAAGATTTGATTTATGTGATTGTAGAGCAACAGCATCAAATTTTAGGGAGTGATGAGAATATTCATAAGGCTAAGAGAAGAAGAATATTGGACTTTTAAAAGGTACAGGTTGAAGAATATGAAATATATTAAAGGTAGGGTTCAAAATATTAAAAAACGTGCTAAATCCATGTAGCAGAAAGGGAAGCTTCTTATGATAAAAAGAGAAAGATAAAAATATAGGATTTCATACAACAATATGAAAAAACAATAAACAGTTAAAAAAATAATAATACCTGGGGAGATTCCCAGGTGGCATAGATATAACTCCATTTTTTTGGCCCTTTTACACCAGATAGAGATGGTAGAGTGTTTAAAGTGAGGTTAAGGTATGAAAAATATCAGACGAAAAGGAGATTTATAAGTCAAATTATACTAAAAAAGACAAGATAATACTAAAAAAAAGTGATAGAAGAAACAAATTAGAATATCTAAAATGAGATACACATACCTCTAAAGCAATTTAACTATCAGAAAAAGCTCTTATTTTCCCAAATACACAAAACAGGTTTGGTTTTTTTTCTGTTTATGATTCCTGCTGGTTTTATTTGTAATTCCACCAGGAATTAAAAAGCCCAGATCATAACAAGGTACATGTAGACAATTTAAAGCAATGTCTGCATGTAAAGCATATTAGACAGAAAAAATTGCTATTAGTTTTTATGCCCTGTGTGTCTGCTGACTAAAACAACAACATAAATTTGGTTGAAGTGAATGTAATGTATCATACAGTTCACAAATAAAGCAAGAACTGTAGGAGGTCTTTAAGCTATTTAAAGAATTTCATGGCCTTTAAAAGCTATTCTCTGTGAATCGTGCTGTCTTTACAAACACCCAAATTATTTTTTTAGAGGTTGACAAGCTGAAAACATATGTATAAACCCAATGTATTAATGCTTCTGTGATATTTTGTAGGAAAGCTAAGAAAAGTTTTCCCTATGAGAATAGCGTACAGCTTAGCACAGAGTTATAAACAAAGTGAGAGTGATCGCCTTACTGTAATGCAGAACTCCATACTATGAGAAAACTGCTGAGAATGTGGTTAAAAACTAAAGCAGCAACTAAACATCCATTTACTTTGAAAAGACTGAATTTCTTATGAGGTAAAAGCACCCAAAACAAATGAGGAAAAGCTGTGTGTTTCCCTTCGAAGGTTACAAAGATACCTGAGAGGATCAGAGTCAGTTCCACTGCAAAATAATTCTTTGTCATGACCAAAATGAAAAAGCTGCAAGGCTGACTGAAACTCAGATGTGTCTCACGAATGTTTTCAGCAAAAAAATTCAGAGTACTGTGGTATAAAAGAAGAAAAATAAAATGTCCTAAAAGAGAAGGTATTGGAAAAAATATGTATTTGCTGTTATATACAATTGTGAAAAAGCCGAAATTTTCCACATGGTCTCTAAAAAGAAATTTATAAATTGAAAGTTGTTAGGAGGTTCAAAGTCTATACATTCTGTAACCTCTGTAGGAGCACTTAACTGATACTGCTTTGCAATAGAGGATGGGGAGCATGGACCTGTGCACTCTGAACCCCCACATTACCTGGTAAGAGGGCCTGGGCAGAGTGCATCCCATCTCTCTCAGTTTCCATCCCCAAGCAACCAATTCACAGCTTGGGTGCAAAGCAGCTGGTGCCCACTGAGTTAGCACCTCACCAGGGACTGTGGTGGGGTTGGGATAGACATACAGCCTAACACTTACACTCCAGACTTGGATTCTTGCTTTCATAAGGAAAACTCTGTCACTGTGGGACACAGAAGGAACATACAGAACACACTCACACCACAGGTGTCAGAGCACAAAAGAAGCCCAGTTGATTTCCTGACCTCAGCTTATATAATTTCCAGGACACTGACCAGGGAATGGAGAATGAGGTTACCACCTCTCCAACCCCACTGGTCAAAAGAGAAGTCCCTCATGTGACATCTCTCACAGAGGAATGAAAACAACAGTCCTTGTTTATCTAAAAATTCATGGGAATCTGACTACAAATAGGTAAACACTCAGAAGGCTTTGAATCTCAGGGCAACAAAACTTGGTGTTTCTATTTTTGGATTTAAATTGTTTGCATGTAGGCTTTCTACTTTTTATTTATGCAGTGTACTTGCATATCAAACAGGTTATGAAGATATTCCAAGAGAGCAGATGAGCAAGGACTTTGTAAGGACTGCAGCTGCCCTGGTGCAGGGTGCCCTCTGAGAGGAGAGATCAGAGCTGTCCTGTGCTGGACATGGTCAGCTCAGCTGTTTCCAAAAAAACCCAGTGCAGGGCATGGCTGGACCTTGCAGCCAGGGTGGTGGTGACTCTGAGAAAATGTGCCTAAGGAAGGGCAAAGGATGCCACTGACACAAAGGAGAAGGGATGAAACCAGTGAGGAACAGCAGTGTGAACATGAAAGTCAGAGAAGGAGGAGGAGATGATGCTCCAGGTTCCACAGCAAATATCCCCATTGCAGCCCTTGGTCAGGATCATTCCAGACAAGATGGGGTTTTCCCTGAAGGAACTGCAGTCTGTGAGGAGGTCATGCTGGAGAAGAGGAAAAGTATGGAAGGAAGAAGGAGCAGAAAGAGCAGCAACCATTATGTGCTGACTGTAGAGCCTCCTGCCCCCAGTCCTCACTGCACTGCTGCGGGGGAATAGAAGAATGAAAGAGTGTGCTTGAGCCTGGGAGGAGCAGGAGAGGTTTGTCTCCATTTCTCACTATCTGCATCTGGTTTAACTGAATATAAATTAATGCTAGTTTTTCTTACATCAAGTCAGTTTCACTCACGGTTAGCAATTAGCAAGTGTCATGACCCATGAGTTTTCTTTTTCTCATTTTGTCTTCCCATGGAAAGGGAGTGAGCAGCAGCTCAGTGGGAGCTTGCCTGTTAGCCAAGGCTAACCACCATGAATTCGAAAAACTAAATAAGGAAATTGAAGCTAAAATTTAGAATAAGAGAGAAATAGTATCTAAATAATCACAGAGAAATTCAAGATAGAACTTCTCACAGAAACTCAGGACTTTCCCTTTCCACCCTGACTCACTGAGCAATTGGCAGTCCTGCTACGAAATCTGCAACTGACTTAGAGGAGAAGGGAAGGGAGGGGTCTTCTGCCTTTCTATCAGCAATACCTTGCTGCTCTCCAGGATAAGGTGGGATAGAGGAAACAAAGCCTATTCTTTTCTCTGAATACTTTCAACTGTGATAATCAGTTTTTGTTTCTGTTCAACACCTTAATATGGCAAAATTACTGTAAAAGTTCTGCTGTATCTGGTGGCAGAGAAACATATAAACATTCAAATGCAAATTGAATAATTCAGATCTTACTTAAATCAACCTGTATTCTCCATTACTAGTTTCTGATGTTACACACAGAAGTTTCCAGTTCATAAAACTTTTTACAAAAAGAGTCAAAACTATGACTCTGAAAATTTTCACCTTCATAAACTGTCACAATAAAAATAATGTCATAACAAAGCTGGAAAGGTCTCGAAGATAAATGTTTTAACTCATATATACTTAGAGTTTAAACAGAACAGTAAGAAAGATTGACAAAATCAGATAATAGAATATCCTTGATAATAAGGATTTTTGAAACCTTTACCTTTTAATTTGGCAATCTATGTATTGTTGTAAAGTGTCATAATAGAGTATCATTAAAAAGTGTCTGGATTAGGCTAACCTATAGAATGGAGTGTGATGGAAGAGAGCAGATATATGCAATAAATAGAGGAGAAAGCCTCAGGCACAGAGCAAAGTTCTGTAAAGAGAAAACTGGGCGCACACACACAACTGCACACATACAATACAATATTCCTATATCCGTGTTTACTCTCAAGAGGTATTCTTCTGAAAAATAAATTACAGCAGTAGGTGAAAAGCCTACAAGGGAACCAGATAGATGAACAGTGCTGCAGAATTCTGTCTCCTGTACAAAGGGAAAGTATACATCATAGTTACTGTCACAATTGACTGTTTTAAAGAATCGAGAGCAAGTGCAACTGCTGGGCTTAAAAAAGAGTAATAACAACTGTCTTAGTGACACTGCAGCTTGTAAGCTGCTATGACGTTGGGTTGGTGGACAGAAAAAGAGCTAGTATATCATCCATAAATCATTGACCCTAAGCAGAGGTACAGTTCCTTGGCTTTTCAACCATCCTGGAAATCAACCTGGATTTTCAGTAGTACAAATGACAAATACTGCACAAGGGCAACCACAGAATCCCAAGTTTGTACAAGACAGATTGATAAAATGTCTTCAACTTCAAAGTGCTAGTTTGTACTTAAATTAGGAACCTCATAAGCTGCCTTCTAAATATCAGTTCCATTGTATATGTTTTCTAGGTTAAATACCTTTTCCACATTTTGGATTTATACATTCATCAAGTTACCTTTTTCTGTAATGTCACTGAACATGCTAGGAGACGAGGCTAGGATGTAGAGCAGATTGTATATTCATTTTGGTCTTGCTAACAGACCCTCAGTAGATATGGAAAAAGTAATTAGGAGGGTACAAACTCAAAAGATGTGTAGAACCTCTGAGACTACAGACCCTTTCAACATGTGTTTAAAGGTTTCATTTAACAGATAAAAATTTTAAACAAGCAGATGCTTAAAGAAACTCTCCAACGGCCAGTACACTAAAGATATTGCATTAATGTGTGTAAATCAGTAGGAAATGCAAATATGTTCCAAAACACACAGAAAACTAGTTAGAAAAATGTAATTCTGTTTTTTAAAGGCTTTCGCTCAAATCCAGAGCTTGGAAAAATTGTGTTCTCTCCAGTTCCCTGTAAACAAAGTATCGTTCAATGCAACCCTCAAAACCTCACAAGTTTTATTTCCCAATATAGTCTTATATCTCAACTGTCAAAGCCAAGAATAAATCACTGTTTAAAGTCTTACCTCTCTGACATTCCTGGTTTAGACTGAAATAGGTATGCTGAGTTGATATTTCGAGAATTGAAGAAATTCTTCGTCACCTCAAGTTTTCTTTTTGCTTAATGCAACTAGGTTACAGAAGAGAGGTTTCTTTACCTTTGTATATCCTGCTTTCAGGTTTGGGGTTGCTTTTTTTTTTTTTTTATGCTTCATGTATAGCACATAGTAACAAAGGAACATATAGCATTTATCAGAGATAGATATATTCCATAAAGAGGAATACATGGAAAAAAGAAACAGCTGCAAGTAATGAAGCATCTTTATAAGACTCTCTCCTTGTACAGTAGGCAGATACATTTCAAACTTGCCAAAGAAATTATTCCCTCCCGAACAAATTGTCAAAACTCTTGTTGACTTCTAGGCAATGAGAATTTTGTCAGATAAAGACTTCAGGATTTGGCCCTGTGTGAACTATGTAGGACATAAATGTTAAATAGGGTTTATGGCCTGATGGGGGGGTTTGTGTTTAAGGCTGTAT
Organism: Sitta carolinensis; assembly: GCA_032173965.1. Lineage (NCBI taxonomy): Eukaryota > Metazoa > Chordata > Aves > Passeriformes > Sittidae > Sitta > Sitta carolinensis. Next base: position 99,528,157 of record CM063284.1, on the reverse strand, counting down.
TTTCTGTGTGCATTTGTATATTCAATTCTCTACATTCATTAATTGGACTTCAGTAGGTATCTGAGCTGCACAGTAGCTGCTTCATGGATTACACAATCCTTCTACTTGTATTGAGACATGTAAAGAAACCTAAATTTTGTGCATGTTGCAAAGTGCCCTTCTTATTCTATGTGTTACACTTCAAGAGGCTTTCCTGCAAACTCTTTTTCTTAACCTTTATAAAAAACATCACTTTACCAGAACTTCAAGTCCTTCATTTGTGGAGAACTGGACAACTGAGTCCACATTTTACATGTCCTGAAGTGGAAAATAGCAATAGAAGCAAAACTTTTTGCTTTAAAATTCTATCTTTAAAAAAATTAAATCAAGGCAAAATAAAATTAAGCTAAGGCAAACAAAGTTTTTTATTTGTTGGTTTTGTGTACTGATTTCCACTTGTCTTTCCCTGATACAAATATGTTATTTCCTTATTTTCTCTTCTCTAAAAGTATATACTTTGAAAACTATTATGCTTAAACTGCAAATTACTGACTGTATTTTAAGCCATAGGTATGGTAAAAGACTGGAAAAAACAGTTCCTTAGCTAAATCTAATTCAAACTTTTCTTCATTAATAGCCCACAAGTGTTCAATTTACTGTCTTTGCACTGATGTACCATGAGACGATATACCATCAAATTCCCGGATCATTAACACAGAAATTTCTATATGCTTCCTAAAAAAACCATGCAACATTGGATTGTATTATGTTCAAACATAGTTAAAATAATTTTAAAAATTGTCAGAGCAGTTCTGGTTGATCTACAAGTTGTTTTTCTAAGATAATAGTTACATGATTCTAAACATGCCCTTGGTGGTTTAGTTTGCTTCATTTCATGAACCTGTATAAACTACAGTGCCCAAAGGTCCTCTTGTTATAATGCACAATTTATATGTTGCAGTTCCATCAAGATTTTCTCTGTGCAGTCAAGACATATAACATGGGTAGGATGAAGTGAATGTGCCACAAGAGAAAAGTTTAGAGAACTGAGAGATATCCCAAGTGCCAGGAAAAGGTAAGAAGTGGCTGGTGAGGTACTCAGAATGGGAGGTACTCAAGTTGTTGGGGGAAAAAAAGGTATTTCTCCTGCTTAAAAATAAATAAAATGTTACAACATTCAAACAAGCTTCAATGCCAGCTCAGAAAATAGCACTTAATGATTGGTTTACAGCGGTTCAGATGTTAACACAGAGAGAAAGAGCAAGAGACACACATATACACATAAAATCATATAATGTCTATATAGTCTACCCAAAACCTCCAAAAGGCCAGTCTTTGTCAAAAAACAAGATTGGGACCTGAAGTAAACTATCATCTCTGGATGAATATCTTTTAGCTCTTGCAGATGTAAATGTGTCCCTGCAATTTTCCAATTCATTTCTCAGTTCCTTATCATAACTCATTTCATGTGCAAGGACCAACTTATCACATATGCAAAAACGTGAATTGCAAGTCGTTTTTCCACTGAAGTAATTGGAATCAATATAGTTCAATAGTTGCCTTTATCAATTAGCTACTAGGTTGTGACTGATTAATAACAGGATAACAGACTTTTTACAGAACAAACAATTTTCCATTTTCTTCTTTATCTAAAAGGGAGAATATAGATGATAGTTACTTTTGATCATCTTAAAATTGTATTATGAACTTTATATTGCCTGTCATATACAAAGGGCAATTCCCTCAAACTCATAACTTACCTGAAAAACAAGCATCAACATTATCATTTCAGGAGTCTTTTGTATATTTGTTTCATGAGAACATAATTAGTACATTTTCCTTATATTTGTTTGTTGGCTTTTTTCCCTCCTTTTTTCAGGGCTGAGGATGAGTAACACAAATTGAATGTATTGAAATTTTGTGGCTTATCCTTCTTTTAGAGACAAAGTCAAAAAATAAAACTCCTGTCTCACTGACACATAAAACAACTACATGACCTCAGTGAGAAAATGCATGAATAATTTATCATTTTCAAACTAAAGTGACAAGTATTGTACATATAACAATGTGCATCATCAAAGACCACTCTTTTAAATTGCCTCCTGATTATTACACAAGTTTAGGAGAAATGACTATGTACTGATTGCAAATTATTAATTTTATTTAAAAAATAAATTAACCAAATAAACACTTACTATGTCACATAACTATTATATAATTTTCCCATCTCAAATAATGAACTGAGAATTCTTTTTTATGGGAAAGACAGAAAAGAGCAGTCTCCACAGAAAGGAGTCCATGGTTGCCTTTACTAAGTTCTATTTCCAGGCTTCATATCACCAATTTTATGTTGCAACTGGGAATGACTTTAAATATAGCAAAATACATTTTGTCTGCAGAGAAGCTCTTGAAATTTCCCATGTTGGCTGTGGTAGATTTGATCAGCTCATGAATGTGAAAGCAAATCAAAGAAAATCTCTTAGGCTCAAGGTTGTAACCTAAGATTTCTTTTTGATCCCACACACAGAGACCTGCACTGACATCTCAGGTATCCACACTGTTCTTGCTTAAGATGATGCAAATTATATGTGCACATCTTTGGATGGTGTCAGCACCCTGTGAGCATTAGCTCTATTAGAGAGCTAAAAGAGAATGTTCTGAAGTACTCCATAGATTAAATGGTGGTTCCAGTGAAGCCAGTAGGATCTTCAACTTTGGATTCCACACAACCGAGATTTTATTCCAGTCCTTTTAGATGTTGTCTACTGCCTCTGTAGTACTGGCTGTTTTTTAGTGTGTATTAATTAATTAATTAATTAATTTATTTATTTATTTAATGGTTTGCCTAGAAGTAAGTATTTGGGAAAAATTATGCCCTTTCTCTCTCAGAGACCGATTTTCTTTTCTGTTAGCCTCAGAGTTATTTCAGTAAGAAAAATCTTTCTCATATTAACATGCCAGTACACACTGGCCTTCTTTTGCAAGAATAGCTTCTGAGAGTTCAGTCCTCCTCATACCTGGTCAGCTTTTTTCTTCTATTTCTCCCTCTGCACCCACACCCCAGTGCAACTATCATATGTTTGGACAGGTGAATGTTGTAGCTCAAACACTGCAGCAAATTTCTGAGAAAGGATAGCTTAGGATGCTAACCCAAATGTAGATTTGATTAGATTACTATGAGACGTATTCTATGTTTAGAGCTAAATAAACTACATAGTTTTGTCATGCCATTTTGTTATTGATGTCTCCGGTGACTTTTTTCTGTTACCAACCAGGCTAAAAGCTCCTTAATGCTTCTGTGTCCTTAAGGAGCTTTAGATAAGCATTAGTATTGAAAGGGGAAAAGCACAGTATTTTTTAATTTTTGCGCCTTTGTATAATTCATGACGGTTGTGTTAGAAGTTCAGTGCTCACTAACTTGGGTATATCAACTAACTCAGGAGCTACTCCTACCAAGTTTGTTTCAGACGCTGGCCAACATTCATGTTCCAAAATTGAGTCCTTTGGTGCTGCCTCAAGGCTTGTCCTCATAACATTGATTTAGATTATAGAACTTAAACCACACAGAGAAATATGACTTCTTTACAAGTCTTCTGAACTTATTGGACTTCTACATACATTTCTGTGAGCTAATACAAACTTTTTATACTTAGCTTAAGTCTTCTTATCTTCCTTTGACATACAAACTTCCTATGTTCAAGTACAATTGTATTATAATACAAAAACATAGACTAAGACTCAGATGTCTGTAACTCATTATCTGACAACATGACAATTTTATGGCACATATGCAACCCAGCAGTCAAGTATTCCACTCTGTCTACAGGCAACACATAAGGAGAAATCACAGGAGGGACTGTCCTGAAACTTATTTTCCACACTGAAAATATGCAAAAAAGGGCATATTTATAGACTTTATTTAATGACATGGCAATTCCCACTTCAGTATGAAAAAACATATCCCCTGCAGGAAATATTTATTTTTCTCTCTCAAACACTATTTCATGCTTGAAGGATCCTTGTGAAGTCTTAGTCCATTTATGTGCAGATTTCCACTGTCCTGTTTGTCACTGTCCTGACCTCTGTTGCAACTGCTGGAACAAATATTGCCAACAAGAGCCAAAGAATAATAAAACTGTATGGTATGGTACACACAATCACATTTGTTACATGACTAATTCAGGAAACTTGACATGGTTGACAGCCTAATGATATGAAGTACAGGTGATATTTTTCAAGATCTCTTTATTTGTATAGTTTATATAGACACCTTATTATTTTCAGCTATTTCAAAGAATTGAAACAATGCTCAATGGAAAGAAAGCAGGAGTGCAATTAGAAATGCATGAAGGTTGAAACTGGTAAGTATTGACCTTTTCTACAGGCCTGTTCTATAAGTGAATGTACTTTCCTTTTGAGGCTACTTGTGCTTCAGATAGCTGTAACATCTTGTGACATCAAATTTTATAATCTCAATATCCACTGGATTTCAGTATACATTTTGTTATTAATGACTCAATATCCTGAGGTGATCCTGAAATGCCTTGGCAAAATCTAGAAGTGTGGTGATGGTTTCAAGATCCCATCTTTGAAAGATAGAGAATACTTATGCCACCTTAGTAACAGATTTTACCAGGACAAGAAAAAGCCAGAATCACTAATTAGCAGAATAAAAAAAGCTTTTACGAATGCATAAATTCCTCTTTACAACAGAGCAAACAGGAAGTGAAGTCTGTGAGGGAGATACGAATTAAAGTGCAAAGAAATAAAATTTAAATATGCAATAAAAAAAGTTTGGAGTAAAAGTTTCTATGGAACTAAATGTACTAAGAAAAGTTGTAGTGATCCTTTTATGTCGAAATGAAGGCAAGGGCCATGCAGTGACATAATCTGGTTGAATTTCAAGAGATGCAACTGAAGACTTGGATTTTGAATGCCATAGACTGTCAACTTCAAGTCACACCTTGGTAAAAGATGTTGAAGGATCAGAGATGGTAGTCTAAAACTCTGGAAACTTTTGTAAAAAAATTTTGAGATCAACCAGGGCTCTACTTTTTTTGTGAAAGGAATTTTCAGTTACTTGCTTTTAAATAAAAAAGGCCAAATACTGACTTCACAGATGAGTTGCTCATAACACTCCCTGTCTCCACCCCAGTTCTTTTGAATTCTACCCTTCCACCAAGCAAAAGCACGTTAACAAGCGCAGAAAGTCTGGCACGCCCACAATAGAGCTTTCCTCTAAGATGTGCAGTTGGGACCCATCACTTGTTTGAAATATATTTTAGTGGCAGTCTTGTAAGAAGTCAGCACTCTGAGCAGAAAATGCAGAAACCTCTTTTGATGCCATCATTAGTCAGGCCTGTTATTTAGAATGCCTAAACATTTTTTTAAAGTGATTGAAGACAATGACATTTTAAATGTAATATCCCGACACTCTGTTAATGTGTTCTTAGACATCTGTTTTATCATAAGCTTATTTGGGCCACATGAACAAGATTTTTTAAGGAATCATTTAAAAATTACTATGCAGCAAGTCTGTTCTCCCTGCACTTGCTATGTATCACACATAACAAGTTCAAGTATAAGTGCTGCTGAAACAACTCCTTGAATCTGACACCTGATTTTTTATTATGTTTAATGCATGTTGAATGTAAGAAAGGGGGGTTTGGTCAAGAAATTGCAATGAGCTAGTAGCAGTCATACAGAATACAACATAATATGGTGTTTTTGAAACACTATCTCAAAAGACAGTGACCTGGAGACAAAGCACTAAAGCTGAAGAATAATTTCAAACTTGTATTCCTGCCATCAGACATAAAGGACAATTAAAAAAAAAAAAAAAATCTGCAGCACAGACACTTTATGTGTGGTCTATTTCAGTGCAGCAGTATATGAATGACACTGGGAGTCATATTCTGCTGAGACAGAAAAAGTTGTTGATTTGCTGCTAAAGCTGTGCTTGTTTATGCAGGCAAATGACAGTGAAGACTGTCTTATCCTCACCTGGTGAAGTAGTCCAGGTGGCAACCGTTCTACCCTTAGCCACCTTGCTACCTTCCTTGATGCATCCTATATGCAAAAGAGGCTGTTCCTATCTTCCTGCTTGCCTCAGGCTGTCCATTTAGTTGTTATATTTCTTAAATTTTGTTTACTACTTAATTCCAAATCTAATGTGAATTTATTCTGGAGTGCAAATGAAGATGTAATGATAACAGAACTGGCAGTTGAATTATATGTTTCAGATTATTGAGTTCTTTTTTTCCTACTCTATATTTGCATTCATTATCTCAGATTTTAATAATTTCATAGCCCAAAAGAAGTTCATAGTCAGGAACTTTGCCCTGCTTTTCAGCTTATTTATCGAACCCCACTGGCAGCTTGAAGGCCTCCGGCCCTCCTAACTCAGTCAACTGTTAATGAATCACCACTGCTAATGAATCACCACTGTTAATGAATCACCACTGTTTCTAGCAGCTTTCAGTTCAGATAGTGTTTTTATCCACAGGCAGTTGGCTTAATCTGCCACAGAAAATTTCATGAGATAGTATCAAGAGTTCTAACAGATTGCTTCTATCTTTGAGTCTCTTTCACAACGTTATTATTGTCTTATATCACCTTATATGTGTGTGTATATGCAACCATAGTTTTCTGGTGACATTCTTTATAAACTAAAGTACTTATACTTTATAAGCTATAGTACTTATTTTCCATGTTATCAAAAGGCTGAAATAAGCAACCAGAATTTTGCATGTGAGGATCTATGTAACATCAGTTACATTTTCAGAAAGAATAGGAACTATGTCAGAGCATGAAGGTGAACAAACTCTCACAGTGTTTAAGAACTCATTTTGCTATGAAGGATTAGACTTCATGTAAACATTCCTTCATTTGTGTACTGCAATCATATGACAGTATTCAACTGAATCTAGCAGTAGGTAAAAAGTCTATTTTCACTAGGGCATCCAGAAAGATATTATCAGAATTTTTTATTATTTATGGGCTATTATTTATACAAAAAACTAGATAAATTTTGCTGGCATCACTGAAAAGACCCTGGCACAACTGAAAAGACCTTCCACTCTCCCCTCAGGTATTTATGTATATTGATAAAATCCCCACGGGGTCTACTCTTCTCTAGGCTGAGCAGTCAGGGCTCTCAGTCTTTCTGTCATCATCTCTGCCTTTATTTAATTACAAGAAGCAATGATGTTGTGTTTTTGTCAAATTCACTGGTGTGGAAGGTGCAATTGGATACCACCCTGTTAGATGAAGTCTTTTCTTTCTCTTCTGAAATGGACATGGTAATTTGGCTTTAACAATCTTCAGGTCCCTCAGGGTGCTACCTGAGCAGCCCCTCTCCAAACTCTGTATTTAACTTTACTTCTTCAATAATTTCCTGTGTAAAATCTAATAGCTTATAATCACTTCCATCGTAAGTATCATGATCATGAAAACTTCCATTGTAGATTAGTTACCCACAGCCCATGAGGCCCCTTGAACAAATCAGTATGTTCCAGCAGGGTTTATCAGCTGTGTTCCCTGCAGAAAACTGGGGCACCAACTGAACAGCTATTTTCATACTTGTGAACAGTCTTCAGCTAAAAAACCACTGACATTGGTTTTTTGTTATTCTGAATGCTGTGCTCTAGAAAGCACGGGGGCAGGAGAAGAAACAACCTGAAATGCTATATACAAATAGTATCACCCCAACAGCACCTGAAGTTGATTTTTAGGTTTCGTTTGCCTGCTTGAAAACACCATTTTTTTTCAACAGGCAGTTTATCCCAGTCAGGAGAGCTAAGAGAGGTGTGATTGGTTATGAAGATGTTTCAGAGAAGTTTAATATTTTTAGGAGAACACTTTATTGGGAAAACATTACCAAGATGCATTATAAGCACTTGAGAACAATATTTTCAAGGGAAACCACTTAACACTTGTTTTTCAGGTGAATCCTTTTTACCCCAAAGAAATTAAAAATTGTGCTTAAAGATATTCTTCATGAAGATAAATTCAGGAAGATTGAAAATCTGTATGTAGTTACAGACATACTGTTATTTATTTCTGCTCAAAGAACTCTTAATTTTGTCAACTCCTTGTGTTTAGCTGTTTTACACAAATTGATCAAGATATGCTGCAAGTGCATCAATTTCTCAGTCCTAATAAAAGGCACATGGTTATAACATCAAAAATGACTGATAGATTTATACATATAAAGCTTCTTAGCAATGTGATATCCATGTGAAACTTGAAGACTTTCAATAGATCATAACTTACCAGTCTTCGTGTTAAACTTTAAAAGAAGGCATAACTGAGATTAAGCAGAACCAAAGTCAAGACCAGTGGGGGTTAATGTGTATCTGTGAATGTGTGCGTTAAGCAAAAAGTGTTTATAAAACACAAAGGATTAATGTGACTGACTTTGAACAACACCATATAAATCCCCAGACTCATATATAGCATTTCCATTTTTTGACTTCTGATGCTTTCATTTATGTCTTCTTGACATATATCTTAACACAGCTAAAAGTGGAGTTTGGGTGGCTAGTAGCAAGAGGATAGTCTGAGCTAGAAGCAACCAGTGATGGTAGTTTGAAGGTAGATAGACTTTGTGCCAGGCACTGTGCATTCATGTGGCTGGAGCTGAAGCTGTGAGACTCTTTGAAAGAAAAGAGGTCATTTAAAGGACAACAGGTGATGCTTGTCAGTTGAAGGAGTGGATAATAGTCCTTGGAAACGAAAATAAAAAAATCTAAACAACATCTGATACTTTACCAAGCATGTAAATTCATTTCTGAAGACAAATACATCTGTCAATTGAACAGATTCATCCCTTTCTCCCTCTTTTAAACTTTGATTCCAGCTCAGATTTACTAGACACTTTTAAAATTTATTCCTCTGATGCTATTTTTGCTAGTTCCTTTATAGACTAGAACTGCAATTTTAATAGGTTCTAAAAATGAATCCTTTTATTTTTAGTACACAGAACACTGTGTACTAAATGCAATGTAAAGGCAGTTGCACAGAATACATGAACTTTAATACTTCTACTCTGCATTTAAGAATAAAAGGTGTTAGTTCTCATTTTTCTACAAAAACTGGTATGTAAAGCTTTTCTTTAAGTAAATGCTTGATTGTTTTCCCTTCTTGTGTTCCACATAATGGGAATGAGAATGCAGAAGATATTTGTGAAAACAATAATATTTATCACACAGAGGATATTTTGAACCATAACCCTTATGGATAAAGTTCAGGTTTCAGCAAAGATGAAACAGAAGTCTACAAAAAGATGTTAAGTAAATGACAGTAATAATAGAAATAGAAAGCTCTAAATAAAACAACTATTTTTTAAAAATCGTACAATAAATGATCGAAATACTAAAAACATGGTCCAGTAGGTACAGAAATACTTCTACTTTTTGAATAATTTAATTTGGACAAGACCTCTTTCCAAATTCATTACTTTGGGAAAAAATGGGTAATTAAAAGTGCCATAATTAAATTATCCTTTATGTACCATCCATGGTAATAATAATTCATCATAATTTAGAAAGTAAGCATATCTGATTAAATTAGGATTACAGTAATTCCTTAATATTGGTGTAGTTTACTTGGGTTGTTGATTAATTATGACATTAATGCAAAATACTATGGAGTAGATGCCAATTATGCACAGCTATATTTGTCAGCCCATAGCATTATAAGCATGACCATTCTGCAGTTACAAAAGTATTACAGTTCTCCAGTTTGTATCTACTTCAGATGATTCTAATTTTGAGTTTATCTAAATCAAGATGTTTATCGAAACTAAAACTATGTATTAATGGCCCTACATCTTATTAAATGTTTTCAAACATACAAAGATGAACATCGAAGACAGACATTAGAGAGACATTAGATTTTTTTCCTATGGTCTAGAGACTGTAGTGCAGGTAATAAACAGCTTGGACTACAAAATGAAAGTTGCAAAAATTCAAAGCAGCCCAAACCTATTGATCTCACTACAGCATTAACCAGCCAATTATAATGCAAAAAATATTTAAAAAAATTAAATCTAAGCTAATGCGGCTTCTGTGTTAATTCAATTCTTTTTTGCTTCAGCAAAGAAAAAGGTTTTTTCTGTACAGATCCTACTGATCCTACTGTTGCAGAGTGATGCCTTAGATACAAGTTGCTTTGCTACTCTCAATGTTTTCTGTACTGCTGAGGATCTAGGAAAAACTGGACAAATACATCACAGTAAATATTAATGATCAAGATTTTCCAATTAATACGTCACGCCTACTTGTCAAGAAGCTGATCCAAATGAAATAAGACTATGAATTTGTAAATAGGAGTAAAGCAAGGAGTTTCGTAAGAAAAAAATGAAGGTCACGCTTTTAGAATATTTGCTTAAAATGACAGATACATCACTGAGAAGCAATTCTGTTACACACTTTAATCATGTTACCTTAGTGAACCAGTTAACTGGAGCCATAGTGTGATTTTGAAGTGAGAGAAGGTTTACATGACTCCAAGTGTTTCATTAAAAGAGACAGTAACTACTCATGGCTTGGTTTTTCTGAACTAGTCTTTGTATCCTTGTTAGGTACAGCAGTGCTGACAGATGGAAATACCATTGACAGAGAACAAAATAAAGGTGTTTGGGCAATATACTATGACATAATTGCTATAAAATAAGAGAATTTTCTTTGAAAGAATTTCTGAATACTTCTAAGCCCTTTTGCATAAATCTGAGTTGAAATATTACATGATTTTATACATACAACTGAACTAATGTAATGTAGAATTCAGTAGATAATAAGGATCTAAATCAAAAACTTGCTCTGGGCATGAAAGAATGAATGTATCAAATAGGGAACTAAGAATTTATTTTTAGTTACAATAATGTTTTTACAGTCTAATAATCCAAAACAGTACAGAAAAATGGAATTAATAATAGTTAAAATTTCTTTACAAACAACTTCTATCCCACCCATTTCTCAATTGAAATGTTCACCTTTCTAATGTCCTTTCTGAGTCCCACGGTCAAGCGCTGAGCCTTTCTCAGCTCCCACAGTGTGGTGGTGGTGCTGATAACAAGTCATTAGCAACCTGAGGACTTTGGAGGAAGGAGCATAATGTTTGTGGTGGAGTCTCTTTTCGGTCCCAAGTTTGTTTCTACAGGCTTTCTCAGAACATTTTTTTTCCATTGATCCCCAACTATTTCTGACAGAAAGAGCTGATTGTTTTCCATGCAATGATTCCCTAAGCCTGTGGGAGTATTGCTGCACAAGATACTTTTACAGTACCACATCTGGAGTGATTTCACCACACAATTGTTGTAACAAGCTAAACCAGCTCAGGCTGTGCCAGCCTGGATGAGACCTCAGACCTATGGCCTTCTACCAGCAATGGCAGAATATCATATTCACTGGGCTAAACCTATCACCAAAGTGAACAGAAATTTACCTCTGACTTTGATCTGATGGGATCTGGCTCAGCTCATGCATTCCTTGAGATAAAATGGAAAGGAAAAAAAACTGTACTTGTGTTTCCTGAATGAAAAACAAATTACTAGATTATCAAAAGTTCAGAGCACAAATGTCAGCTTTCTTTTTTTAAACATTCAGTATAATTAACATTGCTAAGGAAAGGCACTCTTTTCAGCGGTTGGAGTGTAAAATTGAAAGTATTGAAAAACAGTGATAAACCCTATTTTCTGTCTTGCTAGATGGGAGACTTGGAACTGCGCATGTTGGAAAATGTGTTCACAGGTAGAATTGGGAGAATGGACATAGTAAGACCAAGCCAACATCACAAATTCATAATACATTTTATATTTATTAATTTGGAGTCTTTTTCCAAATAGAGCTCGTTTTATTCATGCAGATTTTTTCATTGTTATGTAAAGAACTGAAAGCTCCTTTTGAGTCTGACATCTTTCAAATGTGGAATTAGAAATTTTCCTTATTAGCTTGCAGTATATCATTGATGCCACTGTATGTTTTTGTCATTATTTCTTTGAATTAAACAGTGTTAATATCTATAGATTTCTATGTAGCAGTTTTCCTCACAGTTGCTTACTTTACTCTTTAATGCTTCTTTGTTTCCAAATCTTCTTTGAGATAAATGAAAATGGGAAGAGAGTTATTAAAAAAAAAAGTTTGAGATGAATAGCTACATCTTTCATAAATCTGTTTTTTAATTACAAATGAGCTCAACATAGTAATGCATTTTACTTTAATTACGATTTTGATGACCTTCTTAGAGCTGAAAGCCATTTCTCTTTATTTAATGACATGCATGTGTGTGTTTCAGGAATTCTGTTGCTAAGTGATTTCCAGGGAAGCTAGTGAAGCAAACTAATGAAGTGTCAGATAATATTTTGTTTTTATGGAATGGTATTATTGGACCACAAGACCTGTCACATGTTTGCAAAGTCTTCAGAGTTTTAAGGTTTGAGAGAGTATATCAAGTTAAATTTGAAAAGAATCCCCCCATCTCTTTATTTTACCACATCCAGCTTGTGTGTTTGACCATATAGTACGAGACTAGTGATAGAGAAGTGCAATTCATTTTTTTCCCATTACTTTAAAAGGTCCAAAGTATGTTTGAACCTTATATATCTGTTTCTTTTATTTGTCTTTCTCTTGGGTGCTCACTCTTTTTAAATAAGCATCACCATTTCTCTTTCCTGCAGCTTTTATTCTGAAAGAAGCTAAAGTGCACTGCATCTGACATATACAGTGTATAAATTCAGCCTGAAGATACGGAACCTGTCAACTTCAGAGTGTATCTGCAGCAGGTGGAAGTGACACAGCACTGACTTTAGTGCAGTTCTGTCACAACAATGATGGAGCTTGGGCTCAGCTCCACAAACAGTTTTAAAACACTGTTTATAACAGATTTGTTCATAAGTAATCTCCTTCACAATGGCAGCCCAAAGGAGTGGGATCTTAGAATGGAAATGCTTAAGCAATTCTAGAAAAAAAAAAACTGGTAGAGGATTCTTATACTGCATCATGTTTCAGAGAGGAAAGGCAGCCATATTTACTTTGGGATTAAGTATTTTAATTCTTCAGTCGAAAGGTAAAGGATATTAATAAGTTACAGAGCATCTGGGCACCAGTTAAGTTTACCATAAAGAAGAAGTAAATGACATGTCCTTTATTTGCAGGTTGTATGTGGTCTTATTATGCATTTTAAAAAAACTGATTCTTTGAAACAGTTACTGACATATTGCTTGTATATGAAGGAAAAGGAAACATTTTCAAGGATAACTGAGTGTATGGAATTAAGACTTTATCAGATTTCAACAATTAATAAAATCCCCTGGCCTTTCTTAAAAAATGAACCACAAGTTGTTATTTTTATTTTCTTTTTAAGACAGTGAAGACAAAACATTGCATAAAGCACAAAAGTTAAGCTAAATTGATTGCAGGTTTGAAAAATTCAGGAAAATTATAGTTTGGACATATCCTAATTTAGAAAACATGAATTTTGCATAGCTTTTCTTTCTCACTCTGACTTTCCTCTAGATCTTCTTTTTCTCACTTAATAAAATATCTCCCCCCATTGATCCTGCTGGACGAAAACCATGTTTGTATTATACATTATTAAAGTAGTGTCAGACTCATGATATAGTATGCTTGGGGCTTTGCAGCAGCATTATATTACGTGGTGTTCCTTAAAAAATACTCAAGGGATTCTAAGGCAGTATTAGCTCCTTTTACAATGTACTGCATAACCTGTTTAGTTGTATGGCATTAGGTTACTAAACAAAATCAAAGGTGGTGATGCTTCCTACATTCTACTTTAGAGTTACATTTTGTCAGCAGGCTTTTCAGTCCCCACAGAAAAGGCTTAATATTTGAGTGATGGTATATATTTAATTATTAAATTTACCAGTCGGGAAGTCACACAGATGGTGGTTAAAAGAATAGCTTATTGTTTCTCTGTGAGAATGGGCACCAAACCTGAAAGTTTCTCAATTACTCATGTACCTACAGCCTCAATGCACTCCTGCTGCAGCATGCTCAAAGGGCAACACATGCCACTCTAATTTTTAAATTAAGTCCTGTCTCTCTTCTCAGGATTGAAAGTAAAATATTCTTCATGCTTCTGTGTGACAGAAGAGAACAGTTTACAAGTAGGGAGGAAGATGATAGAAGAAAAAGGCATGTATTTAAATTTCAAAGATTAAATAAAACTGATACCATACCAGTCTGTGGCAGGATATGTGGATACCGTGTATCCTGCCAGAGGGCAGAGCTGTGGGGATTGCCTTTTTGCCTCATTCTGCTTGCTGCATGAGCCAGGTGGAGCTCTCCCAGAAAGAAAGTAGGTCTCCTCACAAAAACAACCAAACATGTTGAAGCAGAAACCTGATTTCTGCTAACTTTATTCTGCTCTCTAAAAAGAATGAGAAAGATGGCAAGATAGAGACTGTGATACAAATAAACTAAAGGGCTTCAGTAAGGAGCAGGGGGAAGGCAGGTAGGTAGCCCTCAGAGGTAGAAAGGCAAATTTTTCTCAGGAGAAAATGGGCAGCAACTTCCGAGGTAGGGGAGAAGCCCTGAAGCAATATTCAACCAGTTCCCTAACACTAAGACTTGCCAAATCTAGTGAGGGCAGAGTCCCACCATGCAACAGTATGTTGTGCGGGCTGTTGCGCAGTCCTTTTGTTCCAAGGTTACACTCTAGAAATCCATATTTTTCATCTCAAAAGCTACTGTATGCTAGCTGGTGTTCCAGTAGAGAAAATCAAGAGGCTTTTGGTGACTTTTGTCATTCTCAATTTTCAGAAAATTTCAATACCGTGGCTTACTAGAATTGTTTCACGTTAGGAAGACATTGCTGAAATTCATGGTTTACTTTGCCACTGAAAACTTAAAATGATGCTAAACATTCATGTTTGAATGCTGTCGTCATCCCTGTGTCAAACACAAAGAAGAATGTAATATTTCCTTTGAAGAAGTTGTTCCTTTGTAGGTGTTAGTGCTGATTTCATATCAGACACAGGAGTTTGCATCTCTCTCTTAATACCACATCAGTATTGGAAGTCAATATAAGCAGTTATTTTTGGACTTGAGATTCCAGATCTTCTCACCTGGAAACTGAGCAGAATTAGCCTAATTACTTAGTATTTGCAACAATAGTTGCACAATTGGATGCTTTTCACAACTACACTTTATCTGGAGCAGACTGACATAACTGTGTCAGTTCACCTTTCCTTTTCTCTTCACACTGAAAGTCTAGCAACCCACGTGTTGCCTCCCTATAGTTACATAAATGAGTTATAGATAGTTTATCAGAGTATTAGGCATGATGGCCTGGGGCAAAATTTGTTAAATCACTGAAGATGTTTAGCATCTGAATTTTTCTGCAGCAGTATATTCTGTTCTATAATAAAACAATAAATAAAATTAGGTGGGCTTTGTTAGTCGGAGTGTTTATCAATTCTCTGGTCAGGACAGATAAACACTTTATTGAGCATATGAGGACTCATTACACCCACACATAATGAAAAAAGTCAGACATCTGAAGATAGAATATAATGTAGCACATTAAACTTAGCACATTTTTCTGGAGGGGAATAGTTGGATGACTGGTACCTTGTTGTACCCTTCTCTTCCACCTTCACTTCGCTTCACACCTTCCTCCCTAAGTTAGATTTACAGTAATACCCATTCTGTAATACATTTATAGTAATTAAGACATATAATCCAATGGAAGAGTGTGTATTGCTGTATTCTTCCCTAGTGTCATATATGATCTTTGTAAAGAATTGCTACAAAACAGTGTTGAGAAGAGAGATAGGTAAGCAAATATAAGGTTGTGTTGTGTTTTAACTCTTTTGTCTCCTTTGGGAGTGTTACATTCCTGAAAATCAGAAACTCCAATCCTTCTCTCTTTTCCTGTAACAGTCCCCACAGGTCAGAGAAATCTTGTAGTCCACTAGGACATACTCAGATATTTATTCTCAGTTTATTTTTCTTGGTTTTGGCACCTCAGCAAGGTATGTCACATTATATTTAAAATATAGTTTCTTTTCTAGCCCTGCCTTTTAAAAAATAACAAATCATTGTACCAATCATTTATGAGTGAAACTGCAAAAAGGATTTATGCATTTTTTTAAACACTGAGGTGACATTTTATCTGTGTAGGTTTGCTTCTCTGGATGGGGGAGGTTTTCGTTCAGATATAAAATCACTTAACCTGAGTACAAATAAATACCTTATATATAATGAATAACATGAAAATGTTATTGCTGCATCATTAAAAAATGTCTTGTTTAGACATCAAAAGTACTTTCTCTATTTTCCCTTATTCACATTACATTTATTCATCTGAAATATCTGTCTTTAAAAACACACATATGAGCCAAAGGCAAGTGTTAGAATTGTATGTTTTGAAACATTGATCTAAGCATTGTTAATAGAAGTGTTATCTAAATCTTGTAAAGTAATGAAAATTTCTCCAGGTGTTAAACTGCAGAATCTTCTGTCACTTTAATATCAGGGTTAGACGACAAAGTGGATTGCCTTGTCCATCAAAAGGTAGTAGGAGAAAATTTCACTGACTACCCGGTAAGAGTGAAAAGTATACAGGAAAGCTGATGTGGAATTTATAAAATTTTAAAATAGTATCTGCTTCACAAACAAACAAACAAACAAACAAACAAACAAAACAAAAAACAAAAACACCCAAACCAGAAATCATTAATGAAAAAGAAAAACCCCAAACTAACCAAATAAGAAAAACAGGAAAAAAGCTGGTGAAAGATGGTGGTACGTTTGCATAAATTTATTTATCTAAAGAATCATTTTAGAATTGGATGTTGTTTTCTAAAAGAATAATGACTTTATCTAAATAGACACATTTAAATTTATTTGATTTAATTTCCAATCACTGCCTAGACTGAGAAGAAAATAACCATGTTACTTTCACAGGGAGTCTAAAACAAAGGTGGAAAACGTTTGGTTAAAAACAAAGTTGCCTTCAGCTTTGTTCTAGAAGGTTAATCATTATCTAGAGCTTTAAGCTGAGCTGTGAGAAAAAATAAAAAATTAGTTAGGGTGTACAGTTTTGTTTAGTAGAATGCCTTTCCTTAAAGGCAGCACATTATTTGGCTTGAATTATTGGGTGTAAGAGTGGCCAGATGGAAAATTCAATTTACATTTTATTTTAACTGATGTATCAACTATTCCATTGACAAAGAGAGGTGTTACTTTGGTGAGTGAGAAAAATGTTATTTTCTGCTTATAGTTGCATTGAAATGTTACAGTATGTTAGAAGTTTTCACTCAAAGCCTTTTCATCACTATTGCTGTTTCCCAGACTATTCCATTTTTAGCTGTTCCTAGAAGTGAGAGCTCTAGAAGGTGTTACTATGGCTGACATTTTGCTGCCATTTCCTCCATCCCTCCTCATTATTGATGAATGCAAAGTGTATTAAAAGGGCTGCATATGTTAAGGACTTTTGTCAACCCACTTTAGGGTCTTAATTGGTTTGCTGAGGCAGTACTGATATTTCCTCAGTTTTCTTCAGTGAAACTGACAGCTTTAGAGTACAAGAGTTCAATCCCTGGCTTCCCAAATCTCTCACCCTCGTTAAATCATCCCCTTTTTTTCAAGAGAACAAGTCAAATACCCAAAGCCTGTGTCGATCTTCAAAGTTAAAGAGGAACTTGTGCTCTGCTGTTTGAGAAAGATAGGAAAGCAGTAATTAAGCTATGTTTTGATTCACTTGAAACCCACCCCCTAGCTCCCTGCTCCTTCTTCCTCTTTTGCCTTGCTTACGCTTTTCCAAAGGCAAACCTCCAATGTATTCACTGGCCACCAATGGGAGCTAACATTTTCCATGGGCTTTTTCTTGTCTCATAGATCTGAGACTATAGAACTGTGGCATTAAATCTTTTTCTTGCTGTATTACAGAATCACAGAATAGTTCATGTTGGAGAGGACCTTAAAAGTTCATTTGGTCCAATCCTCCTGCCATGGGCAGGGAATCTTCAACTAGAGCATGTTGTTCACAGCCACATGCACACTGACTTTGAATGTTTCCATGAACTGGGCATTTCTCATTTATTTGGGCAACCTATTCTAGTGTTTCATCACCCTCATTACAAAAATATTTCTTCCTTATATCTAGTCTGAATCAATTCTCTCTTAGTTTTAAACCATTATCCTTTGTCCTTTTGCAACAGGCCCTAATAAACAGACAGGCCCTTCTATATAGACACTCATGGAAGGTCTCGGTGTTCCACCATGAAAAAGGGATTTCCTAAATGACACCTGTTCCCTGAACATGTTTTGATGGTTGCAGATTCTGACATATCTATAATCTGAGACCGATATTTTTTGCACAGGTTTCCCCCCAGTCAACTATTCTTTAGAACTTTCTAAAGAAATATCCATGGGGTCTGAAATGCTGAAACAGGTTGGTGGATTTACAGCATTTTATTTTGTAGTGACGCAAAATAAAGGGGGAAGATTTAGAAAGCACAGAGTTGGAAAAGCAACCTACTATTTTCAATGGCATTTCATGTGCTGGGGTTGAAAACTTTAGCACTCCTGTTTCTGGCAAGGCTTGTACATGCCCAGTGACATGGCAACTCTTTGTTCTTCTTCTTTAAAAATCTGGTAAAGAATAAGAATTCTTTTTAAGCTAGAAAATGTCTTATGGGCAGTAGTTTAATTTTCTTATATTAGCAAACAATTACAGTGTCATGAAGTATTACAACAGCACAATTTGAACTGACATACTTGCTTCATGACATACTTGTTTGATTTCTTATGCTATTTTATCATGCTATCTTCCAGCACTCTAACTTTTAAATTTTATGTGAAATGTATATTTTATTTTGTGCAAATGAGAGTACTTTTAAAAACCATTAAAAAAAAAATTAATCTCCACTCCAACTGATGGGTATTGATAACCTTGGCATGGTTGAACAGAAATTTTGGAAGCACCAGCCACAACCTTGGCTATTTTTTAAATATTTTTTCTTTCCACAGGGTGTTAATGAAGCTGCAAGCCTTGAGGAACACATCAAATATAGAGAAAGTTTCCATAAAAGAGGACTTTTCCAGGGAAAACTGGGAGTTAAAAGAGTTCCTGCTCCAAACTGCAGCCCCATAGGGCTAAAACTACATCTGATTACAGTTAAATAAATGCCATAGAGCAGGGAAAAAAGAAATTAGAAAGAATGTTTTGTATTACTTGCAATTCATTCCATTTCTCCCCTTAGGCAAACAAACCATTATCTTTGGTGATGGCAAAGTCTTTGACATTATATGAAATTTTCTTGTTTTACTCTAAGCCCAAGAATAACATTACTTGAAGAGGTGGGTGAAAGAAATAAGAAATTGATAAAAGAAATGTTCAACTTTTAATTAAGATTAGCTGCAAAAAGTCAGATTAACAATTTTCTTTATTTTCCCCTCAATATCAGAAATCCTGTATCATACCCCTTGATTCAGTACAATGTAGTTTACCATGCAGAGAAAATTCTCTGTTTTCCTGCATTTCCATAGATAATCTTTTATTATCCTATAGCCAGCTTTTACAGCCCAGAGCATTAATTTTTATTTACTGAGGAAGTTTTAAATGGGCATCAATATTGGGCACTCTCCCTCCCTCCCTTTTCCTCCTCATAGTCAGAAAACAGTAAGAAGCTAAACTATGTCTAAACAGCCCAAAATAAATTCAGTTAAATTTCTCCAAGCTGCATACTTTGGTGCAGTTCAATATGCTCTATTAATATGACAATTCTGTAATTTTAGTTCACTTTTTTAAAATTTTTGGACTCTGCTCTGGCTCCTCATACGCAGCTCCAAAATGCTTTCAGCTAATTTTTCTTCTAATTCAAATTCTTATTTTGGGGCATTTGTGATTTCCATTCCACATGTTCTAATGAATTATTCTGTTGAATAATCAAGATGTTGCAAGTGACAAACAGGGTGGCAGTGCACTGTTACACGACAGAGGAGAGTGCTCTTGCAGGCTACGTATATCCTACTTTCACTATTGCGAAGTGCTGAGAACATTTGTAAGTGAATCCATGTTGTTCACTTTCCATTTCCCTCAGATTTGTTAACACAGAGTGATTGCACCTAATCTGCATTGCTGGGATTGTAACCCAGGAAGTTTATTGGAATACTGCTGTGTGTTCCGGGTCCAAAGACAAAGAGACTAAACCTTTTTCTAAAAAGAAGAGTCGCAACATCTTGAAGTTGTTACCATATGGTTCAATTGACTGAATGAAAGAATTTAATTCCAACAAAAAAGGGGAAGACTCTGAGCTAACTATAATCATTCCAGTTACAGAAATAAAGAGGTGGTTTAATGATCAGTACCATTAAATCCAAAAAAACAGGAATGAGGAAATGAAAAACCAAAATGAAAATATTGTTCTGTTACCAGGAGTAGCAGAACTGCTATAAAGAACTGTCTAAGATACCTCAGCCTGGTAACAGCATGTATTTCTAGACTTTATCTGCTTTGCTCTCCCTCATATTAAAAAAAAAAAAAAATAAAAAGGTATTGGTAAAAGAAAGAGGAAATAGAAAATATCCAAGTTTTTAATTACCTTCCATATATATGACCAATTAGATTTATACTCTCCTCATTGCAACCTCATTGGTTCAAAAATGTTACACTGTTATATGGGAATTAATTCCTTGTCTTCTCTGTTTATGTGATACACTTTCTTTGTATATAACTTAGTGAATTGGAAGAGCAGGAACTACTAAACATATGGATCAATGTCTTGATTAGGATGCCAAATCATTAAGACAGTTTAGAAATCTGGGATAAAAATGGTAAAGTCTGTTAATTTCTACCCTACAGATTATCAGAACCTGGATGAAATTTAAGAAGTTTAAGATCATAAAGATTACTTTGTGTATGAGGGCATCATATTGGAGTGAGCAGTTCCTTATTCAGCGTCCTAAGGCTGCCATTTTGCATCGAGGATATTTTTAACTTAGGAATCAGCAGAGTAGAGCACCATCACTTTTGGTGCTGACCCACCCAGATCTTCTCTTTATAAGCTTTTTAAATGACAGTCTAGTTGGTATGACCATTTTACCATACAGTACTCTCAAAATAGCATATCACTGTCTTTCATTTCATATCCTGTCAAGATGCTCAGCCAGTGACTGAGCTGAACCAAATGTGAAATTGTCACTTGTAAAGTCTTCTCTAAGTTGACATAACTGTACTGGTCAAACCTATGACAGTACATTTTCCCCCAAAATTCACTGGCATCCTTGTCATCCTGATGTCAACACCTCATGTGTGCTCCTGACAGTTAGGTCACTCCTCCATTCACTAGTGAATTAAATAGTAATCTAAGCCATGTTTAATAAAGAAATAAATAATGTTTCATAAGTGTATTGGTTTTGCCTGGTTTTTGGAAGCAGGGGGGCCACAAAAATGGCTTCTGTGAAAACCTGCTGGAAGATTCTACCACATCCAGCATAGCCAATGGTTGATGGCTCTGAAGATGGACATGCTGCTGGCCAAAACTGGGCCAATGAGAGAGGTTGGTAACACTTCTGTAATGGCATATTTAAGAAGAAAATCAAAACAAAGACACAGGATTTTGCTTCTAGCCAGAGAAGAGGAAGAGGTGAGAACATGTGAAGGAAACAACATGGACACACCAAGGTCAATGGAGAAGGAGGGGGAGCTCCAGGCACCAGAGCCAAGATTCCTCTGCAGGTTGTGGTGAGACCATGGTGAAGCAGCTGTGCCCCTGTAGCCATGGGGATCCATGGGGGATGCACAGATCCACCCACAGCTCATGGGGATCCATGGAGGATGCAGAGATCCACCCACAGCCCCTGGGGATCCACAGGGGATGCACAGATCCACCCACAGCCCAGGGGGATCCATGGGGGATGCAGAAATCCACCCACACACAGTCTGTGGGGATCCATGGGGGATGCAGAGATCCACCCACCCACAGCTCATGGGGATCCATGGGGGATGCAGAGATCCATCCACAGCCCGTGGGGGAAGGTGCCCACTCTGGAGCGATGGATGCCTGGAGGAGGCTGTGATCAGCAGGAGACCCATGGAGAGAGAGGGTCTTGGTCCCAGGCTGGAGCAGCCTGTCCTTGGAGGATTGCACCCTGTGGAAGGACAGATCCATGTCACAGCAGTTTTGGGAGGACTGTGCGCCCATACGGGGAATTCACACTGCAGCAGGCGAGGTTTGGCTGCTGCTCATGAGAGTGGACCACGCCAGGGAAGTTCTCGAACTGTCTGCTGTGGGAGGGGCCCCACAGTCTCACAGGGGAAGAATTCCTCTCCCAGAGCAGCGCAAGAAAATCTCAGTGATGAACCAACCAAACCCCCTGCCCTGTCTCACTGTGCTGTCGGTGGGAAGGAGAGAGGGGCTGGGTGTAATGGTGTTTTAAGGGCTTATTTTACTTCTCATTATCCTTCTCTGATTCTGGTAGTAAAAAAATTAACTTTACAACCTGAAGTTGAGCTTGTTTTGCCCTTGGAGTGTTTTCTCCGAGTCCTTATCTCGACTCAGGAACCCTTTGTTAACTTTTTCCCTTTCCCCCTGCCCAGCTGTGACAGGGGAGGGTGAGCGAGCGACTCCTGTGGGTGCCTGGCTTAGGCCAGTGTCAGACCATGACACATAGCGATGGGTTTGTGGATTCCTGCTTGATAATCCTTCCCAGCTTTTGGCTATTTAAAGAATCTTTTCCATTAGGACTAGCCCCCCGTACTTCCATTCTGCTATTTTTCCAATGTTCAGCAGAATATGTGTAGAAGGCAGAGTGGTAATACACATCTCACAACAGCAGGCGTTTTTAGATTGGCCCTGCTGCAGCTGCCCTTTGTCAGAAACAGAGAATATACATTTTTGCCAAGTTAATGAATAGTGTTGTCCATCTCTCTTGGTTTAAGACTGAAGAACAGCTGCAGGATGAACAGACCATGCGCCTACAGGACAAGGGTCATGGCTGGATGACAGGAAACTAGGAGAAAATTGACTGGTTTAGAGCTATGTGATTTCAATATTTATTAAAGGCTTTTCTTTAAAATTTCCATAATTTTAAAGACTGCCCTTTGGAGCCACAGAGGATACAGCTGTTTTTGCCAGACAGCACAGAGAAAAATGTACACATGTGAATTTTAGTGTATAAAGTAGAGAAAAAAAAAGCATGTGATCTTGAATTTAGCTTTTCCATAGGAATAATCTCTCCAATTCTACTTTTTAAAAACAGTTGTCAAATATTAAATATTACTGGACTGTCACAGCTTTCAGAATCTTGTATTTGCCTTTCACATTCTAAGAAAATGAATGAGACTTCTGAGGAACATGATGATATTTTCAAGCCTTTTAAAAAATCAGGCTTCTCCCTAATATATTTAACTATAAAAAAGGACAGAAAAAAATAACTTCCCTCATAATTTTTCTTTAAAACAGTTAGCTTAGCATACACTAGATTTAAGGCTAGTATGATCTTTATTACTTTTTAAATGGAACTTCTCAGAGTTATTTGTCTTTGAAACAAATCAAGAAGAAGACCATATGTACCACTGCAGACTATCTCAAAATACAGCTTCATAAGCCCTTATTTCAGTTGAGAGGGGATAAAGAGAATCATTTATTTTCATAATGGCTCTATTAGGGCAGACCATGCCTCTGCCTAGAAATGCCCTGTTAGCAAAGCTGTCATCCAACAATGATCTCTGGGAAGGTGAATGAATATAGCACAGACTGTTCCTGCATTCATTTTAGAATAGTCAATAACTTCCCCCATGTCTCTACTATTTCACAAAGCATCATAATTTCTTAAGGTTTATTTTTTGTTTAGTAATAATGCCCTCTCATGGACCACAATTCGATCCACAGTGAAAACTTGCCTAAGCAGAGAATTACACACTAGAGAAATATTTACAAGATCTGTTGTAATTCCTGCTGCAAGAGGTCTACAGAATCATTTTTCAGACTACTGTGTGAATTTGATATATGGATTTTCTTCTCCCACTGCCCCTAGTCATATTCCTGGGTCATATATGACTGTTCAAGACACAAATGGTATAAGATCAAGGAGATCCAGTTTCAGAAGCAAATTCTTTGTAGGACAATTGGGAACAGGAAGGGCTAAGAATAATAATCTGGACACCTACTATGAAAAGGTGTTACTTGGGAATGCTTAAAGTCTAAGGAGTTTCCAGAGAGGATAATCTTCAAGCAAGAACCCATGCCTGATTGAAGTCAGTGTGTCCTTTGAGCTAGAGTCTACGTTTTGCATGTCCTGGTTCACTACCAGAAAATAAATTTAGGATGGACATTTTGTTTTTAAGATTAAAAAATAGGGAATAGGATTACAATTTCGATATTTTACATTATTGCACTAGCTTAAATACAATTCTCAATTCCCATTAGAATAACTGGTCATGTGTGTTTCAAATGCAACAATGCATATGCAGATTTGATTTCATGAAACAGGAAGGAGAAAAAATGGATTTCATTTGGAAATCATCCCAGATGGAGGATATGGAAATTTTGTTTCCAAGGCACAAGATAAATACTGCCATTTTATTTTGAAATAAAAAAGAAAAATGTGAATCAAAGCCAATCATAATGATTAATTTGACATTGATCAGGGTGAATGCAGGAGAATATGGTATGGTAAATTATGATGAGACACAGATCATTTACTTTAAAGTGTCAATAGAAAAGTTTGTAGAAAAAGTGAGACATTGCTGGGATTTATGATGAGGTATAAATGTTGGTTTAAAGTGTGATATCAAGAAGCTAGTGAATTTGAAGTTGTGGTGTGAAATATCCTTTTAAAATTCTGTTATCAGTAAAAGTTGATAAAGTTTATTAGGTGCTAGCTTGGAAATTAAACTTTTGTTTCGCTGGTGGAAAAATATCTTTATTGTTATATAGTTCAGAAATATGTTTTTTGGTATCTTTTCAGGCATAACTCCATATTTGACAATTGTTTAGGTAAGAATCTGAAGAAAAATGTTAGGTTTTATGATAAATACACTAATTGTTTAATTAAGGTGCTGAGAATTGAAACTGATTAGAAAAGGATCCTGTAGAACAGTGGATTTTAAATTAATTGCTTCATCTTAGGCCTATGATAAGTCTCTCAAATTTGTTAAAAAGAAAAAAAAATAAGGGGAGCTATAAGGAGTTGAAGCAACTCCAGTCTTCTCTAGTGAGCAGACTCATCCTTACACCACTGCCAAGTGGCATTGTACTATTATGATTTGAGTGCTCTCATGAAGCCTGAACTGATGTAGGAGGAATTTAAAGTCATGGTTCTGAAGGTCAATAGGTCAAACCCAACATCACTATTTACAGAGTTTTTTGCTATGGCATCCAAATATTATTCCTCACATTTTATTTCTTCCCTCAAGACTGGAAAATAACCACTTACCACATTCACCACCATCTCCTATATCAACGAGCTGACAATAAAGATTCCAGACCAGATGTCAGTTCAGATTCTAGTTCTTAGTACAATAAGCAATTATAGCTGTCAAGGTTATAAAAATCTCTGTTTTGGAACTCTGTAAGTTTTCTGGAAACAATAAAAAAACAATCCATAAGTACTAACAACTTCCAAATTTTTCAGAAGATTGCCTTTCTCTGAGTATAATCAGTATTTTGTGTATTTGGGTATGTTAGTGTTATATATTAGACAACACCACACATTATGCTTAACTCAATGGCAGGAGTAAAATTCTTTTCCTCACTTTTTGCTCTATGTGGCACATTTTCTTGAGTGAAACATCCATCTACTTATTCTTGTTTCTAACACACTTGGAACAAAACACAAAAGAGGAATAAAGTGCATGGATGTAATTACCAGCTCCTGATTAAGCACTGACAAGAGTAATCCGGGCATGTACTTGGGTTTGTCACTTTCAGGTGACATTAAGTAAAAAAACTTCAAATTGCTCTTTTAGGGATAAAAGGCAGCAAAGTCTTTTTGTGCATCTGGCCTGAAGAGAGACACTTGAGCTGAGACTGTGGCAGACTGTAAGTGGGCATAAGATATTCTTCCACCAGACAAAGTGACATTAATATTGTGCCTTTCCATGAGTTATCATGGCCACAAGTCATTAGTTCCAATTAAAATAATGATTTTCTCTTTCAGGATGCAATGCCAGACTTTGTATCAGGTCAGTGATTAATGCATATTCCTATTGTGCCTTTAATGGTGAAATATAAACAGGGTAGGCTAATCATCCATCTTCTTTAATCTTCTTTATAAGTGGCCGTTTTAAGTAGGAAAGCACACACTGGATGCAGACGTTCACCTAGGTATTGTGACTGTTTAGTGAGCACAGTCATTTGTCTAAACCTGGGGCTTAAAACCAGAAGTTCCAAGAGGTGACAGTTCCTGGTGTTGATTATTTACAAAGCATTGTAGTTTCTATGATTTTCTAAGTAGAAATTCTCTCTCTCTTTTTTTTTTTTTTTTTTTTTTTTTTTTTTACATTTCATTTCATCACAGAGTTCTTCAGTGGATTTTAGAACAATTTATTCCAGAAAATTCATCTAGAAGAAGAACTGAAACACAGTGTCATGCTATCACAGTTCTAACTGGCTATTGCATGTTGACTGTGCCATGATGTTGTCTGTACTTATTTTCATTCAAGGCATACACAAGATAGTAAGATTTACACAGCTCTAACAAAACAGGGTTAAACAAACTGCTTAATGTTTGCTGTGGGCTACAAGCACAGAAACAATTATTAAATATTAGTTTTAGTTTGAAAGTGACAGAAACTGTATGTTTATAAATGCCATGACACACAGAGATGATTCATCATAACTAGAGGTTGTACAGCTCACAATGCAGGCTTCAAATAATCTCTTGTACCTACACATCTGAATGTCATGAAAAATAAATTTTATGAGGCTAGATTTTTTTAAGGTATTATGTTTTTGGAGAATTCAGCCCTTGGTTTGGAATTTTCTTGATGCTTATGCCTGCAGTTGGCTGCCAGGGGACATGGGGTCTAGTGGCCCAGGAAGCTGCTCTAGCATTTGCATAATAATATTATTTGATTTGGTTTGTACATATGCATATTGCCTACCTATGCCCAGGAAATCTTCTTAAGTGTAGGGTAAGTGCAGAGCAAATAAATAAGTTGAACTTTTAGGTTTTGGGAACAGTTATAAAGCTACCATATTAGGCAG
Organism: Sitta carolinensis; assembly: GCA_032173965.1. NCBI lineage: Eukaryota > Metazoa > Chordata > Aves > Passeriformes > Sittidae > Sitta > Sitta carolinensis. The sequence continues at coordinate 99,500,997 of CM063284.1, read as the reverse complement.
TCCATCATTTGAACTGAATGGCAATCAAAGTCTCCTGAGAAGAATGTGCTCTTGGAAGCTGTCACTGCTCAAGTGGTGTTTGTCCACTCGCTCACATACCTTGAATACTTTGGTCTGAGCATGGTTTTGGGATGGATCTTACCAGCTTGAAACTTGCTTTTCCACTTTAAAGATTGGTCACCTAAACTGGAAAGCCAACATCCTAGCAGACTTGCATAACAGGGTTTAATATCCTGTTATGCCCCTCCTTGTCACTGAATTGTGATAGATTTTTCCAGAGGCACTTCTACTCTTATCTCACCACACTTTCCTCTTTGTGGCAATGTAAGGCTTCTAACTAAGCAATGGCATTTTCCAAAGTGGCTAAAGTGTCCCAGTTCACTGGCATGTAATAGTGCTGACAATACTCAATTAAGAAACACTTGTAGATCAGATATTGAGAAATGATTATAAGGCACTGTCCTCAATTAAAAAAAAACCCATGTATTTGTACCCCATCTAGTAACTGGTATCAGCACTTATTCAATTTGTAGTTCCAGGAGCAGACATTTCACCTACATTATCCAAGGATTCCACATTAAACAAAGATTGTAATTTCATAGGAAAAGGTGGTAGATACCAGATCAGTTACACCAGAAATCAAGATCTTTCACTGCTAGAGCAGGTCAAAATACTTAAACCTTTTCAGATGGAAAAATCTGTTATTTTTTTAGAAGCAGTGAAAGCTTTATCAAAATTCAGCTAGTAGGGTGAATTTTTTGGCAAGGGATTCCTCCCCTCTTAAGAATCCAAGAAAATAATCCAACACCTAGGTATTTGCTCAATCTATTAATTCCCTCAGAAGATTAAAAGAGAAGGAGAAAGACCATTATCAAAGTCCTCAAGACAGACTATTGAAGAGAGAAAAATTACTTTATACTTCACCACAGTAGCTCCCAAAGAGGCTATTACCACCTCTCCCACTTTAAGTCACTATTACTTGTTACCAGAGAAATGAGCAATTACCAGACAGCTGATCAATATGTAGTATGTAGAGGAACTCCTGAAATTTTCTTGTTTCAAATGAGAAAAGTTCTCATTTTCTAAGGCCATTACAGTAACATGCAATGTATTCAGGATATAGATTGAGTTGTAGTTTTAAATCTGCTGAGTTTGTTTGTGAAATATTAAATTCCTTGCAGTCTTTCAACAAAAGGGATGGGTAGAAGGGAAATTAAATGCCAAATATTATGAGTTGCTTGATTTGTGCCATAACAAGCAATAAAACCAGACTTCTGTTTATGTTTACATCTCTACTCTCAATACCCACCATGTCCTAATGGATATTTGGGCTTTAGTGTTTGAGAGCAAACTTGTCACACCACAAGTACTAATAGTATCTGGAACTCATACAGCTCCCATGCAGCCTGGAAACAAGATTTGTACATATACCACTAGTGTTTGTAAACTTGCAGTCCTCAAAAGAAAATGTTTATTCCACTTAGACATGTTCAGCTACCAGGAAAGGTAGCAGTTCTATCTGCCAGACTCCCAGCTACATTAGTTTTGTCAGTTGAAAGTATTATCTTTCAGAACTAAATTCAAATCTGAATAGGGCAGAGCCTTTGTTTTTTCCTGCCATGCAATTTTCCCCTTTCACTTCAAAATGACAGAAAAAGAAATTGGGTTCTGTCCAAGCCTATAATGAGGAAAAAATACAGTTCTGCTTTCAGTGTTTCCTAGGTCAGAGTATTTTCTTTAGTCTACTTCCAGGATTATTTAATGTTCTAGATTTGCTTTCATCACTCCAACAGACCTTTCTTTTCCTGAGCAGGAAAAGAAAGGTCTGTTTGCAGCCTTAGTCACTTTGGCACTTGAAATCTCCACTAGACTGCATCTCTAGATATCTGAGAAGTAATTTGTTCCTCATTCTACTTCTACAACGCTTTGTGCATCCTCTTTACACTTCAGAAATTGGTTTGAAACCAGTTCTTAGTTCCAACAGATCATTACCTATATAAGATGATGCTTCAGAAGACACTGCTACCTCTTCTCTGCTAAATTGGATGTTATTTCATTCAGGTGCCAATGACAAACACAGAAGTAATCACTCAGGAAAATTCTCTCTTCAAAATCCCTAAGTTGCAATGAAGAAAACACCCTTGTGATATTGAAGACAGGATTCTTTACAGAAGAGTTTATTATTCAGGTATTCAAGTTTTTAGAAAAAAATGGGAAGCTGAGGTAATTAAAAAAGTGAACCAGTATTTGAGTACTCTAAAGAGTTTTCTGATGTTGTTAAAATGATTTTCAAAGCCACCAGTATCAAGACAATTTGCTACTGTGCATATTCCCAAGCTACTTGGAATCCATCATAAACATATTGCCCGTAACCCATGAAAACCTTCTTGAATGAGTTCCTACCTGGTAATGAAGACTGCTTCTATTAAAGCATGGCAATCAGTCATCTTTTATGATCATAATGCAAAAAAAAAAAAAAAAAAAAATTACTGGACAAATAGTGAAGTCGTGGTAATCAGTATGAGTTTGGAACATTTGTTGTTAAAGACTGCCTCCTTTAGAGGAGACAACCTCCTCTAAAGATTGATTACTTAAGAAAAGTTATTATAAATTATATTTTTCATTATGAGGGATCTGCATGCCCCAAAATTCCTCATAAATGCTAAAATAAATGCTAAGAATATTGAAATTTTTTCTGAACACCAAAGATATATGTTAACAGTAAGCTACTTATGCTGAATTATATTGTGTAGTAGTTTTAGCATTGTACTCTCTATATATTGGTTATGGATGAAAGTAATAAAATCCAAGATTCTTAACTGCTACAGATAAATGAAAACACTTTGTATGTGTGGCAGCTTTCTTGTTAGACTCAAGCAAGTCTTTTAAGATTGGATTGGAGTCACTGTCTTTAATTTGCAATATGAGGAAGAAAGTTATAGTCTTCTGTTTCCTGGTGGGATCAGGTACATGGGTAGGCACATGGATCACAGTGAAGATAATGCTACCTAAAGGTTGTTTGAGGTCCTTCCAGTCCCCCCACTTGTCTGTGCTACCAACCTGTTCAGTCTTAGACAAGCTGTCTTAGTCTATTGCTAACATTCAAAATTACGCCAGGTGGGTTAGTTGGCACAAAATCTAGAGCCTAAAAGTTTTCTGTTCCTTTCCACTCTGGGGTGTGTGTGTGCTGGAGCTTGTGCTTTCTTTAGCAGTGAAGATGTTCCAGGCAAATGCTACAAGAAGACCAAGATCAAGCCAGGGACAGATAGTATGAGTTTCTAAGTGAGCTGTTTCTCACATGTGAACCTGCTCTCTGTGTTGCTACACAGACAAGAGTTTAGTAAGCCCCCAGACACAGAATCTGGTACTGGAGCATGTAAACCATATTACCTGTTTATCTAAAATATTATTCATGTGCAAGTAAAAGAACAGCCTAAGCCTCTAATAAAATCACAGCTTAAAACAAATGTTTGTTGTTTTGGGTTTTTTTTTTTTTTTAATATTATCTGTTTCTGCAACAGCATCTCTATTACAATCATTAGTCTTTTCAGGGCCAAACTTTATTTACAGTGTGAAGGCTCATGGAGTGGTCCATCTGGCTCCTGGCTGGGAAGAGAACCTTTCATGCCAAAATGCACCTCTGAGAGAAAGCACACGGGATGTGTAATGGGGCTTAAGCTAGAAATGTCAAAACATTTTGCATATCCTTATATTTGCAGTATCAGTCATGACAAAATCTGGATCTCTAGTATTAAATATTTAAAAATTGAATCATGTAACTGTTCATGAGTTCTGTCTTATTGTTCACTAGTAAGCAAGAAATTTCACAACATCAAGACATTCAGGCATCTGCACAAAAGCCTATTGATTTCCGAATGAAGAAACCTTTTGAGGAAAAAACCTACCAAAACCTTTGAAACTGGAATTGAAAGCTCTGTAAGGTTTTGGATGTCAGCACTTTTTATGGGGTTGCCACCAGACATGCTGATGTAATGGAATACATAAGTAACTGGAGAGATGGTATTTTATTGGTCTACCAGGCCATATATCAGTGGTGAAATCTCTCATGCATCTGCAGTTCTGAAATCCAAAAAGCAGCTCTATTGCACATGGGGACACAAACCTTGTCTGGGTAATTGACCTGAATTTGGGCTTGGAGGTTTGTTCATCACCTCTAGGTGTTTCCTGTCCTAACTTGTGGCATGACACAAAATATAATGAGCAAAGAATAGTTCATCTGTGAGCAGTGGAACCTCCATACCCTGCCTGTTAAATTAATATTGAAAGCAAAACTTATGCTATGTACCTGACCCAGAGCAATGTTAGCTGAGAAGTAAATTAATACTTTAAATGAGCAAAAACTCCCAGAGTCTCAGCATTTATAGGAAGTAAGGGAGGGGGGAACCCAGAAAACACCTGAAGGGTAAGAATTTCTAGATTATACCTAATAACAACTCAGCCAGCATGGCTGATGTTAATGATCTGTGTGCAAGGGGCCCAAAGGTTTCCATGTCTGAACTGTGCTTCCTTTTTACAGAAGTGACAAGCAGGAAATATTCCAAAACTGCTCCAGCCAGATCTGTAATGACTTCTCTGCCTTTTTCCCTGCTGTAGGTAAAGGCTTACCCATGCAATTTCCTTCTTTTGTCTTCACAGAGTTGAGGATAAATTATTTCAACCTCTTTGCAGGGGGCATTTGAAACTAAAGTTATTTTTAGGGAGAAATAAATTCTTTCATGTAAGATGTAGGAGTTGTTGCTCCTCAGGCAGCTGAGAGAAAATGAAAGGCACTTGAAGTCTTTTTAAAAGCTGGGTTCTGATGTTTAGCTTGAGATCAAAGAGGGAATGGGAAAAGGAGGGGAAGCTGAGTTTCTAGTAAGCTATCGGTATATACAGCCTTGTATATGTGTCCTTTGAAGGACTCGCCATTACATTTCTGATCTTTTAACTCTTTTTCTTATTTTATGAAGGTAACTGAATTCCTTTTCAGTTACCTTATTGTGAAACTAATGACTATGGCTTAGATGCCTTGAGAAGATTTTACGAACCTAAAAAAAGAACATAGTATCTGTAACTTGGTTATTTCACTCACACTTTTTTTTTTGTATGAAAAACGCCAATGTAGCTTTTAAAAGATTAACATCTGAAAATGTACTTTACCAGGTTTTTGAAAGCACAGTTCAGGAATTTGATGTCATATTATATACTTAAAGCTCAGTGCTGTTACTTTAGTATATTTATTTTGTTTGCAGTAAACCTACTTTCTTTTCAAGCTGTTTTATTTTGTAAGAGTGGAACACTTGAAATTTAAAATTCATCTTGTTGTTACTTTTACAAATACTTGCAAAGCCAGTGCTGACTTGTGTGAAGAATAATAATCAAGACAAATGAGCTACTAATATTATTTGCAACTAATGCAGATGCCAGCCAAGTGTCCCCAGCAGAATGACAAAACCTTCTTGTTGTTTTTGATCTAATGCTAGGTATAGCACTTACTTTCTGACACTTTGAGGAAAAGCATAGCTAATGGTGTGTAGCTGAGGGGCAGTGCTGTCTATTTATCAGTGTATGTAGCCAAGAGATTGGTTGTGGAGCTCAGAAGCAAGCTGTATTGATCTCAGTTACACTCCACGCTTATTGTTTCCTACACTTACCCAACCTGATGTTATTCACTGGAGCCAGGAATCAATTAGGGTTTATGGTTTCTGCAGTGAAAAATACTTAATATAAAAGATATAATTTCCAGTTGTGTGGGATGCAAATATTTGGGGTTTTGACAAGAAATGTAACCAACATAAATAAAAAGCAGTATCTTTTAATATTTTCATATGGTAGTAACAGCCTCCATTAACACAAATTTTTCCTTTGTAGCCCCTTAAGACCTTTACTGAGATGGGGAAGGAATGTAAATTACCATTATTTACAGCTGTGAAATTGATGCTAAAGAGGGAAGAGATGCCTTGCTCCAGGGAAGAGGTGGTTGAAGTAAGAAGAGTGGAAGCATACTTGCAAGAGTGGTTTGGGTGCTTATAAATATTGATGTAGTAGTGTCTTACATTGTGATGATTTCTGAGCTTCACAAATTCAAGAGCTTCTTGTTATGTTACTACATGGTTTTGTCAATAGAGAATGATATCTTTTAATACAAAATTCTAGTACATTTGCAAGCATATGGTAGAAACCCTGGAGGGGTACTGATTTGGATCAAATGAGCAGTAGAGACAGAGACAATAACATGAGGGATTGCTTTTACTGTGTTGAGAGTTATTTGTTTCTTTCTGGGACAAAGATAGGCTGATTATTTACTTACAATCTTCCCTGTTTCTTTATTGTGTGCCTATGTCACACATCACAGGAATAGCATTAGAGCAAAATGTTCAACCCACTAACAAATCAAGTGTTCCAAGTAAGTTCTGTTGTCGCTGTTGCCCGAGAAGCCTCAATGAAGATAGGTGCAGGGCTGCAACAGAAAGCAGAAAAAAAAATGGCCCTAAGCTCAGCACTGATTACAGCACAAGCAAACTGTTTAGTAAAAGTGGAGAACATCATGTAAGTGCCTGGGAAGTCGAGGTCCACCACCCAGCTGATGCAGATCTGTGGGATCTCCCGATGTGTCCTTGGCACACATTGTGAGAAAGGAAGCAGGGGAAACTCCAGTGATCTTTGGAAAAACACACACTCAGCTCTCTCTGTGCTCATATATCTCTTGTTTGCCAGGCTTATGCTTCCCTGGGGAAGGAATATGGCTAGTGAAACCCTGTGGGAACCCCCCTGGAATCTCTATATATATTGAGGATGTGATGGGAACACCTTGGCTTCATATGGTTACATTCTTCAAAGGTTTCATAGCAGTCTGTGGTAGCTATGGCAACAATAATCACCTTAACATAGAAGAAAGTAAGCAGTTCAAAGACACAGCCACTGGAAATTGAACCCGTTACCATAATGGTACCTGCTGACACTGCAGATGCTCATTGGAAGAGGATAGAAACCAGTACTGATACAGGTGCAAGGACAATTGCTCACCCATCCCCACAAAGTTCCTGCCTATTATTGTAATAGTCTGGGACCTGGCATATAGTCTGTCAGCCTAGCACATATCTGCAAAAGAAAACAAAGCCTAAAAACTACTTATTTCCCTACGATCTCATTTCTACTGCACAGTGTGTCCCAGTGGTCCAGAACTGTCAGATGATATCACTGCCATGGCAGGTCTGGCAGATCTGATGTTAACTTCTGCTAACTAAAATGATGGAGAGGTGATGCCTTCAGTCCCTACCAGCTCAGAATAATAAAAACAGTAAATCCCTACAATTGTTTATTTCCTGTTCCTGCTCCCTTGTGATGCTCCCAGGGCTGCTCGGGCTCCTTTGGTCCTTGCACCAGGAGGCAACCATGCAAACTCATGGCTCCAACGAGAAGCAGAATAACGCAGAGCCCACCCTGAGCAGGCACCTCAGGCAATTAGGCTTTGCAACCTGCTGTTTTTTCCCACTTGTTTTTATCTTTTAGCTCCCACTAGGTTTGCTGATGTGAATTATCTTCAGGTGAATGCTCTCTATCATGGCTGGATCTTTCTCTAACCCTTTGCCCAAAATCTACTCAGATTAAGTGTGGTTCCCCATCTTATCACTGTCATGAGAGAAAAACCTGCTGTAAGCTCTGATGACATTGATCTCTGCCTTCTCTATCCATCTGCTCTGTACTGAGATTATTTTGTTTATAGCTTTCAAAACAAGTACCAGTGCATATAAAGCAGTTGTCAAGCAGACAGAATACACCATTTTTGATATTTTGTTTCAATAAGTTAATGTATATTTTTCCTCCTGGCTTTTTTGATAAAGATTGCATACAATACATGTGAAAAACATTATAATGCAAAATATCCCCCAGGTTACTGCTGGTAAATGGTAGTGTTTATTTCCATATAAGAGCATGTCTAATTGGAGATGGGCAGCATCTCCAAGTAATTAGGTACCTTAGGTAATCACTCTTTGAATTACAGATTCAATCAAAAAAGATAGATGTGATTATCCTATAAGTAAGAACATGCATTATTATTAGAACAGCAGTGGCCCAAAGAATAATCTCTGGTCTTCTCCAAGAAGCACAGCAATGGCTGCATTTTTCTTGGTGTCATTGCCATACAATTTTTAATTGCAGTAATTTTAGTTTCTCTCTGCTTTCCACCTTATACTTTTGGACTTGGTCCCTCAGTGTTCCAGGAATGTGGGTGTTAACATGGCTAGGTCAAGCTTCTTCAAAATAACATCACCTTAAAATGACTTTTGGGAATGAACAAGCTGATTCCCACTTTGCTCTGATTATTTCAGTCCTGTAGGATGCCCTCGTCAAAACGCATGCTTCTTTTAGTAGATAACAAAAGAGCTGAGCTACAAACTACGGCTTAGAGAGGTCAAAAAAGAGCTTCTCTGAAATACCTAAATTGATCTCTCCACAAATAATTTTATATTATTTTGTAATTTCCACTTGTTGCTTACACTAATGGAGAGCTACATCCTCGTGAAATTAACTCATAAACTTCTCTTGAGCATCTTTAGATGTCACTATGGTTGAAGGTTAATTTGGGTATTTTTCTTGGCTTGATCTATTGCTCACATTCCTTCAGTCCCTTTTCTTCCAAAGCTTATTAGGCTCACAACTGGACTTATCCATATAATCATATCTGCTCTCAGGAAAATAAAGTGGGTTTGAGGCCAGTACTCAATTTTGTTCAGAGGATAATGGGAGGTTTTCTAACTTTTTAAAGAAGACATACGACATCAAAGAGCAAAGAAAGCAAACCTGCAGTCTCTTATTTTTCATTTTTCAAGAAAACAGTGCAGCTCAGATGGTATTTAGGTTTTCCTCCCTCTTATATTAAGGTATCAGCTTTGGTTTTAATTGCTGATTTCTCTGTGGTACCTGTAATATATCAAATTTAAGGCTTTGAAGGAAGGAGTCTAATGTCATCTTTGCAACTCATATACTGAACTGATCAAAAGCTCTTCAGTCTTTTCACTTAAACTGATTTATGCTCATTTAAAAGTTGTGCACAAAAATGTTTGGAATTTAGCTATCAGGGCAAATAATGCCACAGAATGGTCAAAAATATGTTGTAGTATCTGTCAGAGGCACAAATTTTACGACTGTAGTTACTCAGTGAATAAAAAGCAGATCCCATTTTGTGATCATGTCCTCCTTCACTTATTTCTTCACATTATTTCTCTTTTCTAGGCTGGTGACTAACTAGGTTTTCTTTCTGCACTTTAGCACATCCTTATCTGAAGAACTGTTGGACATGAGCTCTGCTTTGTTGCCCCGTTGCATCTTTGAAAACATGTATCGGAATTTTCTGGTAAGAAAAAATACAAATACAAACAGAATGATATCAATTCTCCCAGTTTCAGAACATGCAAAGAAATGCATTAAATATTTTTTTCCATGTGACTGTGTCGTGGGAGCTGAGGGTTGCATTTTGCTTCTGCTACCTGTATTTTAAAATAAAAGAATAAGGAGACAGAAAATCTGTCTTAGGAAGGGTTGAATGCTTTGATTACAGTGCAGAGTAGCATGACTTTGGAGACCAGAGCAGACCAGAACAGGTTTGCTGCTGTGTTTTTTGTCTTGGCAGCTTGGGGCGGGAGTTCTGCCTCTGCCCAGCACAGTGAGCTGAGTGCCAGACAGTGGGGCTAGATCTCATAAAAAGGGACAGAAGAGGAGTAGGTGACTAAGATTAGAGGTAAATTTATTCAAAATTTTAGCTTTATCCACAAATTTACTTCACATTTCTGCAGCACAAAGCAGAGCTGAATCCAGGACTGTGGAAATAACAGTGTCAGCCTGTACACAGAACTACCCTTCCTATAGATACAGAAAGCACAACCCTTGCCTCTTCCCTTCCCTCCCTCACTTTCAGCTTACAATAAATGAGAGAATTAGGGTTTTGTTAATTTAAGGTTAGAATAACTATTGGTGAGGCTGCAAAGATGGAGAACTCCATTACAACTTTTTTTATTCTTTCTTAAAAAATTTTTGCTCTGTCCCTACCTTATAAAAACTGTGAGGCCAGATTTTTGGCAGGGACAAAGTGATGTAACTCTGTGGAAATCAATTAAGTCATGGGGATTTAAATAACAGGGAATTTCACCCCTCTATCACTTGCATCTTATGTACCAATATGCTTTTATTTCAAATGTGATTATGTATTTGCTAAGAATCACAGCTTACAGAAAATGTGAAGTGGTAAAAAAGCACTGCCACATAGAAAAATAGAAGAAAAAGCAGAAGAGGACAGAATTGCCCCAGCAAATTTTTCTCAGTGTTGCAGTTTGCCAGATTAATAACACATAATCTCAGATTTAAAACCAAATCATGGTAATGGGACCTCAATTTGTGTTTCTTTTCATTTTCTTTTAATAGAATGTTTAAATATTTATTGCAAATGAGAGCAATTTTATTTATATTTATGTATCACACATTGTAGCAGCCCTTCACTACAGAATAGCTTCTTGCAAGATATCTGTTGCTGTATAGTTGCCACTGTTGCCATTCACTAACAGAGAGGCATCGTGAACATCAGACTTTAACATCATTACATTTTCTGCCTCTTGGATGGGATTTGTGTTCTGTTTCCAGATTCTATTACTGGATGAGTGTCTCTGGCTTGAAAGAAGAAAGAAAAAAGCAAAAGGTATAAGCAATGTTTTTATTAAACCTTCCTCTTAGTTTTACACAATGTCTTTTTTTTTTTTTTTTTTTTTTTTTTTATCTTTGTAGACTCCATGTTTTTTTAATGACTGCTCCATTGCTTGTCGAAAGTTGAGAGGATAAGAGAAGGAAAGAGAAAGTGCTCAAAATAATTCAATTTTCTACTTTGTGAAGAGAAAAATCTGTCTCTGGGCTACAGCTAAAAAATAATAAAAAATGATGTTTTCATTTTGTAACTCCTAATCCATTTTATTTAAAGAAAAAAGTCCTTTTTAATCACAGCTTTTTTTTTTTTTTTTTTTTTTTTTTTAAGAAGTCATGTACTTTGCAAAATCTCAGCAGCAGGTGATGCACATTCTTGAATTTGTACAGAAACAAAAGAATTTTACAATGGAACAGACACCAAAGATTTGGGCAGGGAGAAACCTAATTAGTTCGACAAGGGCAAATGCAGGGCCCTGCGCCAGGGGAGGAATAACCCCAAGTACCAGCACAGGCTGTGGGACGACCTTCTAGAGAGCAGCACTACATTTTGGGGATGCCCAGTTGAGCATGAGCTGGCAGTGTGATCCTGTGGCCAGTAGAGCCAATGATACCCTGAGATACATCAGAAGAGTGTGGCCAGCAGGTCGAGAAAGATGTGAGAAACCAAAATGTAAAAGGCTAATGACTCAAAGAAATGGCCATTTACAAGAGCAGTAGGTACTTTGTTGAGGTCACTTTTGCACCCTCCAGTCAAAGAGGAAAAGGAGAGGTTTTTGGTGTGTGGTGGAGGAACCTCTGACCTGTAATTATCTCTCAGTGTTAACATTTCCTCAGTTTGAACACACTTTGGAGCACAAACTGAGTACAGTGTGATTTGACCTGGGTGTTAAACTGAGTCCGTGCCTGACTTTAGTATATTTATCTACTATTTATGATTACAGGGAAAACCCTTCTCGACTCATGTGGTTTAAATCAAATCAAGTTTGAAGCAGTTTATTGTCAGAATGTGATTAATTGAACAACAGATAAATCACAATATTAGTCACTTCTAAAATGTTAATAAGCACATAAAGTTTCTAAATACCCTTCTATTACTTATCCATGAAAATTTTCAGCCCACAAAAACAGATGCATACATTCCAGTCCCACCTCCAATCACCCTGCTCCCGGAAATGTTCACATGGTTCTGATAAAGTGCTCATCAACATTACAGCATCCCATGTTTTGAAGAGCTGTAGCACAGCCAGGGTTCAGGACTAGTTCTGCTTTGTCACTTTTTGAGGAATGAAAACTCCCTGTCTCCTAACAGCTGCATTTCAGAGAAGGTGAATAATGATCATTGACACTTAAAATTACTAACAATTGACTGCTGGAGACAATGAAGCAAATCTAATGTTAGTGCTAATCATGAGTACAAGTCAGGTGTGTTTTAATAGTAATACTCAAGGACTGATGCATTTAACTTCCATTAGTTTTAATAGGAGTTATCCACATGAATCCATGCATATCAAAAAGTAAAGTATACCTTGTATGTAGGAAATTCAAGTCATTCTATTTAGAGGAAAGAGGAATGGTCTAGTCAGAAATGGCTTTCTTGTTACACGACAGCAATTCTCATTAGGAGATTTTTTCAGACACACACTCCCCACGTTTCAAAATATCTACTGTTTGCTGCTATCTGCAAAGAGCATCAGAAGATTTTTAGGCAGTCAGGCTTCTCAGTCAGGAAACAATCTTTTTGGTACTAAACTGCAACTGACTAATCTATCTGCTGCCTTAAATACAAGAAGGATTCCTGCAGCAGTGTATATTTCGTTGTGTTGGGTTACTACTTGCAGGAAATTAGGATTCGTTCTGTGAACTAGAAATAGACTAAAAAACTTTAAGAGATGTTTTAACATTTTAAGGGTCTAATAGAAAGTTGTATTATTTTAAATAAGAGCATTCTATCCTTTTATTAATTTTGAAATATCAAAAGAAGTAAAGGCTTATTTAAAATTCTGATTTCCACAACAAATGTAAAAAAAAATTTCTTCCAGGTTGAGGAAAATGGAATGGGTTTTGGAATGGCAAATTACAAGTGCACTGCAGACTTAAGATACTCTTGTTTGCTGCTCAAGTTGTTTAACAGAATTAACAAAGGCTTCAAATGAGGGAAACAAAACTCCAAGTTTATTGTCTGAATTGGTGGGGATTACCCATTGCTTCTTGTTCAGTTCAGTATTCTCCCTTTACCCAATAAGAATACGCCTCTAAAAACATTAATGTCATTCAGAAGAGGAAAAAAAATCCCCCAGGAGAGCAATTCAGAGAAGTTAAATTTGGCTCTGGCTCTGGTTTGCCATTTTGAGAACATCTCTCTTTGCTGACTGCAGATGGAATCCCTGGAAAGACAGTGGCCACCCTAGGCAAAATGCAGTTTGTAGAAATACCTTCCTCTTTGTCTGGGTGGCTCCCTAAAGGACAGCGCACCACCATCCAAGGGAACTGTTCTTTTTAACTACTTTTGCCTAAGGGCTTAAGGTTTTCTGTAAAGATTAAGGATTTTTTGGTGTTTGTTCATGTTGGTTTTGCCATTGAAAATGCTTCAATGTGGTTTTTCAATGTAAATTCGGTTTGCTGTAAGAGAGAGAGTGCTTCTCATGTAAAGCAGAGTTCCTTTACTCTGACAGATATATGATTTTTTTGTTTATTTTAGTAGTTTGGATAGGTATTAGTACATTGTTTTGTTCCAGGTTTTCGATTTGAGTACAGAAAAATGCAATGCAAATCATAGCTAGCACTGTTGTCTGCATGAGTTTGAGTAAAGGACCCTTGGGAAGTATGTACTAAACAAATGTATTAATATGACAGGACCTGTTTCATTGGTTTGTATTCTGAAAGACAAGGTGAAATAGGAAATTCAGCCAGCAGGTAAATTATTTGAAGTGAGCCCCAGATGATATAATAGCTCAAATCCACAAAAATCAATAGCAATGCACAAGGCCTTTGAGAGACCAAATTCTCACTGAAAACTTCATAAATTCTGTTTCTTTATTTGAGAGCTTCTATTCTGAGTACACTTTCAACCATATCACTAAAAGCCTTCCTGTTACACAACAAGGAGTGATCTCATTTTGACAGATTCTGCCTATTTATCTTTGTTGTTTGTACTGGGTGAGCTTAGCCCTGTTTTATTGCATTGACCATGATCAGAAAAACATTAAAATTATGCTAAAGGCAATTTTTTCTTCTTTCTAATATTTGCATTTTAAACCAAACAAATATTACAGTTACTGATATAAAGATTTTTTTAACTTTGTATTGTATCCTACATATGACACATATTTCTGAAGTGGAATGAAGACTTCTTTCCATATTATAGCTTTTATTAATGCCCTTCTCTGTGATAGTCTTTATTTGCATTATTTTTTTTGTGTTCTTACAAGCAGCATGTGTATTTCCAGATTCAAAGTTGTATTGATGTTTGATCAGATTTTTGTCAAGGAGCAAGAGATCACAGGACCGTAAGTCTTTAGGAAGTGTTTGTGTCTTTAATATGCTTCAGATGATTTATATGAATGGCTTTAGTGCAGTGGAGACCACGTGGAGGTGACTCATGCTCCGTGCAGGAAGGAGAAGGGGGCATGGCTCTGACTTATCCCTTCTAGTCACTGTGCCAAACAACCAGTCAGTCTGAAAAGGGAGAAGGATATCTGCTCTTTAGTCCCTCAGCACTGCTTTTATTGCTTGTAATGAAAGCTAAGTAAAGACAATGACTGTCTACAATCAAAGTATGTTTCCTTAATATATATTTAGACTCCTGAAAGATACTATCAATTCTTTGTAGATCCTCACCTCTTTTCAAAAGTATCCATTGTTACAGACCCTTATTATGTATTTAGGGTAGCTAAAGCTAGAGCCTGCATTTGTGTACATTGCCTTAATTACTTTCACAAAGTGCAAATGAAGTGGGAGTGCTTGTGTCTGTGTATTGTCCATTTAGTAAGTAGGTCATTCCAGTGGCATGCAATTGTGCTTATCAACCCTGTGACAGTGCAATGGCTCCCTGCTGCTGCGCTAATGCTAAAGCAAAGCCAAGGGAGCTTATTTCCAAAGACAGACAGAGGCTAATCCCACAATGACACCGATTTATTACATTGTCAAGATGTCTGTGCCTTCTCCATGCGACATCAATGGGTGGGTATGGACAGGTGGGTGTCCAGGACAGCTCTGCTCAGAGCTTACTGGATGTGAGACAGGTGTGGCCTGGAAGCTGTAGCTGGTAGCACGCTGTTCAGAGCTCTGACATAGGAAACAACCTCTGCTGAGGTTTCTCTGTCACATTAATGTGTGTCCTGCACCACCTCTGAGGCTTCCGGGCTGAGCTGGGCCCTCTCCAGCCAGCTACCAGCATCAGCAGCTCAGGCACATGTCTTGACTTGTTTCTGTAGACACACCTTGAGTAAGTGAATGACCACTGGAAGACTGCAGGTGCAAATATTTGCAAATATTTGACAATTTTTTTTCCTTCTGTCACTGTCCACAGTATCCTGCTCAACTTAGATAGCAAGGAAATATTCTAGTTTGGCTAAAACAAATCAGTTAGGGAGAGCTGCTGGTATCCTTGTGGGTTTTCTTTTTTAAGAACACAACCAGGAGTCACAGGCATGGCTTAGCAGTCCACTGTATTAGAATTGAGCACATCAGAAGTTCCTTCACAGACAGAAGTCTGACATAAATTTGGCGTTCTCATGATTTTGAGTGAGTAGAGCTGCGATCTGTAGAGCTGGCCCAAATGTGACTTGTATTCTGTCTACAACCTGCCCATTTTTGAAAACAAAAGTATTTGAATATTTCAGAGTTTTTCACGTACAGAAAAGCTATTTTGCCACATTCTGGAATATGAGCTAATTAAGCTCAGTTTTAGTTCAATTTAATTTTTATAGAAATAGATAATTTACATATTCAAAAAGATTTTGTTTAGTAAAACCCAATTATTGTGGATGAAAGGAATATGGGGTAATGATTCACTGCATTTACTGCTAGACAAAAATCTCATCAAACTATTTAACAAAAAAATCACTGCTTTGTGCCTAGTTAAGACATGCAAAAGCAATTGCACTTTTTAAAGCACATCAGAAGCAAAGAGACAATATAGGTCAGAAACTCTACAAGACTGGAATTTTTTTTATTGAAGAAGAAACAATTTATATATTTTCATCATATTGAAACTACTAAGCTTATAAAAATCAAATGTTTTAAATTCTACATTAGAAGGATATAAGGAGCAGGCTGATTGTTGCCTGCAGGAAATCTTCCAGGCAGTTTTCCGACATTCTAAATATAAAATACACCATATGAGAAATGTTTGATTCATTCTGAAGTCTGTAATGAATGTTCGCCAGGAACCATTGACCATTGCCTCGTCTCAAGTGGAATCAATTTGGAAGTTTCCCAGAGAAAGCAAAGACAGACCTCTGGAGTTCAGTATTTAATCTAAGTTCCTTGTACACCTTTCATCTTGCCTGAACAGATAAAAAAATTTTTTTTTCACAGTTTGGTGAGAAATGACCACTGTCAGCTGTACAGTGAGTCTGTAAATGTGGAAATATAATTGTTGGGAAACAAGGACAGTGGATCTTTAGGAAAGTTGTCCGAACTAATTTTTTTTTCATTCCCTTCTTTTCATTCTTCTTTTTTCCCACGCAAAAAGCTGGGAAACCTACACCCCAACTCTTTGTTTATGTTAAAGGCATTCTGTCCCCTGAAAATGTTTTTTTCAGGAGATCTGCCTCTTTTCCTGCCTCTTTTGCAATAGGAATTTCATATAGAAGTTGAAGCTCTGCTATTAAAATGCCAGAGCACAACACATGAAAGAACAAATACAAATCCCATAAACATACCAAATTTATAGACTGTTTAGCCATAAAACACACATACACACACCACACACACACACACACACACACACACACTATCTTAAGGTATTTTGAACACTACACAATACAAAGATATTTGTACCAGAACAAAAAAATTGAATGAAACATTAATAAGCATGGAAACAAAAAATCCTGTGAGATTTAATTCATAATCTGTGTGAAAGTTAAAGAACAATAACAGACAAAGCAACATCTAAATGTTTGACACTTTTGCAGATTTGTGACCTGGCATACATACTAACATTAAATGTGCAAACTCATTAGCATTTTCTTATACCTTTCCTGTTCTTTTCAGAAAGTTCTAGCTTTATTGCTGGCTACTGCTCAGACTTAATTTGTGTGAAAACTCTCTTTCTTCCTCACGGAAAAACTAAAACATGGGAATTTCAATTTAAAAGGTCAAGTCAGTATTTGTTGCCTTTTAACTACAGCTTTCTATTGTAAATTGTTGCAGAGAAATTAATTGGAAAGAGCCAAGAGGGTATTCTTCATGACATTATTCCAGGGCGTAGTTTTCAAGCTGTTTCCTACAGAGACAGAAACACATTACAAGTTCTGTCCACATGTAAGATAGCATGCACTGGGGCATAATGATAAGCAGATGGTATTATTTGCAGTGGAAGTAATAGCAACCAGAAGCATTTCTGCTTACATTATTTTGCAAATGTTTTTATATTATGCTGTGTTAAAGTCTGGAACTTTATGTACTTTCCCTTTCTAAAGCATAGGTATTGATGGCAATTGATGAGAGAACTGTTGGTGATAAGTAAACAGAGTAGTTATTGGGAAGTAGGTAGTATTTAAAGCCAACAGAATCACAGCAATCACTAGAAAAAGACAGAACGAGATAGAACAAATACTAGAGAAATGTTCCAGAAAATGAAGGAAAGATGAAATTGGATGATGGTTTTGTCATTAAAGATGTTGTTTCGGAAAGTCTTTACATGAATATGCCATTCAGAAAATCTGAAGCTTCTAACTTTTATTACCAATAATATTGCCTAATTTACCACCGCCATCTGCCTGGTAATTATTGCTGGAAGTAGTGCATCCAAGGCAGATTATTTCAGAGAATGACTCTATAGTTCATGGATGCATTGTGAGATAGAATGTATTAGGGAGATTCCCAGGCTAGCAGAGAGACCTAAATCACAAATTTTGCATCCACATGTGCACACAGAAATATATGCATGTGTGTGAATGAACAATATGTCTCTGCATGTGCATCTATACATAATAGTGCAGAATTGAGTCATACACCATTCCACTGTGATAGAGTATTGCCAGGTTAGTCCAAAGTTCCCCTCTGGAGACTTAAATAAATCCCTGTGTTTGGGGGAAAAAAAATAAAATCTATTTGGAATATTATTAAAATGCTTTCCTCTGCAAAGATATTTTGGAGGATATATTTGAGTTATATTTCCTCTAGAAATATGTCCTCATGGCCTTCTGCATTTGGAGCTAGACTGTAACATTTTTAGTGTGACCAATACATCGAAAGAGATGGTGCAGAAGGGACTTACATCTGTGGCAAGTCCCAAAGGGATTCAGCCTCCAAAGGCACAAAGGGCTGTATGCAACAGTGACAGTACCTGCTGGAAGACTGCAACATGTCCTCCCTCCCTCTAGCACTGGCATGAAACAGCTGGTGTGGTAAAAGGATGAGCAATGAACACAAGCCAGCCTGTCCCCTGCTGTGCTGTAGAGCATGGCTAGCTGCTTTCCCTCTTACCCCTGCAGTGAAGAGCAGGATGTTGTGCTACCATGGACTTCAACAGGAAGTTGAACTTCAGACACTGAATTGACAGCAATTGCCAGCTGGGAGGAATGACAGAGATGAGATGCTGCCGTACATCCTGCTGTATTCCTCAGGGGATACAATCAGAGGGTGAGCCACCATGCTCTTGGGAACTGGAGTGTTTGGAGTGAAAAAAAGTTGTGTATTTGATCAGAGCAAAAATGAAATCATTTTGAATCAAGTGTGAGAAATATACTGCCTCTGTAAACTCCTCTGTTAAAAAACTCAATAGTAATAAAAATAACAAAAAAAAAATTATAATGCATACAGACAATTAATATCTGGTCTGTCCTGAGGTGTCCATATCTCATGTTTTGGACACTGTTCCAGTGATTCTGCCACTCAAATGTGATAACCTGATAAGAAGGATTACCAAGGAATTTCAGGATTCTTATTTATTTGTATCATGGTAAGGGCAAGAGATTTGAGAACAGGGAACAGTCCCTGCAGCATAGAGTACAATCCTTACACTGAACAGTTTGTAGTCTCAGTGGGTGAAAGAATCAAGACTGGAGAAGGCTTTCATTTTGTCCATGAGAAACAGAGCCTCTGCCACAAAACTGGGGTTTCCTGATGTCTGTGGAGTTTAGATTGCTGCCTGGAGAGACACTGAAGTATGTTTTCAGTTTTGCAGGAAGCTCTCTAGCATGAAAAGCAATAAGAACTGTGTCACATGATTATCCTTGTTTCCATGAGTTGCTCAAGGATATAAGGCGCCAAGTTAGAAATCAAATTAGGATCTACCGGATGATTTAACAACAAGACTGAAAACTGCAGAAACCTGATTTCTTCTCTGGGGTTCAGCTAACACCTCTGTGACTATAAAATGCCTTATATAAACGTAGGGCCTCTGTGTTAGCTGTGTTGAGTACTGACTCCTGACTGGTTAGCCATGTCAGCATGGACATCAGCAAAGACAGCATTTCACTCCTCTTGCTGACTCTATCTGCAGTTCAAAGTGAGATGTGTAGCTGAGCTGCTAATGTGACACTCATCTGCCACAGTGACTTCAGCAGAGAGACTGAGATAAATGACAATCTGAGAGACAAGTGATACTGTGAAGAAATCAGTAGAAGTCCTGAGGAAAATCTTTCACACCTAAGATTAAGTGAAGTATTGTCTATGTCAACTGAACTGGAGCAATCAGGAAAAATCTGCAACAGAATGAAGAGAATTATTCTCCTATATTCAGAAGAAAAAAAAAATACATATAGGACAAAAAAGCCAATTGTAACATCTAAAAGCTGTAACAATTAGTTCTTGAATATATGACCTTTTGAAGTGCCACAAAAAGCTTTTTTTTTTTTTTTTTTTTTGATAGATATGTACTGCTTAATTGTACAGAAGTAATCATGTAAAGCTAAAAGATTGTACTAAAAATAACACATTCCTTTTCAAGTCCAACATCAATGTCTTATAAATTTGAGGTTCTCTATTTTCATAAAGGATCATGTGCATCCCAGCATCGTACACATGCCTAAAAATAGCTCTTATTTTGAGCTTGAAATCAATGAGGACACTACTCTCTAAACTAAGGAACAATTTGACCCAGTGAGCACAATAAAGTTGGTTTCAGTCTGGGATGTGAACTGTAGTCTGTGTGAAAATCTTCTTACAGAGCTTCAAACCACAGTACATCTGTTTCTCTCACCTAGCTTACATAGTTCCAAATGGCAAAGTATTAGCTAAAAACCAAACAAGATAACTTTTAATACATTATGCTTCCATGAAATAATAAAGCTAAATACTATTTTTAACAAATTGATATCTGGCTATTGACCTAATGTATGTGATAATGACTAAAATTTAAACAGAAAATATTAATTTTATGTCTTTGCATGCAAATATGTAAGAAGTCTACTGCATTGAAGATGGAGCTTTTGACGTGCAATTCAGAAAACATATTAATAATTACTTTGAATATAGCTGTACATACAGGAGGAATACCTCAGGATTAATACACATAGTCCCAAACACTACCCTTATTTTGATTTTTAAAATCTTCTCTTCCTTGACATATAAGTGATATATAATAAATAAAGAAACCAGAGGGAAAATCCTGGATTGCCTATGGGATTTCTTTTCAGCAATCCTTATGACTTTCAGAGGATCAAGGTTGTATCAATATGATCTTGAAATTTTCCCTGCAGTGGTTTTTTGCAGTTATAAGTGGAAAATGAATTGCAATGGATTTTATAGGAGCATGTGGGTTAAAACTGGCTGAAAGACTATAAACAAAAGATTATGAGAGTGACTAGGGGAAAAATATCTAGTAGGGTAATGAAGGATGCAGATTCTGGATTACTCCTATTTAACATCTTCATTAGCAATCTGGAAGAAAGAATAAACAGCATGTTAATGAAATGCAAAAATACTAAATTAGGAGGAGTCACATATACTAGCGAGGACAGAAACATAATGCAAAGGCACTAGGGAGAAATGTGGCAGGAAATAACAAAGCAAGCCACTACTCACAGAAAGCATACTAATATATTAAATGTGAATGAATGAGGGAAAATTCACAGAAGCAGAAATATTGGAAGAGATTCTGGGAGCAACATATTATAAATGCAGCACAATGTGACATGCTGGCAATAAAAGCCAATATATTCAGTGCCACATATGCAAAGACATAAAGTCATGGATCAAAGTGGCCGTACTTCTCTAAATGTTTCTCTGCTAACAGCAAATGGGATATTCTGTTATGAGAACACAAGAGTCTAGATAATGAAGAAGACTCCACAATTCAGAATAGCTATGCTCAGTTGAAATATGAAGTGATTTGGTTAGAAAAATTCTGCAAGAAAGAACAGGGGAGAAGTGATACATAAATTTATGGAAAGTCTCTGATGAGGATGAAGTAGAAGATGGGTTAATGGCAGAAGTAACTGGCTATACTCTGAAAAGTTTTTTTTTTTTAACTTATATTCAGATCAACCACATTTTCTTCTGTAATGAATGCTAGCAGATGACAAGCTGGAACATATCTTACAAAACAGAAATCATGCACACTTTCCTATTGATAAAATATAATTCCCCATCCATCACCTGCATATAAATCAAATGGAAGGAATCTATTGTGAAAACACTGGGACCAATACAGTTCCTCATGCTGTGTTAAATTTATACCTGGAATCAGCAGAAAATTTCTTGGTTCATTTGATTTTGGTTTTGTTTTGGTTGTTTTTAAAGGTAAGTAGGCCTCTCAGAAAGGAAGAGAAAGAGACAACAAAATTTATCCTCAATTTTCTGGTGAGTTTTTTTTAATGGGACCTAAGTCTGTATGTTGCATGAGTAGACATTGTCTTTTGAAATAGCAATATGTCCACTTTTTTTTTTTTTTTTGGCAAGATGGAGGGATGCAAAGAAAAAGAACAAAATACAAAAACCAACAATAAAACTGGTTGTGGCATTGATCTAATCCATCCTACCTTTGTGTTTTTGACACAGCATGCATTCTAAAACTATCATATTTTTCTACAGCTCACCCAGAATCTAGAAAAATTACAGCTGAGTATACTCTGTAAATTCATACAGTAAACAATACAATGACAATGAAATCTAAACTGAATAAAGGTCCTTGATCCTGGGAGTGATGCTGCCTCTACAAAAAGAGAGATTGACTAGATTAATATTCTTCAGTTCGTAAAATATGAGAAGGCATGGTTAACATTTTTTTAATGTACATTCATATAAATACACTCATTATTATGAACAATATGGAAGAGTGAATAATCACTTCTCATTCTCTTTCTTCTCACAATAAAAGTATGCAAGAGTAGAAAATGAAAAGATCAGCCAGCTGGTGTAAGCCAGAGAAAAGTGTTATTCTACAGTATGTGTAATTAAACTCCAGAACTCATTACCAGTGATGTAATGATTGTGCAAAGAGAGGTCAGAGAGATCATGAAAGATATGGATATGGAGGGGCACTGAGAGGAAAGTTCCACATGAAACTTCTTGTTCTGGAAGTCCCTAAACTTCAATTTACCAGGGCTATGCATTAAAACCTTAGGGGTCACTCTGTGCACACTCAGTGTCTTATGCTGTTGCATACGTGTTTCTACCCATTCCACCAGATATGCTATAGACCTTGCACTATTAAGTTGACCTGAGGAAGTATTTTTTAAATCTAAAAGTTATTATTAAGCAATAATAATCTCAATCAAAATTAAATACCCTGTGAAGGCACTTAAAAAAAACCCCAAACGTGCAATAGAGGGAAATTGTGAAAGCATACACACGCACACACACAACAAGGGTTGGGAAAATGGCAGAACTAGGAATTATGAACACTTTTTGGAGGAAGGGCAATGTTAATTGAGTACCATCTTACAAAATCCTGTTTTGCCATCAGGACCTGCAGTAGGGTGCAAACACTAACGTCTGAACAACTAAGAAACAGTTTTGTGTTTGAAAAATAACCTAAATGCCAAAGTACTTAAAAAATTTAGTCCTCAGGGACTTCTCTCCACAGCAGAAGTGTATAGGATATATTGTATAGGATTGTTAATAAAATGTTGTGGTTAATAAAACACTTTCAGGAGTTTTAAGGGCAATGTTTAGTGACATGTTTGTTCAGTACACACCAGGTAGAGTCCAGGGCTGAATCAAGCTTTATTAAAAAGGTAATGTGGAACTGGCTTGTAGCAAGCCTTAAGTGGTGGGAAGGGCCTTGCTTGTAAAAGCTAAAGTCCAGCAGATGCTCTTGGGTGTGCATGATTGCTTCTATAACTTGCTGTGGGTTTGCTAGATTTATGCATCTGTCTAGCTTCCTTAGGGTAGTGGGAAGGGAATGTGCCTCTCACACTGCATCAGTGAAAAAGCATGACATTATATCTAAGGAGTGATAGACCCACTTGCTCAGATCTTCTTTTCCTATCTCCAAAGCCCCACAGATATTGAAAGCTTTGTTAAAATTGTTAGGGTTTTTTTTAGTGGGTTAAATATATATTTTGGTTCTCTTTGCCAGGTGAGGAGAATAATTTTAGGTTTAGATGTTTTTACAAGGAAAGAAATAGAAGAGATCTAAAATATGTTAAAGACTAACTTTATGCACAACATATAGTGTATGGAAACTGATCCCAGAGGGAAGATTAGGAAAGATGTCATAACTTGCCGGCTCTATCTTATTATTAATAGGTTAGAGATATTACTGGGACATAAAACAGTTTATTTAATTATTAAAGCTATTGGATTGACAAGATTTTTGATGTAATGTATTTAATGCAGTGTAAAAATGTATTAATAAAATATCTGTTTTCCATGAGAGGGTGAAATTTTCTTCTTTTATCTGGATTCTGTTAACTCAGTTGAATTACTTTTTCATAATATTTTCATAATGTATTTAGCTAGAGACCTGTATAATTATATTTGTTACTCCTGTAAAGGTTGAAGAATAATATTTGGGAGAAGAATGTGTAGTAATTTTTTTTTCCAGCTTTACTGCAGCCTTTTGAGGAGCTATATCCCTTCCTGTACCTGTACAGGTGTTTCCTGAAGAATACTGGTCCTTGATCAGTGTATTTCAGACTGCAAGTATATGATAGTGCTCTATTTTTATAGGAGGACCCACTCAGTTTGATCCTCATCCCAGAAAAGCATCCTCATTAGCTCTGGTTGTGGGCTGGCACTCGTTGCAAAGATCTACTGATAGAGAAAAAAGACATAGTCAATAAAAAATGTGTATCGTGTTTGGGGAACAGAAGATGCTAATTCATATGTGTAAGTTCACCTATTAAGTAAATAAAACCAAATAATATTAACCATCTTTGATTATGAACAAAGGTATTTGTATCAAATTCCTTTCAAAAACTGATCAGCTTTAAAAATTCATTGAAAGTTTATTAAAATAAATTGTCCAACATGGACATGCTTTTCATGGTAAGACATATCAGCTTGGTATTTTTCTACAGTTTTGTGTCTTAAAATCATTGCCTTTGTCTCCTTTCCAGTTCTTCTGCTCCAAATGACTGATTCCCCTTTCTGGGCTTCATCTGAAGCCAAGAACCAGCTCCAGCTGGTTCCTCTGGAAGAGGAGGTGAGATATGATGGTGCTTGTCTTCACAGGGGCAATGCAAGCTTGGCAGCTTGGCAGTTTATGGTGCTGGGAGTGGAGAACTAGGATAACTTTTCTGCTTTCTGAGCCTGAACTGTCCTGTAGTATCTACCCTGTTCATGGTTGGTAGACAGTTTCACCACATGACTGACAAAAAAGAAGCTCTGTAATAATTATTTTTTTCTCTGTGGCTGAGATTGCTGCAACACACAGGCTCCTTGGCTTAAGCCAAATTGATAATACTGCAATAACAAATGTTTTGCAGTTACCAGTGGTGTTAATATTTTTCTGTATTCAATTTGGGCCAACAAGTTTTGGCACCAGCCATGAGCTGAAGATCATAGTAGGTTCTGATTTCTCAGCTCCCTGAAATGTTAAACAATTCTGCCAAATATAGATAAATGTTTCTTTATTGCATCCCCATGTCCTTTTCCACTCAAGTAAGGAGCAGGAGATGGGCACATTTACATACTCTGTATTTGTCACTGGGTTGTGATTATTGCAGTAGAATATACTATTTTAACCATAACAGCAGCCACCACATTTAATATAATGAATGTATCAGCAATAACTGGAGTAAATATATGCTAAGCTTAACAGGTTAATGGAAAGATAAAACACCCTGGGAATTAACAGCAGAGGAAAGAAGACCAAATTCTTGTTGTATTAGCAGCATGTTGATTTTTCTTCTGGCACTTAATGTTTTGCTATGATTTCTTGGCGTTCGTGCACCTCCCCAGAGTATCCCATGTCCAGTGTTTGGTACTTGCCAGGTAAGATCCAAATGATGGTGAAGTGTGACTACTTTTATGTGGATGCATAGGCCTTTTAAGCTGTCAGTATAATTATCATATTTATTTAAGACATTTCAACCTGGTTGAGAAAGTTACATAATATAATATAATTCTTACTTACCGTGGTGGTTTTTTTTTTTTTTTTTTTTACATTGCCATGGTTGTGTAGACATATGTCCATGATAACCCCATGTTTTGTGCTTTGTGCTGAAACTGAATTTGTATATTAAGCTTTACACTAGCAGAAGACTCAAGAGTTCATTTTTTAAGGCTCAATACAGTAGTTGGGCTTTATTTTTTTCCCTTTGATAAACACATATCCAGTACCCTTTACCGTCCTTGGGAATTATGCATAGCTGTGAATGGGAGGACTGATAAGAACAAGTATTAGAAACACATTATCTTGAAGTTTTGCATATGTTTTGGAAATTTGTACTCTACTGCACATATGAAATAATGGATTTGTTTTAGATAGCATATCAACAAAAATAAAGTAGTCCATAGATAAAGAATTAATAATTTTCAACCATTTTAGTTTGTCTGAAGCGATGACATGAGAATATCTCTGAATTTTTAAACTCCCCCTGCCAGGCAGTAGACACACTAAAGTGTTCAGATAACAGCTTCCTATAGCTACATGTTGTAAGTGTATAAATAAAGAAACACCACTGTGTTTCTATTCCATTGCTGGAATAGAAATATATAATATTGATAAATCGTATGTACATTACTAATCTGCAGGAAAATTATTCTACCAGTTACCAATCATCAGAACTGTAACAAAACATAAATCACTCTTCTGAATTATAGCTAAGCATGTGCAGTATTTATTGAGATTTAGTCAAAATTTTGCAAAATTTAGTTCAAAAAGCTATCTGTTCGAGATGATCAGGATCGTTATTTCATGACAGCTGACTGAGTCTGCAAAAGACTCAATTTAGGCTCATTTAGAGGACAGTCTGAAACAGATATTGCACTGGCTTCAGAAGATTCAAGCAGATACTTTAAAATTAGCACATCTGAGCACTGACTAGGGTATCATATTTCCTCTAAAAAGAAATTAAATATTTTAACTCTATTAAGTGATGTAACTCCATTGCAATCTATTTCCTGTTTTGCATATATAGTTTAATAAAATGTAATAGAGTGCATACATACAGTTAAAGACACTGACATGGTTTTTAAAATATTATACTGAATTAAACAATATTAGATTATAACAAGAAGTTTAGTTTACCATCTTGCATAGGAATTGCTATATGAGTAGTCATATGATGCTATGAAATATCAAAGGACATAAGAATTCATTCTGGTGTGTGTGCACATGAAATAAGCTTCCTTGTTATATACACCTAGAGTGCATAGAAAAAAAAAATTATCCCTCCAGAAAAAAAATTGCTTTTCTTTCACTTGTAGAAATTTGGAGTTCAGTTTACAAATACATAATTTTCCAGAAGATAATGTATATATCCTCTGTTTCTAATGCTCTAGTATTTCTAAAGGCAGTCATTAGCAAGACAGAGAGACAACTTCTGTTTGTTAATGTAAATCAGGTAAATGTCATGCTTATCCTTTTTGAATAATAAATAGGTAACATCCTCTTTAACAAATCAGTTTACCAAATCCTTTTTTCTAGCAGGAAAAAGCATCTTTCAGTGGTTTGATTACAAATTACTTATATATTAGAGTACAGTCTTCAAATAAGTATGCAGAAAGTAGAAACTAGAAGATCTTTAAGGTCCCTTCCAATCCAAACAATTCTGTGATCTATTCTATGATCGATCTAAATACATGATGAAATTGTCAAATACATAATCCAAAAGTTGTTTGGTTTTTTATTATTCCAAAGAGGCAAAAGAAAAAAAGGAAATAGCTACTCATGCACAAACTCCCCAAACTCCTGTTTTTCTGATGGAGACTGAGGTATCTGAAATATAACCATGTTATAATAATATAATAATATAATTAAGTTATTAAATGAAAGTACAATATAGAGGATCTGCACTAAAAAGAAACGCAGAAAAATAAAAATATGGAGATAAAAGGAGACATCAACATAGGCTATTAATAGTGGTATTTAATTAATTTTGATACTTGCTGAACCTCAGATCTCACAAATAATTCTGTCAGTAAATGTAACATGGAGTCCTGTAAGCTGACAGACAGTTTTTCCTGGCTCCAATTATTCCTGTGAATATGCATAAACTGGGTGAGGAGGACTCAAACTCAACTGAAATCAGTAAGAAGATGCTTGGTGACAGCAAAACTACTACATGGAAAGAGAATTAGAAAATCTTCCATATGAGATAGTTAATATCATAAACATGAAGAAGAGCAGATTGAACTATCTGAGGCACAACTCTGTAGAGAACTCAAACTCTTTAGAGATAACTTCCAATGGTGGGATCCTTAAAGGATAACTTTCAGCTCCTAACACCAAATCCATTTGACAGAAAGTGGCACTACAAGATATCACATGATAGCATCTGATGTATTACAATAGGAATTGAATTGAATGGTGATTAATTAATTACAAGCATAACAGATGATAGCAATATCTTTAATCAGAAATGATTGCATTATACCAAGATCAAATAACATAGTAGATATGTATTTGAATAAATAATACCAGCTAACACGCACCATTTAATTTATCTGCTGGATAGAACAACACAAAGTGGCTGACAAAGTATCCTTTCCTTTTTTTTTATTTTCCCCAGAGAAAGAAGATAAAAATGGATAAATATTAAAGGGGCATAAGCTGAACATCTGAATTTCATCATAGCCATGCTTTTCCCCAGTTACCCTTATCTTTTGCAAGTTATGTTAGGGTATTAAGCTCTCTTTATAAGACTGAAGATTATTTTTTTGGTTTTAAGTTGAAATAAAAATTGCTTTCGTGCAATTTGAACAGACAAAGCCAACTTTTTTTTGAAAACCTGTCTTTTACTAAAATTTGGAATATGATAAATACAGGAACTCATCTTTATAACTGCAATTTTCACAGGAGAAGAAAACCCCAAGTGGAGGAATTTAGAGTTTGCAGGTTTTTAAAGATAATTAATCAATATTTACTTGGGGGTTTGTTGCATTCCTTTCCCCTACACGGATGTAAATCATTTGGTTGGAAAATCATAAAACAATGTAAAATTTCTGGTTTAGGTCATTCTCAGTACCTTACAATCGTAGATGTTTGCTTATCTTAACAGTTCAGCCTAATTATTTACTTTGGTGCAGGACTTCTTCTAGATCTTTGCCCCAGATGCTATTTATAAGAAATTATGATGACTTCCAGCCAGTAAAAATTTCAGAACAGCAGGGCTGAGGAAATCCTTAATCTTCCTAATTCATCTTTTCTTGAAAAATTCTAGATAATTACATACAAAAGGCATTTTAAACCCATAAAGATTTGGTCTTTAAAGTATTTAAACAGGCTCAAATTGCACATTTCAGGAGAAACACCTAAAACCACTTTTGAAAAATTTAGGTCAGTATATAATGAACCCCAATTTACCCAAGAGTATCAAATTTGAGCTGTGTAATGTTAGACACACGCCTTGACAGTTTGGCTACATTCAGTGGCAGTTTGAACTTTCGAATGCATGCCTGTGAAAATAGAAGGGGAAATAAACTACTGAAAATCACAGGCGACTTTCTTTCACTTATTTTTTTTTTTTTTTTTTTTTTTAAATATATTTTTGTTCATCTACAGCAAAAAGCTTTAACCAAATATATTTATAGTAAATTTTGTGATCCTGGTACTTTCATGCCAAAGTACAAACTTGTCATATTACCCTCCTAGTGTGAAACTGTAACTGAGAAACTAAAGAGTGGGGTACTTCTCTGCTCATGTTTCTGTTTAGAATTCACAGTGTAAAGTGTAAAAGCAAAAAAAAAATACGAACAAATTCTCTGTCAGCCTCTGGAGACAAATTCACTGTTTCTTTGACTGGAGGAGTGTTACAGCATTGGTTTGTCCTTTTGCCACCCCCAAAACTCAGAGGCTTTGGGAATTGTCATGGCTGAAAGACAGAGATCATCAAAAGTGGCTTTGGTTTGACAGTCTACCTATTCAGCTATCTTACTCTTGACCATGCCTCGAGTGCATACTCCTTGCATATAGTTAGAAAAACCTGACAGTTTAAATTCTTATTTTAATCTTACTTGGGATTTTTTATGAAGACCTAAGGCATTGCCGCCAACTTGGTCTAATAGGCATATTGCTAATCTGAGTCTGAGAGACGTAATTTCTACTTTTTCCTCTGCCACATGATGGGAAAATTTTATGTTTCAGATCCTGTTTTTGCAGAATTGGTGGCAGTGAAACTTATTTATTCCTCAAACAACTGCAAATTTATAAGTAAGTGTAGAAGAATATGTTCTGTGACTAGAATAGAATGTGTTTCCTATGGATATCTGTATTTGAGTGGGATTTAGTTTTGTCTAACAAGAATCAAATGCCAAAAGACGTTTTATTTTGCTTTAGATGCTGTTATAACATCTCTCCCAAGTGCAAATCAAAGCAGGGTTGAATTCATATTTTATCTTTTCCTTAACGTGGGCACCAAGAACCTCTCTCCACTATGTAATTTCTCAATATCTACACCTTCAGTAGAAGTGATCATCCATGGCACATCTTCCCCTCAGGAAAAAACTCTGTAAATATGGCTAACTAATTAAAAATCTTCTGGAAGGACTCACATAAACATATGCACTTGGTGTAGGATCACGGAAGTCTCAATTCTGTAAGGAATTGGGCAAAAAAATGCAGAGAAAACACCATCCCTGACACGTAGCCATTGAGCTTAAGATACAGAATAGCCACACAAACCAGATCATACCATTTTACGGTAAATTTAAAGTTGGCATTCATTGCCTTAACAAAAAGAACCCATAATTTCCAGTCCACTTTAAATACATGCATTACACTTCTGTGTCAGTGTAACACATTTCAGCCATCTTTCTTTCTTGACATCCTTATTCCTTTAGAAAGAAAGCCTTTTATAATTCAGGTGCTCTCCAAAAAAATGTCCTCTGAACCTGAAGTTTGATGTGTGGTCATAGATCATCTGATAGGCTTCCAAACTCAGCAGCCACAGTAAGAAAAATTTCTCTGGTAAAATGCTTTAGTTAAAATATAATGGGGCTAATTTAGGTCATACATACTGGCATCACCCAGGGAAGGGTAAGGAGTCACCTCCTGCATTAGATGAGCTGTCTCTTCAGTAGTTCCAGTCCTGGTGGACAGCAGTGACCTCTGGCTATTTGCACTGGCACTATGCTGATAGCGTAACTGAAGTGGGTTCTGATTTACTGACAGCTCATCTTTACATGGCCCTTATATGCTCCTGAAACACTCCCCACAGAATTTACTTTTCCAGTGAGTTTATATATATACTCCCCCATATATGTGAAAGTATATTTTGTATCACAAATATGCACATGTATTTTACTTGCAGAAAGCAGTTGTCTTCAGTGATCAACCATTTCCCCCAGAAACCTGACAGGAAGTCCTCTTAGGACCTGACTTCAGATATGATGCAGAAGACTGTTTAATACATATCGGAGGATTCTCCTTTGGCATGGATCATAATACTGACTTCTTGACTTAAACCAACTATAATAGGAATTACTAGATGTAAAACGGCCCACTCTGTGTTCAGACTGTGCCCAGGAAAAGTGCATTCTTTAATTATAAATATATTATATTACCAGAATCCTCATGTAAGCTTCATCACAATGTTCTTAAAAAAGAACACTGAACTCTGTGTAAATTACACAATAAAATCAATTCAGTGATATGGTTGACTCATCCAGACCAAAAATCAATAGGTTAATGAGTTTTAAAACAAGCAGAATAACATACAGCTTTCTATAATATTGATAGTCTGAAGATCTGTTAAAGTATTTTCACAATTTCAGTTCTACTACTAATTTAGCTTACAACTCTCTCTATAAACTCTTTCAGAAAGCTGATCAAAGTAAATTCAAAAACCACCACTACTAAATAGAAAAATACTCTGTGTTGCCAAGTTTCTGGGAAAAACAGAGGTAAATGATAGCCAAAGGAATTGGATATTTTTCTTCTAGTTACCAAAGCATATTTTAAAACTGCCCTGTGCTACTAATTTCCGCTTGAAATACTTTCTTTTGTAACTAGATCTTAGAATCCTTTAGCTTTGTCAATCACTTAGGCTTCAAGTTTAAATATGCAAGAACACAGAGCACAACAAAAGAACACGCTAATCTTACTCTGTCAAAAGCAGATCCTCCTTCTTATTCCCCAAGGCCTGGCAAAACAGAGCTGGTCTAAAACATTAAATACAGTGAAGCAAGCATACATATTTTCTTATCTCTTGCTAAAATACAGGCCTGATATGTAAGAATTTTTTTTTTCACACAATTTTTTCTTTCCCACAGTTTTAGCTGTTTGCAAAAAGCCCCAAGTAAACACATGGGGCTTAAAACTACAAGGACAAATTTTCAGAGTTTTCAATGCAACTCCTAATTTTACTGGAGTGGGTAGACCCGCCTGCCATTCTGCTGCACACTTGGCTGGTAATCTGTACATTGCACAGTCTTACAGAAATCTATGAAATAGTGTGCTCAGTTGTGAATCTAATCATGTCCTCCCCTTGGTAAAATCTCCTTCAATAAATTGAGGACCTTTGGACTTTCAGCCCCTTGGGTCACTTGTAAGTATAGTCACATAAACAACTGTAGATAGAACATGGAATGTCTTTTTAAAGCCAAACCATTTTCCTGTTAAATACTGTACACAATACATCTTTTTAAAGATGCTTTTTCTTTTATATATTTACTCCAGTAAAGTGTAGCCTTGAACATTGTGGCCTGCCGGACAAATTTCCTGGGAAGTGTAAATGAAGAACTGGAGTTCTTAAAAACCTATTATCTGCAAAGAGACACAAGGATAAATAAAAAACTCATCATTACAGCTGAAGCTCTGTAAGTCAGTTGTTTTTTAATTGTACTTTCAGTGTACCAGCTTAACAATGTTTGGGGTTTTTTTGTTTTATAATTATAATTACTTTTTTAAGGACACAACTCTGGGCTTACACACCCAGGAAAATAATTCTTCCATTCTCCCGAGATGGAGGTGTAAACATATAGTATAATGGATGAGTAATGATAGTAAGATGATTTTGCTGGTTTTCTTCAGGGAAAAAAAAAAAAAAAATTAAAAAAAAAAGAAAAAAAAAAAAAAAAGAAAACCAAAAGAGTGTGAAACCATGGCAGAAAAACTATCTGGTAGCTCATTCTTCAAAATGGAGTTTGCTAGGTTTAAAAAAGATCTTTCTGCACTGGCAACCAAATTAACAGTCCTGTCTTGAAGTCCTATTTTGCATGATCTATCATGAAAATGCTTCTGATGCAGAATTTCTTCAGGATTAATAAGACTCATTTTTTTCCTTTATCTGTTACAAAAGAGTAACATCAGGCCTCAAGAGTGGTGTGTTATCATAAACTATATTGCACAGATAGCTCAGTGTAAAAGAACAAACCAGTCTTCTAAATTAGCCACTCAAGGATTTTCTGAGGGGCTTGTATCAGAAGTAAGGATGATACGGAAAGAAATAGGTGGACTTATTTGTAACAGTGGGTTTTGCCACAATGACTTATGTAGGTATATGCATATGCAGCAAAACAGATGCATTTGTGCACACACCTAAATAGGCACAAAGGTCTGAGGAGTGTTTTCTCGCTTTTTATAAAGTTGCTTCTCAGCAGAAAGCAAAATGAATCAGTAATTTCTGCTATTGCTCTCTGTGAATGAATTCTTCTCTGCTTTCCTCTCTTCTTGCCTGAAGTATTTGGTGCTGTCATTTCAATACCCAGGTGGTTACATCTATTTCTAATGACTATATCATCAGAAATTACAAAAAAATTTTTGCCTGAGACATAATGTTTGAGTGATTGTCACATCAAATTCCAGTTATTATTCAAGTACATCACCAATTCTACTCCAAAATAACTCAGAACTGAAAGAGTGTAGTGTCAATATTTTTTTTTTTTTGATTGGTTGAAGAAGATAGGGGGAAAGAGAATACATCAAGCTACAGACAGAATACTACTTTTTTCACAAAACATCTGATGATACACAGATGTTCTCCCAGTTTGTGCATCTTTTTTGATGAAAATGAAAGCAAAGGTTTTAAATTCTTTTTCCCAATGCATATCGCTGAAAATCTGATGGTGGCGTTGAAATCCTTACTGGTGAGAATAAAGACTGAAAAAAAAGGTCAAAATTTAATTAGTAAGAGCAAAAATCTTCTTTTAAATTTACCAACCAAGACATCAAGGAACAAATGTTTAAGTGCCTAAGATTTTTTTGGGAAAAAAATTCAAACACAATTTCTTGCAGATTTTGTCTTATTGGAGATTATTCAATTTTCTACCAGAAAAATAAGTAACACAGGTTGTTTTGTTATTGGATAGTCCAGGTGATTAGTTTACACCTGCAAACTAATAAGAGTTGTGGGACTATGGAATAAACTGTGTTTAATATATAAGGAATAAAAATATCTAAAATTCAAATATTCTTAGAACATCTGGTTTATCAACCTTGGTTCAGGACTCCAGTCAAAATTCCTTGAAAGAAGAAAAATTAATACCACAACAGATTAAGAGTGTTACTTTCCTCTGGTCTGGAATCTCCTGCCAAACTGAGGCCTGAGCCTTTTTCCTTTGATGGTGTTCATGGGTGAATGCATGAGGTGGACATAAACAATCCAACAGATTCTCAGCATACGTGCTACAGATTTGTGAACCAAGTATATTTGTCTAGAGGCAAATTAAAATTCTGCTGAAGTCTCTAAGATCAAGTGAGTAAGCTCTGAAATAACCTGGGGAATTCAAGATAAAACAAACTACAGTCCTCAGGCTGTGTTCTGTACATCATTTGATAGTGGTCTGAGGAGAATTCATGGGTCAAACGGCAGTCTCCTCTCCTTGCTCCTGGTTCTCTGAAGGGAAGAAGTAGTGAGAGAATCAGGTGACAAAGAAGATGTAGAGGATGCAGCAGAAGAACAGAACAGATGGGCGTGGGAGACAAAATGCGGCACAAAAGTGACAGCACAATCATTGCATCCTAGACAACTAAAAATACACAAATACATTTGTATTTGTTTCCCTTGCTGCAGTTGCCAGAAAGATGTCACATAATCACATGCAAAAGGTGAGGTGGCACATGCAAAGAGAAGTCATGATGAGTGAGATGCATCAGCCGCTTTCTTCTTTAAATGATGCTCCAACCTCTGAAAGCCAGAAGGCCTGTGGCTTTGAAATTTTGTGACTCCATACAGGAAAGGAATTGTTCCAATTATTTTGTGACATCTCAAGACTAGCAGAATTGCCTTGGACAAGCTCAGCTGTCATAACAGACATATGAAAAAAAGAATAATTTCTAAGATGTGAGCTATTTAAGGTCTTCAAGATGAAATCTTGCACATCAGGAATTGTAAAGTAACAAATAAAAAGTTTTAGCTTGTGAACAGAATCATTGCAAATGACAAAAATTAATGCTTCTTTATAGCTACATGAATAGTTTATGTAAAACAACTCAGATGTAAATTGCTTTATTCAGTGGTTTAAAAAGTCATCAGATATGTTGGGAATGCACCAGTGCTTTCTCTCAATCCTCAGCTATACCTCATATTGACTAAATACGCAGTCTGAAAAGTGCCACGACTTCAGGATGCTCTGAAAGAAATATATTTTCTTCTCATTCCTCTATAAATAGAGTAGACTAGCCCACCATAGAAAGAACTGAGTGTATAGCTGGAGTAAATTTACGTTAGCTGAAATTAATCAAAGACTTCACCCTTGGTTTGCTGAGAATGAAGAAGGCTTCTGTGTTTTGTATTCTCCCTGAACCAGCTCAAAACATTTTCCTAGTTAGTATGTTGTACTGGCTGCCTGGAGTTCTCTGTTTGGGATCAAAAGTTTTTTGCCCTTGGTCTACCTTTCCTTTATTTTTAAAGAAAAAAATAAGGGCACTGACAGGAGCAGTGAAAAAATCCATCATAATGTAATGGTAGTTTTATTATAGCTGAGGTGTTTTAAGGACACAAACAAGATAAGCTCCACAGAAAGAGATAGCATCTTTTACTGGATCAACAAATACAGCTGGAAGAGTGTACAGATCTGGAGACATGAGTGCCCTCCTGCAAGTTTACAATGAAAACAGCCAGTTGGTCTGAAATATTTACTTACAAATTGACTCAACATATTGAAAACTATTAAATTTTAGAAAGTTTGAATTTTAACAAAAGAATTATATCTTTTATAAAAATAAAGAAAATATTCTGGATACCTTGAGAGCAAAAATATACATAATTTTAACTAATTTAAATAAGTTTGAGACTGTTAGTTTTACTGTGTTTAGATATTTTTTGATTTCTAATGTTTCACTCTACAGATTTAAGCTGCCTCATTTAACTGAAGCATATTGGGTTACTTTTCAGCTACAATA
Source organism: Sitta carolinensis (assembly GCA_032173965.1). Taxonomy (NCBI): domain Eukaryota; kingdom Metazoa; phylum Chordata; class Aves; order Passeriformes; family Sittidae; genus Sitta; species Sitta carolinensis. Next base: position 99,465,239 of record CM063284.1, on the reverse strand, counting down.
TGGCTGAAATTAAAGGGACATGTGTTAGTCTATAGCTTTTGTCATGGAAAACTTTCTAGCCCAAATATGTTTCATGAGAAGAAGATCTTATCCTATGGCTTTCTTATCATATCACACATTTTGGACTGCTATACGCTGCTTTCTTTTGGTGTCAGACTAATCAGTATTTATTTCATTTTCCTTAGCTGTCAATATCACAGCCAATTCTTAGGAAAATATATGTTTTTCAATGGTTATTATTTACCCAGATCGTGGTAATATCATATCCAGATCTTCAGCCAGGATGGAGTTGGTTTTCTTGCAGAACCCATGAAGGGCAGAGAGGCTGAAGCCGTGTGGGTTTTCTGGGTTGTTGATCTGTACAGCCTCACTTCACTACTAAGGAGAGGAAGTAAAGGGTTCTTCTTCCAAGAAGAAGGTGGGGTTGGCTCACAGTTGGAGAAGAAAGTGTGGAACACAGAGGGTCTGTCCACCACTAAGTTTCATTGATCAGGGCTGGTGAACATTTTTGCTTGTAAAATCACCCTCTTTTATACACTTTTCTTGCCAATATTGTTGCATCTGCTATTTGTTTTTCTTATCTCATTGCTGTTTCCAGGAAACTGTTCTTATGTCAACCTGTGATGTCTGCCTTTGGAGTCTCCCACTGAGACTTGGGGAGGGCAGGAGTGGCCTGTGGTCTGAATTGCTGCTCCCAAACCAGGACAGACTTCATTGGAGCCTGACACGGGGCTGTGTTTCCACCCCTGGTGCGGCTGGCTCTGGGTGTACTGCACATCCCTCCTGGTGAAACCACAACACATCTAAAAATGGGTCAGACACAATATAAATGCAGAAGATTTCATCTGCTCTCAAGAGGCAGCAAGCAATTGCAGCCCAGTAAAAGTGATTTTTGCCATGACTGCAAGCAACTTTAGCAAAAAGTTGCAGTCCTTTTGTTGCCTTGCTCTTAGGGCTCATCTAGGTTTGCTGAGGTTGCAGCTGGGTTCAGTCTGGTTTGACAGCTGCCCAAAGGGGTAGTACCTGCAAGCTCTCCACTTTTAGCTTTTCTTATGACCCCCAGTGGCACTGTCCTGACCTAGGCAGGTGACACACAGCAGCCCAGGTGAAGAGCTGAGGCTGGGGGAGACCTTTGTGCCACACTGTGGCTTTAGATGAGAGCCCCTGAGAGGGACACAAGGGCTATGAGGAAAAAATAACCAGACAAAAGTATCCCTAAGTGGAAGATCAAAGGGAAAAAAATCCCTGTCATGATCTTCATACTGCTTCCAGCAAAGACCTCAGGTGCTTATAGCTATCCTCTCCTATTCTTCCTCACTTTCTCTAGGAAGACTGAAACCATCACCCTTGGAATGGGAAGGGATACAAGGATGTGCTCCACACCACAAAAATAAATTCTAGGAAAGGTGAGGTTTTGTTGGTTTTGTTTGTTTCTGGGGGTTTTTTTTGGTAGCATTTTGTTTGTATGGGTTTTTTTCCTTTTTCTCCTTTTTTTTTTTTTCTTTTTTTTTTTTTTTTTGTGTGTGCTCAGCAATATAAATAGTATTATTAGAATCTTCTGTTTCAATTAAATAAGCCATGTTGTTAAGTCTGCTAAAACAGATTGTTCTCATTGCACACTAACATTTTAGCCTATGTATGTTTTATTGCTCCCTTTTGCACACAGCAAGAGTTTGAGCCTAAAAAAAGAAAAGCAGATTCAAATATAAAATATAACAAAATGCTGCTTTTGCTTTCTGCATTAATGGAAAATAATTCCTAGATTTATCCAAGTAGATCTTTGAAGAGGAGAAGGTAAAAAAAGGTTCCTCAATAGGACTTAAGAGCTAAATATTGTTGTGGAAGATCTGTGGGCTGGGCTTTTATTTGGCCTTTCACCAGATACCAGCTGCACCTCAGTTTTCTGGGCATATGACTGTAACACATATGAATGTTTCAGTACTCAGCCTTTTAGGTACAATCCAGCACATTTTTTTTTTTATAAAGATAAGAATAACAGTCAGCCTTGTAATGGGGATGAAGTAAATGCATGCTATTCTGTTTTGTTGGGGATTTTTCAGTTCAAGAAAGATTTTTCCATTCCATTCTATTTTCAATAGCTATGGTAGAGAAGAAACTTATAGAAAAAAATTAAAATATAAAAAGAATTAAATAATGAAGGAATTATTAAGAATGCAGTAAAGTATCATCTTGCACACTCCCAAAATGTGAGGACAGTCTTGATTTTTGTGTATGGTATTTTAATGTGTTTAAAGGCAAATACTTGCAGACTGTGCTGACAAGCTGGGAAATTTTAGCCTGGCAAGCAACAACTTTGAAATGAATTTGAATGTTCACAGTGGATAATGAGCTAAATGTGACTTCCTAAAAGAGAGAGAGTAAGAAGTATAAAGAGGGAAATCTTATTTAAAATTAGGGGGCAATATGATCTTACTATAGGTGCAAGCACCCATATGGAATGCAGTACCCTTGGTTGTAGTTGAAATTGGAGAAAGTTATTAGAAAATTCAGGAGAATGATTAAAAGATTTGGAAACAGGCCCCCTTGAGGGTTTTAATCTGTTTATCAAAGACATAAAAGGGATAAATTTAAGCAGGATGATGTACATTCTTGCGTGTGTGGGTGAATGACTGTCGTACATCCTGGAAGTATCTCCTGGCAAACAAAACTTTGATCAAGGGATCTCTAATATAGTAGACAAAAGTGTAACAAAATTCAGTGGCTGGAAGATGAAGCAAAACAAATTTAGAGTGATAGAACAGGCTCCAATCTTTAACAGTGAAGATAATTAACTAGTGAGTACTATGATGAAATTGTGGTTGGTTTTCTGTGGAAATTTTAATTAAGGCTCAGCATAATTTTCTCTCCACATTCTTTTAAGTCTGCAGGAATTACTTCTAGAAATCCTATAACATTTGTTATTTGACATGTCAACTTAGATGATGATAATATCTTTTTTCTGGTTTTGCCATCTATTCTGAATAATCTTTTATCTCATGTTCTCATTTTTTGCTATACAAATATTTTATTTTAGCCTTTGTCTTCTAAACACCTTGTCCCTGGACATCGCCCCTTCTTTCTGTCTGCTGGCCTTCACTCTCTTCTCTTGGGGCTTCACATTACAGAACCCTGTTCACATAAGCATTTTGATTCTTTGGCTCACTAACTGAATGAAAGCAAGTCAGTAGATTCAAACTATAAGAAGCCAATACTATTTCACCAGAAATATTACCTCCCCAAAGAGCTAATGGCTATCTTGGCTACTTACATATTAGGGACCTGAGAGTAGGCTAGAAGTGATTAGAAAAATTATTTCCATGAGTAAAGATTTTATGGCTTTGATTTTATGAATTGCCATGTTATTATACCAGGAATCTGTCTCTGGAACCTCTGTCTAAGACAGAAATATGACAGAAATAATAAGACATAAAAAATGTCAATGAATTAGTATTTTTTGATTTAGCACTCTTAGAATGGTCTTGTTTTAAAAAGAAAGTAAACCTTTACTGCAGCAGAAATGCTGCTCTAAGTTTTCTGAACAGTAAGTGGATGAAGATCCAAATTAGGTTTTCACTGTGTCAGGTGCAATAGTAGAAACCAAACAAAAGCATTGCATAGCCTTAGGTCTGACAGTCTGTTAAGTGAATTTGTATGCACACAAGAAGAAGTGTCTTTTTGAAACATGAAGATGCCCAAGAGAGAGACTCTGGAAAGGTTTTACAGCCATTTAATAGTTCAAGACATTATTTGTTCAATAACAAAAGAAAAAGGCTTAGAGAGCAATCAGATTTTCATGGACAAAAGCTAGGCTCTTTTCCTGAGGGGAGAAAGGATCATAGGCAGAGATTTTTGTGTGTGTCAGGAAGAGATGTGAAAAAAGGGGTTGACAGCTGGAGAAGCAAGAGAAGAGCTGCTCATTCTATCTCATCTATTTTGTATGCTTTTATACTCCATTTTATCTGAGTGTGATTTCTAGCTCTTTCCTCCTCTCTTTAATGAATGTTTCATTATCTTTTTACACTCCTCTTAGCACAAAACAATAATTCTTCAGGTTCCTACTCAGTGCTTTTTCTGTCCCGCTGTCCTATACCCCTCTCAATACTGAACCACAACAGCTCCCTAATTTTCTAATAAGGATGCAAGTGTATTCTCATATTGGTCACTTTTGTGTCCACGTGACTGCTGTGGTCTCCCCTGTACTCCACGTGTTTTACCAGCTGTGCAGAAGCTAGTGAAAGCTGATTACAAACATGAACATCCACTCCTGTGCCCTGAAGGAAATGGTATTTGTCAGGAATAAAACTAGCTAAGTGTTCCCCTAGTAGCATAAACACTGCCTCCAACTCCCAAAGGACTTAAAACATACTAGGTTCTCCAGTTTGGTTCTCTCATTTTGTTTTTTTTTTTTTTTTGTTTTTTTTTTTTGTCTCATTCTCTCTCTTTTGTTTTGTTTCTACTCTTCAAAAGTGAATATGAGATCGATCTGAAGACATGCCCATGTGGTAATTTTGTGGCCAGAGCTGGTTTTTGTGAAAACCGACAGCTCCAAGAATTATAGCAGTGCCAGTAGAAGAGGACAGATACTAATATACAAGCTACCTTGAAGTTTAACTATTTGTTCCACCTTAGAGTACTACTGTTTTTGAAGAAAACTGAAGGGACAAAATGATGAAACAGTACTAGTTTCAAATGAGACAAAGCAACCTTCTTTATCTATTCAGCCACGAGGTTGTAAAAGGGCTAAAAGATGTCCCTTATTTACTTATGTCCCCTATGACTGCGAAAAAAAATCCCATAATCCTAAGCAGAACAGCGAGCCTCCCCTGAAAAGAACATATATCTAACTGTAGCAATGCTTACTTTATGTTTTTAGCAGTTTAGTCCATTCAGGAGTTGGCTTAAGCCAAATGATTGAACTGAATCTAAGCTGCTGCCCTGGAGTTGCTGTATACCAGCAAAATCTTCTGAGTATAAACAAACAATTTTTTTGCATGTGGGAGGATGATGGAACCAAAAGCATAGTTTACTTTTGACATGGATTGGGATGATACTTGTGGCATAATGTTTTGTTGGCCTGGAAAAAAGTTCTGAGCATCGGCCTCTTAAATGTCACAGAGTTTTTGTCAGAAAGATTTTTATTAGGAAATGTCAAAGCAAATATCTAGGCATGGGATGGCTCAAAGCTGCCTGTCATGCATACAATATTGATGGATTCTTGGCTATGTCTTTTGTTAAGTAAATGAGAATACTGGCTTCATGAATTCTGGTTACATGTCTAAATGCAAAAGCTGCCCACGCAAAACCTGTGTTGGAACTTTCTAAGCTGACATGGTCGATGGAAGTGAGAAGTTCTGATTCAAAATAAAGAATCAGGACATCTGTTTCAAGCTTCGTGCTTTTGGGGGAAAATGATGGAGGGAGAACACATTACTTTAATGTGATAAATACTGATCAATTTATTTCAAACTTTACTTTCATGATAAAGATACAAAGTGAAGATACTAAAATATTTGCCACTTCTTCACAAATGCAAATATAGATGTATCTTAACCCTTTCTTTCAAACTTAAAGTTTAACATTCATCAGTATGTTTCAGGCATTCAAAAGAGAACCTGGAAATGAGAAGAAACAATTATACTGGAAGGTTGTATTGAGAGTGTATAGTTGGGACAACATGACCATTGTATTTCCTTTCCATCTGTAATATTCTAAGACAGTTGAGTACCAGCATAAATATTGACAAAGCTGCTTAACTGAGCATAGGTTTCTGAAGATAGAAGTGTATTTTCTAAGCCTGTTTTCCATTTGGCCCTTTGGCATCTGCACCGCCAGTGATATAAATTTCTGAAGCAATAACTTAAATATCACCTTTATCCTACTAAATTACAAGGTCAGCCAATCAGCATTCTTTTCACTTCCATCCTCCTAATAATCTTCTTGCAAAGCATTCTCATGAAAGACTTCAAATGACACAGTAGAGATGTTTTATACAACATATTTTATAAAATGAAACTCTGTACAAAATTGTGTACAGAAAATAATTGTCATACTTTTCAAAATACGGATTAAACATTATCACAGAAAAACACACTTAGACTCCAATAGAAAAACCAAGGATATAATTCTCAGTTCAGCCTGAGATTCTTCTTGAGTAACCTTAGCTTAACCTGTTACAGGTTATTGATTTTTTCCAAATGGAAAGGTAGTTATCTCTTTATAACCTATATTTATATTAGCAAAAATGCTTTTACAATCCTCCAGAACAAGTGTAGGGAAAAAATCCTAGCGTTGCCACTCTTAATTTTTTTTTCCCGGTTGCTTTTCTGAGAATTTTTGATGAACAGATTCTGACAGTACTTTCTGGAATTTCATTTAAAAGTTTTGTATCAGCAGAATATGGCAAATTTCCATGAGCATGTTCATCAAATATATATAGCTGCTTAGTTGGTCAGCAATATTCAGCCTACATTGTAAATAAAAGAAACAGTCATGGCATAGCTGGCATGAAGTACTCTAATTAAAAGCTGTGATCAGTAATTATGTATATGACAAAATAAATGGCTGAGAAGCACCTTTTAACTCACCCAGCCAACTGCGGCGCTGGCATGTTACTCAGTAGCTGTAACAGCTTCACTCGACCCTTCTTACTCCCAGCATATTTTTCTTGAGAGAGATAAAAGATCATATTTTTTAAAAATGGGCTATACAATTTAGGTGCTGGGTTGGGTTGACCTCAATTGGCTGCCAGAAACTCATCCAAAATAGTCTCTCAGTCTCCCTTCTCAAGAGAATGAAGAGGGTCATGGGTCAAGGTAATGATCCCTTACCAAGTACTGTCAAGGCCAAAAGAGGCTAGGCATGGGGAGGATAAATTTAATTTAATGCTAAATAAAATAGATTAGGATAGCGAGAACCAAAAAGAAATTAAAACATTTTCTTCCCTTCCCCTTTTCCCAGGTTCAAACTCACTCCTTCATTCCTACTCCTCTATTTCCCGCTCTAAGGTAGCACAGTTGGGGTGGGGAATGGGGGTCTGTGGACAGTCCATAATGGTTCCTCTCTGCTGCTCCTTCCTCCTTGTACACTTTCAGCTGGACTCACCTTGGGCTGCAGAGAATTCAGTGCTTCAGTACCTGGGGCACCTCCTTACCCTCCTCTCACCTCTGTGTCTGCGGGGCAGTTTATCTCGTGGGGGTTTTCATCATCATCACCCTCCCCACTGCTATGCCACACTTTGCCCTTTCTTAAAAGTTCTTCCCAGAGGTGCCACCATGCTGGCTGAGCAGCAAGCTATGCCTAGCAGTGGGTGCGTTGGATCCAGCTAGAACCACGTGGAATTCTCTGGGATTGGCTGTGTTCAGTTTGGGGCACACAGGAATCACAGCCTACAAGCATCCTGCTGCCAACACTCTGACACTAATACCCTACAGGGGCACAAAAGTGTCAGAAAACTGTCACCTCTGTCCAAAAAGACATGATGTTTCAAGCTTAATGAGTACCTTTGCTAGAGGGAAAAGCTAATTTTTAAGGAAATACATTAGGAAAATACTAGAAAGAAAGAAATGTCAATTTTACGTATCGAAAGCCACATCGTAGGAGGCAAAAGTGAATCTAAGGATTCTGTTTTGGCATATTTAAAGTTTACTAAACCTATGATTTCTTGAAAAAGTCACACTTTTCCCTCCTCTCTCTGTACTCACTTTAAGTGCTAATTTGATAAATATCAGTCTTTAGCACAAGCTATAGGAGAGTGTCATGATGAGTAATCTCACATTTCCTCTAGCATTTCATTTATCATTCAGGTGTGTTTAATTAAAGCTAAATGACAATTTCAGTGAAAAAAAAAAAAGTGTTAATATTTCTAAGTTGGGAAATGCTCGAAGTATCATAGTAAATCTTGTTTCTCTCTAGTAATTCTCAAAGTCTGTTACATATTTTCTATCCCTCTCTTGGATTTGTGATTTTATTGGAGATTTTTCTCTTCCCCAAATGTGTACTTATGTTAGAGGGGACACTCTCTGGGCCACAGAAACAAAACTCACTCTTTAAGAGACTTCACTCCTGTTTTCTTTGCTGCAGTGTACAGAATGTTCCCAAAATGAGCTGAAAATTCATGTTTTTGTGGTTTCAAAGAGTACACTAACCACACTGAGCCAGCACATCTATTTCATACCCCAACTGATAATTTACTAAATTTCTGTACCTTGATTGCATTTAATTTAATGCCATTAGTGTAAAAGGAGCATCAGATCTGATGGGTCTATTTATTCTTCACCTTATGAAGTAGATTCAGGTAAACCCATGCCATAAGTAATAAAAAGTTTCTCTAGTCCTAGAAGATTAGACAGATACTGTGATTTTACATCCTATTACAAATTTTTCTGAGCTATCCTTATTCCCAAAACTTGAGAATTACTTCTAAAATGGCTCCAAAAAGAATATACAACTCAGCAGCATGTTGCTGCTGTGCTGTTTTCTCTGGTAGTGGTATGTACTTTGCAGGGAGTTGGTGGGGCAGAGCAATGAAGATTGTGGGAGCTTATCTGATCTCTCCCTTTGAGATTCTTCTGAAAGAACTAAAGAGTCAATCCTTAATATTAATTCAAAATGGGCAAGTTTGTCATTCTGTCTCTTGTTGAAGGAGATTTTCTTGAGAACAGTCAGGTCAGGAGATTTTAAATTGCCCCCTCAAATCTGTATTATATCATTAAAAGAGCCTTCAGTAATTTGGGATTACTATGGTGTACTAGTTTGAAATCAAACCAGTGGGAGATCATAAGTCAGAATTATAATTTTATAGGAAAAAAAAATAAAATAAATAAATAAATGCAGTAGTACAAGAACACTGACAAAGACAGACTACAACCTGACACTCTACGGTAGCAGCAGTCCCAGCAGAGTGGTTCTGATGAAGTGAAGATCCAGCAGTAGCTCTTGTCCTTTGGGAGTCCAGTAGGTAAGCACTGCTCTGGTGTTCAGAGTCTCAGATTATATCCAGGCTGGAATGCTTGGTTCCTCCCTCTGGGCAGAGCATCTCCCAATGGATGGTGAGTGATGTGATAAGGCCTGATGGGCCCATGAACAGGAGATAGTCCAGGAGGGAGTTATCTGTGAGTCATGTGGCAAGGTGCTGATGGACCCATTAACAGAAGATAATCCAGAGTGGGGGAGGCAGGGAGCACTGCCTCACCTGGTTTCAACAGTTCATGAAGATGGTGATAGAATATACTTCAACCCAGGACATATGGTAAAAAAAAAATTCTCTACCTGTCTATCATGAAGAGCTTTGCAGTGAAGTTGTACATCTGTATTTTGCAAATGTACAGTAGGGAAAGAATTCAAGACTACTTCAATCAGAAGCTTTTAAATAAATGTCAAAATTCAATTTCTCATATTAATAGTTTAGGTAGAGATTTCTATTTAAAGATTACATTTATTTAGTTTTGGTCTGCTGCATGACTTTGCTAACTCCCACACTTAAGCAAATTTTATCCATGGGATGCAAAATATACCTGTCATACATATGTTACCCATTGTTCCTGACCTACTTCTGTATTAAATGCATTTTCTAAACAATAGGACAAGCTTTAGAGTAATGATGTTAATCAAGTTAAAATTTCAAAGTACAAAATGAAATGTGACACTTTACAATGGTGTTTGATTTGAAATATGTCCAAATTGGCATTGCATTTTACTTTTGTAATGAGTTTTTTTTATAAAACCAAATAAAGGCTGAAGTTTATAGAGTGGGAAGTTCCCTTTTTAAGTAAAATATAAAAACACGATCATTTTTTTTATCTATGGGAAAATAACACAAAATGATTTTACAAAAAGCAAAACACGCCCTCCACAAAAGGCCAATATTATAAGGACGCGTTGTTTATCCATCTATAAAGAATAGTCCTCCATCCTAAAATCTAATCTTTGCATTAATTGTCTGCCATTTTCCTCTATAAAAACTAAATTTTATGTGCGGCCTAAAGAAATAAATGGCAATAATTATCCTTTTAAATGTATCATAATTAAGTGTAAGATATGTGAAATGTACAAATGTAATGTATTACAGCATTACAGTAGACACCGTAGAAAGACACTGAGAAATGAGAATGCTACTGCTCCTTGGGAGGCATTACTTTTTTTTTTTAAATTAAGGTAAAATAAATTTAGAATATTCGTAAAACCAAGCAAGATTCATTAAGTTTTTAAATTCATGTCTCTCAGGTAATCAATCACCTTTTACCATAGAGATAAATACTATTTGACTGGCAGGATTATACAGGATGTCGATTGGTTAGGCTTCCTAGTTTATATGGAGTCTAGCAGGCTTTTTATAAAAGAAAAGGTTTGGTAATTGTTAGTTTATTGTTAGAACTATTGTTTCATGATCAATACTTGTGTACTTGAAGTGGCAGCTTTTTAACATGCAACAGAAATTCAATTCCCATCAAGCCTGTGTGACCAGGTACAAGAGTTGTGAAAGAATTCTTGTTAAATGAGACTCGGTGGCTTTTTCCTGCAAAGAGAGTGATATTCTACATTAATATGAGAACCATAACTAATAAGCTGAGCAGAATTTTCCTTTAGGGTTCTAAATATTGAGATTTGCTTGAGCCTGTAAAGTTCTTCCTATGGTGGCATGCCAGGAAGCATACCACAAGGTAAGAAAATGGCATTTTAGGCTGGAAAGGTTTCCTGTCTCAGAAGAAAACAAAAATACTAATTTTGCAAATAATGTATGACCTGACTCTCACATCCACCACTAGTGAGGGGTGCAATATGCATAACAGCTTCGTAGCTACACTTTAAACTGCAATCAATTCACAGAGAGTCATCTGTGATTCTTGGAGAAAGATATAAAAATGCCTTGTACTGCTTGATTTATTAATTTAAGTAATTTTGAAGTGTTGCACAAAGCTATCACTGTGCTTCCTAAATCAAGTTATTTTATTTCATAAACACCGCTAGAATTTCAGTGCTGCTGCAAACAGGAGTGGGATTTCCCAGCTGGCAGATGGTCCACCACGATTCAAAACACAAGCAGAGCAATATGAAAGGAATATCTCACCCAGCTGAATGTTGTCATTTAAAGACTCCTACTTACCAACAGAATTAAACACCTAATATTGAAGCATCTTGAATATTTAGCTTTTGGAATAGATTAATAAAAATAAAATACTAAAATTTCATTGAAAAGAATTATGTCTACTGATTGATATGACTCAAGCCAAATGTGATTCTTAGTTATATCTGCAGAATATTTAAGTCAGTGGTGTAATAAGGAGAGAACTGAAACATCAACTGTACAATTTTTAAATAGTCAAAGTTCAAGTCTGATGTATTTTTGAAAGAATTTAAATTGGAACAGCCATTTATTTAGCTGAAGAATGTCTTACCACTTTTGACCTTTTAAAATATTTTTTGTAGACAAACAGTTTTGTCTTTGCTAATTAAGTTAAAAAAGTGATTCTTGTTGAACAAAAAAGAAATGGCTGGAATTTTTAATGAAAATAGTTTAAGTGATTTAATTCTACTTACAGAAGCAAATTGATTCACAGAATTTCAGAAGGCACTGAGCAAACACAAAAGTTAGTAAGAGGAAATTAGTATGATAAAAGAAATAGTCAAACAAAGCAGAAATGGTTGACTCTTGCCCTGGACAGTTATCAGTAAGTCAGTCTTGAGTAAGAATAGAATTTGATCAAAGCTGTAGTGGTTTTAATATTGTTAGCATGAGTAAAGCTCCATTTTTCAATCCTCCATTTTTTTCTTTTTTTAAGGTTTAAGAATATATGTAATTCTGATATAGGATCTGTCAAATCATGTTCTATCAAAGCAAAAAACTGCAAAAATACCAAATGCACATCCTGAATATTTGAGGCAATGCTAGAGCTCTCAGGTGACACAAGAAAAATTCCACCTGGGAATATTAGATGAAGAGTCCTTAAATTTGAGTTCATTCACGTCAAGGATGTAAATTCCTGGATAACTGTGATACTGCTTGTTCCAGCATGAGACACTTTCAATCTCCTGTTGGAGCCATTTCATTTTAGGTAGATAATGCATGTTCTTTGGTAGAGAGATTTTTACATTGTTCTCCAGCATTCCTAATCATTAAATGGTGAAGTTATTCCCCCTTTCCATCTCTCTTTCTGTCCAAGTGCAGTTACAATGCTTTATATAATATGCAAACCCTCTGACCAGAGGGAGAGGGAGAGAGACACTGGTTGTTTCCACACAGGTATAACCTCACACTTTCAAGGTGGAAACTGAAGTTGCTGATCTGATTAAATTTTCCAAATTTTAAACGCCCTTCCTATGTGGAGTTAACTAAAGTCCTGCAGATATTTCTTGCTTTCCTTCTACTTTGTTGCTACTAGAAAGTCTTTCTTTTTCAGGATGGGGAGCATATATGCATGGAAGTATTCACTTCTGATAATTTCTGGTTTTCATGTAGCTTAGATTTCAGATAATAAGGCATTGCATTGGGAAATGCCCAACCAGCTCTAGTTACAAACTTAATCTGAGATCAGATGTTTTCTTATGTCTGATAAGGCATTGCAAAGCTTTGCCACTTTATTTGGGGGAAGAAATAAGGAATTTGTATCAACAGAAAGATTATCTTAATTCTTAACCCTGCTCCTGAATCCCTGTATAACTATCTATGCTGCATGTGGCAAAAGAAGATGAGTATTTCTAAATGACTTGTCATAGCCCTAAACACAAATAAACTTAAATCTGATTATTTTGAAAATGCAGTTTTTAAACTTTCGTTTTTGTTTAAGCAAGGACATGATATTGCAGATTCACTAGAGAATACTTGTGTGGCTTTGGACAACTAGTACTTTTCACCAATATAAATGCAATGCCTTCCAGATCCAGAACACTTGTCTCTTAATACTCCAGAAAGTAACGATGATGCTTTAAATAAGGTGGTTTGTTCTATTAGAACATTTATGGGGTTTAATGTGGTTTCCTTTCCTTCCAGTACTGTGTATAATAAATTATAACCCCTACAAATATATAAGTAAATAAAAAGCTGTTGTATGGGAGTAGAAATTTAAGTTCTCTGTCTCAGTATCCATTGTATTCCAAGAAAATCTGCTTTTTAAAATTCATTATGTATTTCTGTTTTAGATTAAGTTTTCCTACTAAGCTCCTCCACTAAAAAAAAAAAATCAGCTTTTAATTAAGAGTTGCTCTAAGTTAGGATAGTTGTCCAAGGGCAAGCAGGATTGTATATGAAAAGTTCATTTTTTTTTTTTTTTTTTTTTTTAGTTAGGACAGTGATTTATTAATTTTAATGTTAACTTTCTGTTCTGTCCCTAGCGAACTGGAAATGTTATTGGATATTTGACACTGTATCAGGAGATAAGAATTGACCTTGGAACGCTCTAGTGAATGTTTTTCCAGTAGAATATAGTACTGGATGACTGCAAAGGCAATTGGTAAGAGAAATCTTAAAAAAAGTCCTTGGTTTATGTCCCTGCTTTTGAACCATCAGCACTTATAAATGTATCTAACCCCAAACTACAGACTTCTCTTTTATGTAAATACATTGGTCGTTTAGAGGGGTATTTAAGGGAAGTGAGGTGATTATCTGTGGTTGGTGAGAGCTGTGCCTCAGGTATGTTTTAGACTCTGCCCTGCCTTAATTTTTTAAATACCAGAATTCTGTGCTTGATTATAAAATACAGGCTCATTTCCTTGAAAATAATATTTCTCTGTATTTTAACATCTCTGTTCAATTTCTCAATAATTTTGCTTTTTATCAATATTTGAAATGGAGTTTCACTAAGCCTAATATGTGTGCAGAATTGCTATCATTCCTAGAATTCTCTTTACTTTACCCCTGCCGAAATCTCTCTCTCACCTACCTACTGTATCACACAAGGCATCATTGAGATAGCTTTTCAAGGACAAAAGTCTTTAAAGTTTAAAGAAAAACTTAAAAAGAAGACAATCAAGGGAAGAAAAAGAGACCAACAATAGATCACTGAAGCTTGAAGAACAATGAAATCCTCTGTTTCTGCTCTTATTTAAGTTATCACATCTGGCAAACTGATAGAAAAGCAATGCTGTGTTTTCTGGGCTTTTCCCCCCCCCTTTCTCTTGCTTTCTTTTGTAGGGACTAATCTAAACTTCTTTGCATTTTGCAATCTGCCAGTATCTACATGCTGCTGCACAGTTCATTAGAAAAAAAAGGATGTATATTGAATGCAGTAGGAGAGAAAGAACTTTGACTCCAAATTATGCAAATAAAACAACAACAATATAAAACCAAAGCAATACCCCTAGCTGCTCTGCTGCTTTCAGATGACTGCCACATTATGCATGCAATGGTGTCTTGGAAGCCAGAGCTGATATTGTTACAGCAGAACTTAAAAGTGTCTGCACAGCACAAAGAACTTTAAGACACTGAGATGTTGTTTCAGAGTGTCAAAGTATTTTAAGGCCTTTTAAATTATTATTACTATTATTTATTATTACTATTATTTTTAATAATGATAATAATAATATTAATATTATCATCATCATCATTGTTGTACAGTATCTCAGTCCAGCATCTCTTCTGTGGAACAGGAAGAAATGCAGACTCTCTGAGGTTTGCTGATTTTGTCCAGCTGCAAAAGAGAATAGATTAATTCAGCTAAAAGAGCACTCATATTGTCATTGTGGCACTACGTGTGAATAGTAATAATTTTTAAATTATGATCCAAGTTTTCAGAGGTCCTTTTCACTCAAATATTTGGCTTTGGTGAAGAAAAAAAATAGTCTAAATTGAGGCATCTAAAGGTCTAACTCCTTACTGTGAGATGAGAGGGGATTGGCATGAGATTCAGCAAAGCATGGCTAAGGAAAAAAAGAGTAAGGCTGTTTGAGTCTGAAACGATGAAAGTATTAAAAATCTTTTGCATGAGAGGTGCAGTCTTGCAATCAATATGATGTTTAATACAATGAACAAATACTTCAATACTGACAAAATACATTCTAATTAGTTCAAGTGATAAAACTGCTATTACATTGCAAAACTGCTGGACCCTGCACAATTCTTTATCAACAAAAGCTGCAAACAGAACAGTGTGTTAGTGTGATCTCACATATATAAGTAAGGATGCAAAGTAACCTTTGCTAATTCAGCTACAAAATGGAACAGTGGCTTAAATGGTATGTAAAATCTTGGCCATTAAGAAAAATTCTACTAAAGAAGCTATTTTTGTACTCACAGTAATATCTACTCATGTCAATGGCTCACTCAGAAGAATTTCTTTAAGTGTTTTCTTACTATGTTCCTAAATTCCAATTTAAGATTCTCATTAGGAGAAGGACATAGAGATGCAGCAGCAGGGATTATTCCAGTTTTCTTGTGTTGCTCTGCTTGTAAGAGTATAACACAGTGTAGGTATGGAAAATGCAAGCTTTGTCTATTTTTAGTAAAGATATGGGTTGAGCAGAAAAGTAGAGAAAATAAGCTTGTAAGATTACTGAATAGATAATGATGTTACTGAGCTCTGAAGTGACATGCCTCTTGCTGTTGCTCTGCCTCTATTTTCTTGACAGCCAGCCCAGATTATTAGAGAGTAATGTAAACTATACTGCTGAAAAGGAATTACTCAGCTTAGAAATTCACAGCCATTGCTAGCTTTAATGCATCCTGCCTTGGTAAGAAGGCTGAAAATATAGTGTGGAGATATGAAATGTGATAACTATTATATGCTAAACAATTTTACAAAGCAGCCAAACAAAGCCAGTGCTTGATGGAATCCTTTGAGTAAACACTGTTATTAGTACCTCTTAGTCTCAGTTGTGTGTTTTCAAGCAGTTCAGGGACATCATGGTCTAAGTTGAGGGGTAAAGAAAAAGGAAAAAGGAATTATTCTATAGATGAGGAATTTTGACTGAAAAGTATATAATTTAGTGTCAAAACATAAAATAAATCCAGATTACCATGTTATTTCCACAAATTAAGGGCCACTCTAACTTGCAGTGAAATAAACATCTTTGAATCATGTAGCAATTGTTGGGACAGGCACGAAGTACTTGATGAAGTTTCAGTACTCCAGTTCCCAAGGCTGCTTTCACTTCACACTAATTCAAGCTAAGTGTTGCTTTAATATAAAATACACTTCAGAGCTTGATTAAGATGATTTCAGTCAAATTTGCTGGCAACTTTCCCACTCTATCTAGCAACAATCCATCCCCTGGCATTTTTCTGGAATGCTTGTAGAATGAGCAAAAACCTCTTGAACATCATTTCCATAGAGTGGGCTCATGAACAGCTTCACTCTGGAGCCAGGAAGGGCTGTGCAAAACCTACAGACTTGGGTCAGCTGGAACACACCACTTTCCAGAGATCATCCAGATCCACTGTGTTTACTTGTCCAGATTTTCTACCCACTTAGGCAGCAAGATGGCATGAAGAGAGCCTGTAAAGAGGGACAGCAATAGTCAGACATAGGCACCCAAGATGACATGCACTGGTTTTTGAATGGCTTATTTCATTTTACGTATCATGAGGCATAGTTGAGAAAAGCTGCAGAGAAGGGGAGACAGCAATACATCATATCTGATAACTTTTTGTATGAAGTCACTCTTCAGTTTGCTGAAACCAGAAAACAAATAAACAAAAAACGAACAAAAAAGATATATTGCTTTCTATGTAACTAATTCTTTACACAGAATGACCAAACCACAGAATGGGCAAGTGTGTCCAGAAACCTCTTGAATCCAGAGAGGGAGACTTCACAACCACTGAGTAATAAATTATTAATCAGAATTGAGTAATAAAATGTTCAGTATAGAGAGAGGCACTATTTTCCAGAAAAAAAACAAGGATGTTACAAAGAGACAACAACACAGCTTTACAAGCAGTTTTTCTTGAGTTTAGAGAAGATATAGGACTGTCTGGATTCAATGATCTGTGAGGGTCCCTTCCAAGTCAGAATATTCTGTGGTTCTGTTTGCATTTAAGGAATAAAATTCCCCTGCAGCCCTCTGAAGGAAATGTGAAGGAGAGACTGAATTAGAAAATTTGTGGTTGCAGGAAAAATAGTTTCTAGGTAGCAAATAAAGGTTGCAGTGAAGTCCAGGAGCTAAAGCACTGTCACCTTTAGCATAGGGCTGGATGCTGGAAGCCATGGTGAGAACTTATCTGGCTAGGGACCATTGTGTAAGCATAGAAGAAACATTACAAAAGTATTTTTTCTTTTGGTAAGACTGGATAATGACAAATTGACCTACAAGTACCCAAGGTGACTCAGTACAGTAGTGGGTATCCCCACGTGTGGCACTGGAGACTGAGGTGTGGTCCCCCATGGGGACCCAGGCTTTTTGGTATTAAAACCTGGGGTCATAAGGTTTTGAGATAAGGAGACTAATTGAGAGAGGTAACTAGTAAACCAAGTATGGAACAACTCAGAAAGTAGAATGGTCATGGGGAGTTTTTTTTAAGTTATGGATTTCAGTGATAGTCCTTAAATATGTGATTCACAGAGATGAGGGATGGAATGTACTGCCTTTGCATGGCCTGGTTTAGGTAGTGGGGTGTCTACAGGGGTGGCTTGTGATGTCTTGGGTTGCAGTGCAAGATGTAACCAGAAGCATGTATTCTATAACCATCTGTTGAAACCAGGCAGGGGGTGGGGTAATCCTCTGTTAATGGGCCAGCTGTTAAAAAATGAGGTGTGGCAGTTCTCTTTATCTCTTCCATGACCCATCCTCTCTCCAGGGAGATATCTTCTGCTAATGGACCATGAAGCCTCGTTTCATGACTGAAAAACTTACTTCATCCCATTGGAAGATGCTCCACACAGGGGGAGGAGCCAAGCATTCCACCTGGATAAATATCTGAGATCTGGAGCACCAAGCCAGCCTTTTCTCTGCTGGATTCCCAGATGCAGGTCCATTTATACCAACACTGGACCTCCAGAGAAAATCCACACCATTCTACAGGATCATCTTCACAGAACCACATCTGCCACTCCAGGACTGCAGCCACCATTCACACTGTTACTAACACCCTGACTCACAGGATGTCAGGTTGTATTCCGACTCTCTCTGTGGGTTTGGTTTTTTGTATTACTGCATTTTTATTTTAATTCTCCTAATAAAGAACTGTTATTCCTATTCCCATATCTTAGTCTGAGAGCCCCTTAATTTCAAAATTATAATAATTTGGAGGGAGGGGGTCTGCATTCTCCATTCTAAGGGAGGCTCTTGCCTTCCTTAGCAGACACCTATCATTCAAACCAAGCCATATGAGAAGGTGCCAGAAGCTTCATTCATGTCCAGCAAAGCCAATCCCTGCTGGCTCTAAGATGGACATGCCATGGTCAAGGCTGAGGCAATCAGAAGTGGTGGTAACACCTTGGTAATAACATATTCAAAAATAATAATAAAAAAAGTCATTGTGCAGATATAATTGCAGCCAGAGAAGAGCAGAGTGAGAACATGTGAGAGGAATGCAGATATCAGGGTCCCTTAAGAAGGAGAGGCAGGAGATGCTGAGATTCCCCAACAGCCCATGGGGAATCAGCTGTGCCCCTGCAGCCTGTGGAGGATCACAGAGGTCCTCCTGCAGCCCATGGAGGAGCCCCATTCCAGAGCAAGCTGTTCCATAAGGACTGTACCCCACGGAAGAGTGACCCATGTTGCAGCAGTTTACAGAACATTGCTGCCTGTGGGAAGGTCTCACACTGGAGAAGTTTGTAGAGAACTGTCTCTTGTGGGATGGAGTCATGTTGGAGAAGTTTGTGGAAGACTATCTCCCATATGAGAGATCCTATGGTGGAGCAGCGGAAGGACTCCTCTCCCTGAGCTATAAAAGAAACAACTTGTGAGAAACTGACTATACTCCCCGTTCCCCATCTCCCTGCAGCTCAGGGGTAGGAGGTAGAGCTGGGAAGGAGGGGGAAAGGTGTTTTTAAAGTTTTATTTTACTTCTCATTATCCTGCTCTGATTTTGCTAGTAATAAAGTCAATGAATATCAGTTCAGTGCTTGACTTCAGAAACATTATGAATTTTCATTCCTTGTGAGCAGGACATATATTTCTCATCAGCACTGCCCAATACAGACATACGCAGTGCTGTTTTTTTCTGTGGTTTTTTTTTTTTTTTTTTTTTTTTTTTTTTTTTTTTTTTTAAGCTGGTGAATAAATTTATTGCTTCAGGAAATTTTAAGTAAGTGAATATCATTACTGAAGATCACCATCAGGTTGCCAAGCTGAGGTACACGCAAAGGGAGCATGTGAAAAGAATAAACTTAGTGAACTAAAAAAAGAAGTGCTTTCTTAAGCAGAAAAATAGTTCTCAGTGAAGTGCATATTTCAACTCACTAGCTTTGATGATCAGTGAATATGTAATACAGACTTCAGTCGTAATGACTCCTCCAATAGGGTACAGTTGATCAACTTGGGGTGAATTTCAACAAGCAGAAAATGAAGCCCTGTACAGGGGCATAAATAAGAAGAGGTGGGGAAAATTGTATTATGCCTCTGGGTGGCACTGGATATATTTAGGGCTTCCTTGGTGGAGATTAGAGATTACAGTTCAAATTCTCTCATGCAGAAGTCAAGAATTCAAAGTCAATCTCCTATAGCTTAAAAAAAACATAAGCTGTTCAGGTCAAATAAGAGCCAGTTTCCCTTTGAATTTGCTAATGAATATTTTGTTGCATTTTTTCCCAATTTAGCTGCTTGATGAGTTAAGTTCAAATTGTAGTTTATTCTGTGCATTTTGACTAGTATACTGTTAATCACAAAGCCCCTTTATTTGCTTGAAAGTTCGTGGATTCGTAAGAGGAGAGGAGAAACATATGGTTGTGAAAAAGAAAGAAATTGAAAATACACGATTTTGACAGTGAAAATTAACCTCCACAATTTTGGAGCCATCTTTCAGTTTTAAAGTACATGGATTCAATAATGGTTGACATAGAGAGTGATATCTTGGGTTTTTGCAATTTCTGAAAGGAATTAACAATTTCTAGTTTAATTTGCTCACAAGCCTTCTATCCCACACTCTTTCTTTTTTTTTTTAATTTTTTTTTTCTTTAACAAATGCTTAGTAGATAACTATTCCAGCTGTTTTATTAGACTGTTAAGATGGGAAAGAAGTCATCATCTTGCTCTGTGCAGTATTATGGGAGATATTTATGGTTTATTATAATAGAAAGGTGTGCTTGGAGTGGGGCAGAAAGAAAAAGGGTGGAAACAGGTAAAGGAAAAAAATTGAAGAGGGGCTTATGCTTTTGCTTTTCACTGAACTAACTCAGACTTTGAATTCATATACTGCAGCATGAATTTCAATCAAAAGCCTTGCAAGAAGGTGACTCCTTTAAATACTGAAGGGCTCAAGGAATTTATTTCAGGTGCCAGTGATCTTATTTACATTTTCAAAAGCAAGAGTTCCAATTGACTAGGTTATTAAATTGAAACTCTCAGAGCAAACACTTCACTAAGGATGGATCCATGTTCTCTTTCTACTTCCAAGAACACAGGCTGTATTTTTTATACCAGACAGAAATATTTGTTACCAGGGAAATTTTAGGACCCAGAAGGGAGATTGAAGGACTGAGATTCTGTGTGTATAAAAAACAAACATTAAAGTGAAAGTTGCTCTCAGACTCTGAATCATCTCAGGAAGAAATCAGACATAAGCAGAGTCAAAGTGGGTTACCACTGATTTAATGACATTCCAAATATTGTGAGTTTGTTGTTTAAAGTCTAGGTAGGTCAATGGTGAAATATTTGTGGATGCAATGAGATAGAGAAACGTGCATCTTTTGTAACTCAGGGCTTAAATAAACATTTTCATGCACTTATCAGCAAATCGTGCTTCTTTTTTTCTCTGAAAAAACCTCCATGAATGAACCATCATTTTCTTGGATTTGATAGTGAGCGCAGAATACTTGCCTGACTGCTGCAAAAGTGCTCTCTAATGTGTTTGACAGCTATTCTTTATGAAGTACTAATTATTCAAAATCTCCAACTGTTTTAATGGAGCACTTGGGTCAGGTTAGTTTCCTGATTAAGTGAGATAAATAGTGTAATTTAGAGTAGCCCGGTGCTAGAACTGGTGTACATGAATCATTGTGTAGTTGAAATTACCTGTGTGAAAAAATCCAGCACAAATTTTATGTACCGTTTATATTCTGTCCTGAAAAGAAAAGCATACAGATGAACTTCTAGGCCTTAAACTGTCTCAACACAGAACTGTGTCCTTTGCATTTTGGAATGTTTAGCTAACATTCACTGAGTCGTGAGTGGCTTTTTGTGTTTGTCAGCAACCCACTGTCCTAGAGTGATGCTTGTATCCCTATTTGTGTGTCCTTTTATGCTGTATATTATGTTCTGTGCCTTCAAGACTGGCTCTGAAGGGCAAATGTTTTGTTTTGGTTCCGTTATCAGCCTGCTCCCCCATGACTGGCAGGACAGAGACAGGGCAGTACATATGTAGTCTGGTTTTCTAGGCCTAAGGTTTCTGAGTTTCTGAACTCAGTTTCTTCGTGGTGTTTGGGTTTCAGAAGACCTTGTTCCCACAGACTTGACATAAACATCCCAAGTGTTATTGTAACGAGAGTGATGCTTTGCATTCTTTTCTGTGGGATGGACTTGTCTCTATCCATGGCTTTGGGCCAATGGGAAGAAGAGTTCTGTCACTCTTCTAAGCAATGAGAGTGGCCTGTTCCAAAAGGTATATAAGGAGGGCAGTTGTTTTAATAAAGTGGAGTCAGATGCAGTTTTTATAATGAGGTCTCGTGTCATTTGTTCATCACCCACAGCGACAGTGACATAGTGTGGCTTTTGGGGTTTTTTTGCCTGGCTTTTTGGCTTTTGCTCTTACTCCATCACCTGCTTTTGCTTCTGCTTTTGCTCCTGTTCTGCTCTTGCTTTCTTTGCTTCTGCTCATTAGTTAGTTTGGCTAAGCATTCTGGATTTTTCCCTGGACTGTTTTTTTTCCTTTTCCTTTTTTTTGGAACTACTCAAACCTGCTCCGGACTGGGACCTGGGAAGCCCCAAGAGTTTGCCCCTGGTGGCTGCAGTAGCCATCCCCAGCGCCAGAGGGACTGACAACAGAGTGACTACTCCCAAGAGAGACTTGCTGAATTTGTCATCTTTTTTCAGAACAGTGAAAGAGTGTTGTCATCTGGTATTGTTCATTTTGTGTGCTGGGGGTGCTGTGGCTGTTAAATAAACAGGTTCTTTCCACTTCTCTCCGAGGAATCATTCCCAAACCAGTTGGGGGGAGGAGCCGTGTGGGTTTGCTCTCGGGAGGGGTCCCCTTTTGGAGGTTTTCTCCCAAATTTGCCCTAAACCAGGATACCCACTAAAACCGATGAGATCACAGAGTCAAAATGTTTTCAAATAGTTGTGGTGGTTTGAAAAGGAAATGAGTTTTTTTGGGATTCAGTGGTCAAACCAATGAGTGCTCAAGTTTAAAGACTGGCACCTGGTGTGGCCACTGAGGACAAGGATCCGCCTCTGAGAACACAGGGGTTAAAAGCAGAGGGCTCCCAGGAGAACTCTCTCTTGGTTCCGTCCCTGAGGAGGGCGGATCTCCCCTGCCCAGCTGGGCGGGGAGGGGAAGCCATGCGGCCTGGGCGAGGGAGGCTGGAGCCTTGGGCAGAGAGAGGGAGAGGAAGATCCTGCAGGATGGAAGCGGGGAGAGAATACAAGAACCTTGAGAGGTATCAGGCAGCCTCCTTCCCCCCCAGGAGAGAGAGAGAGAGAGAGAGAGAGAGAGAGAGAGAGAGAGAGACTGTGTCTGTGCCACCTTGACACTGGATATCGGCAGCCGGCAGCACGGCCGAAGGAGTATGGGGGGGTGGCATGAGAGGTGCCGGCAACTTGCTGTGGGAGTTTGGACAGGCACAGTCCAAGGTTTTAACCCTTTTTGTAGATGATGGAAACTTCATAAATGCTAATCCTCCTGAATCTGAAGAAGAAAGATAGAGAACTAAGCAAAGGTAATGAAAGTTCGTGCAAATAGAAGATTGTCAGAGAATGCTGAAAAGAATCCTAGGTGGGAGGAGATAATGGAGTGGCCTTTGGCTGGACTTTTTTGTATAGCCATGGACGGACTCATTTCTGTGACGCAGAGACTGCATCTGGGGAGAGGCATTGGCTTGCAGCCAAAAGTGGACAGTAGTGTGAATAGAGATGAGAGGAAGAGCTCTGTTCTCAAGGCCCCTCGACCCCAGGGGGTGAAACTGAGGGAGACTGGTGTCCCAAGATTTGAGAGACTGTCGTTTTTTGGAACTGACCAAAGCATCTTTAAAAAAGAGAAACCCTAGAAACAGTTCTGGTCCATGCACAGTGGTGAGAGCACTGGACATGGAAGAAGAGGTCACGAGATGGTGCAAGAAGGACTCCTATCTCTCCTTAATAAACTGAGTACTGATTATCAAAAGGGTAATAATGGATTGAAAATTAATTATCTGAGAAGTGGTAACTTGACTGGAAATTTTTAGTTTGTTTCACTGTGTTGAGAACTTGGGGGAGTGGGAGGAAGAGTGTTTTTTAAAGTTTTCATCCTCTTCTGTGTGTGTCTTCTTTACATATTATAAGTAAATAAAGTTCTTCTTTCCTTTTGTTTCTAAATTAGAAACTGTTTTGCTCTGATTTTGGTCACATCTCACAGCAAGCACCAGGGACAGTATATCTTCATGGGGCACTGGCCTTGTGCCAGCGTCAAACCATCACAATAGTGTTCCCACCCTCAGGATTTCACTGTGTTGTAACATTACTGCTCTGCAGAGGTTTGCATTACACCCAGTTGATCATTACATCCTCAGCTGGTGCAAGTGTGATAACCCATTGCATAGAGGCAAAACTTTTCAGTATCCAGCATATACTTCAGTGCATTTAGTATATTAGGGGTCTTTGTGTCATGGCTGTGCCAGGGAGTTGAGGGCTTAGTAGAAATGTCTTTTGGTTTGTTTTCGTTTATTTGGTTTGTGTTTGTTTTGGTTTTTTGTTTTTTTTTTTTTGTTTTTGGGTTTTTTTTGTTTTTTTTTTCCTAATTTAGAATAAAATAACTGTACTCAAATTTTCACATGGAAATCCTAAATTATGGCAGCTTGCTTCTGGAAAGAAATCATAGCTAAGAAACTTGTCTGGAGAAACCAAAACTTGCAAGTTTCCAGCTTGACAACAACACAGGGCAATGTGTGAGCGGCCATGCTTATAGGGATAATGGTACTCAGGCTTTTTCCCAATTTGACTCTTATATTGTCCTTCAACACTATTCCCTAATCCTGTATTTCCTGAGGTATACTATAATTTATTGTTTCTCATTTCCATATGCTAACCCCTTTCTTCCCTCACTAGTTATAAATAAATACCTTTGGGGCTAGGAATAAGTATGTTTAACTACATTTCTTGACCTGGACGCACCCCAGTGTTAAGGTCATAAACCTTTCCAATTTTAATCTCTTGAAACCTTCACAAAGGTATTCCACAGTTTTGATTTTATCACCAGGCTTTAGTCAAAGCTTCACGCACAACAGGACTTGTCTCATACTAGTGACCACTCAAGTTCAAACATCCCTCAAGCCAAAGACCTGGCTTTCCTAAAGTCTTTGTCTCCTTTAAAAATCCAACTTACTTAGAACAGGCTTTCTGAAATGAATATGCTACAGTTGAGCTAGAAGACTAGGTAAAAAAAAAGCCTACCCTCTCTCCCCAACCCAACAAAAGTATAGAGAACCAAATCACCATAAGGTTTGCCTGTATACATCACAGTCTTGAAGTTATTTTAAATACTGAGGCCTCAAAATCCTAATGATCCTTATGTCTGGGCTGAAGAAAAGGTATATGTGTGTTTTCATTTGAACACAAGCTGCTGCTGCATCTTTGATTTATCTTTGAAACAGATGTGTTGTGAGTTGAAGTCAGACTTCAAAGGCGAAAGTTAATGTTCAATAGGAAATATTTTTCTTATTCAAAGTAGAGTCTTAAAGTGAAAAGTTTGCTCTGAAAAGATAAATTTTTATTCTAAAAGTTCTATTCCAATGTTCAGAAAAGGTTCAGAGATCTAGCTCAGAAAAGTGCAGAAAATTACAGTTGTGAATCTTAGGTACATTTCTTCAAATGAACAAGTCTAGAGGGTTAAGTAGGAACTTATATCTGGCTGTTTTGATAATTATTTATCTTCATGACTGAAACTCTTGAACACCCTGTCAGCAAAGTTTTTCAACCAGCTTGACTTAATTTCCCCT
This sequence comes from Sitta carolinensis, assembly GCA_032173965.1. Taxonomy (NCBI): domain Eukaryota; kingdom Metazoa; phylum Chordata; class Aves; order Passeriformes; family Sittidae; genus Sitta; species Sitta carolinensis. Next base: position 99,440,025 of record CM063284.1, on the reverse strand, counting down.
ATGCAGAGCCCAGAAATAGTCTGATCCTCCTTCTTTGTTCTTCAGCTCAAACACTTTATATCCAAGCTCAGCTCCCTGATATTTTTGTCTTTGTGTCTAGATACCCACCCTGACACATATCCAGGCACGTACATATTTAGGCATCTTGCTGAAATCTTCCCTCTTCAGTAAAACCCTGGGCTAACTCCTACAGTTTTCCTCACATCCTCCCCAGCAAGTGTGAGACTTCCTCTCGCCTCTCAGCTTTGCCCAACTGCTCCATTCCTCCAGCTTTGTGGGTACTTCTTCCTGCTTCCTTCTTTCTACTTGTGCTTTTTACCAGCTCCTTTGTTGATTTTTCTTTCTTTATACTTCCTCAGCTTTCCAGGCCCATACTCAGTGCTTATTGGGACTTCCTACTTTGCTCTGTCTTCCCAAAACATTACCCAGTCTTCCATTGTATGGGAGACATACTGTTGGAAGGAGCTTTTTTTTTTTTTTTTTTTTTTTTTTTTTACCAATAGTCCAGTGAGTTATTTGCAAAATAAGGAAGTCTTTCTCCTAAATTATGGTTTCCAGGCACACATCCTGTTTCTTAGTAATTAAACTGGTATCCTACGTGAGCAGCCAGCTGGGCCAAGTCTTTGAACATCAATGCCCCATTCCATTTTAACTGTCTAGAACTGTGTTGTGATCCAGGTGGTGGACACAGAGAATGCTGGAAATGTTTTTGTAGGTGAATAGTCAGCCAGAAGAGATTTATAACCATGTCCTTTATAATATCGGATTCTTAATCCCTTTTGCATGTAGTCAAAAATTATGTCTATGTAATATTTGGAGACATCTATCTTGAGTTATTCAAGGTCAAGCTGACATGTATAGTAGAGAAGTGATAGTATGTCTTATCTTTAACTTCACATCTTATTTATAGTACATTTTCTCCTTTTGTGTCTTCACTGTGAAGGCAACAATGTTAGTGATAAAGAAGATAAAAAACTGGTAGGCATCTGTGTTTAACCATTCTGTCATTTAGACTGCTCTCAAGGTCTCTGTATAAATGAGCTTTTGTGAATTTGACCACCTTTCCTTTAGTATGTAAGAAAAAGTGGTTTGTACTGAAATATGAATGGAAAGCTATATGCACATAGTTTTCTATTACTACATAAAATTGTAGTATATGTATGCATTATAAATGTAAAGCCTATATAAAACTATATGCTGGTTATATTTATTATATATAGAGTGCTATGTGCTGCTCGTCCCCAGCCTGTAAACTGTTCAACCATTTTATAATTTTATTGCTGTCTATAAATACAGCAATAAAATTAGAATTATATTTTATAAAAATGTGTGCTTTTTACCCCCCTTAAATATTAATAAAACCACCTGGACTGAAATAATTGTCTGAAAAAAAATGAGTTTATATTAAGCCTTGTGTATTATTTGAGGTTACAACATTGCAGCATACCAGAGAATCAGTGAATTCTTCTGCTGCCTCCCACTTCTGCCGGAGGAACTCCCCATTCCATTCAGGGAAAAAGAAAATAAACAAACAAACAAACACACCAAATAGCAACTTCTAGATGTCTTAAAATAGTTTTTTTGGTTATTGATTTCATCATCCACCCTGGTTTTGTTTCCTTATCACAATGGTTTTTCATGTCTGGACTTACAAGAAGTGGCCTGAACAGCATGACAGATTGCACTTGCAGATAAAAACATTCACAATTTTTTTTCTTCCTTGCTGTTTGAATAAGATATCTGAATTTACTGCATCTTCTTTATCATTTCCCTGTTCATCACTGTTGTGCATGATGATCTCAGGAAGAAGAAAGCTACAATATTCCAAGGTGTCAAAAAGAATGCAGTTGTATCATAATTAGTGTAGAGCAATTGAACTTGGCAACATCACTGTAATGTGCTTTTGTCATCTTCACCTCTTGCTTTGGTCCCATTAGCACTAATCTCTAGATTCTGGTGTGCTGGTGGCATAGAGAGGAAGCTTGTTCCTTGTCACTCTCTGGGGGCCCTCACAAGCCTGAAGGCTGGTTCTGTGGGTGGTTTTGGAGAGCACACTAGATCTAAACTGTGTGATCAATCTATGCCTTGCAACTGGGCTTCGATCCACCAGCCGGTGCTGAACATGCTTTCTGCAAATTCTCATCGTCATTCCGGGGCTGATAAACAAAATGTTTCCTTTTAAAAAGATAGAGGGGTTTGGGTCCCGACCACTGAATGGTGCTCTGCCCACCCAAAGGGTATTATCAAAAGGGGATTGCACTATCTAATCCTAGCTCAACATGTCTACTTACACAATGAGAGCTGAGAAGAGTTAAGTGACAGATCCTTCAATATCAGTCTGTGTGCTTGGGTCCTGTTCCCTGATTATCCTGAGGCTGAATTTAAAGTTCTGTCCTTAAAGCTCCTAGGTGTCCATGGGTTAGAGTATCTCATAGCTCTGTTTTAGCGAGATGCTACCCCTGTGAAGGGAAGAGTGAAGGAGTTATCCAGGCTGCCAGGCACCTACACAGGGTGGCTACTGGCTTACTTCCCATCATACAGCTCACATGTGGTCAGAGCTGCACAAAAGACTCATGAAAAGAATAAAGTCTACACACAAAAAAATTTTAGTCTAAACTAACAGAAGAAGATTAAACACTGAATTTCATTATGAGACCAGAGGCTAGATGTGACTTCAGGTGTCATCTATTTTCTGATTGAAGTTAATATGCTTTTAAAAAAATGAATCAAAGTAGTATTTCAATTTAAACTGTCTTGTGCAAGTGTCTCACTGACCTGAGAGATAACGAAATGTAAATGGTATTCAAACCTCTTAATTGCTGCCAATAGCAATTCTTTTGTTACTCTGCAAGGAAAACGGTAGAGGCATCTCTTTTAGAGAATAAAGCCCCAGGTGAAAAAGCAGTAAGTACCTCATTAGCAACACTGAGCTACAAGTGTGCCTAAGATCCCACAGACTTCAAGCCAAGTGTTAAAATAGGTTGAGCTGAATGGATGACTAAATCGTTCCAATGACAGTCCCTCTTTGATGAAAGGTGCCTAGAGCTACCCTTTCTTAGGTTTGCCTACCGTGCAAGACTGTCTTTTACCATTCAATACAGTTCACTTCTCTCTCAACTCAGTATCTTCAAGGTATTTGAAAGTTGGGCATTAGAGATTATAAAATAATAGCTCTTGCAGCAGACACTCACAGTTAGGAGACTGTTAAAGTGACTGGATATTTATTTTAGTGATTGTCACAGAGCACTAAGACAAATAAAAACCACATTAGTTGTGAGTTACTGAAGGAGACATTCTGAGCCATTGAAGCTGGGTGAATCAAGCCTAGGAAATTTCAAATATTTTTTGAATGCTACTATATATATATATATATATATATATATATATATAATGTTTTAGATATTTTAGATATACTCTAAGTCAGACTGCGGGCACTTCCCTTTCATCTTCTGCATACTTAATAACTCCATGAAAAACACTGAATGCCATGATAGAGAGATGCCATAAAATAAAAGTGCTTGGCCAGTTCCTGCTTGCTTTGCTCATGCAATTAGGTAGTGCCTGCATCAGTAAATCAAACAATGTGTTTTTCAGCACTCAGATGAACTGATTTCTCAAGCTGCCTTTCTGAAGCTGCCTTCTGAAACCAAATGAGAACAATTTTAGGTGTCTCTTACATTGCAAAAATGCTCTAAAGTTTAAAAAAACCCCAAAAAATAAAACCCCACTTACCTGAAACTGCCACCTCCTTTTTTTTTTGTAGATAAAACAAATCATACAAATGGGTGGTGGATGGAAAGGTAACTTGCCAGTCCAGTGCAGATATCACTGCAGCCAGGTAGATTCCCAGCTGTCATAGTGAATTTCAGAATAATTCAAAGCACAAGTTTTAGTTAGTGCAAATAAAAAAAACCGGTGCATAAAATTGATTCATAAATGTATATTTTAAATAGAATGTGAAATAAAATCACATGCAATTAAGTAAAATCCAAGAGCTAGTTTAAAAATAAATCAAAGGAACCCACTGTTTCTTCCAGTAGAAAAAAATGAAGTTATGTTTGATTCTCATCACATATTTTAACACTTGGTTTCTGGGATGAGGAATGTAGCACAGAAATCTTATTAGAAGGAAGTTTATTTGTCTTGCTAATTCTTTTCTTTATTTCCACTCTTTTGCCAGGAAGAACATTCACTGAAATCATTCAGTGTAAATTAAGTGGTACTTAAAGAGATGCAACTATTCAAATTGTGCATGTGCTTCATACAATCACAGAAGCCAAACAGTTTGCTTGAAATATTTTACTGCCAGTTCCCAAAATGTATACTCAGTATGGTCCTTTCGGAAGGACACTGCAGACTAAATGTGTCCTAGCCTACATATACCCCAGTTCCCTCAGCAGAGTTGCACATGCTTCTGGGCACCGGGCTCCAGCCCCTTCACCATTAAGTGACATTAAGTGACAGCACAGTCCTAGCACCACGTTCAGGTGAATGGTTCAGAGAGTTCAGGCCAGAAGTAACTCTCCCCTGGCCCCCTTCTGGTTTTTATACAGCCCAAGGACCAAAAAAATAATAGAATATATGGATGCGTGCAAGAGCTTTCCACACCATCTGGGTTCATCTGCAGGGGTAAAGATTTCAGGAATTAGTTTGCTGTATATGAGGAGCACCCCATTTAAGAAATATTCGAGGTGTGGTCCTTATTCCCTAAACCAACATGTATCCTAAATCTCACCTTTCCTTGGGCAGATTTCTCCTGCGCTGTTGGCTTGCCCTGTCACTACAGCTGCAGTTTAACCACTGTTAAATCAGGTGATTCAAACCAGAGCAGCTGACTGGGACAATGATGTGAAAAATAATCCCTCACAATTGTTCTTTATTCCCGGTTGCCTTCTTACTGTCCTGAATACCTGGAGCACCACAGCTTGCTGACTGGACAAGTGAGCTCCAGTCACTTGCCATATTCCATGCTTATTAGTGGAAAATCTGGAAACACGTAGGTTCTTCACACCTTCCTGGATTACTGTGAATTTAAGTAGGCATTTAGAATTGTCACAGAACTCTGTCTCTTCTTGACAGAGTTCAAGAAGCATTTGGACAATACTCTCAGGCACATGGTGTGACTTTTAGGGATGCTGCTGTGGAGGGCCAAGAGATGAACTTAAGCCTTGAGGGTCACTTCTAATCTGTTTATTCTGTGATTGTGTGACTGACACCACTGTCTAAACTGCCAGGCAACTTTAGAGCTGTGCCAAGAAAATCATAACCTTAATATTTACTGAAATCACATAGAATATATCTGGCTTTCGAGATGTTCTTTCATTTATACACGTGATAACAATTTTAAGTTACTGAAGTGGCCCCTTATCACTACTTCTGATACATGTCTCTAAACATGGCCCACCTAGAAACTTACAAAGAGATGTAAAGCTGGCTTGTGTTGGTAACATGATGGGAGAGAAGCAAAGTTGTTGAGAAGTCAAAAAAGAGTGTTGAAGAAGCTCAAAATTTCCTATCAGTTTGGTAATGCCTTGTTAGACACCTTTTGTGACAATTTCCTTCAGGTTCTGTAGGGAATAAGGTTTTAAGTTATCTGGAAAAACTTTTTGTGATTAAGTCTGGTGAAAAGTGGATTAAAACTAAGGAGTAATTAATTTGATTGTAATAATAATAAAAATAAATTATCATCTTGCTGCTTCATCTAAATTGTTTTCTATTTATCACTTTTCTACATCATAAGCAGTTGTTGAAAGTTTCCAAGCTTTTTCATTATTTTCAATCATAGTGGACTATATGGTGCCAATCAGCAAATTAACCAAGTATTTAATGAATGGAAAAATAAGTAGACGCAAAATAATTCATGAATAAATATGATAAATTTTGTTATTAAGACATCAAATAATGTCCTGTTTAACATCACAAAAGCATGACATTTTAAAAAGACTTATCAGAACTAGAATTTTAGCTGTTTAAAAATACTACAAGGTCTTGAGACAATTAATTTTAGAAAAACAATATACTCATGCATACACATAACCTGAAATTAGATTTCTAAAATCTGAATTCTGTACATCTTTATTTGGTATAATATTACTAGATGATTCTTAATACAATGTCATTTGTATGCATACAGCTTTTTTCATTTCATAATGACAGCTTATCTGTTCAGTGCCTGGTCAAGAACTATACTAACTGGTAAATAGATGTTCACAATATTTTCTATCCTCTGCATGCTAAATTGGTCCTAATTAAGCAGGATTAAAGCAGCATTGATGCTTCCACATGAAATAAAAAACCCCTCACCACCAAGGGCCAATTTACATTCTTGTTATTCAACACATGTGACAATAAAATAGCTTTGGCACAATAAATGAGGATTCTTTGACAGCATTCCAATATCTACATATATTTGGAATTGGTTTCTTTGCTCGAATTGATAACAAATATCTGATGTGGAGAAAACGCTCCCTTTCAGTTTTCTGACATTGTGCTATTTCACAGTGAATTACGTTATGTTAGATCATCAGCCAAGCAGTGGGGGAGGAGGGAAGGGAGAAGGGTGGGTGGGGAGGAGAGTGAACGTGTGACATAATCTAAAGAGAGCTTTAAAATAATTGGAAATACAGAGGAAAGAGCAATATATCAGGAGTCACCATTAAGTGCTGCAATGTGGGTTCCAGAGGACATAGATCCTGACCCTTGCCTTCCTAATCACTTACTTATGGCTTTCAGAGGCACAGTATTGTGTAGTGACGCTATGACAACATGCAGATGCAGAAAGAGCAGCATCTGTGTGGCTGGCAGACCGTAGAATCTCAGCTACAGAGTTCTTAGTACGTGAAGCACCATTATAAAACAAAGAACAAAATACAACATCCCTGACAGGGATTAGAATAGATGGTTAATACTTAATAAAGAATGACAGAATCTACTATCCAGCACTTAATAATTTACCAGTGGTTTACTGTGCTGTTACATTATATTACACTTCTGTAATTTACTTTTCTTTAAAGTCATGTAATGAAACACTATATTGTAAATCTAAGCTGTTTTCTTCCTGCAGGAAGGAGAAAAAAAAGCATGAGGCTAAAAGACTCTAAATAGATGTTTAATGCAGGTGGTAAGAAGGAAGTGTAATAGAAATGTGGAAACTGTTCAAACACTCATTTGCTTGTGGAAATATCAATTTCTCTATATTCTAATGGCTGAAAAATTGTTTAAAATGCTTGTGTAGATGCCTGTTACAGATTTAGTATATGGTAGCCAACAATAAGTGTGCATGGCATAACTGGCACATCAGCTGGCAGGGGCTGATGAGGTTGTAACATTCTCTCTAGTCTAGACTCTTCTGATTACATCCAATTTGTTTTCCCTTTTTTACTGACAAACTTGACTTCCAAATTATGGTAATGTTATTATGTTCTCTCTCTAAGTGGTTGTATTTACATTTCCTTATCTCAAGATGAGTTTAGAGAAATTCTACAGAAAACAAGTTTTCCTTGTTAAGTTTTTTCATCATCCAGCCAGTTTCTGAGATATTTGCTGGTCACTTATTGTTCCTTATGCTCTTTTTTACATCCAAATTTCTCCCAAGAGTAATTCAGAAAAGTTAGATAGAAATTTAAAACCTAGACATTAAGTAGTGCTCTGTGTGAGGCAAAAGAACTATAAGTTGGAAATTTAAGGCAGCTTTATTTAATCTAGTTTTGTGCATTTCATCTATAGGAAGTTTAAGGCTAGTTGTTTAAAATAAGTGCTAGGCACCTCAACTAGAGTGTACATTGAGGAACATCAAAACCAGAGCTGGTCTTTAGTTCAAAATTTCTGTGGCTTAAATCTCAGGTTTCTGAATGTTATAAAAATGGAAAATTTCTATACACCTTGAGAAACAAAATGTGTTTTGTTTCTCAAACCAAAAAATGGTTACTATAAAATCTTTCTCCAGGTTAAGAAGCCCCAAACCCACAACTTCTTCCTGCATTGCAGAATGCCTTAAAAAAAGGCTATTTTGCTGTGTGTACAAAATGCCACTCTTGGCTCAAATCCCGATGAAGTTTTGAAAGACAAATTCCTCTCAAAGAAACAGCTTTGCTGCTTTCTTTGGAACAGAATGTCACAGTCGTCTCTGTGGAAAGGAAGCTGGTTAATCAGTGTGCAAATTTGACTAAGGCAATATTTTCTAATTGGCCTATATGACTCCAAGACCCACTTTTTGAAATAACTTTGGAACTTATGTTCTTCAAGTGGAGAAGTTTGAAGACATAGAGAGACCCTTTTGATTTCAAAACACAAAGGCTAAATCAATGGCCCTGGAGCAGTAAATGTCCAAAACCTTAGCTTGCAGAGAAATAGGAAAGACAGTGAACAAAGCTGTGCATATTCAAAAGGGACACAGGACAGAAGAGAATTTTCCTCTAGCTAACATACCTTTTAAGCTGCGGTGGCAGAATACCTCCAGCAAATTGGCAGTATTGAACATTCTATTTTTCTTTTTGATTTGGAAAATCCAACATTTTTCTGCTTTAATGCTGACATTCTTCACAGTATGAATATTCCATCTTTCAGTCAGCTATACCAATCCTTTAGGAGACTTTCCAGAATACCTTCAATATGCAAATGGATAATAAAATCCATTTTGCTTGAGCATGCAAATCTGACATACATTAAAAAATCATAAGCCTGAAACATATTTTCATTGAAATGAGAAAATATGTCAGCAATGTAAGCACAGCAAAAGCCTCATTTAGGTCCAGTAGTCTCTAGCTGTGCAAGACCAAGCTCTACGCTTAGCTGAATTCCTTCAGATTCCTGGTTTTTACTCACATGCTATTTGCTCACTTTACCTAATATTATGCTTTTATTCTCTTATCCTTCTGCTGTCTTTAGCTTCTGTGAAACATTTTTGCCACAGTGATCTTACATCTTTAAATCTGTCTGAAACTCTTCCATCTTTTTAACTCCACAGTCTTTATCTTGATGCACAAGAATTGATTGCCTGATTCTTACTTCCCCCCCACACACACCTTTTCCCCTCCTTACTTTCCCCTTTTAACTAATATTATTGGTACTATTTCTTCTGAAAACAAGCAATAAACAGCTCTGTAAAAATGAACATGTACTGAAGTGAAAAGGCAACCTATGAAGCTTGTGCTTTTGCACACAACATCAATACATGTGGCACATGTCTGAGGACTGGTATATCTGTACCATTGTTAATTAGTGTGAATCTTACTATCTCATGTTTCTTTGAGTGTTTGTTTCACGTTATGTACTTGAGGTCTTTATGAACATCTCAAGAACAGCTGTAATCTTTGTTCCAATCTCAGGTCCATTTGCATCACCAGTTTGCTATTTGAAGTCCAAAGCAATTCATAGTCAACTGTTTCTTCTCCAAGAGAAATGACAAGTCATTACATTATAAACCGTTTTGGTATTCTCTTTCTATGGAGCATTGAACTCAGCAATGATGTTTATAGGCATATAGCATACAGAACAGAAAATGAAGGAATAACGAAATGTCTGTAATTTGGTATTTATGGTTGGAATTATGGTGTAGAAAGTTCTCCATCATCATCTTTTGGTCACTAATCCTCCCGCCACTGAAACATGAGCAAGTTGATGCAGAAGAGAGGGATGCCCAGGTGACATCTGAAGGCAGGAGGCTGGGAAGAGTGAGTGAGCCCCAAGACAACGGAGCTCAGAGCAGGTGGGGTGAGAGAGTATTTTTGGATGTCTGGGAAGAGGCCTGCCAAAGCCATCCTGAGCTAGAGGATGCCTCCACTGCTGACATCCACCCTGACAGACATTTAATGAATTTGGGGGCTTGCAATGAAAAATAACCCAAATGCTATGCCCAAGTGGAAACAGTGAATTCTTGAAAGAAAATTGTTTCACAGGGATCAAACATTATTTTAACATTGGAACATGGTGTAATGATAGTGCCCAATTTCAGTCAGTGAGACAAAGGCAGGAGGTGAGGAAGCCTACAGTGTGAATAACAGATTGTAATCAGGCTTTCAGTATGATTTACCATAGCCTCAGTATTTCCTTTTACTGTTATATACATTTTCTGCATGTTAGCCTGAAAAGGAATTAATAGTATTTCTGCTCATTGTGACTGCTGCCTTTCTTTATCACCACAGTTGCCTGTGAATAATTCATACAATCTAATGTACTTTTTAATTCTGTAACACCAGGATATTTAATTTAAGTACAAAATAAGAAAGGAGATTCCTTTTATCAGATCAGTGAATTAGCTCTGAATGGAAAATCATATTACTGGTTAGTGGATTCTCACTGTCACTACACCCTTATGAAGAAATAACAAATGGCTTTTTGTTGCTGATATTGGAGATTTTAGGATTTGGGGGGACATAGTTTTTTTCATCTGGGCTACTCTGTAATAATTTCTAATGAATAATTCAAATGTCATGGGAAACCAAAGCTGCTAGAGACTCCTTTCTCATTATTAATTGTAGATTTTCTCTTCTATTAGTATTACGGCACTGGAAGTTCATACTGAGGAAATCTAATGAGTGTGACTTAGAGCATTTTTAATTCTCTATCGTCTGCCAAAGGTGTAATGAAATTGCCTTGGGTTATGTGCACAGACCTTCCCATGAGATATAAAGCTGAAAAGATTTCTTCACTTTCTCAGGGAGATTATATTTTACTTCAGACATGAATAGCAACACCAGGGATTTTCCTTCTTCCCCTGTAAAAACTGACTTAACTTTCTTCTATGATTGCATGATGATTAGCTTCAGCAATAAGAGAGCATTAATCCCAGAACATGAATAGCACACTTTGATGTTGCTCATGGCCAAAACGTACCACCCATTCATTTAAATATCACAGAAAAAGCATCTACTTCCAGGAACATTTGGAATAATTTCCTGAGTTATTATAACAGGTAGAAGTATTTAATAAGCTTTAAGCTTATTTTAATTTATTTTAATTTATGTAAATAACTCCAGGCCTTTTGTTTCAAAATCCCAGTAAAGTATTTATATCTGAAAGAAATTCCAGATAATTGTCCCAGTCCTCACACTGGGAGAGGGAGCTGCTCTTCACAAGCTATAAATTGCCTTAATGTAATGCAATTTTGCACCAGCTGAGGAATAGGTATAAAATAAATCTGGGTTTTTCTGACAGTTGAACTCAACTTTTCCATTAGCATTAAGGGAATGACTAAATTTTTAACAATGATGTTATATCTTTACTGAAATACACGAAGGAATACAGGAATGACATTAATTGAAAGCCCACCCTTTTCTCTCTATTTAAGTGACAGGAATAAAAAATGATGGCCATAGTCATGGTTGTTATATCCCTGTCAGTTAGACCCATCAGGATTTGATGACTGAGATACCAGCTGAATAATAGTCCATGCAGCAGTGTCTTACAAGGCCCAAAGATTTCAGGTTTGTATTTGGTGGCTCGTCCTGGAACACAATATTTTGTACAAGAAGTAAATGCGTACAGCCAAACCACAATGCACAATTTGTGTTAGAGAATGTAAGAGATAAGTTTTGTACCAAAATAAGGCTACATAAAGTTTTGAATGCCCCACAGCAGGGAGTTGCAGCCATGCTCCAGAGTCCACTATTGTGAGAACAACAATAAGGCTAGTATGGGGGATATTATTAGATTTAGGTCATAACTAAAGTGGTACTGATATAAGCCTCCTCTATTCTATAAATCATCTTATACACTAGACATTTATACAAATGTAGGGATCTTCAAAACTGTATTTGTTCAGAACTCATATCAGCATTAGAAGCAATTCTTAGCACAAAACCCTGAAATAGTTTGAATAGAATGTTCTAACATAATTTTTTAAAGATCCCAAACTAAGCACAAACATTGAAACATTGTGACATTTTAAAAACATACATTATATATATATATATAAACATCATAACACTCTATTACTGTCTTATTGGCATCAGCTGAAATCAGCTGAAGTTAAACTGTTCATAAATGATAAAACCAGGGTCAAGAATCATGCCTCCAGGTCTGCTACTCTAATAGAGCTGTGAGAGTGTATTATAACTGACTAATTTATGGAAAAAGGCATCAGGCTTGACTCATTTTCACTGTGTATTGTCATTATGTGTGCCAGGAAATTACAGCTTCCATGGACTAGAAATATTGCTTGCATTATGCATGAAAGAAAGGATGCAGGAAACGAGTTGTTTAGGTAAGCTGTAAGATGACATGATCATGGTCTTAGCTGAAACTATTGGACATTTTATATATATATATATATATATATATATATATATATTACTTAGTTGTTTGGAAATTTTCAGAAATTCCTTTGGCTATTGGGACAAGTCAAACTTTTGCACATTATCTTTTAGGCAAAATTTGCACAATAAGCCCACAGGGAGGTGATTGACTGGCCTGCCACAGGCTATTCTGCAAGATATCCATTTAAATGGCTGGAGCTAAGAATGTGATCTATCCTCTTAATTCATTGTCCCTGGACACAATGAAGTTTATGGGCTTCAGTGATCACTCTGCAATTTACCTACCAGCCATTATGGATACTCATACCTTCTGCAGCTGCCTGCTGGGACACTCAAAGGCATCCAGCATCCTTCACATGACTTTGTCCTACAGTGCAAGTCTTGCCTTTTGGAGGTGTAATGTGACATGACAGGGTGTGATATCCTCAAGGTCAACTGCTTTGCATTTACAGCCAAATTTTCCAAAGAAGATATAGGCACCTTGAAACACAAGTTCAGTTTATGAACTCAGCTGCAAAATTCCACTTAGATTTGAATTATGAAATGTGATTTATAGAATGTTCTGGATTTCAAAACAGATCGTGGAGAAAGATATTATAATGAACCACCCTCCATCTGTCCTAGTCTCTCTTAGACAGTAACACAGTATTCTTGGAGGACAGCAGACCAAAAGCAAACTAGCTGCACTGTAACTCTGTTACAGGACATTCATCGGTGGAGGGTTGGATGTCAGTACATTGGAAATTTATATCATTGCATGAAACCAGGAAAAGTGTTGGGAGAAGGAACTTGAAGTCTTTTATTGCAATTGTCATAAGTCCTTTATTTGTTCTGAGCCTGAAGTAATGTTTAATATTTCAAGAAGGATTTTGACAAAATAAATTAGAGCACTACACTGTTATCACAGCTAACATCAGCTGATGCCAGAAAGTAATATGATCTGAAGCAGCATTTGTTGAAGACTTCTGAAATATTCTAAGGTCTATTGAAAACTGACTGGTACATTCACAATATACTATTAAAGTGCTTATTAAAAGGTTAGATATGTCTAAAAGAATAAAGATTCATCATTGTCACAAAATCTGTGGCTGATACCCCAACCACATAAAATCAGTCCTACTCTATGTCCAGGTGACAGAAATTATAAGAGACAGACTTAGACTGCAGGGGGAAATAGTGGTGGATTGACAATGTTAGCAATAACACAAAAAGGTTAATGCCTCTAAGACATCGCTCTCTTCCCAAAGTTTGCTTAATAGTCAAGTCTCCCTCCAGATTAATAAAGAAGAAATGATTATGAGAAGTGCCTAGAAACATGATGAAATAAAAGGTAAATGGTCTGCTGAAACTAATCAGGACTCATTAGCACACATTCCAACACGCCCACAATAACAAATAAAAGTTCTGACACAGGAAGGAACATGCAGGTAAAAATGCACTTTTTTTTCTCTTAATGGCAACAGGATGAGTTCTGAAGACCACTTAATACAATAGATTATTATCACTAATTTTACATGCATATTATAACACCCTAATTTATCTTTGCTAGAAATCATCAAATAAAATTTACTTAATACTCCAAAGAACTTGGTACTGATATCTGTCCTCTGTAGAAGATGGAAGTTCTTCTGTAACTTCTGCAACATTAACTGTCCTAAATTTAGTCACAGAGACAAGCACAAGATTCAGTGTTGCAGTTCTTCATATGAAAAATTGAGAGGCGCATGTGACTCTCAAGGGATGCAGTCAATCTGTAGATGAGCATAGGGCAATCAACTGTTCCATTTTCAAAGACTCAAAATAAAATTAATTTTGAAAATCATTGGGGCACTGTAGCTTTACACTAGACATTTGAGAAGCAGGTTTTTTTCTTTGGTGTAGGTAAAATGATTCATGTAAAACCTTGCAATAAATCCCTAGAAATGTTAATAGTTTGCAGGAGTATCCCAAGCCAGCCACTGAGGGTTATGGACAAGTGAAATTCTTGCTCTCCTCTGAGCAAAACTGTGATTACTATGCCAATATTCTTATTGTTCTTGACTATATTGGTGATTCATCTACCATTAAATACATGGCTTAAATCCTTTACTGCTTTTGATATGAACTTGTTTCAAGATTTCTGTAAAAAAAAAAATCAGTATTTCCAAAGAGTTATTGCTCTCAGATCCAGGACAGAGTTAGAAAGAAGGCAGAGGTGCTACATGAGCTAGCAATGACCTGCCTGTGCTTTGTTGTATGTGCATTTGTAAAACTCCTCTGTTAGTGGGCACTGCTCTATGGGGAAGGTTAAGAGAACTTTGTCATCTTCTTGCATAGCTGAGGTGCTGTGCCAAAATATAATTTAATGTTAAAGTTTAAAGCTCCACTATAGTGTTTCATGTTGTTTGGGAAGAAAAGAAATGGAATTACACAGAAAATAAGAAATATTCCATTTTGTCTTCCTGTGTATTCATATCATGATACAAACCATTTTATTTATACCTACCCTCAAGTGTTTTAGCACTTAAATATAAATCCTTTTAAGAGAATTAGGGAATTCTAATAGACATGATATTCAGATATATTTTTTAAAAATGACAATGTGGTAGCCATTTGAGCTTACTTGTATAAAATGTTATGGCATTGAAACCATCTGCTTAGAAGTAAATCAGAAGTAAATCAGAGGGGAAATACATCTGTGTGACTTTAAATCTACAGAATGGGGCTCCAAGAATTCAGGATCCATCAATCAGTAGCTTGCGTTGCTACCTAAAGTGTCTTTCACATACAAAGACTTCTTAGATAATTTTTTTGGCACTAAGCCTGTTTTCAACACAATGTATCATCTGAAAACATGCAAATTACTTGGCTTCCAATGTGTCTCCTATAAAAGGTTCATTCTAATTAAATTTAAAGGCAGACTGGGTTTTTTTAATTAGGATGAATTATAAAAATGTTGCTGTTTATGGTAGTGTTCTTTATGCTTTACAGTGTAAAAATGCATCATAATTTCTAAAATTACTTCAAACACTGGTAGAAAATTTTATTTATGCCTCTGCACTGCATTAAAACCATAAATGGTTGGTGCTGTCACCAGAATGAGAAAGCTATAAAACTGGTTAAATTAGAATATAGTAGAATGTGAGAGTGTGCGTATGTGTATGCATGTGTGCGCAAGAGAGAGAGAGATAGAGAGAGAGATACCAGGCAAAAGTGAGTAGCTGTAAGTTAAAATTATTTTCTAAATTATTTTCTTATGCAAATGGAATATGCCATATTACATTTATTAAAATGTATTTATGGAACATTAAACATAATACTCATTCTGATAATTAAAATTAATGAAAAAATTGCCCAGGCTATTTATCAAGAAAACTTCTTGTGCCTGTATGGTCTGTGAAGTGAATTCTGATTTCTCTCACACAGGTTAAAGTCTATCAAAGACAGAGAATCATTTGGTATTTGAACCTGGGTAATGAAAGGTAAACATTTAATTGGATCTTATAACAATTCTTACCAGCTTCTTTTACCTAACCATTGAAATTCACAGTGTTCCTCTTTGTTATTTTGTACTATAAATAGGTGCACCCATTTCAGGTTAAACCGGGCATGGTATATTGTCACAGTTGGGAGACAGCCAAGGGACAAGACACACTGCGTTCATGCACAGCAGCCCACTTTATCCAGAACGGTCCTCCTTATATAGATCAGATGGTCCGTGTGGTCAACCCCTAATGGCTAAACCAGTTGCCCCCTACCAACCAGGCAACAGTTGCTCATGTCCCAAGGTCTAGGCCTGCTCTGCAACTGTCCATATTGGTTGAATTATGTAATTGGGGTACTTATATAATTAGTTATCTTTTCAGTTATAAATCTAGGATTAATTTTAACTGTGCAGCCCTCAGGCCAGCTGTTGGCCACCAGAGTATATTCAAAGCAGTTTATTGTAGAGTCACATTCTGACAGTGACCAAAGGAGAAAAAGGGGAAAGGAGCTTCATGGAAGGCAAAGCAAACCAACAACCCCATACTTTGGCAAAATCTATCAATGGGAAGGTCTGTTGGGGTCTTCCATGCAACATAGACCCTATAACAGAACTTGAGGGAAAATAATTCTGTAGCCATTCCTTTCACTGTCGAGGGAAATAATTGAATTGCTGGTAAGAAGTCACAGGATTGCTGGACAGTTCGCTGTTTCAATGTCTGTAACACATTCCTCCAGAGGTACGCAGTAATTTTGTCATCAAAACTACAAAGGAATTGCTTAGTCTGGATACGTTGTGTTACTCCTTCTCTCATCTATATCCTCCTTCTTTTGCTCTTCTCTGTTACTCTCAACCTCAGAGAGCACATACACTGCAAAGTTATCACAGTACAACACAATAGATTTATTCAATAATACTTTTCCTGTAGATTCTTCATTTATTCTTTGTTATTTGAGTATTTTTGTTCCTGCTGTATTTTCCGCATTGCTTCCATACCTCCCTAAACACCTCTTATAGGGCTATGAAGCAAATTCTGATTCCTCAGAGAGTGCACAGTTCTTCCTTTGTAGTCCTTATATCAGAATTTACAAAAAAAATATTTCCTGTACCCAAGTTGCTAACAGTCAAAATGTCATCTTGGTTTCCTGATGTGGTGCCAGACTTTACTCCAGATAGCTCCTGGTACAGGGCCAAGAGTGGGCTGCCCCCAGAAAGCCACACAATTCAGAGTGCAGCTAGCTGTAGGACTTTTGCTGTATGGCTCCAGAGGTTTGGGGTAAAGAACAGGGAGGGGTCTCTCGTGTGGTTCCCAAGGAGGTTTATTCCATGAGAGGTTCAGGAACAAGAGCCCCAGGACAGTATCATACACAGACATTTAAACGGGGGAGGTACAAGGGGGAGGTACAATCCTTCAGCCAATAGGGTAAGAGGAGGGGAGGGGTACAAGGCAGGGTCTCACTTTACAGTAACCAATGAGGGACTACATGGGAGGAGAACAGGTCACATGAACCAATGGGGCATCAAGGATCAGGGGACTGGCAGGGAACATTCGAGAACAAAGGGTGGATACAACATGGGATTGACAATTTAATGAGGAGGGAAAAGAACAATCTGGATTCAGGGGCAGGGTTGGGGTAAGATGGATAACTGGGAAAGGGAGGAGAAAACTTGGACCAAACCAACTAACATGGGGAAACCAGGAAGGATCCATTTGAGAAGTTACAATACAAAACCCATACTAAAGAAAAACACACCATCACAGTTTACAGTCTAGGCAAATTGAGTACAAGTTGACTGTATGCTTCATTTGACTGTTTGTTATTGTTGTCTACTGTCTGATCTTGAAGATGTGGAGGCTGAGAACTGGTAGGAAACCAGTCAGGTGTTCCAGCAGTGCTGTTGGTGTCGTGACATGCAATAAAGCATGGATGAACTGGGATGCTGCTTGGTCATCCCTGTGTCAAACCAACCCACTGCCAACCATGAGTCTTCTTGCGGCAGGTCCACCTCCATGGTGTTCAGGCTTTTGCTTGTCCAGTTAAAACCAGTGGTACAATGGTGTGAGTTGTTAGATTGGCATCCATGAGCTTTGTGTTGCTCTTTGGTGGGCCATCACATGTGGGATTCACACCATGGCTCAGCAGATGGACACGTGAGGGCCTGTCAGGGAGGTACACATACACACACACAAAAAAAAACCCCAAAACAAGTGGATTGGGTGGCCCAAAGTCCAAACTGCCACTTTTAGTTTTTTTGTTTATCCCTTTCTCAAGGCTTGACTTGCATGTAATATATTTCTGTTGATACATCTTTTTCTCAGAACCTCAAAATTGTTTTTGATAATATAACATTGTTAGATTACCAAAGTAATTGTAGACTTCTTTAAGTCCAAGATTTATTGAGACACTTCAGGCAGAACAAACTAACTCTGCCATGTCTCAGATTTCCTTTGCTTTTGTTCTTCATAAATTCTTCTGAGCACATTTAAGGTCACCTCTAGTCCTCATTCCTTGTGACTTGTCTTTGTCACATTTCTCTACCTCACACAATGGTGAGTATTTAATTACAACATATAGTTGCCAGGTGGAAAATTATTAATGACAGTTCCTCTTTTGAAATTATTTTCTATACAGTAGCAAAAATGTTTATGTTCCATGAAAAAATAAATTAATTGAAAAACTAAGTACTGCTGTCCTGCTGATTTAAAACATTGGCCCAATCTTTATTTCAGCATATGTAATGTCTAGAATATGTTGGTTAAACTAGAGATAACATAGGAAACTTCAGGAGGTGATGCTCAGATATATTTCTATTACCATCAACAGAGTGAATGAATGCATCTTTGAAAACCCAGCCGATAATTTTGTTCTTTGGCTTTTCAGCAGCAACAGTGAAATCTTCAGATTTTTACCATTTAAAGTACATTTATTATTCTCTTTCAGTTTTTCTCTGAGTTCTAAGAATCTTTTCCAGTACAGAAGGAAAACAAAACTTTCTTTTGTCAGTCAACTCAACCTTATATATTACTTTTTGAACTACAAAGTTAAAATAATGTTCACTGAGGAAAGAACCCTCACTTATTAAGAGTCATAAAAGGATTTTGCTGAAGTGTGAGCTTCCATCATTCTGTCACTTTGAAATTGCTGCAGGTTCACAGCTGGACTACAAGAACCCAAAGTGAATTGCTAAGTGAAAGGACAAGGCAGGTGACAATTACACAAAAAATCACTACAAGTAATTGGTAAGGGAAAAGCTGCCAACTCTAAAGCAACTTATATTAAAAAAAAAAAAAAAAAAAAAAAAAAAAGAAGAAAAGAAAAAAAAAAGGAAAGATAAAAAAAGAAAGAAGGCAACAACTCTTCCCTCCCAAATGTTCCTTAATCCTTTGCTATGTGATTATTTCCTATTATGGGTAAAAACAAGAGATGTTCCTAAATCAGCTTCTAAACAAAAATAACCCACTACATCAAGGAAGCTGGAAGAATATACCTGGAAGAATTGCCTTAAATTATACATAATACTGAAGCTGAACTGTCTATGTACAGACTTGGTAAGTAAGCATAAGTGATGTCAGCCTGCACATCTAGAACTTTAAAATCTTTATTCAATAGATACATGGTACGATACAGCAAGAAATCTTATATTAATTGAGAGTAGTTATTTAGACACACTTAAAAATGTATAACCCCACTACTACAAGCAAAAAGGTATCTTACCTTAAATATATTGTCAGTTGTTAACAGGATTATTGAGGTTGGTTGAGGCAATACTCATTATAAATATTTATGATAGGAACTTTCCAGACTATATTTCTGTATAACATCTACAAGGTTTATTTGGTCTGTGTGACCAGGATATTAACCTGAAATAGGGTATATTAATATTCCATTTATTTTTCTTCCTATGTAATGTGCTCCCAGTGTGCTTTCAGAGCTGAAAAATATAATTTCTATGTTGACATGACACTGACTCAATTAATCCAGAGGAGTTACATCACTTTCTAAATGTCATGTTGGTAATGAACAGTAAAAACACACAACCTCACATTAATTTTCCTTATTCTGATTTTATGTTATGATCTTCATCTTTGTGCTCAATTTCCAAGACCACAGGACATGAATGTTAAGGCATGGCTCTCACGAAGATTAGGCAGCAAAAATTACTGTTTGGAAAACCTTGGATAAACCTTTGCATGATGCTGCATTTTACTTTCCATAAACACCTTTGTTTCCCATTTTTAAGGCTCCCAGAGTATCTAGAGTTTGTATGACTGTCTCCCTGCATGTATCCTATTCTTGGCATGGCATGGAGAAGATGTGCCTTAGCTAAGGGCTAATAAAATCCAGACCTTGGAAGTCTGTAGATGTCACTTGAGGGGCTGGATGTCTCTATGGACTTTTAGAGCAAGTATAACCTACAGCAGGTGTTTCCAGAACACAACCTCTATACAACTCTGCTTGATCTTCTCGCCCTGTGAAGCTCTATGTAGTTTTCTTGTACTCTGTGCAAAAAATAGAGGATAAAATACCGTCTTATCATGGAGTTTTTTTCTTTTCTCTCTCTGATTTTTCTCAACTTTTCTGTTTCTATACGTGTCTTCAGAAAATGCAGATATATTAAGAATTTCTGCATATTTTTCTCCTTATTTCATTGCATTTTATGCTTTAATATCAAAATTAAATTATTATGTAAAGAAAATACATGTATTCAAAATATTTGGATCCATTTAATGAATTCAAATTCTGAGGACCAGATTAGATCTAGAGACTCTTCAAATTTCTTGTCCTAATTTAATCCTTATATTTATGGGCAATTTTAACATCAGAAGTTACTCCTAACAGGAATAAAGCTAATATCTCTTCCTTGTGAATAAAGGAAGCTTTAAGAATACAATGCTTATTTATTCAAGTGTCTACAAAAAGCAAGGCTTATAAGAAATGAACCATGTCTAATTTATTAAATTGGATTTTTAGTACTTTCTATAAATAGCTCTATTCTTAGTCTTACTATATGTGCAAGTACATTAACGTGGGATATGGAAGAATTTATGACCTTATTCCTTGAAGTGGATAATTCCTTATCCACAGACTAATGAGAATAGTTTCAACAGCTAGCCTCTTCTGCTATGTGTGCTTAACAAAGGCCACTGGTTTTAACAAGGCACAATTCCAGCACACAGCTGCCTGTAAAACTGATCTGGTCCCCACTGTGGACTCATCAATTCTCCAGCCTCTCAATACAAGACCACCTTAGTGAAGTACAAACATCCTCTCAATTCTTCGGGCTTAATATCCTTAGATTTAACAATGACTTATATTATAAGTTAGGTAGTTTAAAATTGTTATACGTAACTGCATTTAATAAGTGGAAATAGCTTGTATATTCTGTATATATAATATATATATATATATATATATATATATATATATATATATATATATATATATATACACACACACATACATTCTTGTCCTCAATCTTTTAGATGTTCCTTTTCCTCAACTGTTAATTAGTAATGGGATGGGGCAACTGTAATTTATCATTATGGTTATGGAATGCTGAGCATAAGAAGTCTGAATTCTGGTTGTCTAGATGCCACATGGCCTATTAGTAATGATAGTTATTAATGATATTTTTTTGAAATTTCAGAATAAGTAGGATGTTAAATAAAGACATTAATTTTTCCATTTTCTAGTCAGGAAAGACAAAGAAAATGGAAAAATGGATCCCTATTGCTTCATCTCAAATCAATACGCTAGAACTACTGTTTAAACATATGTATAACCAAATATAGAAACAGTCTAAACTACTCATATGTAGAATGACACTTCTCTTGAGGTAAAAGAAAAAAATAGCTCCAGAACCCTTTGCTCCTATAAACATATGGCTTTTGATTTTTTTCAACTTTTGCATATATATACCTACTCATTTATATATACATGTGCACACATATATAAAAACAACAGTCAATTGCAGCATACAATCAACTTGTACTGTAAACCAGGATGATGACTTTTAGCAATTTAGGTACAAGAGATCTCATTTTTTAAAGTCCTGTTAGAAAGAGAATAAAGGAAGAATTGTGGACTCTTGTTTTGATGTAGTTTTGTTTTGAGGTTCTTTCTTTTCTTTCTTTCTCTCTTTCTTTCTTTCTTTCTCTCTTTCTTTCTTTCTCTCTTTCTTTCTTTCTTTCTTTCTTTCTTTCTTTCTTTCTTTCTTTCTTTTTTCTTTCTTTCTTTCTTTCTTTCTTTCTTTCTTTCTTTCTTTCTTTCTTTGTTTTGTTTTGTTTTGTTTTGTTTTGTTTTGTTTTGTTTTGTGTTTGTTTTTTTTTCTGGGTTGTTTGGGGGTTTTGCTTATTTGTTACTTGGAATGCAACAAAAACCCCCTGTGTTAAAATACATTATTGTAATTCTCTTCCTCTTTCATATCTGACCTTCTCAGAGCCTGACAGAATCCAGAGATATCTAAAATGCATGGACTTCATCCCATCAGATAACCTGGATCTACTTGCAATGCTTACTTGAATTCCTTGCTGTGTTCATGGGTCAGTGAGTGCCTGCAGCTCATTTACATCACATTATTCATTTATGCTTTCTGCAAGTCAAGTTGTCAATATTGTGGAAAGAGGGCTTGTTTTAGGTATCTACCAATTAAAACAGTATCTTGCTCACAAAAATTTATGACAAACTGTTAATCATATAAATACTATATTTATAAGTATATAGTAATATAAGTAATATAAGTACTATATTTATAAATAAATATAGAAATAATATGTCATAAATTGTGCAGTTTGGACCCACTACAATACTGTTCTTTCAATGTATAGGTAACAAAATGTGAATTAGCTCCTGGGAATACAAGATATACAGAGAAGCCCTGGTTTCACAAGAATTCGTTATACGTATGAACAGAACTGTGCCTACACTTACTGAGTTGAAGGACAACCATGAGTCACGTTTATAAACTTATACAATTATTCTGCAGATCAGCTAAAGCCATGGGAATTGTCTGATATAGTTACTGTACTGTTCTGCAAAACCCCTTTGGCTTCCCCATTTCTACTGCCATCTGGGATCTGGCTGGCTTTTGATATTCCAGTGGGTCAGCCAGCTAAGGGATGAGGGCACTTGCTTCATAACTTTCCAGTTTCTTGCTCCAGACAGAGGTGTTGTAGTTATTCTAACCAAACTCAGAGAAATAATCTGGGGTAAAGGAATTTGTAGTGTGACTTTCTACCTAAAGGGGACTTGGAAATGTGTATTTTGCAGAACAACTGTTATTTCATCTGCTCTGTCTACATATCGGTTTGGTTTTCAGATGTGTCCCCATGTGCTCTCGTGCAGTCTTGCTATGTGCTCATTAGTATCCCTCTCCAATAGCCTCTAATGTAATGACTAACGTAACATTTGAAATAAATATAGATGTCTCAAAGGTAAAAGTACAAGTGCTACACAGTTCAAGCATGATCGTCTGCTGTCTGCAAGCGAAGAGACACAAATGAGAGTCTATGTTGAGGGAAAGGAATGCAGAATTCCTCTGTGGTGTGCTCTGTCAAAAGCTGCTCAGCCAGTCCTGACTGGTAACGGCACGGTAATAGCATTGTGTCCCTTTCTGAGTTAGGACACAGTAGGGGTTATTATAGGGAAAAGGATGTTCAGAAAAAGGATACAGATTCTAGGAAATCAAGTTTCATTCTCACCTTTCAGAGTAACTCAATTTTTCATTTGTTTGGGCTCTTTTGTTTTGGTTGGATTTGAGGTATTTACAGGTTTTTTGTTTGGTTTTTCTTTTCCCTTCAAGTCCCTGTCCTTTGTCCTCTCTAGAACTATATCAGCCTGATAAAACTCTATTCTGATACTTAGATTACTGTTAATTATGGGAATGGACTGCATGGGACATGTTTGAAATACATCCTTGCCAAGCTGCCTGAGGAATATAGTCATCAGTCTGATATTCTTTGAAAGAATATTGAATGATTAAAATTTTCATCAGTATTTGATCAGATTCTCACAAATCCCATCCCTTTTCTACTCTCACTCCTTTCCATGACTGTTGTCACACACTGAAAATATAGTAGACGCATCAGAGAAAAAAGGCGATTTTAGGCTGCGATGCTCCCCTTCATGAACGTGTCCTGGAAGTGTCAGTCTGTTTAGTTTATGGTGTGTTGAGATAAAGTCACAGTATACTAAAAGAACAATGGGGCATGACAGCACTGCACTGATTTCTGACTCATCTAAAAGTTGATGTCATTATTCAGTGTTGGCCTGATTATTTAAAATACATAAATTCATCACCACCTGAATCAGTCTAAGTAGGCTGATCATGAAAGATCCATGGGGATTTTGTGATTAAGTTTGGTTTTGTAAGTTTGGGGGGGGGTTGGGGAACTTTTTGTTTGTTTATTTGTTTGGTTTGGTTGGGTTGGGTTTTTGGTGTGGTTTTCTTTCCTCCCCCCCCCCCCCCCCCCCCAAATGCTATAATCTCCAAGAATTTAGATTTTCCTAAAAATATATTCTGTTAGACATGAGTAAACATATTTACCTATAAAACCTCATCAGTGTTAGTCTTTGTCTTGAGTCAGGCAATTATGGATCTAAGACAGAGGTGTGGGCAATACAAAGTGACTTTAGACAGCTAAGAACATGAATGAATGCTGAAAGCATATTTTTAAAATAGCTCGTTTCTAGTGTGCTGTGATTCTCTCAGAACTTTAGTGGTGACTATTGAACAGTTCCAGTAATTCATCTAGGGCTGATGATCAGGATGTAGCCTGTTGCTGACTTTTATGTGTTACTTTTATGTATTATTTTGCTTGCTTGCTTTCTTTATGAATGTATATTCACTTTTTTAATGTTTTCTGGAAAGTGATTTATCAGAGAAGAACATTCATGGAGGCTGGAAAGTTTCTGTCAATCCTGAGTACCTGCAAAACCCACTTTTTTCAATTTTTCAATTCCAATGAAGTTTTTTGTCACATATATGAATAGGCACAAGAATAAGTATATGTTTGGACTATGGCTGAATTACAGTTTTGATCCAGTAATTCTATTAAGATCCTGAAAGTGCAACTTATGTCAGGATTATTTTCTGCAATTTAAACTATGCTCCCAGGCATTGTAGCCAGTGGTAGCCATGTCTTCTTCAAATACTCAAAATATGATAAACAATTAAAAGGTTAAGAAAAGAGTTATTAAAACCTGCAACTCATTTATTTGCTCTTTTAACATAATCACAGTGTCCAACACATGCTTTTCAGTGAACACATCTTCATTTCAGCAACCACCATCACAAAACTTAAAACAAAATCACAATACAGGATTGCCACTAAAAAAATAAAAAATCTATGACAACTAGTTTTATTAAAATATGGCTGAAAATTGCACTTTCTATTGCCCTTCTAAACGAGAGGGCTATGTCTTTAGAAGTCTTTGTTTCCTGAAAAAATTTCCTAAGAAAAGGGTAGCGAAGCTCTAAGTTGCTATAATTTACAATTCTTCAAGTGTAAAGTATTTTCCAAATGTATCTATTTCCTAGCGTGTTGTGTTGCTTGATATTAATTAACATGGGAAAAGAGATATGGGATAAACCAAATATATTCCAACAAGATAAAGCAGTTCTTTCTGTTTCTACTGCAAACAGAGTTTCAAGATATTTTATAATCATAATTAAAAAAAAAAAAAAAACCAACAACAAAAAACAAACCAAAAAGACCCCCCAACACAAAAATTAAAACCAAAAACCAAGACAAAACATCCAAAACTTGTTTTTACTTTCTTGGATTTTTTTAGTTGGAAAGAAATCAAGGAGTAATTTTTTTTGTTTGTTTGTTTCTGTTCTCCACAGCAGTCAAAGCAGTTGTGCTGTCCTGATCAACATCACAGAGAACAATCCTCTAAATGCTGAAACTGGTGACCTTCTCAGCAGAATATTGTTAAGAAGCTCTCTCTTGCTTCAGGTTATTTCCAGTTCATTTCTCCTTGGATGTGAGCTTTTCATGGCATTTAATAGACTCAGTTCTAAATACAGAAGTCAGGTTACAGTTCAGCACCACATGGTCACTCTCTTGAAGAGATAATTGCTGAAGAAGGATGGTAATCCCTATAGCACAGATGATGAAATGGAACTTCACCCCTCCCTAGTGCAGTTGTTCTTGTCATAGCATTCAGTGCTGTGCACTTGGTTTATGTTCTCCCTGACTGGAGGTCTTTGCATGCTATAAAATCCACGTTGCTAAAACTATTGTTCATTGATGCAATCATGAAGAAAAAGTCAAGTATAAACACCACAGAACATTGTTTCCAGCTCAGTGACTCAGCACTGGTTAACTGTATATAACTTGACAAGGCATGTTTTCAATTTTCAACCAAATACCTCTACAGAAAATACAGTTTCACACAAAACACTCAATTTTTTTTTTTTTTGTGACTCAACTGTGCAATTGCAATCCTCAGCAAAATTAAATATGCATATATAAGTTCCAATAACTGTCAGAATGTGCTGTGGCTTTGAACATCATGTTCCTGCTTGAAAATACCTTCAAAACTATAAATTTTGTATGTACTTATTTTAAAGAGATTCTAAAAATAACAAATAGCATAAGGAAATTATGCTCTGTTGAAAGACAAAACCCTCCATGGAATCTTCTGGGGACCTGTTTCACTAAACAGCACTGGCTGTAGCAATTGAGCTGCACATGTAGATACAGGTACAATACTTCTGTTATGGCTTAGAAAGTATTCAGAGATCAAAAGGAGGAATAATATTCCTGAAGAGAGGAAGGTTAAGAATATTTCTGCAAACTTTTCAGATGACAATTCAGTTAAATTCCAAACATATTTTAGGAGAATTCATTGTGGCCTAATGTGAGCAGCATGAATAAAGCATTAATTAGTCTATGGCAAAATTGTTTCTAATTTTATAATATTTGTGTATTGAAAAATCTAATACAATAAACAATTTGATTAACAAGACACTTTCTGAGTTAACTTCAATGCATTTAGTTATTTCCAGGGAGGTCCTTCATGAGGAGATGACATTTTGAAGGACTGTGGCTTTTTAGATTCATGTCAAATTTCCAGACAAAAGAAAAATCAGTACGAATGTTGAATTGTCAAAATATCCTGAAAAGCTGTGCAACATTCTCTGATTTATCTTTTAATGTTGCAACAATAAACAAAACATTGCAATAAATGGCTTTAATGTACAAAATGGCAGAATTACCAATATATCAGTAAGTTTCCTTATAATTAAATTATTTGCTCCCAAAACACTAAAATTATTTAAAAATTGATTGTTGTAGCACTCATCAAATAATTATCACATTCCCTGTTTCTTTGCCCATTTGCACACATTTTGATGCTACTAAGAACTTTGTTTAGAGAAAAAAACACAGAAGCAGACAGTTAACATAAAATTAATCAGTTTTGAAATGACACTGAGAATTTTTGTCTGGCATAGAACACTCACTAAACATTATTAAAACAATCCTGGACTGTATTTGAAATTAGACACAACCTGAGGTTTATAAGAAATTGATAACTTTCTGAAAAGTGAGAAAATACCAAGCTATTAAAACATTCACACTTTTTCTTTGTTGGTTCTATTTTTATTCATAGCTAGGAAAGAACCTTGCATCAATAAACCTATTGGGTACATCTGAAAAATGATGGACAAGTTTTAAGCATTTAGGCAGCTGTCCTTTAGAATATAAACTGTGAATACTATGCTTTTACATGGCTTTCACAAGGACACTAAAGATAGAAATGATAACTTCAAATCTTAATTGAAATTTGAAAATTACTGCTACGGATCATTAACTAACTGGTATATGTTTTGTAGGTGTAATGAAGCTATTTAAGCTAAATTTACAAAGCCCCCACCATTTATGTGTCAATGATTTCTTATTGCTTTCTCCTGATCACTGCTACAGTATATAAATTAAGTCCTTCTGTTAAATAGTTCATGCCAGAAAAGAACTCGTATCTGGAAGAGTTTGTGCCAACCCATGACCTGCATTAATGATGTTAAAATCAGTAATTAGAGTGGTCTCTAAGGAAAAGACTCAGTTTATAAGACTTACATTCCAGATATTTCTCGATTCAACGTATCTTTTATATTTGTTTTTCCTGTGGAAGTATAAGTGGAAAGTAACAATTAAATTTGGGGTACTTTTCAATTAATAACTGTTGAGAGTCAGAGACAGAGACACATGGAACTATATGAGAGTGGGAAACTGTTTATGAGGATCACATATTGCAGAACCTATCCCTGTGCACAGATCATGTCTGAGTCTCTGGGTAGCACAAAAAAAAGTCGTCAACCAGTCCTACTGTCTAAAGGGAGACTGCGGTACTTCTAGGTTTCATTCACAAAGAT
The DNA here is from genome assembly GCA_032173965.1 of Sitta carolinensis. NCBI lineage: Eukaryota > Metazoa > Chordata > Aves > Passeriformes > Sittidae > Sitta > Sitta carolinensis. The sequence continues at coordinate 99,411,927 of CM063284.1, read as the reverse complement.
AATTGGTGGTGAGTTCAGCTATTTTACACTGATATTATAATATTAGTCTGTGTTGATCTCCTGGTTTTCTTTTCTTTGACATGTCTTCACTGCTCCCAGTTTTCAGCTAACACTGAATTTAAACTTAATTTTTATAGAAGATCAGAGGCTTTACTTTTGCAGCTGAAGCAAATGGGTGCTTTGAGTTTGAATTATATGGATAGACTCAGATACTGCTCTCTTGTAGGTAAGAGATGTGTCATAAGCACCAAATGCTGAGTCATTCAAAATCATCATATAACTTGGAATCTTTCATTATTATAGTCCTGGCCTGCAATACTGGGAGAGATGAGGTAGAGAAACCTTCCAAGGAAAATCACACTCTGTAAGGTGAAATTCCTACACATAAACACACAGAGCAGTCAAATAATCCAGTCATTTGCAATGATTTACTATTCTTTATTCTGAGTTCTGACCTGAAGACCAACACATAGGGGACAAGTCAGAAAATCACCATTGCATTCTAATGCAACATAATCTCAGGAAAGATAAAAATAAAGAACAGCTGTGAATAAAATGACAAATATTTTGTTTCTCTTTCTGAAAACAGCATTTTAATCTACTTCAAACACTGGCCCATCTGTTGAAATACCATCAATATCATCAACATCCTGATTCTGCTGAAAAACTTTTAGGCTACTGATTTGATACTTTGGGATAAACTAGATTAAAAAATGTCTTTGAGTACCACATGCTTTAATATAATATAAATATGAAATCCCCTTCCCCTGTTGACTTCTCAGATGAAGCAAAGGATGAAATAAGAGAAAGGCGAATCTTATGAAATGCCAAAATCTGCTTTACTGAGTCAGACTCCATGTGAAATCCCAATTTTCTTAAGTGTTTGTCTATTAAAAAGGGACATTTTGTAAGGCAGAGATAGCTAGTGTGGTAGAAGATTGATGAAGAGTGAATCTTTTTAAGTTTACTCAGATCTTCTCCTAGAGAAATTACCAAAAGGTTATGGAATAGCTATGTCAGAATTTTAAGCAAAATCCAGTTTAATATGCTCACAGTAATTCTGCTAGTGTTCCTGACTTGGGAAAGGTTAATGAAATATTTTGCCTTAAGTAACTCTACATCTCAGTGTGGGATATAACTTTTCAGTTGCATTTAGCTGCTAGTTCTAACTTTGGCCCATCAGTCTTGCAATTGGTCTAGTTATGTGAGACATCTGTTGAAAATATGACTGTTTTCTACTGGTCCAAATCGGTAGACAGCACCTAAAGTAAAATGTAGGGCAAAATAGCCAAAGGCAAGAAGCAACTGTATGTTGAATCAACCTTGTAAAAGCCTTTCTGTAAAAGGTTCCTTGAAACAGTGCAGAACTGAGAATGCACCAACCCTAGTGAGAAACTGGATATTTTGCTGAACTAACCATGAAAGGTTTTGTTAGATTAATTTGCTCTGAAGGCAGTTGTGTGTGGAGTACAGGCAGTTCTTTACTCCAGACTGAAATAAAAAAATTATCTTCAGGCAGTTTCATATTAAAAAAATCAACATGGGAAAATATTATTTTTTAGTTTTGCATGACTGAGCAGATTGCTTTTGATTGCTGATAGCCTGAGTTACATATGTGTTCTTTGTAAAATAATTTTGTTAATATTTACCCTTGAAAAACATTGCAATGATTGCTGTTCTCATAAGGGCGATCTGTTTTGCTTCTTTCCACTCCTAAAATTTCTTCCCATTTTTGCCAATTTGTTTTGTACCTTCCCAATGCAAATATTAAGTCAACCATAGATGTACCACCCACCTATAAATATATGTTTATGAAAGTATACCTCTGTTTTCAGGTGAACAAGAATTTGTGATTGTGCACGGAAATAATGAGAATCATTTTTAGTCACCTGTGTAACATGACCTCATAACCCAGACTAACCCACAACTGCTCCCCAGCCAGTGAGCTATTTACGAGTCTTAATGCATGTTAGTTCAGCTGAGCATTTTCCTTTTCATGCTGTTGCCAAAAAGCAAGAGAAGGCCTGATTTACATGCAATGTTTGGCAAATAGCGAAAGAGAGCAGCACTAAGGAAAATAACAATATATGCTTTTTGTAACATATTTCTAAACTAATCAAAGCAACCTCAACACAGTTCAGTAAGTTTTAGAGCAGTGAGCAGAAATCACTTGATAAAATCACCAGTTGACATAGGGCGGAAATAAACATATATACTATTTTTATAGAATATTTAACAACAGAATTGCAAAGCCTAAACCAGATGTTTGAAAGAGTAATAAAATTGAAAAATTTTGGGAAATAATCAGAAGCTACTGATGACAAGTATTTTAGCCTTTCTGTCAATTATTGAATCTGTGTATTGAAATACACAGTCCGTACAAATAGACTAGTCTACCAGAAATAAGATGCAAAACACCAGCAGTAAGTGATTGCTGTAGTTTTATAAAATGAAATCTCAAGGCTTCATCTAGATTCCCAATGTGTTTTACCAGCTAAGACAATGGTATGTATCATTTACTGTTTTTTTCCATCTTAACAAAATTTAATAATGCAAACTTTTTCTTACTGAATAAATGTAGAAATTCATAAGTCTTAAGTGTTTTAGTTTTGTAAACATTTCTGTCATCTTTATCTCCTCAGATTCAATAATAAGATGTTGTAAACTGCCAGGGGAAAGCAAGCTTTCCTGATCTCAGTTGCCAAATAACTCAAATCCATGTTAACTGAAATATAAATAAATTGACTATTAGAAGTTTTTGGTTCCATTACTGCCATATTACCCAGGTGTGAATGTCTAGATTGCCACTGAGCCATGGTTGTTCATATAGTCATGTACACTGATGTTCTACCACGGGCAAACTTTTGGCAATCATTGAAGAGTAGTAACCTACTACTGTTACTGTTACTGAAGAGTAGTAACAGTGCAACTTGCCTTGAGAGAAAAGGGTGTTTAACCCTAGTTATGTAATTTATGTGCATGTGCCATGGTTGTGCATTTAGTCATTCTTAAAACAACTACAAAATACAGAATAAAGCAAATGAGAATTACTATACTTTTCTAATTCCATTTCACAGCCTATAGCTCACAATTTTCAAGTCCATGTTCAGATCAGTTTTGGATTTCAGCCCACACTAGTTTTATATCACTTCTGTTTATCCATTCGTAATGGCAGGCATCTTGAATCTAGCTTTGGAATTTTGGTGCTGTTCCTGACTGCCTCTTGAAGGGACCTTAGTTCACTTCTCTGTGGCTTACTCACTGCTGTCTATATGGTCATGTAATGCAAAGAGTGGGAAGTAGATTTTTGAAAATTAATTTGACCAAAAGATAAAAAGACCCATATCGGTTTAGCTTACCTCGAAAGGCTGAACAGAAGTTTAAGTGCCACACTTCAGGTTTAATTCACACTACAAATAAAGGTGGTTATAAATAAGTGGCAGTCCCTCATGCCTAAAAGAGATTCCCTCCAAAGGAATATAGATGATATTTTTATTGCACTGCCGATATCCATTGACTAGCCTTACTTGTGTTCAGACTCTACAAAATCCTGAAAACACCTATGACATTTGGGATGTCCTACTGCTCCCAGCTGCTGAGTAGCAATAAATGGAATTTACTGTAGTAAATGGAATTGAATGGTGCCCTTCTGGGTTATATTGCCATCAAGCAGCTCTGTGAGCTGATGAGGATAGGGATGTGCAAAGTTGCCTCTCTCTTTAATCTAGAGCTATCCCTCTCATTTCCACTAATATAAAATTCATTCTATGATGCTCACTGCCTTAATAGCTTTCTTTTTTTTTTTTCTTTGAAATTATGTACATCAGAAAAAATTCTTACGTACAATAATTAAAGCTTTACCTGCACAAGTGTGAACAACTGCTTAGTACCACCAGCACTGTTCCGCAATGGGTAGGATCTCCTTGCAAAGGAAAAATTAGGTCCATTTGTGTCATAAGCAACTCCTTAGCTTAGGTAAAGGTTTGCCCAATCCAAAGGTGTGTATAAATCTAACATCCTCCCTGGAGATTAGAGTTCAGTGATTTCTGTCAACTGAGCAGGGTAGGTAAGAGTTTACTAGAGCATGTAGTGATACAACAAGGGGGGATTACTTCAAATTGAGAGAGAATAAGTTTAGACTAGCTATTAGGAAGGAATTCTTTACCATGATGGTGGTGGGACGCTTGAATAGGGTGAATAGGGGTATTGTGGATGCCTCATTCCTTGAAGTGTTTAGGACCAGGTTGGATGGGGATCTGAGAAAACTCATCTAGTGAAAGGTGTCCCTGTCCATGGCAGGGGGATTGAAACTAGATGGTCTTTAAGGTCCCTTCCAACCCAGGCCATTCTATGATTCTGTGATTCTATGATTCTGATTTTATGATTCTATGATTCACTACAAAAGTCTGAACTCTAAATTCACTTTTGGTATCAAATTTTTCTATGTTGTTGATATGTCCTTTCAAACTCGATTTTTATCTTAGTTTTCATTGTTCACATAGTAGAGGAAGATACATGAAGTACAACTCTGTGTCATTGGCCTTGAATTGAATATAACATGACTGGACAGGACATTAGCCTTTATGCTGAGAAAATCATCATCTCCCTATATTTCTTATTTGAGCAATATGATACTTTCAGTCCTTGCTTCTTTTGTTTATACCATCTGGTGATATGGCAATGAATTCCTGTGTTAGGATATCCCACCTGGTAAGGAAGATTTTGAAATGACATCTCTCTGCACTCCAGATAACTGATCTAACCTGTGCTGGTTGGTGTAAGTTATGGCAAAACTCTTTCTTACAAACTCTCCAATTATCTTCTTTAACTTTACATTTTGGATAAAGTAAGTAAACATGTAAATAGCTTATCAATAATAAAAATAGTAGTATTTTACATCAGAAGAATATTGGGAAGAAATAAGTATTTATAAAGTACTTGGAAGATAAAGCACAATAAATAGGGGCTAGGCCTTCTAGTTCAAGAAGTTTTGGGAATGTGTTTCCTCTGCTTTTGGAAAAGCTTGTAAAGCCAAAAAAATATATATTTACCCAAACTTTTAAGCAGTTTTATCAATGCTTTATATGTTGGTTTTAAAACATTGATTTGGTTTTATGAGGTACAGCACCTATGGCTGTATCACTTTTTTGGTCACACAAACACCAGAAACGCTAACGATGCACAACGACTGTGGGCTCTTTTATTAAACTGACCTCTCACAGGAAAGCCTGCTTAAAAAGTGACATACTGATATGAACTGTTGTTTTGTCCTTTCTCATTACTAAAGCAACTACTCCCCAAATAAATACAGATTCATTATGGTCACTCCATGGAGCTAAACACTAACTCTGTAATACTCAGATACAGAATCAGAGAGTGAAGTCAGGCTAATTAAATTGGCCCAGCCACTTCAACAAGCAAATTGGGCCAAGTTAATTGGCACAGAGTGAGATAAGGAAATTCAGGCACCATTCTGTGAAATACTGTTTTAATTATATCTAAAAAAGAACATTGCCCTTAATTTCAAATTTCTTAATTAGGAACATGAATAAGTAGCAATAATGTTGCAGTCTACAAATATAGAAATGTCAGATGAAGTTTGTTTTGGCCAAGTCTGTTAACCAGTGAGCAAATATTACTACAATTATTAGTAGTTATATTTGTCCAACATGGAGACCTATAGCCCCAGAGAAAAGGTTAATAGAGGGGTTATAAATAAAAAAAAAAAAAAAAAGAAAAAAAAGATAAATCTGACATAACAGTGTAAGAAATTCTGTAGTGGGAGGATTCACTTGCAATAAAATATTCAACTCCTGAAGAATATAACATATATGCCACAAGCAATGCTTTTTTTAATACAATTCTGGTTTCAGTTTAATTGCAAGTGAAAACTTTTTGATTTAGTTTGGATTCAAATTGAAAAAATTCAAAACACTGTTTCAAGTTTAGCTTTGGAGTAAGAAAAAGAACAGTTCTGAACAGTTTCAGTTGTCTTTAGTTATAAGAAAGTTTGGAACAGCTGGTGTAACTGCACAAAGTCACAAGTTCTGTCGCATTTTTGTCAGCTGAATTTTCCTCCACTACTGCTTGGTTTTCAAAGAGCAAACTACATTGCAGGTGTTCAAGATAGTTACTGTACAAATAAAATCAAATAATTTGCATCTCCTGTTTTGGGAAAAATAAGGTTAATAACTTTATATTCCACTCTATCAAGATACATATCAAGAAATCCTGGGGAATTATATAATTTCTAGTGTATCTCTTCATGTCATGCCCTGCACTAAGAGACTGATTTTTATATTAATATGTGTGAAGGCCTTTCCTGTAGGAGATTTGTGGTTTCCTTAATTTGTACTTTTACTGTCAAAACAACCAATTACTGATGTTGTGGGACAGGAACAGCTGAGTGAAACTGGTGATGACTACTTTAGCTGCAAGTGTAAGCAAGACCAAAATGTTCTGTACAATTCAGAAGCAATGCACTTTTAAACTTCTCTGATAATTCTCCATCTCTTCAAGGGAGTACTAAGAAGCTGTGCATTGAAAGGGTGTCAAGGATATGGAAGTGAACAAAATAAAAGAGTGTTACAACTAATGTAAGTGTGAAAATTGTCCATATGGTCTCCCTGTTCTAGAAGCTTTAAAAAATAAGACCATATTCTTCAACAGTTCCAATTAAAGGACACCCTTTTGGGGTAAAAATTTGAAGGATAATGCATATAATAATTTTTGATAAACAAAACCATATTCAGTTTGTAATGAAGATAAATTGGTCTAGATAGATCCAAGTATGGACTACTGCAGTAAATTCATAATCAGAAAAAATCCACCTAACTGGTCTCATAGGCCAGACTATATATAACACACAAACACATGCAATAAATAAAAATGTTGAAAAACATGAAAGGAATGTTAATTAAAAAAAAAAATAATTTTCAGTTCTGTAAACCTTAAGCAAATTAACTATTTATTTTTGCATCACCTTAAGGAAGGCAGAGGAATGAATACAGCACTTAACATTCTGAGTCTTCAGAGAACTGAATTCTGTCAGGTGCACACATTTCCACATCTTGCTCACTAGAAAAAAATACTAAATAAGAGCTTGAGGAAAAACAGCTCACCTCCTAGAAACAATAATACTAAAGCTTCTTTCAGCATTTTGTTAGAGAGGACATCTGAATGCATCTGAAAACTTAGGGGCATCGTGGTGGTTTACTCACCTTCCTAATGTCTGTGTGCTGCAAAATGGGAGCAGTGACGGCACCCAGGCTCGTGTCACTGAATCTTTAGCACAATGTAAGTTTTTCGGGGAACAATTTCGAGGACACAGTTTCCATCAATAGCTTCATTACACTCTGCCTCTTCTCCCTGTTTGACTCCTCTCACTGCTCTGTCACAAAAGCAGTGCAGATGAAAGTCTCAGAGTTGACCATGGCTAGAGATTACTCCGTTGCTAAGAATACTGCTTTGGCATTATTGAGAGTACAAAATAAAACAAGCAAAGAGAAGAAATTAAATAAACTATTTTGAAAATTTTTGCGTTACATATGTATACACATATACGGACATGTGTATTCATGCCTGGGCAGGCTGTGTTTCTGTGTGCATTAAAATGGAGTTTAAACTTAAGTATATATGTACAAGTATTATCTATTTCCTTGCATTATATAAACACTGTGTCTAAACTGCCTTTACTTTTTGCATCTAGAATAGAAATAATAAGCACTGTGGATATTGTCAGACTTTTGTGAGCAGCATAACTTTGACTTTTAGTAGCAAATATCAGTTTGGGCCACAAATCATGGTTATAAAATCCAGAGAAATAGGAGTTTATGGTGTAAGACTAATACAACCTTCACTATAATATGAAAACAATGCTATAACAATAGTACTACATAGAGGTTGATAAAAGTAGAATTATTTTTATGCTGTCTCTGAAGTAATTTTCAGAACAATACAATGTCTATAAATGCCTGCTACTAGAAAATAAAGTAACTTGATTTTAGAGGAGCAATGTTTTGGTGCTGTAGTGAAGTCATGAAATCTGATAACACCATAATATGGGCCTTTGTAAATATGTGTCTTCAATGTACTCTGGAAAGTTGTTGTGTTTTTTTTTTGGAAATGCTATGGAAACAGGCATTATGACATTGAGGAGAGAGAAACTAATAATTTTGAATGCTAACGTAATATATTAGTGTATTTTTTTATGTCTAATTTTTTAATAAATATAATATATATATTTGTTTTATTTGATACAGCATTCAGATTCACAATTACCGTTCAAGGTACAATGAATGAGATTTGATTTTCTATTTTTTACAATAGAGACTATTATTTTTTTTTAATTACATGTTTGCAAAAAGCCTTGTAATTTAACCTCTCACAAGGAAAGGAGGCTGAGCAAGACAGTGCCAGGGATAATCTGTCTATATTGTGAACACACCCTACCTCAGTAGAGAGGAATGGGTTAGATTGCCATTTCAAGTTGCTGCCAGCTTCCTCTCATCTGTTTCTCTGGAGTGCAGGAACTGTAAGGAAACTATACAAAATTATGGACAGATATTAACACTTTTAAAACAAGTTTTACAAGATAATATGGAATTAAAGAAAGCATCTCTACTCTGCTCTCTTCTAATTATATGCTCAGAAAGAGCTCTTTTGTAAAAAAGAGGTGCTTCTCAGGTATACAGAAAACACTCAGATTTTATTGTGAATGGTTCATTTCACCCATAAGTAGGTAAGGGTAAGTTACTCTTAGAAAAGATGCTTTTTAAGACCCCTAGCAATTAGCACTGTTTTGCAAGTGTATAAATATAATTTAGCACACAGTAATCTAAATTCCAGGTGTTTGGTGGCTGATGACAATTCTTCTGAACTCAGAAATAAGAAGCAATAAACTTTTGTAACAGTGGTTAAAATGTGTACTGTTAATTTTGTGGGGGATTTGTCCTGGTCTCGTTCTTTTCCTTAGTAATGTGTCTAATTTCCTTGGATAATGTTCTAACGACACTAGCATCCACAGTAGATTTACTTTATTTCCCTGCTTTTTGCTGAAGCTTCTATGGTTAATGAAACCATTTATTTCAGTGTCCCCAGAGACCTGTTTTAAATGGACCTGTTAGCCAGAGCTTTATTATGGACAAAGGCTAAAGAGTATAATCTAGAAATCTTTATTCATTACTATTTCTTCACTTGATGTTCAGCTAGAGAGCCACATAATTATAATAATTTATATCTATCTGGAATAAGGCACTGAACACATTTTGAAGAATATTCTCTTTCTGCTCACTTTAATCTGGGCAGTATCCTGGCTCTGGGAAACTGGTTACAGGACTTATGAGAGCAAGATTTTCTTTGCGGCCCTCTCACACCAAACACAAGGCTTGCTTTTCCAGGCAGAAGATCCTAGCAGCTCTGAACAATCCCACATAGTGTGGAGTCACTGGGGCAGGTGGGAACCAGAACAGCTCTCAATTTTCCCCATTTGCAGTGTCAATAAGAGTAGGGAAGAAACTTCCTCCTGATGAGCCATAGAAGCACATTAGAGTTCTCTGAATCATAAAATTTCCCCTCTGAGCATCTCCTGGAATACTGTACCTGGAAACCAAAAGTACCCAGAGACATGTCAACAGACTCAAGTATTCACACAAAGAGCCCCAGTTGCTGTGGATGAGGGTGCATGGACAGAATTACTTTAAAATAAGATTCTAACCCTCCTCTGCTTGCACAGTGCAACTCCTGATATGCCACCTGCCAACACTGAAACTGTGAATTTCTGTTCTATTTCTCCTCCCCAAACTGTGGAATAACTTGCATTCCCTTTGAAGTTTCAAAACTTTTGTTGGAAAGAACAGTGAAAGGATCAGAATATTTCACAAAATGCTAAGAACATTTGTTTGAGATGTTCATCAAACCTGCAACTCTTTCACTAAAAGCGTAATCAGCATAGACCAATAAAATGCTGATCTTAGTATTTCCAATTACTTTTCTGTCATCTCCAATAGCCCCACCATGATCTGTCCTACCTATCCTATTAATTTCATTCTCTAGTAGTTGCCTGGTTATAGTTTGCCCAGTGCTGTGTCTCTTAGGCTATGACTGAAGAAAATATCTCTAAACTGAGATGGGGTAGGAACTTTTCCTACCTGCTCTGCCCAGCCCTGCCCAAGCCCAGGGCATGCATTTTAAGATATGGGGAAGAAAGCTTTGCTCCCCACTGAACAGATTTGTTTAAAAGTGACATTTTATCTGGCAGAAACACAGGCAGCAGGGACCGACTGACTGTCGCTCCAGACGAACAACACTCGGTTGGTGTGTGAGTGAGAAGAGCCTCTCAAGCCTCTATTGCAACACCCACACACAGTCCAACTGTGCTGGCAGCTCTGAAGCTCTCCAGGCTACCCCTCTGGTGTCCAAACACAGACAGCAGGATGTCATCGGGAAGATGAAGACCTGCTGCTCAAACACAGAGCCATTAGCCTTTTCCAGTTTAGCTGGTTTTATGTGAAACATCCAGGAGCTGTTATCATTTGAGAAACTAGTATTGTTGAGAACCCGAGGCTTGGGATCTGTTTCCTAAAGGAGACATCATGGACTATGAGAAGTGCTTCAGATATAAAAACTTCTTAAATATGAGGGAGTCCAAAACTGGCTCAGGTTTGCTCCTGGTACTATTGCTGGCTTATCTGCTTCTGTCCCGGCTCTGTTTCAGCTTCCCAGTTAGATCAAAGGGAAGACCTTGGAGCAGATGTTTTCAGTAATAATTTCTAGTTTTGGGGTTCAGCTTCGAAGCTAGCAGAATTAGACATCAAGAAGTTCTTTCTCAGAGAGGGGGCTCGGTTCGGAGTTTCAAGAAAAGTTTATTTATCACATCAGGTCGAGAGAAGTTGCTCTGGCGGTGTTCCAAACAAAGAGCCCCCGGGGCCCCAGGGAGCATCACCATTTAAAGGAGGGTGGTTACAAAAAAGAGATAACACTTTTGGGCCAATTAGACAGATTCTAGAAAAATTGACCAGTTGTAAGACAAATAAGAAAACAGCAGGAGGGAATACATCTTGAACCTTTCATCCAATCCCCTAGGGTCACTTGGAAACAAAGAAAATACCTTAACTGTGAGGTAATGGACAGAGACCTTGGGGAAAGGGAAAAGTACATAGGAATAACAGGGGAGGGGGAGGGGTGGAAGGGTACACAAAACAAAACCTTTAATAAGAATTTTAAAACTTGAAAAAGCACATCACCACATGGTACTATCACTAAGACGGAAATAAAACCAGGAATTCTGGATTGAGCTTTGTCCTGCTTCATAGTTTTGTATCACATGGCAGAGCTTTTAATGGTGCTTGGATGAACCAAACACCAAACACCTCACACCTCCTCTATTTCCATGAACACACCCAGAAGAAAGCCTTACACTGAGTTTTGAAGAGATAATTCCTAGTTTAGGAAAATATTGCCACTTAGGAGATCTTTGAGAAAATGAAGTAAATTTAGACCAAATGAATGGGTAGGGAAAAATAGAGTGCCTGAAATTAAGGCATCATAACATGAGAATGAAGTGAGTATGATTTTGACAATTTCTGGGAAAACACATTTGGACATTACTTGTACTTTCTATTTCTAAAATCATTCTTAATTTAGTGTTCTGCTGGTAAAGCAGATCGCAGATGCAGGCTTCTATTTTAAATAGAATGAGTTTATATTGAAACACTTCAAAAAGAGGTAGGAAGGGGCAATGTATGCCATTGCCCCATTTTCTTCCTGTTAGCCCTTGCCCACAGCATCTATTAGCTGCCTATAGTGCTTTGCAAAGTGCATTTGTTTAAAAATTCAAAACACCTTATTTCTTTCCACTATATTGTAATTCATGTAATCTCTTGTTTGATATTTTAATTATTTACTGTATTCTCCACAACACTTTTAATCTCTGCTTTATCCCAATATTCATGAAAATAAACAGTATTTAGTAGTAACCATATTTCTCAGCTACATTAATTTTTATCTTTGGTTGTCATTGAACTGGGAAAAGATCCAAGGATATATAGGAAAATATTTCAATGCAGTGCTGTTTTTATGGTTTTAACTCTTCTTCTAAACTAACAGAATCATAGAATCATTTAGCTTGGAAAACACCAATAAGATCATCAAATCCAACCATTAGTTAAGTCCACCACTCCACCATGTCCCTAGGCACCACACAATTTGAAATACTTTTTTCTTCAAATAGGTATATAAATAGAAAATCTGAGACTACCTTATTTCTAGGGCATTATTACAAAATTTACCTTCATGAGAAAACTGAAGTGCAGCGTTATTGTTTTTTCCCAAATGGTCTTTTGTCACAGCACGGCATCCAATTAGGAATTCTGTGTTGGCAGGTGAGAAGCAAACAGTCCTCTTCAGATCCACCTGTGCTTATTTTCCAAGCAACTGCATATTTTGTTGTTTTTCTCCCTTTATAGAACAAGATGAAAGTAAAGATAAAAAAAAAAGATACAGAGTACTTGAACATAGTTCATCCAACAGAACATGATAAAATGATGAATATAGGAGCTGAATTAGAATAAAGAATATGGAAGAAATGTGATTACGGATTACTAGAGGGAAGAAGAGTCGTGTACCTGTGCTAGATTTGAAATGGTGACTATCTGTCAGGTTTTGGGGATTCTTTTATACTATAGTATCTATCACAAGAGAATATCACACTGCTACAGAAAGGAATCACTGGTCCTGAAGGGATCACAGACCTTGTTAATGTGAGAATGTATCCCACTCATTCACCCTTTTGGGACTGAAGGCAGAACTGCTTAAGTACCCTTATCTAATGTAATATCTGTGGGTGGTAAAGGATTGCCAGTGGAGGCATTAAAATAAATGGCTGGGCCTGTGCAGGTGTAATTCAGATAAAATCAAATCTTTAAAAGCATATTTTATTGGAGCATGCAAATTGTTGTGTGAATGGCAGAAGACAGAGTTATGAAAGTGATTTTTAAGGGGGAGAGAGAGACAATTTCTCAAGTACTGATTTTATTGTAGAGCTGTAAAAAACTGCTTGATTTCTACTGTAATCAAGAAAATCAAACTTCATCCACAACTCTTGTGAATGAACAATATTATATAAAGAGTGTTCCAGAATTTTATCTGGAGCAAACTGAGTCCCATCAGTTATCATAGTCAGCACTCAAGGGAAAAAACCCTGTGCAACTACATATTTCTTAGAAAACCTATAGTTGTCCCTGAAGTATAAAGATTGAATCCAGAACCTAAGTAATATTTGGTTAAATAATATTTGGATCCAATTATGTTTGAATAAATTCCTTCTGCTTACTTTGTACAAAGCATGGAGGCTAAGTAGGTATCTGCTCTTTTCAGACTCTCCCCTTCATATGTAGTATTTAACACTGTCTCCCTTATAAAGAGCAGAAATAAGGCAAAAAACCCCAAAATACTTTGGCACTATTTTACAATGCAGTATTTCACTGGAGAATATTTGCCCCCATGATAAATGTTCTTAAAATAAAAGTTGATGTACTTGGGTTTAAATTAGAAACGTCCAATAAAGCATCTCCTTTTCTCCCTTTCCTTTCCCCTTTCCCTTTCCCTTTCCCTTTCCTTTTCCCTTTCCCTTTCCCTTTCCCTTTCCCTTTCCCTTTCCCTTTCCCTTTCCCTTTCCCTTTCCCTTTCTCTTCTCTCTTTCTCTCCTCCTCAGGTGTACATGCTGGACATTTGCATCCTGAACAAAGCCCAGGAAGTGGAAAAGTCAAGCACTACTAGTTGCAGAAGAGGACAAGGTTATTTTCTAGGTATGTGCTTTTATGTGTTTCTCTTTTCTTTCCTTAGTCTTGCAACCTTGAGGGAAAGAAGTGAAAAAAACCAAAACAACTTGTCAAGCAGATGAACTGGAAAGGAAAGAATTAGGAACAGCTAACATATTTCCACAGTCCTACTGCTGTATGCTCACTTTCCTGTGCTGATTACAGGCTTTGCTAAACATCAGCCAGATCCTGTCCCTTCTTTCTTACTGCCTTCCTCCATTTTTCTTGTTGGTCTGTACCTCTTATTTTCTCTTACCTTTGTCCTCCTCCCTTTGCTGCTCTGATAAACAACATCCATCATAAGACAAAAAGAAAATGAAACTCTTAAAACAAAATATGGTACTGACACCATGCTTGCCAACTATGTCTGTTCTTTCAGCTTGTGTGAGTATTCCTTTTTCAATATTTTTCTGTCTTGCTTATTTATATTACATGCTTTTTGGGGCAGGGACAGCCTAACTTCTCAGTTAGACTAACTTTTTGAAGTACTTAGCAGATGGCTCCCTTCTCAGTTTTTTTTCTTTTACTTTTTTTTCTTCCCAAAGCACTTGTATAAGTGATATTATGTTCCGCTCTATGTTCAAGGCTGAACTTAAAGTATCATTTTACTCTATCTGGAGCTTAATTCTGCAAAGCACTGAAGCAGTGACCTTAAACATGACTAACCTCCCTGAATACTGTAGGAATACTAATACAAGTAAAATTTTTGTCCTGTTTAGAATCCTTTAGTAAATTTGGGTTCTTTGGTGTTCATTCTTAAATTCTCCACTCTTTCCAGGAAAGCCATCCTAATCCATAAAATATTTTTAGATATTTTTAGATATTTTGCAGGTTTGATGTGAAAAAAATGCAGTTATTATCACAGCCTGTAATGAAAAGGTAACTTGTACTTTTATGTATAAAAAGTATTCAAATTTTCATGTTATCTGTAGAGCTAACTCTTAAAAAAATGTATACAAAATAAATAGTAACTGAATATAATAATGGTAAAAAAATAAATAATTGTTCAAAATAATGTGTGAAAATAGTATCACCTGAATAATAATCTTAGGTATTTCCTGATAACTAAATTTTTCTGAATTCAAAAATTCCCCCATTTGCAAATATAGCTAATTATAGGAGGGATAAAATTTTCTTTATGTGAGAAAAGGACAGGAATGAGGCACGGAAATACATGACATCTTTGCTACGTAAATAGTTCTTGTATTTTGCAATCTTTTGAATCCCATGAATTTCACAGTAATTTTTTACTGTTATGTTAAAATTCTTTCTTTATCTGAAGAGGTGAAAATTTGCACATTTTTTTTATAATTGCCTTATTCTGTATTATCCACTAGAAAGACTTTTGGAAACAAATATCTTCTCAGCAGTGACTTAGAAAATTTTTTTTTTTTTTTTCTGGTATGCCTCTAAAATTATTTCAAAAGTGTTCTAGAAGTGGATAGTAGGAATTGCCAACCCAGTTTTACTGATATGAAGTATAGTCTGAGGATGAAAACCATGAATTTGGAGTTATTTTTGCCTTTAATGGAAGCTACTAGAATGATGGATGTGGTTAGAATATCCAACAGAACGACTGTACATTTAGGAAAATTGGATGGGTAAAAGGTGAAGAGAATTGACATGTTCTAAAGTGCAGCTATTTCTGAATCCGTTTTTAGTCTCTGTTCAATGTTTCTTGAGCAGCTGAATGTTTGAAGAAATTAATCAAGGTAGGATGGTAGTCAGTGATTGCTATGAACTGCAGTGTCCTAGATGAGAACAGGAACATTAGCTCCTGATGTACCTGTCTGTTATGTTAGCATTACATATTATCATCAAACTGTGCTGCTGAAGCAGCAGATGGTTAAACTCTTACACCACAGAGCTTCCTGAACACTGTCAGCATTGCTGAAGAAGCCATTTAAATAATTAAAAAATGTTGTGCATAATCAGAAATCTCATGTGGACAAAGAAATTTCTGATAAGGAAACTAATCAATAAATGCTTGTATGCATATCAGCAACCACAGCTACTCATGCTTTATTATGCATGAACAATTAAGCCCTTTACGCAAATCCATATGTAAGCTGAAAGCTTTAATTAGTACAATGTCACAGATCTGAGAAGAGTTCTGATCTAAATTATTTATCAGTAGAAATGTGACTGATAGATAGATTTAACCAGATTTTCCCAAATCTGATGCATTGAGAAAGAAGGCACAAAGAAAAAGTCAAACTTTCCTCCACCAGTCTGGCTCTCTCTGGTGTGTAGGCTGCAGCAGAACCCTGACATGTCTCAGTTATAGTCGATATCAGTCTAACATGGGAGTTGAGGTGAAAACCATAAAGAATTGTGTCAAAGAAGGGCAGATGAGAGCTGTAATTCTGGAGTTCTGAGCCTCCAGGTCAGACAAAGGAATGGAGCAAACATTGCCCTGATTACTCAGGGATTATAAGCACTGAAAGAGTAAGTGGAGAAAGAAGAGGCAGCATATAAAATGATGAAAAATTGTTGAAGCCTCCTGCTTACAGTTGAGACCTGTCTTGTAGGGGGTAATGGCCCCAGTGTTTTACAAAATGTGTGCAGAAGATATTGTCAGGGAAAAGGCCATCATTCCAGATGTGACAGCATATGGTAGGTGTGCTGAGACATAGTAAACAACTGGAACAAGGGGTTATCACCTATGCAGGATCCTTATGTTATTCTTCTAAAATAAGTCATAAATCTTGTTTACTTTTTGATAAGAATTATCTTCTATCGGAGTAATATGGTAAATAACATATAAACCTTGGTATCACACCTGTTCTGTGGTATTTTCTGAGACAAAACTGGGAAAACAAATGCATTGGCAACTAAATGGAACTGCAGATTTCCCTGTACAAAGAGCAACAATTTCTATAGTCGATCTGTTGTAAAATATCCTGCGTAATATTGAAATGCATTGTGCTCTGAAGCTTTTGTACTTTCAAAAACTGCTGGAAAAAGCTACCAGCTGTTACCTTTTTGGAGAAAATCCACATTGCACTGGTGTGAGAGTAGAATGGGTCCCTACATGCAAAAGAGAGTTTAGTGCTGGCACAGATATCCTGGGATAGGGAAGTTTGGGGTGTTTGGCAGTGTAGGAGAAGGAGAGGTGGGTGGGCAATAAGGCAGATTGTCAAAGCTGGACTAGAAGAAAGAGGCAAAGAGTGAAAGAACTCCTGAATGAAAGAGCTATTCTCCATATTGTAACTGACACACTGAAGCCTGGATGCTTTATGTAAGTATTAAAAAAACCCAAACCAAAACAAAAAACTCCAACCAAACAAAAACCCCACCAAAAATAGTGGGGTTACGCTTATGTTAATGTGGAAATATTACTTGTCTGTTATATAATGTAAATAGCAAGATTTGTGATCCTGTGGTTAAAAAAAATAACTAAATAGTAGCAAGGTACATGGGTTAAATGTATGGGAAGTGTATAAAATATGCTAGCACACTGAAATCAGGAGAACTTGTCCTGGCCTTTTCACCAAGGGTGGAAAATATATGTGGGTTATTTTTCTTCTCCACCCAGCACTTTTGCATGTGTTTTGTGTGTGGGGTCCTTAGTTCCAGTGTTTTTCAATGTCTGTCTTAATATAGAAAGAATGGGGGAAAAAAAACCCTTGTTTTGTTAAAATTCTGTGGAGCTTGAGTAGCATGAAACAAGTACCAGCAGGCAGAGAAAATATAAAAGCATCTCAAATCTCTTTTGGGTACTTGGCCTGGAATTTCTGATGGTGGCAGATGTGTGTTGGATAAATTAATGCATGGAGTAGGAGCTTCTGCTTGCACTGCTCCACACACAGGTCTGGAAAAGCCTAGATAAGAGACCATGAAGTCCTCTCGAAAACTTTGGGAGTATCTTGTAAAACCTTTTTGTTCCAGCTGGATTAAATTGAATTCTTCCAGAAAGGCTAATTCTACCACCACATGATTTGATATCTTGTGAAATTCAATGAAATTGCTTATTTTTGTAAAACTACTACAACAGTGGATTTGCAATCCTGAATCTTTCATGGTGCAATTTGATATACAAAAAGAAAAAAAAAAAAAGGCAAAGCAACTTTTCCCCTTTTTGCACAGGTTTTTGTGCAGGTGTATCTTAAGGAGGACTTGGGAAAGAAGTGCAGGGGAGATCACTGATTTCTGACCCCTTTTTGCCTCCTGTCTCCCAAAAGAGTCAAAGCATGGGTTATCCTAAGGCAATCCAGCAAGACTGGAAAGATCACTTTTGAGAGGGGTGGGAGTGTGTGCTAAGATTAATTATATGACTTTTATGTAGTCTCTAAATGGACCTATAGAGGGACTTTTTACAAGGTTGTGTAGTGACAGGACAAGAGACAATGGCTTCAAACTGAGACTAGGTTTAGATTAGATGTTAGGGAAAAATTCTTTACTGTAAAGGTAGTGGAACACTGAAACAGTTTTCCCACAGTAGTTGTGGATGCCTCATCCCTGGAAGTGTTCAGGGTCAGGTCAGATGGTGCTTTGAGCAACTTAGTCTAGTGGAATGTATCCCAGTCCATGACAGGGGTAGAAGTTGGTTCTAGATGATGTTTATGGTCTGTTCCAGCCCAAATTATCCCATGATTCTATGTCTCTGTGACAAATAGCAAAATAGGGTGACTATCGACCATGAATATAAGTTGGAAAATAAGAATGGTGAAAAGCTCATAAAGAAGCAAAAAGACAATAGGAATGTCTCTTATATGGTAGGCATACCTACCATTCAAGATAATTTTTTTACCTACACCTAGAAAAAAAGAAATCCTAATAACATTACTTTTCCCTTACTAGATTGAAATGATATATCATAAATAATGCATATTTTCCATTCCTATTGAATAAATATTTCTGGTCTCTATTTGAAAAAATGAAATAAACACAGTAATTTCCAAGGCTGCTGATGAAATTCCTTTCACACTAACAGTAAATCAGATGCTGCAGTTCCTATAGCAGGCTAGTTTTAAAACAACAGATCTGAGCAACCTCCTGTCCCAAAGGTGAAAAATGAAAAAGTAAGAAGCTTCCTAGTATCTCAGTGTTGATTTCTAATACAACTCAAAACAATTAGGAAATTCCAGATGATTGAAAGACAAGAAAAAAAAAATAAAAAAGGAGACAAATAATTCAGTGTTTAAATTTTAAAAATATATAAATGCAACGACTCCATTAGTTATATAATTCTCATATTGATTCTGTGTAAACTAATCAAATACTTTAAGTAGGACTGCATTTATAGAAATTTATAAAGCATAACCAGCTATTTCCAAATTGCCTTAGTCTATGGTAGCCAGATATTACCCAAAATTATCCCTGGTGAGTTTACAAGTTAGATACGGTATAGCTTTATTATTTAGCATTACTGAAAATGCTTTCAGATATACAATTCAGAAACTGACTTATAATCTGGAGGGGCTTCAGACCAAAGGCATAAACAATTTGGAAAAGACGTAGCAGTATAATATGGTGCCCTGGGCATCTAGGGTATCACAGAGAAGAATTGAAATTGATAGCCACAGAGTATATGATGAACAGATAAAAGATAAGCAGAAGACTTTGATATAGGAGACAAAATATGAAAATCTCAGATGTTTGGAAAGAAATAAATAAAATCAAGTTAAAATTTTTACTGTGATATAACGAATTCTTGGAGTAAACATTTAAAAGCTGTGGTTAAATCTCTGATGAGAGAGAATCCATAGAAATCCTATTACCTGGAATTTGTGTGTATTGGTGTGTATGGGTAGTAACAAACATGCTAAAAAAAATTTAAAATAAATAATAAAAAAAAAGTTTAACAGACCTTTTCTTTATAGAAACTGAGCGGGTTGACCAATGAAGTACTATTATCCTGTGGTGCTAAAATTATACATTAATTTGCTATATGTTAGTAGGCCCAAGTGATCCTTCCAGTGGCTTCAGTAAATGCAGAAACAGACTACAGGCATAACTATGCACCTACTGTGAGAAACAGTTCATTGACTGTTTACGGTCTGTTTATGGTTTGCTGGCTTATGAGTGCATCATTATTATTTTTGTTCTTATTTCATAGAAATTTGAATCAGAAGGGACTATGAAATCTACTTTTCTTGCCTAGATGTTGTAGGGGATTGGACATCCTTCAGTAAGCCTATATATTACGCTTTCTAAAACTCAAATAATCAAATATAGAATGGCAAATAACAAGTAAGATTTCCATGTAAATTTTTTAGTCAAAGGTCTATGCAAATGTTTCTGTAAGATTGGGGTTTTTCCAGAGAATATAGCAAGGCACAGGAATTAACAGAGCAGTTTTAAATGAGAAAGCTGAGCAGTTATAGCATTGTGCAAGTATTTGACTTGTTCATTTGAGAGCTTAATAGGTTTTTATAAAGTATAATCATTTAGGATTTAAGGTCAGGAAAGTATAAGTATCCTTAGTCAATCAATTTAGATGGAGGAATCCAAGCTAATAGGAAAATAAGGGGATGTGGATGCCAAAAGGGAAGACAGAGTCACCCACAGTAGATTAGGGACAAACAATCCTGTCACACAGACAGAATGATTGAAGTCAGTGGCTTTTTGCCCTTATCAGGAACTAGCAAGTTATGTGCTTGAAATCAACTGCAATGAGACTGGATTAGTCAGTTGGATTAGTTTAAAATGCCTCCTAATGGCACCATAAAGTATCCCAATGACTCCCTATTAGGAGTAAATCCTTAGCTGTAAATTATGATTGGGATTAAACACAATTGGGATAGTTGACAGCTATCAGCAGAGAGACAGGGACTTCCAGGTGCTGAGTGAACTCCTCTGAAAGAACTCTTTCCTCTGCTCACATTCAGACCACTGGAGCAAGGATTAATTCTATAATTCTGGTAGCCATTTATTTCCAAGATGTATTAGAGGTGGTTTTGCAATTCTAGAACAGCCTGCCTGAACAATACAGTTCCAATTAGAGGATGTGGAAAACCATCTTGATATATCATCTTAGACCATCCTAAAGTTGCTGCTGCTGCTGGCCCTGATGCCTTTTCTTTCTCTTTTAGAACAGATCGAGACCTTAATTTATTATTAAAAATTTCATGAGGATGATGCTTTCAATTTTTCAAGATGCAGTACATAAATTTACTGGACTGGAAAAACATGCACTGGCTTTTTACAGTCACTTGAAAGCTTTGGAACTGATGAAAGATTAGCTGATCTCTGCTATTTCTTGTAATATAAAATCCAGCATTTCTGGACTTAGCTTTAAATTGGATGGAAAAAAAAAATATCTGAGGAAAATTGTCTTCTAACTGCCAGAATGTCTTACAGTTTAGGGATGTATCAGATCTACAATGAATATGCTTTTTGTGCAATCAAAAGCCAGATTTGAATTCAATTGCATGATTTTACCAAAACAACACTATCATATTACCAAAGGTTAGAGGTTAACCTTTTACTGTTCACTGCTTTGTCTTCTAAACATACTGGCTTGATTGCAGGCTGCTTTGTGCTGTCACTCGGAGATGAGCACTTTGAGCTTGTTTATTCATATTGACAACAGGTTTAAACAAGTTGGCACTGCTATACTGTGATCAAAGAAGCAATCATTTGTGGAATAATGCACAGAACATTCTCATTATGTACTATGCTTTCATGGGTGCTGCACATTAAACTGAATATCACACTTGGAGGAGATCATTCAGAAATCAAGAATCATTATATAATTTTCTCTCTTTGACTGCATATTAGGAAATAATACAAATGAGAGTGGAAGCTGGCATTAAAACACTGCTGCTAAATCTTAGTCATCTTTTAAGCATGTCTTTCTGATTGCACACTGAAAACCAGGGGACAGTGAACCTCCTGAACAAAAAACACTAGCAAGAAGAGCACCTCCTAAATCAGAGATTGTTTAAAAGTATGGGTGTCTAATTATTTATTTCCAGACATTGATAGTGTACTTTTTATGACTATATATGTGCATTAAGATAGAACAATTATTAAGGATATTAAAATGAAATTACAATATTTGAAATGTACACAAACTAGTATGAATTAATATTGCAAACTTAAAGGGACTAGGAAGAAGCATTCATAACTCAAGGGAAAAAAAGTCCAACCATATAGTGGGAAAGAAACCATATCTTGAAGCTAAGTGGTGCAGAATCCATCTGGTTTTACTTTATTCAGGGGTCAAGCATTCCTAATGTTTCAGTTTTCTCTCCTTTTTTAATCTTGAGTTATCATTTGAACAGTCAGGAAACTGTTCAAATAGAATGACCTTAGAGCAACTTGGAAGTAACTTAGCTGAGAATTGTCAGTCTCCCTGACTGGGTAGTGGGATGGAAGGGGCTCCTCTGGGGGCATCAAATCTAAATGGTTTCTGAAGATTTCTAACTGTGCTGTAACTCCAGAAGTCAAGTTAACTGCCTAATGTTGGCAATACTTTCCTCAGGTGCCCAGACTAACACACTGTAATTTGAAAGGACTTCCAACTTTACTTTTATGTGTACCTCAGTGCATCCATGCTTTCAGAAGAGAGTCTGGGCGTGACCTTCTTTCTGATTGATGTCCCTGAAGTGTCTGAGAGAGATGAACTGCTGCTAAGGCCAGCTTTCCAAAGATGGAGAGTAGAACCGTGAAAGGCAATCATTTTGTGAAGCATTGAACTGGAAAGGACCAATTCACATGAAAGACCTCTGGATGCCAAGGAGTTCAGTAATTCCTGAGTTTTTCAGAAAAAAAAATCCTAAGGAAAGAGCTAGGTCATTTGAACTGGAATGTCCTCTTCCAATCCAGTACCCCAAAGTGCATGAAACACATTCGCCTTGGGGTTCCACAGCCAATATGTTCTACTTTTCCTTTAATGGTAAAAAGTTACATCTAGGCAAATGCATCAGCGTAATTCAAAGAGAGAAAATGTCACGTGGGATTAGACTAATCATCAATCTATACTGGTATCCTATAGTGGCCAACAACAGATGTTTCAGAGGCAGATATGAAACCTCTGTAATGAGAAATCCTGTAATGCCATGTAAGGATTTCTTTCTATCCAGGGCATAAATTCTTGACACATACTACACATTTCTTATAAAATAGTATAACTAATGAGCATTTTGCCTAGACGGAGGTAGTAGCAATGTACCCTGTGAAAGCACTGCAACTGGATTCCCTTTCATCATTTAGGAGGGGATTTTTATAAGCATAAATAAGTACTGGAAAATAAAAATTTGGTCTAAGTTCCTACCAGCCTGGGGCTTTTGTATGCTCGGTTAGGTCACACTGGTGGGCAGTTTGAAACAAGCTTTCTCAGAAGGTCACAGAAAAAGGTGCGAAGGTGAAATAACATGGTCTTTTCTGGGATAATAATGGCATTTCATGTCTTCAAGCTAGTGCAGGAAAGAAGCATAAGTCATCACCAATATTCCTATTTGCCCTTTTGAATGTCGTGCATTAGGTCTGCCTTACCGTCTGACAGCAATCTACGAAAGAAATGATACCTGCTTAGATGAAGCTATTACCTCTTTATTATAAAAACCTCAGCTGTTTTATGAGAAGCAGGCAACCAATATTTGTATGTGATGAAACCCAACTCTTCAGTATAATGGGAAATACAGAATATTTTTACACTCTTTTTGAATTACTGCATCTTAGTATAATTTACAGTACCTTGCTGCAGTAACTAGAGGTGAGCCAAACCTATGAGTTCAGCAAATCTGGGATATGTCCAAATTTGTGAATAGTTGGAGGGCATTTTACTTATGCGGAAGAAGAGGTAGAGATTAAAAATTGCTCTGGTTCCATTAAAACTACAGTTCTTGAAATATTTGATTCAAATACATGTTATCAGTGAATTTGTTTAAACCTTATTAACCTTCCACTGAAATGATCAAGCAGGCTAATATGCCACCAACTTATTGTATGTATTAAATTTACTAGTAAAAACTATACAAATCCTTAGATTTATAAAGATCTGCATCTGCTCCAGAATCTGCTCCAGTTGGTGCTGCTGCTGCCAAAATGAAAATAAACTAATTTTTTAAATAAGTGAGAGACATAAAGAAAAACGTTCTGTTCTTGCCTTCCTTGTTATACAGAGGAAGGTTTCACACACATATCAGGAAAAAGCAGAAGGTCTACTCCTGCAGAAGCATAAGGGAAACCTGAAGACAGCATGGTAAATGTGATCAACACTCTTCCCTGAACTGGATTTTGTATTTTTGTCCAGCACCAGACACAGAAGGCAACACATTTTAGTATGCCTTTCATGCAGGACTTTTCTATTTTATATAAGGTGAAATGTGATCCACAAAAATACCTAGTTGAAATTTGCCCTCCAGAATGAGATACTTCATTTCAAAAGCATGGGAAAGAACGAGGGAAGTGACCTCTAATTATAACCTGTATAGAAGGTTATAATTAGGTCTAGAAGTGACCTCTAATAACCTGTTAATGCCACTGGTCTTATCAGTAGAATACAACTTTTAGGAGGTTTTGTACAGTCTTTGAAGTTGGGTGCTGAAATGGATTCACCAGATCTGAAAATGTTTGCAAATCCATTGTCCTTCAAACTTGTAGAAATTCCCCTCTGATTTTCAGCTTAAGTGTT
This sequence comes from Sitta carolinensis, assembly GCA_032173965.1. Taxonomy (NCBI): domain Eukaryota; kingdom Metazoa; phylum Chordata; class Aves; order Passeriformes; family Sittidae; genus Sitta; species Sitta carolinensis. The sequence goes on along the minus strand of CM063284.1, from coordinate 99,387,525 downwards.
TTACACAGGTTTCTAACTGTACTTCAATTGCATTTGATGTGCAGGGACATGAAATAAGTGCAGATTAAGCGACTGTTTTTTTTTTTTTTCCATTCAGTCTTAATTACCCTGACGACTTGTACATTTCCCAGTTGTTAAATAAGCTTGGCTTGTGGCAGATATTACAACTTTGTTATGCTGATGTTTCATGTGGCATTGAACCTTACTGGTATAAAAAGGGGTGAATAAAATTGTGTACATAAACAGTAGAAAAGGTAAAATTTATCTGAGGAACTTCAGCACATTTTCTCCTGATAATTTTAGTTTACACATTTTAAACAAAGATAGAAATCTTTAAGAAGGTCCAATGATTTCTAACTGTGGGTCTGAATGAATCACAGAATCATAGAATCACTGGGATTGGAAGGGACCTCTGGAAACTATCTTGTACAACCACACTGCCAGGGCAGGGTCACCTAGAGCATGTGATACAAAAATGGGTCCAGGAGGGTTTTCAATATCTCCAGAGAGGGACACTCCATGACCTCCCTGGGCAGCCACTTGCATTGCTCTGTAAAGAAGTTCTTCATGTTGAGGTGGAACTTCTCTGTTTTAGTTTATGGCCATTACTACATGACTTGTCACTTGACATCACTGAAAAAAATATAGCACCATTCTCTTGACACTGTTCTTTAAGATGTTTGTATGTTTTGATGAGATCCCCTTTCAGTCTTCTCTAGAATAGACAGGCCCGGCTCCCACAGTCTCTCCTCATAAGAGAGATACTTTATGTCCCTTAGCATTTTTGTGGCCCCCCACTGAACCCTCTCCAGTAGCTCCTTGTCTACTTTGAACTGCGGAGACCAAAATTGAGCACAACACTCCAGATGTGGGCTCACTAGGGCTGAATAGAGAGGCAGGATCACCTCCCCTGACCTGGCTGTACTCTTCTCAATCCACCCCAGGATCCCACTGGCTCTCCTGGGCCACAAGGACATTGTTGACTCATGGCCAGATTGTCACCCACAAATTCTCCCAGGTCCTTCTCTGCAGTGCTGCTCTCCAGCAGGTCAGCCATCAACCTGTGCTGGTACTTGGGGTCATTCCTCCCCAGGTGCAGGACCCTGCACTTGCCCTTGTTGAACCTGGTTAAGTTCCTCTCTGCTCAATTCTCCAGCCTTTTATGGTCCCATTGAATGGCAGCAGAGCCTTCAGGTGTATCAGCTGTCACTGTGATACACAGAGGGAACACAGCAACACACAGACAACAGGTGTTCGGGCACAGAAGAAAAGAACTCTAGTTTATTGAAACCTCAGCTATTTATAATTTTCAGGACACTGACCAGGGATTGTGTAATGAGGTATCCACGCTCCAATCCCACTGGTCAGATAAGAAGTCCTTCACATTGTATCTTTAACAAAGGAATGTAAACTATTTTGTTTATCTTGCAATTTTGTGAGAACACTGACTCCTTTCTACAGAAACAAATCAGAAGGCTTATTTTCAGGGACAACAATCAGCCACTCCCCCAGTTTTATATCATCATCAAACTTGCTTAGGGCACATTAGATCCCTTTCTCTACATTGTTAATGAACGAGGTCAATAAGATTGGACCCAGTATTGTTCCCTGGATAATGCCACAGACTGCAGGCCTCCAACTGGGTTCTACTCCACTGTTCACAACCCTCTGAGTTCTGCCATTCAGCTAGTTCTTGAACCACTCCACTGTCCATTCAATCAACAAATACCCTGAAATTACCTACAAGGATGTTATGGAAGACAATGTAGGTAGACAACATCCACTGCTCTCCCCTCTTCGACCCATCCTGCCATGTCATCGCAGAAGCCTATAAAAGTGGTCAAGCATGATTTACTTTTGGTGAATCCATGCCAATTGATCCTGATGATCTTTACTTTTGTTTCCTTTGTGATGACCACCAAAATTATCTGCTCCATTATCTTTCCAGAGATAGAAGTGTGGCTGATTGGTCTGTAGTTTCCTGGGTCCTCCTTCTTGCCCTTTTTGAAGATGGAGGTAACACTCGCCTTCCTCTAGTCATTGAACATTTTCTCCTGTTCTCTGTGATTTTTCAAAGATAATGGAGAGTGACTTAACAACATCTACCAGCTCACTCAGCAACCATGGATTCATTCCATCAGAGTCCATGGATTTATTGTGTATTAGTATATGTATAGTGAAGAGCTCATTTGAAAAATACCAGACTTTCAGAAACAAGTGTGTTAGTTATTGCATATTCCCAGTAGTCACTCATGAATGATACATTTTAAAATGGTTAAGCTATGTGTGAGGCAGCAATCTTCCCTAATTCTCCTCTAATCCCTTTCAGGCTCAGTTGCAGACACAGAGACAGCCAAAGAATTGAGCTAGTCAAAGTGAAATGAGAACAGAATATTTTACATTTAAAGATAAAAGAAAAACACCTGTGAATTAATGGGCGTAAAACCAAACAGTATCGGTTGTGAATGAGTACCACTGATCATTGCCTTGATAGTCTGAGAAGTGTATGTAGCATGTCCTCAAACCTTTATCACTTTGAGTATGTTGCATGTCTTTGTTTTAGCAAAACCGAGGAGTCCAAATACCTGCTAAACAAAATAGCTAATATTAGGTACTGTGGAGACCTCTGCTAGTTTAATTGCAGCCCTCTGTTGCATTTGGAAATGGATCCAATTTCTAAGATACCTGTTGATCATGAGGTCTTTTGTAAAGGATGAGAGACCATCTCTTCACGAAGAAAAGTTAGCAAGTTCGTACTGATGTATCAAAATATATAGTGAAAAATATTAAATTAAAATTCCATATTAAAAAGAAACAGACAAGTTTATGTGAAAAATTTCAGATCTAGTTGTGATGAATTTTCTTATTATTTAACCATAATTCCTAAAAATTGAAAGCCCAGTTTTTTCAAAGTACAATTTCAGTGATCTCTGTATGTACTCAGTGCTTTGTTTATCAAGAGTTTTATATACTATATTTTGTTGTCTGAGAGGACAGTAAAGTAAAAAATATCTTTCATTTGACTTGCTAAAAAGTGGGAAAATATGACTGATAAAGTTACATTTAAAACATAAATAAGGATACTTTTGTATGCTGGATATTTTGCAACACATACGTAATCTCTAAACATATTTTAAAGTGGCATTCCTTGGTAAACCTAAACCTGTTCTTTATCATGGTCTCCAAAGAGTCCACTAAAGCTACAGCTTTAATTCTAAGGAAAATGAAAGGCTATTGAAGAGTGCAAACAGAACATTACAGTACTAAAAAGATACAAATCATCTGGCTATGTGGTAAATGCAAGAAGTCACATTCCATGCTTAATATTTTTAGCTGAATTTCTTTGTATTAGTGGCCAAAAGATGCCTGATGATGTTATGGAAGTTGTTTGATATTTTATCTGTTTATTTACCTTTGTGCATGCACATGCATACACATACCAAGTACATATGTACAAACTGAGTCTTGTTCTCTTAATGTCCTTTTTAGATCTTCTCCTTGTTTTCATCTTTCTAATTAAGAACAAAATCTTTAGTTTTTTCTGGAACTCATATTTGCCATAGCTGAAGTGTGTCTTGAGTCCAATGTGAACTGGAAGGAAACAAATAGAAAAAGCACCATACTGCTCTGTAAAGTATAATATCTTCTGGCAAGTGCTTATTGTGTTCCAGGAGGGCTGACACTGCTCTAAGTTTCTTCAGGGACTGGGAAATATTTTCTGCCATGATGTAAGTGTCAGGGTGAAGGCAAAAAAAATAATTTTTGATTCTGTGGAAAAATTCTTACGAGCAGAGGTAGACCAAGGCCTGTTGGCTAAATAGTGAGAAAGGACAGAATTCAGTTTATTGGATTAATTTTTCCCAGATTTCTCTTTTTCAAGATACGAGGGCAGAGAACTTGCACTCAAGTCTGGTTTGAGGAATGCAGAAAAGCTATACTGCCACTCAGGAATATAGCAATAATTGCCAGATCTGATGAGAGACTACCACTTTCTATAGTCTTAGTGGAAAAGGCAACTGACTTTTTTGTCACATTGTCTTGGGTTGCAGTGCAAGATGTGACCAAAAGCATGTATTCTATCAACCATCTGTTGAAACCAGGGTGGGGGTGTGGGTGTGGTGGTCCTCTGTTAATGGGGCAGCTGTTGAGAAACCAGCCAGGGCAATTTTCTTTACCTCTTCCACAGCCCATCCTCTCTCCAGGGAGGTATCTTCTGCTAATGAACCATGAAGCCTCGTTTCATGACTGGTAAACTTATATCATCCCATTGGGGAGATGCTTTATCCAGGGGGAGGAGACAAGCATTCCTACCTGGATAAAAATCTGACATTTGGAAAGCAAAGCAGCCTTTTCCACTGGGTTCCCAGAGGAGCAGCCTTTTGCACTGGATTCCTGGAGGAATACCAGGCCCATTTACACCACCACTTGGACTTCAAAGGAAATCTACACTTTTCGACAGGATCATTGCTTCTATAGAACCTCATCTGCCACTCCAGGAGGACTGCAGCCACCATTTAATTGGATTGCTACCAACACGCTGATCCACAGTGTGTCAAGTTGTATTCTTACAATGTCAGTGGGTTTGTTTTTTTTGTATTACTGCATTTTTTTAAATTCTCCTGATAAAGAACTGTTATTCCTATTCCCATATCTTTGCCTGAGTGCCTCTTAATTTCAAAATTATAATAATTTGGAGGGAGCGGATCAACATTCTACATCCCAAGGGAGGCTCTTGCCCTCCTTAGCAGACACCTGTCTTTCAAAGCAAGACACACATATATTCCTTTCCCCAAGTAGATCAGGCGGGTTGGATGAGAGAAGGCTCTTCACCTACGGGTTCTTAGAGAAAAGACACAACTGAAGTTACATGAGGGCTTTTTTATTAGTTGGGGTTTTTTTGTTGTTGTTTGGTTTTGTTTTTGTTTTGTTTGGTTTTTTGTTTTTTTTTTTTTTTCCTGTGGATAAAGGATTCCCCTTTTCTCATTTTTCTGAACATTCAGTTAATATTTATTCTTCTGAAATACCAATAAAAGCAAGGTTAAAGGCAGCTTTTAGGAAAAGTGTAGCCCACATAAAATGAAAACAACAATGAAAAAGGACAAAGAGGAAAACAAACAAAAGAAAAAATACATCATTTCTTTCTTCTCTAATTTACAAGACTGAAGAAAATCTGTAATTAATCATGGTAGCTACCCCCTTATATGCTAAAGGGCATATTCTCTGCTTTCAGATTTGCACATCCTCTTCTTGCACTTCATAGGTCTCATTTGGTAAACACAAATAAACATGCAATTTTGAAAGGCTTACAGGAACTGTCTTTATATTTATATATATAGACACAGGAAAATTTGAAATCACAGATCTGTAAAGAGATAACATATAAAAGAGCTAAACTACGTTAAACTACAGTGTCCTTTACTCTTTAGGACTTTACATTGATTCTAAAGATTTTAAGCAACAAACATATGTGTGGACACAATGTTTTGTTTCTTTAGTGATTTCTGTCATTAAGGTATTGATTTTTTTACTATTACTCAGGAAGTTTAAAACTTTCCACTGAATTTTGAGTTATGCATTGATTCCAATCAAATCACAGTACATTTTGGTATAACTATTGCATTCCTAGTGGTTTTTAAAATATCATTTAAACAACAAATAACTTTGTGAAAAATGTTTTCATTAAACTGACATTGGTACAAAAAGTGGACATTGTGTTTAAGTAGTACTACTTTAGGAAATTTTGCTTCTAAAAGAAAAAAAAAAAATCTGTTATAATGCACATTTCTCCTAGGATATCTTAAAAGTTCAGTAGACCCTGGATCCGCAAAAGCTTAACTCCAAAATTCAACAGCTTTTTACCAATTGGTGACGATTACCCTAAGGCTGGCCAACTGGCTCTACCTCTTCCTTCAGCACCAATAAATCAGCCAGGCTAGAAGGCCTCTCAGCACTTTGAACATGCTGAGACCTGACAAAAGTTGTTATCAGAGTACAGAGGGCTGTACTGGTGAAAAAAGTCTGCTCCAATGGAGTAGCTCTAGATCTGTCCCAGTCCTGCAGAGCCCCTTGATCAAAGCCTCTGATTGCCTGGTCATGGCTGAATGGACAGACTCCCCATGATCCTGCCAGAAGCATTTAGCCTAGCCATATGCTTCTAATTCAAGAACTTATGGTCCAGAGATATCTTCCCAAAAATGTGGATTATAAATAAAAGAGGTTGAACTTGCTGTACTAACCTGTGTTTGCACAAAATACAGAAGGATGAGACAAGTACTTCTGCAGACAAAATAATGAATAATGAAGGGTTTGTGGGGTTTTTTTGTATGTTTAATAAAGAGAAAAAGTGGCCATTGAGAAGATCTTGTATGTTAGAATATGGATTTTCTGTCCTCTTTTATTCAAAAACTGCCTATTAAGAAAGGCCAATGAATTTGTGTTATGTCTCATATGTTAAATAAAGATCTAATGAACTATCTTCTTTTCTGAAAATCAGGTTTCAGTTTTCATGGCTATTGTATTGTCTTCCTCTCTTCCAGTAAGGTTATATACTTGCTAGCAGAAAGCTGATTAATCCCTAAACACTGTGGCCTGTGTTTTCAAACATGACAGCTCTTTGCAGTGTTTAGTCACCTAAATAACCACATTTCAGTCTTCAGAAGTACTTAACATTCATAGCTCAAGTTGACTCTGATGGAACTGGAAGAAGCTTCATCACCTTGAAAAATGTTTTATATTTAGTCAGATGTACATATACGCTGTATACATGACCAGTTGATCTAATTCTTATTTATACAGTTATAAAATGCACAAATATACACACACACACATATCTACATACATTTATTTATATGAAAATGCCATTTATAGCTTTTTGCTTTTAGTTTGGAAAACCAATATATATGAAATCATGAAAGAAAACAGATCTAAATTTGTTTTCTCTTTTTTCTGCTGTGAAAATCAAAGTGATATTTGGTCAGACAATCCATCTGTTGAGATGTAGTTTCTTTATGTGGCAATGCTGACTGATATCACCACATTTGGCATGTTTGGAACTGGGGAATTAAGTTCCCACTGTGTAGTAGTCTTTTTCAGTAGTCTGCTGTGACGTTTAGATTACTGAAGACTATACAAGGGATGCTAGAAGCCTTGGGAACTCAAACTTTACTGGGTTCTATAGGGAATCCTTCCTGTAACTTTGCCTTTTAAGTATGTCAGCACAGAGCAAGAGTTAGAAAAATCTTATTTATACCTCAGGAGGAGCCATGAGTACAGTAGCCTTGGGATCAGGAAAGTAATCCATCACTATTGTACAACCCTCAATTCTTGCCTTCTAACTCTTATCCTCCAAGATTTCTTACTTTGTAATATATTCACAACATACTGGGTAAGAAACTTTGGCTGTGAGATTGTGCAGACATTCAAATATGCATAATGCACATCCAAGTAATGTATTCGTATATACAATTTTTAAGAATTGTAGGCATGTAATAAGTGTGTGCTAATTGAAATACGGAGGCACTAAACACCTACTGAGAACACTTAATTTTTTAAAACATTACCATGGTGGCAATGTGTGCCTTGTAACTCTATATAATAAGTTTCTGGTTACCAATTTACTTCTGAGCTCTGTAGTGTGAGAACAAATGCAAATGTAAGCCTCTACCTATTCTTATGGTCATATGTCATCCTAGCCAATTGGGCAATAAAACAGCAGGACCAGACTGCTGTTAAATAATACAAAATGTGATGCATGAATATGGAGGTAAATGTGTGCCTGTATAAGTTATGACTATCCAATATTGGTCTGCTTTCGTTTATGAGGTAAAAAGCCAAATTTAATGAATAGAATAAGCATTTAGTGTAAGTCAGCATTCTCTGTGGCATTTTAAATTTATGGACAGTTGCTCTGAGTCTTCAGGAATTAACTTAAACACTTGCAAGATTAGTGGCTATAAGATAGGCATTGCGGCTGATGCAGATAAATCAGGAAGAATGAGAAAAAAGTCAGGGCTATCACAGAGTTTGTCAATATTATAATATATGTATTTAGATACACAAACAAAGCACATGCACATACACACAAAAACCTATATATGCCTATAATTCTAAACATACCATGGGAGCTGCTTTCCTAAATTTCAGCATCATAGTGCCTCCTAATCTATCTAAAAATAATTTTAGTTTATTATAAAGTAGAATTTTTCATGAATATAACATCTGAACTAGAGAGCTCAATATTTTTCAGCAAAATAGAGTAACCCCCTTCAATATCTCCATTATCATATATTAAAAAGCAGTGGGATTTTCTAAGAAAGTGGCATTACTTAGGACACTTTACATTACAAGTTATAAAGAGGAAAGAACCCTTATTTTCCTATTTCTTGTATAAAAGCAAATCTGTTTCTATAACTTGCACTAATTCTTTTTTACATAATTGACTAGGAAAGGACATTGCAGGAATTAATTTTTGCCCTTCCTTCCTTCTTTAGCAAAATACATGATCAGCTCTGAAATTTCCAGATATGCTACATCTAGACTAATATACATAATATCTGAATCACTTGTATACTCCTATGTAATGGTAGCTCTGCTGTATTCTAACACAACAAAATCTCAGTTATCACAAATCAGTGTGCATTCACAAACCAAAGCACAGGGAACAAGAAAGTCACAAAGTTCTTCATAAAAAAGTGTAGATTAGGGATTTTATTTTGGTTGGTTGGTTATGGGCTTTTGTGGTTGTTTTGTTTTGTAGGTTTTTTGTTTGTTTGGTTGGTTTTTATTTCAGTTGGTATATTGTTTTGCTTTTTTGTTTTCATGGTTTTGTTTGGTTTTGCTTTGGTTCTGGTTTTGTTTTGTTTTGTTTTGTTTGTTTTGTAAAGAAGCAGAATCTCTGCCCAAACAAAGAAGGTTATCAAGATTACCAGTACAAGTCTTATCTTTCATTTGTATCTGCACAGGTATGAGTCAGGTATGCAATAAATCAATCCAGTGCTCCATTTATTGTAAGTACATATAAAAACAAATGCTGGTTTTTATCAGTCTTTCCTGTACTCTCTTTCACTTTAGCCTTTTTTTTTTTTTTTTAAGGAAGACATTGTACCTATGGGAAAATTATCATTTTAAACCTTTCCAAATATCTTTTAGTTCTTTTCAGCAGATTAAGGAATATCACTGCTTTACAGATCAAGGGGCAGGGTCATCCAGGAAGACATTCTCACTTAAATAAAATACATTATAAATTACACTGCAGATTTTCAACATGGAATAAATTGCAAAAATTTGAATATTGTTTGCGATACAAACAAAAAGAAAAATTCTGTAGCAATGTGTGTTTGTATATCTACCCAAAAACGCACTGAGAGATCCATTTTAGGACTATGTGTATGCCTTGGTGTTCCCTGAGTCCTCCAAAGACAATTTTATTTTCATTCACAGCTGGCCCAAGAGTTTGTTACAAGATAGCTCTGGCCCTGCTTTTATCTCATGATGAGCTGGTTCAGTTCACTGGGCTGGCAGGAAACTATCTTTTTGTGTTTTTCCCTCAGTTTTTTTAGGGACCTCTGCTGGATTAGAGGAGAGTTAGGCAGATCTGAAAACTGGCAGAAAGGAAGAAAACAGAATACAGATAATATTTTGGCATAAGGGTTCCAGACCATTTTGTTGAGCTGTGCCCTGCAGTCTACCCCACATAGCTCCAGAAGCTTTATCAAAGTGCCTAAAATCCTGGTTTTTATCAATACATTCTAATTGTCTCTGCAGGGTCTGGCACAGTGAGTAAAACTTTGTTATTTAGTTCAGCGAGGATAATTGCCTGGGCTTACTAGTGTGTTTAAAGTGGTGTCTGAACTTGTGTTGGGTGAGAGCTAAAGTGTATGTACTGTGTCAAAATACCTTAGCAACTTTCAGAGTCAAGGACTTGGAAATAATTGTACTCTAGATCTTCTATATTGACCTTTGTTTCCTCAAAAGTCAGGTGTTAGGTTTACTAAAATATATTTGTGTTTTTTCTTTTTCTTCCTGTTCTCTGTCTCTGTTTCGGCTTTCTGTCTGCGTCTCTGTGAAGGCTTTCTGTTTTCCCCCAGCCCTGCGTCTGAAGAAGAGGTCGAGTCGTCTGTTTTCTCGTTCTCAGGAATTTGTTTATTCTTTGCTTATCTCATATTCATTCCCTGGCCTGCCACAGCTTCTCTGCAGGCCAGTGCTCTCCTCTTTGGTCTGTCTGCCCTTGGTCTGTCCGCGGTCGTCTGTCTGTGGTCTTGGTCTATCATCTGTCCTTCGTTGTCCACCCTTGGGAGGGCACTATCTTTTATACTGAAAATTACATGTACTTTATTTATAACAATTCTCCAATATCTATCCACTATGTTGTACAGTGTACTTTTGTTCCAAACCAATCCAAATGTGCCACACCACCACAGAAGATGGAGAACAAGAGGATGAAGAAGAAGCCCAGGGACACACCCCATTTCCTCCATCCTTGCCCCCTGATCTCTCATCTAAAATCCACAAATTCTACTTTTTCACTGTGTGACATACTAATTATCATTCTCTCTAAATTCTTGCGACTTATGAATCTTCCCAAGACAGTCAGAAGGATTTCCTGGTTTCCCACAGTCAGGGTTCCACCACAGGGAGGGGATAAATGATATATATGCAAATAATCATCAGACTAACTTGATTTCTATTCCATTACCTTACACATTTGCTTACCTGGTGGTGGAAAATATTTCCATACAGAAACAGCCTTTATACAGAGGTATATCTTGTCTGGTTCTTGTTTTCCATGTAGCCAAATTATTTAGGGAGTCAATTTTAGTTTGGAGCCTGGAGAAGCTTAACACAGGAGACATATTGTTCCATCTTAATATTCTGTGCAGTGCCTGAAGTTAGCAAGAGCTCTGAAGACTTGAACTTCTGAACCTATTTCTAACAGGAGCCAATTGCCATTATTCTTGCAGCAAAGCAAAGCAGAGAAACAACCCTTGTACTCAAGAACAAAAGAAGGCACAGGTAGAGATAAGAACAGTAAGGTTACAGAATTAAAACCAAAGGGAAGTTTGAAATTCTGCTTGCTTCTCTGCTGTGTGCTCCTCCATTTTACAGCTAGCCTTGTCCCCTGTGATTTGCTTCCCTCACTTAGGCATGCCAGTACTACTCTGAACACCAAGTGTGGAACATCACAGAATGAGTGTAATGAGAAATCTGCCAGTGTGTCACTTCTGTCTCTGCCAAAATAGAGGTTAAAATCTGCTTTCAGGCTGCTCATTCTAGACAGAAAGGCTTTTCTGTCCTGCTTCAGAACTGCATAACACCAGGAATGCCAAGCACAGTTAAGGAGCTTGGCTTCAGCACTGTCATTATTCCCCTGCCTCTTTGCGAGCTGTCCATGGTGGGCCCAGCTGCTCACCATGTCATGGGCATTCCTGGGGGGCTCCTGTGGATAGTGAATACCCCTATAGAAGCATTAAAACCTTGAAAATGTAGCATCATGAAACTGTAACTCTCTGGATGCATGGGCTTTTGCCGAGTTTAATCTATAGATGTCTCCTCCTGATTGGAGTTACTCTTTTTAGCAATCAACTAAGAATTTGAAGAATTCTAAAATTAATCTGAAAAATTATTTTAAAATTCCCTCTAATGTCGCGTTCCTCTATAAGAATAGTTAAATCAAACTAGCTAGAGAGTTACATATATTGGGTTTATGTGTCAAGGTTTTGGTACTAGGGGGCTACAGGTCTGGCTTCTGTGGGAAGTTGCCAGAAGCTTCCCCCATGTCTGACAGGCCCAATGCCTGCCCACTCTAAGAAGGATCCACTACTGGCCAAGGCCAAGTCCATCAGCAATGGTGGTAGAACCTCTGGGATAACCAAGTTAAGAAGGGGGGAAAACCCCTGTATATTGTGCAGATGGAGAGAGAAGTGAGAGTATGCAAGAGAAACAGCCCTGTAGACACTAAGGTCAAGTTGAGTAGGAGGGGGAGAAGGTGTTCCAGGTTCTGGAACTGAGATTCCCTTGCAGCCTGTACTGCAGACTGTGGTGAAGCAGCTGTTCCTCTGCAGCCCTTGGAGGCTGAACAGAGACCACATACATTCCATGGAAGAACAAGGTGTATGTGCAAAGGATGCTATGACCCTGTGGGAAGCCCACACTCAATCAGGCCCCTAGCAGGACCTGTGGACTCATGGAAAGAGGAGCCCACAGTGTAGCAGGTCTGATGAACCCAGGGAAGGGACCCAGAGTGGAGAATTCAGTGATGAACTGCAGCCCTTAGGAAGGATTCCCATTGCAGAAATGGTGGAGGACTGTCTCTCATGGGAGGGACCCCACAGTGGAGCAGGGGAAGAGTGTGAGGAGTCCTTCCTCTGATGAGGAAGGAGTGGCAGAGACAATGTGTGAGGAACTGACCACAGCCCCATTCGCCATCCCCCTGTACTAATGCTGCAGAGGCATTTGTTGTTTATGTTTGCCTTCAATGCAACTGCCACATGCGCAGAAGCACTTCTTCTGGGAAAGTAGCCAGACATTGTCTGCTGATGGGAAGTGGACAACAAATTCTTTTGGATTACTTTGTTTCCACACAAGCCTTGATTTTGCATTATTAAACTGCCTTTATCTTGATCCAGAAGTTTTAAAATTCTATTTGCTCCCTCCATTCTGCTGAGGGACAGAGTGATGGGTACCTGGTGTCACAACACCACCCAAACCCAAACCAAATAGTGTGTCACAACAGGTCTCTTGGGTCTAATTAACTACTAATAATATTGCAGAGTGCTGTGGTTGAACTTCTAAGAGGAAAAATAAAAGTCTAAAAGTACTGAACAATACTTTTTTAGACATATTATGAAAAAAATCTAAGTGCCCCAGAATGCAGAATTATCATGGATAATGAGCAGCATCATGGACCACTTTACCTTCAGACATCTATTTGGTATTTTCCACGTGGATAAAAGAAAATTCATATTAAGATCATGTCTTGCGATTAATTCACATTTTGGAGCTGCTTATTTGATTCTGAATTATTTGAGTTATCTTGTACTATTTCTTTTACTGATTATCTAATGAAAGTATCCTTTGTTCAACTACATATTCCCATTTTCTCTTTGTTAATTTTTCATGTATGATTAATACGACCTTCAGAAAATTCTCCCACTACAGAGCACCTCATTTTGCAAAGTAAGTTTTCTTCATCTGATACTTTTGACTCTTTGTAACTCTTTGAGTTTGATTATTATATTATACCATTCTTCTTCAACTTCCAGATCACATAGAAAAGCCACATGAGATGACACACAATATTGCCTATTAGATGTGCTTGAAGCTTGATATCCTTTTTCATAAATTCCTCACATTATCTTTAGAAAATTTCTCCTGTGTTATATATGGCTTTTTATGGAGCTATATTGTACAGCAAGTTCAATATTAAAAATAAAAATGTAAAACTGAATTGTCCACTTAAACTGAAATGTTACTTTATGAAGTACAGGTCATTTTTTTATATGGCAGTATTGGCAGAATGAGTCATCCTTCTAAGAGTATAGCTAAATTGTGCTGTGCTTTACTGAGTGTAGGCTGCTTTCTGAATGTTTTGCTTCTTACTCCTCACCTCTGGTCTAAAAAGAATATCTCAGAAGATGTGTAGAGTTTCAATCTATAATTATTCCAACTGTGCCTAGGTATTTTTATGCTGACTGTGCCTGCCACCATACAATAAGAACAAAAAATATTTCTTAAATCAAAATCTGGAATGCAAATGCCTTACACTATATTAGTCTGGGCAGGACACAGGTCAAGCTGACAAACCAGTAATGATTGTGAATATTTGTTCCAATTCAAAAGTCAGTTTTAAAAGGAATGTTTTTGCAAATCTGTTCCAGTCTTCGCAAAGCTATATTCAAACACTTGAGCTTCAATTGTGTGTCCGTTCAAACAGTGGAAGCTTACTTCAAACAAAGACCCTGAAATACAATTTGAAATTTTGTATTTTATTGCCCATGCAGAGCTCAAGTGATATGGTTTCTGCAACCTGAAAGAAAGGTTTATTCAATTACCACCCCAATGTACAATATATTGCAAAGAAATAGTCAGATATTGAGGTGTGCAGTAAATAAAGTCTGATTATATACTCTGACTCTGCAATACAGGCTCTGTTCTAGAACCCACATAGATCACATTTGAATAGTTTTTTTTCTTTGCCACTTCAAGTTTCCTAGCAAGGCCGTTTCCATATTATATAAGCTACAAAGGGCTGACACAAGTAGCCATAGTTTCCTTGAATAACAGGGACAGCTGGAATATTGATCTATGTCATTCCTTTTCATTTTCACCACTAAAGTGAAATGTTTAGTACCTTAAGCTTTTTATCATACAGAATAGTGTGGTATTCTGCCATATAAATTATGAGGTTTCTATTTTCAGATAAAAAAATTGTTTCAGCAGAAGCAATAGTCAAATGGATTGTTCATGCAAATGCAAGATATTGATAATTTCATCAGCACTGTTCTGTTTTAATGCTCACTATGATCACCACTGTAAAAAAATTATGAAGGAAAAATTCTTATAGAACTTTCATGAATTCTTGATATTCTTTCTATTTGGCATATAAACTTGATTTTCTTTTAAAATTTTACTCTGAAACACCTTATGAAATGAAAATCCAAAAATTACTTGTGGAAATTCAACATTATTTCCCTGAGAAATTTTGGGGACGGGTTGTGTTTGTGGTAAGTTTGCAGACAGTACACAAAGAAAAAAAAGATCATTTTCCTTAAATAAATTCTCTGGAAGATACAACTTCCTTCTAATTAGTCTACCAAAAATAGTAGTGGGTGAAGTTCTTAGGTCTATCCCAGAAGTCTCAGATGAGTGATTATTCTGCTGATTTGGCATGCACAGAAAGAAGGGTGCAGGGTAGAACCCTTACATGAGCTACATGCTTTTAATCATGGGGAAGCCCCAAAGGAGATACAGTTTAAAGCAAGAAAGCAGAGGAATCTATATACACACCACCAGTTATTTTTGGGACACTAACTAGGACTATATCCAATCATAAGATGAATTTCTTTACTGTTTCACAAATATTTTTAATAATGTAGTGAATATATCTTTTCTGTCTTCTTCATTTGATAGACCTACTTCACCACCACTGAGCCCTAGAATCCTATTGTGAGGAATTTGACAAATTTAAGACATCTTTTATCTCATCCTTTTTCTTTGAATCCTGGCAATATAGATGCAAATGTAAATTTCCTACACAAAAAAACATTTAAAGAGAATCCTGTTGTCCAAACAGAGTTTTCATTTATGTGTTCGAATTTAAATCAATGAAATAAACTCAGTCAATCCCTTTACACTGAATAAAGCTCTGTATCAAATTGCTCTTCTTTGTTTTTCTTCTGCACTTTTCTTCCAAAATAATTTAAATATATACATGTATTTTCAGTCAGAACAAGAATCCATCAAAATGTTTTGGTGTAACTTTAATAGCCCTCTCTCATTTTTGATTGACAGATGTATTTGAATCAGTAAAATTAGTGTATTAGAAGGTCACTTTTTTCCTCCAAACCCAAAAATACACAAAGAAAAAAAAATAGTCTTTTCATGATACAAACAGATGAACATTTCAGTTCCCACACTTGGCAATTTCACAGTTCCAAAGAAGGAAGTACTTAAACACGTGACAGTAAAAGCAAAATACCCATCTTTGCGTTTCTGTTATCAGTAGAAATGTCCAGCAAAAGAAGATATGACTATTCTAGAGGAAATATTCTGTAGCAGAGCTTACAAAGGACACATTTTGGTTCTTGAATTCCCTGTTATAAATAACAAAAAATAGTGCATACCAGTAAAGTGCTAGCACTAGAAGATATAAGCAACAAATTATAAATAAGCTTTATATCAAAGTAAAATCAATGCTTTATATCAAAGTTTATATGAGGTATAAGTTGGTCTAATCACAGGAAAAAAGTACCATTATAGACAGAGAAAATGATGTGAAAGGACTCTTCCACATAATTTATTAAAAAATCAGAATGCCGTCTTTTAAGAAATCAGTTTTTTATAATAGTTCCAGCCATTCTCCTTCATTTCACAATGTGCTGAGCCAGGCTGGGATGGAGTTAACTTCTTTCATAGCAGTCCATATGGTGCTGTGATTTACATTTGGGTCTAAAACAGACTTGATAACATAGCAGTGTTTTGGTTATTGCTGATCAGTGCTGGCACAGTATCAAGGCTTTTTCTCTTCCTCTCTGAAGAGCCTAGGCTGGGAGTGGGCAAGAGATCAGGAGGAGACACAGAGGGGACAGCTGACCCCAGCTGACCAAAGGGGTACCCCATACCCTAAGATCTTGCACTGGGCAATAGAAGATGGGGGCAAAGAGGAAAAAAATGAGAGGATGGTGGTTATGGTGTTTCTCTTCCAAAGTACTTGTTACACCTGTTGAGGTTCTGTTTTTCAGGGAATGGTCTGATACTTGCCCACAGGTTGGAAGCAGTGAATGAATTCATCTTCCTGCTTTGTTTATTAAATTTTCATTATTTAGATAAATGAGTCTTATTTTCCTTCCATTTCTTCCTCATCCACAGGAGATTGAGCAAGAGGATGTGTGGATATTTGGCTGCTGTTTACGGTCAACCTGCCACACAAAAAAATGCAATTTTATATTAAAGAAGTCCAATTTGTCCATCTTGCTCAATAGGGAAATTGTTAATATTAATATGTAAGACCACATGAATAACACTGTTTTCTTTAATGTCCCAGTGTCTGCATAAAATTCAGTGCAAGACAGTGGGGCCCTTAGTTAGTCTGAAATACAAAAAGAAGTGAATAGCAGAACAAAGCTTTGTGACAATTATTTCAGCCACATGCTATGAAGAATTGTATATTTTCTCATACTAATTTTTTCAACTGTTTTCTATATTAGAAACCCGTGGTTTCCTGTGGAAGCCACAGGAAAGGTTGTGACTGCCCACAAGAACAGAGTAATCCATGAAACCCAGCTGAACCCAGCTGAGGTAGATATTTTATGAGTTTTTCCTCAATCTTATTTTATTGCACCACATCGGCAGTAGAAAAGTCAAAATTGTCAGTTTTGCATGGACTTGATATAAATGAATCACTTCAAGGAATCAGGGTTAAAATCTGAAAACTGCAAAGGAGCATGTTACAGGTAAAGTGTGATGGAAGTCAGACAGCATATACTTATGAAGGGAGGACTTTCTCATCTCCAACTTCAGCCACATAAAAGAGTTAAGTGTCTCTTATAACCTAATTGTATGGGTTTTCCTTGTCCATAGTGAAACAAAAGCACCTCTAAAACAAGATTCATCCCACTTGTCTTTAATGAAAATCTTAAAATGGGGTGAATCAGGTTTTGGAATCATCTTTGACCAGACTGCAAAGGAACCTGAGGCAATTTGTCGGGATTAATTGCTTAAACTGTTAAAGCAAAGTGAGATGGATTCTCGCCTACAAAAATAAAAGGTCTATTGATTTCCTGTGCACCTGGAAGACAGCAATTATCTGAACAAATTGAGGTTTCTTTTTACTTATAAGTTCTGTGCTCATGGACTGGTTCTGATCTCTGCAGTAGGATGTTAAAGCATCCACAGACTTTTCTAAGATCTAGTTACCCAATTTTCCCATTTCCCACTCAGCAGAGGGAACAATGGACAGGAAATATTCTGTAACAGATCACTGCTAGCTTAAGATAATGTAGCCTCTAGGACATTTGATATCTAACTCTACCTGGGTCAGGGCTGAAGGGTGGTTCTAAGCAGTTAATCAGTACATGAGAGAAAAAGAGAGAGTCTGGTTCTAATTAAAACCTTTTTGCCCTCTACAGCTCTGAAAATACAGCTCAATCATATATTAAAAGACAAAAACTCTTCAAAACTTAAAGGAAAAATAAGGTCACTGTCAAAGGTTTGACGTTGGCACAAGGTCAGTGCCTCTATAACGATATACTGTCCTTGGTATCTGTTGTGAGATGTGACTAAAAACAGAGCAAAACAGTTTCTAATTTAGAAAGCAAAAGAAAAAAAACTTTATTACTTATAATAGGCAAAGAAGACACATATAGAAGAACATGGAAACTTTACAAAAAAACACTCTTCCTCCCCCCCACCAGTTTTCAACCTAATAAAACAAACTGAAAATTCCCCATCACGTTACCACCTTTTAGATAATTAATCTTTAGTCTATTACCACCCTTCAGATAATCAGTACTCAGTTCGTTGAGGAGAGATAGGAGTCCTTCTTGTACCACATCGTGGCCTCTTCCTCCATGTTCAGTGCTCTCACCATTGTGTATGGACTAGAGCTGCTTCTAGGGTTTCTCTTTTTAAAGATGTTTTGGTCCGTTCTAAGAAACGACAGCTTCTTAATTTTGGGACACCAGTCCCCCCCAATATTACCCCCTGGGGCCGAGGGCCTTGAGAACAGAGCTCTTCTTATTATTTTTGTTCACACTACTGTCTACTCTTGGCTCTAAGCCAATGCCTCTCCCCAGATATAGCTTCTATGTTACAGGAAAAAAAATGAGTCCGTCCATGGCTATACAAAAGAGTCCAGTTAAAGCCACTCCATCATCTCCTCCCACCTAGGATTCTTTTCAACATTTTCTGACAATCTTCTACTTACACAAACTTTCATTATCTTTGCTTAATTCTTTCTATCTTTCTTCTTCAAATTCGGGAGGATTAGCATTTATGAAGTTTCCATCATTTACGAAAAGGGTTAAAATCTTGGGCTTTGTTTCCCCAGAACTCTCACGGTATCTTTGCTGTTGGGCACTTTTCTCGCGCCACCCCCCCCAAACTCCTTCGGCCGTGCTGTCTAGTTGTTGATATCAAATTTCAAGGTGACGGAGATCACAGACACGGTTTCTCAGTTTCTCTCTCCGGGGAAAAGGGGGGGGGGGGGGGGGGGAAGGGAAAAGAAGGCTGTCTGATGCCTCTCAAGGTTCTTGTATTCTCTCCACCCTTCCATCCTGTAGGATTTTTTCCTCTTCCCCTCTGTGCCTGAGGTTCCAGGCTTACCTCACCCAGGCCGCATGGCCTCCCCTCCCCTGCCCAGCCAGCCGCTGGGCAGGGGAGATCCCTCCGTCCTCAGGGACCGGAACCAAGAGAGAGCTTTCCGGGGAGCCCTCTGCTTTTAACCCCTTGTGTTCTCAGAGGCGGATCCTTGTCCTCAGTGGCCACACCAGGTGCCAGTCTTTAAACCTGAGCACTCATTGGTTTGACCACTGAAGTTCAGAAAAACTCATTTTTTCCAAACTACGACATTCCACCCTTCGCCTCTGAGAACACACACCTATTTTAAAATTATTACAAAAGACACTAAATATTTTTCTCTACATCTAAATTTCACTATTAGTTTACTTTAATACATGTTTTGCTCTTTTTCTCTGATCCTATCTCACAGTCTTGTTTTATTTTCTCTTTTTTTTCATTTAGAATTGGGTTCGATTCCCGGTCAGGGAACCAAATGTCAAAGGTTTGACGTTGGCACAAGGCCAGTGCCTCTATAACGATATACTGTCCTTGGTATCTGTTGTGAGATGTGACTAAAAACAGAGCAAAACAGTTTCTAATTTAGAAAGCAAAAGAAAAAAAACTTTATTACTTATAATAGGCAAAGAAGACACATATAGAAGAACATGGAAACTTTACAAAAAAACACTCTTCCTCCCCCCCCCAACAGTTCTCAACCTAACAAAACAAACTGAAAATTCCCCATCACGTTACCACCTTTTAGATAATTAATCTTTAGTCTATTACCACCCTTCAGATAATCAGTACTCAGTTCGTTGAGGAGAGATAGGAGTCCTTCTTGTACCACATCGTGGCCTCTTCCTCCATGTTCAGTGCTCTCACCACTGTGCATGGACTAGAGCTGTTTCTAGGGTTTCTCTTTTTAAAGATGCTTTGGTCCGTTCTAAGAAACGACAGCTTCTTAATTTTGGGACACCAGTCCCCCCCAATATTACCCCCTGGGGCCGAGGGACCTTGAGAACAGAGCTCTTCTTCTTATTTTTGTTCACACTACTGTCTACTCTTGGCTCTAAGCCAATGCCTCTCCCCAGATACAGCTTCTATGTTACAGGAAAAAAAATGAGTCCGTCCATGGCTATACAAAAGAGTCCAGCCAAAGCCACTCCATCATCTCCTCCCACCTAGGATTCTTTTCAACATTTTCTGGCAATCTTCTACTTACACAAACTTTCATTATCTTTGCTTAATTCTTTCTATCTTTCTTCTTCAAATTCGGGAGGATTAGCATTTATGAAGTTTCCATCATTTACGAAAAGGGTTAAAATCTTGGGCTTTGTTTCCCCAGAACTCTCACGGTATCTTTGCTGTTGGGCACTTTTCTCGCGCCACCCCCCCCAAACTCCTTCGGCCGTGCTGTCTAGTTGTTGATATCAAATTTTAAGGTGACGGAGATCACAGACACGGTTTCTCAGTTTCTCTCTCCGGGAAAAAGGGGGGGGGGGGGGGGGAAGGGAAAAGAAGGCTGTCTGATGCCTCTCAAGGTTCTTGTATTCTCTCCACCCTTCCATCCTGTAGGATTTTTTCCTCTTCCCCTCTGTGCCCGCGGTTCCAGGCTTACCTCACCCAGGCCGCATGGCCTCCCCTCCCCCGCCCAGCCAGCCGCTGGGCAGGGGAGATCCCTCCGTCCTCAGGGACCGGAACCAAGAGAGAGCTTTCCGGGGAGCCCTCTGCTTTTAACCCCTTGTGTTCTCAGAGGCGGATCCTTGTCCTCAGTGGCCACACCAGGTGCCAGTCTTTAAACCTGAGCACTCATTGGTTTGACCACTGAAGTTCAGAAAAACTCATTTTTTCCAAACTACGACAGTCACTTTAATTAATGTATAAATTTATTTTAAATTTAGGCACACTGATGAAGATGTAGAGTTTTTCCTCCTCATGAAGTATAAATACCCAGCATTTTAATTTGAAATGAAAGTCAAATACAGATTTAAAAAAATCCCTCAACCAAACAAACAAATAAAAGAAAGTAACTGGATTTTACTTTATTTATTTTATTTTATTTTTTATTTTATTTTACTTTATTTTTAAATTTAATTTTACAAAACTTTGAATAACAATGGCCTATGAAAATACAAATTACAGCATTGGGAGGACAATTTTTTTATAGTATCCCAGTCCCTTAAATAATTCTACAAGCAGCAGTGAACTCAGTGGGCGAGTCCCTTCTGAGGGCCCCATATGCTGACTGGACCCATCCCACAGGGAGGTGTGCTGCCTCCCTGGGGCCTGGGCACAGGATACCACTGAGAGACTCCCTGGGCTGATGCAGCCCTCTGATACTCCAGGCTGGCAGTGATGAGATTGAAAAGAGGAGTGTCAGGGTAATTAAAAGGGACTTCAGGGCTCTGGGTTAAATAGTTGATAGGGCAGGAGCACAGGTAGTGTTCTGCTCAGTCCCTTTGGTAGCAGAAAAAAATGATGCAAAGAATAGGAGAGCCCACACTATCAAAAAATGGCTCAAAGGTTGGTGTCATCAGCAGAATTTTGGGTTCTTTGTTTGATCATGGGGCATCTTTTAGAGCACCTGGCCTGCTGTAACAGG
Organism: Sitta carolinensis; assembly: GCA_032173965.1. Lineage (NCBI taxonomy): Eukaryota > Metazoa > Chordata > Aves > Passeriformes > Sittidae > Sitta > Sitta carolinensis. The sequence continues at coordinate 99,365,930 of CM063284.1, read as the reverse complement.
ATGAGCTACATGTCCCTGCTAAGGGCAGAGGATTTTAGCTCATGAACTGGCAGAACTCATTGAGAGGGCTTTAAACTAGGTTTGAAGGGGGAAGGGGGTGCAGGTGGGCTATCTGGAAGCAGGCCCAAGAGTGGTAAGACTGAGTTAGGGGTGAAATCAATAGCCCATCTGAGGTGCATATATACCAATGCATGCAGCATGGGTAACACAACAGAAGGGCTGGAGGCCATGGTGCAAGAGCAGAGCTGTGATGCAGTCATCATCACAGAAACCTGGTGGGATGACTCACGCAGCTGGAGCACTGCGCTGGATGACTACAAGCTCTTCAGAAGAGACAGGAAGGGAGAAAAGGTGGAGGGGTGGCCCTTTATATTAGGGAGGCTTTTTGACGCCATAGGTACTGAAACTAAGGATGATGGAGTTGAATGCCTATGGGTAGGAATTAAGGGGAAGGCCAACAGGGCTGACATCTGACTCAGAGTCTCTTATCATCCACCCAACTAGGAAGAACAGGTGGACAACTTATTGTATAAGCAGCAGTCAGGTGGGTGTTAGTCTCTTTCTCCAGGCAGCAACGGACAGAATGAGATGGCACAGTCTTAAGTTGTATCAAGGGAAATATAGGTTGGATATTAGGAAAAAGTTTTTTACAGAAAGAATGGTCTGCTCAGGGAGGTGGTGGAGTCACTATCCCTGGATGTGTTTAAAAAAAGACTGGATGTAGCACTCTGTGCCATGGTTTAGTTGAGGTGTTAGGGCATGGGTTGGACTCAATGATCTTGAAGGTCTCTTCCTACTTAGGGATTCTGTGATTCTGTACATCGCACAGCCCAGCTGTCAGTTTGGAAAATATCATTGCTGTTTTAATGAGAAGTCTGCATTTTTCTGAGGAATTTCCAAAGCTCTTCTATCTTAGAACAAACATGATGTGACTCCAATTCAGTATTTACCTACAGAAGTATTTTTACAAGATTAGATGTTGTTTCAGTTTTCTTCTGTCTCTGTGTGTCTCTGTTTTCTCTGTTAATTATTAATCAAAAAGAGAAAAGGTTGTTAATCTACTAAGTGATCATCACTCCTAATTTCTTCTAACCAATAGTTTTAGAATACTTTTGTTTTGACTATAATGCTGCTGAGACCCTTCATTTATTATGTAGTTGATGTGGAAATCTCTTTAATTCTGATATTTTATCAATTAATTGTACCAATTTGAGTGATAAAGGGTGTCAGAGTAGAGAAAAAGAATAAACATGTCAAAAAAAGTGAGATTTCTTGTCTTATGAACTAGGCTACCAGTATAAAAAATTCAATACCAGAGTTTGAGTCTTCTTAAAGACTAACTTTATCATGGTACTGATGTTTTGGATCTATCCAAACATTTAACCCTTTGGTGTGGCAAAAGTTTATGTGAGTACTCAGTTACTTCAGATTTGGTACTGCAACTGGAGCTTCTAGTTAATATTTACACTTACAAATTTTAATAAATAAGATAATAATTATTGAGGAATTTTCCATCTGAATTAGGAGGATCAAGTTGTAATATGCAGGAAATAAGCTCCACATGGAGAAATTAACTTTTTAGAGGAGAGAATTCTTTCCAAGTTGTGTGTGCCTGCTTGCTGCACTCAGCTCCATTAACTCTGCAATGAGCTGTTGCAACATCATTGCAATTGAAAAGAGCATTAAAGGAGACTAATTGGGTGGCTGACATATATTACTTGTTCCAGTCTCATGAATAATAAAGTTTCATGAAGATTGAGGTTTAGAACTTTTGCATATAAACCCAACTATGCCAATGAAGTTTGCAAGCCAAGGCAAAGAATCATGGGCAAGTATTATAGGGGAACTAACCTGGCCACCTCAGGAATCACAGGCACAAAACTGGCAAAGGACAAGCAGGTAAGAACAATGCTATTAAAGTGTCAGGCTGAATTTGTCCATACGCAAGAGAGAAGGAAAAATATAATCTCAGTGAAAAATTAAGTTTACCCCTCTTTTCTGCTATAGAAATTGAATTTCCCCTTCAAATTTAATCAGCAATGGGCCAATTGAATTTCCCAAATGCTTTTAGATCAAAGAATTTAAAGCAAAAACTTCTCCCAACTGTCTTGGGCTTTTTTTGTTTTTCGTTGGATTTTTTTTTTTTTTTTTGTGATAGTATTTCCTCAGGAATTCTTAGAGGAACTGAAAACTAGAAGTAATCAAATATAATTTGGGACAGCAAATTAGTTGTTTTTCTTGGCCTTCTTTTCTGTGGACTGAAAAACTGAACTTTTTTAATACATCCTCACACACCGTGTACTCCAGCTCACCTGTCGCCTTTGTTGCTTGTCCCTGGGCTCACTCCAGGACATCTGTTTCCTTGCTGTCCTGGGGAGACCAAAAGTGGACATGGTAGTCCAGATGCGATCTCACAAGTGTTGTGGCAGATACGGGTGGTAGAGTGTCGTGACCTTCCTAAAGAAGCGTCTTTAGAAAAACACTCCCAGGTGCACAGGCACGTCTTATCTTCACTGTAGTGATTTCAGCTCTCCTGTGACTCGAGCTTTGGGCGACGCTGAAGAAGGGACAGCAGTCCGTATGGGGTTCCGCAGAGAGACTGTTCTTCTATCCGTAAAGGGGGTCCAGGGACAGAGAGATACAGAGAAGGTCTGAGGGAGCAGGGATTATATGGGAAAAGCAGGGGGTGGGGTAGAACATCAGGGTGAATCAGCTGAGGGTTCAGGGGTGGAGCAAGGGGGAAGACCAGTGGGTTACAACAGAGTCACATATGGCTGCAAAAAGCATCATGGGAGGTATCCAGACTCACCCTAACAAAAGGATGCCACCAAAGGACACTCCCTCCAAGGGAAGGGTGTGTCTCCCTTCTCAGTTGGCCCACTGGCTTCCACACACAAGGACTAAGGAGAGATGAGCAACCGCTTCCTTCAATAGCTAAGCTCTAGTTAATGCAGCCCAAGATGCAGGTGGCTGTCTTTGCTACAGTGACGTGCTACTTACACATTTGACTTTTTCATCAGGACAGCTAGACTTTACGTTTACCTTTTTTGACCCACCTGAGGTTTCTGGCAGCTCATTTTTTCAGCCTGCTAAGTTTCATCTCAATAATAGCCCTGCCCTCCACTCTATGGACCATGTCCACCCCAGTTTGCTGTCACCTGTGACCTTGCTGGGAGTGCATGCCATTCCATCATGCAGGACATTAATAGAGATGTTAAACCTTACTAATCTCTGAATCAATGCCTGAGGAATGCCACTAATAATAGTCATCAGTTGGACTTCATGTCAGGGATCTGATGATAAGATGAGTAAGATGATAAGATTCATTGAATGTTTGCTACCAGAAGGAACCTGTTCAGGGAAACAATGATCATGCCTTGAGCTATTGAAAGGAAAAGGATGAAACAAGTGATGAAAGTCACACTGAACTTTTAAATAAAACAACTTCTGAAGCTTAGAACAGGATTCTTGTGAAGATTTTTTATCTGATCATTGTCTATCAAACTGAGATATTTTTAAATCCCATTTAATCTATGTCAACACATTACAACTAGGAAATCCATGAGGTTATAGAGTCCTGTGCTAAAGTTTAATGTGAAGAATCTAATTTTTTTGTGGGGTTTGACAAATGATCAATTTCTGTTATTTTAAACTCAAACAACACCATTTGAGTGTAGTGTTTATATTATGTAGTTGCTAAGAAGAACTCTGCAATCCATCAATGTAAATACTATGGTGTTTAAGGCCCTTTGATTGTGTTATGGCCAATGTTAATTTTTCAACAGCTGAATCATATTCAATAGCAAATTTAATCTTAAAGCCTTGGCAGCACCTTGCTCAATGGCCTCTGAGATCTAGTCTATAACGTTTGTACGAAATAGTTGCTGCAGCCTGAAGCTGAAACCCCTTGTTTTTCTTTTGGTTGACAAAACACATGAAAACTCATGTAGCAGTTCTGACCAAAGCCATGAACACCAGAATCAAACCGGAAAGAATTTAATAATTTATGTTCTATTAGAATTCAGTTTTCAGAAATCAGATGTGATGCTGTAAAAATGCAAGGGAAAAACTTTATGTTGTCACCTTTATGTTGTCAGCTTTATTTTGGCAAATCCTTTCCTATCTAATGAGATTACTTGTTCCATGGACAAGTATCTCACTTTGTTGTTGCAAAAAAAAAAAAAAAAAAAAAAAAAAAAAATATATATGCAAGCACAAGAAGCTGTAGAAAACCAGTCTGACTATCACTTCTGAAGGTCAGTTCTGAACTACTATAAAAACTGACAAAATGACATTAAATGAGACATCTTTCTGTTATTGCTCCCCTATATTGTTTAGGAAATGGTTCTCTCTTTCTGTAATCACTTGCCAAAAAGGATCATAAGGTAGAACAAAACTCAGTGTCCAAAAGGTATTTTTAAAACACTACTTCTCTTCATTCTTTCCTTCCAAAGATCTAGAATATTAAAATAGATTCAACTAAAATTTAGGGTCATTTTGGCTTGCAATGAGTCTCATTAGGGATTGTGAGCTCTTGCATAATTGGACCTGTTTTAAAGGAACTTAAGAACAAAACTGATAGTTATCTAGGCAGAAAGAATATTAAGGTACTAAAGCAGACTTTAAGAACCAGACTTAAAGTCTGACAATATAATGTGATTTCCTTCTCAGTAAAGTGCATAACAGTCACAGTTCTGAGAATAAGATGTGTGATTTCCTTTAAACTAGGGTGGATTCACCAGAATACAGCACTTTATTCACCTGAATGACCTTTTAGAATCTTAGGAGAGGGTCTAGAGATAGATCTCATTCTCATTTTTGATATACAGAATTTATTATTTGCACTTAATTGGCAATAATGTTTAATTGTGAATCTCTACATATAAATTTGGCATCTATATGGATTATATGTGGATACAACCACAGAAAAGTTTAGTCCTTCTTTTACTTTGTGTGACGTATATAGTGCAGCATGAGGATTTTCTTCCTCTTTAATCCCAAATTTTCTTCTGGAAAACAGCTACCTGATATAAATGTGATTCATCACAGTTTATGTGGAAATTCTTTCTGCATAGCAAAGGTATTATTTTACATTTCAGGACACAAATTTTAATTATCATAATTAACGAGGGTAACAAAAATCTAGCAGTTATTAACTACATTGTATTTTTAAAATGTATGTCTATGAAACCTCTTGAGAACAGGACGGTAAAAATGCAATAAAGATCATCTAATTCCCCATGTCAAGTTTATTACTTCAATAATTCTAAGTTATACAAAATGACAATAAATTCAAACAAGTATAAGGGTTTTTGTTTGTCATGCTGGATTTTAAAAATTCAGCAATTAAAGAAAGTGGCAATTTATTTTGTTTATAAAGTACAGTTTTCATCCATACCCAAAAGTGCCCTTTAATTATTTTAGTATGAAAATAACTTTGTAAAGCATAACACCCTTCATATTGGCTATACCCTTCATTTTGCACATAGATTTTCAATGTTTCTCCAAAATCCTTCAGAGTTATGTTTTGCCAGCTATGCTAGTAATAATTTTTCAGCAATTAAAATCCTCATGCTTCCTTATTATCCCAACTAGTGCCTTTCTCCCAGCAATGAATCAGCTATAAAGGGATGTTCCACATTGAAAACAAGCTGGAGCCTTCACATCACCTCAGACAAACTGCTTAACTTGATTATAGAATATATGAGATAGGGGCCTACAGAGAATCAAGCAGAAAAAGCTGCAGGAAACAGATATTAATTACAGCTGCATAAGTCGGGACAATCACTTATGAATTTGAAAATAATGGAAGGAATGGCTTAAAATGCATATAGTCAGAAGGTTACATCTTAAAACTAGTCCTTTACCTCTTTTGTCCTGTTGTTTTTCATCTTATTTGAAGTTTAACATCCAGCACAAAAGACATAGCATTGTCTTCTAGTGAAAGCATGAAGATTATTAAACTTTTAGAATTTGCTGTATACTATACTGAGACAACCCACTCACACTGATATTAATTTTTTTTTTCTTTTCTCTTTTCCCAGAAGCACCTGAAGGCCTTGGCTGACATAAATGTCTAGTTATGCTGAATGTGCTGTATTTGTACCTTAATACTTTGCAGTCTAAATTTGAATGACCCAAACAAGAAAGAGTGTATGGCTAATCTAAATATGAGAATTGAGAGATGGGGAGATTAAATTAGTCATTGTACTAGAAACCATTGTGGGAGTTGGGTGAGGGGGGTGGATCCAGACTGTGGTGACCTAATTCAAAATAATGTCATGAAGACTGTTGTAGGAAGTCTGCCATTGGAAATCCAGCCTCTTGTCAGCTGTTAGGACTCTGGCCATGAGTTAATCTGGGCCACTAATGCATATAATGGATATATATGTGCATTTGCATGTGAGGGTTAAGGGGTCTGAAAGTTGCTGAGAACTCTTTCCAGACAAAGATATATTTGAATTTCAGAAAGTTTCTGAAAATTCAACAGTCTAGTTGGGAAAGAAAATTGCTTAGATTTTTTTTTTATTTTTTACGAAATTGGTGGAAAAGAATAAAGGTAAAAATGAGCTGTTGAATCCCCAGTGTCTTCAGACTGCATTAGGGAGTTCTGGGAAGAGCTGTACACAAGCTAATTGTTGTGCCATCTTCATAAATCTCTAAGAGGTCATCCCTAGTTTCCATTTCTTCTCACAGAATTTTCACTGACTCCAAATTGGTACAATAAGGGCACCAATACATGTCGGTGTTTCAGGCTTGACAAAGTCATGGATTCAGCATAATTACAGCAAATAGCCTTATAAGTCAAGGTTGAAGAAATTGAATCACTTCAGATGTTGACAGCTGAGGACATTTGTTATCATCGGTCAGTAATTTATGAAGACAGCTCCTGAGTGACAAGATTTTACTTTAGATAGCATTTGAATATGCACAAAGTATGTTATATGGCAGGATTATTATTCTTTCAATTTCTTAAATTACTGCTCTTATCTGGGTAATAAAAAGGTAACCACTTGTCTATCTACATTTATACATGATATCACAGCTACACAAATCCTTCACATGGCTTTCTCTTTTTTTTAATATTCATTAATCCGCTAATTAAGAGCAGCTGTGGTGATGGTCTCTGTGTGTTGATTCCCATCAATATGAGTTACACAGAGTCCCGTAACTCATTCATCATAAGGCAAATTACTGCAGCTCTGAGCAGGCATTAGTCTATTAGGGTTAATAGGATAAGATGTAATGTTGTATCTAGCTGAAAAAAAAGTAAGCTTTTCTTATCCCATAGTGGAACCCTCTGTGTAGCCATTCTTTTCAGTATCTGCATTTGAATGAGTTTGCTAATAGGATGCAGTAAGAAAGAAAAAGTTTTGTTCCCTGAGCCATTTCGCTGCTTGGACAACTTTGCTTCTTTACTGGATGTCTATTTTTCAATTTCGGATTATGTCTTCACTGTTGAATATGTGAAACACAAAAATGTGATTCAAGTTTGATTTGGCTTTAGTGGTTTTAACACCAGTTAGATTGAATTTTCCTGTTATTTTATGTGGGGTATTCCTTTCTCTCCAGTTTACCAGATCTCACCCCTCTTAGTCAACTGAAAATCTCCCTCCTCCATTCAAAAAAATTAAATGTGTTTTGGAGAGGCTTTTTTTCTACTCTTGGTAATGCATCAGGTAGGTTTATGTTTTGAAATAATGTAAATATGTTAAATAATCTGTGTTTCAGTCCTGGATATAACTGAAAACTTCTAAAACTCTTTTAACTTCTAGGTCATGTTCCTTAATTTGGAAAATGAAAGTGTGACTAATTATCAAATGTACAGAGTTTATGGAGAGAAGTACAGTGCCAAAGAATGAAGAAGTTAGAAACTGAGATCAATATTGATTTGATCATTGCCATCAAATGGGGTTTCTTTTGTTTGTTTCTTTGGTCATCTGTTTGCTTGGACATCACTGCTGGCTGGCAAAAGTAGGAAGCAGAAACAAGTGTCACAAATTTGTTCTTTGAAGACATTCATCCAATGGTCTCCTTACAGCACTGCTGTTGTCTTATTTTCAAAATTTTGAAGGAGGCCACTCTCAGTCTTTTTCTTTTCCTCCAGTGAAATTCACCACTAACACCAGCCATGAAGAGTGGTGGAGGAATTGGAAGAAGTGAAGTAAGTGAGACTTTAAGAAGGGGCAGAAAAGATGGTCCAAACTTTATTTTCATCTACTTTTAAGAGGTTACCTTCAGAAGCCTTTCTGACAGAAATTTGTTTATCCCAGATTTATTAAAATCCTTCTGTAGAATGCAATTCTTCATGTTTTGAGTGGTCAAAATGATAAAATGTTTTATATTGTTCCTTGTTTACTGAGAACTTCACAATGTTTTTACATCTCATTTTCCACAGAATTGTTTGACTGTGATGTTGCATAATCAGTACTCTAAGATACTTGGAAATTAACATTTCCACAAATGTGATCCTTAAGTGTTCTGTTGCCATATATAATTTTATTCTGACTATCCAACTGCTGTAAGAAAAAGATTTATATTGAAAGGCTCATTAAAAACTCTGAAGCGTATTATTACTGCTTAGCTAATTGTGAAATATTCAGTTCTGGGAATATAGTATTGTTGAATGAGAGGTAAGTGTTCTACTCCAAAAATGATAACTTCATAATCGTAGATTTTTGCGTGATTACAATTAATGCTTAGAGATGAGATAGAAGATGCAAATTCAAGTTTTCATTATAGTTGTGAGATTGTGTCAAAAGTCACCTGTGACCCAATTTCCATAGATATAAGACAGAAAACTTATCACACAATCAACTTCCAGGATGGGGAAAATCATAAGGTGCAAATCAGTAAAATATAGATTCTATGTGGAGAGCGTGGGTTAGGTTCTTCTCCATTTTCATTGACTTGTAAATTTGTAGCTGTAGTCACCTGCTCAGTGTGAAGAAGAAATCTTTGTTTTGTAACTGAAACCAGTGTTTTCTTCTATGGTCTATTGGTTCCATTGGCCCTCCCTGTGAGTATTTATAAAGCAAAACATTATACAACATTGGACAAGTCCCAAGAAAGGCAACATGTCATTGTTAATGAAACCTGTTAAAGGTAATGTCTTTGGTGATTTGTCATTGTCATTCTTTCAGTGATATGAGGAAAAAAGATGTTGTCTCTTGACCTGTATATTTATTTTTGTTCCATATGTAACTTAGAACTTTGTGGGTCAACATTTTCTGAAAGAAAGTATTTATTCTGATGAACCTGTATTTTCAATGAGTTTTACTTTTCCTGTTTGTGTTTGCAAATAGTGGATGGATTTAGGTCTTTTCAGTACTTCATGTGCTGAAGTGATGTCTTGCTCTTGGTTATTTTTAATTCTTTCCTTTGATACAAAGGTAGTGAATACTTTTATCTCTTTGTGTGTAAGATCACACACATATTTAATGAGGATACAACAAAGCCCCAGATATGTTTAAAAAGTGTCCCATGTCATCAAACTGTCATGTCCCCATGTGATTTTCAGGTTATTGTAAATGTACATAGCAACTTCAGCTGTATTGGTGAAGCAGGAAACATGTGTCATCATTTTGATTAATCAAATTATAACCATAGTACACTTCAACACAGTATGATTTAAGTCATATTTAAGTTTGGAGAATTCAGAGGACATTTAAATTACTACAGAAGATTCATTTGTTGACATGTTACAGGGCTTGTTCCAATGTATTTCTTGGTGGAAGGTGGCAAATTTTGGAGTCCACTCAGAGAAGAGAATACATTGTATATCAATAATATTGTTTTAAACCATAAATGGCCTTGCAAAAGGCAATACCATCTTCTAATGTACAGTGCTTTTCAATATTTATGCTCATTCTTTATAATCCTACAGAATTTCTAATTAAAATGAAAGTCTGATTTGTAATTAAAAAAATATTAGACTTGACAGGGAGGATGAAAAGACCATACCCAGAACCACTGAGGCTAATATTTTCAATCTAAATGATTTTAGTCAGATCTACTAAAGCTCAGGAAAAGCATTAAAATGACAATGCATTAGTACTTGAGTCACCCTGAATGGAGAGAGAGGAAAGAAAGGAAGAAAGGAAAGAAAGGAAAGAAAGGAAAGAAAGAAAGGAAAGAAAGGAAGAAAGGAAAGAAAGTAAGGAAAGAAAGGAAGGAAAGGAGGAAAGGAAGGAAAGGAAGGAAAGGAAGGAAGGAAGGAAAGGAAGGAAAGGAAGAAGGAAAAGGAAGGAAAGGAAGAAGGAAGGAAAGGAAGGAAAAGGAAGGAAGGAAAGGAAGGAAGAAGGAAGGAAGGAAGGAAGGAAAGGAAGGAAGGAAAGGAAGGAAGGAAAGGAAGGAAGGAAAGGAAGGAAAGGAAGGAAAGGAAGGAAAGGAGAAGGAAGGAAGGAAGAAGGAAAGGAAAGGAAGGAAAGGAAGGAAAGGAAGGAAAGGAAGGAAAGGAAGGAAAGGAAGGAAAGGAAGGAAGAAGGAAGGAAGAAGGAAGGAAGGAAGGAAGGAAGGAAGGAAGGAAGGAAGGAAGGAAGGAAGGAAGGAAGGAAGGAAGGAAGGAAGGAAGGAAGGAAGGAAGGAAGGAAGGAAGGAAGGAAGGAAGGAAGGAAGGAAGGAAGGAAGGAAGGAAGGAAGGAAGGAAGGAAGGAAAGGAAGGAAGGAAGGAAGGAAGGAAGGAAGAGAGAAGGAAGAAGAGAAGGGGAAAGAAAGAGAGAGAGAGGAAAAAAAAGAGAGAGAGAAAGAAAGAAGGAAGTGTCGGAAGGAAGGAAGTGTTGGAAGGAAGGAAGGAAGTGTCGGAAGGAAGGAAAGAAGCAAGGGAGGAAGGGAGGGAGGGAGGGAGGGAGGGATTGTTGGAAGGAAATGTCAGAAGGAAGTGTGGGAAGGGAAGGGTAGGGAAAATTTTCAAAGCTGTCCTGGGTCTGTCTGGGATGGAATAAGCTTTTGTAACAACAGCCCATATCATGCTTTGTTCCGCACTTGTGGCTAAAACTCTGTTAATAATACAATAGTGTTTTATCTGTGCTGAGTAGTGCTTCCACAGCATCAAGGCTATCTCTCCAAATGTCTCCTTTCCCAAAGGACAGTAGGCTGGGGGTGGGAAAGATGCTTGGAAGAGAGAGAGCTGGGACAGCTGATCCAACGGAACTGGATAGGGATATCCATTATCATATGACTCCATACTCATCAGCTAGAGATGGGAAAAATGAGAATCAGGTGGTGGCATTCATACCTAAGGCATTTGTCTTCCCAAACCACTGCTATGTGTGCGAGGACCTGCTTACTGAGAAGTGTCTGGGCATCTGTCTGCTGATAGGAAGTAGAAAATTAATTCCTCTTTGTGCTTTTCATCCACATGCAGATTTTGCTGCATCTCAATCCACAACCTTTCCCACCTTGTTTTGTTCCTCTGTCCTGATGAGATGGAGGAGTGAAAGACCAACCAAGTGGGAGTCTGGCAGCCAGACAAGATCAACCCATCACAAGGGTACATATCTTATTTTCTTTTTTTTTTGAGTTGCTTTGTTATTTCTTTTCCCCCAGGGATAATGAAATCAGTAAAGGAAGTTTGTAGGATATGAATGTGGCTTGGATTTGTGAGTTAAAATGGACTGAACTAGATTTTAAGTTGCACCTTTTGTTCTTTGAAAATCCAACCTCTTATACCTTGTGAAACTATCCCTAATTCTATTAATTTAAGGACTATCTGTTTTAGGACACAAAAGAAACTGTGATTTACAAGGTTAACTGAATAATTGGCTTGCTTTAGATAGGAATGTTGATCCTCATTTTGCTTCTAAAGACATTAGATGATATGCTAAGATACTTAATTCAGATTTACAAAATTTCTCATATATTCAAAGAAGTTTCCAAAGCGGCATGTTGTCTGTCTTAATTTCTCACCCTTTGCACTTGGACTATGCAACATGGGGAGTGGACATTATCAATCTACTAGGATTTTCTGAATGTGCTTCTCTCCCTCTCCTGTGCTCAGTGTCCCACTATTTCTTTTTCCTTTCTTCCTCTTTCAAAAGAGAGAAGTCAGAATGAATTATTTCTGAGTTTCCACATGTAATGGCATAGTTGGTTCCATCACAACAAGGTAAACAAACATATTACATACATTCCAAGATTCCTGAACAGCCAGGTGCGTACCAATCATAAAGCACATCTTCATTAATGGATTGAAAATGAATCACAGTCTAGTTTTTTTCTTATTGTATTGTTTTTTATGAACTTAAAATAAATTTATAACCTGTCAATGAAGATTTAGGTTAACTGTCAGACTCAATAAAAGAGACTGAATCAAGGCTGGCAGTTCCATGTATAATATTTTAATTAAGGCACAAGTGTCCTTTTCCTAGACCTGTAAACTAAATAGCTTATTAAAAAAACACTTTAACAGGAGCATATTTAGGATAAATGGAGGAAAGTAAACTTTGACCTTTTTCAATAATGGAACTGTATCCTCATGCAAGGACAGTAGAGCAGATGTATTCTGCTTCGGAGAAATAAAGTAAGAAAATCTAAATACCGTGAAGCAAAAAAAACATTTTTAAACACATTCAGTTATGTACTTCCTGAAATTTGTATGCATTTTCAGTTTAAAAGGAAGAATATTATTAATGTATGTGGCTTTTCTTCTAGAATATAACATTGTGATATTACAGTTTTAATTTAATTAGTTCAGTGTTACATCAATCCACCAGCAGCAAACTCATTGGCATCCCAAATTTTTGGAAAAGGGCATGTATTTCTGTCACATGTCATCAGGAAATAGTTTTGTGGCTTTCAAGAAAATGTTACATGAATCAGAGTCACCCGGACCTCTAAGAGGTAACTGTGGTGTAATAAGCTTTTATGAGAAGACCAAAGGTCTTCCATCTATATGTTTCATCTCACTTAGTCACTTTATAAAAATTTTAAACAAATACAGCAAATGTTAATCTACCATAATAATAAAAAAATTCCAGTCTCAACTCTACTTTTGTTAAATCATCTGTGTATGATAACGTCAGCCTTTTATATTCTAATGACTGCTGTCTTGAAGATCAAACACTTGTGTTTTCTTAGAAGAGAAATAATATTTTGTTTTGCCCTTGGTTTTACTTCCTTGTTTTAAGCTACAATGAAATTAGTATCACCTGTTTTGTATCTTAAATTTAATTGTGGCTCTATAGTTTCTTTAACACAAGCATATAACTAGTTGCCAGGAGGTACCCACCTAGATAGCAGAGCATGAGGTTACTCAGTATATTTACAATGAATATACAAAGTCCTGCTTCCCTAAATACAAGAGACTATCATAGCCGATGACTGATGACCTGACTTCATCCCTGATGGTATTTCAGATCCTGATCCAAAGCCTTTCTCTTTAACCTCTTTCCAGGGTTGTGTCTCATTATTTTCCCATTCACTGCTTTCATGTATGCGGGTGGCCTTTTGTGCTCCTACTCTCTGGTTCCTGACCTTTATTGGTTGTTACATGTCAAGCCAGTTCTCGAAAGACTGACTGATCAAATCCACTGCCTTTCTAATTGCACTTGGAATTTAATTTTTGACAGGGAGTTTGTGTCTGTGTTCCGAGATTCCACTTTTTCTTATATTTCAGCACAAACTGGAAGTTCTTGTATTTCCAGTGCTTTTAATCCAATACAGTCTGTATAGAAAATTAATCTTTTGATAGATATGGGTATTTACCACAGTTTTCTAATATTAGTTGTGGTTCCCTTTTATGGCTTTTCCGAAAAGAAAAGCTGCTGGAGAAGAAAGAGCTGTTGGAGGAATATTATCTGGAATCGTATTTTTACAGCTCAACTTACGACCCTTGCAGCTGCCAAGTACCAGCTGAGGTACAAAACATCAGGCAAGAGATGTGAGTTATATTGTGATACACACTGGGAACAGACAGACTGGTCTCCTTGTGTATCTAAACGGTGATTGCTGAGGCTCTACTCATGCAGAATAATCTGACTGTTTCTGGGGAAAAAGTGGCTCTCATGAGTTTAACATGAGTATCTGTATATATGAAGGCCACTCTACAGTGTTGAATGAGGATCCAAGCTCAATAGGTTGAGAAACGTTAAGAGGGTACATGACATATTTACATGGTCTTTTACATATACCCTTGAAAACTGCTGGTGCTTTTATTTGCTACTGTATTACATAACCCTCACAGACCTTTTAGGACTATACAGGGCTTTCATCTTAGTTATCCTTTGCATAGCACCTACAACTGCTGAACTTGAACACTCACTCTACTTGCTCATGGAAAAAAACAAAATAGAAAATGGAAAGCTAGCAGTAAAAATACAGAACAAGTGGCATCATCCCTTGAGATATTAAAAAATTTTACTCAGTGAAAATCAAACTCATTATTACTTCCGGCATTTTAGGAGCACACACACATACACACAAACATATAGACACACTCGCAAACATATGCACGTTTGTTCTGCCTGTGACTAGTTTCATTCTTGATGCTCATAAATTTTTCAGCTTTATCTTTATATTTGGTGCTTAATAGCTGGAAACACATAAAGGAAGAGTCCATAAGGAGAAGCTAGACGTGAAAGCAAACTATTGTCAAGGTACATATGAAATCTATTGGAATGAAGGAAGATGATGTTCCCACGCTTGGAGTTCAGCCCTGCAAAAGCTGCAAATGTTGAGATAACAGCTAGAAAATGAGGAACATATGGTTCTTTTTGTGGTTTTGTTTATGTTTCCAGCATAGATATCTGATAGCTGGTATCATGTTTAGTATTGGTAAATGGAAAAAAGTCAAGTTAGGAAATAACAGACTACCTTTCAGACGATGAGTTTGGATGATAGAAACATGTAAATGTATTTAGAAGCAAGATGGTGACTTTGTAGTTCAATGACCTCTATCTCATCTCTGCACACAATTTCTAATAAATTGTTCTGAATTGTTCTTCTGACCATTTGCCAAGAAAATAATACTGTTATTGCCAGGTCCCAAATAGCTCTGCAGTAACAATGTCAGAGTGAAACTATTAGTGGAATTACTATGTCAGAAAGGCATTCACAAGCTAAGGACAGTCTGTGGCACAAGACCTCAAACTACCTTGTGATCTGTCTTGGAAATTCTGTCATATTTTCAAGTTAGTAGTTTCAACTATAACTTCTGAGAGATTGCAACTTTGCAAGCAAATAGTGGCATCAGTTTGCATAGCCTTAAAGAACTGGAAAAACAGGAGGGGATGGAGAGACCCTTTTGTCTTAGCTCAGCTGCCCGATGAATTCCAGACCTAGCAACAATAGCTTCCAGCATACCTGTATCTACTTGTCTCCACTCCTAGTTTACACTCTTAAAATACATTTTAATGTTTCCTTATAACACTGGAAGACAAGGTGGGATATGGAGAATTAAATGAGATGAAATGAGACTCTCTGATCTGGGGAGAGTACTCCATGGGCCGGTAGATGGTGAGGGCTGGCTAGCTGACAAGCAGCTTTGCAGGAAAAGATCTGAGAGTCCTGGTGGTCAAATTGAACTTGAGCCAGTAATGTGTGCTTGCAGTGGTAGCCACCAACATCCTGAGCTGTAGTAGGAAGACCGCTGCCAACAGGCTGAGGGAGATGACCTTACAGTCTGCTCAGCTCTGGTGAGGCCATGTCTGGAGTGCTGGGTCCAGTTCTGGGCTCCCCAGTACAAGGAGGCAGCCTGCTTTAGCTTTCCCTCTTGGGCATTGGAATCAGGTAAAGGGGCAAAATAGGTGGTCTCAAAAGAACCCTTCAAACTGCAACCATCCTGATTTTGTGGTGTTGTGTTGGGAGCAGAATAAAAGTGGAAAATCTAGGGAGTCCTGCTGTAAGTGAAACAGGAGAAAAAGAGGACAGTGTAAAGTATAGAAAATGCATGGACATATTAGGGATCTATGGTTTCTGTCAAATGAATATGGCAGGGAGTGGAAATCTATCGGAGGGTGAAAGGATGGGTGAAAGGGAATATAGTGGTCTGGGACAGAAGAAGGGTATGAAGCTTACAGAGAATCTAGCATAAAGAGGCTAACAGAGTACCTGCAGTTTTAGGAGGGAGGAAATGAGGTGTGCAAAATGTTTTTCTGTTCTTAAAAGGAAAGAGATAGGCGATAAGGGAGCATATAGGTGTCTTGCAGGGTCCAGCAGAAGAATGTGGAAAATCTCTGCTGTGTTTTTTGTTTTAGTCTCACAAAGGGAATGTCATGGGTGAGCCATTTGAATATCGGAATATTGGCTAACTCAGTCTTACTGACCCATCTTAAATAGAGAAGAACTATGATGAGAAGAACAGCAAGTTACGAGTTTGCAGGATTGGCAGGTTGAAGGCAGCAGTCACAGATAAAGAGTTACTGAATGCTAGGCAAGTAAAGCCTGGGATATAGGCAACAGACATGAACAGACCAGATGGATTAACAGGTGGTGTGGGCACAGCACAAGGAAAAGATGGGTAGAATACTGATAGAAGGAAGAAATATGACCAAATTCAGTAAAAGTCGTCTGATTTCCAGTTCAAGCTGCTAAATTTCAGAAAGCAGAATCAGAAATCCATATGGAAATTTGTTGTTGATCCAGGACACATGCCAAGATCTGATCTAATGCAGAGCAAGGAGTAGATGAGACAAGATTCAATGGTTTGGCTTATCAAACCACTTGATGACTGCTTAGGTTTAGTCTAGACTTAGAAAGCCCTTCAATCTGTTCTGTGTGAGTTTAGGACAGTCTCTTGCCAGAATTGCCATGTAATGAAGGACATATGATTTTAGGATAGGCACAGGCCAAGAAGATCCTATACCACCGCCTATACAGAGTTAGTAAGTAGTAGTGCACAATATGCTTTTAATCTAAACACTGGTCTAACGCCTTTAAAAAATGAAATATAGATTAAATGAATTATAGATTATAAACCTGCTAATGCTATGCAGTCAAGGAATGCTGAGTGTTTTAGATAGCCTACCCCTGCCTTCCCCAAATTAAAAATCACTTTTTCCTGCAGGCCAGACAAGATAAAAGAAAGATGGAAGAGAGAACTTTTCGGTAAGAAGCTGATGTTGTCAGGACTGTTTCCTGAGGGATGAATTATCTTCCAGCTGTGCTGTGGACCAATATACTCTGCTGATTCATGTGAGTAACCCTTTTTAAGTTAGCGCTCATGCAGCTCCATATAAGAAAATTTTCATCTGAGTCAGGGCATAACTCCACTAACAGTATAATTTTTGGCTCTCTGGCTGCCTTAATGGAGATGTATAAAGGAATATATTGTTTTCTTGCTGGTGGCAATCTTGAGTTTTATTGCATCTTTTATTTATATCTTGTACTTTTCCTCCATTTCTATTATAACTCAGGTTATTCTGTGCTATATAAAGGCAAGAACTTCCATTCAGCAAGGGCAACATTAGTGTAGCTACCAACAGTGTATTTTGGTATTTAATTGTATCAGGAATGTCCCATATTTTTGCCTTATATTTATGAAATTCAAAACATACTTTTTTGTGTTTTTTTCTTTGTTTTCTTTTGCATTTTCTTTCATATTGATCACAGTGTTTATGTACATTAAGAACTAATTTGCTAAACTTACTTGTGTGTAGAGGACCATGATTGTGAGAATCTTTTACCATAATGTATGAAATCACTATGGAAAAATACTCCTCATTGGGATATTATCATATATAATGTGGTCTGTGTATGTGCTGTTTCTCACACTTCTCAATGAAAGACATCTCGATGCTTGTCTGTGACATAACATGGATATATTTCAGAGGGTTTCAGCTGCTTTAAGTTTGTGAATGCCTAAAATATTTTTGAGGCTATTGAGTTTCTTTTAAGATAAATATAAGTCTATTAACTACACATATATTCTTAGCTATTTGTTCAAGAAACTTCAAATTCTGTTCAGTATCCACTGAGAACTCAGAGATCTTGGCTTGCAGACCACAAGTGTAACATCACCTTTAAACTAACACTCAACATCAGTTTACATAATTTTTCACACCCATATCTAAGGTGATTATCAAGGATAGCCCTATGACAGTCTATGCAGACAATGAGAGTTTTACCCTTTGAATTAAAGAGATGAAATCAAGAGTGAATCTACTTCTCATCTCTCATACAGCGTGCCTTCTGCTCAAAAATATTTCTGCAAAAAATCTTTTCCATTAGCAAACACTGATTGAGAAAAATAAAATATTTTATGGGCAGAAATAGGTTTATTTCATATTTCAAAAATAAAATGGATAAATATTTTGGTTTGATTTGGTGGCAGAAGCTAAAACAAAAAAGTAAAAACAATTTTTTTTAAGTCCTACTGAAATAATTTTTAAAATAATTTGTCATCTAGATTGTGGATGATATGGTATTGTTTAAATGGAAATATTAACATATAATTATCCAAATGTTTATTTTTTGTTCCAAGAAACTCTGAAGAAAATTTTCATCCCAGGTCAAGAGTTTCAAAGTTTGAAACCAATTTTTCTCAGGAAGAAAAACCAAACATGTTGTAAGCAATTTAGAGATAACATGTGGGGAGGAGAGACAGAGAGCACACAAATAGCCAATATATTTAATTTTCTCATGATCTTTTGCTCTTTGTTTTTCTGTTGTTAAGCACTGCTTGTATTTCATCAGATGTTTTGCAGCAGTTCCTCTTTATATCATCAGATTTTTTTGTCTTTTTTACCTTTTTTTAAAAAAAATAATTTTATCTGTATCAGGACTTCATTTTTCCTTTTGCACCAGTTTTTGGTATCTGAAACATCCCTTTCATCCCACAGTACTGGTTGGCCACTTTGGGATGGACAGTAACCCCATAAGTTCTGTAGAAATGTGGTTAAAGATCTAATCCTCACCTTTTTTAAACAACAGATATCCATCTAAAAGTAATGTTACTACAAGAACTGCATTAAGAATTCAGAGTTTTGATCTGGTTTTACATCTTCTCTATGATTTTATAATTGCCAACTTAATTATCTCCCAACAATTACTCTCAAATCACTATTTTTAGTTTGTTTCTTTTTTAAATTGCTTGAACTACTTTAGAAGAAATTTGGCCTATCAATAATCATTACTGACACAGTGTAATTTTCCCAGCTAGCCCTTCCCAGTCCTCACCGAGATTGGCTGCTCCCTGCCCACGCTGGGTTAGGGCAGAGGTTTAGCAAGGGCTGCTAAAGTCCCCAGCAGCAAGGCTGCTCTCTACAGCACCAGCTGGAAACGGCGTCGAGGATTGGAGCAGGAATCAGGGAGGAGTCTTCAGTTTGGCTCCAAAAGCGTTTATTGCCCTCAGAGGGTCAGGGACCGAAGGCCCCTGGACAGGGTGTGCAGGGGTTTGTACAGAGGGGCGGGCTCAGGGGCGGATACAAATGATCAACCAATGAGGGAGGAGCACGAGGCAGGATTGATAGTACATCCCACCAATGAGGGAGCACGTGGGAGGGACATGGGGCAGGTGGGCCAATGGGGCATCGAGGCTTGGGGGATTTCCAAAGGGGAGGAACCATCAGGGATTGGCCCATGGAGGGATTGACAAGGAAGGTTCTGGAACAAGGGACAGCAGGGATACAATGACAGACAGGGAAAGGGGCAGGGATAAAGGGGCAGGAATACCATAGAAGGCAACTCGGGGGTGGATACAATACAGGAACAAACCAACTGGGAAGAACACAGAGAAACATAGGAACATACCAAATAACAATGAAACTGTCAATAACGAAATAATACAAGGAACAAGGAATCAAAATAAACATACCGCAACATATTACATCTCAGCTTAGCAACCCATGGATATATTTTTTTTTCCCAGGATGATTAGCAGGTTTTTGGATAGCAGTTAGTCCTGCTCTTTGTAACATGCTGATGAGAGTAATTCACAAAAACTAATTCATAACCCATAATGAATAGTACTTTCAGTGTCAGGAAATTATCTTTTGCCTGAGTAGCTTGGAGAGTAGTAGTAGTAGTAGTAGAAAGACTCTCTCCTTTCTGCTCTGATAGTAAAGGGTGCACAAGCAGATTATGTATGAAGCCCTCAATGTCCATGTCTGAATCTGCAGGAAAACAGTGATATTTGCTGAAACACCGTTCTATTTTTCTTAGGCTCAGCTAGAGATTTCTAGGCCTATACAACTGTCTGCTGAAAAAAATTATGTCAGTGGTTAGAGTGTTATCATCTACTGTTTACCACTAAGACATGAAAGTAGGAAAAAAACCCCTGATGAATAAAATATTAAACCACCTTTCATCAACAGTTCCTCAACTCTGTCACCGTAATGATAAAATCTTTAAAATCCTTATTGCCTTGGCACTGAGGCCATGCCTTCCCTGCATGTCCCTGTCCATCCCTGTGGCTCTCCACACCCTATTCATGTCCTAGGACCCCATGTCAGCCCCCAGAGCCTTCCAACGGAGGTGCCCAGTGCCTGGGGCTGCCCTGGTGCCCCCACTCCCCTATTCCTGGCTGGGGTGGTGGGATGGGCTCTGACTGCCAAGCTCTATCCTGATGGAGCCATGGTGAGCCCCCATGGGGCCCTGACAGTGCCTTTTTCATGTCAAGAGCGCAGAGGTGAATGGTGTTGTCCAAACTCTGCACGGAAAATTGCTGTGTGCCTGACAAAGCAAACAAAATATTTGTGGCATCTTCTCATGCTCCTTGGTTCATTGCTCTGGATGGGAAAGGCTCTCCACAATGAGCTTCTCAACTCTTGCCTCTGAGCACTGTTAGATATTTCAAAATGCTGCAGGAACTGGACTGCATTTACAGGGAAAATACATGTCAAACCTTACCTTTCTGTAACTGGTTTAGTTTATCCAATGGTAATCCAATGGTGGACTACGCTTTAACTATCCTTAATTGTTTTCTAAAAATAACTCCTGAAAATACAAAAGAAATATCACAAATATATCATATTTTTCTGCCTCAGTCTATTTTCCAAACATTTTCTCTAGTAGTGCTGTTTGGTTTAATTTATGAATCCCTTAATGTAAACTCTGCCAGCATAGCTTGATAAAAAGATCTCATGTAATTTTTTAACATATACAATTATCCTCTTGTGGCATATATTCTCCCTCCCTCTGCCTCTCCCACTAGATATACAGCCTCCCTTTACACATATGTTTGTATGAATATATTCATCAGGTGTATATATGTGCTTTTTAAAAAAAAACAAACTGTTGATAGTTCTAGGCCTCATAGGAATAATAGCTCTTTCTGTGGAGAAGGGATGTCATTTTACTGATAATGTAGAAATGTAGCAGCAGCTATAGAACACCTCATCCCTATTGTTTTTGCACAAACAAATACGTTTCCATCTAACAATGAAGATTTATGATCACTGAGTCAAAAGCATGGCTGAAATACACCACTGAGTAGCACACCTAAATAGAATACATTAAGACTGAGATTCAAGGTACAAATAGCAGTTTCAGAAGCAAAGCATATTCACAACGTTCTTGTAGATGCTCAGTGATGTTATCAGGGACTATAGTTGCAGAACATTATCACAAGGAAGGTGACTTGAACATAAAAAGCTCTCAAGTTGTCCATAAGACAGTCACCTAAAAGTCAAGTTCCTTGGGAACTCATCCCAAGTCCTCAGCTTCCTGTAGGGATTCGCTCTGGAGGTGACAACTAAATTTTGGTTAGTATGGGGATTCCTGAAACCTTTGAAGTTTGGATTGAACCTAGGAAAGGCATGGTGGCTGCTTGCCCTGGCAAAACATGATGAAGGAGCATAGCCTGTCTGGCACAATTCTTCCAAGCCAGTGGACTCCAGAAATCTGTCAGAAATCCAGGCAGGATTTGCTGTCCTCCATCTGCTTGGTTCAAAGTCTAGCCATGTGGGCAAATAAGCCTTTACTCCCTTCATTTAAACTTTTTTTTAATAGAAAAATAAAGAGCAGAGTTAAACACCACTAAAAGAAGGTAGAAATGAATGCAGCCATGTGGCCATCAAATTAGGTACTTTGCTCATATCGTGGTACTTTTTCTTATTTGTATTACCCCTTCATTCTGACTATCACCACTGGGACTAGTAAAGCACTTGGCATTCACTGTTTCTAATGTGTACATGAAACATGAGGTCTCTAGAAGTAGGGGAAGAGTTTCTGTCTGTTGCAGACATTCTGATATACCCTCAGGCTCTGCGTCTGGCTTTGTCTTTGTGAGGATCTGTCACTGGAGAAGTCTGCCAACTTGCTGCCCCTTTACAAGTCTCCCAGGTCTTCCTGCAGTCTGAAATTTTCTTACAAAATGGATACTCCTCTGTTTTGACACTGTACATCGGAATAGATGCAAAGTGTCATAAAGCTGACTGATGCTCTGCTGGCCTTTGTGTCAAAGTGTTGGGGAGCCCAGGATGCCCACATCCATAGTTTTAGGGCAGTCCAGACTGAAAGCTGTTATGGTTATCTCTGTGGTACTGAGAAATTAGGTCTTCTACATGGAACTGTGAAATTGAACTGCTTTGGAGTTTCTGATTCTTCAGGCTGGACCCAGGAAATGTTAGGATGCCAACTGGAGCAAACTGGT
The DNA here is from genome assembly GCA_032173965.1 of Sitta carolinensis. Taxonomy (NCBI): domain Eukaryota; kingdom Metazoa; phylum Chordata; class Aves; order Passeriformes; family Sittidae; genus Sitta; species Sitta carolinensis. Next base: position 99,343,402 of record CM063284.1, on the reverse strand, counting down.
TATGCAGTTTTGAAAGGATGACTACTCTCAATTCACAAACTGATAAATGATTTACAAAGAGGCTAGGTAGTTTGAACATGCAAATGATGTTTTTTAAGAAAAAAAGATATCTGATACAGAGGTAATAAAAGAGGTAGAGTTACTTATTAATTAAAGCATTACTTGTCCACAAGTTTAAATTTATGCAGTACTCCCGGTAACTAAGTAGATATAGATACACTTGGCATCAGTTCTGCCAGTCTTGAGGTAAAAAAGGATATGACAAAGTTAGTTGCTTCCATCACAATTTTCAAGGTAATTGAAGTACCTCACAGATCATTGAAATAAATTTACCTAAATGCTTAAAAGTTATGCTTGCTTTTGCCTTTGAGGCATAGCATTTCTGAGTTTGTAGGCATAGAGCGTGGAGATGAACATTTAGCAACTTGATTGAAGCTTTCGTTATAGTAATTTCATGTCTATAAATAGTGTTTTAAACAACACAGTTTTGAAAAGGCAAGATCTGAAATCTGCCATTCTTACAAGATTCCTTTAATGACCAATACATATCAAAAATTATGACGGAATGATCAAAGTTTAGGACGATTAGTAGTAAAGGATCTTTCTCTAAACAAAAGGAAATAACACCTGTATGAACATGGTGCCCAGAAGCACATGGAAATAAACTCTTATTATGAACTCTGTTTACTGCATGAATAGCAAGACGTCTGGAAGGATGATGAAGATTTGCGTAGGGACCCTTAAAATGTAGACTGAAAAACCTCATTGCCTTCACTCCCCCATGAAAGCAAAGTGTAAATTTGGTTTTAAGGACAGCTAACACTTTTTATTCAGTTTTAAAGATCTGTTTTAAAGCAATTTCTTACTTGGCAGATGGGTAATTTTTTCTTCACTTACATCTGTTGAGGTGCAAATTAATTTTCACTCCACACTGAAAGTTATTCCATTTTTGCAATGGAAATTGTATCAATAAGATATAAATTCACTTCTATGCTAGCACAAAGCTTTTACTGACTGTAGAAAGAGTTTGAACTCTGCAAATACTGAATTGTTTTGAATTTGTGTTGTTCCAATGTTAAATATACCCAGAAGGATAAAAATATTTATATTTGCACAAGTGGTTGCATATTTAATATTTCTTACTTTTCATTGGGAAGAAATTCCTCTTTGTTATATTATTATATTAATGGGACTTAATATAGTTATTTTTAGAGAGAAGTTAGTTGCTTGAAGTAATCATGCAGTTGATAACATGTAGAAAGGCAAATTTCTCTCTGAGATGATAAACTGTGTTTTTTGACATGCACTGTGTCATAAGGCATGATTATGAACATAAGGTCAGGTCACTTTTTTACATCAGTAATATCTTCTGTTCTGGTTTTTCCACTTCAATATGTGCACTGTCTCTGCTCACTTAAGCACTTTAGCATTAAAAAAAACCCCAAACCTGAACTATTTAGAAATACTGAAAGGTTTTTTAACAGCAATAGTAATATTTTACCTAATTTCATAAGTAATTTATTTTTATTCAAAGAATATCCTAAGAACAATTGTTTGTGTTGGGTTTTTTTTCATAATACAGCTGTTATTTACTTTCATGTTTTCCATAGTGGTATGGTGCTGAAAAAAAACACTACAAAATTTTAAAAAACACATCAAATGATGCAAGAATATAATAAGTAATCGTGTACATTTTTTTGCCTCTAAACAGTTTGGCCTTATAATAAGTCAAAATTAAAACTATTTGAGTAGTTTTCTTAATTACCATAAATTAGAAGAATAAAATTTGATAGATTAAGGAAATAGTCTTTTTTCCCCAGAAGTTAACATACATTTGAAATTCTGTGCCCAGTAAAAAATACTAAAACATATATTAAACTAAACTTATGATTTTAATTAATTACATCAACATACCAGTAACTGCAGGTTTTCTCAGAGGAAAAATACACTTTGTAAGCCCTGAGAGCATTTCTGGCACATAATAAAATAATACTTTTTTATAAATAGAAACAGATTTTAGTAAAACAGATGTCAATGAAAATTACTTGAAGTTTTACCTAAGTCATTGAGCATAGATTCTTCGTGTTAGAATAAGTGGTAGGGGTGCTGAGCCTTGCATCCTTTAACATTTTCTGCAGGCAGATGTACCAAACCTTGTTAGTTATTTCAGTAAAATCTGCAGAATTGTCTTAAAATTATAAAATGCAAAGAAAAATATATGTGCAGTCTGAAAGACACAACTAAATATTTTAGATCTAGTCAATGTTGCATGTGTACAGTTATTAGATATATATTTAAAATATGTACAAATCCACAAATCATATTACAATTGTATGAGATTTTTGAGCAAAATGGTGCTAGTTCTAAAGAATTATGCAATGCTATGTCTGTCTTTGATTTACTGCATTTTGCTGTTGGAATTTGTTTTGAACTGGATCAATCCTGTCAACCATTGTCCTATTCTTTATAGACTCTGTAAATAATCAAATCTAAATGCATTTGTAGTTACCCACCTTGTCATATATAGCTGGTAGAGCAATCAATTTCTGAAGAGCAATAAAGAAAAAGGATATATTTTCAAGGACTTCTATTGGACTTGTATTTGTTGCTGCCTTTGGCTTTAGCACCGTAGAGGAACATATGAACATGCTTCATTGCTTTCCTTAGAAAATAATTTTTCACTTTGGAAGAAGTCTGAGAGAGAAGCTTAGAAAACTTTCATTTCTTTTTTATTTTTCCTTTTATCTTTTAATTCCCATTCCTAAGTGCAAATATTCTCTATTCATGTTAAAAAATTCATTCACTAAAAATACATGAAATAAGTATTTAAATCTCTTAAATTTGGCCAAGCACAAAATGAATATCCACAGTGAAGTTTACTTCTTAAAAATTCCCTTGAAATTTGAGTCTTCTTACTCATTTTTGTGCTGAGGTTTTTAAAAACGGGCCATAAGAATTTTTCTAAGAGAAAAGTTAACTCTACTAATTCGTTTGAGTACAGTTTTCTTGAGGACACTTTCACAGTAGTAGATTTTGACTTTGTTCTGCTGGAAAAAGAGAATAGACTGATGAATGAATGCTTCAAAAAACACTGAGTAAGTGAAAACATTTAATTTGCAATACAATTCTGAATGCAGCCCTAATAACAGCTGTTGGCGGTGCTGTGTCTATAACATGTGGTATTTACACTAATTTCTGCTGATGTGTTGGAACAGTTATAACTACAATAATTATTTGCACTGGTGAGGCTGCACCTCCAGTACTGTATCTACTTCTGGGCGCTACAAAAATAGCATTGAGGTACAGGAGGATGTCCAGAGAAGGTCAACAAAGCTTGTGAAGGGTGGGGAGGGTGAGTCATATGAGGAGTAGCTGAGGGAGCTAGAGCTCTTTACCCTGGAGGAGGCTCCTGGGTGACCTTGTCATTCCCTACATCCCCCTGAAAGGTTGGTTTCTTCTCCCAGGCAACCAGTGACAGCACAAGAGGACACAGTCTCAGGCTACACAAGTGGTTATTCAGGCTGGACATTAGAAAGAATTTCTACATGGAAATTGTTTCTAAACATTGAAAAGGACTGCCTAGAGAGGTGGTGGAGTCACCATCCCTGGAGGGGTTTAAGAAATTACTAGACTGGGTGCCATGGTCTACTTGACAAGGTGGTGGTTGGTCAAAGATGGGAGCTTGATGACCTCAGAGGTCTTTTCCAACTGAAGTGATTCTGTTTCTTTTAAAAATCCAGTCTTCTTCAATGTTGTTGCTGTGGCAAGCAACAAACAAACGAAACCTGGTTTAGCAAAATCATCTGACTCCATCTTTATTCAACTACAGACCCCCTTTATATTTGTTTTTGAACAGGCCACTCTCATTGGTCAGAAGACTGACAGAACTCTTCATCCCATAGGCCAAACCCGAAAGACATAGAGAAAGTCTATCCCACAGAAAGGAATCCAAAACATTAAACTTGTGACAGAAACACTAGCAGTGTTTATATCAATCTTGTGAGAACCAAGCCTTCCTAAACCAAAACATTATGAAGAAACTGAATTTAGAAACTCAGAAGCAACAGGCCAAGGTAAACCAGACTACGCAATGTGTTTTTCTTTCACACTGAGGAACTTTCAACTATTTTTCTTTTTTTTTCTGCATGATGACCTGAAAGAGTTAATTTAGCTGAAGAACATTTAGGTGAACATAATTTAGCTTAAAGTACTTTGGTTATTAAGAATTCAGTTTTCCTTGGAGAATAAAGGTCATGGTAATATACTGGAGATGTCTATCACTATGAAGTCTGTTCTCTTCAGCCAGCATCAGTAGCATGTGTAGCTGAGAGTTTTTTACCTACTGTATAAATTGTAGTCAGATTGTAGAACTTCTAATCAAAGAGCCAAGACCAACAGCATGGCTTACATTTTTCAGACAATTGCATTCTATATGCCATGAACATGGATGCATATTATTGGGTATGTATGCTACTATGAAGCTCATAGTTTTAAGGCATATGGTCAGGCTAAAATTCTTGAATTTGATTTTGCTTTACGCTTGCTTTAAAGAATCAAACTGATTCTTGCAAGACTTGTCACCAGTATGTCTGCATTTTGTACTGAAATACCCATATTTTTAGTACTGTATAACTGGCACCACCATGTAATTTCTTCACAGACTTTCTCATGTACTACTAACTTATTAAGCAAATATTCAGACTTGCAGCACCCTGTACATGTGGGGAGGGGAAAATGAAAAAAGGAGTACAGTTAGTGAAGCATATTTGGAAACATATCAGGTGAACTTAAAATTAATGATAATTATAATGTCAATAATCAAGATATATAGTACATGGTTTTCAGTATAACTGTTATGTTAATCTGGATCACTTATCATGTCATTTCAGTAAAGGAAAAAATGGAAAAATGAATATTTATATATATTAAATTATTTAGGTTTTTTTTTTTTTTCTTTTTTTAAATTAGTGGGCAATCTTGCTCTTCTGAGAATAGATATAAAATCTCAGTTAAGTAACATTGTAGCATCCAAATTGATATGAGGGGGGAAAAGAACCCAACAAAAATCTGTTTATTTTCTGCAAACTTATAAACATTTTTTTAAAGAATGCCATTTTAAAGTAAATTCGTAATGGAGTTTTATTATGTACATGTGCATGCACTTTTTGAAAAGAATAATTTAGAATACTTTTAACCTATTAAAATTTGTCACAGAAAAAAAAAGCTGCAAAATAAAGGCAAAAGAATATTTTTTAAATATCACTTAAAAGTATTTTATGCAACAATTTTGTTCAAATTTTAGTTGAAGACACTTCAAATCAGAATTTTTAACAATTTCTCCTGTCATTATTTGCATCAAACTGTACATTTAAAATTTAAAAAAGTGGTATGAAGAGACAAAAGAGCCACATTTGATTTATATGCATTGCAGACAGAGAATGAATGAAATCATAGAAAAACATATGACTTGGTATGGGAATATGCAGAAAAATATTTCATTTGCTGAAGAGGAACTTCAGAATAACTTAAAAACTCACCTATGGCTAATAAGGTGACAGGATTAGGTTGAGAGACACAGGACAGTTAAACCATTACCATTAGACAGTATTTCCCCTTCTCTAAATCTTGAAAACCTTAATGGCCTGCTGAATTTTACAAACTGACACTTCTCATGTAATTTTTATGGTGATGAAGGAAGTTAGTTAATCTGTGATTTTTAATAGTAATTGGACAATTAAATTAATAAATTCGAATTGACTGAGATCACATCTTTCTGAGATGGCTTCCCTTCCGTGAGCTGCTCCTTGCTCTGTCTCAAAGAGTTGGAGTAGTTATGCCTGTTATGCCAAGGTGTGAGTGTTCCAGCAGAGCTTAAGCCAAGCTTTCTTTTGGAACTCAAGGGCAAAAGAGAATGTTGCAAGCTTTATACCACCAGCTTTATACCACTATCATTAAGATTTTTCTTAATGATAATCAACAAGTTTGGGGGTTTTTTATAATTTAATATTGAAGACTTAAAACCCTCAATTGTCATCATCATAATTTTTTTAAAAACATGCAATTTAGGGAACACTTGGAAGTTTAGCAGTTGTATAAAACTTCTTACAAACTTTCATGTTAAGAACCAAGGACCAAGTTCAAGTTGTTTATAAGTGGGATTTTAAGACCAAAATAAAGATTTTGCAGCCTTGAAAAATAACCCTACAGAGGAAACTTAGGGCTTCTTATATGTCCACACCACATCTCTCTTCGAGCATCATCCTTGTCACATCAAAATGTTTTTATTTTTCCTTGTTTCTTATACAACCTTCTGAAACAAAACTAAGAGGAATGGGTATTTTAATTGTAACTTAGTCCTTGTTTTGTGGGGAGCAAAGCAAAGCAAGCCAAACAGCATTCCCCTAAGTCTTTTGATATATACAGTCTGTTTGGTTTGTAGTTTAAGCAGCATTGAAATGTATGCCTCTTTCTGCTAAATCAGAAATATAAATGCACAATCTTAGACCATAGGGACAACAAATATGCTTCTGGCATACTACAGGGAGCTCGGTCTGCCAATCAACCATGTTGATTATTTATATGTCCAACATTTCTTTAGTACTATAAACCATAAAAAGAAAAATCAACAATATCTACACCTTTAAGGTCTAGATTTATTTCTCTATGTTCACTTATATTAATCAGAAACAGAGGTTTTTGATATAAGGGTTGAGAAATTCTTTTGAGTGACTAGATGCCCATAGATTAAGCAAATTCTATTGCTGAGCTATTCTGCTATAAAATCATAAGAGTAAAATGCAATATATAGAATAATTTTTTCACCATTTCTTCATAAGAGTCAACCTTATATCAGCTGTTGTCTCAGTTAAAGACATACATAATTATTTTTTCAATAAGAATATTTCTGTATGTTGTTTTCATTCCATATATCCACATATAATTACTTTCATACCCTGCTTCAGTAAATTCTCAGCCTTTTATTTAAAGTTTTCTTCCTGAACAGAAATTATTCTATAGTTAAGAAGTTTTTGACTATATAAGAATTAAGTCTGTTCAAAAAAATCCATGTTTATCTCTAAAGAATTTAACTGTAGGTAAAGACTACAATGGTGCTTAAGCTGGAAATTGCTTGGTTTGCATTTTGCTTAGAGGCTTGTTATCTTTGCCTTAATCACTTCTAAATCCTCCTAAGATTCAGAGCTTTGCAGGCAGACACTCAGATGTAAAACGAAAAAAAATATTTAGACACCTACAAATACTTAGAAAGGATAAAAGCCACATAACCTTGCTGGGGATTTACCTACCAGCATTTGCCTCTTTGTTTACCAGATCTCATTCTGCCACTCCAGCTGAAACTGGTGGTCCTGTTACCCTTGCAGCAGCTGCAGCAGCAACTTTTGTCCTTACTTGTTTCCTTATGTGACACTCTTTTGCCACTCTTCTTGGGAAAACTTTTTAAAGAAACCAAACAGGAAAGACAATCTTCCTCTTTTCCATCAAAGTCAGTTCTTAGGGAAATACCTATTGATTCAGTCTACTCTCATTACTTTTGCTGGACATTTCTGCTCAACTTCAAGAGGATGACTTACAGTTTTATGTGAAGTCCCAGCCTCACTTGCAAGTGGACTGGGTGAAATCCTAGTTGTACAGTTTGATCTCTCTGCATTCAAGTCTAAGACATGTATTTCATCTTCAAAGTGTATATTTAATGGAAAAATATGACAGACAGGGTGCTGGTAAAAGGGAAGTCAGTGGAACTGGGAATCAAAGCCAGTCTGAGCTCGCTGGGGATTTATGTCTGCTGGCTCTTGACAATATTTCATATAGCTTCTCGATGATAATGGCATGTGCTGGGTCAAGAGACATTCTCTCATTATAACATATATACATGGGTAGCCAAGGCATGGGATGGCAGAAAAAAAAAGACAGCACCATGTACTTCTTGGAAATCTAGAAATTATTCCCAAAGAACCTATACCTGGGTAACAAAGAAAAAAAATGCAAACGACTAGCAGCAAAAACCATCCAAAACTACTGATAGAAGCTAAAACAAGGAAAGAAGGTCCCTGATAGACCTATACTGATGTCTCTGGCAATTTAGAATGTAGGTTTTGGACGCTGCTCAGGCCTTACACCTTCCTCATTCTTTTCTTTCTTCCTCTTCTATGCTTCCATTCAAGACATACATACTGAATAAATGGAAACTGTAGTATCAAAGGAAGGATGAATTTCACTGATGTGCTGCCAGAGGAATTTTCCTAGCTAACCCCTTATCCAGACCAAGCTGACTGTGGCCTCTCCTGGTCCACAATGGGTGCAGACAGAAGTAGAGCAGAGGCTGCTAAATCCTGTAGCAGCGAGGCTGCTCTTGATAGCACCAGGTGGAAGATGCACCAAAAATTGGGGTAAAAAACCAGAGAGGGGTCCTTTGTGTGGTTCCCAAAGGTTTTATTCTCAGGGAAGGTCAGGGACAAAAGACCAGGAGCAAGGGTCTGCAGGGATTTTTTTCTGGGGGAGGTGTTAGGGTGGGTACAAAACATCAACCAATAAAGAAGGGAGAGGGGGGGAGTACAAAATGGAATTGACAATATGGTTAACCAATGGGAGAGCATATGGGAGGGACATAGGTCACAAGGGCCAATGGGACCTCGAGGTTTAGGGGATTTCCAAAAGGGAGGAATTTTCAGGGATTGGCACAATGTGGGATTGTAAGGGAAGGTGCTGGAACAAAGGGCTGGATTATGAAGGCAGACAGGGACTGGTTGGGCTAAGGGCTGGGTTTAGCAAGGATTGACAACTGAAGGGGGGTGTGACAAAGAACATTCAACAAACTCAGGTTAAATTAACAATACGTGGAGGGAAACTGGGACAAAACATTACATTACAGGAATTTAAATTTATGAAACAAAATCACACCACAACATTACATAATCCACACAACTAATCCAAGCAAAAGTAAAAAGAATGCTAAAGTTTTTCTGTGGTTTCATCTCAGTTATTGAGCATATTTTTTTATGTAGCTATAGAAGGCTAACTTATTGTTGCAAAGATCTGTGGAGGGCACTATATGTCTGTTCTCTATATGCTGTACACACCCAAATTACAAAATTACATGAACTCAATTATTCTAGGCCACAATCTTCCTTAATTTCTGTGCTAGCATGAACAGCTATATTTACCTCTTCAGTCATATTCTTCTGACTAATCTAGCGAGAGTTTGTAAAATAGGACAAGAAGTTGGAAAAGCTAAACAGAAAGGATGGAGATGCAGTTATAATGCTGTGATCAAAATGAAGATATTTAAAATTTGCTACAATGTCATTGCTCACTTACAGGCCATTCTGAAACAGTCTTACATAGAAAAGCTGGAAATATTTAGTGTCTGAGAGGATAACAGGAGTCTTGATTTTTACTTGTCCTTCCTTTGCAGAACTGAGTAAGATCACTCAGGGTTAATCTTCAAGTTCACATATAAATTGAATGTTCTAATCATTCTAAAGAAATATGTCAATCTTATGCTTGGTTCAAAGGAATAGAGATTTTTGGCTTCCCAATTCACAATTCCTTACTTATCCTCCTTGTCTTCTGGAAAATGGACAGAGCTTTTTTGCTTGTCTGTTTCTCAAGAATTTTTTCCTCTACTGACATGCTCTTAAAAAAAGGTACTTTGCACAAGTCAAATAAGCATGCATGATATCAAATCAAACAGTATTTTTCCAAGTAATTTTAAAAATCAGCTTGTTTGAATTTAATACAATTACCTTATATCAATCTATTAATTTAACACAAAGGAATCTGGGGGATATCTTAATTAACAAATAGCTGAGTATGCACTTGAACATAGCTTAATTTTTGCAATGAAGAACATTTGCATGAGAAATTATGAGATATAAATACTGTTAAGAAATGCTTTTTTTAGAATGTCTTTATAGAACAGTAAGATCTGATACCTTTGTTTAGATAGTATGTGAACAATGTAAGATGCCCAATGCCTTATCTATCAGTTGACAGGTGAGCATTTCCTACTCAAACACCTTTTTTTTTTTCAGAAAGCAAGACAAATCCCCAAACCCCCTATAGTTTGATTGTAGGCCACAGCCTCAGTACAAATTTGTGGACAGGATTACAAGAGTCATGTTATATTTCACTGTATTCTGAATGGTACTACAAAGATAATTTTTAACTTGTCTTTGCATGCTTTTACTTTCTTTGAAAGTAAATCTAATGTAATCATCTCTACTGTAAGGATTCTTTATATTGGTTTTCATAACAGAAAAAAATTACTTTTTGCTACCTACTTCCATCTCTGATGGACCTAGAATATGAGTTTTTTTGGGGTTTATTTGAGCATTTCTGTGTCCTGGTTTCAGCCAAGGACAGTATTAATTTTTTTAAGTAATCATGATGGGCAGAGCCTGGACCTATTGGGTGTGGCCAAGACCCTAATGTTTTTTGACTTAATCTTACCTCATTTCAAAGGAGGGAGGAAAGGGATTTTCTCTCTCTGTCTTCTGAGAAGAAAGAGCATGTAGGCTGTGTCCTTCTTAACATGAGTCTCTACATGCTTGGACATATTTGAGTTTGAGCTGCTATGGCAGTCAAAGGGGTAATCAGCTGTAATATAAGCTTCCAAAGTATGTAAAACATGGAATACATGTATTGAGATGGACATGGATACTGTATGCTGCAGTTGAAACATGAGAAAACAAAGATTACAGAAAGTAGAGCTCAATTATCTGGAGAAAAATGAGAAGATTTGTGTAGGTCAAACCTTTAAATGTAAGTCAATTAGAACTTCTCAGGAGTAATGAATTTTGTGTTTCACAGTAACTAGAAGACTTGTAATATAACAAAGAGGTTTTAAGTAAAGGATAGATAGCAAGAAGAACAGGGGGAATGGAATTAAAAGAGTGGGTCAGGATGAGCTACATCATAACCTAAGAATTTTTAAGAAATGATGCCAGGACATCAGATCAGAAGAACAACTACAGAACTGAATAACATGCCTCTAAGATTGATAAGAGGACTGTATTGGGAAGCTGTCTTAAGATGCTTTTGAAATTATTACCAAGTGGCTGTCATCCTGGAAAAACAAAAGACATTCCTGTGGAATTCGGTCAAAATTCCCCTTTTGTCCCTCTTTGTTTTTACTACATAGGTGATGTTATTTTTGCAACTGTACACTAACTTAGAATAAAACTTCTGTGGGAAAGAGGAGAAAAGTTTTTAACAGACTGAACAGACATCACTTATGCAAAAAACCTCCCAAAAACCACCTGAGGTACATTGTTAAAATGGGAGAAATATATAATTCTGTCTTGGGCAAAGTGGGATATTGAAGAGTCATGATCAGAGGCATCACACAGTGAACAAAGGCTTGTCTATCTCTTGATAGGGTCATTATATTTTTAAGAACTTCTATTAAATTACCTTAAACATAAACTGTAAGGAAACAGCCAGTAATGTAAAAAACTCCCAAACCCACTACTGTAATACTAAAGTGAACTAAAGTGAAGAAGCCATCCTTTTTCCTGTGTCATGGGAGTCACCCCTTTGATATATCAGAGAATAAATGCAGTCTGGTGCATAATACCACTAGTAGCATTTACCTCTCTAGGAAATAATCAGCATTTGATTGTCTTGTCTTGAGGATTCTCTCTTCCCTTCTCCACTCCTCCAGTACAGTCCTTTGCTGTTTCAACTACATGTAGATGCCTATTGTCCAAAAGGTAAATAAATTCTTATTGTGAGAAATGCCTGTTCCATTTCTTTCAGGATGTTATGTTTTTTGGCTATTATTCAGTAGCTGAGCCATAAATAATATTTTTTCTTATCAACACGAGGACACATGAGGCAGAATTATTCTCGTGCCATGTGGTTTAGTAGAAAACTGGTTTAAGTGATTTCCATTTTCTATTAGACTGACTGAAGACTGCAATTCATGGAACCCATCCTGACTAAGTGGCTTCTCACCCAGAAAAAACGTATCAATTTCTTGCCCTTTGTGGAGGAAAAAGGTGATAACAATAATAACAACACAACATCTGGGTAAATATATAAGTTCTACTCTCCACCAGTTTGGCCTGAATTATTCTGGAAAGAAAAGAAAGAGGAAGTACTTCAGGATTCACTAGAGGTTTTTTTATCCATGAAAGTTATTATGTAAATTTCTGGCTTAAAGAAAGAGCTCCTAATAAATACTAAAGTTGTAGAAAAATGGAAACTCAACAGGGATTACATTCACATGCTGTACTTCTTGATCCTTAGTACTTTCCTTTTGGGAACAAATAATTGGATGATTAAGTGTGATCTTAAGTAATGACCTTCTGAATAACTCCAAAAAACATGCACCTGGGAGATTTAAGTGGTACACTAAGTATCTATAAGAGCAAGCTGAAAGTGGTAATTACACTGAAAGCTAGTGTAATTGTTTGGGGATCAATTGTCAAACACTGGCAAACTTGAAAAAGTTAATGAAAGCTCAGTACACAGACTCATGTGACTTCAGTGATTTTCAGATAATTAAGGACTAGGTTAAAAGGTAGTGTGAGGAAAATAGAAAGCTATTTAGCTTGCTTTTGTTGAGTGACATTTGTAGGAATGAAGGATGTAAATATTTTTGTTAGAACAGAGTCCATGTTAAAAAAACCCAACGCATTCTTTGTCTCAGATATAATATTTAGCTGTTAAGAAATGATATTTTTTAAACAAAATAATGATGAACTGCTCCCTACCCACACTCCCCTTCCTGACATGGGCACAAAAACACCCTCAGAGTTGCTCTGCCACTGGAGAAAGTATCTTGAAATCTGGGGGACAAGAAATCTCTGGATTTTTTCAGTGAGTTTCCATTATGAAGCTGTTTGAGCAGGATGGGAAGAGGGTTTCCATGTTGTACAGAATGGAAGTCCTCAGTGTGAACACAAGTTATAGTAGATGGCAGGGTGTTAGACATACAGGTGATATTAAGAATGTTACATCTTCACAGTGTTCTTAGTCTTTGCCTTTGGTACTGGATCTGTTTAAGATGGAATTATTTTCCCTCACAGCAACCAATATGGTGGTGTGCTTTGCATTTGAGGCCAAGACAATCTTGATAGCACACCAGTAGGTGTTTGCCTATTGCTTGCACATTGCCGGGATTTTTGGTTTTACCCATTCTGACCCCTCTGGGGGAAAGGAGAAGGAAGGGAGCTTATTCATGGTCATGGCACTTGTTTTCCCCAGTGATCATTATGCATGCTGAGGCCCTGCTGGTGTGAAGTTGGGAATAAATTCTTCATTTATCTTTGCTTGTGCGTATCTATTTAACTCTCTTGGTGTCTATGGACAAAATTCTTTATTTTCTCTCTGCCCTGCAGGAGAGGGGAATAAACAAGTGGCAGGGTCAGTGCAGGGGTAGCACAGGTCATACTCAGCCCATCACACTCTCCCCTCTCTGTTCCTTAGAAATGCAACTCCCAGGAAAGGTTTTTGAGGCTTGTCCTTAATAGTAGAATTTATACATCAGAAGGAAGAATGCTTAGCTTGTCACTGAACTACCTTTGCTACCTACCTCGAGACCTGCTGATAAATGGTGGGGTTTATGCATCATTTTAGACCTTTCCATTACCCTCACCCCATGTAAGAGAGATTTTTCCTTAGATCCTGGGAAATGGCAAGAATGTCACAGAAGGAGTTTTGAGTGTTTCCTATTCCCTACAGAAAGGTTATTTTCTAAAAATGGTAGTTTCCTATGGATGCAGACAGGGATGACTTTCTGTAAAAAACATTTGCACAATTAACAATGGACAAATCATCTAAGATGAATATTAATGTACTAGGGAAAAAATGAGCTGTGTAGACGTGTGTGAGTGTTATATATATATATATACACACACATACACATACATCTGACAACCAAACCAAAAATGCTTTAACACCAACCAAGTGAAAACACACAGCTTTGTTTGAACAGGAAGATTCTCTTTTTTTTTTTTTTTCCTCTGGGACCTCATGTTACCAGTCTGTCTTAATGGCCTCACCCTTCCTATCAACTGACATCAGAAAAGAGGTCTCTAACACCAACAGCAGCTGCTTATCTAAACAACCAATGCCATGTGTGTGTCTAGAGCAATCTGACATCTCTATTGTTAAATGTTTTCTTTCAGCAGAAGAGTTCACCTGCTGCCTAGTTAGGAGGCTGATCTCTTTTGAAAAAGCATTTGCCATATATTTGAAGTGCCAAACGAGAGATTGGCATTTGTATGTAGTACACATAGTTAATCTCCCTCCTGTTCCAGTCTTCTGTCTCTTCTCTCAGCAGCATACCTTCATACACATCCTGGTTTTTATCTCTTCCCTTTGTTATTCAGTATGGGTCCTTTTCTTTCTTTCTCCTGAACAAAGGCATCTGGTGTCATCTCCACCTTCATAATGCTGTACTTCTTATTGGACCATTCTCCTCTTACTGCTTAACTGATGGTGTATGTCAGGTTCCTCCCGCAGCTGATTCTATTTTTGCCTATTCATTTCTGGGAACTGTATCCAGCACCAATATCTGACAAGTTGCTTGCTTCAGTTTGACTTTGGAAACCACCAGATTAATATGCTGTTAATACAATAAAAACATCTGAGCATCCATTAGAAGGTGCTGAAATTATGCTATAAAATACTCAAGCCAGAGTTGCAGAATTATCACACATCTGAAAACACTATTCAGGCCGCATGATATTCTGTTCACATTGGAATAAGTACTTAACAGGTAGAACTCCCACTGAAATTAATGGGACACATTTGAAACACTTAGTAGTTTCTGCCACCCTAAATAAGGTAAGAACACTTCATACAGAAATATCTCTCTCCCAAAATTTATGTGCACATTACTTAAAAATATAAACTTTCGCTTAGTTATTATTGAAGCTAACAGACATTTTCTATGCCATGAAAACACGGGGGTCTGACACAATATGATTTACAAGTCTAGAAGCTGCAGCTTCTAGTTTAGTTTCATTCCTCTGTTTTTTGGGGCTTTTTTTTTTTTTTTTTTACTTCAACAGATTTCCTGGAAAAAAATTGGTAACAGAAAATCATTATCAACTAAATGTTCATAAACACATTGTGAAACTTCAAGTCATGAAACACTGTAACAAGATTAATTTTGCTGCAACTGTGCTTCCATGGCAAGGATCTAAACAGACCTGAGCAATTCTGAGTCACTTTTGCATTTTTTGCTGATGTTCTAGAATTCAATACACTGCAGAACAGAAATAAATCTAGTTTTTGACCCATCATGAAAAATGACCTCCTTCTCCCCTCTTCATCCTTCTAAGTTCTACTTTTCCTATGTAATATTTTCATATTTTTGAGTATCCACAGGAGATTTAGTATAATTCCAACAGTGAGCTAGGTTTATAAAGGTCTCTATTTGCAATTAAATAAATTCTCCAGATAGACAATTCAGTTCTTAACTTTTACAATTTGGTAAGTGGTTTCTATGGTGATGAACTTCAAGCATTCAGAGAAGGATGGATTCAGCTGATGGGTGGTGATGACAAGCATATTTTGGGTCCATTGCATTGACCTTTGAGAAGAATCTGCATCTATACTACTAGTGCTCAAGTTCAGTTTTATAACCAAGAATGAATTTTTGTCTGCTATGGGCTTCTTTGCTCTCTGCACTCAATTATGGCTATAAAACAAAAGACAATATATTCTGTCAACAGAATGAAATAATGCTGCTAGGTAATAGAGTTTGAAATGTTTACAAACCTATAAATGAAAACTGCTCCATTAATATGAATGAATGTAATAAAATTCATTCATGATAATTACTACATGCATAATATTGCACAACAGAGCTATTTTTAGCACATTAGTTACAGGTTTTATAGACTTGGAAAGCAGTGATTGTTCATAAGTATTATCTTCTGTTACACAAAAGAATGTTCTTTCATGTCCTTTCATTAAATGTTAAAGGCCTTGCTCTGTAGTAGGCCAAGTCTGATTTTTAAACATGGAAGTGGAATTACATGTTCTAAATGATAAGCATATTTGGTGTGCTGATACAACGAATGCTGTCTTGCAGGAAAAGCTACCAGTTCCACTTTTTCTTGGTACTGCAACCTGGTGGTCCAGTGTGTCCTTTCACAAAGTAGGTATAGCTAAACTCTATTGACAAATTAATTATCTCAATATACAGTTATTGAGATAATTGAGTCACTGAATGTGCATGAATGATGATGTTGGCTTTGTTTATTTAGCCACCCAAATGAAGAATACAGAAAAGTTTCCCCTGGATTGCAGGTGCCCTAGTAATTACACATCTGCCCTTACATGCTGCAACTTTAGCTAATTACTAAGAAAGGACTTGCAGATTAATCTAGAATGTCAGCATGACAGGGAATGGGCAGGAAGAATTCTGTCCTGGTATACTCAGTAATAAGTGGGAAAAGAGAGAGAAACCAGAACAGTTAAAAAAAAGGAAAAGATTAAGGTTTTGTATGAAAGATTGGAGGAAATTTAGCAATTTAGCAAGCTGCAGGCCTGTTGGGAAGTCCTAAATATCAACCACACAGCATCTGAGTTGGTGTGGGTGAAATAGTGCCACCCTCAATAAGGCATTACTAATGGGGGACAAACTTGATTCCTGTGGCTGCTCCAGAAGAAAAAAATCGTATTTTGAATAACAAGTTCATTTTTTAAATGCTGATGGGTAGAAGAAAGACGTAATTGTTCAGAGATTTTGTTTATACTACTAAAAATACGTAGGTAATTTCAACCTATATTAATAGTTCTCATACTAATGAAAATCTGGCATACAAAGCTCAGTTTAAACTACCTTTTGAACTTCAACCTTTAGAGGAAATTAACTGTCAGCAAGAGTCTGTGGTGGGCTGGAAAAGTTTCATAATCAGAAATAGAATGATATAGCAGGTGTAGGATACAACTTTTGTAAGTGTAGGAGGACAACAGTTAACTTCGGAAGCCCAAAAACCATTTCCTGTGGTCTTTCTTGCTAATCAGTCAAATAAGTTTTTCTCCAAAAGCCTCTCAGCTCTTACTTTCCTTTGGTTTGGATCAGAGGATATAAGACTCTTCAGTTCTGCTACTTTGAATTTCCATGAAAACATTGCCTATGTGCTGGCACGTCTGGAAGGAATCACCTTGTTGTTCGATTTTTCACCCTCCTGGACAAAAATCTTAGACTTCATACCAGAATCTCAAGTATACCCTCTTATAATTTTTTAAGCTTAATGCAGACTATTTTATTTCATGAATGTAATTTACATCCTGTAGAACCAAATCTCAAATGCTTCAGGCCTCTATTCTATATATCTATGGCATTCATTCTAGAATCATAGGATCATAAAATGGTTTGGGTTGTAATGGAACTTAAATATCATTTTGTTCCAGCCCTCTTGCCATGACCAGGGACACCTTCCATCAGACCAGGTTGCTCAAAAGTTTGAGCCCATCTAACCTGGTCTTTAGAATCGTATTCACCCTTTGGAGTTTCTGCCAACTCAAGATTTTCAGTGTATCTCCAGATATCTGTTTTTAGCAATTAACTGTAATGATGTCTCACATTTCTTATTACAGACCTCAGCCACATGATTATCTTTTTTCTTGTACTGGCCATTAAGTCTAATTCACTTCCTCACAAATCTTTCTGTAGACTGGGACTTAGTCATGTTGACTGATTGATTGATGATACCAACTCTGAGGTTCGCTGGGAGTTCTGTAAAATAAGTTTGCAGTTTCTGTTTGTGTAATATTTTTTCATGGTTTTATGTAAAACTCTTGGCAACACTTGGAGCTTTTCTTTGTAGAGAAAACAACTATGCAGAACTATTCCATAATAGTATATTTCAGTCAATGTCACTTGTGAAGCAGATTTTTTTCCCATGTTTCTTATATTCTTGCTTCCATATCCCAAGACTATGCTCACCCTTTTAGTTACATTATTTCATTCTTCATTTTGTTATGTATTTTGATCCTTAATTCCCTCTCAATGTCACTGCAGTTCAGAATACAGCTCTTCTTACAAGTATGGCCTACATTTTTATTTGCTGGTGTCTGAACTTCTATCTGTCCACATTAGAACTTCAGTTATTCAAAGGAATTTGCATTTTAGACCAAGAGACTGTTGCCTCATTATTTAATATTCCACGCATTTTCACATAATTGTAAACTTTTACCAGCATAAAGAAAGTGTATTATTTTCATTATAAATATTGCTGAAGATATTTACTTCACCAAGCCAAGAATTAATCAAAGATGTCACTGGGACGAAAATTTCTTTGTGGATGATTATTTCTCATTTACAGTAGCTTTTTTAATCTATGAGCAAGAAGAAATGACATTTTTTGTAATGGGACACACTTCTGCAATGTGTCAAATTGTCAAACACAACTTTTTGTCATAGACCTTAACTAAATGAACTTTCCAGTTTGAGTGCGTGTCATGATATATGGAGATATTCCTATATAACATATGGAAAGATTAAAAGAAAGAAATCATGAGCCTTTACTGTGAAAAGAAAACCTCCTTCAGAAACAGTCTTTACTCTGAGTAGAGGAATCAGCAGCCTTATCCTAGTCAGTCCTTTCTCTACAAGACCTCAGAGTGTCTACTTGGCCCAAAACTAGTCCTGGATACCCTACTCCATTAGCAAGTATCTGGATGAAGATGTACTTCAAAGTCAGGATGGGAACACAGAGATAACTTTGTCCTTTTTACAATGAGATAAATGATTTTTCAGGAAAAAGTTCTGTGCTAAAAGTAAAATTATTGTGAATGGAATTAAAATTACAGGTTCTTAAGTGGAATTATGAATATTGAATGATATACAAATGATGGGATCAAAAGTTGTAACTATAGGAATTTTAGTTTTTATTAAATCAGTCCACATTTTTCCCTTTGTTTACACTTCACTTAAAAACACTAAAGCATACAGTTACCCAAATATTAAAAGCTTCTGCAGAAAATCTATGAACTAAAAGAAATCACCTGGGGAAAGAGATAGAGTGAATTAGTTATTTCTCTCTGGTATAGCATATCACCTGCCTGTGCAATGGTGAATTGACTAAGTTAAAAAAGAATATATACATAAGTCAGAAGAATTCTTTGTCACATTGTAAATGCATATCCTGTTGTTTTGCTTTTCAACTGAAACATGAAACCTGTCATTTCACATAAAATATGGTGACATTAGGTTATTTAGCTTTTGAGATATTTCATCAGCAAGAAAGGTTTTTGAGACAGTGGGACAGAATAACCAATTAAATTCATTCACATTTACTACTTGCTTTGTTGCACACATAAATCACTGATTCAAAGGGAAAATGAAATTCAGACTAACTTTTTCTCTCAGCTTTAAGCACAAAATCCTCATCCTAACACCTTTCAAAAAGTAATGAAAAATTTAATTTTAACCATTTTTTTTTGTGTGAGTCTTAATTCTTTAAAAAAAAGTATGTCCCAAAATTTAAAAAACCAAGGAAGTATATTTGTTACACATGCTTTTGTACTTAAAAAGAATTATGGGTTTTCCTTTTTGTTAAGAGTAACCTCAATTTCTTGAGGTAGTGTTTTTATTATAACATGGTAGCAACAAAGAAACAAATTGTAAGCATTTATCACTAAGTGTTGTATTTATTGATTTTCCCATATGGTACCTTGATATACGTTTGTACCAATGAGAAATGAAGGGTTATAACACTTCGCTGACTCTGGATCCGACTCCATGAGAGAAGAAAACTTGGTTATAAAGTGCCCAAGTTGGGCATTATCCATTTATTGTGTTTTAAGTGCACTCTTTGAACCTTAAATAATGCTGAGGGACAATTTCATCTCCTGGTGTAGTCCCACTGAAGTGGGCTTGTGCATTTCTGCCTGTACTTGCCACAGTTTCTTGTTAGGCTTCCTTCAATAACTATGAAGTATGTTGTCGTTATAATCCAAATCATAGAGTATATCATCAAAAAGCATCTCAAAGGCGGTATAAATAAGAATTCACCTGTCTTCTCCAGCCATGAAGGGAAAAAACAGTTTCCATCTCTTTATCTTCTCAAGGCTAAGTCTGTTTTTTCCCACTAAAATGGGAAGTTGGAAAGTTCTCAGCCATGCTGTCTGCATTCTAATGAGTAATTTCTGTAAAGATTGGGCAAAATTCTGACCAGGTGTCCCCTATGGAGAGAAGGAAGGGTGAGAAATTACAAGATCAGGGAAGGAATAGACAGGATTGTAATTTTATATGTAGGATTGCATTGTTTTAGCAGAAACAGTAGGGATTTTTTTAAAGACTGTTTTTCATGAATTTTAATGCTCAAAGAGGCATGACACCACACTGCAAGAATTCCCTAGTCCTCACTCATGTAAAGTGTTCCTTCACACTTTCTCTAGTACATACAACAAACACAGTGTTCCCCTGCAAAATTTGCACATGGTGGGCAAGGAGAAACACTTTGCATACTCCCAGAAAGCACTTGAGTTAAAGCCAGCTTATGTCTCTGCTGCCATTGAGTATATATATTTATGTATATCTGTATGTGTATGTATATGCGTATGTGTTATGTGTATGTATACGTATACAGGAACTCAAACATCACTCTGGGTGGAGGCTTTAGAAGACAGACTAAACAGCTTAAAGTTTTAAGCTTTACTAATTCAGTCATTTGCACAATATCTGCAAATGGTTAGCTCTTGCATATTTGTGATCTTCACCAGCATATTTAAAGTACTGTTGATCTTAACACTTTTATGTACTAAATTATACGTGAATATGGAGGTCTGATACCATGTAGGTAGAACTGATGGCCTTGGCGGTCCTTGTTTATTTATTTATTTTTCTCACTGAGGCCTGATGTTTTTATGCTTCTAGCTATGGCTTTGATAATGCTTATGTCCTTTTCATCTGTCTTCTCAGCCGCCTCTCTGGTGTGTTCAGCAGGATGCCTGCCTATTTGTAGTGCCATGCACTTGCCTGTTGCTGTGGCAACTTCTTGTTCCTTGAACCTTTCCTGTGTTCAACTCTTCTAACCTTTATTTTCTCCCTTGGTGCTCACATTGCTCAGGTACAGATTTATGAGAATATTCACAGTGTTGCAAAACACATGTACACCATTTTTAGTTACACTCTATTAGTTTGCTTACATTCATATTCAAGTTGAGTTAGTATTAATTACATCCTAATTTTTTGTGGACTTTTATTAAGTGTCATGCCTTTTTTTTGGATGTATTTCAGTGACAGTAGGTTACCTCATGCCTGTTGTGGGATGAGTTTATATATTTGGATAGCTACCATATAATGCTAGTGTGCCATACATCTATGCCTTTGCTTGCTGCTTACAGAATGTCTCTGATAAAAGAAAAGACTCTAACTTCATATCTGTCTTTCTTCAGATTAAAAAACCAAAGCAAATCAAGTCTTGAGTTTTCTGGTGTTTTTCTTGCCAATATTGTTGCTAATGAACTGTCCTCAGAGATCTCTTAATAAATCTCAAGAATTGGTGGAAAAATGGAAACAGAGAGCAGAGCCAAAGCTTCTGCATTTTTGGGCTCTTTTTGGTATTCCAAGTTAAATGCTAGGAAAATTAAGACAAAAGTCATAAATGTAAGTCAGCAGAGTATTTACAATTTCTTCTGATTTAGGAGAACTGATGGTTTTCAATGACTGACATCCTGTTATCTATTTATTTTTTCCTTTTCTGTCACTTTTGAAATGCCTCAGGCTCCAATCAAGTTTACCAGCAGATATGTCTAGTTCCTCTCAGCACTTTCTATTGTTCAGAAAGAACAAGCACATGTATTTGGATAAGATACCACTGCCCTTCAAGTCCTGTGAGAAGGCCTTCATTTATCATTATGCATCTGGTCACGCCTATTAAATTTAGCTGATCACACAAAACTGTTGAATCTTTTAGAACTTCAGGCACAATTTCTTTCTGTATTTTACTACAGTTAAGTAAATTTTATAAATATGTCTCTCTATGTGTGTACTTTTCCTCTTCCTGCTTATATCCAAAACAGGAAAAAGCAGTCAACTTTTTGCCTCAAGGAAGCTTTCACCAAAGTTTCATAGGAAATGAATGATATCAGTCACAGGCTTGTACCTAAATCTTTTTTTACTGAAATTTTAATGTCAATGGCAAGCTTATTTTGAAGTTAAGGCACTATGGCATAAGGACTGCTCTTGTCCCCTCTTCTATTCAAATGGATATTTCATTTGTCCCAAGCCCATAAATTTGAACTTGTGCGTACCTGTAAAATTTTAAAAAATGGTTTTGAGACTCGGTAACACAATTTTCTGATGAAGTCTGCAGAGTATGTGTGGTGAATAAAGAGTGAAAATGTTCATTTAGAGCACCTTGCTGTAGACTGAAAACACGTAGGTTGAATAATGCCTTGAAGTTCTAAAGTGAAATAAGATTCCGTTGCTGTAAAGCAACATGTGCAGCTATGAAGATGTAATGGTTGCACCAGATTTCTACCTTTTTCTCAGAGTAATGAAGAGGGGAAAAGGAATAATTCTCTGGGAAATCTCCATGCTTTTATGTGGGTTTCTTTGCCTAGCACCTGGTGGATAATGGTGATTGACCGTAGATTTGTCTCTAGTGGAAAGACAAATGTTTTGTCTAGTGTGCATGGGTAAAATTTACATTGCCACTAATTTATAGTTTATCTTCAGTCTCTAAGGAAAGTTCTCATTTTAACAAAAAAATCTTACAGTCAAAGATCTACTTTAATATCAGTTTTCATGTAAATCCCTCCTTAGAAGCTACATTTACTAAATGGAATTTCTAAGAAAAGATTAGAGAAATAGCTGGAGTGCAGGGACATGGGGGGAAAGAAATCATCTTGTCTAGAGGAAACAGAGAGAATATTCTCATGGACAAAAAGACAGACGTGATAAGGCTAGGATTTAGAACCAGATACAGGCATAGTATTCAAAACTAAAATCATCAGATAAAACAAAATGGCAT
Organism: Sitta carolinensis; assembly: GCA_032173965.1. Lineage (NCBI taxonomy): Eukaryota > Metazoa > Chordata > Aves > Passeriformes > Sittidae > Sitta > Sitta carolinensis. The sequence continues at coordinate 99,320,438 of CM063284.1, read as the reverse complement.
TCCACCTCAGTGAATTATAGCCTTTCCTTTGATTTTAATGTAACTTTTGTGATTATCTAGTTAGAGCAAAACAGAACTAATAATAAAGTTAGTTAAAATGTACAGATAAATCTATATTTACATCCAGAGTGTGCAAAATCAGGAATTTTGTCAATTTAGTTTGCTACTTCATTTGTATTTGCAAACTGTAGTTTGGGAACACATGATTTAGTGATTGAAATGTTTCTCATTGTAAAAATAAAGACTAGAGAGATCGATGGACAATAGAATCCTTGGCAATTGCCAGCAACAAAAAATGTGAAAGATAATGTATGTAGTATTTCTCCTGCAAAAAAATATCTGAAGCAAGCAGAATTATTCACAATCATTGCTGAAGCTTATATGGTAATTTCTCAGCACTAAGTCTTGGTCTGTGTTCTCTCTTTCAATTCTTCTCTCTCTCTGTGGCAGATAAAATGTCCACATGTAAGATATATCAGGTTAGCCTGTAACTGTCAATATAGTTTTAAGAATTTTGCAAAATATATTTTTTCTTTTCCCAGCAAATGAAATTGGTATTTCTGCTGAAATTATAGAAAATGTTCATCTTACAAATAAAACAGGCACCAGTATTAACTTTTATCTTTCTTCTGAAAAGCATGGTGCAGGACCATTGAGGAACTTTACCTTCTGTATTCAAAACAAGACACGTCTAATATTTCTGTCACCTACTTTTAGAGGACTCTACAGACCTTTGGCTTTTCCTATCTCTGTGTGGGGAACACAATAAAAAGCAAAATCAACAATTCAAAGAAAAAAAACCCTATCATTTACAGGGAACTTATCCTCTGGGTTTCCTATTGGGTCTTATCATTCATGTTTGTCTTCCAAATTGTAAAGCCTGTAGGGAATGGATTGTTTTTATATCTGCATGTTGTGTAAGGTCAAGGATACAGTCAGTCTGAGTAAATAAGTAAACAGTGTTCAGTCAAAATCATAGTCATAAAAGTAATAAATAAAAAGTTTATATATATTATATATATATATATTTATATATATATATCAATCTATGTCTAGGAGTTCAAAACCCATGTTCTCTGTCACATCAGAGTTTGACTCCAAAATGATATTTTGTCTTCTGAAGGCACTTATTTGTTTTTTAAAAATGAAATATGCTAGTTATAAATCACTATTAATCCTCCTGATTTGTTTATGATAGCACTATGCTTGATAATCCTACTTGTTTTTAATGAGGGTTGTACAATTTTATAGTTTATTTTCAAAGACACTTAGAACAACATACCTTTAAACCTAAAATTCTCTCTGCAACCTTTAACAACAGGAACAGAAGTCCTGTAAGAAGAGACATTTCCTTTATTATTATCTGAACATAGTATATTTAAATTTGCAGGCAAAAGCATTAAAAGTGCTGCAGTTTCCTTGGAGAATACAGTGTCCTTGGAGGTTTTTTAATACATGATACTGTGATATATTGCTGCAAAATGTAAAAGAGACAAGTGGAATAGAAAACCGATAATGTTAAAGCATGATCATCTAACATCTACTATTATGTGCTCATTCTGCAGACAGTAGATGTCTCCTGATATTCCACAGGCATTGTATGATTGGACTATGAGGTGACTGAGGTGTTTCAGTGAGGGAGTATCAGAAAACCATTAAAAGCCGTTGTTTTCTGTTCATGATCGAATCATAATCCAGTTACTTGATTCAGAGTGTTTTACTATATAGGTGAAGGAAACTTCACATTGCATTTTCTGTGAAAATCCTCAGCCAGAAAAATTCACATTCACTCTAGCTGTCAAAAAGGAAACTCAGGAAAATGGCCTTTATTCATATTTTACAGGATAATGCCTATGTATCAAACATGTCTTCTACAGTCCCTTTAACTATGCTTTTCACATTCAAGCAGACATAAATGCTTCTAAAACTACAGTTTTAAACTTCCAGATTTTTGACAGAAAAGATTTTTCAGATTTTACTGCCCAAAGAATTTGAAAATGGTGCATATCCTCAAAACTCACAGGGAATATAGAATATCCTCATAGTTTATTAAACAGTCTCTCAAATTCAACCCATGGAATGGAATTGACTTTCTTGGAAAGCCCTGGTTTCAGGGCCACTAAGCAATGGCCCTCCTCCCCCTTGGAATCTCTCCTTCCTGTCTTGTAGAGGGTACAGATGAGGAAAATAAATAGACTTGACTGAATAAAGGAAGAGCATAAATCGGATGGGAACAAAAGAAAAACAGACAGTCATCATGAGAGAAGACATAATCCTTGTCCGGGCAGCAAACAGGAGGCACTTGAGAAGATTTCACATGTAAAAGTTTGGCAAGTCAGGTGCAGTTGTCTAATACTGTCTTTGGGCTTAAGCAATGCTAATGAAGGCTCAGAGCCCTCATTGTCCATCTGCTCTCTCACTGGGGCTGCTACTGAATCTCTGCAGGCTAAAGCTTGGCTTGCAGTGGGTTGTGCAGCTCCTCACCCAGTTTATGCAGCCTGTGCCAGTGTTAAATGTTGAGTAGATTTGTGAGGTGCAGCTGTCTACAGCTGGACTAATCATCTCTGGATATCAAAGGGCACTGCTGGGATTTTTTGGGATACAGAAATCTCGGCCTGGAGCATAAGATGAATTTAATGCTTATATATTTCTATGTTGAAAAATAGCTTATTTTTTATTTTTAGTTAGACTGTCAGAATAAAATAGTCATTAAGGTGGAAGTCAGTGCATTTGGGGGCCTTCTGTCCTTAAATCTATTTTCAGCGCAAGAAGCGACATCAGTGTTGGAGATACAGAGCTCGGAGCTCTGTAAATTTTTTGCAATAGCTGGGAGAGGGCGTGGTCAAGACCCTTCAGTTATTTGATGTGGAAAGGAACTCTCTTGCTTCCCAGGAGAAGGGAGAAGAATTCCTTACAGTTTAGTAATTTGGTGGGTGAAGCAGTCCAATATTTTTTTATTGTTCAGATGATTCCATGTAAATAATGTCTTTGTTTTATATGTTTTGTAATTACTATCGTTTCTTTAAATTTTCTTATCCCATTGCTGTTTCCAGTAAATTGTTCTTCACCCTGTGATTCTTGCCTTTTGTGACACCCATTGGAGAAGGGAGGGGAGCGGTGTGTGGTCTTTTTAGTGGGACTACTAATTTGGAGGATACTATTCCTAAAAAACAACAAGAGGTTTAACAGAAGTTACTCTGGATATTGTAGTTGCTGGAGTCTCCAAAACATACCACTAGTCATGAGTTCCTCTTGTATTGTAAGCAACAAAAGCTTTGGCCTATATGAAAATTAGAACATAGGAAAAATCAGAGTATGAGAAAGAAAAAAGATGAAGCAGTTCTATTAAATATTTTTTTTAGAAATGGTACAAAGAAGAGCTTCAGTTCAGCAGTGGGGCAGACTGAGGTCACATGCAATCTGGCACAATAAACATTGATCTGGAGGACATTTATGACAGATGAATTTGCTACCCTGATTGACCCTGACCTTTTTTTTTTTTTTTTTTTTTTTTTTTTTTTTTTTTTTTTTTTTTTTTTTTTTTTTTGTTTTTTTGTATAGAATTATTCACCACTACTGGCTTTATGGAGCCACTATACTGCAGTTAAACATCACTGGCAGGGCTTTTGAGCCAGTTTATCTTCTCTACTGAAGTAAAAATGTGACAGTCATCAGAAAAAAACTGAGAAACAAGGAAACAAGAATTCCTCACATGAATGAGGAGATCCTAAGTTCCTGTTTTGTCAGGAACCGGGTAAGTTTAGTGTCTCTACCCATTTTTGGGGTGTTTGGAATGCTTATCATGTGCATCTGGTGAGAGGAGGGCAGCGCCCTGCCCTCCCCCGACAGCTGGTGTTATACCAACTATTTTTTTGCAATAAATGGGAAACACATGATGTCTAACCTGAAGCCTGAGCTTCAGTCTGTCACTAGAAAAATCTAGTCATGCCACATTAGATGAAGAACCTTTGGGATTTTTTTTATTTCACTGGGGAAACGACCAGAGTTAGAACTAATTTTCCTCTTGCGCTACTTGATCTGGATCAGGTGTCCAAGCTGTTCAGTACTCTAATTACATGAACAATTTTGCTGGTGCACAGAAATGCTCAGTGAGAGGATGAGAAAAAGGGTCCAAGGGGAAAAATGAGGCAACTTCTTTTGATGGCAGCACTGCTCTGTCACCCTGGATGTGACACAACCCCCTCGAGTGGCATCACATTGATAACTGTTTGTGTATGTGATGCCCTGGTCTGAGAGGAAAGAGACATCCAAAAATTCCATACCAAATTTTGTGTCTTGGCAGGAAAAAATTTCTAACTTGGGTCTCATTATCTTCTTAGAGAAAACTGAAAAATTGCCTGATGTATTTTATTTTTATTAAGTCCCCATTTTGTTTCCTCTACACTTTCTTCTCCATTCTTTTCATTGCTTAGATTTAAACACTGTTTGACTGTTATTTCCTTTCTGTATTTTTTTTTTTTATTATTTTCTGTTCTTTTCTTCTTTTAGTGTTTCTGATCAAGAGTGAGGTTTGCAGGTTATTGCAAGGGCATTCCAGTTTCAGTAACTTCTTGGGGAATGATGTAGCTCTGGTGAATAATTGCTAGGAGACAGGTTTAAACATAGAGTAACTCTTAAACCATCATTATCCTGTAGAGTGAACTAAAGTTACTGGACAAGCACATGTGCTTGTCAGTAAGGATTATGGCAGGCCATATATAGGAAAAACACTTGATTTTTTTTTTTTCTGGAGCACATCTGGTTGAATTCTGCTGCTCCATTTTGTAGCATAGAAGCAATGGCAAACTTCAAAGCATAAGGACAGAAGGGCTCAGTAACAATATATTGTATCACTGTCCAATTAAGTAAAACAAAATAAGGTTCCTGAAATAGCTTTCAATTAACACTTACTGTGTCCCGTAGTATATCTAGTTTCTTAAAGGGCCATTAATTGTTAATATACTGCAATTAGCCCTTAAGTATTAAGTACGTGATTAATATTCTGTTAGATGCTTATTTAATGTTATTTGGCATTCATTACCAATTAATAGATCTTTAATTGAAGGCTGCTTCCTCCTTAGCAGAATGTCTGATCTCCTTTTGCCCCTTCCATGATTACTTTCTGCTGTTTGTTTTTCTTCAGACCATTACCTTTAAGGTTGTAGAATTATTCTTGGTTTTGTGGTTCACTTGGCTAAGCAGAAAATAATCAGTTTTCTAGTCTGTAATACCTATTCAGATAAGTGTGCTGGGATTATGGATGCATCAAAGCACACAAAAAATCATTCAGCGAAATATATCTTGACTCCCAATATAAAAGGTTTGATGAAATAAAGCAAAAATGTCATAGTGGTTGTTTTCCTGCTTCGTCCTCTTTTGTTCCCTTTTTTTGCACCTTTTTTTCCACAGCATCACCAGCTGCAATAGATGTGAATAGGGCAAATGAGGCAGGGAAAATACACCAGCAAATAAATATGGTAATATGATCACCTTATGGAGAAAACTTTTAAATTGCTTTCCAAGAAGATGAACCTATTTCAGCTGTGTGGTACACAAAGCTGATGCAGATGGGAGAAATTGTGTTAGTTACCAATCATAGCACCCTCATGAGGTCGGCACCCCATTGGTTGGCATTTGCATTCACAATTGTCCTCTTTCAGTTTAAAATCAGAGAGCATAAAAGGAAATTGTCAAGTCAATTCTTGCATGTCCAGCTTGAGATGCATAAAAGGAGTATTCAACAGCAGCAATAATCTAAACCTTGAAAATCCAGCCACCTTGAAAGTCTTTCTTGTTATGTTAGCAAAAATGGCTAATCACTAAGCACAAAATATTTTTGAAGGACCATTAGCTGCAGTCATATTACTAGGTGGTCAATAAACAAGCAAATTCACTAAAATGTGTTCCAACTGTTGAATAAACTTTGAATATATTAACTTCTCAGATTTATTTGTTAGGTTCAGAAAGATGAGTAATAGAACTATCTGAGGAATAAAATGATGTAGAAATATTTTAAATTTAAGGATAAAGATTTCATTTTTCAACCAGGTTCTGCTGATGAATGGAATCTCTGTGTTATGAGCCATAAACAGTTAAAATGCATAATGAATTTATTAAAATGTATTTATATGTTCTTAAACTTGATAAAAGCAAAGCCGCTGTTTTCCATGTCTTGTTTTCATGTACATGCCCTTGCACCATGGGAAATGCCTAAGGGAGAGTGAAATGCTCTTTCCATTGGCATTTAAAATTACTTTATAAAGCACTTTAGTTAATACTTGAAATTTGTAACAGTTGAAATTTAAAATTGCAATTCTTAATTAGAATTTTTCACCTGCCAGAATGTCCTGCTTTAGGAGGGTACTGCGTTAACTATTTACATTAATTTTCATGTTCAGTTGCTAGGTGTTTTTCAGTCTCCAATGTTTCAGATTTTTTCATTTCTCTAAGTCCTGCTGTTCAATTGAAGAAATCTCAGAAACATTTCTGATTATTTTTGAAAACTCGTGGGATGCTAGAATGCAAACATCAAGTCTTTCTTTAAAGAGGTCATGGAATTAGGACCAAAAAAAGAGTCAGAATTGGCAAGCACCCAAGTTATTTCAATTCCTCAGAAGAATCTGGAACAAATAATTCAGCAAACAATTTGCAAGATGGCAAGTAAATGAGCAAAACCAAAGCAATAGAAGCACTAAGGGAGCCAGCTAGGGAAGTTGCCCTCTTTGATTTGTTGCTTCTTAACAGAGAGGATCTCATGAGTGGAGACTGGAGACCATCCCGGCCAGAGCAACAACAAAAGATCTTTGTTGACCAGAGGAAAAGTGACAGCAAAATTTCACACCTGGACATGAGGAGAGCAGACTTCAGACATCAGGAAGGATGCTGTTAGGAATTGTTCACTGAGCTATTCATTTAGTGGACTACCCATAAAGACAAGTACAAAATTACTCCTCATAGCTCTTCATACCTTGTTTTATCAAGAAGGATATACTTGAATGAAAGATTAGCGAACTCCAGGAACTTATGTTAAGTTTTTGGAACCTCCTATTTTTCTTTTCTTTTCTTTTCCTCTGTACGACTAATTACACCAAGAATGAGAACATTTCTCCTGCATTCCTCATGTTCTGAGGCACAGGATAGATCTGAATGATGGAAAAGCCTAATAAGAAAAAGGTATGGTATAAAAACATTTGTTTTAAACTGAATTTATGGCTTCTAATTAATACTTATAAATAATCATTTATTGGGGAAAAAAAGTAAAAAAATAAAATGTCAAGTCAGGCTTATAGAGGAAACCTTTCAAAGGGAGAGGCTATAGTCAGTTAGCTGAAGGTACAAGCCCATTTTTCAATCAGATTCACCAATCAATTGTTCTTGACACAACTGAATACATGGTTAGATAGGTTTATAGGTTGAACTCTGAAGCTTTAAAGGCTGCTCCATCCATATGACAATGCAGTCTGGCTCCATCAAGCCAAGGCAGATGAGTAACTCATCCAGCTGCTCTGTTGGTATTTTGTACTCTGAATTATTTCAAATATAAAAATTCTTACCTTGAAGTTCAGATTAATTTAATCATCACCACTACTAACAGAGGACAATGTGGCTTTGAGGGCCAATGCAGCCAGAACTACCTCACCTGTCTGCACAGCCAAAGCTAGTTTACTTGTGGGAAAGCTGATTCTGCAGTGTTTTTAACAGATCACTCTCTTCATGCTTCTGACTAATGCCTGCTTCCCAAAGCTTGGCCTAGATGCATTGTTTTACTAATAGATCACTCACAATCAAATTGTTAATTGACAAACAGAAGGCAGTGGTGTATACATTCTGTTATTTTGTACCTGTCTGCTCTGGGCTAATGGATGATTATTAAACATTTCATACTGAATTTCCACTATAAGAAAAGCAATATTATTCAGTGGCTGACTTTTACTTTAGGCTTAAGTTCAACTCATTCCTGTGCAGCTTATCTGGAAAGGAGAATATTAACCTTAAAACCATGGGTAATTACATTTCAGCAATGCATAGTGGTATTTATTCATTTCTTCACTCCCTTAGTAACTTCCTGCACCTTAACTTGGCATCTCCTTTTTTAGCTTGCATCTGACATTTCATTACCTCTGAGTATTCAAAAAAAAATGCCTCAAAGTACTGATTTCAGATGGTTAGACATTTCAGATTAGGACTTCTAAAGGGCTGCATAAGCTTTGAATGATCTTATGTTGTTTCTTTATAGCTTCCTCTGACCCTTCTATTTTTATCGCATGTTTCATGGCCAAATAGAGAACAGGAATAGAGCCAGCACTTTGTTGTAGCTGTAGTGAACTGAGATTTCAACATCTTTTAAACTACCATTGTACTGACTGTTTCCTATTACATTTTCAGGTTTCATTCACCTTGATAAATTATTGTTTGTCATGGAGACCTTTAAAATGTGTCCTTCATAACTGAATCCCAAGAGAACTAAATTTCCCAGGAAATTATTAATCAAAGTGTGAGGAAAAAAATTCTTTGAAGTCTGCACCAGTCTAGATGCTGAACTTCAGAACTGTAGCCATCTTAAAGTGAGGAAAGAGAAGCCGTAGCAGAAAACAATATTATTTTTTGTTAGAAAATGTGGATTTTGTTTTGAAAATATTTAAGGAAAGAAAAGGATTAGGTTTGAATGTTTGCATGATTTTTCCATTTAGGCAAGTACCTGATTTTGAGAATATATTTATGTATAATTAACAAGATAATTCTGCACAAATCCACATCCACAAAGAGTGTCTTAAAGTAATAAAAAGTCTGTTGTCTGTGCAATTCTTACGTGACTTGCTCATGCAGTGGAAATGTCATAGTTATACTGATAGACAGGAAAAGAAAAAAGAGAGTAATTTCATATTATACCCTTCTGCTGAATACTATGCACTCCAGATTCCCATATTGGACATTTGGCCATTGACCCATTGGAAAGAGTCCAGAGGAGAGCCACCAAGATGATTAAAGGGACAGGACACATCTCCTGTGAGGAAATGCTGAGAGAATTGGGATTGTTCAGCCTGGAAAAGAGAAGGCTTCAGAGTGACCTAATTGTGCCCTTCCTGTACCTGAAGGGAGCCTACAGAAAGATGGAAAGAGCATGTCGTGACAAGGACAAGGGTAAATGACTTCAAACTGAAGGACAATTCGTTTAGAATGGATATTAGGAAGAAATTCTTTACTGTGAGTGAGGTAAGGCAGGGGAACAGAGAAGCTGTGGTTGCCCCATTCCTGGAAATGTTTAAGGCCAGGCTGGATGGGACTCTGAGGAATCTGGCCTAGTGAAAGTTGTCTCTGCCCATGATGGGGGGTTGGAGCTAGGTGATCTTTATGGTCCCTTCCAACCCAAGCAATTCTGTGAATCTGTGATTCTATGATTCCATGATTCCATGATTCAATGACTGTACATCAGCTTCTCTGTTTTCCCCATATAAAAAAGCCAAGCTCAAAAGATAAAGAATGTCTTCAATCCTAAGTGGCTTTTTCCCCCATAAAATGTAGACCATAAATAAATTAAACAAATATTACTCGTCTAGTTATAATGCCCATGTAAGTCTTCTCCCAGCTATTTTTCTTGATGACAGGCCTCTCCCTTTCAGAAGGGTGGCAGCCACACCCATCTCTCTGCTTGCTCTGTGCTCTTCTGACTGTGGCTTTTTCACTGATGTTTTTATGTCCTTCTAATTTGGGAAGCAGTTACCACCACAGCAATCCCAAGGACATATGAGCATCTCTGAATTTCAAAATCTAATCAACTGTTTCTGCCCACCTTCAAAGTCTCAGACGGACACAATTACAATGGACAATGGCCAGGAGCCACTAAACTGTATCAAAACAGACACAAAGGCAGAAGCTAAAATCTACCTAATGCACTACCTCCCGATATATTAATTATATTGGTGCAGAATGAAAATCTTCAGCAAACAACACCCAGTAGGACCTTTTTATAAGAGGTCAATAACAGTAATATGGGAAAAAAGAAATGTGTGTGTTCTTTTGAAGTTGAGGGAATGCCAGGAGCTGAGTACAATTCATACTCTGTTCCACTTCACCTTCTCAGTTCCTATGCTTCTGTCTTTCTGCCTGAATAAACCCTCAATTTCACGGCAAGTATAAAATGCAAGGTTGAGGAGAAATGACCATTTGGCCTTCATTTTACTGTAGATTGTTCCTAGAATGTTTGCCTTTGTTCTGTTGTTTGCTTTTGGTTAAGAGCTGAGCTCTTGTGGTTCACCCAGAGGTGACCTGGAGTCTTCTGTCCTTCCAGCTTATCACCTGACAGCAATGATTGTATAGTGTAATTAAAAGTCAATGCTAGCTTTTGGGATATATGGTATAATAAAAGAACCATCTGAAATTAGGGCTTAAATAATGAAGGGTTCAGGGACATGTAGTCTGGTATTTGTTATGCATTTTAATAGAGGAAAGTTTGCAGCTAATTGGAGGCTAACTAAACCCTTTGGACACATTTCAAGTCACGTCAGCCCTTTTTTATTCTCCCCATGGAATCTGATAGGCCATGCAGCTTAGTACTGCCTTTTTCTATCTTAATTACCACGTTGGATTGTGCTAATGTAGGTTTACTTTAGAGGCATGTGTTATGATTACAACCCAGGCAAGAGTTTCTACTACAGTTTTCAGAATCTTGTTTAAATACCTCTCTATCTGCAAATAGTAGAAGAAAAAATTTAGATGAATTTACTTTTCTAACTAATGCATTGTAACTCATTCATGTGTCTAGAGAAAGCAGGTCACCTGAGTTACTCTGACTCACCCCAGCAGCTTGTAAACAAGGTTGTCATTATTCTGTTTTTGAGATATTATTAGATCTGATTTTATATAATATTCCAATTTTATTGGGTTACAAGAATGGTCCTTGCCATGAGCACACATTCTTCATAGTGGCACTAAAAAGCTTACCACTTTTAATATGTTAAGCCTGTGAATGGGAATCTGTATAATTCAATGTGTCTAATAAAAAAAAAAAAACCAAAAACATTATGACAACCTCATTTATTAGCTGCTTGTGGAATTTTTTGCAAAGTTTGGTCAGTGAACCTAGTAGGCTGACCCTCGTAATCCAGGCTGAAGTTAGGAAGAAACAGAAGCGCTTTAAAAGAAAAGTGAAAATCTGACCTGTTGCATTTTGTAAATGTCAGGACAAAATGCTGAATAAAGCAAAAATCACAAGCACAAACAAATGCCTCATACTTTACCAAGATATATGCATGCATGCTCAGCTCTTTTAAGGAACTGGCAAAATAGTTGAGTTTGAAAAAATAATTTGATCTTGGGTTTTTTGGAGGTTAACAAACAAAAATTTGATCCAAAATATTATAATTACCTCATCTCCAGTTTTCCATAAGTCTGGAAGCAAAGTGGTTTGTGAGAATATATACAGGCAGAATTCCAAATCTGGAGATACTTCTCTATTCTATAGAATTGAGACTCTTTTGGCCAGAAATCTGCCAGAAACAAACATCTATATCTCAGAAATTTCATGTCTTCCTGTCCTTCTCCTACTTCCAAAATATAAATGAAATATATATTATGTACCAAAGATTTTAATTCATAGGACTTTCATAGCTACCTAAGCTTATTTTGGTATAAGGAAAAGGTATGGGTAGAGAACTTTCTTCCTCTACTTTCTTGAACTGTCTATTTATTGCTGCAGTAGTCCTCTGACCTTCCAACATCATTGCGCCGTGCTGAAAGAGTCTGGATAACCCACATCTCTTGAATCACAAGACATATTTGCTGCATTTAGGTTATTTTAATTTTTTTGAAATATCAGGAGATAACAAGAGGCCTTAACTCATTTTCCAAGTGGCTCACACATCCTTGGCCTTCTAGGCGAAAAGTCTGAGGAGATCCCTGGCCCAGGTTTCTGTGTGTTAAACACTCCAATTTTTATGATCATTCTCCTTGAGGAAGGAGGGCTGCTGTTTCTCTGCAGTAGTTGGTGCTTGGTGCAAAAAAGGTGATGGATACTCTATTCATATTGATGTTTAGGTATTGTGCAGAAAATGACATTGAATTAAATCAGGTCTTCTGATTAGTAGATGACAGAGCACATGATCTGGAGCAGGAAACAACACTGGACTTGAAGAAATGTAGGACAGGAAGAAGCTTCAAGTGTACAGCTGAGAGATGACCTCAGGTCTTCTTTTCCATTGTTGCTACAACAGGCTGCCTTGCTGTTAAAGTAAGCAGATTTTTGGAAAGGGAGGGCAAGCAATTTTTCCTTGTCATCCTTTTCCTGGTTCTTCATTCTCTCTCCCTCTTCCTTCCTCTTTGATTGTTAAGTCCACAGATAACCTTCCAGTTCTACTATTGAAACTCTCTCATTTCATTGCCTCACAGCTGAGCACTGAATATTGTCGATGCAGAAGTACTCCTTCTGTTATTGCTTTTTGAAAATATTTCTTTCAGGAAGAAACTAGTCTGCCCAAGTTTAAAAAAAGAGACAAATTTACTGTGGAAATAATAGCAAAACAAATGTGCTGGTGATATCTGAAAAATTATTGGCAGCTACTTCTAGCTGAATTCAAGCAACTATAGCTTGTAGTAAAACATGACAGTTTTAGTATTTAGACTGAGCACAACCACTTTTCATGCTTAAATCTGATACATTCTACATTTTTAAGAGAAGAGTAGCTTCCTTCAACAGTTCCATTGAGGAAAAGAATGCATTTCATTACATGTTTTCTATTGATTACATATAAAAATATAGGTCTTATTTTGCTGCTCTTTAGATTGAAACTAATTAGAAATTAATTAACGTTTCCCTTAATCACATCTTTTTATACTTCATTGGACTTTCTTATTGTTGCATTTTTCCTGAACACGATTTGTGTTCTGTGCAACAGATTTTTTTTCCTGCTACTCAGTTTTTCAGTTGTTACATATTTTTTGACAAGTTAAACAATCTAATACAGATCTGTTCATGCGCAGTATTTTCCATCATTCTTACCCTTTATTATGCTTACTTTAGCCCTTTGTGTCTTCCCTTCTTAATTTGATAGATCTATAATTTTGCAATAATTTATGCTTCCTCCTTTTGCATTACCTTACCTGTTCCATTTTTCCTTTGATTTGACATGAAAATCTGCCTAGCTTTTTCTTTTTCATTCCATAATCCCATTTTGATTTTAACATTGATTTGTAAGGTATACCTATAAGCATTTTATATTTAGTTCCCCTTTTCATCTCTGACTATAATAATTAGATTTTTTTTAACCAAGTAATGTCAATTTAGTTGTTCTTCTGCAGATTAAATATAATTCTGTTTTCCTGGATTAAGCTCTGCTCTCTCCCTGAAGACTAGTAACTTTTTAGCACACAGTTCCCATATTTTCTAACATTTCAGTGTGTGTTAAACTCTGCCTCTTGACTGGCAGCTGAAACTTGAGTTTAAATCCTGACGTATAACTAAAGGGTGATGAAGACCAAAGATAATGAAGATGGCAGGCATGACTCTACACTGTGAATATACCAAAACTGTGCTTAGAGGTCATCCTGGCAATTCATCTTTACTTAGAGTGCTTTCATCTAATAGTTGTCTTTTCTACTGAAGTATCACAGTCCTCTGATATTCATAAGTTTGTTCTTTTAATGGTCATAGAATGAAAGAAGGATGTTGTTACGTTTTTAAATATATAAAAATATATGTTTTCTTGTTTTATTTTTCTTGGCTTTTGAGGCTTCTATGAGCTTGGCTTCCACCTGACTTAACTTTGTCTCTGTCTCTGTCTCTGTCTCTGTCTCTGTCTCTGTGAAGGCTTTCTGTTTTCCCCCAGCCCAGCATCTGAAGAAGAGGTCAAGTCGGCTGTTTTCTCATGTTCAGGAATTTGTTTATTCTTTGGTTATCTTACATTTGTTCCCTGGCCTGCCATGGTCTTCTTTGCAGGCCAGGCTGTGTTCTCTCCAGACTAGGTTGTGGTGTTCTCCCTTTTTCCTCTCTTTTTTTTCGCCCTTGGGACAGCACTATCTTTTATATTGAAAATTATGTATGCTTTATTTATAACAATTCTCCAATATCTATCCACTATGTTGTACAGTGTACTTCTGTTCTAGACCAACCAAAATGTGCTACACCACCACAGAAGATGGAGAACAAGAGGACAGAGAAGAAGCTTAGGGACACAATCTATTTCTTCTATTTTTGTCTCCTGATCTCACATTCTGAAATCCCAAAATTCTACTTTTTCACCCTGTGTCATGCTAATTATCATTCTGTCTAAATTCTTCTGAATTATAAATTTTCCCAGGACAGTCAGAAGGATATCCTGGTTCCCACAGGATGTCTTTTTTTCTTTTCCTACTTGTGAAACTCTCTTCCTCTTTCAAAGTAATGTATTTGAGCCGAGTCCAGGTGGCAAGGAAAATACTGGCTTTGTATCAGTATACTTTTCAAAGTTATTTTGTACAAATTTCTGTTTATCAGTAACAACACCGAATTGTAACTCTTAATTAGAGCTATATTAAAGTGGTCTTATTGAAAGTTAAAAGTTTTACTGAGAGTCTACATATGTAACCTTTTGAAAGAGTCACTCCTTGAATAACAAAAGTTTACAAATATATTCTCCTGCATCACATCCGTACCCAAAGGTACTTTAGGTACTTATTTTCTCTGCACTCACTTCAGTTTTCATTTACACAATTTGCACATCTAGATGTGATTTAGAACATCAAATCTCTCTAACTGGCATTAAGGAATTCTTTAACAATTAAAGAATCTTTTCTGGAATCTTTTTCTTCTAACAAGTTATCAAAGGGTTGAAGCCCAGTTTTCTGTACTCTAAGAAGTGGGCAAAAAATATCAGAATGTACCTCAGGCTCTTTTTCTCTTCACTGCTCTCTTTGTGAAGTAGCTCTCTGTGCCAGTCACCTTGAACAGAAGAAACAGGAGAAAGAACAGGGCTATAGAATCTGATGATCTTTGCCCATTTTCCACCTCCCATTTACTTAATCTCTGAGAACTGGGTAAACAGTCTTTACTTTCCTCTTTGTTGATACACAAGCTGAATCTTGCTTTTTTTTTCTTTTTTTTTCTTTTTCTTTTTTTTTTTTTTTTTTTTTCAACTGAGCAAAGGAAATGACAGCCTAATTCTTGGTGAACCTCTAAGCAGTTTTTGAGACATCATTACTGATAAATTTAGTGTTATATTTTCATAGCTACCATGCAAAATACTGGATGCTGTTTTAAAAATAAATTAAATAGAATGATATTAAGCAGAAGAATATTCAGTAAAATATGTGTTATTGCTTCCCTTTTTTCTTTTTTTTCAGAGAACCATCAAAAGATCCAGATATCACATGTATTCCCGTGCAGAATGTTCTGAGGCACAGTGGTATGTCACTCTGAAATGAGATAAAGGATACAGCAGTGCTTAGCAAACCAATATAATTCAATCTCAGGCTGAGATGCAGAGCTTTATATGAAGACACAACATGTTCATGGAATTGGTCAGATACAGCCTTATATGCAAGAAGAAAGATCTGCAAAAAATCCAATTCCATGCTTGATCAGAAGCAAGTGACAAGAGAGAGAAAAAGAAGAATCCAAGACAGGCAGAGTATGGTATATTTGAGGTGAAAAATAAATTGGACTGGTTCTACCATGTAGTTTGGCAGAGTGGCATTTTCCTATGGCATGAACTGAATGGTCAGATTCCTAGATATGAGTAATAGTCACAACTTGGATTTAATCTTTTTGCAGAGAAGAGACAAAATAAGCGTACAGAGAAAATGAAAGGACAGCAACAAGAGCATAGAAGGGTCAGCTGTTGGAATAAAGCTCAGAGGCACAATATGGCTAGGAAAGGTCCTAGAAACAGAAATATAACCTCCCCTTTTAGCCACTACCAGAGCTTCCTTCTTCTCTTAGCCTGTGTGCTGAAGCACCCTGTGGCAGTGAGGTTTTATACTGAATGTGCTGTGATTCTTGGGGTGGTCCTGAGCAGGGCAAGGAGCTGAACACCAGTGGTCCTTGTGAGTCTCTTTCAACTCAGGATATGCCATGACTTGATGATATTCCTTCTGTTGGTGAGAAAAACGGGATATGGATCAAGGAGGATGGGCAAAATGGCACCAGTCACTCCAACAAGGCAAAGCTCTGAAGGCAGCAGATCTGCAGAAGGCTGTCCTTGAGAGCCAAGGTAAATGGCTACAACCTCTCCTACCCTCCAGCTCAGCTGGCAAGCTTTTGAGAGGGCACACAGTTTGTCATGCTCTGCAAGTGAGCTGGCAAAGCAGCCACTGCAATATAGAGAACAGGGCAGGGCAAGCAGACCTTACAGCTTTGCATAATTTAGTTCAAGGATTATGTACATCATACATAAAAAAATATGTGACAGATGCAGCATTGAACTTCAAGGATTAAAAGTCAGTATAGTGAAATAGACCACCATGAATATTAACCCACTGTCTCAGAGTAACAGGTTTTTAATGAGTCACTGGCCAGTGACAAACCATATACTAAAACTTGGGGAAAGTTGTATGATTGTCTATGCTACAATATTATATTTAGGTGGTGGTTTCATTACTGTAATGCAACGTTACTCCTCAGCAAGACAACCAGAACCAAGATATAGCTGTATACACAGGGACAACTTCCAAGGTAAAAGTCCAAATGGAATTTTAAAAAATGCTCTTTTAGAAGAGCAGGCAGCTATAAGTCCTTTTGTCAAGATCAATTATTGTGGTGTGGAAGAATGCCTCAAATTTTTAGACATACAAACTATACCTGGAGTTTTATTTTGAAAGCAATCTTTGCCCAATTCTGCTATCATTTAGACACATGCACACTTATTTTTCTATGCATTATTTAAAAAAAAAAGTATTGTGTCAGCTGTGTCACTTTGAGGTTAAGAAATTTTATGCAACGGATGTCCTGGAAAATGACATGGACTAGCAATTTGTTAAATAGATATAGAGAGCTGCCAAGTTTAGAAAATTTGGATCTAGACCCCCCTGGCAGAATATTCACAAAAGTGAGATAACAAATACAATTTTTTACTCTCTGAAGTGCTATCCTGAATATAAATTAGTGAAAATTACTGCAGTATCCAATTTATTAATGACTGACAAAAAAGTCCATTCTATCAAGATAAAAATCCATCTTCCTTTGGGATTTGTATACTATTAGCACACATGCCTATCTACTGCAGGGGAGGGGGGAAAGAGAGTTTTAGAATTATTTACTAATACTTAATACTAATAATTGTGGTAATAAAAATATTTCTGCACAGAGGTCTTAAGATGTTTGTTGTGCTTGACAAGCAGATATTTTTTCAATTATATAGAAAAGGAAATTCATAAAACCCTGAAGTTGACTGGTTGAAATTAAGTCCATAATGTAAGGGAGTATAAAAGAGCATAAATGAGATTTTTTTTTTCCTTCCTTCAGAAAGACCATTGCCAAATGATGTATGCTTCAGCGCACTGAAAGCTGTTAACAGAGAACATGGGAAAGACAAAGACATTTCTAAATCCATCAGGCATTCATGACAAACAAAAAGTCCAAAGCAGAGGAGAATTATCTCAAAAAGGATTCACTTATTTTCCTTTCTGGCTTCATCTCACAGCTACATAGCTGAGATTGTAAAAGGAGAAACAGCTTCCTACCACTGCAGTTAGATTCTGAAAAAGATTTCACTAGCATGAAGCAAAATCAATTTATAAAATGTTGTCATTCAAATGTGATTTCTCCCTTTACTTTTTGTATGCTAAAGAGTATCAGGAAAGGAAGAAAATTTTTCAACGTATCTCCTTTTTTTTTTCTTACTGAAACAGTGCTATTATATTTCTTTGGGGCAAAGACTAATTTTTGATTATGTATATCAGTCTTTGGATTCTGACCCTTAGCAAAACTACTGAGTTTGACTACAAACACTAACATAGCCCAAGTGTTAGATGACATTTCAAAGTATTATCAACAATAATGAAATAAAGAACAATGTCTGAATAAGAAGTTCTCTATCCAGATGTTCAATTTACTTAATTCTCTCCCATATTCTTCCTCTGGGGGCAAACTGTAGCTGTTGAACTGTATTTTGAATTTATTTTCTTCCTGAAAGCCCAATCATTAAAGTATTTACATGCTACTCTGATTTATATTAGAGTAAATAAGGTCAGAATTATAATTTTAAGCTTTAGAGGGAAATTTTTAAGCTTTTGTGACTTCCAGCAGCAGTTGCATTTATGGTCTTGAAACACCATCACATTTGTTTTTTGCATGCATTATCAGATATGCATGTAAACCTGCCTCTTCAAGTGCCTTTAAATCAGAATTTTTTATTCTGAGACATTGACACAGAAACATATATCTATGCATATGCTTATGCTGAACATAGGAAAGAATTACAGGGATCAATGAAACAGGGAAGTGGGTTGGTGATCAGAGATTTTACTCGTTCTTTGCTCCATGTTGTATGATCAGTACCCCAGGGCATGTGATAGCAGTGATTGCAAGTCCTAAACACGTAACACTTGTTATTTCCTAGACAGATTGAGCCAGCAGTCCTCCACTGGTGCTGGTGCTCACATGAACTCCTTACTTCTGCTCCTGAGCAGAGGGGAGGGAGGGAGGCTACAGACATTTTTTAAAAAAATGTCTGAAGAAGAACTTAACATATTGTCATTTTGAACAAGATAGTGAGTTATTGCAAAGTATGTTTGAAGTCCATTACTTTTCTTGCACATTTTTTTTTTCACTCCTGATATTTTAATTGTTTCACAGAACACTGACACTCAGGTGAAATGTTAAATAAGGAAAAATGTTCAACAAATAGCACATCTGAATTTATTATAACTGATTTTAAACAATCCATTCTGGTGCTTATGAGAATCCTGAAATAGCCTTCTTATCAGATTTTATTTCCAATTGTCATGTATGACAAGAAAGTAATAAAATGAAAAATTTTCCTCAAAGTTATAATGACATTTGTAGTCTGTCACTTGGTACTGTCTCCAAAACCGACATGTTTTACAGTTCTCAGGTTACTCAATTTATTGCTTATAATTTACAGAAGTTTGCTTAATCTTCAACTGCAAGAAAATTCAGTGCCTTGTTTTTGGATTTGGTTTTTTTTTTTTAAATTTAGTTTAAAAATCAAAACACCTTGAGTTCAGAAGAAATGACCAGCAGAGCATAGTTATTATAGATGATGCCCAAATATATCTTGTGAAGTAGCCTGTATGAAGCCCATGATGTAGCTCTCAGGTTACTCAATTTATTGCTTATAATTTACAGAAGTTCGCTTAATCTCCAACTGCAAGAAAATTCAGTGCCTTGTTTTTGGTTTTGGTTTTTCTTTAAATTTAGTTTAAAAATCAAAACACCTTGAGTGCAGAAGAAATAACCAGCAGAGCATAGTTATTATGGATGATGCCCAAATCAATCTTGTGAAGCAGCCCATATAAAGTCCATGATGTAGCTCTCAGGGAGAGGTCCAACTGTCATTGATTTCTTCAGTTATCTTTGTGGGACATAGCATTAATCCATTTGTAAATCCAACTTTTCAGTTGTCAGGTTCCTTTCAAATGTGAAGGTAAACAACAACAGAAAGGACAGCAAACAGTAATAAAGTGTAAGCCAGATTTACTTAGCACAGACCCCTGAAGATAAATAAATACACGCTGGCCTGCCACTTCAAGATCAGAGGGAGCTATTAGCATAGAATTTTACAAAACTGAAATCAGTGTTGGCTTGTTTCCCAAAACAATCTGAACTTTTCTGATTTACAATGGGGACATACTAGGGTGAGTGCAGAACTGTGACTGTAATTTATTTTGCATCCTTCAAGTTTTCTCATGTAAGTGAAGGAGCGGAAGGAAGGCAGGCAGGAGCTCATAGGCTCTGAGCCTCATTAGAAATCTGTTGTGCTCAGAGAGATGGTCCATGGCAACATCTGCTCATTTGTTTGCAGTTGTTTTGGGAAACTACTCATGCTGACATTAAAATGTTTCCCAGTCTAGGAAGAGAGGTAACACTGAATACACTGAATGAGGCTAGTCTTGAAACTCTTTTAGATTTGTTAGTTTATGCCATTTTGTGAAGTTCCACCACCACATCATCTCTTCCTTATTTCTGTCAAATTTATGAATAAAGTGCCCAATGGTTTTTGTGTCTTCTGAACCTGGAACCTCTTCAGTAAAATTTTAACTGCCTCTTCACTGTAAAAACAGGTAGATTTTTATAATAAGATAAGACACCTGAACAAAGTAATTTTTTGAAAATATGGTAGAGACTCATACAGCTTCACCACAGGAAACTAAGCTCCAAGACTTCTCAGTTGTTTCATGGAAAATCAAACTGGAATTATCGCTCAGATTTGTAATGCTCTGTTAAAAGAAAGAAGGTAATAACACATCACTTTTACTTCAGTAAAGATAAGGTCTTTTCAGTCTATGATTTTGTTAAGCAGGAAGAAGCAAGCCTGCTACAAAGTTTGTCTGTATTTGTTGGAGACCAGTGAGTTCAGTGCTGCTGACACAGAGGAAGATGCTTCTGAGAGGATAGGAGCTGCTGAGATCCTCTGTTCTCCCTGTCTACTCTAATGTCATGACACTAGAGCTGCTGGGACCATGTTTGTAGCTGATCAGTTCTATATTTTCTGACTGCCACTTGCAGTAGACAAGGACAGCATAATTACACTGTGAAGATGCAATGTGATTGTCTGAAGTATTTTTTTCTATTTTATTTTATTTTATTTATTTTATTTATTTTATTTTATTTTATTTTATTTTTATTTTATTTTATTTTATTTTATTTTATTTATTTTTTGGATATTTGCATATCCTTACATATATAATTCCACTGGCATATGCTATGCATATATACTGAAATGCATTTAATTTTTCTGCAGATATGGATGTATGCTTATATAAGGGTATTAGGATCTTGGGAATTCAGATGGTATTTGTGTTAATACCAGCAGCAACTCTGCATTATTAAAGGTTACTTTTTCTTAACAGTTTTTAACAAATTCATTTTTAAGTTGATTTTTTCCCATTCATTTACAGACTCTGCATAATTAACAGACAGAAAGTTTTTTAATTGAGCTATTTCTGCACTTGCAGAACACAAGCATAGCCAGACACAGAGAGAAAGAGCATCTTCCACTGAATAGATCTCATCTCTACATACTGGCTATCTACTAGATAAGATCAAATATGCTGATTTAGGAAGGAAGGGATAATTTATAAGAAAGATAACTATCTTCTTTTTCCATATATCATCTCTAATGGGGCCTGGTTTTGCAGGTAATAAAACCAGACAGTAGCATATGCACTAGATTTCCTCCACACACATCAGAATTCAGGTGTTTAAGTGGGGTTTTGCTCCCCCACCATCTTTTTGGATGCTCACTGAAGACAAGAGAAGCCACCTGCTGCATGCCACTGCTCAACAGTTCACCCACTGAGACCCCTGAACTCTTCAGGCAAAAACCTTTTCACAATGAGGCATGTGGGCTTAGTTGATGAGTCTGCCGCTGCAATGCCTCTACATCCCTCTCTAAATGTGTTTGTGCACTTAAAATCTTTGACTTCAGACCCCATCAGGAGACAATGCCTTTCCACTCTCAGTGATGAAATCACTCCAAGCGTAGAGAATGAGTAGTGTGCAGCACTCATAGCTGTCTTCTCACAGAATAAACTCTTGGATGCACGCAGTGCTGTGTTGGGAGACAGGTAGTTTTCAGGGGTCAAGCCCTATGGCTTGTTTTGAGAGGTCATTGAGTGGTATTATTCATCTCTGAATTTTCCCTAAGCACAACTACACAGAGACTTGAAATAAAATGGACTAAACTAATAATTTTATGCAAAGATTGTAGGTAAGGCAGAGCTGGGGAAATGGAATAGCAGGGAAGGGAAAGGAAAGGCAGGGAAGGATAGGTAGATTTATTGATTTGAGTGTTCAGTGACAAGGTAAACAACATGTGGGTAGTGTCTTTTTCATGGGATTGGGTCTTTTTTATTTAATGCTTCTCTTCCACAGGGACACAGTCGTATAAGTAGAAATAAAACCATTAGGAACTATTGTGAATGAAACAACTGATTGTTTTCCAAGGGGCAGGGCAGATAATCCAGATAAAATCAAGTGAATTTGTGACGTGTGAAAATGTAGGTCAGTGCACGCAGAAAGTGAATTGTCAGCAAATTCTGGATAAAATGGAACTCCACTGGAGTTTAGTCTGAAATGAAGTGAGAATGCCATCAAGATTCTCCTAACACTGTCAGTAAAATACTCATTCAAGAGAATCACTTGCTAGGACAGAGATGAAGTACATTATTTACTGTTCCAGGAAACACGAGTTTTCTGCTTATTTTAACCAGCTGAAATTTATGTTGAACCCAATTCAACTGGCCCAGTGGCAAAGGTAAAAATCATCAGTTGTTCTCAAGCTTTGTAGTCCATGCATTCAGGGCCTTTTCTTTGGGATGTTAGAGGATCCTGTGTAGAGTTGTAGCTGGTGTTTAAATATACTTACAAGAAGAACATACCAAACCTGACCTCTTACAAAAATGGAAACCCATTGAAGTTTGGGATAAAGTCTGAGAAATATTCTTCTTCCTCTGGAATGAAATGATCTTGGCAGCATGTATAGCTCTGACTAGTAATCTACATGTAAATCAACAGCAGCCCCATGATGTGAAAAACCTTGTGTGTGTGTCGGTAGTGCTGCATTAGATGACAAGAATGGTCTTAAGCCAAAAGACGTGGGAGAAAATACATATTGATAAAATTGTATATGTATTTTTTGACAGTACAAGTGCTCACAGGAAAATGGGAGTCTGACTCCAAGAGAATGTGGCTCAGAGATCTACAGCCAACACATTTCATTAGGGTTGCTCTCCCCCACCCTCTCTCTTCTCAAGTAATGATTTTAAACAGAATATTGTGATTTTAAAATAAATATTATCACCTCCCACAAGAATATACTCTTCTGTTTCCTTGTGTAAAGGTTGTAACTATTGAAGAATTTGTTCTTTTTTGCAGCACATGCTTCACAATTTGTTGCTTTACTCTAATTTTGTCTCATTATCAAAACATAGCCAGTTTGGGGCTTTGGGGGGGGGTGGGATTAGTGTGAATTTCTTTTACATTTTAAAAGTCAGATGACAAGTTTTGCTTTTAAATGTATGATCTTGACTGAATAGTACACTATGTTAGTTTCTTCCAATGCCTGTACTCTGTTATAAAAAAAAAGCAAAATTTACCTGTTGATAGAAAAAGCAATTTTTCATTTTTCAGTAGGGAGTTTTTTTTATGAAGTTACATTTTTCTTTACATTCCAGCTCTGCAGTTAACAATCCTTTTACTGTGGAATAGCATTGACACATTCTTGTTGCTCTCCACAGGGGATGTTCACTACTGTCTGCTTCAGGCATATAAATTAGGCATCTTTACTTTCCCTGAATTGCCTTGCTGCTTGTGTTGACCTCATTTCACAGACTACAAAGAGGAGCTATGGCTTTTACTTTTGGTCCTCTGACTGGAGACTGCATTAATTGTCCCAGGCAAATGGTTTGAACGTCCATTCCTCCCAAGTGAATTAACAAACATCCTTGCTATGAAATGGTGTCCATCCTCAGTGAGGCTACACACTGTTCAAACAGCAACCTGCCAGCCACCATTTCTTGGGGCTCTTCATGCAATTGCTGCACCACACATCACAGTCATTGATTTCCGAGTTTTATGGGCATCAGATTTTCCCTCTGCTGTGTTTGGACTCCATGAATGTCAGGACAGAACAGAACAGGAGAGGGCTTTGTGGTACTGAAATCTGCACCTTGTGCATAAGCCTGTTGGACCAAACCCACCTCTTACTCATCTCATAAAGAGTCAGCAAATGGCACTGCCCAGACCTAGAACCATTTCATAAACAAGTCAAGTTTGGCTATGCAAATATTTTAAAAGTCTGATAGTATCTTTTTTTCTTTCTCTCTCCTTTCTACTTGAAGCAGAAAATATTTATTCATCTCTTCATATATTCTTAAATGGGTCAAAAATTGTGTGTGAAGGGATCACTCCAAACTCAGTGTTTTGGGCAAGCACAAAAAGATTTCTTCCTTTATAAATTATGACCTACTGTTTCAGCTTGTGCTCAAACTGTTTGTTCTTACTTAATTGAATTCTCTAAGTATCATTGGGCCTGACATTTTTCCCCCTGATAGGGCCTACACTTAGCCAGCTCAAAGAGAAACATCTGTATTTATACATATTTTGAGTTAGACTGAAACAAACTACATTCTTCTAATCTTTTCTCACAGAAAAGAGTGACCACCCCCTTACTTATTCTAAGATGTGAAAAATGCAAGTTCCTTATATGTGAGATTTACTTTTCATGACCTCAAATAAAAATTCCAAGACAGCAATTATTTCCTAGTATATCTGAAAGTGTATTGCACTTTAATATTCAATTAAATTATTAAAATGGTCTGAAAGCCAGTATCTGTTTAAACCAAGTAATCTCCTATGCCTCACACTAAGGTAAGTCAAATGTCACTTTCCAGAAGTCAGTGGAATTAACATTCTGTGAAACATGAGCAAATGAGATCAGATTGGAAACCAGTTTCTAAGTCACTGATAAACTTCTGTGATTTTTATTTTCATAATAGGAGAATTACAAATATGCTATTTGTATGTCTGAGAACTTCCACCATGTGACTCATGCATGAGAAACATTCCCTCTCACAGTTGCATAAACAATACGCATCTGAATATGAATAATTCTAAAAGTCTGACTTATTGGGGTTTTGACTGAGAGGTGACTTAATCCCTTGGAAAAATAAATAAAATGCAGCCATTATAAATGTTGGGTGATGAAAATTAAACAGAACATGTTAGTTCAAATCCTTGAGGTAATTAGTAGAGAATTCTGAGATACCTGATGTTTATAAAAATCTTAAATATAAATCTTGGCTTACTGGAAAATATGTTTTTGTATTAAGTCTTTCAGTTCATTAAGCACTGAATTTCCTGGTGATATAAGGTATTGTAAGAGAAATTTCAAGAGGGAAGAACTTCAAAGTGAAATTGTGCTAAAACTAAAATATCTGCTCCGTTATTATGCAGTTGTCACTGGGAGAAAATAACTGAAAGGTGTATTTTCCTTCCTAATTTTACGTTTAAGACATTGAGGTCACCAACTGTGCTTGAGATGGCCAGTGACAGATGTAAGTACTTTATGAGTGAGTTAATTTTAGAATATTTCAGGGAAAATCATATTCTTAATACAGTTCTGTATTTCTAAAGGCAAATCAGTCATACGTTTCTGTTTTCTATATACATATAAATATGAAGAGAGAAAGGGAGAGAGGGATATCATCTATAGATACATGTTGACATAAGTATATTTATATTCCTGGTGACACATATTTAAATACACAGATACACAAATATTTGCACATAGATATATATTTAGAGAGACAAAGAGGGAGGCAAGAAAGATTCTGTTCTGCTGTTTGAAGTCAATACAAAGATTTTAATCTTTGACTTTGGAATTTATCACCTTTCATTAAAAGTTAATTACATTGAATTTTGGTTTTTCTAAGTTGTGAGGGGGTTAGAGGGAATCCCCCCCATAACCTCTAATTATCTCTATTGTCTTTGTTCAGCAGAGGTAGCATGTTCTTCAGGATTCAAGCTGGGCATAATGCAGATCTGTTGCATCTACAGTTATCCTTAGGGTTGCAAACTTAATTCCTACGTGCCTTTGCAGAAGAATCCAGTAGAGAACATTATCACCCTCACCAGGGAAATGGTACTGTCAACAACTGCCCGTGTGATCAGACACTTTTCTTTTGATGTTCAGTTACCTTCTGCTTGTTAACCTTGTCAAGGAGGGGCATGGAGGGGAGCACCAACCAAATGAAACCTGCGGTAATTACTGTAATTCAGGAAGAAATATATTCACTGGAGGCAGGCAGTTCCACCCTCACAATCAACCTTTCTGCAACTCAAGGAAAACACAAACATGGCCTGGCTCAGACAAATTAGGCATGAACAAATGTTGCGCATTAAATGAGTTAAAGGACCTTGCTGAAAATTACAAGGGCTGTTTAGGGAAGCAATGAATCCCATTAAGGCAGAAACAGGCTTAAAAGCAAGTGGGCTTTGCGGAGAGACTTATATATATATTTACTGTACTTGGTTATCTTACCCAAGGCAATTCTGGCCACAACACTGCAAATATATCCAGATGATAATAGTATAGTGTTCTTTGGGAGACATTCACGGTGAGAAAAAGAGCTGGATGCTGCAAAATTATTCCTTGAAATA
Organism: Sitta carolinensis; assembly: GCA_032173965.1. Taxonomy (NCBI): domain Eukaryota; kingdom Metazoa; phylum Chordata; class Aves; order Passeriformes; family Sittidae; genus Sitta; species Sitta carolinensis. The sequence continues at coordinate 99,294,127 of CM063284.1, read as the reverse complement.
CCAATACCTGGCTTGTCTATAGCACTTTCCATCAATCTAATTTCAAGTGCCTTTCAAAAGGATTTAGAAAGATCTTAAACAGTTAGACAATTTAGAAAGCTAAGAAACATTTGAAGCTCACTTTAAAAAAAAAAAAAAATCGTCATCAAAAAAACACACAGTCTTAAACATAAAGCCACATTCTCTTTTTTCTGGAATTCACCAAAGTGCATTACTATTGCAAAACATATGTAAACAACTATAGCTGAAGGAATTGTCAATACATTACTAGTTATCCTTTTGCTCATCAGTACAGCTAAATGTTCCTTCCTGTAAGAAACACTCTGTTTTAATATGCATTAGCCTTTCCTCCCACTATAATTATGGGAGGACTAGTGGAAATTATTTTGCTTTCAACTGTAATGACAATAGATTTGTCCCATTTCTTTTTTTTTTCTCTCAGATTTTGTACCAAATGCATTCATGAAGAACAATGTTATGGCAGGTTTGGGGTATTTTTCATCTTTATCCTTGGTCCACACTGAAAGAAACACTAAAAACAGTTTTGCATTAAAATCTGTGCAGCTTCCAGTAGTGTTTGAAGGTGGAGTCAGCAGGTGATAGGGCAGAATGTCATATGAATGTGTAAAATATGCATATTTGTAAATATGTTTTGAATACAAAGGTTAAAGAGAGGACAAGCTGAGCTAAGTCACAAAAGCATTATGAGAGGATGGTGGAAATACAGATCATAAGGTGCCATGTTCAGCATAAATCATGCGGCATGTAATACATAATAAGGGTTATTCATCAGGAGCTTTGCAGCAGCCTGTAACATCTCTGCAATCAAGACAACAATAAACTCTACAAAGTGGGAGCAATTTCCATCAGAGCGAGAGTGTCCCCTCCCTCATCTTTATTTTTAAATGCATGATGATCACATGCTAATTGTGTAGACCTGTTACTGTGAATGACAAATAACCACTTCCAAAAGGACATTATGGCTAACAGCTCTTTAGGGGTCAATTTTGTTCCCCATCATTAAAATCCCCATTCTGTACAGAATTAGGAAGTATAGTCTTGCCACAGGAGCTTGTTGTCCAAAGAATAAATAGGGCATGTTGGATTAAGGATGTGCAAGTGTTGTCATGAAAGCAATCTGCTCTGCACAGACAGAAAAGCTAGTGAGGGAAGCTGCTGCTTGGAGACATGGAAGGATTTGGAAATGGAGCAGGGGGTTTCAGAGTGACCAGAGTCAGTTTTAAGGATTATTCCACCTCTGAATTTACTCCAGGCTCAGGGTTATGTCTATACTGCTTTTTGCTCTGTGCAGATCTTTGCAGCAGCAAAACATCTCTGCTGGTGCTCTGGGATGGCAGAAAGCTGTGTGCTTGTGTTACCTTAGTGCTGGGTTCCCTGAGGCAGGCTCAGTGCCCCTGATAGCTATGCCAGCCAGCCAGCAGCTTGAGCAGGATGAGATTGCATCTGCTCTGTATGTGAGGAGACTGCCTGTGTCTGCTCAGAAACGAAATACATGTGGCTTTAACCTCAGCTTAGGCAGCAACGCCCTCTGAGCAGTACCTGGCACAGCAGAGATGTTTTGGAACTTCTCAGCAGTACACAGGTCCAGTCACTGATGGACTATGACTCTGCCAGGTTCCCAGCTTCTGAAGGATATACAAGTAACAAAAGAAATAAATAAAACTACCTGAGAAAGGAAATACAAAAGCAGAAAAGTGCAGTTAAATGTCCCCTTAGATCTGAGACTTCAGGCTGGCAGAAAACAGGTCAAGCAAGCCTCAGACAACTGAGGGCACCATTTTAGGGAATACTAAAGCACTTTAGGGGATAGAGTATCTTGCCAAATTTCTTTTAAAACCAAGGACCTGACTATGGGAAGCAGAAATATGGATATATTCCCCAATACATATTTAAAAGCAAGGTTATCGAAAGATGATGGAAACAGAATACGTTCTGTGTGCAAAACAAGACTCAATAACTTATCTCACAATTTATGTGGCCAATGAAGGTGCAGCTTATGACTCAGATCTGCAACAGAGTATCATTAATTCTTTTATTAACCAATGGCATATTGATTAGAATTTAAAAGGGGCTAATGGCCCCCAAGTCCAGACTGTAACTTGCAAAGGCTGAAAACCTGCCACTTTGAAAAGGGAAGAAGATGCAAATTACAGCATCAAAAGGAATCCTCAGCAGGTGGGTGGAGAGTGCTGACAACACGATGCAGCATGTGGTGGAAGCCAAAACAGCCTCAAAAGTAACAGGCTAAAGCAGCAGCAGATATGATGTCATGCAGCTGTGATGCTAAGCATGGTTTTCATGTTTGTGGAAGGAGAGCTTTGAATGCAGATTTGTCTGATTGAGAACCCCTGAACTGAGTAGTCTGATTTAGGTACCTGCTCTGTGCTTGATGGGGAGAGTTCTTTGCACAACTAATGGCAAGAGAGCAATACCTGCTGGAGTAATTCATCCCCTCCTATGACACCTGATGAATTATGCATTTATGTTTGTTTGACTTTGTCCTATGCTAGCCTTTGTCATAAAATTCATCCAAAAATGTACTAGTTGCAACCTGAATATCAAGCAGAAATGTATGGTTTGGGTTGTTTTACAGCAGTCTAGGTTTAGATTTTCAGAGTCCAGGTGGTTAAATAAGAACATACATTTACATATTCAAAAAGTGTGCTAGAAGCTCTATATAAATAATTTGAATGGTTAATTTCCTAATATCTTTAATTTAAATTAAGGCAACAGCAGTATTATTTTTGTGAGACAACATGCTGGGGTCCTCAGCAGAGGAAGAATTTTGACTTGTTTGAGCAAGACCAGAGGAGAACACAAGATGATGAGATGGATAGAGCTTCTATGAGGAATTTGGATTGTTCAGCCTGAAAAAGAAAAGGCTTTGAGATGACCTAATTGTGGCCTCCCAGTATCTGAAGGAAGTCTACAAGAAAAACGGAGAGAGGCATTTTACAAGGGCATGTAGAGAGGACAAGGGGCATGGAATAAAACTGAAAGAGCACAGGTTTAGATTAGATGTTAGGAAGAAATTCTTTAGCATGAGGTTGGTGAGTCAGTGGAATAGGTTTCCCAGAGCACCTGTGGGTGCCCACTAGTGGGAGTATCCAGGGGCTCTGAACAACCTGGTCTAGTGAAAGGCGTCTCTGTCCATGGAACTAGATGATCTTTATGGTCTCTTTCAACCCAGACCATTCCACAATTATATGAGTCAATGACTACTATTTTATGTAGTTCTGAAGGATACTTTTCAATTTTAACAAATTATAACAAACTAAGTAGTTACTGATGCGGTGTTCAGCTGCCTTTGCCAGAGTAATTTATGTGCATAACTGTGTCCTTCTAGGGTTAAATTTTATGGGAGATTTTTTTTAAGTGAAGAATGGGATTCAATCCTACATATTTTTCTGAAGTTTTAAATTGCTGCAGCACAGGTCTAGTGACAACATTGGAATTCTTACGTGGCAGTGGATTTGTTTCACTATTTAAAATGAAAAGTAGACTTGTCTAATGATGAAAAAAATGCAGTCAAATGTAGACCATGTCAATCACATAGATTAACAAGGGTGGGAACAGTGCCTTCAAAATGCTGTAAGTAATCAAAAAGATGAGATTCTTTTGAACATTTTAGTGCTCAGGAAAAGCTGTTTTTTTGACAAGAAAAAATTTTCTTTCAAGATTCTTTCACCTCAGAAAAGGAACCAGTACATCTTTTATTCATATTATCTATAGAGCTTGTCATTCTTGTGTCTGTATCTTAAGAGCATTCTCTCCTCTACTGAAATAACCAAAAGTGCTAGCTGGTGTTTTTCAGCTGACATCAGGTCAATTAAATGTGGACAATAGGAATTGAACATATTTATATAATAATAGGTAGTAGACCTGACATGTTAGGGTCGCTGATTACTGCACCAATTTCCCTTACACTTTCATTGCTACTGCAGAATTCTTCATGCACTTACCTGCACGAAGTCTTTCTGAAGCTGGTGAGTACAATGTTGTGACCACCTCTAACTTGTTTTAGCTCTAAAATATCTCTCTCTGCATTCTGCTAGGCTTCAGCACTGACAGGCATCACTGACTCTCCCCTTAATATACACTCATCTTCACAGTTTACTCAGTGATGAAGCAGGCATGCACATTTACCGTCCATAATTTTAGTTCTTGATGTGAAAGCTGCTGGCTATTTGATATTCTACTTTCTAGCTCCTGACACCCTGATTCCACTGTAAAGGTGCAAATATTGAACAGTAATAACAGGCCACAACTAGAGGAGACTTTTCCAGATTGGGAATGTGGAGCATACACTGATAAGAAAAGAATGAGTGTCTGTTGACCTGATATAGCACAGTACTCAATTCAATAGCTCTCAAGCAGAAGTAATGCAGTCCATTAAAAGCAAATAAACAAAAAACCCCGAAATAAAAAAAAAAAAAAATTAATTAGTCTTATCAAAGATTTTCATGACAGAAAGAATAATGAAAAGTGGATGGTGGAAAAGGAAGTAAAATATGGATTAAAATAGATACTTTTACTTACTGGATTAAAATAGATATTTATGAGTGGAAAAAAGGAACCTTGCCATATTGATATAGCTGAAATTGCTAAGGTATAAAACTGAAGAAATCCATATTTATGTAAATAAATATGCATCTAGAAATTTACTTAAAAAACAATATTTCATGTATTTTCCCCGAGACAGAATTCATTGTGCAGAAGGACAACAAAGTATCCCTACAAAAGAACAACAAGCTGGTAGCATATGTGGCTCCTTATCTTTTCCAAAATGTTAGATTCCAGGATGAAAGCAAACAGAAGAACTCCTATCAAAAGATTTTCTTTTAATTAAAAATTGGATTAGAAAGCAAATCAAACTACAACCTCTAGCTATCTGTACTAATAATGAAGGAAACTTTCCTTGGGCAGGAAAGTTTAAAGCTGTGGTAATGACAAAGGAAAGAATATATGCAACACTGCATTTCCCCCTCAACCTTGTTTTGAGAATTTCTCTGAGACCACATGCTTTTAAGTGTAACAGGCAGCTTATTTCCTGTAAGGTTTTAGGATCTCACAGATGCTTTCAAGAAGGAAGAAAATAGTTATCTCTGCAAAAAGCAAAGTGCTGTAAGTGACCTTATAAACCATTGAGTTTCTTTGTTGCTGAAGAAATCAATAATGTAACAGTGTGTTTGGATATCAGAGAAGCAGCACTCCCTTTCTGTGATCTCTCAATTCTGTAAAATGAGCTGTTGAGACTAAATTCTCTTGCATGAAGAAATTTAATTGGCTCAACATATCTATTTTTTTCCCATGGTAATTCCTTCAATGTTTTAAAATTTCACACAACACAGCAATCTAATATATAATTACATTGTAAAAATAAACACAATTAGCAGACTGATCATCTGCTTTCCCATCATCAATGACATAACTACAGAACTAATGTTTGAAAATAGCCTTTTTGAAGCTGTTAAAGTCTTTGACTGATGAGGAAGATTTAATAAATATCTGGGAAAAAATAATTTATTTTGGTTTAATTATGGGTTTATGCTAATTCAATATGCTTGATGGTTGTCAAAGGTTTGACGTTGGCACAAGGCCAGTGCCCCTATAACGATATACTGTCCCTGGTATCTGCTGTGAGATGTGACCAAAAACAGAGCAAAACAGTTTCTAATTTAGAAAGCAAAAGGAAAAAAAACTTTATTACTTATAATAGGTAAAGAAGACACATACAGAAGAACATGGAAACTTTAAAAAAACACTCTTCCTCCCCCCCCACCAGTTCTCAACCTAACAAAACAAACTGAAAATTCCCCATCACGTTACCACCTTTTAGATAATTAATCTTTAGTCTATTACCACCCTTCCGATAATCAGTACTCAGTTCGTTGAGGAGAGATAGGAGTCCTTCTTGCACCACATCGTGGCCTCTTCCTCCATGTCCAGTGCTCTCACCACTGTGCATGGACCAGAGCTGCTTCTAGGGTTTCTCTTTTTAAAGATGCTTTGGTTAGTTCCAAGAAACGACAGCTTCTCAATTTTAAGACACTTCTCATCTCTGTTCACACTACTGTCCACTCTTGGCTCCAAGCCAATGCCTCTCCCCAGATACAGCTTCTATGTTACAGGAAAAAAATGAGTCCGTCCATGGCTATACAAAAGAGTCCAGCCAAAGGCCACTCCATCATCTCCTCCCACCTAGGATTCTTTTCAGCGTTCTTTGACAATCTTCTACTTACACAAACTTTCATAATCTTTGCTTAGTTCTTTCTATCTTTCTTCTTCAAATTCAGGAGGATTAGCATTTATAAAGTTTCTATCATTTACAAAAAGGGTTAAAATCTTGGGCTTTGTTTCCCCAGAACTCTCACGGTATCTTTGCTGCTGGGCACTCTTCTCGCGCCACCCCCCCAAACTCCTTCGGCCGTGCTGTCTAGTTGTTGATATCAAATTTCAAGGTGACGGAGATCACAGACACGGTTTCTCAGTTTCTCTCTCCGGGGGGAGGGGGGGGGGGGTGGGAAGGGAAAAGAAGGCTGCCGGGTGCCTCTCGAGGTTCTTGTACTCTCTCCACCCTTCCATCCTGCAGGATTTTCCTCTCCCCCTCTGTGCCCGAGGTTCCGGCCTACCTCACCCAGGCCGCATGGCTTCCCCTCCCCCGCCCAGCCAGCCGCTGGCAGGGGAGATCCCTCCGTCCTCAGGGACCGGAACCAAGAGAGAGCTTTCCGGGAGCCCTCTGCTTTTAACCCCTTGTGTTCTCAGAGGCGGATCCTTGTCCTCAGTGGCCACACCAGGTGCCAGTCTTTAAACCTGAGCACTCATTGGCTTGACCACTAAAGTTCAGAAAAACTCATTTTTTCCAAACTACGACAATGGTCTAAATCACCGATTGTCCTATGGACACTGGTGCTCTTATGTCTGAAAGACTTTCAAAGGTATTGGTACTTTTGTGTGACTTAAGTGCTTTTAAATTCCTTATGTCTGTTAAATAATGACATCTGTTTGGAAACACAAATGCAACATTGGAAATTTTTTGCCCCAGTAATGTAAACTTGTCTACAGAAGTCAAATTGATGCTGCTTGAGGGATATCTAGGAGATTGGCATGTGATCTTTGCAAGAATCTGTGACTTGCAATTGTGGAATAGAATTAAAACAAAAATTCTGCATAAAGATTTTTTTCTTTTTTTCCTTTATATTTTTATTTTAAACGTCCCCTAAGCCCCAAAGGGAATTCACAGTGTGCTTTTTAATGGCAATAGTTTACAGTATCTTCAGCTTCCATATGCAGCTGTGTCTTATCCAAACAATCACCAAGATTATTAATATTCAGAACAAACAGTGAAAGATACAGTATGAATCTCTGCAGAAATTCTTTGGGAATCAATAAATTACTCAGAGTAAATGTTGACTGGTTTGATAATTTGGTAATTATCTTTCATGATATGAAAATATATCCAGTATGTCTGGATTAAGATCACCAAAATAAATTACAAAAGGACTTCCTAGAGATTTCTGATGATAATGGCATTTGACCTCTGGTGTAAACCTTAATAAGCAATTAAAAGGTTAAATGTTGCTTTGTCATCCCCCTGAGCTATTTATTCATGCATTTTTCAAAGTCATTTATGATTTATATGAAAGAGGCCTGTTGTCCTTGTCTGGTTAAGATTCATGTCAATAAACTTCCAGTTGCTTCATGACCTTGTTCACTGCTGATCCCATGCCACATCAACATTTTGGCAGAAGATCAATGTCAAGTATGTTTTCACCTCACAAACGCAGCTTTATTCACTTTATTCAGTCTCTGATCTGCTGCCTGCAGATGTTTTGATGTTTGTCTTGATGTTTTTCATCATTTCTACAGGGTCTTTTTCTTCCCTCCAGCTTCTGTATCCTAAAGTATGCTATGCAACTTGTGCATTGGCAAGAACTTTTCACAAGCAAAAGTTTATTGTGAAGTGTTGTCTTTCCTGCTTCTGATGTACTCAAGCCTTGACAGAAAAGAAATAGATAAGTGAAATATGTTAACTAATTGGATTAATATTTCTTTAGCCCTGCTCAAAAAAGGTGAAATAGATATTGCTCCATTTGCCTTTTTCAATAATAACTCCTGGAGTGTTTTAAATGAATAGCTGTAAATAGAGATGGTGAAAGTCCATTGTAGAGACATACATAACAAAATGTACATACATCCTGTAAAATCTAATAGCTGCATGCCAAGCCCAAGATTGCAGACATGTCTTCCAGTTAGTCTGAAAGGTATGTATTCCATTAATCTTCAAATCTGTTGGCACTGATAGATGGAGGACAAAATAAACACTTGCCAGAAGTTTAAAATGCTAAGTTACCCCTTAATTTTCAACATATATGTGAGCCCATGATCAAGCATAAATGTGTTTAAACTGTATTTTCTCCACTCTTTCCTTAAAAGAGCCTTTGGTCTTCACAGACCAAAGGTGTTTAGCAAAGATTTGGCAGTCCTAGCCTGCAGGATATGAAAGAAATTGCATCTTTCTTGTGACAGTTCAGAGCCTGTTTGGGATTTAATATTTGCTGACAAGGATTAATTGCTAACAACTCTTTTATCCTTTGAAAATGAAGCAGGGATTTTGACATTCAGCTCCTTTTGTTGGCTAAAGGGATACTTTTAGGTGGTAAGATAATAGGAATCCCAACCTGAAGCCTGTATGTTTTAGAAGGGGTATAAGGAATGCATACTGACAGTTCCTATTGCATAGGGCAGAAAAATGTGTCTATTGAGATGCCTAGTAAAAAACCAGAAGTGTAGGGAGATTTCTTTTCCATAATGCTTCAAAATATTATTATAACTCTCCCCATATGTATTATAATATTTCTAGCCATTACCACCCAAAATAATGGTGAAGGATGGAGTTGAATGGAAGCAGAGGGACTGAAACATTGATTTAAATTGAAGTGTCAGTGAAGGTCCAAACATTTTTAGAAAACAGCAATTTTTTTTTTTTTTTTTTAATTCCAATGCCTGTAACCTAAACCCACATTTTTAAGTCATCTAAATGGTTTTCCTGGCTATATTCATTCTTTGGCTCTGGAAGTCAGGAGGAACCTAGATCTTCAGAGCATGGATTAGCCCAGAGTTTGGGAGTGGGTAAGGTCTTCACCAGTGGAAAGGCTGTGAAAACACATTAAAGGTCAGCAGAAGGCATGGATTTCTGTCCCTGTGTTTTGGTTTCAGTACCATAAACTAATCGGAGGGGTATCTAGTTTTAAATCAGAGAAGATTTTGGCCCCCCAGAAAGCAGGAGGGCTATAGCTCCACTTTTTCTCAGGCATTCGCAGTCTGCAAAATCAATGACACTTCACTAATTTGCATGAGCTGAGAATCTGATCTGCGTGTTTGGGGTGCAGAAGGGAACAGTAGGACTAACAGGTGCTTCTCTTTACAATGCAAGACCTCCCTGCACAGTTAGTTAAATGAAAACCTCTTACAGTACCTATGTTTTTCTTGTCAATTAAGGCTCCTCCCAAAACAGCTAGCACCTTTTTTAGCCATTTTAGCCATTTCCCTAAAAAGTCCATTTAATTTTAACATCCCTTATCTATGGAAAACAGCAATTTCAGGATAAAGACAGAAATGAGTAGGCAACATTTTATACTAAATTGCTTGCACTTGACAGAGCCAATGAAGTGTACACCAGCTTCTAACTATAGAAGAGTTGTCAGCTATTCTGGTGTGTATACAAATATGTATCTATATTTGTGTGTATGTCTACAAACATCCTATTTGTAGCAAGGTGCATACTTCATTTATATTTCTTCATCTTAGTTGCACTCTTATGAGTATAAAATCTGGAATGCACTTTTTCTCACACTATTTCATAGGCATGAAATTTTTATTTTTCTCTTTGTTGTTTCTAATGGATTTCCAAAGAACATATATATTTTTTTTTTAATATTTGGGTGTGGGGTTTTTTTAATAGAACTGAAATTCTGAATTTTTATATATACTCACAGGTAATTTCTATATATAAGGTCACCTTTTCACATGACTCTGCTATTGCATAAGTAAACACCAGAAATTTTTTTGAAAATTCTTGAGCCTAGCAATAAACTCAATCTATATCTGAAATTACCATATAATATAGGTGATGTTTGAAATTCAAAGTGCTTGCTGACAATGGGTATTCTGGCACAATTTTATGAAAGAATGCTTGAGGGACTGGGTTCTTATTTTTATTATCCATGCTTTCTATTTTTCCTTTCCTTATTGATTCATACTATAATGTGAATCGATGATGACTATTTAGGGTAGATTTAGTAGAATTATTCTTAACAGCTACTTTATTTACACAAAATTAGTTTAAAGGGAGAATAAAATTAGGTAGGCTAAATATGGGAATATTTTCCAGTCCATTTGCTTGTGAGTCTCCTCCCCAGGGTACTTCAATAAGTACAATGCCTATCTCATTATTATGGCTATTGATTTCCTGGATTTTTCTCTTGCCGTTCCCACTATTGATGACAGTCTACTCTGAATAGCTGAACCAATCCCATTCTAACTGGAATTCCCTGATAAATCTTTAATAGATCATTTTTAGTAAAGCATGAAGTAAGCATAGGAAGTGAATGAAATGTAATTTCTTTTGTTTGAGGCTTGCTTTGAAATTTTTGTAATGTTTTATATTGCCTTGTGAACTTGGCCAAGTTTTGCTGAGATCAATGACTCATTACTCAGATGAACACCCACCATCAACAATAAGGACCTTCCTTTTAGGCTGTAAGAAAGATAGATTTAAATAATAATGAAAGTTGCTATAGCTAATCATTGCTCCTAAATTTGTATTATGCCACAATAAACTAGCATGCAATCGATCTACAGAGAAATCCCCAACAAAACTTGGATTGTCACCACTGTAGTTTTTCAAATGTAACATGTTTCTCTTTATTTTAGCAGGAATTACTATATTATACCTAATACCTGCTATATTGGTATTGTTTTCCATTATCACAGGTGGAAAGGTGTGAAAATCTAGAGTTAGAACTGGTTAGGGATTTCTTAAGAATGCTTTAATGAAAACTTGTGAGAAGCAGTTGGCAAGAAGGAATTTTTCTTTTACCTTTTTTTAAGGTATGGAAGGTTAAAAGCTAGATCTTCTGAAACCTTTTCAGATTTTGTAGGTCGTTGATTCTGGTTTTGAAGAAAAGATCAAAATTCTCTTTGGAAATTTAGTTATACTAGCAAAATTAATATGAACAGAAATAAAAATAAGACTTTTGATCAATCATAAATTGACTTTTTCTCTCCAAAAGTGGTTGCAAGTGGTTTCTGTTTGGATTTTAGATTTAGAGCAGAAAACATTTAGGATTGTGAAAATATTCTGGGTTTCAGAGAATAATTTGGTTACTTTACATCTTCTCCATGGAATCATTAAGATCAGTGTATGGTTAGGTTAATGCATGGTTAGGGCAGAAAATTGACATAAGATTTCTTCCAGTGTAGCCTAAACACCACATTTTAAAGGAGGCTTCTTACTGTTTGTTAGAGCATGAGGGATATGAGGAGTGAGGACTAATCATAGCCATGGCTTTGTTTTGTATCTTTTCATGCTCCTGCATACCAAATAGAGACAAAATGCTTTGCTGCTCACTATACTCTTTCAGAAAAAGATGTCCAAAAGGTCTGTTTATAGCACAACCGAGCACACAAGGATGATATTCTTTTCAGTGAAATGAACTGCCTAAAGTGAGCAGGATTAAGAAGATGCAGTTACTCTACCAATGAAATGTTGTAGGGCTATAAGAAACATGAGCATGTTACATATACATAAATACGTATATCTAGATACATATATCTTTATGTGTTTTATATGCCAACACATTTCCATGAGAAAAGTGGACAACTGTAAATAACCACACAGTTCAGGAAACCACAAGCATTTCAATCAAGGTTTTGATGAAAACCATAATATTCTAAAGACATTACCTGTGTTCATCACACACAAAAGACTGCATGCTAAGACAAATAGTCACTCATTGAAGGCCACATAACATCCCCTGCATTCAAAAAGTCACACCACCAAAAGATACAGAGAAAAGTTCCTCTATATAAACATTATAAAAGGCTTTGAAAGTTCTGCTAGTACTGGCTATGGCTGCCAAAGAAAATGAGCGAATCTTTCATTTTCTGTTAGCTTGTTTTCAACTTTCACAGAAAATATTTTTTATCAGTAATTAAAAGCAATCGTGTTAGATTTTACAGAAGAAAATAAGAATATACATATATTCCTGAACTGCATTTTCAAGTTATGACCTTTTTCAGCTGAACAGAGTTTTACTGATGTATGAAATAGAAACAATTAAATAGACTATCAGATAAATGCTACTTATTAGTAACAGTATTTGAAATACTAGACTAGACTGATCAAGGAGAAAATTGTTATTTGTCTGTATGTTATCATTCTAAGTACTTTAAAAATACATGTTTGTTAAAACTAAGCATGAGATTAGTAATTATTCAGATTTTTAAATTTTTTAACCGAAAAAAAGCTTATTCCAAAATTATTTAGCTTGCAGATTTAAAGATGTAAAGAAGGAAGGCCTGAATAGAGAGTTGTACATACCACTCTCCTGCTTGTGATGTATTTTTCTCTGGTGCACTGAAGGTGATACAATTACAAGACAACTAATCCATTGTTCAGTTAAGACCATTTCATAATATCTACACACAGCAACGTGTAAGACTAAGTGACATTCTCAATTGCATTACTGCTTGTAAAAACTATCATTTCTAAGGTGTCTTGGAGAAAAAGGTGAAAATGCCAATTTGTTCTAATGGTAATGTTATCTAGCCTCAGTGATACATGAATCTCTTAACTGCCCTGGAGCACTGACTTCCTTCACTTGACTCATATATTTCAAGGCCAGTAGATACGGTGGCTTAATCCAACTCCCCTCCATTTTCATCCTTCTGTCAGTCGGTAGTGTAACAATTTATTTTGTACCCCCATGGAATCTGATTGGCAACACTGTAGTAGCAAGTAGTTTCATCCAACCATCTTCTGACAGTCCCTATCCCGGAATATAGAAGCATAGAATCATACAATATCATGAGCTGGAAAGGACCCACCAAGAGCATCAAAGTCAAACTCCTGGTCCAGCACAGGACACCCTAAGAGTCACACCACGTGCTTGAGAACATTGTACAAGCACTTGAACTATATAAAACTTAGTATTTCCCTAGGAAGACTGTTCCAGTGCCCAATCCTTCTCTGGGTGAAGAACTTTTCCTACTATCCAACCTAAACCTCCCCCTAGAACAGCTTCAGGACATTCTCTCAGGTCTTGTTGCTGGTCAACACAGAGAAGAAATCCACATCTGCCCCTCCTCTTCCACTCAGGAGGAAGCTGTAGACAGCAATGTGGTTTCCCCTCAGTCTCCTCCAGGCTGAACAGATCAAGTGACCTCAGCCACTCTTCATGCGACTTCCCCTCAAAGCCATCCACCATATTCATAGCTCTCCTTTGGATTCTCTCATAGTTTTATACCTTTTTTACATTGTGGAACCAAACCTGCCCCCAGAACTCGAGGTGAGGCTGCCCCAGTGCAGAGCAGAGTGGGACAGGGACAATCCCCTCCCTTGGCAGGGATGCTGTGCCTGATGCCCCCCAGGACAGGGTTGGCCCTCCTGGCTGCCAGGGCACTGCTGGCTCATGGTCAACTTGCCATCAACCAGGACCCCCAGGTCCTTTTCTATGGTGCTGCTTTCCAGCATCTCGTTCCCCAGTCTGTATATATACCCAGGGTTGCTCTGGTGCAACCTAGGCACAGATTCTGGCACTCTCTGTTAAACTTCATACTGCTGGTGATTGCCCAGCCCTCTGATTTATTGAGGTCTCTCTGCAGGGACTCTGTGACTTCAAGAGAGTGAATGGCTTCTCCAGTTTGGTTTTATCTGACTACAGGAAGGTGAGTCATTACCCTCCAGTTATGTATCTCATATGAACCAGAAGGGTAACTGTTGCTGTGGCATGAGACCAACTTTTAACCTGTTAAGTTACACCTAAATTAGTACTGCAACTAAATAGCTACCGATGTGAGACATAAGCCCCTCTGATGAAATGGTGATGAAATGGTTAGTGTTAGGTACTTTTCATGACATTTTGTCCTACCCTCTATGGTTCATTTTTATAGGGTAAAAAAAATAAATCACACACACACACACACACACACACACACACACACACACAGAGAGAGAGAGAGAGAGAGAGAGAGAGAGAGAGAGAGAGAGAGAGAGAGTTTCTCAAAGAGTTTTAGGAGGAGATAAATTTAGGCCAGAAATATTTTATTTTTAAAAAGTTAGCATAACAGACTTCAATAGACTCAAGAAAGGTATGGCATAAAAAATGATGGCAAAACAGTATCATGTAGAATAAATACTTGAGAGAGAAGGATATACACTATTTACATTATTTCTGTTTTCAATTTCAATATTTAGAAAGAAGACTGTTTTTCCTATTAACTCTTTCCACTAAGGGACCTATGGAAAGCTTATTTTCACCTAATTTGAGCAGAAAGTAAATCACGGAAGATCAATTGCTGCAGTTTGATAATAATTTTTTAATATTAGAAACATAACTTGCAAGGATAATTGTAATCTACTGGCACTCACAAAATGACAGAGAGCCCAGAAAGCACTTGGGGGTCTAATCTTTAATTCCTGAAGTCATAGCTCCTACTAACGTTGATGCTGCAAGATAGGGAACCTTGATACAACTGTCATTGGACAAAGCTGATATTTACAGGCATCACTTATATTTAAAGCAGGGGAGCTGTATTAATTTTCTTGCAGTGCCTGTATGTGTGACCAAATTTAGATAGCAATGTACTTTTTGGATGTTTCTGTTTTGATAGTTTAAATATTTTAAATACAAACAATTGTGATAAACATGTTAATAAAAACATCTTTCTTTTAACACATGGTTATGATTCAAAAAATCTCTTTGAAAAGGTAGTTCAACTGTTTTTACCACAGTACAGATATAAAAACTAGAAATGTCTTACAGCTATTTTACAGTAAGTTTGGCCAAAGCAATTTTTGAGAAGACCAGTAAAAATCACATTATTGCAGGTTCTATGAAACATGAACCCACTGGATCTGCTTCATATTTTTTATACTTTCCACACAAAGAAAATATATAGTGATTTTTTTTCCATTCTCCTCAAGTGAAAAATAGTCACTGCTGTGAAAATGCCAACCGTTCTCTGCAAAAGTAATGACTTTTCACATGGAGAAGAAAAGCAAAAATAAGTGATTCTTCCAGCAGGGCAATGGAAACATTATGTTAAGTTATATACAATTTTGTCCAGAAGTGAATGTACTTAAAAAAGGGAATTCATTGAAATATTATGCATTACATAGATTTACATGTTCTTCTGAATAGAATCCAAGAAATTGCTGTTATTAGCCTTATTTCTAAGTTTATGGTGTAGTCATTAAAGATAATGGCTGAAACACAATAATGAGGAGATCTGCAGTTCCTGTACTCTTGATGAAAATTATTTGATGGTTTTAGTTTTTCTTGTCGGTATTTATTTGATTTTCTCCTCGAGCCCCAACTCTGAAATACAGGTATAGGCTATCTCAGGATGATAGAGAAGTCATTTGTTGACTGCTTTTTCTTCTACCTACTGCAAGACTGGGACTCTTCATTAAACAGTAAGAAAATAAAGGATAAACTGCTGGGGTACTTTGCAAGAAGCTTTTCTTGTAGTTCCCACAGAGATGCTGCACAAACATGAATATGATTTTTATTAGAGGGTGGATGGTCTATATGATTGCAGGCAGGAAAAGAAGTTCATTGTATTAGAGATTAATTTTGACATGGTCATTTATAATGGAACTCTGTACAGAAAACATTAAAACAAGTTGTAGACATGGTGAAAAATACCATCCATTTTGTGAATCTAAGACAAGAATTAAATAAGATTTGGAAATTATCTTTAAAAAGCTTCAAAAAGTAATTAACCTTGCAAAGAAAGGACTGCAGGAAATAATTTCCAATTCAAATAGTTTAGTCCTGCATTAGAGATACATGCTTTACACCAGAAGTTCTCAAACTATGGTTCATGTAGAGCCACATTGTTTTGTCCAGCCTAATCTCCTTTGAAAATGAAAGGAAAAAAGTAAACCAACCAACCAACCAACCAACCACAACAACCCCCCTCTGCCCCACCCCAAACTTTGCTCTCTTCTTAGTGTGTAAAAGCAATAGGATGTAAGAACAAACAGACTCCAGAATGCCAGGCTAGTGTAGACATAATGTTATCATTGCTTTAATTTTTTTAAAGATATCTCAATTTCTTCTCCATGTTTTTTATTAATTATTTTTCTTTTAGACAACACTGTATTATGGTTAGCTGTCTCTTATTAGCAGAAAACTGTTAAAAGCACCAAGTGTGTCAAAACCAGAAAACACCAGAATCTTCTACACTATCCTCTCTGTCTTCTTGCTTTCACTTTTTAACCAGTGATTCAGAGTGGTGCCTTGATTAAATCTTATCTAGTAATGCTCTGTATTCCTTTTAAACTCTTTATACTTCCACTCAGAGCTGCTTCCTCACTGTCTTTACTCTGACATTGTTCAGAAACCACAGAACTTGGGACTATTTGAGGCCAGGACTTGCTACCAAGTCTTCCTTCTCCAAGCCCACATTCTTATTGATTAGTATATGTAAAATGAACTTATGCTTACCACAGCAAAATCTGTGATCTGGATAAAACCTTTTAAAGAAGCAGGTATTTTCTAGCTCATATTTCTAGAATAAATATAAATCAAAAGTCTAGATGGTCTAGTAGAAATAATTAAAATTGAAGAAATATTTTTTGTAATTAATGAAATTGGCGTATTTATTAGACCAAGACCATAACCCTTCTAGTCACTTTATCTCCTAAAAAACTATCACAAAGTTCTGTCTTTTTTTATTGGCTTTTCTTTATATGATTGCAATACAAAAATATTCACCTTATAATGCATTAGTAAAATGTATTCTCTATCTAAATATATTTTTTTATTTTTCTTATGCAACTAGAGAATCTTATTTTGATTTTACTTCCTAATATACTTTGAGGAATAAAATCTTTCTGAAAGCTAAGAAAAAAATCATAAACATAGTCCTTATAATAATAAAAATGGTGTAAATAAGGACTTGGCTATTTATTCATGCTACAAACAGTAGAAAATCCTTCATTTCCCCTCAAAGGGGAAGAGACCTGTTTTAATTTTCCTGCATGTGGACTCTAGAGTTAACCCATTCTTTTCTCCTGGGGAAATAAAATTAAAAAACTAAAATAAACAAAGAAAAACAAAAAACACCAACCCCAAAAAATCCCCAAAAAACCAAAACGGGGTAAATCTGCCTCTGTAGGATTCATCATATTGCTTCCTAAACTAGGTACCTATAAGATGTCCTTCACACCACAGTTGAGTGTCACCTGGAATACTTAAGTCTAATGCAGAATAACTAAAGCAGACTGCACCTGTGGCACCCTGACCTGTGTCATCTCCTTCTGGGATAAATTTAGGAAGAGGGAGGAAGGCATTCACAATATCTCTGGGAAAGATTTGTCAGCTGACCTGGTCTGTGCAACAGCCTCATTCTATCTAAACCTTCTCCTCTTTTGCTCTTTTGGCCTTTCCACATCAAACACAAGATCCACAGGGCTAAGTGCTAAATAGAAAGATTTTACAGGATGAGTTTTGGAGTGGGAGTGAATGAATCCTTAAATTCTTCCACTGTCTTGCTCGAAAATAATATTTATAGGAAAATGGTTGTTCTTTAGTAAATGTGGAAATGTAGAGCTACCTGTCTTAGATAAATAATGTGTGAATGACAGACTGAGCATCAAGAAAACAGGTAAACAAGGGTTAGAAATGAGCTTGAAGAGTAAATTTGTTCTAACATGGAACAAGTTGAAAATTAGAAGTCTAAACAGTCACTTAAATTTGACAGTATCATGCTCTTCCTTTGACAATAATAGCTGCAAAATAATATCACGGTATACCATATAATGATGCAATGTATTCTCTCAAGAAGTTAAATATATAATTAGAGAACATGCACAGCATGCAGATGACCACATATGGCATAGAGTGTTTAAGAATGTGTTTCATAGAACTTACACATTCATGTTAGCACGAGCTAATATGTGGTGTTAGTCAACATTTTAAAAAAATCTTATTCAAAAAGGACTTCAAATTGTGTAATCTCATGACTGAGGTAAAAAAAAAAAAAAATGAAGACAAAATATCAGTGTGTCTTGATATAATTAAAAAAAGAATTGTCCTGACTCTAACAGGAGTCTGTATGTGCTTGAATTACAAGTCTGCACATCTCAGAGGGAGATTTTATATCTCTTGGGCTGTTTCAACTAAGCTGGTGACTTTAAAATACAACATTTTTATTAGCTGAAGACAAGAATCACTGCCTCTTTTTGGTAGCAGTCAGCTAAAAATTTGGAATGTATACTATATTTTGTTATACATTTAAAAGATTTCAAAATGGATTCTCTTAACTGGCAGAATTCTAAAACTCCAATGCAAATAGGGAAAGGACCATTGGTCAAATACCTCTGCAATTATAGGAAACGTTTTCATTAGTAAATCTTTCATCTTCAATGATAGTTTGATAAAAGACATCTTTAATTAACAATTATTATATATATATATATATATATATATATATATATATATATATATATATATATATATATATATATATGTAATGGCAAGTCTGTGTGATTGAATTATATTTCACTGAAGGGAGAAATAGAAAGAAGCTGATAGCTTTATCATGCTTACTAGAAAATCATCTAAGTAGAAAATTGTCTTATGTAACTATCTTGTAAATTAAAGTAAATGACAATTATAGGATTACACTTGTTTTTCTTAACTTTATTTTGAAATATTCTATTTGGTCTTTTTATACATAAACTATTCTCTTGTTTTTAGATGGAAAATTATTAATATAACAAAGACAATTTCTTTTAACGTCTTCTGTTATGAACTGCTATTTTTTTCCCTGCAAATGAATTAAATTCTAGGGTCATGAAAATAATTAAGTGGCTGGAGTGTCCAACATATGAGGTGAGGCTGGGAGCTGGAACTGCACAGCCTGGTGAAAAGAGGGCTCAGGGGAGGAATCATCTCACCAGTGTGTTTAAATACTTGATGGGAGGGAGTGAAGAAGACATTTTAATAGTGTCCAGTGAAAGGACAAGAGACAGTAAACACATGAAATTCCTTTTGAACTCTTTCCTGTGAAAGTTGGCAAACACTGGAGCCTGTTGCCCAGAGAGGCTGTTGAGTCTCCATCCTTGTGATGTTTGAACCCAAACTGGACATACTGCTGAGCAACCTCCTCTAGTTAACCCTTCTGAGCAGGGGACTGGACTAGGTGATCTCCAAAGACTTCTTCCAGCCTCAATTATTCTATGTTTCAGCTGTTCTACATAATGGTACTTATGTGTTTTTGTCCAATTAATGGAAAGCACATGCAAAAACTCACAATCATAGTTGTGTCTTTTCTGAGATGCTAAAATAGGGCAAATTTTCCAGGTAGTGTTTGCACTTGAAGATATATATAAAAAATTAATTTTCAACTATATGTTATTGTTTAGGTTTCTAAAGGTTTTCATTCTAAAATAAACACTAACCTTTTTACTTTGCAAAGAGACTCCATAGTCTCTACAATAATCCAATGTTTTATCATCTTCTGAAATAATTTTTATTTATGTCTAATCATAATTTCCCTTACCGCAACTTGTTTATTATCCTTCAGTCTTCCAATGTGTCCCTCCAGGAATAGTCTGGCTCCTGGTACATTGCAAACTGTCAACATTATGAGCAACTAAGCAGCAGGGCAAAATCCAATTCATGGCACAGGTGCCCATCAAAAGAGGTTAAGTGGTTGTGGCAAAATATATTATCAACTAACCAGGTGATTATTAGAGCAATCTCTCAGCCTGTTCCAACTGCCAAGCAATAAAGGACTTAATCCAAACTACCTTTGGACAGTGGTATGTGAATGATGAATTATGAAATAAGATAGGTTAACCCAAACCTCTTTCACAGTTCCTCAGATTTATTATGGTCAGTAAAAGTGATAAAATGTAAGAGTTTTTAATGGAATGAACTCAAACAATTATGAATGGCAGAGCAACAAAAATTTAGGATCTAATGCTTAGCTTCATCTTATGATATGTGAGAAGTATAAATTACAGGACTTAAAATCTGAGACTGAATTTACTGAAGTGAGAAATTAAACATGAGTGGTTTGACTTGTGAGTTCACTATGCCAATTAGGTTCAAGAAGTCACAGAGATAGCTCTATGCTGTAACATGACCATACTCCTGCTATTTCAGAACTCTAGATGAAAGGGATCTAAGAAAAGGAAAGGTGGACATCATAGGCCAGAATAGATCAGTGTTGCACAGCAGAAGGAAACAAAAAATCAGCTGAGTTTAGAGAATATACATGCAGAACTGCAAGCTGAGATAAGCATATTTCCATCAGCAAGAAGATAAGCAAGTTTGTTTTCCAGCAAAGGCCCCCAGATTCATGCAGTTTTGTAGGACTAATGGGATATCACTGCAGCTTGCATGTTGTGCACAAATACAAATGCATGGACATGGACACACACATACATTTGTAAATGTGAGAGCGCACATCCAAGTACGTGGCAGAGAAATAGAAGTTGTTTCTTATTCTTGCTGCTACTTCATTTCCTCCAATTCTGCACAGAGAGCATCTTGAAAGACCTGGTGGAAAAAAAATCCTGTTTTCATCACCAAGTTTCATTCTTTTCCAGTACTCCACGGGCACTAAAATTTGGAAAAATCAGTGCCAACATGATTTTCATTGCAAAGATGTACTGGTGAGCTGGGAACACTTTTCTTGACTACAGAAAAGCACAGACCCTCTATGAGGGAAGCATTGTGCTGCATGCTGTGCAGGGCAAGATGGTCTTCAGAACACGGAGAGCACTTGTGGAAATTTAGGTATTACTACACAGATTTAAATCCTTTCATTAAAGGGATTCTGACATAGAAATAAAACAGGATTCAGATTCAGATTAGGAAGAAATTTTCTCAATAGTGCCACTTTGTTAGCATCAAAAAAAAGGATTCTTGGACTTGCATTAAAAGTCCTGTCAACTGCTTATTACACCAATAACTTCTGAGGGTGCTAGGAGAAAACATAATTTGAACATTCACCAGGAGCAAACAGCATCACTGAATCATGCAGCTCTGTCAGACATAACAAATCAAGGCAGATCTCAAACTGTTTCTTCTGTTCCAGATAAAATTATAGACACGTCAAGGTCAGAAGAGACAGTTAAAATCACCAAAATCAAGCTGATGAAACCTCCAGCTCAGAGAGCCGAGTATCCTGAGGACAAATGGGTTTGATATTGAGGACTGAGGCAAAGAAGGCATTAAGCACCTCTGCTTTGTCCCCATCCCCAGTCACTACCATTACCCTCTGCATTCAACAAATCTTGGAAGTAGTTCTTGACCGTGCTTTTGCTGCCAGTGTATTCATAGAAACATTTTTTTTTTTTTTTAAATCTTTAACTGCAGCTGCCAAATCAAGTTCTAGTTGGGATTTGGACTTTCTAATTTCCTCCCTACATGAGCTTGTGACATCCTTATATCTTCCCAAGTTATCTGACCCTCCTTTCAGAGTCAATAGTATCTATCCTTTCCTAGCCAAAGTTCTCTGTTTAACCAGGCCAGCCTTTTTCTCTGGCAACTTCTCTCTACATGTGGGGAGAGCCTGCTTCTGAATATTTAACAATTTTATTTTCAAGCACATTCAACCTTGCTGTACTCCTTCACCTTTGAGGGCTGACTCCCAAAGGACTCTGTCAATCAATGTTCTAAACAAGCTGAAGTCTGCCTGCCGTAAGTCCAAGGTGGAGCTTCTGCTGGTGCCTGTCCTACTTTTCTCAGTATAGAAAACATTAATATTTCCTGCTTGTTATGCCCAAGATAGCCACTGACCACCAGATCACCCACTTTTTATTCACTGTGAACAGGTCTAGCAGGTCATCTCCTCTGGTAGGCTCTTTCACCTTATGCTAGGATGTTTTCTTCCATGCACTTTGTGAAACTCTTGGAATCCTTCCTCTCTGTTGTGTTGTATTTCCAGCAGACATCTGGCTCAGTTCAGCTCATTTCCATTTTCTTTTTTTGTCTTGCAGACCTAATTCATACTCTACCACAGATTCTTTTATGATTTTTTTTCTTAAACTTTTGAGATGATGCATTACTTCAAACTCCGATTTTTCAAACTTCTATGGGTTTGTAGTATTTTAATTTTTTTAGCCCAAGTCTCACCTAATGCAAAATGTCATGCTCCATTAATTTTATTTAGAGCATATTGATTTGCATCAGCTGATCATCATGCCAATAGCATTTACCTGAAATTTATTTTTATAATGCTTGTGTTGACAAAATCTGTTTATTAGCACCATAATAGCAACTATATTAGAAAAATGATGCCGTTTAGAAGATAAATGTTCTGTGAGACAGAATGAAGGTTAGTGGGCCTTTTCTGAAGAAAGTTGAAAACTAGTGAGAGTGTGAAATGTCAGCCTGAATATCTATTTCCCACCCAATAGGAATCTCAAGAGACATAAATTGAAATGAGTGAGAAGCTAAATTCCAACAGATGTTAGCAACCCTTTTTTCACTTAGCATATAATAAACATATGGAACGGCCTATCAAGCACTATTGCTGAGGCAAAACAAAAGGATCGTTCAAGGAGCAATCAGATGCTGTTCTACAGAAGATGAATACTTAACAGGGATGAGCCCTGATGGGCTAATAGTCCTGATGGGTAAACCTCTCCAACTAAAAAAAAATTATGCTCTTATATTCATTCAAATGTAAATATCACTTCAGTAGCATCTATTTGCTTTTTTGATGGGGGTACTGTTTCATTTCATTTCCTTTTTTATATTTTTTTAGTAACAAAAAAAAGGCAACCACTGTTTTGCAGTTTCAACATAAGGAAGGCAACATCTGCAACACATAGTCCTCTGCTCTCCTCTACCTGACACATAACTGACATACAGAAGCAAAAGCGATCTAAGAGGGCAGGAGCTGAGTTGCATTTTTATACAGCATAATATGTTTAGATACTTGAAGAAAGCTATCTTTCACCCAAAGCAGCTTAAGTCATAAATGCTGGTTCTGAATACTGCCCTTCAAATTAAAAGATGGAACATCCCCTCATGCTTTCTATTTTATTCCAAAATCACCTGTTTTCATATCAGCTTCTGAGAAGCAAGCAAAGCAGCTTATCTGTGTACTTCCAACTGCACCATATGGAGACTTGCAGGTTTCTCAGCTGAATTATTCATCATGTTAGTATTCCTGAAGCAGACTCACTTCCATTTTTTCACTGATTTTTTTCCTATCTTCCTCTGATTGGCACCAGATAATACCTTTTGCCTTAGTTTTGCTGCATGACCTCTGTCAGGGACAAAAGCCCCAAATATCTACCCAAATACATCATTACTACTTCATTATTTGAATGATTTCTGTATCTAAAAGACCTCAAATTCCATTTTCAAAAATCTCATGAGCTTGAAAAAGCAACAAAAACATCACTAGATCCTCTCCTCTCACCACTGCTTGTCTTCTGTCTTTTCAGAACAAGGGCTTAATAAAAAAAAAAAAAAAAAAAGGAAAAAGCAGCTCTCAGCACTTTTTTCCCAATTGAAAGCAGTATCAATTAATAGCCATTTGCAAAGTCATTGACACAGGTATATTGCTGTTGCAGAGAGAGAGTTATCCATACAGGATAGGCAGGATAGGTAGATATTCTACCTCATGTTGTTTCTTGGGTGATCAGTGGACTCTTCATGAAGTAAAAGATTAATGTATTGCCAATTTGGAAATTCTAAGTGTCCTGAAATGCAAGAAATGTTTTGATCCTGTAAACATGTACAGATGGATAATGAAAACAGAACAAAAGAGCTGGCCAAACTCCTGTCACAACAAAAGGTCGGAAGAATATAACAGCAAATTTAAGAAATTAAGTTTGCATATGTGCTCTTGGTTAAAAAAACCCAGACCAGTCGTCCCTCTGCCCAGCATG
The DNA here is from genome assembly GCA_032173965.1 of Sitta carolinensis. Lineage (NCBI taxonomy): Eukaryota > Metazoa > Chordata > Aves > Passeriformes > Sittidae > Sitta > Sitta carolinensis. The sequence goes on along the minus strand of CM063284.1, from coordinate 99,269,955 downwards.
ATCCAAAATGTAAATTATTCTATTTTGTTAAACAACTTGTTTGTACTCAGCAAAAAGAAAAACCTTAGCACAAAGACCACATTTTCTCTCCTGAAAACATAGAGATTTCCCACAAATATCTGCAGTCTAATCAGAATCAAAATGATTTCTCTCATTTCAAAAAGAATCTAAGTTTAATCACAATTTATTTTTGAAGATATATTATTTTAAAAGAAGTTCTAATACTGTATGTGCTCTTTGTAAGAGAGGCTTAGGTGGAATTTATTGACAGGTGAAATATCCACAGAGGATGGACAACAGTATACATAATAGTTTTGTCCTTGCTCTCAAGCAGAACAACCTAGTTCTCAAGATAGAAAAGTAGTAAAAAATAGTGCTTTTCTAATGAATAGGTGTCATATTTTATTTCCGTTTATAATGAAGCAAATATGTTTTGGTATGAGCTCCTGTTTGCTTTTCTATTTTTTTTCCCATTTCTATTTCCCTACTCTCAAAAATACTACTTCTAATGTATAATAATGAGAATATGGCTTTAAAATACTAAAATAAAAGCAGAGACTTGTAATAGGTGTTAATTTCAGCAGCATTTCCACCAGCTAAATAATAAAGGCATTAAAAAAATCAAATAAATCTTCAGTTACTTCTGTGGCATGAAAAGATTGCTAGCTGATTTAAAAAGACTTCTCCATGTCTGCACATGAGGTATGTGACAGAATGGTAGGCTAGGACTGATTAAATAATATTTCTCTTTCATATATTTGCCCATTACTTAAACAGCAGCATTTTCTGTGGCAGAACTATATCTCCTATGTTCTTAGCCTCACTGGCTGCAAAGGAGGCCATAAAATTGTAGCTTGAATATGGTCAGAAAGTGATATAAAAACTCTGAAACTTTCCTTAGTGGAATTTTACAGCCTGTGAGATTCTACTTTGAAGGTAACAGGCTGCTTTGCTGTGGGTTTAGAAATTCTGGTGTTGGTTTGTCTTAGGATAGTCTCATAACCCTTAAATATTAACATCCTACCTTTGTAAGTATGTATTTATAATGTAAAAATGCTAAGAGAAATTGTCTATAATAGAAAAAATGTTTCATTTAATTCATGAGAAGGAAGAAAGTTCTGCTTCAGTCTTTCATTCTTTTCAGAGAGATATTATTTACAGGAACATGGAGTTACAGGACAAGGGAGAACGGTTTCAAACTGAAAGATGTAGGTTTAGATTAGTTATTAGGAAGAAATTCTTTGCTGTCAGGGCAGTGAGTCAATGTAACAATTTGCCTAGAGAAGCTGTGGATGCCCCATCCCTGTAAATGTTTAAGGCCAGGCTGGATGGGGCTCTGAGGAACCAGATTCAGTGAAAGGTGATCCTGTCCAAGGCATACAGGTTGGAATGAGATGATCTTCAGGGCCCCTTTGAACCCAAGCCTTCCTATGATTCTTTGATTTTATAATTTGGTAAGAAAGAGATGAATTATTGCACTACCTTTGTAAAAATGGAAAATCATATAATAAAATTATTTTTTAACCTCTATTATGCAGATTCCCTGTAAAAAGTAACATTGAGAAATCAATGTTCTTAGACATTCTTTTTAGTAAGTAGAATTCAGAATTAACATCTCTGTGAACTCTGCTGGAAAGTGATAGAAGAAAACTTGTTTACTTTAATCAATGACCTTAAGAACATCTGTTTAGGTAAGACAGGTAGAGAAATGTTATTTGCTGCGGAAAAAAGAACAGGAAAGGTAGGAAATTGCTGTGGGTATAGATGTCAAAAACCAGGTCAGAGTCCTGATTTCCATTGTATTGTTCTAAATATGCCATAGCCTTTGAACAAAAGGTCATTTAACAAAGCACTCAACATTTTGTACTACAGAAAACTACTTGGTCCATATCCTCCTACTTTCAGCTTCTCTTTTGGGAGCTATCATCTCCCTTGTTGGAAACCTCATGCCAACATACTCTTTAACAAATGTTATCATGCTTGCTTTTTCACTTTTGACAATAGTTTGAGATAAATATTGATGTTAGCTGCCAGTGAAGAAAAATATGTTTCTTCTGGGGGCTGTAAAATACAAATTTTTGAGTACTGAAATATACATTGACCTTTGCGCAATTCTCTACATCAGTGCTAATGTGAATTATTAGCTTACTTTTCTAAGCATGTGGGGTGTGAGCACCATTAAGCAATACTGTGTTGAACACAACAAAGATACCTTAGTGCAAGCCTTTCTGTATAATAATAAAGTCTTAGAAAATATGCTCATTTTTAATTGTTTCATTTGTGAGATAATGTCTGCCTAAGGCAAGAGAGACTTGAGTACGTATTTCTCTGGTGTGCAAAACCATTTATTCAAAATATATGCAAATTAACCAAACATTCTCATAAACAGCAGTGCTGAGCTGATAGTTAATGACAGTAAAAGCTGATAACTGAATGGTGAAAAAAAAATACCATGACTAATTAATAGACTTTAAAACTTTCAGGAGAACTGGATGTCTCACAAAAAATTCTAAACTCTTACAAAACCATTTCTCGGGTTTCAGAAGTGCTATGTTTTTACTTCATGACGCAGGAAAGAGTCCTGACAAAAAAGACACACAACAGGTTATGACAGTTACCTAATGCATTCTATCTCTTGTACAGGAGTTCCTGCTTCCAGGAGAATACATTTGAATGATTTGCTTATGAGACAAAAAATTTCTTGACCCAATAACAGACCAGCATCTCCTAGGGCAATTGGTTAGTCTGACCATGCAGATGCAACATGGAAGAGTAAGCAATATTATAGTAGCAATCAAATGGATGGGAAAATCATATGAGAGTAGTTTGATGACATGGTGAGTTGACCTTGGCTGGACATCAGACAGCCACAGAGCTGCTCTATGCTCCTCTTCAACAGGATGGGGTGGGGAGAAAATTAGATGGAAACATCTTGTGGGTCAAGATGAAGGCAGTTTTATAAAGCCAAAGCAAAGACCCTGCAAAATAGCAAAGAAAAGTAAAATATCTTGTTTTCTGCTTCTTAGTCACAGATGAGGTCCAGCCACATCCTGGAATGTTGTGTTTCAGTCCATGTAGCAGTTGCTCCTGAAGACAAAAGTCCTAAATAATTAGTGCCAATCCTACTTCCTCCTTCTTCCACTTAGCTTTAGCTGCTGAGCAGACGCCATATGGTATGGAATGTACCTTTGATCAATTTAAGTCAGCTGTCCTGGCCCCATCCCCTTCTAAGATCTTGCCCAACCCCAGCCTGCTGGTGTGCGTATGTGTGAGAGTCAGTGCTGATGGTGTTCCAGCACTGCTTGATAGTAGCCAAAATATTGCTGTCTATCAATGTCCTTTCAGCTACCAGTACAAAGCACAACAGTGTAGGGGCTTCTACAGAGAAAATGAATTCCATCTCAGCCAGAACAAATATGGATGTACAAATGTGTTTAATGAGAGAAAAAGGCTGGAGAGCAGTGGCCCTTAAGAAAGGAGAAATCCACAGTTACTGGTGTTATTGAAGAGGGAGCATAGGTCTTTCAACAGAGCTTATTCTATAAAATAGAAAATTCATTGTGAAAATTATCCAAGGTAATTAAGTCTGCAGTCACTATTATCTTTCCCCTCTTTGCTAGGAAAAAGTCCAGGGCATACTTGTTGTTTACCTGCTTTCTTAGTTACATGAATGAAATAATGTTGTGTGTGATCTTTAAATCTTAAAAAATGCAGAGATCTCACTGCTGTCAAATCACACTAAAGTGTTTACTTAGCAGAGCCAACAGGCTGTCCAAATAGGTTCAAAATTTAACAGGCTGGGAGAAACACTAAAAGATGAAGTGCTACCAGAAAGAAACAGTTGAGTGGAAAGTGGTAGTTTTACACAGAAATGTTCCAGGAGTAAATGGGGTCTTAAGAAAAATAACAAACAAAATATTAGTCAGTTTCACAACAGCCTACACCTTCCCCTTGCTCCTATATGATTGCAGTAGGGAACAGAGTGCTCCAAAAATTCTGAGCTGAAATACCTTCTGCTCAATCAATTCATACAGGTCTTGCCTCTTATTTTAATTTAGTAGAGGTGAGTGAGCTGAAGAGGTTTTAACACACTGAATAATAATTAGCAACACATGATTCTCAAAAGGTTTGGAGTTTCATTGCTTGGAACTTATCAGACCCTATTTAGTCATTGCTTCTCAACTAAAAGACCCAGGAGAGCAAGTTTCTGCAAAGATGTCTTCTGCTTCCTGGTTCACCTAGATTGAAAATATCACAAAACCCCTACTTTTCTTATTTTAGTTGAAACACTGCAAGGAAGATTATTGATAGTAGTCATTAAAAGGGACAGGTGTTTTTCCTGGCTGTTGTAACAGCTGGCAGCATAATTCAATCCGATTAATATGTAAGGATTCACACATGGGTGGGTATTTTATGGATGGCTGGAACAAGTGACAACATTTAACAAATTACCTAAAATAGGTCTCAGGGTGTTTCTGTTTCTAGCCCTGAAAAAACTGAGGGTTCTACAAGCTTATCTGTGTTTGGATATTGACTTTCATGCATGTTCATGTTTGCTGTATTTTTTATAAGCAAGTGGTATTTTTGAATTCTGTGATTCTTTCATATTAATATCAAAAAAGGCTCATTTTTTCTAATTAAAATATTCTCAAAGTTTGAAACGCCCAAAAACCATAGCAAAACAAAGAAATCAGTTACAGCATCCTTTTTTTGCAGTAAGAGAACAAATATTCATTTTATAGTATGACCAAAATTACTTTTTCAGACACACATAGAATGTAAAATTATACTACATATAATATATATTGTTCTTAGAAAGACCAATCAAAAGATTTATTAAATTAAAGCAGAGAATATCTTGAATGAGCAGCATGAAAGGTATTTCAGTGAGAGATAATGGAAGAACAACCGAAGCCAGTATATTTTATCTGTCATGTGATTTTGTAGAAAAACAGAACTAGGAAGCTCTCTTCAGAGGATTTTCTAAATGTGAGAAACTTACTATATCACACCTACTTTTGTCGTAATGCCCATAAAACATCACACTAATATCTACTTCCATGTCATAGCCATCTCTGAGTGCTCAGCCACGAAACAGGAAATAAGCTTATTTTCCTTTGCCTTGCTTTCCACACATAAGCATTGTTTTAACCTTTAAAACTTCTGTACTCCTGGGGTCTGTGGTTTGCAGATTTTTAAGCCTTTCCTCTAGGATACTATAAGCACACTTGAAAAAGTGATACATACTGCATGTGGGGAAGGATAAGTTATACCTTACACCCCTGAGAGTGAAAAGCAGCTGCTGTAGGCAAATATTTATATGCACCTGAGCAGCTTCTCATTTAAGGACCTCTCCAAGTGAAGTGTGAGGCTTGGCTAAGCACTCTCAACACAAATCTGGCTTTTTTTACTTTAGACTGGATTTACTTCTCCAGCTGCAGAATAAACTGGTTATAAATGTTGGCCATTAACTGTGGCACTTAGCACAAGGAAGATTGCACTCATATAACAATATAAAAGAGAAACTACTGCACGTCTCCTATGTGGCATCTCCATGAGCCATTAAGAACAGAGAGGAATTCTGCATTTAACCTCAAGGACACAGAGATTGCTTGATTTGTGTTTGAACCTTCACTACTTCTGAACTCTTATTGGTTTACGCCATGTAGTATGAAAATAAATAGACATTGCTTTGACATAAGAGATTTTGAACTTAGCCTGTACTAAAAAATAAACCAATTTCAAATTCAGGCAAGCTGTAACCTGAAACAAGATGAAAGCCATATATTTACCATTACTCAGCCACTTCAGTATTTTCTAAGCTCTATCTCCCCAGTTATTAATTAATTTTCTTATAATGTAGCATTTGATTAATCCTCCTCAGGGAGGACTGTCTAAGTCTCTCAATGTAACTTTATATTTTGTGAACATAAATTGTAAAAATCAACATAAAAAATAAAATCTGAATTTCACAGAACCTTTTTGTCTGGCGGATGAGGTGTTTCATTACAAAGATTATATATAGATGCTGCAGTGGCAGAGTTCCTATTAATGAGCTAAATTGAAAAATAAATTACACAAACCTAGAGCAGCAAATATGGGAACAAAAAAAATTAGCTTTATAAGACTAGAATATTTAGTTACATTCACTACAGACTTTCCCCCTTTTTAATTATTTTAGAGAAAATGTAGCTAAATTAAGTTAGAATTAAATCTTCCATTAATTACAAAATGTTTAAATTAAACTATGGAACTTTCTGAAGCTTTTTTCATTATTACTTTAACAAGCAAAAAAAAAAAATTACCAGTAATTCACAGATATTTTGGATGACCACCTTCTCAATTTGTTGTATAATAAACATGCAGTCAAAAATGTTAGTTCTACCTGAAAAATACTTTGTTGTTAAGATTGCTTCACACTGGCAGATGTGCCAAGAGTAAACTGAAAGGCAGAACATTGAATTGTGCACGGTGTAACTCCAGATTCTTTATTATGTACTCTGTTTCCCAGGTACAGCTGAGGTTTTCTCTGTGAGAAATCCTGGGTCTGCTCACAAATGATTCAGTTACTCACAAATTTGTCATAAAAACAGGTGCTCCAATTACATCTACAAGCTTATATTTCAGATTTAATACTGACATATCCAATGTTTATAATTATCTTATAACCTAAGAAAAAAAAACTACATTCTGAAGCATAATGGAAAAAACATTATACCAAAGATATCTTAATAAGATGAAAGATTTTATGAGTTCAGACAAGAATAAAACATTCCACCCTTTTGGGTCACATTAAAAAAAAAAGGTTTACTACAATGCTTTTGTAGTTGATAGTATTTTTCTTTATTTCTTATGTGCTCATCAGAACAAGAGGGACCATTTATGAATTACAACAGCTAGCCAAATTATAATCATTTGCAAATGCCTTAACTTTCAATATGATAAGAAATTTCTAATAACCAAAATGTTTTTAAAGTTTCGCTAAAATTTCCCTCTTTCAGGAATGTTATTTTAAGATGATAATGATGATGATGATGATGATGATGATGATGATGATGATGATGATGATGATGATGATTTTTTTTACAAGAAATAATAATGGAAAACAAAAACCCCTTTTCATTAAAAAAAAAAAATAATAATTAAATATCTCTGCTTACCTGTGCATTTATTATTATAGAGGAATTGATTAGTCTGTGTTACCGACAGCTTAATAGAACAGTTTTAATAATACATTCATTAAATACCGAGCGAGGCAGCGTAAATGACCAGGTTGAACAATTCAGTTTGCTTTGCAGACCTTGGTAAACCATACACAGATTCATCACATTAAAAATAAAATAACATAAACAAATTGACTAAAATTATTAGAACTCTAAGTCATATTTACTGCAGTAATAACTCTGATTTTCTGTTGTAGATGGTCTGTTACCATCATAGATGACTGAGGTTGCAGGTTAAAAAACTGAATCAAAATCTCAGTATTCACTGAGATGAATATCCCGTAATTTCTCTTCTCTGAAGTATTTCATAAAGCCCCATGGTACTACTACATAATATGTAAATCAGATTAATATAGGATCAGAGTCTCCATGACTGTCAGAACAGTAGTTCCCTGCAGTATTAAAGTCCACAAAATCTGATTTTTAATATGTCATGAACGATGAAGAAAATACAGGTTGCCTGCAAAAATAGCTACACCTTTTGGAAGGACAACCAACCAGATGCTTTCATTTCTAGGTTGGCAACCATGGGGATGTAAAAAAAACAGGGGAGGTGTTAGTCCTGGGACTTTACACCTAGGATTTTCAGTAATAAATGTTGCCGTTAGTGGTACACATAAGGTTTTCAAAAAGTTTTTGCTGTTGAAAAGCCATGGTTAACTCCTAGTTTAAGTTTTGCCTTGTACATGCTCATTTACAGGCCAAACTACCTGTGCTGGGAGGGGATTTGTATCACAACAGCTTTGTTTGATAACACCTCTTGCAAAAGCAGAATTTTGTAACTTGCCTCATTGAATAGCACTGTTAGAAAAGCCTTTTCCTACCGAGCTGAATCCCTTTACAGTTTACCAATTTATCTATGGTTCTCTGGGGCACAGACAAGGCATGTCAGGCCACTCATGGGGTTCCCCCATGGATGTAAGATCAGGGGCAGAAATCACCTGTTTCCTCTTCGCAAGTCTATGTGCTAAGCATAAGTATGGTTTGGACAGTTTCTGTATTACATTTTTCTTTATATGCAATAGAGAAGTTTGTCACAGGGTTTGTTTCCACTGTAAGGAAATCATAACCAAGCTTTTGTGAAGAATGGAGGTGTGAGACTTTGCCCCGAGAGGTTAGAGCTGCTGCTAAAAGAGCAAGTGGTCCACGCTTTAATATGTGTCAAAACTCAAAGGTGAAGTACACTAGTTAGGTTGTCAGCATGCCCTTATCTTCTCTGGCTTTAGTTTTTCTGGCTGTTTGAAGAAAACAATCACAAATTAGAGACGGATTTCTGGGGAAAATTTGAGAAATTAATTACACTAATCTTCTGAGATATGAGAAACAGTGACTTTGTTACAAGTTTTATGAAAAAGAACTACAAGTTATTTACCTCAAAGGTTCTGGCACGTTTTCAAAATCAAATCAACACAGCACAGACAGAAACATATTGGAAGTCAGCAAACATGATTTTGACAACTTTGAAGAACTTAATTTTAGTAGATGCTGTACTAAGTCTTTTGTGTTCCTCAAAAGAAAATTACTGCAATACCAAAGCCAACATTCGTCCTTATTAGTAAGGATTGATTTCCTTAGTTGATGCTGCCAAGGTGAATAAAGGTAGCAGAATCAGTGTCTGCTGATTGAAATATCACTTTTTCATTTTAATACATTTTTCTTTTTCTTAACACAAGATTAAGAGAGAAAACTGCTGATTACAACTTCTGTTATATTTATTCATACATCTATACAACCCAACATTATTGCACCTTGGTGTTTTTTGGGGTTTTTTTTGTGGTTAAAGGAATTGTAGCCTGGAGCAACTGGAGGAATCAGTTGAGTTGATTAATTCCATGTTGTGCAAATTGTTACGGTTTTAATGGAATTAATAGGTGATCAGAGTCAGGGCCTTGGTTGTTTGATTTATATATATTTTTTTAAAATATGGAATTCATTAAAAGAAGTAGCAATTTCTTCTAGATCCTGTTTCACATTGAACAAGTTGTGTTGATTGTCAGAGGATTGCAATCTAACCAGTCTGACTATTCAGCACATAAGAAACAAAAGATGAAGGGAGTTCTGTGAATAAAAATGAAATAGCTATGCACCTTTAGAGGACTTCAGAATTGATAACAATTTTCTGGTAAAGCCGTTGTCATTAAGTCAGACTAGCTGACAGTACCAATTTCTCTGCCATAAAGTTCATTTCTGTATTGAGAACCTGCCTTCATAGGGAATCCTGCAGCATAGGGAAAAGTGAGAAAATGGCATTTTGGGCACAGATTGCTATTGAGCTAAAGCACTGGATCCAAGCACCAGGGGAATAGATGGAGACTTCCAGTCTACTGAATACCGTCTGCTCCCCATACACAGGGGTCATGTGCTTTGGGTGACCCTCTCTCCCTTAAGGCTGTCTTTGTCATCCACTCAAAGCAGATGAACTTTGTTGTCCTGACTCTTCAGAGAGGCTACATGTCATATAAATATATGACAATTTTGCATGTATTTGTTTGCAATTTTTTTGGTGAAAATGTTTTCAGCTAAGGCAGAGGATGAAGACATTTTTCACTTTTCTCCTTCTTAATTTGAGACGTTCAGTTGACCTTGAAAAGTTGTAGCTTCTCTTCTGTGTATTGGGAGTAACACTGAGTTCCTAGGATAAGACGGTAATGTCAGAAATTACAGCCTCATAAAACCCTTAATTCTCATCATAAAAATAATATATAAAGTAGAGAACTATGAGGGTGCCTTACATATTGCACTGTCAGGTTTAGGAGCACTACAATAAAATTTACAATGCCTTTTTATTTGATAGTCTGCAAGAAAGAAAGAAAGAAAATCTAGCTTAAAAATTGCCATGCTATAAACAAGTGAGATTTTCTAGGGGTGGAGAAAGGGAAGCAGGGAGCTTGAAACGCTGGGCTTTGGGGCTTTTACTACATCTTTAAAACAATGTTGCTACGAATCCCAGATGTTCACTCCAGGTGAAATTTTAAATACACAATAGGCTAAAATGTTGAGATTTTTCTCATTATGAGCCAAACGCTTTTCTTAGAGTGTTTGAGGATACAGATTCCACAGATAACCTTAGGACCTTCTGAGACCGCAATCAGAAAGCACCTAAAGAGCTGCTTTGGGCACAGGCAACAGATTAAATTCCACGTGTGTGATGGCCTCAGGGAATTTTCCCACTGATATTAATGAAAGTAAGATTTTATTCATGGAAATTTATTTATGGGAAACTTTGATCACCTGTTTTCTGAATCATCTTCTTTGTTAGCTCTTTCCGTTCTGACTATGATTTTCTTTCATGGCTGAAAGTCTAGCGCATCTCTCTGTACCCAGCACACAGAAGATATTAGTTTGTTGCAACTTCCAAAGGTAGGAAATACCTCTTTAGCTTGAAAAAGAAAAGGTCATATTTCTTCTTCCAAATATCATCAGAAATTATGTTTGCTGTAAAATGACAAATATGTCATACATGACATAAACAAATCTAAATAAATAATTTTTTTCAACTTGGAGACCGGGGTATAACAGATTTCAGCTTCAGTATTTTCTTTTAAGAAATTTCACTAAAGATTTTTAGTGTGCAAGATGATGTATGAAATATAAACAGTACAGTATGTAGAATATGGAAAGATATAAGAAGCAAACATAAATATAAACATTCAAGGTCAGAAAAAAGGGACATACACAGAGGTATTTTGAGAATAAATGAAAACAAGTTTTCTTTCCATTTTAGTCACTCATCTTCAATTATTTTGCCTAAGAGGGACAGGCTTAGTCATGTCAGACTTTGCACAGAGTGCTGGCCACCAGAAACTCCTGAAGGGTTAGTCATCTTGCAGAAGCACCTTTTATTCTGACCTAGCAAGTGGTAGACTTTTATTCCATGACTTTGTTATGGAATTTAGTGACTAGAAGAAAATAAATGTAGAATAGGGACCACATGCCATCCTTAGAATGGAGACTCTGAAATGCTGTATTACCTGAGTGTGTTTGAAAGCTATCATTCATATTTGTTTACTTGCAGAACTATGGCTCATAGAAATAGCTCTATTTTTTCTTCAGAGATTCACAGTTCTCTGGTAAATATTTTCATACACGGTTAGACTTTCATACATCATTATGTGAGCAAAAGGTAAGTCTATCAAGAATTTAAAACGACCAGTTGTTCTGGAAGGCAGCAGATGCTGAATATTTCACAGATGCCTTCCTCCCATTTGTTAGGTTTCACCACTTATGTGGAGATAACTGAAACACATTTTCTAAGCCTTGGCAATGCACTTGATCAGCACTCTGGTGGTGGATGAAATGCAGTGTAATTGTGTCCAACAGGTGTGAAAGGGCTGAATGGGGCTTTCATTGGAGTGTTTTATGGATGTCTGCTAATTGCATTCTGCTTCTCCGGCACTGGCACAGGAATCTCACACACTTGCCATCTCTACAAGGTGTGGTAAGGGTTGGAAGACCTGCTGTCTGCAGAAATATTGCCCTCTTCCATTGACACAGCTTGACAGATAGTTCACCCATGGTCCGATGGATTTGTTCCTGAAGCTAGTGGGCAGCTATCAAACTGTGGTGGAGTATGCATCTTCTTTCTTTACTTATACCAATAATGTTTGTTTTATTTTTAAAGAAGAAAGTACTAATTAATTCAGGTTGTATTTATTACACTATAAAGGATAATTTGTCACTTTTTTCTAAGGACCAGAATTTCAATAATTTCATTTTAGCTCTAGTAGGTTAAAAATGGCTTATAGAAGGGATTTAATCAAAAACTGCCTATCCCTGTGAATTACTGGTATGCTATTTAGTTAAAGTTTTTAAGCTTTTAGTGTAATTGAAATGTTGGGTTGAATCTAAGATAGAATTAACTACTGATATTTTTAGAAAGTAAATTAAAGCTTTTCTATTTTTCAGGGGATGAGCTTTCTAAATTTCCTTTAAGATTTGTATGCAGTGTTACTTTTAGAGAGAGTTCTCGGCACTGTCAGCCTCCTGGATCTCCTTCACAATATTTTTTTGAATGCAAAATGTTAAAAAACCCCAACAAGCCCAGCCCAGCCATTAATTATAGGTGACAACATTCTTCCATACAGTTTTTTTCCTTAAACTGGTGTACAAGTTTACTGTGTAAGTATCAGAATCATGCAGCATGCTAGGCAGCAATATTTTATATCAGCTATTTTCTTGAGGGAGATATTAAAGACTACTGATTTTATTTTGTCAAACATGGTACTAAAATTAACATCTGACAGTTCAAAACATGTATATTAAAGTATAAGCCTCTCAATGAAAAGGTAATTTCAAAGAAAAGTATCCCTAAATATTTTTAACTGTTCAGCTACAGCTAATAAAAACTCTGAAATGCTGAGATATCAGTGTATATTAACTATAGCCATTGTTTCATCAAAATAAATGAAATTTTAAAAAATTGAGAAAAATTAAGCCTAAATTTAGAAATCCTTTCCAGATAAAACAAGAGGGACTGCAATAAGCAGCAGCTGTTGTAAAATAGATACTTCAAAGAGGTAGCTGCTTGATTTGAGTAAGTTTAAAAGCCCACCCTACAAAAAGCAAATGCATATTTATCATAGTAACTTCCTGTGAAAAGGTCAGATAATTAGAGATCATGAAATGCAAAGACAACAGGTTTTTACTACTTTTATGTTAGATGTTATGTTAGTCTGCCTTGTCATCTAGAGAAACTTCAAAATAATAGCTTTTTTTTCTTCTAGTTAATTTACAGGGAAAGGAATAGAAACACAGCTTAGCATTAAATGAATATTTATACTTTTTTAGTCCTGTTGAATTATTTTGTTAACATCCTTGTTGAATGGTAAGGTTGTTCTGCAAGGCAAGACAATAAAAGCTCTCACTGTATTTTATAAGAAACACACCATTTTACTTGTTGCAAATATCTAGTATGAATATTTGCAGTACTAAAAAATTCCCTCTGTCTTTCAAAAATGACCACATTTTGGGCTCTGCCAAAGATCAGATCCAGAATGAAATATATGGATTAGATGCAAAGAGGGGTAACTGCTCCAGGATGAAGATCCTCCTACAGCATCAGAGCTCTGTCCCATTCACATGACATGATTTCTTCCTCATGAGGTCTGCAATGAGGAAGTAAAGTACAAAGCCTTTCTAGTCTCTTTACTCTGCCATAAAACAAGGTTGTTTCTCTTCTTTGGGCATCTATGTGAATTTCACACTGCTAGGATCATTATCAGAGAGTTTCCCTGTTAGTTCTGCCCCTTTGAACTCCTCTTTAGAACTCAATTCAAACTAAGAGAGTAGCAAAGAAATTTTCCAATCATCCTGGATGACAACATCCTGCCATATGAGGAAGTTTGATCTAAAATGGAACATATTAGCTTACTGGAAAGAAAGCACAGGCAATGAATTATTCAGGGTTTCTAGTCAACAACCTTTTATATTGTGTTCTATCCCAGGATAAATGTTCAGACTCAAGTACCGTATTTGTCAACAGTAAACTAAATCTGCTGCCCAAATCCCACACTGACAGTGTTAAACTTCTTGTATATTGTTATGGCTGCCATTTAAGGCAGCTAAAGCACAATTCAGAGCAGGGCTGTCCCCATGTTCCTAACTCATCCCCTTGTGTTTTCACTTTTCATGAACTCAGAAAACTGGCAATGCCAGAAGAATTACTGGGCCTGAAACAATGCCTGGGCACAGGGGATTCCATTGAGAACAAGAGTACCAGTGGTGCTGAATGAACTCTGGATTTTTTTTATTTGTGCATCATTTAAAACATTACTGCAGTCTTTTATTTCAAAGAGATTATTTTAGAAATGTAAATCCCTTGGCCAGGGATTGCAGATTGCAAAGAGATGAGCCTATTTCCCTGATATGATACTTCAGATGAGTCCATTAGACTTGAACCAGCAGGAAATTAGCTCAGTATTATTGCTACATGCACTGATTTTTTTTTTTTTTGTTTTTCCTCTTATTTCTTCAGTATGCTGAATAGAGTATTTAAAAACCAACCAAAAAAATTAATACGATAATACCAACACAAATGATCTTGACAATTCTCTCTCCCAAAAATCTCTTAAATACATTAGAAAGTATTTAGGAGTAGCTTTTGGGCTCTACAGTAATGAGGACATGAGTGCTGTTCCACTATATTAAATAAGGACTGACTGAGAAGAGATCAAATTGGGACCTTTGAGTCAGACTTACAATTCAAAAGACATTGACCCTTTCAAGCGTACGAATAAATCTGTTGAGTCTTGAAATCAGAAATGGTTTTGGGGTCAACCAGGCCAAATTTTTCTTCTAACTGTTAATAAAAATAATGTCATAGGCATATGTAAAACAAGATCAAAGTGCTTGGCCTCATAAAAAACAATGGTCTTATCACATTGTCGGTGCCTACATTGATCAGTGCTTAAATTTCTATTCCTCTTTTGAAATACTCTTCTCTATGAATTCATTCATTCATAATCAAGCACCCTGCTTCATATCTTAATAGACATTTTCTGTTTGCCTCAGGTTATTTTTATTTTAAATATATTTGTAGATGGATGTACTTTTGGAGCCCAATTACTATACCAATCAGTTTTTAGCAGATATCTCAGACACTTAGGTTTTCACTGGGGTAAAAAGGCCCAACACCTATTGAAACAAAATCCAAATTTATTATCTTACCACGTTGTGACATCAGTCATATGTCAATTTCTGTGGTGTGAATTATTAGAGCTGGAGAGAACTCTGATCTCTTTCTTGTACAATGGAATCCCATATGCCTTTATCATTTCTACAAGGTGCTCATTATACTGTCAGTGATTCTTTGTTATCTGCTTCCTTTTCTCAAAAATGTTTCTATCCTGCAGCTGACTTCCTTTTTGAAACTCATATTTGACTTTTGGAAACACCTGTTTATAGATGTTGAAATTAATCTCAGTTTTACTGATACAAATTTCACATCATTCTTCTGAAACACTCCAAACAACAGTATTATAAAAAGATCCATAAAGAATAAAATACTCAGATGCATATTCACCTCAAGAATACAATGTGAAATTAATATGTTTGAAATGTGAAAAATATCCCTGATTATCTATTTAAAAATAATGAAATCAGATTTCAAATAATTAGGTTGTGAAACATTAGGAAATGCCAGAGTTGACTTTGATTTATCCCTATGTACTATGTGTTGCTCTAATTATAGCAGGATTGTACTTGATAAAAATATTTTATAAATATCAGCCAGTCTTCCATGTGCTGGTACCCCATGTCAACAAACACAGAGGCAGCAGATACACGCCAGATGGCCTAACTAGGAATGTGTTGTTTACATAAATTTGTGTGGTTTCATTGTGTGTTGTGAATATGTAAACCTGGTCCACATTCCTACAAGTGACAGTTATCCATTTTTGTCTAATTTTTTTAGTAGCTTATTTGCACTGTTAGTAGTAGTTTCAGTTTTGAGACCATTATCAACATAACCAGTTCCCTTGTTGTATGAATATGAATTAGTTTCATTTTGCAAACTTTTCTCCAAACTTGAAAATGTAGCTTTGCTAATCAAAGTAACTATCAGTTCTTGATGTTTACTATAAGTTCAATATGAAACTAAGTCATAATCTAGATGGCACAATGGTTCCCTGGTTTACTTCTCATCATAGAATCATAATCACAGGAATGCTGAGGCTGGAAGACACCTCTGGAGACTGTTTAGCCCAATGGTGCTGCTCAAGTAGGGTCATCTAAAGCAGTTTGCCCAGTGCTGTGTCCAGCTGAGATTTAAATATCCATGGATGGAAACTCCACAAAATTAATGATAACTCGGTCTAGAGTTTGACAACTCCTAAAGTAAGACAGCTATTTCTTATGTTTAAGTTTTGGGGGGTTTTTTTGGTTTTTTTTTGTATTGCAAATTGGGCTCCTTGTCATTTGTCTTTCCAATGTGCTCCACTCAAGAGTCTGAATCCTTCTTATTAATTTTCTTCCATCAATTATTTGTACTTTGTATAGTTTATATAAATACATTGGTAAGAGTCTCCTGAGCCTTCTCTTGTCTAGGATGAACAGCCCTGCTTTTCTCAGACTCTCATATGACTGGTCCTCCAAGGTCCTGATCAACTTTGTGGCCCATTTTGTTGGATTTGCTCCAGTATTTTCATGTATATCTCTGTCCCTTGTACTGGGGAGACAAGAACTGGACTCAACACTCCAGATAGTTCCCACTACATCTGAGTTAGAGGGGAAGGATGACTTCCTTCAACTTGCTGGCAAAGCTTTTCCTAATGCAGCTCTGTATACTGTTGGTCATTTGTGCAAGACACATTGCTCACTGTCGACCTGCAGTTCACCAGGACAGCAGACCCTTTACTAATTAGCTGTTTTCCAGGCACTCAGGTACAGTCCAAGCATGCAACCTGTGTTTATTTCTTAATGAGAGGTTCACTCCAGTAGTTCGTAGAAGGCCTCTTCTTCTGGATCAGCCAGTCCGTAGGAGCACATCACAACATCACCATGTTGCTGTTCCTGTTTATTTTGATCCATACACTTTCAACTAGCTTTTTTCATGTCCAGACCCAAAATGTGCTATGACTAAAAGGGATAAAATTTTCATTAAAGACTTGCTTTTCTGCACAACTTTTTTCAGTCTGTAAGCACTTCTGCCATTAAATTGCTTGGGAGTAGGACAACCTCTTCTTTAATTGCTGGGTCATTAATCAGAAAAGGAAAGTACCATTTCAAACTGTAAAGAATCCAGTAGTCATCAGTCAGATTAGAGGCTTCTTAACTGCTGTAAGCAGTGGTATTGTATCTTCTGTTTAGTGTACATTAACATTTGGAAGAGAACTCATTGTTTTAACTGTTTCAGTCTGTGTCTCAGTGAGACACAATGCAATAATAGATCCTGCTGATTATTTGCATTTCATGTCTTTGTTCCTGTTTTATAATTTAAATCAAATTATTTCCTCTGCCTGCAATTTGTGAGCTTTAATTAATTGGCATGAGATTGGGTTTGTGTGACCTGCAAAACATTTTATCAGTAACTTGTTTGCACTTTGTGCATCCAATTACAATATCTAGATTTTAGGTAATCATAATTAGCATTATATTCTAATGGTAAGAGTGCAAGTTAACAGGAAATACACAACTGCATTCTAAAACTACATTATTAACTAGACATTTTAAAATAAAGTTCAATTTAGGTTTTGGTGAAACAGGACACAGTATAACATCTTTATGTCAAGGGACTACTCGTTATTAGTAATTAAGAAAAATTAAATGTGCCTCACTTGCAGGCTTCAAAATAAGAATGAAAATGAGGTGCAATTATAAATAATTTTATGCACCTGGCAAGAACAATAATTTCTTGAAGTTAAGAGCTTGACTGGACTGGGAAAAGGTTGCACACTTATTTTCTCGCAGCTGCCCTTCTTATTTAATTACCAGGAGTCATTTTGTAAAATGGTTTCATAGCTCCAAGAAATAATTTGCATATTCACTGCAACAATCAGTTGAGTGTCTTGCATCTAAGGCAGTCTCTGAAAACACGTGAACTTTTACTGACATATTGATAAGAATCCCTTGCCTTTTAATGAATTGATCCAGTGATCATTTAGGGTAATACCTAGGTATCCTAGCCAGGCTGCTGCAACTTAAGTGTAAAGCAACGTGAAAGTAAAAGACACAGTAACCTGGCAGTTCAGAGATGCCGTGTGGAATCCTCTGTGATACGGGGATAGGTGAGGTTGCTCCAAGATACTAAGGCTAATGGTTAAGGCTCTGTACACATTTTTTTTTTTTTTTTTTTTTTTTTGTCTTAAGTACAGAATTTGAGCTGCTGGTACTTAGTGGGTGCCTGCAGGCTTTCCAGTACTTCATGTTCTCTGGAGAATTGCCCTAAAAGAAAATTCCTCTCTTTGCACAGAACACAAACGTCTTAGCCTCTCCCCCAACTTTTTCATTTTGGATACCAAAGTGCATAGTCTGAATCTTACCCTTTGGCAACAACGAATTAGGTCATTGCCTTGGACTGCACAGCTGAGTGATTGAGTGATGTGAGGAAGTGGGTATTTTTTGAGAAGTTTCCACCTTGACATAAGCGAAAGAGGAAAGGAAAGAATGAGGACTGCACTGGTAAATCTTGTTCCAGGAGGAACTGGACTCACCTTATTGCTCTCTGTCTGCCTGACTATAGAATAATGTGTCTGACATATGTGATGACCATGCTGAAACTGGCTGTCTGTGCCAAGAAGAGTTAGAGGTCCATCAGGTAAAAACAGAGGAGGTGTGGAGGTCATATCGCCAAAGTAACCAAAGTATTCTGTGGAAAGAGGGTCATAATGAGATCAGAATATATGTAGCTGCCCAAGGTGATTTATGTGGACAATTTTGCTGTCAAGCTTTAGGTGACCATAACAGTAAAGCACTTCTGCATTGATGCCTTGGACTTCTGTGCTCAGCCTCACACTATCTCAAATTTGATGCCATTGTAAGTCATCTTTATCTTATCCTTTACCACAAACAATGAGATAACACTTTCCTGGTGATATAGTTGAAATAAACAGCATTTTGTGATATTGACCCTTATTTGAGTCTTTCTCTGAAGAGGAAAAGTATAGAAGGTAAATGGGGGAAAGAATCTGAAAGGAAAAAAAAAAAGCATGGAGGGGGAAGAAAGAAAATAAAGGAATGACATAGAAAACCCAGTCATCAATCAAGTTGTTACAGTCTAATCCTGGCATCTATAAGTATTGCCTGAGGCAGGCAGTTGTCTAATTCTTTGCTTTCATATCTACATTGATTTGCTAGTACTCCTTATTAATGCTTGATGTTATTGTTCCTTTACATCAACCTGCTATGACTTTGTAGTTTTTTACAGAAAGCCTGCAGCTTCTCTCTTTCCTCATAATCATTATTGAGATGTAACTACCATTGTGCTTGAAAAAGGATCTTCAGTGTTGGATGGAAGAGGGTTGGAAGTGTGAGGGGATGTTTAATACAAGCAGGAGCCTGAAGTGGCTATAGGAAGTGAAAGGGTGTATAATAAGAAGAAAGCTCAGGGTGCAGAACATCAGCAGTAGAATAAAAAGGAAAAGCCAGGAGGAGACATTCTCCTCTCCCAGGAGAAACATTTGCTTTTATGGAACCCATAGAAAGGAATAAAACAAAATTAAAAGTGCAGAAGAAGGAGGATGGTAAAGAAAAAGACAATCCAGGAGAATGAAACAGGAGAATCAGGCAAAGATGAATTAAAAAAAATGGATCAAAAATAAAGTGAAGAAAAGCACAGTTTTGCAATTCCTTTATAGTGATTTGGATTTACTGAGCAGCAGGTCTACATCTAGGGACAGAGTTTTGGCTAACAGCAACAAAATATTTAATGTAGTTCTTGACCTTGTAAGACAGTTTTCAGCCACATGAAGAAGCATGATCACAGCTCTTTAGCACAAGAAACAGACTGCAGTCCCATGAGCTGCACTTTTCCCATACAGCTAAACAATATAGATCCCTGTGGCATAGGAAGAAATCTACTTACAAACTAGCCTGCCCCATTCCCTGGAACATACTTTTCGTTCTGTCACATAAGTATTGCTCAGTCAGTAAGTTTTCAATCATTTTGGTCATTTAAGATACTGATTAATCCAGGAAGAGATCACATTTGAAATATTTACAACAGTATTGATGTGCTGACTTCCTTTTCTTCTTATGACAGACAGAATTCTTCAGAAGCACTTATTATCTCAAGCTATTTTTAGAGTAAGTTTTTTCAAATTAACTTCAAGGTCTCAAAATGTGCTTGTGTTTCAAATAGGATTTTTATTCAGTGCATGTCTGACCACATTCAGAATATGAAGAGGAACTATGAAGTGGCATATTTAGTCATTGATCAAGTAGTTTTCCATTTGCATTTTGGAAACCTCAGTCTAAATTCCAATGCCAGTAGGCTGAAGGTATTTTAAGGCTTTTCTTAAAATTAATGATTTTTAAAATTTCTTCCAAAATGAGTTCATACCTTAAAAAGCAACAAAAATCTTCTGAAAGGTTTTCCAAAAGTAAACCCTGAAAATAAAAAAGAAAATATATTCAGAACAATTTCACCTTGACCTAAGTTAGTTTGTAAGGATTTTAGGGTTTGTGAAGGTAACCATAATGCATCCCCCTTCCTGACCCCCACCAAAACCCCCAGAACCAGAGAGAGTGAGAGAACAAAAAAAAAAAAAAAAAAAAAAACCACCAACAACAAAAAACTCAACCAAAACAGGGTAACCTTCAGAAGACATTCAGCAGAACCTGACAAAGTTTTGATTGAAGAAAGATTGATTCTCTAAAGTTTGAATGGTCAGACATGCACTGAATTTGCTGAGGTTCATTGCTATATCCTAGAAACTATATTCAGCCCTTCTATCCTAATGAGCTTATTAGTAAAAGGCTGAAAGGATCACAGATTGTCTATCAAATAAGATTGTCAGTCACACACTGTTAGCAACTCTGCTGTGATTTATACACCATGATTACAGAAGACAGAGGCATGAAAAAATGAGCCTTATTGTGTCCTGTGACCAGTGCAGTGGCACAAAATACAATGTACAGTATTGTGCTCAGGAGGTGGGAAGGTGTATGTCTGGATGAGGAAGTCATAGAAAATTAGGTAGAATGGTACCTTCCCCCTCTTATTTCCTCCAGTGATAAATATATTGCATAGAAGAAATTGAATTACCTACAGCAGTAATGGTTAGGGGTGAAAAATATGCTATTATACATGATTTAAAAGTGGGGGACACACTCGACATGAGAAGGGGAAAACTCAAAATCAGCTCAGCTGCTGCAAGAAACAGGCATTTTCTATACTCCCTGTACTCAATGTACCTAGACACAACTGATTGTCAGTGCAGTTCTATGTCCAACAGAGACCTTTGTTTGATATTTTTGATAGAATTTTTATGTAGCAGCAGGAAATTTGGACAACTTATGGAAGAATATAATTTAGGGGAAAAAGTTTGGATAATTTGTTTATTATTGAAATATTTTCTAATTGTTAAAAATGCAGGGTGATATTAAAAAGTGCTTCTCAGTGAGACCTGTATCTAAAGGGAATGAAAATAAGGCTTGCTTTGGGGGTTGGGTCCTCTTGTAGAATTTTTTTCTCATAAGTTGCCAAGGAACTAATTTTTGGGCACTTATGGATAGTTAAGAAAGACAAAAGAAGTGGATGAGGTGGAGGGAGAGGAGGAGCACTAGACTTCATTTCTTTTTTTGGGGGGTGTGCTTGTTGGGGGAAGAAAACAGCAGGCTGTGGTTTTCAGACTTCGGGGGGGAGATTTTTTTTTTTTTTTCCCACTGGCACCACTGGAGCGGAGTTCAGGGTTTCCTGCCACGGTCTCTCCGTGTGTGTCCTGGCAATCCTGACCCTGCCCCTGTCTGCCTCGCCGGGAGCCGCTGCAGTTCCTGCCCCCCTCACTGTTCCTTGGCTCCTGCTCCGAGTGTTCTCCACGCCTCAGCCCGCACCCCCTGTCCTGCGGGACTCGTGCTGCAGCTCCAGCCACCGCCAGGGAGCTCCTGATCCATCTCCAGCATCCCGGGACTCTGCACCACAGCTGCCTGTGTCGGGAACTGCACCAACGGGAATGGGTGCCAGCGGCAGAGAAACTGTGACTGTTTCCCTGGTTCTGTCTGTTGTTCATCTCACAGTTATTGTTGTTCTGTTTTGCCTTGCTAAACACAAGTAAAGAACTGTTATCCATATCCTCACATCTTCACCTAAGAGCCCCTTAATCCTAAAATTATAACAATTCAGAGAGGAATTTTTGCATTCTCCATTTCAAGAGAGGATCCTGTTTGTCCTTAGCAAATTCCTGTCTTCCAAACTAAGACAGCTTGCAAAAATTACACTTAAATTACCAACTAAAAATCAAGGTTGGGCAAGCTTACCAGAGCTGATAGCCATACACACACAAGTGTCACATTAGTTAGGGCTGCTGGATAGCCCCAAAAAATCTTTGGGGCACAAAATTATCTTAAATCAAAACAATCCCTTCCAGTTTCTCCTGACAGATGTTGCTTTCTCTCCCACTCAGTAAGGGCTCCTCTCTTTCCTTTAGATAACCAAACAGCTCTGTCAATGGCTCCCTCTTCACCATTCCTCTTCTCCTGTGGCCTGGCTGATTCCTTTTGATAAGGATTGCATTGTAAGTTAGCAATCACAGCTGTAATTGAGGGTTTTGCTACACAATGAGACTATGCATCAGTGGAACCCTCTGGGAGTGACTCAGCTGGCACCTTGTTTATTATAAAACTCTGCATAGGCTTTGGTAGAGAACAGTCTATGCCCACCATTTTTGCAGTGTTCCCATCATGTTACTACTGACAAGTAAATACAAATCCAGCCAATTATCTAATTACTGGAGCACTTAAAGAAGATAGTCACTTCAGTGAAAGCTGTGTGCATCTCAACAGTTCAGAGATAAAATTATACGTGAGACAGAAAATTTCAAATCCTCAAAGGCAGTCTGTGCTTCTCCAACATTCTAAGGAAAACAAGGCAAATAGGAAGAGAGACTAGGTATATTTTTGTCATCTACTTGCTCTGCTGTCCACTTCCACTACCTAGTTAGGCACAATACTTTTTATTTAAAACTACCCTTCTAGCTTTTTTAAGATTGCAGGAAGATTACCTTATCTTCTTTTCTAAAGAAAAAGTAAAAGATCAAAAAATTTGGACAATCAAAAAAAATTTTTGGGAAAAAGCTCTAAAAACTAACAGAGTACCTTACATTTCTGAGAAGCTCTTCAAACACATTCTCCAAGATTCCTTCAGTATCTGCCGCATAATAAAAACTTACCAGTTTGTATATGATGGAACAGAATGGGTTTATCAGAACCCTATCTGAAATAGAAAATTTGTATCAAGAAATTCCCAGTGGATGAAAAATGCTTCAAGATAGAATTTAATGTGTATTTAAAATATTTCAATGAGATGAACAGAGAATGCTTCAGGCCATGCAAAAACATATCGTTAGGCGTTCCTGTTTTCCATATCAAATATGTGCTTTATGCTGTGCTATCCTGCTGTCAAGACAAACGGTCATTACTTGCTATTTGTCTCCATATATCTCTAACTAAGAGGGTTTTTTGTTTTGTTTTCTTGTGTTGATAAGCATGGAACATTTATCACAGTCAAGGCTTTATGGTTCAGCTCTTCTTTTTTTTAAGCAAAAAGGAAAGAAGAGCATACATTATGGGAATGCAAAATTTTATAACCTTGTCTTAGAAAGCTAGGCATTTAAAATCTGCTCCAGGAGTAGCACTTATGTAGATAAAGCACAGAGACACAGTAGAGATCAAAACATTTAGCAGAGAATTAAAAATACTTCACAGTGTACCAATTTGCCAAGCTTTGCATATCAAAAAAAAAAAAATCTTCTTTAAAGCTATAATTAATGATTTAAAAAAAATCTTTATACTGGTGGTATAAAAGCCACTATGTGTGACCCAGACCCCACTACACCCAGTATTTGAAAACAGGACACATTTACGAATTAAGAATGGAACAGAACAGGACAGCCAAACATATGCTAAAGGCAGGAATAAGGCACAAAACAGGTCAGGATTCACACAAAACAGATACATAAAATGGGTAATTAATTGGTGTGTTGTCAAAAGTAGTGAGGATGTGGTTCGTCGGGCCAGATGACATGACTTTTATGCATTACAGTAAAAATGAGATATTGTCTGCTTGAAGTCTGTAGTTTCATTAGTGATATTTACATTCAGATTACTTTTGACCTAATGATTCCATCATGAAATTTTTGGAAAATACATTTAAAGTTAAAAAGACATATTGAAAAATCAGTGCTGTACTTAGGAGCATTAAACTTTTTAAATTAAGAAGTCTAAAAGATTTCTTATTTTCATTTCAAATTCATTTGGAAATATGCTATTTTAAATATTCTGTTGTATCATGGAAAACACAGCATAGAACTTAAGGAGTAGGCAGCTATTTCTGTGAGAAAGTCTGAAGTTCTCCATTTGGCCCCAAATTAACATTGTTTATCTCTTGGAATAGCAAGAGACTAGAATTATTCATTATTTTTCCTGCTAGTCCCCAAAAGATATTCTTGAAAGTGAGATTTTCATTCAGACCAAGCCCTTCACCCATTCAGGTTTCAGCTCCTTTGATTTTCAGGATGTTGGTAGTCTATGTTCTTCATTGTTTTGGGTGGTTTTTTGTTCTGCAATGTTATTTTTTCTTGTATTGTCTATGCTTCGACAGAATTTTTCACCTCCTCTCATTTCTGATTATTGGCATGTATATGATGTAGGCTTTTACTGCACTGAATGCTTGCATTTCACATTGTTCTCAATGAGATTTGATGATCAAGAGTCCTGCAAATGAAAACATTTGTGACCTTTGCCTCAAAAATCTACAACCAGGGGAATCCTGCTGCTATTCATTTCCCTTTCTAGAGACTGCATTAAGAGATTTCTCTTCTACAAATAATTGAAGTTTCTTGCCTTTTAGTTTAACTCTGTTGAATTTCTTGAAGCACCATGAGCACATAGGGAGCATTGCAATATAAATCAAATAATAATAATATGTATAAAGAAAAATCACAAAGGGGAAGAAAAAGTCTCATGCTGTTCAAAACAAATTATACTTAGATATTGGAAAGACCTCCCATGGTTAAAGAATGAGTTATAATATTAACAGAAAATATATCATTCAAGCACATTTCATTTTTTTGACATGATAACAGAAAGATTCAAGTGCCTGTGGAACTCAGACTGATTGTTTCAATTCACATTAATTTTTGAGAGGAAATGTTTAAAAAAATTGTGTAGAGGCAAACAATTCATGTCATGATATTTAGTATGGCATGTCCCAGTTGAATTCTTTTTTTTCCTTTGACATCTCTTATCTAATATCGCTTCTGTCTTTGTAGAATGACCAATATTACTTTTTCAAGGTCCTTGAGCATACTCTGAAATGTAAACATATAAATATATTTGAGCATATGTTGCTTAATTACTTAAGAAAAAATTACTCCTAAGAAAGATTAAATATTTGAATTATGCTGCATATACAACTGATCCATATGAAATTGTAAAAGACGCTTGTCTGGGAGTACAGCTAGGAAGAGGTAAACTGGCTGGATGAAAGATTCTCCAACAGACGCTGAAACAGCTGCCATAAACATATGCCCATTTACATGCAGACCAAATCATGGTGACTATTCCTTCCACTTTGTGAAGAAACGAGGCTGTAGATTTGTTAACTGGACTTCCACTGATGGTGTTACAGGATTTCTTGCCTGAGAGATCCTCAGGAGTCACTTCAACATTAAAAGTACTGTAAATTGCCAATATATTCCACTGAAGTATGAGACTGGTGTTTTATTATATATATATTAAATTAAGCCTTTGACACTGACAATTGAGTTTTCAGACCTACTACTTAAAATATATATTTAGGGAAATTTCAGGCCATAAAACAGTATAGTCAATATAGAATAAACAAATAGAAATGAGAACAGAAGTAGACACACCTAAAAACTAATGTTCACCCAGGGGTAGGTACCATATCAATTAGGGAGTCTTCCCTCTTCCAATCCCTTGCCTAATATTTTACAGTGAGACTGACTCCTATGTCTGCCTGAAGATTTCAGGACTTTTGAGATATCTATTCAGATATAATTCTTACAGTGAAATGTGTGAGTAGTCTTCTATCAAATATAGATAGTAGTTAATATCAAACATACTCTCTTCAATCATAGTGGGCTTGTTAACAGAAAGCCCCTTAATTTTTCATAGGGAAACCTCTAAGATGTTATTTATGTGAAAACCATTTCACTTGCTGCCTACACCCACAGAAATCTTCAAGGGCTTGAACACTGTGCAATAAGGGGAGCTGTATTTCCAGGTCATTCAGTGCATATTCTCTTGTAAGTGTCCTAGAGAAGATGCACAACTGGCATTTGGAAGGAGACATGGTGTTTGCTGCTGCTGTTACAATTTACACATGAACATGTATTGACTCCTTACACTGGGGTTTTCAATAAAGAGAGGGAACCTCATTGACCGTATTTTCTCATAGCTTGTTTTCATATTGTTGTGAAGCAATGGAGTATCAAGCATTTAGAGAATATGCAGAAGTCTTACCCAGTATTTCAGTTTGGTGTGTGATGCACTGAGGATGAATATTACCAAGACCAGTCATAGTAACTGAACAGGGTTCATGAGATCAGAATATTATTTTCTCTGAATGGTTTAGGAAGACATTGCTAAATAAAGTTGGAAACCACTAGACTCTAGCTTCACTTTCAAAACAAATAGAATGCTGAGTACTATGTCTGTGGTGAACTGACCAAATGCACATTGTATTTTCTTATAGCAGGAATGTTTGTACAAATATATTTGGGGTAAACATCCCTTATTCTGACAGAACACCATGGTGTGTTAGAACAGTACTTATGCTACATCAAAGAGTGGATGCTGCCTGCTTGTCTTTGAGCACAGGGTCTATAAACTTATTTTTTACCTAACACACAGCTGGCTGTAATCATTGATTTTGTCCTTGACAAATTTTAAATTAATTTCAGGATGAACAGTTTACTAGTTTTCATTACAAATGCATTTCCCATCTGCTACTGGGCAAAGCTGATGAATGCAAAGCTGAAATTGGACTAATGTAACTAGTACTGTACAAAACTACTTCTTTGTTTTGCTTGTTTGTTTGTGTTTTGTTGGGCTTGTTTTTTTCAGGAATGGCAGCTGTTTTGCGTTGAAATAGCAGCTTCCTGTCATCTGTTTGTTGTGATCTAGATTCTCTCAACTTTAGTTCAAACTAAAGTGAACATCACTGAATGCAAGAGGAACAAAAATAGATTTTATGCCTTTGAAAACTGTAGTCCGTATTTCTTCCTTTCACTAAGACTGATTACCAGCTTCTGATCTTAGTAGTTCTGGAAAGGTCAAATGAAACATGGAAGAGGAACCAAGGTAATGGGAATGGGAGAAAGATGAAAAGGGTAGAAAGAGATAATGTGATTTACTCACCTTCAGTTTTTGTGAAGTTTATGAGGAAAGAAAAAAAGAGCAAGAAATGCTGCAAAGGAAATCAGCAGTAACTCAGTAGTCATAGAAAAAACAGTTTCTGAAGGCATATCTTGGCTCCTAAAGATGTCTATTTTGGCTTGATATCATATGATAGGTCAATCATAATAAGTCTTTTCATCTTTAGATGCCTTAGCTGTTGTGACAGTAAATGTTTGTGGGCTTTGTTAAGACTGGACTCAGATAAGCAAAATGCTGCTATTACGAATATCTGGTGTTCTCTAATGTTACTTCAACACAATAGACCAGTTCCACCATAGGGCTTTGTGTTATCCCTGGTTCACTACTAAGAATTAGGTCAGACTATTAAAAATAACCATCTGCCCAGTGGGGATCTGTCTATAGGACCAGCTCTTTACATCAAAGAGCTTTATTCCTTGTCACATTTGGATTTTGTACTGCTAAAGAAATATGTCATGAAAACAGCATTTTGAGGAATTTGCACGATGTTTAATACATAGTTATTCTCATAACTAATTTAATAATTTAGGGGTGGTGGCTGAATAATCTGGTGTTTTATAAAGAAATAAAAGACTGAGGAGTGCTTTATTGAACAAACAGGATTAATAAATTCAATGCTGCAAAGGTAATCTGAGGATTTGAGTTTAACAGAATTGAATTTCAAGGATAACCACAGTTATGCCCATCCTTATATTTCCTCCTTCCCTCTCTTTTTTTTTTTCTTTTTTTAATGAGATTGAAGTTTCTGTTACATAAATAAAATCATAATCTGCTAGCAAATTCGTTGTTCATTGATACATGAGTGAGTTCTTGTCTTTCCCTCTTTTATCTATGTGGTTTGACAGTTTAAACAATCCTTCAGGACAGGGTAACCAAAAAAGGTTTACCTTTCACTTCATAAGATTTAATATCATTGATAGCTTTAATGTATGTAGCTGTTAGAGAAATTTTAAGGGCTGATATCACAACTAAATGTTATGTGTTGATGAAGTTTACGAAATGCATGTCTTTGATGAGCATATTTTCATTTAAAAAAAAAAAAGCTGTGTGGAGGGAGAAGAATGCTTATTTTTTTTTTCTAAGACAACATCTTTCCATTACTACATTTTCTTTGTTGAGGTGAGCAGTGACAATTAGTTTGCTGGCTGAGATAAGACTGGCTGCAGTATAAAGCATCTGGTTGTTACAGACTCCAGGGAAAAAAAATGTGTTAGCAACAAAATAACGTGGCAGCCCAGAAGAGAAGCCCACTATTTTGTTAATATTGTGGCAGAAATTTCAAATTATATGAAGTCTTTTTCTCGATTGACTAAAATAGTTCAAAAATACTGGAAAGCTCTGCATATTGTAGGACTGATTCAAAATGCCATAAAGTTAATAGATATCTTTATTTGGATCTTTGGAGGGAAAGATACTGACTGACATCAGGAGCTGAAATACTGCCCAGTGTCTTGTTTCAGCAGTCCACATCCATTCAGCAAAGCATTTAATCATGTACTTAGCTCTGGAATGAGATGTGATTTATATGTGCCTAAGAACTTGGCTAAACAGGGGTAAAAACTAGAAATACACGTAGCCATTATTGTCTGGTGTCTGTTGATTAATCTCATACTTCAGACCAGTTGTTAGTGAATTATTCATATTATTCAGGAAGCATGATTTCTCTGGCGTGTATCAGAGGAGATGGGCATGGAGCATATCCACTCGAAGGTATCATAGATTATTAATATATAGAAGATATTTTTATTGAATTGCTTGGAAAAATACGATACACATTATTTCTAGTTCACCAATATTTTCTTGCAATGTGTTAATGTGTTTTTCAGGCTTTAAATTGAAGCATGGCAGCTTTTTCAAAAATCATGTGTGATAAGGTCAGAAACACTGGGAAAAGCTTCCATCATTGCAGTATCTTCAATATTTTCTTCAGACAGCAAGTTTCAGGTGTTTGGGTAGTTTTTTACCTCTCAAGGATCACAAAAAGTTTGATTCATGTAAGCTAGTAAGGTATCAAGAGCACCTTGGAGAAAAAGATTTATGTAAGAACAAAGCAGCAATAATGGTAATTTATTGTAGGCAGATTCTTTTTGAGTGCAACAGTAACAGAGGGAGGGAAAAGGCCACATCAAGATTTTGGTTTACTCACAAAACTGTCATGAATACCTACAGTCCCCAGATGTTTCATTTAAGGCTAGATCATTTTCTTGTCTTCTTGTCTTACTAAAGGAGAGGAAAATCTATTAGCTCTTTTATTAATGTTAAGATACTTACAATCTATTATTTAGTCTTACCAAATTTATTACAACTTAGCCATGCCACATTTTCACAAACAGACTCAACAGAGTGAGCACTAAACTTTAAAAATATATACCAGGTCTTACCATGAGGATAGGTTTAGTAAAATGAGATATTTTATTTTAAGAAAACCCCAAAAAATGAAACCAACAAAGAAAGCAAAAAACCAAAACCCATGGCTTTGAATTGTTTTAGGAATTTTCAAGAAATTTATTGACTTTATGCAAACCTATTCCACTCCCACACCCTGAAATCCAAGATATTAATCCAAGATATGGAGGGATTTTTTTCAAGAATTTGCATTCTAAAAACACGGAGTCTCTTTAATTTTCATAACAAGATTATAGGATTTTTGAACATTACAGAGTCCGTTTTAAAGTTAGGCATGAAGAAATACATTTTATAAGGCCTTCCCTTGAAAACTAGGCTCTCAACAAAATGGTAATTCTTACATATAGGTTTACCTTCCCTGAAAAGTGTACTGATTTCTTAAAAAACAAGGACCAAAAACCAGACTTATTTGAACAAGTATCTGCCAAGGACTGATATTTCACCTGATTTTCTTTTCCTCAGCAGCATTTTCCACAAGGAATATTAACATTTAAATATCTTTTATGTGAACTAATCAGAGCAAAGAAACTTTTGATTCTAAAAGTGGCAGCTTTCTAAAAATAAAGCTTTCATGTGGCTGTGGCATGAACTATTATTAGGGATGAAACATGCTCCGTGGTTCAGAGGCAGCCTCCTATCAGCCTCCTCCAGGTCTCCCTGCTGTGGGTGCCCAGAGCCTGCTCAACGGGGTGGGCTGGGCAACACCAATCTTGCTTGTTTCTGTGCTGGGGAAAAAGATGCAGTAAAGACTAGAGACAGCCGGCCCAGACCAGGGACCAGTACAGATCAGAGAAAAGTCCACAGAGCAGAAAACTGGTCTGTTATTTATTACTATTTATGTACACTCAGATGAAAGAGTTCAACCCTTCAAAGAGAAGAGAGCAGTGAGGGATATGAAATATGGTACTGGTTTGCTAATGATACTAGCCTGTTCAGGCAGTAGTTGTTAGGGCACAGAGATACTAGGTCATCCCTTCTCTCATCATTCTTACAAGGGGAAGAGAAAAATGTTGTTGACTGGGAACTTATACTAACTTGCTTTGGATAGATTAATGTTTTTCTTTTTAATTAGATAGATACAAACAAAAAATCACCCTGTGTTTATATATCCATCTAGCAATGGAAAGTCAGCAATGAACTGCAGCAAAACTTTAGTCTCCAAAAGGTCATTTATATTTCCTGATGCTAGGCTACAATAGGCAGATACGTGAATTAAGAGACAAAACTGGCGCAGAAACATTCATATACTTATAACTGGGATGCAGAGACTTGACAAGCCTAGGTTATGCTGAATATATTCAAGGTGCCTGTTCCATTTGTATGCAACTGGAAGGACCCGTGGGACCTCCACTGGCACTAATTACATGACAAAATATAAGATCAAAGGCATGAATCATTGCCAAAGTTGTCAAATGCTTCAGGATTGACCTTTCTGATCCTAAATTGAATGGGAACATTAATAAGGTATGAGTTCAGTAAATGCAGCAGCAAGGACTCAGTTTGAAAACAGCAATATAACCTACAATATTTCTGCAGTAAGTATGTATAGCAAAAAATATTGGAGAGTACACAGAGCTGTCTTAGCAGTTTTGAAAATGTAAGAGTTATGTCTATGCTGCTTTGATTTCATTTACTGTATTCCTATGCAGATAAAATGGCATAACTCTATTCATTATTAAAGAGCTGGAGAAGCTTTTTATTATTATCTCATTTAGAACTCAGAAATAAAATTTCAAAGTCCTATTTCAAGCAAATGTGGTGTATTTTAGACTGATCAAAACCTCCGAGATGCTTCACAAGACTAACTTGTATGGTATAAAAGCGGTACTGA
Source organism: Sitta carolinensis (assembly GCA_032173965.1). Taxonomy (NCBI): domain Eukaryota; kingdom Metazoa; phylum Chordata; class Aves; order Passeriformes; family Sittidae; genus Sitta; species Sitta carolinensis. The sequence continues at coordinate 99,238,443 of CM063284.1, read as the reverse complement.
TAGCACGGTGTAGAACTCGCTTTTTTTGAACGCTGCCATTTCTTGACTGGAATGTGATCAAATAGCATCTTCCACTCATTGACTAGAACAGGAAGTGAAAGCTCTAGAGACTGTTGAAACTGCCAAAATTCCCCAAAACCTTATATATGAAATATTATAAATAGTGAGATGTATTAAATACCAGTTGAGATAGCTATCACTACTGCATATCTTAGTTTAATAAAAAAGGCCGTAGGCAATTAAGATCTCTCTCTAGGTGCTTATCAAAATCCTAATATCCCTAATTGCTGTGCCTGATTCAGCTTTTACCAAGAGATAAAATCTTGGTCATTGATCACCTCTACTTGATCAGCATGAATTTCGGAAACAGAGTATGTCCTTTAAATGTAACAACAATAGAAACAGTCACCTTATTCTTTCAATTAGATTAGCTTTGCAAAGGGCCCTCCTTCTCCTTCTGAAAGATGAAAGTGAGAGGTTGGGAGGCAACAGTGAGGGGAGTCCATGGTGGACGGGAAAAAAAGGGATGCTGAAATGGGTGAAATGGGAGCAGGCACGGGGCAGCAGAGAAAAGTGAAGCTGCATTCCAAGTCTGTTGTGTCCAAGTTAAATTGCCTGGAGATAGAGATCTCATGAAATGCATCCTTGGCTGCACCACTATTTGGCTTCTTGTTACGAACCAGCATTGCCAAGAGACATTAAGCAGTAATATTTGAAAACATTTTGCAGGTGCCAGGCTGTACTTTCCTCCGTGTTAATGAGAATTTGATCATCTACTGTAGATACAACATACAGCGGAGGAGGAGCAGGGTCTGTGAGTCAGCCATTTTTGTACCAAGGGTGGATCACTGGCAGAATAACAATGGATGTCTCTGCGTCTTAATACAAAAATAATAAAAAAAATCACTGAACTTTGTGCCAGTCCCTAAAAAAACTGGTACTTGTACAATTTTATTGAGACATCTAGTCACTTTACCTTGGGCATTGATGAGATAATAAAGACTGTCGGGACTATAATCTGAAGAAATCTGAGATCAATTATTTCTACTGTTTAGCTGTTTTCTTAACAGAGAACTATCTGGTTGATAGATAATGTAAACATATGCTAGAGTAGAAGCCATAGCTATGTGAATTCATTTATCTCTTAGAATTCTTTTGTTCATTCATTTTTTTTACCATTGTGCATGGGAGAAAAACAATGCTTGGTTCATTTCCAGAATCAAAAGGACGCTGTCTTTTCCTTGAGTTATTCCACCTCCTTTCCTTTACTCGTGCTTGTTGTACCCCTCTGTTCGCCTACAGCACACACACAAACCCTTTATGTTCGTGAGCTGCACATTAACCCAAAAAGGTTAATGAACATAGGGCTCAGGTGCAGTCCATACTCTTGCAGCATTACTAACGCTGCAGTCATGGGTTTGGAATGGCATTCTGGAAAATTAGTTCTTTTGTGATCTCTGCGCTGAGGGCGACTCTGCTGTTTTCTCTGCTCCCTAACTGCATTTTCATGCTGAGCTTTCTGTCTCCATGAGAATATGTGTTTTTCCCATTCCATTACCTCTTCCCTGCACGCACAACAAAATTATTTGTGAGACCAACACCAACTGCAATATTGTGAATATGTCACTGAAAATAAACTTTCTTAAATATTCCTGTGCATATAAGTTCAGTAAAAGGGCTGAAAGAGTGGCAGGTAAAAGCATTGAATAGGAAAATGTCCATCAGAACTCCACTGAGTTGGAAACTTAGATGAACAAAACCCCTGGAAATATATAACAATAATTCAATCATGTTCCTTCTGAGACTGGTTCTCAAGGTAGATATCAAGAATATTTACGTATATCTCTATTAAAAAGTTGCCAAATACTTAACCATTATATCTCCAAGAAATTCTGAGAAATGCCTCTTATGGAAAGAACATCCATCTTCTTTAGCATGCCTACAACTCAGATGTAAGGGATCACCCAGGGCAGTCTGGTGAAGAAGTCAAACCTGCAGGCTGGGGCTCTGGATTGACTGAGTACATGGCTGAGCATGGACATGGCTGCAGCGCTCACTGTGTGGCTGTAAACTGAGGCATCCCCTCAGCTCCCTTGTCATCCCCCAGCAAGCCAGGTCTTGGCAGCCAATCAAACTCCACTGGTGGAGATTGTGTTCAGGCTCTTGGTATGAAGTTAGGGAAAACAGTGATTTAAAGCCAAATAGTAGTTTTATTTAAGTACTGGTGATGATGACCATCTTCTGTATTGACCTTAATGGAGTCCCGAATTTGCAACAGACTAATATCAATTCATTAATAAAAAAGTTCAATATAAGTGTGCATGTCCTTTATAAACAAGGATTTATCTAGATGATCTTGAAACATCTTAGATGGAATTTATCTCAAGAAAGCAAGGGAGCATAGTGGGGAATCTGAAGTGGGAGTGTTGTATATTGGTCCTCCTGGACAGGAACAACTCCAGAACAGCAAGTCCTAAGAGCTATGAGAAGAGTAATCAAAAAGAGTCTTGACTGTAATGCGTAGAGTTCACATAAGATGAAGAAAATTTGAGGCATCTATATCCACACAACACATATTTTTATTTTCTGTAGAGGCCAAGAGGTAAATGCATATTTAACACATGGTTATAACACCTAGATGGTAGTAATATTTTCCTGCGAGGTCATCAGCATTTGCTGAAATTCAGGGCCACACCCTAATTTAAATTAGCTGCTCATTTTGTGAGAGGGAGAATCACACCCACTCAGGATATAAAAGGCTACATTGACACAGTAGGACCACTGGGTCGCAGAGATTTGGGAAACAGCAGCCTTCCAGGACAACTACGTGTATGGTGACTGATGAATCCAAATACACAAAACTCTGGAAAAGATGAACACAGTGGCTTTTTTGAAAAATGCATTTATTGCTTTAGAAACACATGAGGGATAAGAAGCTGTAATTTATGTAACTACACTGCCTCAAGCCGTAGCATTGTGACAGCAGCTGTGGCCTTGGTACCTCAGGAACTTCTGACAGAGTGAGAAAGGAGAGATTCCCGCAGTTCCTGTGGGCAAAATACTTCTTGACTTCTGCTCACAGGAGCAGAATTTGGCCTTATAAGCATAATCACCTGGAGGCGCTTCAGAAAATAAATGCGTATGTGCTTCCTCTGAATGATTTGTCTGCAAACATGTCAGTTGCTCAGCTATAAAGCTCTGGTGGATGTAGAGATGTGTAAGTATTTCAGAACATCAGAAGGAAAGAGATTAGGAATAAAGAAAAATGAATGGTGACTAGTACTGTGAAGAAATACAAGTGTATTGTGATAGGAACTCTTCTGCTGGAGAAATAAGGCAGCTTGCTGTCTTGCACAGCATGGTGAAAATCATCTAGGAGGAGACATGAACGTGGTGACTGAATCTGTGGAGGCTCACAGTCAAGAAAATGAGGCATGAAAAATAAGTAGTTCTAGAAGTTTAACAAGAGGCTTTATTATATGAATATTTTTAATATTGTTTCTTTAAAATAAAAATGTAAACAATGTACAATATGTACAATCATAAAGAGCCAACAAAACCTGTTTTAAAAATGCATAAATTAATTATAAAAGCCACCAATTTCTATGGTAGGTTAGAATGTACAGCAATAATAATATATCTCAAATTACAGTATTTTAGTCTTTGTCTCATTCATGAAAACTGTAAAGGGCTTTGTAAATTGACTTGAAAATTGATAGGTCTCATCAGACCCATGGGCTTAACAGAGGGGAGAGACACTTGTACAGTACCTGGCCTCCCTTTTCCATGAACACCCTATATCTTATTCAGTCCTTGTCTGGAGCAGATACTTCATCAAGTTTGCAATCTTGCAATCCAAAATCCAGTCCATACCATCTGACTATTTGTTGTCCCTACTAGAATCCAGAGATCTTTCTCAAAGTAACATGTTTCAACTGATGTCCTTTCCCGCTGACCCTAGCGGTTCTGTCTGAAAAAAAAGTCAGAAGTCTTCTGATCCAAGATGTGAAGACATCCAGCTTCACACAAAGCCCTACCACTTAGCCAAGGGAAGGCTTACCAGCTCATGTCTGTTTAGAACCCTGTAGTCTCCTGCCTTCTGCTCGTGTGCTGTTTGGCAAATTATTCCAAGTTTGGAAAACACGAGCATAGATGTTATCCAATCCTTATTAAGAAACCAAACTTTCTATAGTATCCAAACCTTACTGCTTCCACACTAATTCAAGGTAAATCTTATAAGATGTTTCTGGGTTTTTGCTTATTTATGTATTTATTTGGTTGTTTTACCTACTCTTTATGTGTAAATATTTAAATATTTTCTGTGTTTAGTCTCTAAGTATTGCTCAGTCTCTCTGGCTTCTTGGACTCCAATCATGAGGATAAATCTACATAATACATGACCTCTTCCACCAAACTGAAGCTATGCTGAATAAAGAGCTCCTCTTGTAAAGGGACATAGTAGCAACTGTAAGTCATAGCTAGACAAGGTAGCTTTTTTAAAATAAACTGCCCCTTAAATGTAGTTGTAGATAAAGAAGCAAAGTTATTTCATCAGAATGTCATCTCAACAGTCTTTGTCAGACCACAGAAGTGACCATCTTTCTTCCTGAAATTTTTAAAGCATTTGTCAATGTCTCTTTGTATTCATTCCTTGCCCTTTCCTCAAACAAGCATCATTTCTTTTATGTCTGCAGAAAAGTAAGAAAGAAATCATTGTGAAATATTAATGTCTGGTAAAGGATATACCACTATCCTTTCCAGTGAATATTGTCTCTCAGGAACAAAGCTTTTTCCAGCTCTGAAGGGTTATTATTACTCTACTCCAAACAATGGAAATGCCCCTAACTTCTTGCCTCTCCAGGATTAATGTGTTCTTCCTCTGAAAACACCACACTTACGAGTGAAGGGACTGAAGTCTGAGCAGTGAACATGGAAATACCACAAAAATTCATTCATCCTCCAAAAAGAAATCCAGACCTCAAATCAGACTGACATGGAAAGGGATTCAAGTTCTTTAGATGTTTTCTACTCTAAGTTTTTGATGGAGAAGAGGGTGTGAAGGGTGATTAGGCCCTGACCTCTTTTCCTCTGTACTCTTCTGCTTGATGACCCAAGCCAACCCCAATATTGATCCTAAATATTAACAATACTATGGCTGAAATGGACTTAAGAAAATGAAATAAGGCAATATAATTACTAACAGTCTGTGTGGGTTTACACAAAACAAATACAGTCAACTTAATATTTTTATAACACTATGGATTTTGTTGATAAAGGTATTTCTATTGATGTAACACTTCTTACATTTCTGCAAGGGATTAGATAATGAAACAGGACATTTCAAAACCAAACTGGAATACTTTAAATGTTCTTAACCCTGACAGGCTGAAGTCCTCAAACCAGGTAGTAAACCAGCAAAACATACAATACGTTTTTGATTATGGTAAGACATAAAGTCATCAGGAGCAACAATTATATGCCAACAGCAAATTCCCTTTCCTTGGAAGTGGTGGCAACGGGTTTAGCAGTTGAACCTTTAGGCTGGACAGCCTAACAGACAGCTATTTTTGTTTACAGCTTCATGTATCAACATTTCTGTTGAAATGATTAATAAATAGCATAGAAGAAACTGGGAAGAGTTCATGAGATTTTTTTCCTTATACGAAAATTGAGTAGCATCTGCCTATGTATTCACTGACCCTCCAGCATATGATCTGGACTAGTCCTATTTAGCATGTTATACAGATTTCTGCAGCTCAGTAAAGCATTTCATTGCACATACACTATTTCACACATATTCTACCACCTACACACTGATACTGAATATTAACCTCCAAATCTTACTGAAATACAAAATTAACTCCTAACATGGTTTCCATTTCTCCTACTGCTCCTCCGGATATGTCGGTAATGTAGTATCTTCTTCTGTGCCAACAAAAAAAAAAGTCCTGAAAAAAGGCCTTACTCAAGAATAATTCATTTCATAACTTAAATTGCTAATTTCAAGCACAGAAGGATCTGTTGTACTTTCATGGTTAGAGCCTATGCTCAAACTTTACAGCCAAGAAGTTGCTCATGTTCAGCAAAGGTATTCACTGTATTTTCAGTATTGTACAAAATTCTGCATCCTATTTCACGCTATAAGTTCATGTTACATCTTTCTCATGCAACAGTTCATCTGTGCAGGCTAGAAGCAAAGAAAGAAACACAAGAAACATATTGCACTGAATATTTGCAGTGCAGAGCTAGATAATACTTTGACTTATTTATCCAGGATCATATTCACATGAAAATTAATACATTTGGCTAGCTTTTTGGGTAACACAGTGTTGAATAGGTTCAATAATAATAGATCAAGAATATTCTTTCCCACTCTGATAATACACCTAAGTAATTTGACATTATATAGCTACAGGCAGATGCTTCCTTACCACAGGAAAAGAAAAAAAAAACCTCTTAAACACAGCAGGAAAGATGAGATTTAGTGGTACTCGTATGCAAATTCAAACACATGTTTAAATCTTTGCAGAGTTGAGGCCTAGGGTGGTGTTTTGGGTTTACTTCAGAGATGAGCAGACAGTCACCTTGTTGGAGAGACATGGGTAATGGAAATGCATCATGCCATCTGTTGGCAAACTGCAGTGCTGCATCCGGAAGCTGTGCAAAACCACCTGAAGCTGTTACCACCACCAAGCAAATTAGGAAAAAATCATAGGGAGTCCTCAAAAACAAACACACATATAAGAGAGCAATTGGCAGAAAATCTAAATTTGGTTTTCTCTTTATTTGCTCACATCTGCTAACTGAACGCATTGCAATTTGATCACACAGCCAAATTAGCATTTCCTCATATAGATGCTGTTGCGAGATTAGTTTCTTCAAAGTGTGAGCTTTGCTGCATCTCTGAAGATACACTAGAGGAGAATGAATGGGCATAATCATATATTTTTATGCAGCTTCTTATGATCTTGCAGAAGAGACATTTTTAAAACTATATAAATTACTATTTATATATTTAGACATTAAAAATAATAGAAATAAATGTAACAATTCCTATCATTATATCTGAGGAAATGCTGATAAGGAATAAATTCATAAATGAAACCTGTTTCTGAGGATGCTACAAGAAATTGTGCAAAAAGGCTTCTATATGTTCCTTCTATATGTTGCTTCTATATGTTTTTAGGAGCTGAAGACATGCATAGAAAAATGCCATAGATAATTAATTTCACATGTTTGTTCATTCATTTTGTGGGACTGGAAACTCGAGTCATGCCATCTAGTTTGTGGATAGCTGAAGCATTTATTCATAGAAAAGCAGTGTATCTCTTTCCAGATGGCCACTTGTACTCTTGATACCTTCCCAGGCATTTTGGCTCTCCTTAGGTCTGCAATATTGAATTGCCTAGACAGCTCTGTCTAATGTCTATGAAGGTTCTTAAAGTAAACTTTCCTCTGAGCTAAGAAAGCATCTCAGTCTTACATGTGGTTTCTGAGACTGTCACAAAAAACAGTTGATGCTTTCAAGTGTGACTTGAAAATCCAGTCAGTAAAGTCACAGTCCTTTTGCACAGTAGTAAGAGATCACCAGGCACTTTCTCAGCAAAAAAAGAAGCCCAGCTTCTTTCCCACTTGAGCTTTCTTAAGAGTGTCCTGCACATGCCATCACAGATCATGATAGCCAGTCTTCCTGAACCCACCAGCAAATAAATAAGACTTTAACCTGGCTGTCAGGCACAACACAATTTTCTCCTGCTTTTAAAAGATGGCCTTGTGGCAGTTGTCACTGACAGTAGATGGCAATGGATACCCAGTGTGCTTTCACTACAGGGTGGAGTTGGCCGAGTTTGCCATCTCATGTTGGGGAAATCTTAGGATAGGGAGTTGAGAGGCTGCAGAAAGTCCCTGTCTTCCTGAAGTTGAGGGTTTGGGCTCACCAGCTGCCGTCATCAGTCTTTAGCTGTCGGTAAACTGCACACAACACATGCAGCTGTGTCTGTACTTAGACATCACATATTTCTGCTCTCATTTCCTGAGTAAATATTTAAATTGTTAAGCTGTAATATGGGAGGAGCACAACATCCACTCCTTCCTCCTCTAATTCTGAAGATAGAAATTATCTCTATTCACTGAAAAAATAATGAGATAATCACCCACTTTCACTAGGAAGTCTGAAGTTGTGGATCCCAAATGGATGGAGGTGGTTCTTCAAATCCCCTAGAATCCTGCCCAAGTCCAGCATGACATCTTGCTCAACATTTGCCAACATCTTACTAGTGTCTAAGTTCCTTTACATCACTTTTGAGCCCTGTACCATTACTATCCTATGTAGAACAACTGACTATTTTCATACCCAGTACAGAGTCTCAGTGTGCAGAACACAGAGCATGATTCCACTGGTGGGACCAGCAAACTAAAATTTTTTTAAATATTTTACTGGCCTTAAAGTCCCTAGGACTATCTACATTTTCTTGCTATGGTTATGTTCAGGGAACTTAATGTTTCAGGACACTTTAGTGCTGAGATTGAGCACATGTTCCTGACATAATCTGCCCTCTGGGCTTGTGCTTTCCTTCTGTGCAAATGAGAATGGGATGAGATGAGGAAGTGCTGTTGCTTTTGTAGGCATTTATTGGTATAGATTTGGGGTGGAGCCAGCGTTTATATCTGGAGCCAGGAAATTGAAAGTACTCTTGAGGTATATAATATATTCGTAGTCTGAAATATCTTCTCTGAATGGGAAATAGGATCCCCTAAGAAAACTAATGAAAAGTAGATAAAACATATAGTCTCTTAATATTTTCCTGTGCCATAAGAAAGAGTAAACAAATCTTTTTACCTCGAAGGAACCAAACAGACTTTATAGACAAGAAATGCAGCCAAGGTATACATAGTGTTAGATGTGCTCCTCCTCGCAACTTTACAGCTGAGCTATTCTGCAGTTTCTAGCAAGAATATCTCTTTTGCAACATGTTAGATTTCTTTTGGAGACATAAAAGAAGTCCCAGATACTTACAGCTAGTCTTCTTCCAACATCTGCCTCTGTTTTGAAATACCTTGTCCTTATATTTCAGGAGCAGGTCTGAAAATCCTTGGGTAATATGAGATAGTAGAAGCCATGACAGCACTAGTAAAAACAATTCCATCTTCCACAAGGAAATTGATAAATAAACAATGCAGTTAATACAAATACTTCAGTAATATCATTCCAGTGGATTGAATATGGCTGTCTGCTGGGTGTCCACCCACTTTTCTTTCACTTCACATCCTTCACTACACCTCTTCAACAGCACAAAGAGAGAAATAATATGAAAAGCTTGTGGGTCAAGATAAATACTAGGATATTACTTGGAAGTTATCACCATCTCAGATTGGGGGAGATTAATTTAAAATATTGCCAATTAAACATAGAGTAGAATACCAAGAAACAAATCAAAACTAAAAGCTCACCTTCCCACCATCCTCCCTTCTTTCCATACTCCACATCACTCCTTCTTTCCTGAATCTACCTCCTCCCATCTGAGCAGAGAGGGGAATGGGGATATGTGGTCAGTCCATAATAGTTCCCTCTTCCTCCTCTCACTTTCAACTTGCTTAAACATGGATGCTACCCAGGGGCTTCCGTCCTCCACGTACTACTTCACTGTGGGTCCTTTCCATTGGGTACAGTCTGTCAGGGACAGACTGCACTATTGAATATCCTCCAACTGCATTTATTCCTTTATGAACTGTTCAAAAATGGGTTCTTCTCCCTGGTTGCAGTCTTCAGGCTTCTCTCCATGGGTTACAGTCCTTCAGGACCATACTTCTCTAGCATGGGTCTATCACTGGCTGCAGATCATCAGGAAAATTTCTGTATGAGCTTCTCTCCATGGGCTGCAGCTCCTGCCTGGAGCCTCCTCCAGTGTAGAGTCTCCACAGCCAGAATCTTCCTCTAGTATCTATCCACTTGCTGTGGCACAGGGGCCTCTATGGGCTGAACTGTGGTTATATATTCCAATGGGGACCTCAAGGAGCTGCAGGGGGACAGCCTGTGTATCCATGGTCTTCACCACGAGCTGTAGGAGAATCTCTGTTCCTGCACTTGTAGCAACTCCTCCTTTCCCCCTCTCTAGACGTCTGCAGGGCTGTTTCTATGACATTTTTGTTAATCCTCTCTCACAGTGCATGCTCAGAATTTTGCCCTTTCTTAAATATGTTCCCCAGAGGTTGCCACCATGTTGTCTCGAGGGCTGAGCTGTGTTCTGTGGTGGCTCTGTTTTAGTGGTTGGAGTCTGCTATTTTTATCACAGGACAGTCCCAATCTTCTGCCCCAGAGGCCTTCGCTCTAGTCCCCTGTACCCAACATCTGGACACCTCCACCCACTAAAATCCAAATGGTCACAGATACAGCCCAAATCCCTACCATATCAGCACCTCTGTTAAGTTTCCTCAGCATCTGCAGTCCCACAAAGTTCAAAGACCTGGCAGCCTCCCTGTGTTTGCTCAGAAAATGAAGGAAGAAATATCAGCAGCTTATTCACACAAATTCTGTATTCTCAAAGTCAATTTGAAAACTATCATGTAGAAATAGCAGGCTAGGATGACAATTTGGCATTTGCAGGTTATTTCTTACACTTAGCAGGACTGGGATCAGTTTGAGCTATTTATCACTCCTTTACTGCAGAGTGTACAAGGCCACTGTAACACATACGGTAGAATTTGTTGCGATTCAAAAAGACTAATATTTTCTTCTCTTGATATATCTGTCTTAGTGTCGACTCTGCTTATCAACTAAAATGGCAGTAGACAGATAGGTGGGTGTTGCTTTGGGTTTGAAACACTGTGAGGCTGGATTTGTTGTAGGGATGTGCTATAATCTCTGCTTTCCTCCTAACTATGACAGTCATATACTCAGTTAAGTAGGGCATTTTTTTCAGTCTGAGCTGTGTTATCTAAGACATCAGCTGTCACTTCCCTGGATATTTAATGTTTCAAAAGCCTACATGTATAGGTGAAATATATATATGCTCACAAGCTTTATGTATGACACGTCTTGTACATTACAAGCTATCATCACCATAAACTGTACAGCTGAAAGGGGTACAACTAGCATCCTACAAGGAAAAATACGATGTTATACATAGCATTTATGTTTTACATTACGTTAAGCAGAGTTTTTTTTATTCCACTGAAAAGAAACAAGAGCAACGTGAAGCTCATGGTGATTAAATTATTGTCAGTCTGTCATAAATAGAAAGAGTTTAGAGATTAGACTAGTACCTAGCTGGAAAACAAATATGACATATACTTCTACCTAGTTTTGAATGTACGGTTTAGATCTGCACAGAGTAAACAAAATTAATAGTTCATTTTAGCAAAATATTTTTTAAAAATAAATCTTTTATAATGCTTGCCAACAGATTAGTACTTCAATGTTTTTTATTGTTACCATTTTAAATCTCCTTTCATCATCCATCAGTTTGCACCTGGGTCATGATCTTGCACATCATTGTACTACTCAGTTCCTCCTTTTTACTGATATATTTCTTTACAGCTGCAGTACTTCGTGAGAGATATCCGTTTTCAATTTGGTGTCATTTATGGTAATATACACATTAGCCAAAGAATTAATGATTATACCTTATTTACAGAGTTTACTGTAACAGTGTAACTAAGCCTACCTGGTTTTCTGACTAGGTTTAATGAAGACACACAAAAACACTTCTCTCTGGAGTATTAGGTTCTTCTAAACATAAGAGAGGTCATTGATCAGGGAGGGGGAATTACTAAATCAACATGCTAGATGAAATGTTTTTGTATTCCTCCTTCATCACTTACTCCCTCGTATTACATAAGTACATAAATAAATGATAACACCCCTCCTCAGGTTTTCCCCTGAGCCTTTCTCTCTTATCATTTGTATATTCTGCCGTTATCATAAAGTGATAAATGACTGTTGCAGCATAGAATTTATATTGTCATTTTAGTTGCTTGAAAGTAAGCTTCCATATAATACCTTCATAAAGACTATCAGTGTAAGAAATACAAACACTGTTTAGCTGCTCAGGGGAAAGCTGAAGTCTCCTGGTCCTGGTTTAAATTATATCTAGCATTTTATAAAAGACGAGATCACACCTAAAACTAAGGGGGACAAAGACTAATGAAATCAGCAGAAACATGCCCTGTTGGCAAACCCCTGGCTTGCACTGCGGAGACAGCTGCTCTCCAGCCCTCCTGGCAGAATTGTCCTGGGAAGTGCTTCAGTACAGATGGGAAGGAGGGAGCAAAAAAACCCAAAACACTAAAAAATCAGCACTGGCAACACACAAGAAGACTGCATTCATGTTAAAAGTGAGATGCGTAAATGCAATAAACTATGCATTAGGCAAGGGCCTGCATTTTTCTTGAAGATAAATTACACAAATATCTACAAATTTTAGTACAAAACTAAATGTTAAAGTAAAAATATTTGCCCTGCGTGTACTAAGCATAAATATATTTAATTAAAACACATAATCTTATTGTTATTCTTGTGGAAGAGTTGGTATCTGTTCTATACTCTCCATATAGATGGAGATATGCTTTCTATTCTCCTTTCTTGATAGAATCAGATAGTCTTCCCTACCTTCATTCTCATCTCTAAACCTCAGCTTCCCCATATAATAAAGTTGTAACACGATTTCCTTGTGTTTGGCAGCAGCAGCTTGAAGGACAGTTGCACAATAAACCAGCTACCATGACTTACGTAGGCCTGCAATTAGGCTTCAATAATGAGGACAATGCTAGCTTGGGTAAGAATCAATCTTTACTGTGGAGAGCAAAAACCCTACATTTTATGTTTAGTTTCGCCCATTTCTTCCTCTCTGTGGGTAGCCTTTCTTAATATCTACTTCATGAAAAGCTGGATTAAGTATCCTAGTACTGTATTGTATTACCTTATTGCTAAACATTCAAAGGTTTTCCAGATCAAAATTGTATTTATTGTTTTCCCCCCAGTGCAGCATACCTAAACAGCAAATGTAGAAAACAAGAAGCAAGCATATTTCCCTTAGCTAATCCTCAGTCTTTCACTGAAGATTCTATTCAATTCTTTCAATTTATTTATCACAGTCAAAGAACTGGAGCAAGTCCTGCTGAAACTTGCTTCCAAAGCTAAGCTGATTTTTCTACAGGAGTACCAGCTGATGCATTTCTCCCTTTATTTTTTTGGGCAGTGAGGAATGTCCTTTCCTGCCTCTGTGAATGTTTTACCATGTATCCCCTAACACTTTCTGACAATGTGACATAGATGACACAGGGCAGATAAATCTGTCCAAGGTCCTTCCCGGAGGGGCCTGACATTAATGCAGGGAGGGCCTGGGAGGTGTGTAGGTTGCTGAGTTACAGCCACCCTAGGGTCGGTCATGTGGGTGCATGGAGCACACAATGAGGAGCATTTGGTACGCTTTACTGTCCTCTGGCCCGTGTTTCAGTGAACGGTACAAAAATAGCGCCAGTCCCTTTGTGTCACTAAGTATCTCTGTGAAACTTGCTAACATCTTCTCTGCCTGGTTTGACATGCTTTAATCTTTATCAGTGTCTTGGTTACTTGATAACTGTGTATAATTTCACACAAGTGTAGTTCATATACAACTTCATCTATACAAGCACACACTGAGTCACAGCTGGTTGGTGGGGCTTAGCTGAAGTTTTCTGTACGCCTTTCAAAGATGTACAAGGATGGCTCACAGGAGGACTGTAATTCAGCAAAAAGAGGAAAGCAGTCACCTGGTCAGTTCACAGCCCACAGGATTTCACCTTTCAGAGAAAAAGATTGAAGAAAAAAAAAGGGAAGCTCACAGAATTTCATGCACCCTTTGGCTCATTCCCTATGAATATCTATGCAGGACGTAACATTTGGCACTTAAAAACTAAGTAAATGGAAGAGCTTAAGTGATTGCTTTTCTCTTTGAGCTAATGTCAGGCTGTTCTTATTAACAACACAAAATGGGTTCCGTGATATGAATGTACAAACTGTAATCAAGTGCATTGATCTCTGCAGCTACCCAGAGGTAAAACAAGTGGAAAACAACTCTTTATTCCAATCAAATGATATGTCTCAACAGTTCATAGTTGGACTTAGAACACAGAGAGTGTCCTATCTGGTAACAGATATATTTTTTCTTTATCCTATCCATATCTGGAATTGTCCAAAGGAAGGGTATTTTGTGCTACTTCAGTAATTCCTGAAAGCTGAAAAAGAGAAAAAAATCTAAAATTAAAAAGTATTTCAGCTGTTTTGAATTTTAAAAAAGGTGAGCAGGCTCCTGGAATAACTGCTCTGTAAACACATGAATGGGAAATCTTACTGGTTTTCAGTGAAAGCTGTTTCTGGTAAGGAGACACAGCTGCTTGGACTCTGTGCTTGTCTTTCTGTTCTGTTTCCCCACCCAATGACAAATAATAAATTCAATAAAGTCTTACCAATTTGGTGTTTTTTCTTTGTTAAGAAAACAGCTTAAAAATGGTTGCAAACTATAATATTTAGAGTTTTCAGGTAATTAAAACCATTTAATTTCCTGTATTTGAAACATCTTGACTAGAACTAATCTGTTTAAATTTTTCGGGGGGGAGGGTGAAGATTTGGGTGTTTGGTACCCTAACTACCTTTTTCCAAGTGTTCTGGTTGAAGCTTCCAGCTGAACTTTGACAGGTCGGTAATCTTTATTTTGGTACAGCAGCAGAAGTTGTTTTGAAAAATACTTTCCTAGTTTCTCACTCTCATAGGAATTCCTGGGTTTTTTTCTATATAGCCATTCCTTCTTTTTATTATTTTATACTATAATAATTCTGTTATCACCCCTATGTGTGAAGCAGGACTGTAATGCATCACTCTAAGGTTAGATTAACAAAAATACTATTAATAGAGAAACAACTCCCTCATAACAATCTACAACTTTATAGCTCTTCTTCTGTTCTGAGGAACAGTCATGTTGCCAATGATTTCAGGGTTCATAGCCCTGGCCTGCTGGTCTTGCATAGTCTATCCACACTAGGATTTATAACCATCTTTGTAATGACCCTTAAAAAATGTCAGCTAAATGTAGCTGTGACTCACTTCATTTCTGTATTTTGGCAACCTGCAAAATTCAGTAATATATACTAATTTACACAATAAGAGAGGGATGTGTGCATTCCTTTCATTCCATCTAGTCTCTAATCCACAGGTATTCTGCTACAAACCTTTCTATTGATGAAACAGGGTATCATATAGGCATGCTAGAAAGATATCCCTGTCAATAATGACTCTGTAGCACACTTTTTAAAAACAATATCTTCTGGGGAGCATATATATTAGCTAGATACTAAGAACAACTGAATAAACAAAACAACAACAATGGCAACAACAACAATAAAACCAAACAAAAAAAAACCCCTCAACCCAAACCAAACAACAAAAAATCCCATCAAAACAAAACAACAACAAAGAAAATCCATTTCAGAAAGGACTCAGATTATGAAGATGGCAATTAACTCTCTGTCCAGAGGGAATCTGGTGAGCATTTACCAGGACATTTAAAAATGCAACCCAGTATATTTTAACAGCTAGTTCCTTTATTGCAAATTTGATTATCAGACAAAAGCCTAAAAAGTAGAATGTTGTTTTGGAGAACCAAAATACCATGCTCAATTGGCTCAATTGTCTGCTTACTAAAAGTACACTGGGATTTTTTGGTCCCCTTTTTGTTTATGGCTCAATTAATTTTTGGATGATAAAAGCGTTTGGACTTGTGAGACTTAACATCACTAGTTTTCCACAGCATCTGTGGAAATATGTGTTGCAAAGAATGCATACGTAGGTTTTCTTGGATGAATATACACCCAATTACTTAAAAATTGACGGTAAAGGTATTGTAGCTCTCAATCTTCAATATCAGCACAGACATGCATTATTAGATTTGGTAAGACAGTTTTACAAAAATTATGACACCATACTAGCAGTTTCTCTCCTGTCTGGCAATGGATTTGAGCATGATTTTTAAAGGCTAGCTAAATTAAGATACATTTATATATATTCATTCCATAGATAGAAAGTTAAAGGCATTGGGGAGATGAAAAATTCAATTTTTATCTCAACAGATTGTTATTAACTATGCACTGGAGTTCAGTTTTACTGATCATCAATCACAATTCAACAACATATTTTATAATTAGTAATAATTTTAATAGCTAGAAAGATATTTGAGTCACTATAATTGACCATAATAGAAATGCTGTAAACACAGGCACCCTTAGAACATGACCGTATTAACATTCAGAGCTTCACATTGAAATGTACCTTAGAGAATGGGAAAGAATATAACAACGTCTGAATGCCCTGAAAAACAGAGGTTTGTGCCTGTGATTTGAGCATTCTGAACAATATCTCTAAATATGTTGCTCATCAGCTCTAGTGCAGTGTCTTTGTCAGACCAAGGCTTTTCCGTTGTGGGCTCCTCCTCATGCACTGTTTCACCGCGTCTGCCTGCTTCTGGCTTCAGCCCTGCACGCCTGCAGCCATTCCCCTCCAATGCCCGCTAGAACAAGAATGGACTTGGCAAACTTGATGACTATTTGGCACCTCCCTTTGGATAGCTCTGAGAGTTGAGAACCCCTTTGCTCTAACTTGCAAAGGGCCCAAGTGCCCTTGTGCCTTAATTTTTCATATAATTGAGGTAAGGCAAGAGAGGTGAAGCATTGTGCAAAAAGTTCTCCAAAAGCAAGGAAAAGAGGCTTGCATTTTGGTTCTTAGTCCCCATGAGCTTTTACAGGTTTTTACTCTGCATTAGGAAGACTTATGAGATTTGCTCCGAAATCACATGCACAGGTTATATGAAGATATTGGGGATAAGGGAATGTTAAAAAGTATTTCATATTCAGTATTATAGAATGCTGATAGGCAAACAAATACTGTCTGTTTCTTGAGGGACACTCTTGCTTCTCACAAGAACAATTTAATGTCATGCATACTAGTAGAAATGGCATGACTGCTTTTTAACAAATAGCAGGACTAATTTAATTTATATGTGTCTCAAAAGTATGGATTCAAAGTGTAATTTCTTTTTTTCTCTCTAAGGTCTCAGGCAGGTAAGTTCCCATACATCATAAATGCTCAGTATCATTGTGCAGAAGAGATGATTGCCTCTAAGCCAGGATTCTGCCTTATGCAGAAGAGCAACAGGGATCTGGCACCTCTTGTTCCTCTTTTAGTCTTGAAAACTAAACCAGAATTTCATTGAGTATTATGACCCTGAGCCCAAAAGACATAAATCAGAAGCCTTCCCAGAAACCTCATTTTACACAAAACTCACATTTATCCAGTCCTTGAACTTCAGGCTGCCTGGTTGCGTTCAACACAAACATTTTCAGGACTGATCTCTGAACTTTGCAAGCTCAGACAGTCTCAATTTGCATGTGGCTATGTTGCTGCAGTTGGATTAAAACTCCTCAACAGAACAGAGCAAAATCTTTAAGAGATTCTGGTATTAGAAGCATGCTCAGAGCATGCGTAAAACAAAGAAAAGATTGACTTTCCTTCAAATGTAAGAAGATGAGGAGGTGATAGTTAGTTTTTTTATGCTTTACTATTATAACCAGGCAGTTATAACCATTTCTCAGATACCTGGATACTGTGTTTTAATACTCTGATCAACTGGACAAGGTTCAAGAGCATACCTCCCCCATTTATGACCAGGCTACCTAGCAGACTGTATGGGAACAAGTCTGAATGTGAGATTGTGGGGAAAGGCTGGGGGAAGAAGAAGTAAAACCTGAAACAGATGAAAAAAGTGCTCTTTACTTCTCCAGCAGAAATAATGCAAAATTCAAATTGTGTAGGAGATTTAATAGAAGAAAGAGTCTAATGGGATAAGCTAAAAATTGTGATGCTCAGCTGACAGCAAGGGATTTAGGTTCTAACATCTGCTCCCAAGATTCATTCTATTCCCTTTAATCTGGTGTATCACTTGAAAAAGACTGTCAGTTCTAGGAGCAGGAGTTGGCACATAGGGCTTTCCTGCTTTCTGGCAGTTCTTCGTTCTTCATGACATTTTACTGGTTTTGATGTGACATATTACAAAACATGTTCCTGTACAGTCAGTTTCATTTCCAAAACATCCTTCTTGATATGAAATAAGGAAAAACCATGCTTTTTATCTTTTATTTTTGTCACTTTTGACCAGACATTTTCCTTGATATTTTTCAAATGCTATTGCATTGTTCACTGATGATTTCTGTCAGTGAGTCCTTGAGATCTTGAACACATAGAGTTCTGGGGAAAAGGAAGTGGTGTGCTGCTTGACCTGCATGCTGTTATTTTCTTCAAAAAGCTTTGAGATCATGTTATCCACAGGTGTTTTCCTTTGGGAAATAAGAAGCTAATTCTTCCCAATAGGTGTGTGCTTCTGGACTGAACAGAGAGCATCAGTTTTTTGAAGTTAATTTTCTGAAAAACCACAGAAAATATATCAATTTTCATCAATCAAATTGAATCAACTTGTACAGAGATGTCATACCGGGAATTATAGCACTGCATATGGCATGTCTTCACTTCTTTCAAAATAAGACAAATAAACTGTATATTTTTAAAAGATATCTGTAAACGCAACAAATTCAGCTCTTGGGACTTGATATTTATTGCCAGTATTGCAACAACATATGCTGAATCCTTGCTTCTTTGTGATTTGAAATTAACACCGATGTATTAAGCTGGTTTAATGGTAGCATATACTAATGAGAAAACAGTTTGCAATCTGCTTTCTGTTTGCTTATGAGGGCCAGGTTTTCAGAAATGGCCACTAATGCTGTAATCATATTTATACATACATTTATTTCATATATAAAATTCACAGCTGTGTTTCCAAACAACCATTTAGAAATGCACATTACTGTGGATGCTTTTACATACTAAAGTGTATTTTGAGAATGAGGAATACCATGGAGAGGGAAAAGAAGACTTTCTTGATCCCTATCGCTTTTAATACAGGAATGAGTGGGCATTTGTTGAGGCAAAAGGGAAGAAAGATTCATCACACTTAAAAAAAACCAACCAACCAACCAACAAGAAAAACAACAAATTAGTAGATCTTCAGGCAATGTATTAACAGGCTGCAGATGTCCTGGCTATATACTACTGTGGATGCTAAGAATTTACACAGGCTCATAAAGAGTAATTAATGGGAAAAGAGTCTCTAAAAAAGATTTACATTGAGTGTCAGAATATTACAAATTCGTGGAGACAGGATACTGAATGGAAAGATCTTTGGTCTGACTTCTCATGTTCTTTTCTAGGCACAGATGTCTAGATACTTGCAAATTATGCACAAATGTTGTGACTAAAAGCTGGGTGGAATGTCTGCGGAAGAAAAAGAAATTAAACACTCAAGGGCTTGAAATCTAAGTCCTAAAACTATTTTGGAACTTTCCTTCTCAGTCCTGCTGCTTATAATCCTTTTTTTTTTTTTTTTTTTTTTTTTTCCTCTTCCCTTACAATGATCTCTCTTTATCTGTCTTTCCCACAGTTTCTTTGCAATTTCTCAGTAATTTCTTAGATTGCACTGCAATACCATGCGATGTCCTTCAGGCTGGTGAAGAAGTCACTCAGACAGGAAGATGTACAGAGAAGACTCATGTGTACACAACAGTAAAGTCAGTCCCTTCAGCAAAAGTTCAAAAAGAACTGATTAAGTTAAAGTGAAATTCAGTTCAACTAGATAATTTATTATGGAGCTTTGTGCCACTCCCTAAGAGTACTTTGAAAAAATACTTTAATTCCACTGAAATTTTAAAATACACAACTTTCATGTGAAGTATTAGCAATCTTTTCCAAGGAAATCCCCAGAAAATTGTTTTATCCCTACGGCATTCTTACTTTCATGAAAAACGAACACAGTTTTTGCTCCTGCCTGGATTTATTTTCATTTCAAGCATTTTTAATTCAGAATTACAATTAACCCTAATGTGATTCATGCCAAAGCAGAACTATCGGAGTACTAAAGGAGAGGGGTGTAAAACCTGGATGGTTGGAATGAAACCATTCTCCTGTCCTGTGCCTCAAAAATAGTAAAAGAAGAAAAGTGAGGTGAATGAGTGAGTCTACTACTGCCTGACAAGCAGACGAGTGGTGACTAGTGTATGATATAGTTTATATCATAGATTTTCAGGGTACTGTAGGCTTTCAGCTTTCCTGGTAAGAAAGGATAGAAATTATAAGAAGGAACAGTCTCCACTTCTGGAGCTCTTGAACATTCTTTGAGGTATTGGATAGTGGGGGAGAGGAGCAGGCTTATGCTAAGCCTGAGAGCTGAATAAGAGAAAATCTGTGTGTTTATTACCCTAGAACTTGTACAGTATAGTAATCTGAACTGCTCAACCAAAAGCATTTATTAATTGGTCTGAGAAAGAATGCAAAGAACCTTGAGGTAGACAAGAGCTGGACTTTAGAAGCACAAGAACACATTCGCAATCACATTCTTCTATTTTCCATATGATGCTGCAGAGCTATTTGGTCTGTTTTAATGTTGGCTCAGAATTTTCTCAATAGGCTGCAGCTGGCTCAGTATCTGTGGTCTTCATCTCTTCATGGAAGCAATGAGGGCAGAGGCAGGTAATACTTCTAAACACTTCTTTTAGAGGTAAAAGATCTTTTGTTTCAACTTTCAGCATGGGAATGATGAAAGAGATTTGAGTTTGTGTTTTTCTTCTATAATAGTTTCTTTTCTGACAGAGCTTCTGGAAATCAAAGGTAGATAGATGGTTGTCAGCATTCCTGCTTCAGTTCCAACACATTGCATCACTGCATCATATATCATAGCTTGAAAGCTATTATCAAGTACCTTGATAAGGTCAATTTGGTGACAAGTTCTCAGATGATGGAAGAAAAGTCTCACTTTGTGTCTGAGTGCATGTGTGTACGCTTCTCACTCAATATGTGAGAGGCGGAAGAGGTGATAGAGAAAAATATGCATTTTATAGATGTGGTGGGGCTCTGAATAATTTGTTCATGAGGAAAATGCTTTTGACATGCAAGTTCTGAAAGAAAAGTACATGATGCATGTGTGGAAAATATAACAGAGGTAGACAGTTTTTGTTCATTTCCTAGATAGCTCATTTGTCAAGCAGATTTGTTCAACCAAAATTATTTGTTAATTTAGATTGAAATTGGCAGCAAGATAAATAAAGGTGCTGGTTTTGACTGGGGTAGAGGTAATTTTCTTCACAGTGGCTAATATGTGGCTGTGGTTTTGATTTGTGATGGACACAGGGTTGTTAGTACAAAGATGTTTTTGTTGTTGCTGAGCAGGGCTCACACAGAGCCAAGGCCTTTTCTGATTTTTGTGCCATGCTGGGGAGGATCTTGGGGGTGGTATGGGAGGTTGGGAGGAGACACAGCCAAGACAGGTGATCCAAACTGACCAAAGGGACATTCCTGACCCTATGACATCATGCTCAGTAGAGAAAGCATGGGAAGGAGGAGCAAGGAGGAAAGCAGGATATTTGAAGTGATGACATTTATTTTCTCAAGTCACTGCCATGCATGATGAGAAAATCCTGGGGATGGATGACCACCTGCCTACCCATGGGAAGCAGTTAATTAATTCCTTGTTTTGCTTTGCTGCTGTGCATGGCTTTTCCCTATTAAACTGTCTTTATCTCAATTTATGTTTTTTCCAGCTTTTATCCTCCCAATTCTATCCCTGATTCTGCTGGTGGGGCAGTAAGCAAGGGCCTGTGTGGTCTTTGCTGATGGCTGGGGTTAAATCATGGCAATAAATAAAAACTTCTGTGTGAGATAGAAATTACAAAAAAACTGAACATTTGTATTTCCTTTTTAAGGGAAATGTCTATAATTTTCATAATACACCCAAAGCAAAATATTAAGGTTGACAGAAATATTTTCAACTTAAAGACAGTTCTTTCAAATGTGCATTGATTTTTTAAATGGTTTTTAGAGGAAAAAAAACACCAAGCAATACAATTTGAATCTCATGTATAAAAGTTTTAGAGGTTACATGACAGATACAGGATATCTCATAGTAAAAGTATCTGATATGATACTGGCATGAGACTAAGAATAATTTTATGCCTATTTCAAAATTTACAGAAAAATTACATTGTTAAGAACTCCTTAAAGCAGTGCATAATAAAGGATAATTTTTTTTAAGTAGATCATGATTTGTTAAAAGTTGCAAGTATACCATCATAATTTAGAAATCTTTTGTTTATATAAACCATGTTCACGGTGTTAGATGAATTATTGATCTCCATGCAGAAAGACAGAGAAACAAAATAAAATGGGAACCTAACAAAAGAATATGAGATACCAATTTAGTTTAGACATTTTACTTTCACTGAATAGAAACACTTTATGGTAAATTTTATTCGAAGTGTTTGAATACAATGCAAATAATGAAATTTTGTATATTTCTATTTATCAGAATGTCTCAGTTTTCAAAGCTTTTTAACAATTATTCTGCTGACTGAAGTGGATAAACTTCATCAGTTCTGTAAAGTTAATTTAATTCAATTTGCTTGTGGTGATGATAAATAAAACCCCAAACAAATAAACAAATATGAAAGTTAAGCATCATAAATATGTTTTCCATTTAGTATTCTTTTGCTCTCTTCACTTATTAGATAGCTGACTGTATTTATTTTTCTCAATGGAAGATATTTTTCAAAACAATTCTGAGTAAGAGAATACTTTCTGGAGATTACAGTATGATTTTTACAAACAGACAGAAAAAGTCTTAACAAAATGTATCTGGGCATCAAAATGATCAGAGATGATGAAAGAAAATTACTCTGTTGTCAAAACACTATTCAGTATTTGACAGCATTCATTTTAATGGTAGAATAGAACAGCTTGTTTGACCAAAAGCTACAGAAACTTTTTAGCTATTTGACACATTATGTTTTTTGCTACAAACCAGCTTTGAGTGAGCTGCCAATCATTTGTACCTCATAAGACAAAAGAAAATATCCCAGACAACAGTGAAAGTCAATGTTTCAAGTCTTTCAAACCAAACTCTTCAGAACACATTTATTTGGGAAACTTGGTAGAGTGTTTCTTTATCTGCTTAATTTGAATAAAGGAATTCTTAGCTTGCATATTGTGCTGATTTTGTCTGGGATAGTGTTATTTTTTTTTCCTGTAGAAGCTAGTACGGGACCATGTTTTTGATTTGTGCTGAAAACAGGTTTGACAGCACAGGGATGTTATTGCTAATGATGAGCAGAACTTACACAGAGTCAGGGCCTTTTCTGTGTCTCACTCCAGCCCTCCACTGAGGAAGCAGAGGATGCACAAGGAGTTGAGAGGCAATACAGCTGGGACAGTTGACCACAACTGACCTGTGGGACATTTCACACCACATGGAATCACGCTCAGCATGCAGAGCTGTGGGAAGAAGAAGGAAGAGGAGATATCTGGAATTATGATGTTTGTCTTCTAAGTCACCATTACAGAGGACAGAGCCTGGCTTTCCTGGAGATGGCTGAAGATCTGCCTGATGACGTGAAGAGATGAATTAATTCCTTGTATTGCTTTGCTTTTGTGTACAGCATTTATTTTTCATATTAAGTTGTCTTTATCTCCATGCAGGAGTTTTCTCACTATTCTGATTCTCTCCTCCACCCTGGCACAGAGCTGTGAGTGAATGGCTGTGTGAAGCTTAGCTGCTGCGGTTAAACCATGCCAGATGTTCTGTAACCTAACCACTTGGTAGATTGACTCTTTGAGAAGGTTTACTTGATTTTGACCTGTTAGGCTTCCCATGCTCTGCTGTGGAAAACCAGGATTATTTAATTCATAAATTCAGCCAGAAGAGAGTATCCTTAGCACAGATACCACATAACAGTACTGCAAACTTCTCTAGGAATCTAGGGAGTCTCCTCCACACCTTGATTTAGCAAATTTACTGCTATCATACCTCAGCTAGGTCGGTTACATCACAGTTAGGGAAATTCTAAAGAAATGCAGAAAGTACTCAACAAGGTTTTCCCTTTGTTATATTTTTTTCTTCACACCTTTGTTATTCAGCACTAACTCTTCACAGTACAGTAACATGCATGTATGTCTGTGTAAGTAAATTTCTTTTGTTAGAAAAAGATGTTATGATACTGCTTTCAGAGGACAAGGCAGCAGCAGATGAGAGGAACATAAGGTAATAATTAGAAAATTACAAGCAGCAGTGGTGACAAACAGTGGGTGATAAACAGCTGTCTAGTTACTATAAAACTTTTTGTGAGCAGCAAGAAAAAGGTGTGTTTTAACAAATTTCTCTGTTATGAACATTTTAAGTAAATGGAAAGGAGGAAATGTCAAATTGGAGAGAGTACCACTTTTGAAGGAAGGAACAAATAGCATATATTTGTGGAACTAGCCGGTCACAACATAAATTAACATGCCCTCAATTAACATTGTCTGTGCTCCTAACACACATCTGTGGCTTTTGAGGA
This sequence comes from Sitta carolinensis, assembly GCA_032173965.1. Lineage (NCBI taxonomy): Eukaryota > Metazoa > Chordata > Aves > Passeriformes > Sittidae > Sitta > Sitta carolinensis. Next base: position 99,213,984 of record CM063284.1, on the reverse strand, counting down.
CAACAGATTTCAGGTATTTTGTCAGGCTGTCCATAGACAGTGTAGGGTCTTCAGACAATGCCCTGGCAGGGCTGGATGGGGGCAGATCCAGCTGATCTTCCTGTTCTGGGCATCCCTGGAATTAGAGTGCACTCTCTGCTGGGAAAGAGGAATGACTTTTGTAAAAGTACCAGAATGTTGCACGGGGGAACAAAACTGGACTGACACTTATCTAAAACATTCCAAGTGGCAGTAATTTAGGTAAATAAATGTGTTTACAGAAATGAATACAGAATTTCCATTCAATTGGATATTTTAACTCTTAAAATTTGGCTTTTAGCTAGAATTGCAAGAAAATGTCCACATCTTCCATTGAACAGGAATTCAGAAATACTGAACCCATTGATTTTGTATAATTTGGTGTCACTTTAATAAAACTAATCATAAAAATATATTACAATAATTATAATTATTGAATATTATATAATCAAAGTAATATGAAGCATTTTACTAGCAAGAGAGGTACAACACTTTTTAATTGAAGGCAAAATGAAATACTAGACATGTTCAAATAAATTATTTCTTAGAAAGAGTGTTGACACTGAAATCAACTTTGAACGATAGAATATTTTGCTTCAGTTAAACTAGTTTTCCCATCAGGAAATGTTGTTTATTTTTTTTAACAATTTAAACATATATTTATTATTTTTGCATGCAGTGAATAAATTTCACTTGTTGGAGAATTTTCAGTAAATAAGTTAATTGAAAAGAATCTTAAATATTATTTTTTATTCATGGATCCTGAAGCTCTCAATATTTCTATGTGTGCTATTAGTAGCTGAGGTAAATTGGTTTTGAACAGTTGTTTTATAATGGCAAGGTTTCTATTAACTAAATACTAAAAATTTTAGATAAATGAATACGAGATTATTACTTTTGCACATATCACCAGTATCAACCATTCTTTTCCATATGTTTGTATAGTCCTACTTAATAGAGTTTTGGCCTGAAAAATAGATGACTAGAGTTTTTCTGCTCTAAGTAAAGCATTTTTATGAACATTAAGTAAATTAATTCAATTCTGACTTTTTCCCCTCTCTTCATTTTGAACTTGCATTGAGAATACAAAGCTCTCATGATTTTATGACAGGGGCTAAAGTAGAAGATTAATTTTGCAGGTATGCCCTTTATAAGTTTGCAATCAGTATTTTTTTTTTTTAAATACATTTCAGAGTTGTCACAGCACACTCAGCTTAGGAAGATTTAACATTCTTAGAAACTACAAATTCTGTAAAGTGCTTCATTTTATGGCTTTCTATGACTTTAATGCAGCTCCATCTTTACAGTAACTACTTACAGCATCAGAAATAGTAAGTGAATGTTATGGTCATGATAAAGATGTCTTTTTCAGCAATGTGTAAGGGAGGATACAGTTTAATATTTTTAACAGAACAGCTGGAATCATGAAAGTTTGTGCTATCTTCAGTTATGAAATTGTGAAGTGATGCTAATAAATTCAAGTTCTAACCATATGATTTGTGCCCCTTTTTCATTGGGAAAGTGGAAGTAAAACATTTAAACGAACAGGGAGGAGACAGGGAAATCATACATCAATTCATATTGGTTTTGTGTGATTTCTGTGGTTCTGTGCGCTGCTTTTCATTGTTGCACATAACAAAAAATGCTGCAGAAGCCTAGAATGGATGACACACGTTATTATTAATTAGGGGATGTGGGAAGTTTTAACTATTACACAACAAAAGCCTATTACACAACTATTGCACAACAAAAAAAATTATATTTTTGCAGTATCATTTTTTTCTTTTTCCTACTGTCCTTGTCATTAATTGTCTCTGAGAATCGTAATATTTCATGATTTTGCAGGAGTCATTCTCTACAGAAGCAACTGCAACGGACACAAAACTAGATCCCCTGGAATGATAATTGCACATTTCTGATTAAAGTAGATTAAGGTTGATAGTGTTCAGAGCTGTATTTGACACATTGATGAGACAGTCATAATTTATTTCAACTGTGAACCCAGAAATATTTGCAAATGGACCTTCAAAACATGCAACAAAAGCAACAGATGAGATCTGAGTGGGATATTGTAAACAGAGGTGCACTTGGACAAGAGACAATATTTTGGGAACAAATGCAATAAATTCTCTGTGCTTATTTCTAAACCTTGGAATTTCTTTCCTGCTCAAGCAGAGATCAAGGAAGGGAACATATTATCTGAATTTTCCAAAAGCAACTGAGAGTTAATTCTTGACATGCTCTATACAAAAGATGAGAAAATACTTAATATAGACTACACAGGTATCTGACTGTACAGATTAGGTTTATACTCATTGACAGCACCCACCAACCTGCTACAAATTCATGACTTGCCCTGAAAAAATGATGAAAGAAACCTTATAATACAGATGCTTTTAGAAGGGTGATGGAGCAAGCAGGGAACTCCAGAAATATATGTGATCTGAGAAAGGAAATGCACTAATATGTTAGCTTCACAGGGGTGAAGAATTCATAGCAGAAAGGACAAGGAAAACTGTAATGTTTTTTTCAGACGTTAAAACATTTTAAAAAGACACTGAATATCATGATGAAGGACATAATCCCAAAATAAACTGGAACTCCAAGAGCTAGACTCTAGGACAAATTCACATACTTAGAAACACTCAAATTATCTTAGAGACTTATATCTTCTGATATGCCTTCTGTAAAAGGATCCTGCACATTGTTCCTTTCTATGCAATTACAAATTAGTACCTTTCTCTTTACACTTACAAATCCACTCACTTTTAAGCATATGTTTTGTCAAATAAGACTGGACTCAGTAAAAGCTCAAAGCCCAACACAAAAGTCTTTTTTCTACTGAAACAAGACCTAAGTTACCAGCTGGATGTCATACAAGATGAAACATTACATTTTAAAACCCACTTCTCTTTTCCAGTCAAATTTATATTTATCAATGCATATACATAATGAATGTTTTTTTTTTTTCTTTGTCAGTTTTTGAAGTGCCATTATTCCCTGCTGTCTACATCAGGCACACTCTGCCTTTGAGAGTGACAGTTCTTGACACTGTACATTAGTTTCATTATTGACATAATGCTGAAGTAGCTTCCGAGTAGAAAACTGCCAGCATAGTTTCATTTTTAATCTTCTGTGTCCTATTTTTTATATATATGTATGAGAAAAAGCTAAACGAAACAGAAGATATAGCCACTTTAGCTAAGAAAATAAACATCTTTCATCACGTTAAGACATGTCAAAGCCACAGCAAGTGCAGGGACTAAAACTCCAAGTGAGGATATAAGACCTAACATGTACAAAGACAAAACACAATGTTCCCAAAATAAAGCATTGTCTTAAAGCAACAATAGCAACAATACCAATTAAACAGCAACTGAGTTCCTTTTGATGTGAGTTGGATGCTGAACTGCACATTGTGTGCTTGATCCCTTGAAGTGTTGAGCAGCCCCATCTCCTGTTGATTGGTGTTCAGTGCTTTACACAATCTGGCACTTGGGGAAGGTTTTCAAAGGCATCGATACCAGCTTGGTGCCTAACTGCAGCTGACTTCCAAAGAAAGGGATTTGGGCTTCTGACTGACAGTTTGTGCCTTTGAAAACCTCTCTTCTGAGGTTAGCCAGCACTAAATACTAACATATTTACAAAGGAAATTAATTCCTTTCTGCTTCCCGTTAATTCTTAAACTCCACTTCTGCTAAGAATAGTCCCTGCTGTAACCTAGAAGAATACACACTTTTTGGCAGTCAGCTTATGCAAAATGCTTATGTTTCTTCTTGTTATTTACCATGCCATCTGGCATTATGTTTAAGATGGAAGTGAAATTAAAACCAACCTATTATTAAAAATGATCCCATCTTCAACCTTGAAATGCTCCCTAGCTGCATGACCCCATTACTTGGAGATTGTCGTTGTATATCTGACATTTTAGAAACCTGACTGAAGAATATCCATTGCCATTGAGTTTATACATCATTTATTTTTGTTCAAAAAGAATGTGTTCTTTAATTATAATTTAAAATTAGGGGGAAAAAAAGGGAATTTTAAATTTAGATTTCTTTATCAGTTCATAGTAGGCTTTTTTATTCTTTTGAAAAGAGAAAACTTATTCTCTTTACCTGTAGAGAAACAGGTATCTCTAACAGATATGTTAGAATTAAATTATAATGTTCTTATAGTGTAATCACTGCAGAAATAAAATTCCGATCCAGATAGCAGCGAACAAGATGTACCTGTGTGCATTTTTTAAGCTAAGTAGGCATAACTGCTGGTTTTACGTCCCATTTTTAAGAGAAAATTGTTGCATCCATAATACTTGATGAAAACCATGTATTGTGAAAGCCTATACAAAATGTGTTTTTTTCTTTTTTCTTGAAAACAGGTGAATCAAACAACACAGCTATGATCTCCTAGCCAGTATTTGTCTTGCAAAAGTGTTCTTTCTCTGAGCTTTCCCTCAAGGCTATGTAGTAGCTTTCATTTTTTCGTTCTTCTCTTTTTCTTTGTTATAAACACACTTATAATTTCTTCAGAAACAAATTCTAGGAGAAAATAAGGATACTATTTGCTGTCACATGCCTTTTTTTGTAGGGTTTAAAGCATCCCAGTCATAGAAACTGAGTCTATTTTCTATTTAGCTGCGGCAACCATACACAGGATTGTAATCGTGCGGCAAATTTTTCCTGAGTAAAAGGTGGATGTTGGGTTCTCAGTTCTTACAGATTTAAGCCAACCACATGATGTGGATAAAGAAGGCCACTTGTTTATCTGTAGAAAAAAACAATTTGTAGGCCAAGTAGAATACATTTCTCGATGAAATTGTTGTGAAAGCCAAGCCTAATCCTTAGAAAGAGGTCTGTTCTAATCCATACTTTTTGAAATCAAACCTAATAAGGCCTAGTGTAAATCCAACATCGTGAGACAGAGATGATGGTGGGGATTAATGCCGTGCAAATAACTGATCCTTCAATTTGGTGGGAAAGGGGGAAAATACTCCAGAACAACCAAAATCTCCCTATTTGGTCTGTCCTGAGCAGAGAACTTCACGTGTTTCTCATGGCTTATTCAACTACCCTAAGTGATATAATTAAAGCAATGAAGAATTTATTGATAATAGTGACAATATTTTTTTCTATGTGCTTTGAAAGAAGGAAAGTGTTCACTTCTTTCAATATAAATTTTATGATTAAGCCAAAATAGATTTAAAACTCATTTGGAAATACAATCTAATAGCCTTACTGTAGTAAGATTTTTTTCCTAAAAAGACTGGACTTTTAATTTGAAAGCCACTACTATTAAATCTGCATTTTCAAATTGTATTCTGAAAATTCATGTTATAGAAAAATTAGAAATTGAGTTATTGCTTTTTCTTCTGTTATTCTGTTAATATTTTTCAGTAAATTCCTGCAAAAGGAATAGACAAAGAGACCTTTGGGCCCATAGTGATTCACAAAAGATGAGTTCTTTGTCATGGAACAAATTACAGTAATTTGTAACTTAACAAAATACTTTGCAGTAATTAGCAAGAGGAAATCCCTAGAAAGTTATCACAGGAGAGTTTATTGGATGACTGCCTTTAGTAACTAATGCAGGGATCCTTATATTGACAGGAGGACAACTATTTATAATACATTATTGATAGATGTTAGAGCCAAGCTCTGTTGAATTTTATTTCTAACCATTTTCCCTATAAGCAAGTTCTAACGAAATACAGTTTACAGTTTGTTCCCCACAGGACCATCTATTTTTAATTAGCATGTGATTATAATTCACTGTATATTATGATATTATTTCTGGCATTTAAGCACAAGGAGAAGAAAATGAATAGGCAATGACTATTTACTTATGTTGTTCATTTACAGTCTTTGTTGAACTTAAAAGGTAATGAAGCCTAAGATAATGCATTGTCTGGATTTAGTTGTAGTTTTAGCAGCCTCAAGGAAGTATGTAGTTGAAGAAAATGCTTCAAACATTTGGGAATATCTTCCTCTTTACTTTTGTAACTGCAGATTTTGCCTTTCAGGTATGTTTTTAATAAAATCTAATTTTATAATTAGATTAAGTATTAATAGCTGCTATAAACATCCTATAGACATGAGTTACATTTATTATTTAGGGCTGCAAAAATCTCAGATGTCTGTGACTGTGAGATATATACTGACTTTATTTCTGAAAGGTTCAGTTACTGATACAGTAGAATACTTTTATGTCCTATTAACCCTTTAATGATTGTAGTACATTTCTCAATTTTAATACAAAGCCTAACTAAATTTAGGAGGGCAGAGTGTCTCTGTGTGTCAGTTGGAGTGAGATCTGGTGATTGAGGAGGATGCAAAATAGACATATTTTGATGGAAGATATTATGAATGAGAATTAAAAAGTACTTAAAAAAAAAAGGAAAAAATAACTTTTGCTTTAATGTTATTACTCAGAGGAAGAACTGAACTTCCTACTACTTACACGTATTCTTTAAAACAAATAAAATCAGACATGCATTTTAATTGCTCTTACTGTAATATCTACCTCTTCTTTAAGGAAAAACTGAAAATGGCATGTTCAATTCATGATCTGCTAGCTACTATTGTTTTTAGTAAACTGTTGGAAAAAGCTCCCAATCTAAGAGCCTTAAATATTCTTGTTTTACTTTCCTACAAATATAAATGTCAAGGATGATAAATTTTTCCATTTCAAGTAAAATTCAGACAGTAATTTAGAATTAGATAAGACAAAGCATAAATATTTCAGATTTATATATATTTTAATTTCTGAAGATTGTTTTCATATAAACCTTAGCGACATAATTAAAAGAATCTAATGTACAAAAAGTCAACTACAAGCCTTATCATTTTAACTAGAAATTCTTCACCTGCATTAAAAACTCTGTTATTTAGAGAGAATTGTTCACACTACTTTTAATTAAGGTTCCACACATCAAAACAAATTGCCTGTTAACTTTTGGTTTTGGTTTCTTGAATAGAATTTTAGAAATGCAGAATAACCTGAATTGGAAGGAACCCAGAAGGATCATAAAGTCCAACTCCAGGCCTTGCATGGGACACCCCAGGAGTCATACCATGTGCCTGAGAGCATTGTCCAAACACTTGATCTCTGTTAGGCTTGGGGCTGTGACCTCTTCCCTGGGGAGCCTGTTCCAGTGCCCAACCACCCTGTGGGGAAGACCTTTTTCCTAATATCCACCCTAAACTTCCCCTTACACAGATTTCTGCTGTTCCCACAGCTCCTGCCACTGGGCACCACAGAGAGGAGAACTATGCCTGCTCTTGTGAGAAAGTCTTAAGCTGTGATGAGGCCTCCCCTCAGTTTTCTGTTCTCTAGAGCTAAAGGAAATGGCGTGTTTGGCTTTTTTTGTGACATGAGATTTTCATCAAATTATTAGTGAGATTAGAAAGTAACATATAGTAACAACAATTGCTCAAGAGAAATGTTGGGAAGTTTTTTATTTTTGCATGAGCTGTTGAGAAAATATGATATAGGAACATTGGTTTATTTTGACATGCTATTAATATAACGCTTGGGCAACAATACCATAGAGATGGAGCCATGGAAAGTTTTCAGGTAGCCCAGTGATTTCATAATTACAACTCATTGTCTCAGTTTTAAGTAATTTAATCTGCCTGGATAAACCTTCCAAATTTGATTAAAAAAAAAAAAATGTATTTTGAACTTGAGTTTATTTATAATGAAGATAAATACAAAAAAAAAAAAGTGTTTCATTTGTTAATTAATACCAGCATTGGTGTGATTGAGAATACATAATTAAAACAGTTTTAGAATTTAGTCAGCTAATATAACTTAAGCGTAAGTATTCTTGATTACAAATTTTGACCTCTTAAGAAGAGTCTATTTTCATAACTTCAGTACATTTTTAACAGTGATAGGAAGAAATTCTGAAAAAGCATCACAGCTAGGAAGATTTCAGTTCCCATATTTGCTTTAGTAAGTTTCTTGATGTTGGAAATACTATATGGGATGAAGCAGTACCCTTGAGAAACCCACAGCACTTAGAAGAATATAGGTTTCTATACTTAGAATCTCCTGCCTTAAGAATATTTGAAGCTCGATATTTAACTCTCTGTGCATCTTGAACCTTCCTGAGTTCAGTCCTTACACAGCATTTATCTGACTCAAAATGGTTTAAAGAAAGGTATATATTCAAGTACTGTCCTAAATGAAGATGTTTTCCAGATATTTTATCTAGCTTAAATGGGATTGATACTGAGTGATACAATGCTTCTAAGTTAACATCGTGGATGTTATAATGACCTTTGGCTCAGAAATAGATACTTCTGCATATAATATCTTGTCAATAAATAAAAATGTAAAAAGAATTGTCAAAAGTTTTGATAAAATTTAAACTGCTCTATTTTTTCTTTTCCTAGGTACCCCAGAAAAATGTAAAATCCTCATTTTTTTCTATCTATTTAATTTGCACACCAAAGTTCAAGCATAGGATAAATTTATCAGATTTATCATCACAAAGAGACCTGAGATGCCTAGAGGAGTGTAGTTGCTGGGGGCAGCACAGAGATTCTTCACCGGGCTGTGCTTCTTCTGAGGAAGTTCCTAGACTGCAACCAAATCCCTCAGATTAAGTTTTGCATTATGACTGAATATATGTTCCAAGACTTTAAGTTGTCATAAATACACTTAAATAATTAAAATCTTTAAAATTATGTTGGTCTTACCTACACTTTCTAGTCTTTATCCTTGGGCTAGGGAAGCTTCAGCACCTGCTCACCAATGCTTTCCAGGATAGAAGAGTATTTGGCCTTTGTGAGACTTCATAGTGGATATTGTCAAGAACCAGAGGAGGGCAATTCAAACACCTTTCATCTGGAGCTGGCATACGCTATTGTTCTTCAGCTGTTGTGAAGACCTCTTAGGAAGTATCATAGCATCTGACATGTTAAAACAATAATTTGATTAATTCTATCATGTACAACTTCTGATGAAACCTCTCTAAAGTTACCTGAACTTTACTTATTTTATATTAATATTACTTAAAGAAGAAACTACTAGTGTTCAACTTGTTTAAATATAAGATAGTAGAATCACACCAAATACCTCACAGTATTTCAGCCTGTCATCTCATTATGGCACCAAAACAAGATGGGTGTCTTACAAATCCTGTGTCCTGTTGGCCAGTCCTGTGTGGATGTCTTTGCTATCTTAGAGTATGTCTACAGTGCGTGGCCTGAACATGGGAAACGTAGGTGCAGCCTCATGTCTTCTTGTGCCCAGCTGGCCATTTGTGAGACACTGAAATGTTGGAGGCTGACGGCTCAAACAATTGGACATTTGCAAAAGCAGCAGGCATGTAGCAGGACCCTTGAGAAACGACATTACTCAGCAGAGTATTTTTATCTGTACTTTGCTTTACTGTCTCTACACTTTCTCTGGATCTTGCCTCACATCTGCTATTGGCTGTTAAGACCCCAGCTAAATTTTAGAAAATTCCTAAAAAGTTTGCTTTCTCCAATCCTTTGTTCAAGGCACTCTGAAGTAAGATTGTAATACATGCAGCTTGTAAATATGTGGTGTTGCAGAAATTCAGAGGCATTGTTTTTGTTTAAGAAATGAAATGCCAAGGAACTCAAAAGCTGCACTTTCAATGGCTTATTTTTAGTGTTCTACAACAAGGTCTTCATGAAAGTGTTTGGTAAGAGAGTAAAAGGGCCTTTGGACACTAACAAGTCATGACAGCTAGCAGAATTCATAAGTAATTTATCAGTCACGGGTCATCTGGAGCTGGTAAGTCAGGTCCTGAAGAGGACAGCTGCAAGTATATCTTTTGTGGAGTGTAAAAAATCCTTGATGTAGTGGAAGTAGAAAACAGTCCTGGAAGCTCTGTACAGAATACTTCAGAAGATGCAATGGACATACTTTAAAAGTTTATTATAGTCTAAAGGGTAAGTACTGGTGATATCCTTCCAATGAGCAGAACCTTTTAAATAGGAGCTTTTTCAGACAAGCTGAAATGAGAATATTGAAACAATCACAATGTTCACAGAACACATCATATACATATTCTAAAACATAGCTAACCCCCATCCTATTTGTTAGAGTTAGTGGAAAAAAAAAACTTTAAAAGGGGGGATAGGAGAACTGGCAAGGATTATCAGGCTAAACAGAATGCCTTTTTCATTAAGCTTTGTAGATACTTTTGTCACTTTGTCACTTCTTCCCTTTAATTTCTAAAAAAATATTAAAACAATGATGAGATTACAGAGACTGAAAGAACAAAGAATGTTGACTCAGAATAAATATACAGAAGATTAGACACAATGATGAGGTTAACAAGAAGAAAAGAACAAGTACAATGACAGTTAATTTTAGAAGTTGTAAAAACAAATTAGCTACCTTAATATGGCAGCCTTACCTAATAAAATATATTAATGTAGATATTATCACTGAGATGTGAAGAGGGAAAAGTCAGACTTCTATTATTTTTTGTTTGTTTGTTTGTTTTGTTTGGTTTAGTTAGTTTTGTTTTTTGTTTTAAAGAAATGAAAAGACGAGTTGATGGGAAGTATTCCTTAAGTATTTCTCAGTCAGGGTTATTTTGCATTTAAAAAAATATGAAAAGATACACTTTGGAAAAGATTATGATCCATCTGACATTGTCTCTTGAGTAAATATGACCCTATTTGAAAAGATGCTGAACTTTCCTAAATACTGTTAGAGAAAAGAATGGCAATGACATTAGAATAGTTCTCCTGGAAAAGACATAGATTTCCACCAGTTGTTGTCCCTAAAATTATCTGGAAGGCATAATAAGGGAGTGAAGAAAGTGAGCACAGCAACAGAACACTGAAATGAAAAAAAAAAAAAAAAAAAACAAACAAACAAAAAAAAAAAAAAAAACAGAAAACAACTCCAGAAATAATTTACTTAAAACATACATTTCTGGCAGTTATTTCTCCAGTAATCTGAGTGCACTCTTTGGTTACTCAGGAGAAGTTTTGCAATATGATATTCAGTATTTTCTCCCCATCTGGCAAGGACTTCGAATGTATCTGGCTAGTTTAGACATTAATACTTACTTAGTAAACTAAAACTTTTCAAATATAGAAATTGTTAGAGTTAAAAATTGTATTGAATATATTCCCCTGTACGGATGAAAGAGCAAGTAGAACTGAGAAATACAACCTGCAACTTCTGATAAATAATATACAGAAGACCTGCATGCTTTCATGTGGAATGGGGAGGCAGCCATGAGGCCAGGTATGAAATCACTGATTCATAAAATAATTTAGGCAGGAGGGCACCTCTGGAAATCAGCTAGTCCAACATCTTGCTCAAAGCAGGTCCAACTAGGTCAGGTTGCTCAGGGCCTTGTTCAGTCAAGCTGTGAGTATCTTCAAAGACAGAACCCACAACCTTAGTGAGCAATGTGTCCTTGTGTTCGACCACCCTCAGGGTGATCTTTTTTTCTTTTTCCTTTTATCTTATCATATTTCCCTGTTTATAGAGGTAGAGGCAGGATGTAACTGACTGCTTTTCTATTGCAGTGACCCTTATGCGACAAGAACCCAATGCCAGATCCTGGAATTTGGAAAAAAAGCAATGAATAAGACAGGGATTAATCATCTGCATCCATGGAAAGATGACAAAAGTACTGCTTCTCAGCTGACTTCTTTAATTCGTCTTTATTTTGTGTTAACGTAACAGATTTTCATTACTCTGTTCAACTTTTTCTGTAGTAATAAAATGCGGTGAATGCTTTACTGAAAAAAACAGATTAAAAATGTTTACAAATACAACATGACCATTCATTTTATATTCCAAAATCTTCTATATTTATATATATATATATGATTAGAAAGTGCTTCCTAGCCTTTAGGGCACACTGCAGTCTAAATTTCCTGCTGTTAAAAAGAATTTCTTACACTATAAAGTCAGGACATTTGTGGTTGCTCAGAAAATTGGATTATTATTTTTCTTGAACATTTTTTTTCTCTTTATTGTTATCTGAGAGAAGAGACCACATTAGATGTGCTAGTTATCACATCTAATGTGGTTACCCTTACATTTCTGACTAAAGACAAAGATACAATTTCAGCCTAACATTAACTGTGTCTGAGATTAAAAGCCAGAAAAGACTAATAGTTTCAAAGAACCAGTCCCTTACAAACCCTTAATCACAATTGTTGAAGAGTTGTGCAGGTGAAAATACCATAGCAAAACAGATGTGGAAATGAAATTACAATAAGAGAAATATGTGTAGTGTAAAGGGTTTTTCATTAATGCTACTGATTATTCATATTTACTACGCTTTAAGCTATACTTGACTGACAAAGTTGACCATGGAACATTTATGAACAAAAGTTCTTGGAATTGTTGAGAGGTGCTTGATACTGATGAGCTGGAATTTACCTTCCCTTTTTTTTTTTTCTTTCCTGTGAGTTCTATTACAGTTTTCCATTTTCCAAACAAAAGTATGGCTGTCCTAAGACTTGGAGTTGTATGAATCTTCACTGTGAAGAAGGAGTACACCTTTCTAGGTCAATCTTCACATGTTTTCCCCACTCATAGGATTTAAAGTCAAATTGCAAGCTATTGTAACCATGGACCCAATTATTGCTACCTTTTCCTCTACAGCAACACAGTAATGTCTGAACATCAAGAATAATGCTGGATATTGTGCTTACTGTAATAAATTGACAATCAGTCATAAGACATCTGTATTCACTGTACATACACTCTGAGACCAATTTCATTACATCATGATTCATGTGGAAAAAAAGGGCAGCCAAGAGACCAAGACAGGGGGTCACTTTGTGACCCAGTCATGAATACAAAACATTTATACAACATCCTTCACAGAAAGTCATAAGATGATTTATGGCTCTAACTAAATTAAAAGCAACATCAATCAAAAGGATTTTAATTTTTAATTTTTAAACTGCAACACATTCAGTTTCTGATTATTAAGAGGAAATCAGTCTCCTAAATTTGATGCATAAAGGCAAAAAACTTACTTTAAAACAGTATGTAAAACCCATCAGTCATCACAACTCCATGCAAAGTACCTGCTACATATTAACTTTGGAACTAAGTTGCAGAGGATGTACTTTTGAGAACACCAACAGATTCTTACCTTCTCTATGAAATCAGGTTCTCCTCCCTAATAACTGTTGATTCTTCCTTTCAGATTTTCTTCTGATGCCTCTTTCTAGCAGAATTACTGTAAATAAGAGATGTGTTTACTACCTTAACTATATTTCGGGAAATTATAAAAAAGCCTCTGCTCTATTATGTAAAGTAAAATACAAAAGACTTTTTGGATAGCAGTTCCTTGTGTTATGAAGCCTGCACCAGCAAAAAAGGCAGGTGTGTACAAGCTCATTGCGTTACAAATGTGCATCACTCATATTTTCAACTTCAGAGAAATAACTCTAGCTGAATTTAATTACTCAGGTTTTTAACGTCGGCTCCGCCGGGAAGGGGCCTGAGAGGTATCAGGCCAGGATCGCCGGGTCTACCCCAGAGAGGTACTCTCCTCAGAGAATGCCTTCCAGGGAGCCAGCGGCTTTCCCTCGGCTAGCCTGGGGTGCCTTAGCAGGGTAGTAGCCACGGGGGCTACAGTGAATTCAGCTCAGTGAATTCAGCTCAGTGAATTCAGCTCTGTGAGTTCAGCTCTGTGAGTTCAGCTCAGTGATCCTGCAAGGCAACCCCTTCACAGCCGGCACGGAGAGAGAGAGATGAGGGACTCGTATGGCCATTCCGAAGGGGGTAACTTTATTGCAAAGCACCCAAGCGAAGGGAAGACAGGGACGAGAAATCCCCCCAGTCTGGGGAAAAGTACAGAGGTTTTTATAAGGTACATAGGTGGGTGTGGGGGGTTACAAACCAATGGGTTCCAACAGATCCACATAAAATCCCTCAAAGAATTGTGGGCCTCTGAAACCAAAAAGTGTTCTCCTTATCTAGGGGGTATGGACCTTTGCTATTGTGCAATGCTCCTTATCTCTTCAGGAGGCCCGCCTCCCCATCTCAGGGGCCTCCCTCCACGGCAGCGCCGCGGCGGGCCTGCCAAATCCCACAGGTTTTGGTTTGTTGGGGGTTTTTTTAATGATTTTGAGGTTCTTTACAATAGATGCTGCATGAAAGAAGTTTTTTTTACAGGTTGCACATGTCCAAGTGTTGGCAGTTCAGTAGCAAAGCAGAAAAAAAAACAGGGGCTGCTCCATGTCCAATCCAGCCAGTTTCAATCAGCTCCAACACATCCACCACAGAGCTCAGTCGAGGCCCTCAGTTCACATGGTCATGCCTCTGGGCAAACACATTTAAGGGTAAAAAACATTGCACATCAGCTGTGAGTTACATGAAAGAGATTAGGTGTGAGAGAAACAGCCTTGCAGACACCAAGGTCAACGGAGAAGGAAGGGGAGGCAGTGCTCTGAGTGCCAGAGCAGAGATTCTCCTTCAGCACATGGGGAAAATTATGGTGACACAGGATGTCCCCTTGCAGCCCACAGAGGATCATGTTGCAACAGACATCCCACTGCAGCCCTTGCAGAGCCCGCTTGGGAGCAGGGTCCTGGCAGGAGACCTGATCACATAAGAGAAGATCTCACAGAAGAGGTTTTCTGATGGGACCTGTGTCCTGTGGGTGGCTCACACTGGAGCAGTCTGTCTGTGAAGGCATGTACCTGGTGGAGAGGAGCTGTGCTGGAGCAGTTTGTGCAGAACTGCAGTCTGTGGGATGACTCACACTGGAGCACAGAAAAAAAAAAGCATGAGAAGAGGAACTGCTGTAGACTGACCATAGTCAGAGTCAGTCATAGTCCTCAGGAAACTGCTCTGCTTGGATGAGGGAAGAAGGTAAAGAGTTGTGATTGAAGGAGTAAAGTTGAACCTGGTATGAAGCAGGGTGTGGGGTTTTGTCTGTTTCTCACTCTCTAGTTTTAATTGACAATAAATGAATCTTCTTCAAGTTCAGTCTGTTTTGCCCTTGATTGTAATTGGCATGGAATTTCCCTATCTTTATTTCAGTCCATGAGCTTTTTGATCTCATTTTTTGCCCCATCCCATTGTGGAGGGGGAATGAGAAAACAGCTGTGTTGGCACCTGACAGCCAGCCAACGCCAATGCACTGCAGTCTTAGAACAAGTTTAGTAGTAGGCTTTTGCTATTGAAAAATGTTGATATTTCTTTTGCAGTTCATAGATTTAGGTTTTAAAATTGCTTTTAGACAAGATTGTCATTAAATATCTGAGATGAATTCCCAGCTGGTGTTTGTGTTTTCAGCTTCACCAAAATCAATGGAACTGCAGCCGTTCCCATCAGTACAAAATTTGACTCCTGTATTTAAAATTCTTTTTCCTTATATGTAACGACTAATAAACTTAGAGCTTTTACATCTCTCAAAGATAAGGACCTCAAAAAGAAATCTGTAAACCTAAAATGTACTGATAACAAATGGCTTCTTCAAACAGGAAGAATCTTACAAGATGATTTACATTGTTTTTCTAAATCATTAAATGGTAGAAACATCTGGTTTTGAAGGGACCTTAAAGATCTTCTAGTTCCAACCCCCATGCCATGGAGAATGGTTATATTTAATAATATTTTTGTTTTTTGGAACACAAACCATCAGTCTTGGTTCAAAGTGGAAAATATCTACATTTATACTGCATATGCATAAATCAAAAACCCATGGTCATTTCTGGCCCTTACCACAAATTGATCTGGCACTGGATGATGTGACAGACACACACAATAGCAACACTGGTACAGACTGATTTCTATTGAGCTGAAAATGTCAATTTTAATTTAGCATAAATGCATTCTCTATGCACATAGGACATTGTGCATGGACTTTCAGAGCATGGAGAAAAGTTTTTTGTTAAAAAAACCCCAATAATAGCTGATACACAGATTTGGAATGTATTTTCTACGTAATGTAAGTCTAAGTTCAAGAGCCGGTCAAATTCTTATTTAAACATTTCAATATAATTCTTTGCTTCCAAGTCTCTTGTGTTGTACAGTCATACATCCAAGATGATACTATTTATAAAAACCCTCAGTATTTATAATGTATATATTTATAAATTATACAACAGGGAAGAGGCACAGAAGGAAAAAAAACAAAGTAGACAACTGGCAGTTCTCCACATGCTCTCTGATCAATCTAGAAATGGCACAATAGGTTACATGTAGCTGCATCTGCCTGGTCTCTGCCTCGGCCAGCCCTGGCACCACGGCAGCAGCAGGGGTACGGCTCGGTGACAGGATGTACCTTGCCGATCCCGTGGGTCTTGGCTAGTCTGCAGGCGACGATGGCGGAACAGAGAGAGGGAGCCTCAGCTTGGGGTTAAAGCACTGGCTTTACGTGTCCCACCATGGGAACAACCTCAGCTCTGGCAAAAGCCCCGAGCACCAGAGTGCAGCGCCTTACCAAGGGGGGAGGAAACAGGGGTGTGGGGTTTGACTCAGGACCAATTAGGGACAAGCAGGGGATGGCTCTCTAATAAAGTGACAGGTAGGGAAACAAACCGGGATACAGCGAGAGGAGGAGCCCCAGACTCTGTCCTATCACTCTGTGAACCTGTCAGAACTTTCCAGGGTGGAGGCGAGGTCACAGAGTGACAGACAGGGTCTGGGATTTGAACCGGGAGGAACCAAACAGGGAAAGAACATGGTGGGTACATAGAACGAACCATTTAACAATATAAAAAATTTTAAAACTTGAAAAAACACACTACCACAGTTACATACCTGTAATGCAACTACAAACCACATGCTAATTGAAAGCAGCATGTTTGATTAAGCTTCTTGACTGGTGTCCTCTTCCCTAGATAACATATTCTTCCCAAACCAATAAAACTTTAATAAACTTTAATAATTGGCATGTAAAAGGCACTGCTGTGAAGGTTCTGGCCAGGACAGAGTCAAATTTTGCAATTACCAGGAGTAGGCATGGCTGGGACCCAGAGTTTATTCTATACCACCTCACATAATTTTCCTAGAATGGGGAAAGGGTCCCTTCCAGGTCTGATGTAGCAGTGGTTGGGTGTTGTTGGGCTCTGAGGGATGTAGTGGGGAGCATTTGCATGTGAGTTATGCCCCTCTCTTGTAATCTTCTGTTATTAATAACGTTGTTATTAGTGTTCATTTTCTTATCTCATTGCTGTTTCCAGTAAATGTTTCTTATCTCAACCTGTGATCTTTACCTTTTTGTGCCTCCAGTTCTCCTCTCCAGCATAGCCCAGGCGAGTGTCAGGAGAAGGGGAAGCGAACAAGGGGGTGCATTGTTTGCAGTGAGAATGTTTAAGTGAGAATGCTAAATTGGAGGATACCATTCCTAAACCTAAAGTAATGATAAATCCTAAGGTAATGATACTTGCAGCGAGCAGGAACACAATCATTTTTTCAGTGGCCTTTATGCTTGCAGACATGTGCATGGGCATTGAAAGGAAACCAGATTCAGAAAGATACTGTGCAGTCTTTAGCACAAGAAGGAATCTTATAGAAGAAATTATATACTGAATGTCTGCTTTACTATTAAAAGTTTCCTGAACGGGATGTTTTGTTCAAACTTGGTCATAGAAATGCAGTCAAACGGCACTCTGAAGAAGGCAGGTGCTCTTCTGGGTACCCTTGCCCAGAAAAAAGGAAAGGAAAAAAGGAAGAACTTCACAGAAGTTGCTTTCCAAAATACACTGGAGGCTTTATTTTCTATTCTTCCTTTACTAAGAATATGTTACTTTGTAAACAACTATATCTGGGTAAAATATTGAAATGTGGTTGAAGCACATTTTGCCTTTTCGACTAATTAAAATATATTGTGGTGATGAATAATATTTTAATAGACTAATTGCATGTATTTTTCTGACTTATTATGATAAGGAACATTTACTATCATCCTAAATGTCTGAATGTTCCCTTTAGGCCATGTAGGTTTTAATTATTCTACTGAAATTGATTTGTCTCAGCCAATCATAGAACACAGATAAAGCATGGAGACTTAGGAATACCATATAACTTTTTTTCTCATTTATGCAAATCCCTGTCTGCTGGTTAGCTAATGGGAGGT
The DNA here is from genome assembly GCA_032173965.1 of Sitta carolinensis. NCBI lineage: Eukaryota > Metazoa > Chordata > Aves > Passeriformes > Sittidae > Sitta > Sitta carolinensis. The sequence continues at coordinate 99,195,905 of CM063284.1, read as the reverse complement.
AATTTACATCCTCTCTATAAATTTAATTCTCAAGAATTACAGTGAATTTGAAATTTTATGTTTCATCTGCTGTTGTCCATTCGATCCTACATATTTTCAGTGACTGAACCACATACAGTTACAGGACAATGTATAATAAGATCAAAAAAATATGAAACCCCTAATAAAATAAATATACAGACAGAAACATTCAATATTTTGAGAAAGTGCTACAAGGCTGTTCTTGATGAAATTAGTATTAGATTCTTTTAGAATTTGTTTCCTTTCTTTCCTTTCCCATGTGATTTAGATAACAAACTCCCAATTTTTTTATTAGCAAAAGATCAATATTTTGAAAAGAAATGTTAATAAACAAAGAAATATCATATTGAATTAGATATTTTGGAAACAAATTTTTTTTCTTTTGTGTATGGGTTTTTTTCATTAAAATTATCTTTCACTCATTTATAATTGACAAGCAAGGGCTTTTTTTTCATTTTAATAATGCCAAATTAAGATGTTTGGCAGTCCAAAAATGTTGAAACTTGATAATTCCTATGATATAACAAATAAGTATTTTAAATTTAATTTTAGAGTTCTTGAAATGTAATGCTCTCTAATGAAAATAAAACCTATTAGAATCTAATATTTTTGAATCCTTAGGCACCTGCCACATATTTTGTTATCAGTCCCATGTATATGTAAATATACATTTAACTCCTAATTCTTCAGATGACTGAGCAGCCAAGATAGGGATATACAAGGACCATCTCTGAAATACTGCATTGTTCTATCTCCTTGTGTGTACCTTCAAAGAATAAATAAATAAAATAAAGGCAACTTTTCTGTTTAAGAATGTTGCAACAGTCGCTCATGTCATCCATGGTCATATCAGCTTGGATTATTATTTATAGTAAGGCAAAGCCTTTATCTGAGATGGAGGGCCATGACCCCTCAGAACAGAGACAATAAATGAAATGGATGCTTTCAGAAGGGGAGGGAAAGGAAGTATTATGTACCAGGGATCAGCATGATGTGCAATGATAACAGCACAAAAACAATCTACCTGCTATTTGCTCTATCCTATTTTGTTTTATTATTTTATTTTGTTCCTCTGGCTATGTCACAGAAGAGAAATTTGAAGAATTCAGGAGACAACAGAGAGGTGACACTGCTGGGGCTCACAGAGAGGTTCAGAAGTGTGAGTGGCTGCCTGAGTAAACAGAAGGATTCACTACAGCACACCTTGAGGAGGCCATAAAGGCTGCCAGCACTGATAGAAATAGAAGTCAAATCTTTACCTATTTTTAGATGATGAGTATTTAAAGAGAAGTGTCTTCACAAGGAGCCAGGGACTGCTCTGTAAATTTGGCCTTATGGATGACTGAATACCAGATCCCAGAAACATTCCCCAGGTTCTGCTAATGTAATGGAACAGACAAAGCCTAATACATCTTTTGGGTCATTTTCATGGAGGTGGCCAATTTCTACATGTGGATATGACTGGCTGGGAAGTGCAGGACAACCAGTACAGGTCAGAGAGCAACTCTGAGTTGCCATTAGAAATAAAGTAATGGAAAAAAAACTATGCACAATGAAGTTAAAAGATTCAAAAGAGGCTGAAACAGTATGCCTAACTATTATCCAAAACCAGTAACACACAACATGCAGCTATTGCAGCTTGCAAGCTTAAGCTTCTGTGACAGTTATTAAAAATGTTAGTAAAATTGGGTTTTCTTTTTATTTTTATTGGTTTATAGAGTGAAAGTCCTACATGTGTGAGTGCCAGGATCCTTTACAAGAAGGTTGTATTTAAAAACACACAGCTCAAGACTAACTCCATGCAGGGCAGTAACTGCATTAAGTTTCAGTGGATTTAGGTGTAATTTTTAGCCTGAATATTTTGAAGCTGTGTGTTCACTTTCCAGTGTTCTCCAATGTCACCTTGAGCAAATATGCCCAAAGGAAGCAGATCATTCAGTGAGCCTAAATTAAGGTTGGGGGCGGGGAGAACCCACTTAAGAGCTGTCATTATTTCTTTTCTAAATTGAATGGCCTCCCCATGGAAATGGTGGAAGCCATGTTGTATGGAGCTTTTAAGACAAAATTGAACAAAAGATTAAAAACATTACAATGAGCAGTTCTGAACTGGTGGATTAGATAACTGTTAGTTTATTTTCTCACCAATTTTTTCAAATTGCTATGTTTTGTGGAGAGACTAATGTTCTTGACAAAAAACCACTTGTTATTTATTTCTCAGCAAAATATTGGTTTGTATGACTGCAATGAAATATAGCTGAACTGACACTACCTCAATATTTACATTAAATTACTGACCCAGCTTTGGGAAGGTGCAATCTTTAAGCAGTTTACACAGTAGTTTTAGTCAGAATTCTAAACATACTATAAGAGAAAGTTATAATGCTATATAATCAAATAATATCTTTTCTGAATGGATCAGCATGGTATGGCGTTCACTTGTTTTCTTCTTGGTTACCAAACAGAGTGAAGATAACTTGAACCAGAGTTATTAGCTTTCTTTTTCCATTGCTTTATATTCTGGATTATTTTTACAATTAAAAGTAGGACTGCCAGTGGCCTTCATGCTTTTAAGCTACTTGCACTAGGAAACACAATATTAGGAAAAGATCGATACTTAAAACTAGCTCCTGTTATCAGTGATATGTTGGAGAATATGCCTTTAATTTTTTCCCATTTGATCTGGAAAGAAAATGCTACTCCTGGAGGAAAAAACCTGCAGGTGATACTGAATAATGTTTTACATATAAAGAAAATGTTAGGGCCACAAAGTTTTACAAAACATTAACTAATTTTAGATGTATATAAATAAGTAAAAATCACACCATTTTCATGTTTTCTGTTCATAAGGAAACAATACCTTGCATATGAAATTCTTTTGAATGTTTACAGATTTCTCTTCAAGCCAGTAAACCAGAATTGAACATCCTAAGGAAAAATTAGGTTAACCTGTGGGAAGAAAACAAGTTTCCTCTGAAAGGAAAATCAGGGCCAAAGGCAGTACTACAAATAATGCAGAAAATTATGTCTAGGTGAGAGTAAAAGAACCCCGAACATATGGAAGATTAGAAAGTCTATATGGATTCTTTTCAACAATGTACGTGCAAAATCTTGTGGGCAAAAGAAAATCAGATCAAAAATTTAGGGTTTAAAAATGCAGAAAATTAGTTTCACGTATTTTCCTCAAACCTCAGAAGGAACAAAGCCAACATTAAGTGTGTGAATCACTATAAAAAACTCACTACTATATTTTTGAACCAATTTTCTCTGTTTATAAATATCCACCTAATTTCTGCATCTGATTCCTTTTATGTCACTGCTGTTGCTAGACTCTTGCACAGTTCTGAGTCTCTTATGTGCATCTTCCTCTGAACCATTTTTTGCTTTATAATATCTACAGTAATTAACTGCTTACCCTTATATCTTTTTTTATGGTTCAGTGTTTCTCCTTTCAAGTAATTCTTCTCTCCTATTTATTTAAAAAGTTGACATGACTTCTAGCTTTGTTCTTTGTAGACTGTAATTGGACACAAAATGCTTCGTATTGCCATCTCTCTTTTTTTTTTTTTTTATCTTTTGCAATTTTTAAAAATATAGTCTGAACAAATTCTTGAAAAAGAAGTCTTTTGTATAGCTTAACAGCTACATTTAAGATCTGAAAAGACCCATCAGCACAAATAGTTAAACCAAATTTTCATTAAACACTCTGTTTTGGTTTTATGACTTTTTACTTGCTTCATTGACATGGTAGCACAAGTTTAAAAACTAATTCACAAATAGTGATCATGATGCTCTCATTTCTGTGAATAAATATAACATTGTCTATTATGACACTTTGTCGTTCTCAAAATAAGACTCAAGTGTTTACTACAGGTGAAAAAAATCCTATCATTTTGAGGGAGTGTTTCATTAACAGAGGGGATAGCTGGAGATCTAAAGGAGTGCTGTCTTCTGGTCCAGAAAGTACCAGTCTGAGATTTTCCATAGACATGCACTAAAGAACCTGACTCTTCTTTACTCAGGAAAAAGCTAACATATTTTCCTGTTCTGAATCTGGAGTCAGGAGAAGACAGGCATTTTTCTTTCTTGTTTGCTCTCTTAGGGAAAACATCAAATCAGGGGAAACATCTGAGATGTGAGCCTGCAATCCCGGCTGTCTTCGGGTGTCACCCTGGTTCTCATATATTCATTGATGGTTGCTGACTTTCAGTGATTAATCACTTAACAATTTCAAGGAGCGTCTCTGAACTTCGGTTCTATTGCTTGACTGTGCAGAAGCATTTCAGGCAAAAAGTAAGAAACATATGGTAACTTTAGAAACAGGAAAGAAATACATTTTTTACAAATTTCGACAAGCTCAGCTGCCATTGGGAAGCCTTTTCAAATATTTTTAAAGGGAAAATAGGAACAAAAAGACAAAAACCCCAACATAAAGGCTTAAATAAATTCATATTAACTATTCACAAGGGAAATTTAAATTACTTTCCAAATAATTATCGGATCCAAAATCCTCATTTTCAAAGGAAAAATAACAGCTATTTAATGTTCAACTTATATGCAATGCTTTATAAAACTTTATTAATCTGACACTTAAGATAAAAATCCAAAGTAGAAAGTAAAGTAAGTTTAAATTCTCTACTGGCTGTCCTCTAAACCTCTCAAACCCTTATACTCTATGCATTAACTGAAGATTTGTTCTGCCAAAAGCAGTGCTAACATAACAGCTGCAGGCTGACAGTTCACATTAACTGTTGCAACTCGGAAGAGCGTGACCCCTGTCTCAGACGTCGCTTGTTCTATCTTATCAGACATAATGCAGACGAAAAAATTGTGCTACCAAGAAAATCCCAAGGACCAAAAAAGTCAGCAACAGCAAAAGTGCTAGCCTACATTTTCAGTCAGCTTTACAGGAGAAGCAGAAACATAATATTCAACAACCATACAAATCCTGGCTATTCCTGTGAACTTCTTGCTCAGCTGGAGAAGTGCTGAAGTGACTGTATTGCTACAAGGGACTTGGCGCAGTTCTACTTTCTGGTGGTCAGTTCTCTCTCAAGTGATACTTGATCAACGGCTCACAATGTAGCCCAGTAAACACTATTTGACATGATTAGTGAAAGCTGCAGGCTTTGCACTGCCCCAGCAGCACAGCGTTTCAGGGCCCTTTTGGGCTTCCTGGCCACAGCTGGGCTCAGGCTGGTTTATCAGCTGTTGACAGGAGCAGTGCCCATGGACTGCCCTGGTTTAGCTTTTCCCTGTGAGTCCCAGTTCAGCACCTGTCAAACAATGGTTTGGAAGCAGAGGGTGAAAAACAGCAGCCCTTCATAGCAATGACAACAACAACAACAAATGACAACAAAAGGAAACTGATGGGAAGACAGCGTGTTGTAATAAAAGAAGGCATAAAAGTGACACAAGACCAAGAAAGAGGAAACTCCTACCTATAAGTATCTCAGGATGACAATAATTTGTCAGAAACATCAACAATTCTTATGCCAAAGCCATCCAGCACCTTCCCCCTCTTCTTCCTAAGATTGAAACCATCAGTCTTGGGACCAGCAGGGAAAATTGAAGGGTAAGCATCACACAAGAGACTCATAAATGTTATTTTATAATGTATTTAAGGGTATTTCTGATAAGGTTTTTCTGTATTAATTTATACTTTAAGTAATGGTTCTGTCATAGCTGGACTAACAGTAACTTCTGTTTCGATTGTATGACAAAGATTTTTAAACTTGCAGTAAGTTCTTAGTTCTATGATTACATAGAACTATTAAGTTCCCTCTTTCCTATAACAAGGTTTGCATCAAATATGTCACAAAAGAGAATACAGTAGTCAATATGCCCTTGGATTTAAAGGTAACATTTATAATTCTTGCTTTATTTTGCTTGAAGAGGAAGTAGGGCAACAAAGGCAGGTATGAAATATATTTAAGGTGTGATATTAATGATTGTCCTATAGGATAAGGTCTAAAAATCTGAAGAACTGTTTGAAATTTTGAAAACTATCACTAAATTTGCAAGAACCAGATGTTTGAAATCACAATAAACTTGACTCCATGAACTGGCATGTATCTTTTACCTGAAAAATAAGAGTGACACAGACCACTATTAAAAGAACCTCTCTAATACAAATCATTCTTCTCTTTGCCTTGATTCAAGAGTGGTTTTTCATAAAAACAAGGCATTGAAGGAGGGGAGGAATTAACTCTCCTTTGACATCGGTATTCACAAGAAGTGGCTAAACTGTGCCGTCCTTTTGTCTGACAGATACCCTTCCTCATCTTGCCTTGCTTTTCCAGGCTCTAGGCTGGGGATCAGGACGTTTGGAAAGGAAAGAATGGATCGGAAGAACAGTGACTCTGCATGAAGAGTCTCTTTTTGCTATGGAGTAAAATAGAAATAGTGCTGTTCACCACCTAGTAGCAACCTCATTATTGCTGCTTATGTTTCTATATGACTGCATATTTTTTTCTCCACCCACTCATGCTAAAAACATAATTATCCACTTTTTTGATCTCAAATTTTCTTTCAGTCCACCTCACCCATTTCATTGTGACCTACTCAAACCACAGCACCCAGCATCATTTTCCTCCTTATGTTTTGTTTACCTGAGGAGACAGAGTTCATCTGCAAAGTACAGAAGAATGTCTCAATCAGAAACAATTCTGTTTCCTTGGTAAAATTATGGGGTTTTTTTATTGTTGCTGTGATGGTGTAGTTTTTTTGGACATTAGGAGTTGTTTTATTGTTGGTTTTTTTTTGTTTTTTTTTTTTTCTCCAGAATTGATGTCACTTGGCACAAAAGGTGGATGAAGACATAAATGGGGATGGAAAGTGTGTTGGTTGAAAAATGGATTTTTTAAGGAGCTGAAGTAGCTTGAAAAATTGATTGGATGCAACAGTACTCTGAAATAAACAGGAAATAAGCTAAGCTTGCAGACCTAAAACATGGTGTTACTTGCCACTTTCCTCCCTTGGTAACATAGCACAAATATTTGAAGACATGTAATTCACTTTTAAGAGTGTTCCAAGCTACTCTGAGAAAGCTTGTCTTCAATCTTTTCTCTGTTCCTATTTCTAAAAAGAATTCTGAAATTACTTACTGGATTGGGAGGAAAGATATAAATATCCTACACACTAGGTAAATGCTTAAACTTTTAGTCCTTGGCTATATTCATTTATCCAATATGAAAAGACTGAAAGAGATTTATCAGAGAAGACAAAGTAACCCACAGTAATATTACATAAAGTCTTGAAGTTAGTTTTACTAGGACATAGAAAATGGAGATACAGGTGTCTGAAAATAGCAAGGAACAAAATGTCTATCTTCCTTATACTGCATGAGTATTGTATTCATGCAATTATTGGCTAAATTAAATGACTGGATACACTGGATTGATCCTAACTGGATAGCTTAATCCAAGTCTCATCTTGCTGTTTTGTTGTTTTCTCTCAAGGTGTTTGAAAATGAAAGAAATGTCCCTTTATTGTCAAGTAAAAACTGGGCTCATCCAAAGTGCTTATTCTCTTCCATTACACCAATGAAAAGTGAGTACAAAATTTTTCATAGGGGAGGAAAGAAACAAGCCATAAATATGGTAGAGAAACTGCAAAGTGCTACCAACACAGGAAGCATTTTGCAATTTCCATGCTCTTATTTTTATGTGTAAGTAGCTACATGAAATGCAAACACTAGAAAAACAAGTTTTATGTGTCAGTTGTCTCAAGCAGTTATAAGCTGCAAAGGACATACAGCAATCATGTCGACAGGAGGGGTACCAGAGAGCTAACCAGGATGCTGTATTAAATAGTCTGTCGTCTCAGCCTATTTCTGCCTGCCAATGTCTCCAACAGCATCAAGGCCTTCTTCATCATCGGTGTGAATTTTCACCCAGGCTGGAAGCATTAGTGTGCAAGAGAAAGATTGAATGGCCAAGCTGTGCTGCCTTCTTAACCTGGAGGATATTAATAATGGATGACAGAAATGCCTCTAAAGATGTTATATTCAAGCATTTATTCTGTGATGCATCATAAGACTTCCTTTGATGGTCAATCTGATATATTTGCTGGAAGTCGTGCAGAAGTCCTAAATATATTGTCTCCTGCTGCAATTAGCAGGAGTTTCTCGGTGTTTTGTTGTCACTTTAAACACAGGGAGTTGATACCTTCAATCATCTAAAGCAAAGTTTGAGATAGTACACTTTGTGTTGGTACTGATGTGGAAAATTTTGTAAGAAGCTGTCTGTTTCCTGCTCTAGCTGCATTTTATGTCATCAAAACAAAATCAGATAGTTCATTCTGAGAGCAACCTGATCTAGCTGAAGATGTCCCTGCTCATTGCAGGGATGTTGGACTAGAGGACCTTAAAAGGTCCTTCCAACCCAAACTATTCTATGATTTTATTTTGGATAATGATAGTAGACTGCAACAGCCAAAAGTATGCTTAATGTTAAATTACTATCTATTTAAGAAAAAAAAAAAAAAAACAACAAACCATGAAGAGATGGAGCACAATTAATAAAGGAATAATTTTATTAGGCTAAGGGGAGCAAGTAGGCGTATCTTTATTAGTAATGTTTATTAGTATGTTTTTTTGCACAAATGCAAAAAAAGCCTTTTGGTGGGAAACGAAGAAATCTTAATCATTTTGAATTGTTCTGAGGCAGCTTGTGTGAACTAGAACATATGAAAAATGTCAACACAAAGTGAGATGAAAGTAGACGAAAAGTGAAGGGTTTAACTGTTGTCTAGAATGATAGCTATTCAAGTATGTGCTGCTATTCAAGTGATTCTTATCTGGTTATCCATTAATAGTTTAATAAATACACTATCTGTTACTAGTGCCCTAGGAGAAATTTCCCTCAATCATATACTTCATACATCTTCTTTAATCTTCATATTCATTTATGATTTTTTCTTTTTGGAAAAGGCACAAGTATTCATGCAATTCGATGACTATCCTTCTCAAAATCTGTTCCTCTAAGATACCTAGGAAAAGAAGAAAATAATGGAAACATCACTTCACTTGCCAGCAGATTGGAGGAAGAAGCTAAAAAAGGAAATATTCCAATTTGTTCAAAATCTTGTAGCAATTTTCATTTCCATTGTTTACAGAGGAAGAGGGCTCCAGAGACATAACTCAGAAGTTAAAACAGTGAAGCATTAAGGAAAATGAAGTTGGAAGTAAATGTACTTCAAAGTAGTTCTTTTATTTTGACAACAATTGATATTGACTGGAAGAAATAAGTCTGATCCAGGAAAATAATTTCTAGACTAAACTAGAGAAAATAGGCACTCTTCTAAGAATGTACTCAGAAATGAGATGCACTGATGCAAAAGGAAACTTTTATCACATTAAGCCTGGAACAAAATATATGGATGCCTTTTTGCCAGTCAGAATAAAAGAAAAGTTGCAATATAGAAACCAATCCCCACACAGCTATTTTCTCTCAACCAAACTATAAGTGCTTTTTTTTTAAACTGGTTATAACATGGTTATTGGGTTATATAAAAAAAGGTTATGTTAGGATCCAAACTGAAATTGCCATCACTGGAGGAATTAGTGATTAAACTCACATTAGAAAACAATCTCTGTCACCAGAATGTTTTAAATAACACTGTTTATAAAGGTAACATACCACTGTTTCTTTTCTACATTCCTCATTGTGCAATTTCCTCTTTTTTTGCAACACATTTTTCAGCATTCTCTTCCTTTCCAAAGGTTCTTAATTTGCTACTTCTCAGATAGTTTATTTTTTATAAAGATCTTGGGCCCCTGAGAATGCTTTAAATATCGTATTGCTCTATAGAAGGCTCTTTCTCCACAAAGCCTTGTTACAGATGTGTGGCTAATGAAAGTTAAGCACCTACAAAAGAGAGGTCAGGCTACTGGTCTTTAACTCAGGATTATGGAAAATAGTCATAGAACATGATGAGAAGTGATCTTACCTGTTTCCTCTCCAAGACTGCTCATGAGAATTTTCCTGTCTAATCTCAATGTATAGTGATTGATTGAGAATTTTCATTTTTCTCAGGTTGATTTTCTCAGTTATTTTATAAAAGTTATTTTCTAATATCAAACCTAAATTTTACCCCTGGATTTTTTCCCCTTCTGGTTTGTTTCATTTTGTTCATTTCACATCTGCTACACTTAAAATGTATGCTAAGATCACTCCAAACTGAGACAAATCTATCAATGCACTAAGTTGCTTTTCATGACTCAAAAAAGGGAAACTTTTGAGAGAGTTGTTCATGGGTTCTTTCACATGAACTACCATTTTCGTGAACTTTAATCCTTTGTGGTCCAGGGACCGATTTACTTGATATTTTTAGCACACAATATTGAATAAGTAAATGTTAACCTTCCCATAGGAGCACTTTAGTCATATCTCTCTAATGCATGTAGTGTATAGGAAGAGGACTAAACGTTAAGAACACTCTCATCCTAGGCATGCTTTTATCAGGTGGTAAAAGAAAATTGACAATCCTACCTCTTTTGCATCTTCTGAGGTTGTAGAGGATAATTCTGTCCTTAAAATCATATATGTGTCCTTTGCCATTCTCCTACAATGGGAATACTACATGCTGAAATAGTCAATTTGCTATATTTTCTCCAATTCAACAAACACCGAAATCTGACTAATTCAGAATGCGTCAGATTAATTTATCTTTTCTGCAGGGCAGTCTTAATGTAAGACTTCTTTTATTCTTTATGGCTTGATGGTTTTCATCCTCAGGGATCTGGTTAACGTTACCGAACCTTCGGAAAGCTTATTTTTTGAAATTTTATGAGAAATATTTTCCTTTTTAATTTTATGAGAAAGCAGTCTAGAATCTAATAGAAAGTGATAATTTTTCTATTTTCTTTTTACTATCTTTGACACATACTAAGAAAGTATCTGTGTGCAGTATAACAGAAGTTTCTAAGCCTGAGTTCAGGAACTACAGAAAGAAATTTTTCTCTAGTCAATTCCATACATTATTTGAGGAGTAATTCTGTAGAAACATATTAAAACTATCGTTCTTTTAGTCCTTGTTAAATTCTGTGGAGTGGAAAGAGCAGAATAGTCTAGGTGGTTTATAACAGGCTTCAGCATTTTCATGGGTGCAAGTCTACTTGTAAAAGCATATGAAGCTTGAAACTATTAGAAGACTTTCAGATACCTAAATGTCCTCAGTTTTTAATATATCCCAAAATCTTTATTAGGAAATATATACTATGTAATTACAAACTATTCCAATGGGTAAGACTGTTAACAGAAATGATGACCGCAGTATCTGCACTCCCGCTCAAGAGAGGGTTAAACCTTCACGACAGTAGATGTGGGACAACTTTGAGTTCTCCAGATTTAAAAAAATGCCCAAGGCACTTGCATCTCTGACTTTCATCTGCTACAGTTGAAACAAAACAAAACAAAGCAAAACACAACCAAAACAACAGCAGCACTTTTACAGCAGGTGCAGTATGATTCCTGCTTGTGTTAAATGGGTTTGTTGGGAAATGGCTGCTCAAATGCCTCCATTAATTCCAGCAACTAAAAGGAAAAGGGTCTTCTGGCAAAAATGGGTCTGAGAGTGAGCCTGTGATGATACTTTCTCAACCCTGTTGCTCTTCCTGGGTAATTTCTTGTGATTACCTGAATTCTCCCTCAAAAGACAGGTGTTCTTCTGTTCCAGCAGTCCTAAACTGATTAAATCTATTTACCTTTAGGATACTGATAGAATACGGAGAAAGGAAGTGTTGTTGTGGAAGGAAATTTTACAGACATAGAGTATTTTTCTGTTATAGATATAACTAGATAATGATAGTATGTTACTGGTATTACTAGATAGTGCCAAATAACTAGATAATGCAGTCTGTCACTGAGGCTCAGGCTCACTTTGGCTTTGACCATACCAAAAAATACAATTATTACAAACAAATTTACAGAGAGATGTTTAAAACTCTTTAAAACAAATAAATTAACTAACACTAAAAAATTTACTGGAAAATTACATTTGTTATTTTTTAAAATGAGTTAATAATATTAAAATAGAAATAAAATCCCACTTCTCATATTTTAATTTGGATTTTTTCATAAGCTTGAAGACAGTAACTGCTGGTTTTCAATATGGTCTGGCATTGGGCCTTAGTTAATTAACTACCTAACATAGGGAAATAGAAAAAACTAATATTAAAAGTAAAGATATAATGCCAGTTTTTAAAGGAGGCTTCTACATGTATTCAGCAGGTTGATATATACCACAAACATAGATTTTTTTGCTCTCTTAAATATCACAAGACAAGGACTAGTTTGTGTATTCTCTACACAGCCCTAAAGAAAATTATGGAGTAAGACATAAACACTGACTGAAATTCATGCAAACATTGAAGAAGAAATCTAAAATAAAAAGGCTTTTTCCTTCTGTTTCTGATATAGGCCACCTGTGCTTATATTTAGAGCAGGCCAAGAAAAACTGTCACTTTTACCTATGAATGTGGGTTAATTCTTCATGTGATGTACTTGTGACCTTCAAACTACTGCTTTGAATGGCTTACAGAGAGCCTTAGTGCAGAATATTTTATGTGCCCTTAGGTCTCTGTTTCTATCAGAACAACACCTGCCACTAAAGGCAGTCAGATGATATGCTTATAGCACTTCTTTATGTTTATTTTTTTAAAGGTAATGACATAAAGGAATTCAGAAGTAATTTAAAATTAAACGTAGCATCTTTTATACCTTCTGAAATATCTCTATAAATTACCATTTGTGAATGGACTTTGAATGAGAAAATATCATATTTTTTCTTGCAAACATTGGGAACCTTTAATTAGTCTTAGCAAGGTTTGTGGGTTGTTTTGTTTTTTGTTTGTTTTTTTTTTTTGTACTGAAGTAAATGAAAATATATGCTGTCGGGAAATATCAGAATATTAATTCATATACAGATTTACTTGAGGTAGAAGTGAGATTCTCTGCTTTATCTGAGTAACTCAGGGTTTAAATCCATCATCAGTACTAAATGTTACTGTGTTTTATTCAATAACCTACTCATTAGACAATCTTGTCTCTTAAAGCAAATCCCAGATAATCTCTTCACATCATATTGCCAAAGGGCCAATCTTAATCAAATCATTTAAGCATAAAATGATCTTTGTTTTCTAGGCTGAGATCAGAAAGAAAATACTGATGCCTCTTTGATTCCGAACTTGCTGCATGTGAGACTGGTGATGCCTTTTCTCTTTCATGGTCAGTATATACAAATAAGAGAATCCACAAGCAAGATGCTGCAAGATCCAAATGCATGGATCTATTGACCAAAGGATGAAGATTAATTTATACTTCAAAACCCATGAGGTGTTTTTTTTTCTATTTATGTTTTTTTTTTCTTTTTGAATGAAATGAGTTTGACAGATGCATTAAATATTTGTCTGTAGTTTTGTCCATACAGATTTAATTAACCTTACAAAATAATGAAGTTCTTACATGAAATTCATGCTTTTTTTCTGCCTATGAATACTTACTCTTAAGTCTCTCCGGTCTTCTATATGTTTAAAAAAGTATTTATTATTTAATGTATTTCACATTGCTTAGAAATTATCTACAGTTGCATCAAGGTTACAAACCTTGCCTGTAAACCACTGATAAACATTGATAAAACCCACAAAAGATCAACATTATAGTCCTGCTAGTTTACATTTATCCTGTTTCTATTTTTTAAAAAAGGGAAAGAAACCCCAAAACAAAACCCCCCACCCCACTATTCCCACTCCCTTAATAAAAAGATGATGGTTATTGGATTAGTATTTGCTATCAAAAATTGTTAGTTGCTCTCTGCTGTCATGGCTTTTCTACTGATATTTCTAAAATGTGTGAATAAAAAAAAGTTACTTTGATTTTATTTATCCTTGCTGCTTGCTGGCATGCTCAGGAAGTAGTACTTCATGCAGCTCTGCCTATGCTGTAATCCTCTATCAGAAAAAAAAAAAAAAAAAAAAAACGACACTGGAATTTTCTCTGCAGAATCAGATTTACCTAGAGATAGAGGAAAGGACTCAGGGGATTAATGACTAAGAGTGTAGTTCTTCCAGTCGCTCTCACCAGAATGACATACGCTCCTTCTTATGCGGTACGGGGCAGGATGTAACTTCGTGCCACCTCTCTTCTTCATCCATCAGTGAAGCCTTTCCAGCAGATGCACAAACAAATTTGCAATTGAAACATTCCAGATGAGTACAGATTACCTGGCAGCTCAGGTGTCAGAAGCAGTTGCTGATGGTACTTCTGTCATATTTTGAAAGATGGAGAACAGAAATCTCATACCACTAAAGGACAATTGAGTCTTTCTATTCTATTTTCCAGGTATCTTTCTGCAAGAGAGAGGACTATTGATTTGGACTTTTTTTGGTATATTTATCAAATGCTTTTTCTTTGCAGCATCAATAATATTTTACACAGTGAAATTGAAGGGAACTAATATCAAGGATGAACCAAATCCAATTTCCAACTCTGCTACCAGTGAGGAAAGCACTTAGTGTTTGGGAGACTTAAGATCTTGTGTTTGATGATTTCTCTTGCTACATCTTGAGTCACTGACTGAGGGCATCTCTGAAAAGGTCGTTTCTGGAAGTTTTATCTTAAGTTGTTGTGTCTAAAGAAGACACCAAAGTGTCTGACATTGATTTTTCTTGCACTGCAACATTACTCCCAGGAGTAAACTATCAAAGAGCCTATTGGTAGAAACATGCTACAAGTAAGTGACTACATAGAATAGAACTACTGTCAATTTAATTTTAAATATTACCTGTCCTTATCATGCAAGGAAAATGGACAAAACCTTAAATTATCTGAGATTATCAGATATTATTTTAGATTATCTGAAATTATTTTAGATTATCTGAGATGCAATATAAAAGTTTAAGATGTTCAATCCTCTTTATGGACCAAGACTCCATCAACTGAATCAAATATATAAGGTTAGCAATTACACGGAGTTTCTTTACTTTAGATGTATCCGCTGTGGATACTCCTTGGAGGAGGCTGGGACAGGAAGAGGAGGGAAAATCAGAATACTACTCATATGGTTATTATATAATATTGAAATACAAACCAAGTCATACTCTTTCTAACAGATTTTTGAACAAATCCAACTCCTCAGAGATTTTTACTGTTCCAGTATTTGAACCATGATGACAGCTATACCTTTCAGAGGAAAAACCACTTTCACCTGATCTAGACTCACCCTCACAAACCTTATGATTATCCCTGTGCTGCATTCTAACTTGTTGAAGGAGAAAAAGTTTGCCAAGTAAGCAACTATATCACTTACGAAAGTCTCAGTGCGATATAAGTTGTGCAGTGGATATACACAGACAGACACAACAGTGAATTTACACTTTCTGACACCTTAAAGGCTTTTCAGAAGTCATGGCAGCTTCAAAAGTGTCTGCTTTCTAGCAGTACATATACTTGTATAACTTTTTGTTATTTTTTTCTCTTTGTAGTTTTGCTGACTGCTACAGCTTTTATTCCTGAGACATATCAAAGAATATAGATAACAGAAGTCAAAAGAAGGTAAATTCATAATCACATTCAAATGTAGTTATAACACACATTTTAAATTATTTTTTGTAGATGATTCATATTTTCTCTTGCATTATCTTATATTTCTTTGACTTGATAGCCGAGCTGTAGATGAGAGTAAGGAAGGAACAAATCAGTGTCTCAGTAGGAAAAAAATGAAACTTTCCTGCTGCTTCTGCAGAAGGAATTTGAGTATATGGATTAATCCATTTTGTCTCACAATGTATATAATATGTTATATAGGAAATCCAAACAGGATGGATTAATTAATTCTTTTCTTTCAACTTCTTATGTATTTTAAATGTATTTATGTGTATTATAGAAGGAGAGGGGAACGTTGTTACTAGATGATGACAGGATAGATTCCTGGCATGGATTACTAATAAAGACTTTCCCTTATTGAAAGACAATCTGCAAAATGAACACATATGAGAAAATTGTTGTCATTAATGCTAAATGCTAAATCCTAACTCATCTGTTTCCTTTAGTATTTTGCCACATTTTATTGTGACCTCCAGAATGATCTTTTGAAAGCCAGATTTGTGCCTGGGTCTCCTTGTGAACAATGCACTACAGAAAAGGGAGCCCTTTCTGAGCATGATTTCTGTATTTTGCCATTTTTAATACATCAATCAGTCATAGCGAACAGTCAATCTCCCCTGATAGCAGTCCTGGTGAGTAAGGCAGGGATTTTCAGTGTCAGGTCAAAAGCCCTCTCTGGCTCCCACGTATTAATGTTGCTCTCAGCAGGAGCATCACACACACCTCAGGCTAACGTTCCCTTCTGCCAGCACCCGGCCTGAGCTCAGGGTCATTAATTCAGCCCATGGTTTTCATCCCAAGCCAGCTTGACAACCTGGTTACAGGGACAAGTCCTTCATGGAGGTCAGGGCTTCCCACTGGGGAGAGAGGCTGAGTCTTATAAATTAATCTCTCTTCACCACTTGTTGGTCAGAGAGAAAAACACACAGAATGATACAGGCAAGAGTGTGATCGACATACCGACAATTCTATTGAGTTACAGTTATTCTGGGCAATCCTACCGGGGAACCTCGTGGACTGTGACCTTCTGATCAAATTGGAACTGCTCTGTATTACCATTTTATTAATTTTTGAGCTCTCAGTTTAGAAAATTTTCTGAAGGAACAAACTTCATCCTTACCATTTTCCAGATACAAAGGGTGAAATTACATCTACCCTTGCTTGAATTGTTTTAGTAGCACTTGTCAGAGTTGATTTAGTTCCAGTAAAAATACAAGCAAGACAATTGTCATTTACCAATTTCTCTGGATTAACCTTAAATTGTTTCTAAAGGTAATATACCAAATATTTTAAAAGAAAATAAACTTTCATGTAGAAAGGAAGATTTTCCATTATAAAGAATTAAGTCTCTTTTTCATTTTTCTTTTTCTTTTTATTTTTTCATGTAAAGAGATGTAGGTCCCCAAGCATCTGTAAAACAAAAGAGAGGAGAAACATCAAGGGATTTATAGTTTGCTACCTACAAGTTTGAGATCTCTTCCTTTGAACATATTTCATTCCATTCCCTGTAGGATTTATTTGATATTTCCTAGGCCTTTAGGGACAATAGGGTTGAAAGGAAGTTGGACTACAGTATGAAGCCAGCAGGGCAGGAGACATGAGCTGTTTTGCTGATTTCAAAATAGAGTCTGAGGTTGTCAGAAAAAAAGCCACAAATTTTTTATTACCAAAGGCAGATTTAAAAGGGTATTTAGAAATGGAGGAGAAAAAGTGCATCAGCACATTCTGCCATTAAAAAGTTTGTATAAAGGGCATTTGCTATGGCAAATATATTCCAAGAAGATTTATAGCTATGCTGCAGTGTTTTTTTCAGTATGAACAAATACTGAAATTTTTCAAATTTATTAAGCATATATGTGGATGGATCATCATGGTTGTATTATGATTTCTCTAAAATAGTAAAAAATCTTTATTTTGGTGAAGAATTTCAGATTCTCTTACCTCTTAGATGAGGAACTAGATTGTTAATAAACATACAGTGGGTCCATCCTTACAAACTCATTGTAGTTCAGTAAATTTCAGCTATCCCACTATGTTCTACTTGATCAGCTACTCTACGATGACATATGAACTATAGGATTTCATTTCATCTGCTACAACTTTTCTGGTTTGGGACAGAAAGGAGGAAAAACTTAGAAATTCTGCCCTCAGCAATTAAATTCTAATAATAATAACTCACTACCTAAGAGTTACAATGAAAAGAGTGAAAGAAAAGAGAAAATTTGACCCAGTATCTTCAAATATCTGAAATAAACAGTTGCCAGGCAGCTCTTATTACATTCTTGTGAAGCAACTGTTTACTAATATTTTGATTTCACTGATGACAAATCAGACTCTGGAAGAAGATATGAATCCCATAAACTCCAAAAGAAAGTCAGTAACAGATCTGTAATTATCTTCAGTCAGCAAATAATAGTTCTTATACCCACTTGAGCCCTAACTTCCTAATGCTTTTATTTAAAGAAACCAATATTTTGAATAAGTACATCTTTGGTATGTGAAACTACAGAGCTGATGCATAATTTGCTTAGGAATTTGAATTTGTCAGAGCAACACATCCATATTCCCCTCCATTTTTTTTTTTTTGGTTGTTTTTGTTTCAAACTTAATGTGTGTCCATCTCTCAGTGTCCTGTATGCTCTGAAGTCTGCACAGCACATTCTCTGCTTTATGCAAGCTATAATCCCATGATATTGTAAAAAGAAAATAGAAGTATCATTTCAAGACACAGCTCATTGAACTCATTTTAATTAAAACTTTTTGAAATAGATTTTATAAACTTCCTAATCTTAGCTGCAGATTAGCTGCCTGTTTATCGGATGAATGCACTAGGCGCATTTTGGTTTGCATACTTAGAGATTACAGCCCTATTTCGTCCTGAAGGTATTTTATTTGATGAGGTCCATTTTAAGCAGACTAATTCATGAATTAGCTGCCAGCATAGGGCATAAACCCAATCTAATTTGAGGGACCCACATAATTTATTCTGCATGATGAATTCTCCCAAGGAAGCAGCAGAGCAGAAATACCTTTCACCAGTAAAGAGAAAGCCATGAATTTGGAATGGCAAATAAACCCCAACAACAACAACAATGACAAAACCAAGAAAAAACCCTCAACAATTTACTAGTACACAAGTCTTAGCACAAAATATTTAATAAAATAAAAATAAAAATATATAATAATGATTATTTTTTTTCAAGGACACCTTAGAAGTGAATAATACCTAGACAGTATAACATTAGTCTAAATCATTAATACAATTTCTAAAACTTTTCTGTAATATATAGGCAAGGAAGAATTTTGGAAACAGCATTAATCCAAGACATTCCAATCTAGATATACAGGTAATTCTTCACTCTTTCTGCCAAGCAGAGCTAACCAAATTTCCTGTGCCATCTGATTGTTACAGCCTCTTCAGCTGTACTTGTTCCCTGCCGAGTTCAAATCCAATAAATGCAGATGCATAATTGAACATCAATTTTCTGATTTACTTGTTTTGCAATTCATCTATGGCCTTCAGTAGCTTTCAAAAGCCCTTGAGTCAAAATGGTCTGAATCTGAGCATTAAAGCTTACAGAGTTCCAGGCGATCTTCCCTCTCTTTTGAAACTTTTCTGAATTTAAAGTAGAATATAGTCTGGGACCTTCTTTAAGTTGGGAAAGATCAAGATTAAAGTATTGCAAAAAACAAATCACTCTGCTTAGTTATGTGCACCTGAATATTTAGCAGTGCTATGCTTTCAAATCTTGCCCTAACAGATCAGTGCAACATTTTTCATTTGTATATAAATAAATGTTAAGCTCCTGTAGATTTGCTAATGCTTGATATAGTGGATGACATCTCCATATCTTCTGATATCACCTTTGCTTCCTTTTTTTTTTTTTTTTTCTTGAAGGATAAGCTCCATACACAGGACCTGCCAAACTGGGTGAGATTCAGATTTCCATCCAGATGGAGAACCTTCAGTAGTTAACACACAGGGATAGAGCTGTTGAACAAAACAAGAACACAGCAATTCTCCCTTGAACTGCCCTTAAAGATTTTGCCAATTAGAAATTCAAGAACTGGCTGTTCCATGCAGACTACAATGTTCAACAGCTGTGCTTGAGTAGGTTTCTTCATGAAGTCTTTCAGAGAAAATGCAGAAGTCACTGCCACAGAATGAGCAAGAAAATTGCATGGGATTTTTAATCTTTGTTTGCTCTGAAAAGACTTATTTCAGTATGTATTGTCTACATCTTGAACTTTCAAAATATGTAAAAATCATTAGCTAATATACTTTACTCTTTTCCATAGTGCTTTTAATGTATTGGTTTTATTGTTACACCTACTGTTCTGTATCCTTTTCTGTATATTTCCTATTGCTATTTCATCCTTTATTTTGAGGGGCCAGAGATGACTCTATGATCAAGATAAGTGTTGTTTCATCTTTATTCACAAAGATTCAATATCTTTTTACTGAGAGGTGATAACTAATTTGGAACTCATCACTGAGTTTCCATGTAGAGCTGAAATGTTTTGTCCTGTGGGCATTACTTTGCACTAACTGTCTTCAGGTTCCATCTGCCCTTTTATTGCCTAACCTCTCAGTAACATGGCAGATTTTTGCACCTCTTTGAGGTTAATATTCAGCGACAGCCCAAATACATTCATTTCAACGAATTCTGTCCCCTCGCTTCTAATGTGTTCTCTGCAATAATTAGCTATATCCTACATGTCAGAGAACCCATAAAGATCATTAGGGCAACTTGCTTGGAACTGCCCTTTGTGAAAATTGCTATCTTTTCTTTAGCATGTTATTGATTTATGACAATGACAACTACACAAAGCTGGGCTATACTACAATTTCATGGAAAAGTGTTGTACTTCTCAGTATTAAACACACCTCTAATTTTTACAATTATTAACTGTGGATGTGGTTAAAAAAAGACATAGGGCTGCAGAAAGGCAACCTATACATTAAATAGGAACTTTGAGATCCAGTCTGTCCTTTTGGAAATAAATAAATTATCTCTCTGCAAGGACTTTAAGAACACAGTTGCTTGTTTCAGATACTGTCAAGGCCACAAAAGAAAGTTGCCATATGAGAAGCCACTACAGCAGGAATTAGGGATAAGTTCGAAAAGGAGGAGTTACGACAGGAAATTGCCAATTCCAGGCCTGTCAGAGGTGAGATCTGGTTAGCACATCCTGGTTAATATATCTGGACAAAAAAATCCCACTGCGGCAAACTGTGTGGAAGGGAGCAACTGCTCATACACACATCACCCCAAGTTATGGGACTGATGATACTGCAACCACCAACAACCACTAAAGCACCCCCAGACTCATTTCTGAGTCATATCCCCCACACTCAATGGATCAAGACCTTAGACCATCACTTTGACAAAATTGCAACAATCAAATATCATCATGAGATCCACAGGTGCTGATAACTTTCCACTATCTACTCTTTTTCTTTCTTTCCTTTACCTATTTCTAGAAGTGATATTTTCATGCTCTTATATTGTCATATTACTATAGATAACCACCCAAAAAGTTATACCTGCTTTCCTCTGCAACAATTTTTTTTCTAAAATATTAATATTATTTATATTTACATTTATATTTTTTTAATAAAAAATGATCATCCTGTGTCATTTCAGTCTAATCCACCCCAAAGGACCTATCAACAAGAACCCCACTCCAGTTAGCCCTGCCTTCAGGGCTGGTTGCAACACCCTCTTAGAGAAGACTACCAGAACTGCTTTCCAGACTACATCAAGTTCATTAAGCAGCTGAGGGATGATTGTGCTGAAATGCACACTGAAATTTTAACTAGCATATGTATCCAATGACAGAGTTAACAGTTATTACATCATGCTTGGCTCTGAGGAACTGGAGGAGGAGCAAGGGAGCAAATATTACCTAAGGAGTCAGATAAATCCCACAGCATAGCAAGTCACAATTTGATTTGTTACTGTGGGCGAGAGACAATCACAGAACTGGGGATATATTTTAAAATATTATGGAATTAATAATATTACAACTTCCAAGGGAATTCCATTTTTTAATAAGATGAGCTTCAGAACATTTCAGAGCAAATGTTATTCAATAATTTTTAAGTACTCAGCCCTTCATAACACGAAACATTGTCTCAGATGTTTTTATCTATTATTAGTGCATAGATGAAAAAATAAATAAGATTCTGAAAAGTATTGAATTTATGGTTATGCAATAACATATTAATGCATCCAAAATTAATGGATAGTCTGAAAGCATAATTTATAAATGTGAAATAGAAATTAAAGGTCTAAAACCTTAAAAAATTAAGAACTCATGTCTTAATTGGAAAAAAAAATTCTCCTACCCTCCCAGTGTAGTAAGTGAAATAAGTTGGAGTACTCCCACATATTTTTTGCAGAAATTGATTTTTATGTCTAGTGTCAAAATAGAAGCCAAAACCTGAAAATTTTGCTCCAATTGAAGAAAACCTTCATTTTATGAGATCTGAAATATAGCATTTTTAGTAACTTTGAGGATAAGCAAAGGATTGGGAAACTTATAGATTTTGCATATTACTTGTTGACTGAAATGTTTCTAGAGAAATCTAATTATTTTGTTGTTATCTTGGTTGAAAACCTAGGCATAAAATATGTATATATTGGCAAACAGGATATAAAACAAGCAGATAAAAACAATCAAATAAAAAAACCCCAAACCACCAAAAATCTTACAAGCCCCACATGGAAAAGGAGCAACTGAACCCTCTAAAATCTATCCACATTTCATTATAGTGAACTTTGCATATCCTGGGTAGTAGACAATGTGGATTTAAACCTCCTTGGACAAAGACAAAGAAATTAATAATGTAATGCAACCATTGGTTGGTGCTCTGAGTTCTGGGGAAGCACAGGACCACTGGAACAATCTCCAGCTTAATGAAAAACATGAAGTTCACATCCTCATTTTCATAATTTCCCCTTCACTGCTGACAGAGGAAATTAAATTAAAATATTGTTCATTGGGCCAGATTGAGATCTTGTTTGAAAGAAGTGTGAGCAAAAGCATTAAAAGAGTTTTTTTGCTGTTCACCAATTAAAACATTATTTGTTCACCACTAACTGTGGCATAAGAAAGGACCACAGTTAATTGTCTCCCAGCTGTGGGATTAACACTAAAACAGAGAAAGATTTACAAGGAGAATACATAAAAATCTTGAACCTGAACAGAAAGGAAAATACAGTAAAATACAAATGTGATTTCACACATTTCTCAACTCAGAGATGCACAGATGCTGTTTGTATCAGGTGAGCTTTCTGTTGTAAAGGTTCATTTTGCAGTTTCACAGCTCAGCAAAATAAGGGACAAAGGCAGATTAAGTGTCACTGGTAAATTGAACTTTTAGTAAAGGATAAACTCAGAAAATGTGTTTCTGTTCCTGACTTGCAGGTTGAAAATCAAATATTACAAGGAAAAACCTGGACCTTGCCCACAGACATTTAGCAGAAGGCCGGGTTAGGGTATACGCATCTGGCAAAATCCCCTCATTGCCATCACCAGGCAAAGTGGCTCAGAGCAGAGTGACACGTTGTGACAGATGCAGTTGGCAGTGGCCCTTTAAGCAACTAAACCCACGTGTTCATGACACACATGCACTGCCATGGGCTGGAACTTCTTCTGCTGGCAAGGCCACACTTGCCCATCCCTGAATGTCCAGGGCTTGATGCTGCTCCACTGCTGCAGTCTGGCCAGCAAGCCACTGGGGCCACAGCAATCCTGACCTGCAGTGCAGGTGAAAGATGTCAGTGCCGTTGGAACAGAAAGGGCATTGCTTATGGCTTGAATCAAGAAAGCAATAATGAAATGGAAAATATGGTCTAAATGAAGTTTGCTTAGAACCTTAATTGTCTGAAGGAAATAAAAAATATCCTTCTCAGCTGCTGCCAATGGGGATTTTTTTATTCATAATCACAATTCATAATTTGCTGTTCAAAATATATAATAATCCTCTAAAGTCCTTTTTCTGGAAATATGGAGGCACATTTTAAATATCAGATAGAATTTCTGGGAAAGAAAGGAAATGTGATAGAGTAATTAGTAGTTATTAATTCTGCAACAGATTAGTATATCAGAAAAGAAATGTAGCATCTTAGTTTCTTACAGTAATATACAGTTCATAATAGGATGAAATCACAGAAGAAATTGTAATATTAAGTAAAAAATGAGCTCAGGATGACACATGCTGACTTCTGCAATCTGATGTGTGAACTGAAGGCAAAAAAGATGAGCTGTCTAATAAGAGAGACTAAGAAATAATTAAATATTATCTAAAAGAGAGCAGGCACAGGTTTGTGATTTTTTTGTTTAATTTTTGAGTTTATAAACTTTTCCTTTGAAAGCAATGAGTGTTTCTGTGGCTTATATCTAATTTAAATTCTAGGTTTTCTGAACTCCAAGTGCATCTCCCTGTACTGAAACAAACTGAATATTTCAGGCACTTAATTCACATGGTGTTAAGCCAAGGTAAAGCCATGAAAATGCCATGGTGCCATTTAGTGAAAATTTATCTTTTACTGGGAATAGTTGAATTACAACTGAAATGAGATTGGAAATAATCTTTTCTTCTATAAACCTTGCACCTGGAAGACAATACATCTGTTTAATATCATGCCACTTCTATCATTCTATGTTGTACCTGAAACTTATTCTAGCAGTAGTCTCATGGTGCTTCTTTTATTTCTTTTGTTAAGATAGCCCAATTACTATGAATGTCGCCTATTTATTCCTGTGACTATATCCAACACAGAGATGTATGTATCATGCTTAGTCTACCCCATGCTTGAACACTTTTAAGACCAAGAGAAATTAAAGTCTATTTCATTTGAGACTAAGAGGAAGATGCTATTTTTGTTTAGCAAACCATTCTATCCACTGTTCCTAAACATGGTTATCTCTGTTTTAGTAATAAAGCAGGAGCTAATTTGGGAGAATTAAAAAAAATTCCATGAAAAGAAATCTGTGAAAAGGTTTGTTTGGGTTTTTTTTCCTCAAATTTGCAAACAATAAATATACTCTTATTTTTTATTTCAGTACATAATTATCTGTTAATTAATATTTCGTATAAATTATTGCTGTGATCATACTTTACTGGTATTGTAAATAAATATCGAATCTTTAGACGACTAATTATTTTCTCATTTCCACTGGGCAATCAGCAAGTCTATGTCAACATACAAATAGTGAATATGAATGACTGCATCTGCTGCACCTCAAGGGGGAAAACTCCACTCTTCTTAAGTGAACATTTATTTTGTTCCAATTTTCAATTCTTTGTTTGATCCACTTTCACTAAGATGTCTTTAGTGAAAGAAACATATCCAAATTCCTAAGGGTTTATCAAAAGACCAGATGCAGTTTATTTTCAGAGACTTCAGCTTTCCCTGTACGTAACCTAAAGTATGGGCCAGTGTCAACAGCAATTTCTTAATTGTTGGGTACTAGAAATGTATGCAAAACAAAGCAGCTGAATTGTGAACTGGAGCAATTTCATCATCTCTCCATGTGAATTACAATACTACTTTTATTAGAAAACACCCTAGAACCAGAAAAAAAAATTATGCCAGCTCTGAATACAAATTATTAGGTCAGTTAATTTTGAAAAGAAACATCAAGAAAATGTCATTTTAGAAGAAGGAAAATTTGTAAAAATATAAGGAAGATAGTTTTTTATCACATATATAATTTAGTATCAATAGTATACAATTTTTTTCTCCCCATTGTTTGTAAAACTTATTTTCCTTGTAAAAAATGACAGTAATGAATTTTAGAACTTGGTTTTGTTACAGATGTATTTTTAAGACAAAGCACCTTTCTGATTCAATTATTCTGCTTATTATCATTGGTAGGTCAGTGCAGGCACTTGGCTGGATCCATTGGTATAACCCCAGGGTGCCTCATCAACCTCTAGCATTTAACTCCTTACTGTACTGTAGGAGCCTGTGTTCAGGTCCATATAGGAAAGCCACACTTAACAGTAGTAGAATGGATAAGAAGAAGGCATGATGTTCTCAGGTAGCTTTTTTAAAAAATGTTCATTTTAACTTTAATTTTGTCTACTGCCAGTATCTTGCCTTTTCAAGACGCAAAATATTTTTTTCCAGGTTTAGCGTGCTGTTATGGAACATACACAGTGTGTGCACATGCAAAAATTGTACACACGCTTACATATTTACATATATTTCAGCTAATTGTGAAGGGTAGTTGCATGAAAACTTGAAAGAGTTTCCAAGATATTACCTCCTTTAACTAAAAAAGGGCCAAATTCGGCTAATTAAATGAATGTACTAAGGAGGTCTGGTTTTCCTCTCGTCTTCTTTTTCTTCTTTCTCCTTCTTTTTCTTCTTTTTCCTTCTTTCTTTCTTCTTCTCCTTCGTCTTTTCCTTCTTCTTCTTTTTCTCCTTCTTCTCCCTCTGCTCCTTCTCCTCCTCCTTCTCCTCCTCCTCCCTTCTTTCTTTCTTTCCCTTTCTTCTTTCTTCTTTCCCTTTCTTCTTTCTTCTTTCCTCTTTCTTCTTGTTCTTCTTTCTTCTTCTTCTTCTTCCTCCTTCTTTTATTAGTTTTCTTTTTGGGGGAGGGTTGTTTGGCTTCTTCCAATTTCTCCTGATTTTTTTATGTCAGATGCAAAGGCCATTTATTTGAGTTCACATGACATCAGGTTGAACACATTTCCTTCAAGAACTGACATTGTAATTCCATGTGTGTGTTAATACCCAGGAGAAAAGCTGTAAACAATAATATTTTCATGTATATTACTCATGCCTCAAATAAGCCTCACAGGTTTTAAACTGGTTTTTAAACATAGCTGTTACTACATTTTTCATTTTCCAATAAGGAGAAAGATCTCCATTTTCTGCAGTGGCTGTGCCATCCCTGGAAGCTTTCCACGACCAGGTTGGACGGGCCTATGAAAAACTTGTTTTAGTGGAAGTATCCCTGCAGTAGGGTTGGAAGTAGATGATCTTTAAGCTCTCTTCCAACCCAAACCATTTAATGATCCTATGAACTCCAGTGCCCTCAGGAAGGAGAGCAGCCTCTGCAGAACTCTGCCAGGACAGAATTACACAATATAAAACCCTGCACAATAAAATAGAGAAATACTAAACTATGGACAGTAAATTAAGAACACACACTGCAGTAACAAACAGATCCCTACTTCTGCTCCTTTTACAAAAAAACTACCAAGAAAACCTAGATCTCAATTCCATGTGTCTTTCCACAGGGAAGAGCATATTCAAGCAGTAAAAGTCCATCCACAAAGCTGGTGAGACGAAAAAGTATCACCTCTCACAGAAAATGAAGCAATGGTTGTAAATTCCACTGTACACATGAAGTCCATGTTTTCCTCTTAATCATAGCTGGTTTGGCATCGTGGGATCGTTCTTCGTTGCTCTTGATTTATGTAAGCAGAAAATGAGATCTGTGTCTGAACTACTTTGCACATTATTAATTTATTCCACTGGTGTAAAGTGCTACACTTGTCATTTAGGAATAGAAATGCCTAATTCTAGATTTTCCCAGATATGGTGACAATCCAAACAAAGGAATGTTACAAACTTGTGACTATCGAGCTATGCCATGCAACCCAAATACTTTCCTGAGGTTAATGCTAAAATCTGTAAAATTTCTTTTTTGATTGGTTGACCAGAGTCATATTCAATTTACCTAATTAGGAGAAGTAGTTGGCATATTTTAGCAATTACATTTCTGCTGTGACTATTTTGGAGCAAAACCCCACTGAATTTTGTGAGTGCTGCAATTCACTTCCCTCTTGTTCTGTTATCAGGATGAAATTTCTAATCCCTGTTTTGTTTAGTCTCCTCTTAGATGACACTATTGCTGCTAGAACCAACTAGTCAGGTATAGGCTATTTCTGTCCTTCCAATGATGTTTTCAGACATTCTATTCAACATATCTATGTAAACCAATAACTCTTGTCAAGCTCTTTTGACAGGAGTAGCTGGCTAATTCAGGAACAGCATGTACAAATTAGATCTCCTAATTACATTCACATTAGAAAGAGCTATTGGTACATTCTTTGTCAAACAGAATTTTTCAGGAAATACAAAATATTTTTAGGTACTAATGCTAGAAGATAAGATGACAGATAAACAAAAAGACTTCAGTGGATACAGGAAGTAAGAAACTGAATGCGCTTCAGAAAAAAGCATAATTTATCATTGTCCACAATGCTGAATAAACTTAATATATTTTTTTTTTTTAAATCAGAATACAACTAGTCACAGAAATTTTAAAACCCAGTTACATTACATACAGAATGTACGTATGTATGTACAGAAAGTATTTCAAGAATACTTGAAAATCCTGGAGATAAGTGTTAAAACTTGTCAAAATGGGTTAAAAATCATCTTATTTAGAATTGTTGATGGATGTTTTTTAAAAACAAAACAAAACAAAACATTTGTTAGTAAAACACTTTAAACAACCTTTAAAAAGTTAAAAGTTAAACAACCTAAAAAATTATACAACATTAGTGAAATATATGTGGTGTTGTCTTGCCTTCAGGTTCTCATGTGACATAAAGCTAGTTCGGTTACTTCCAGAGCTGGTCACATTTGACTTGAAGATCAGTACCCAAACTAGATAGCTTTTCTCAGGCCACACTTATAATGGATTTGCAACTAGAGAAAAGTCAAAGAAAAAGCATCAGTGCTGACATACAAAGGTGCTGTGTTGAAATGACTCTCTAGGAAAATATCTGATAACTGCAGTCTTTATTTAAGACATTGTATTCAGTGAAATTTTCCTGTCATGTTTGCCTTCTGTACTTTTTTTTGCCTGAAATCATGGAAGATTTGATAAAACGTTCAAAATCCATATAATTTACTACAGTAATATTTTTCTCCAGAATGTATCTAATCTGTTTATGGAATTAATAATTTATAAGTGATCCTATCTTTCAGTAATTAAGTAGAGCACACTTTGAATGAGCTTTCAAAAAGACAAGCATTATTCTATTTCTTGTATTTGATTCTATCTTTCAATTTTTCTAATTTGTTTCCAAGAATCCTTCACACAGTGTGGAGAGATGTTTAGCTTTGCCCTTTGATATCCTTCATAATATTTCTCTGTGATTTCCTCTTTTCTGTTACATTTTTATTTGATGGACTTCTTCATCATCCTTACTATATCTCAGAGACTGTTATTTACTTCACCTATTTTATTCTTTTTCATTGAGCATTGTCTTTCCTTAGGAAACAACACATAGTTTAGTATGGGTATGTACTCCAGTATGTAAACCCAGAAACACACCCCACACCCACCTACTTGCCATGATATTTCAGTTACTTTGTGAGTATATCTCTAGTGAAAACTGGCCATATTTCACAGTGAATATTTCTGACACAAACAACATATTTGTTTTCCTTGAGCCACATGGCTCTTAACTCTGCATCTGAGGGTGTTTGGAGCACAGGGTCATGTAGCCTGATTTTTACACCTGTCTGAATCTGGTTATATTCAATGCCAGATGAAGAATTTAACAGAGGGCAAGTAAAATTTCCAGAACCAACAGCCGCAGCTGAAAGCTCAAGGTTATAAATCATCGTCCAATCAACACCATACAACTAAACCCTTCCCTTTCTTTTTTATCTCTTCCTAGCTATTCTTTCCAAATACCTAAGGATTTTCTTCACAGCCTTTTCCCTTTCCTCTGAAACAGAGAGGTGATAATTTAGGGGTACTTTTGTGCTACCTGTTATACAAATGAAACTGAGAATTAATATCGTAACTAAAGAATCATCAAGGAAAATATAATTTATACAAATTGAAAAGAGACTAAAAGTACTGGGATTAGACTGATAGTTTCACACTAACTAGAATAAAACATTTCTTGATGATTTATTCTTCTGTAAATTGCATCCATAGCAATAGTAAAACAACATAAGACTCACATTCTGGAGTATCATTTTCAGTATCAAGAGTAATTATCAAGAAACATGTTTTTAACACATTTTTTTTCATCCTAATTATAGGAAGGCTTATAATATTTGTTTGATAGATTTAATTAATCATATGTGACAAATATTAATCGTTATCATAATAAGATACTATAAATCAGGCTGCAGATTTTCTCTGTACTGTATTTTATGATTCTTAGTCATAACCTTCCAATTTTCTTAGGGAAAAATATAGATATCTATTGTAAGGTACAATCACAAGTAATTATGGAAGTATTACTAGAATAAAGGAGCTGATCTAAAACATGATGACAACCAGAGCCTTATTTTATTTAGAAAATATTCCTAATTTTAACTAATATTAAGCATACTCATATTTTCCTGAATATATCAAAATGTTAAGTTTTTAAAACATAAAAATATATGTTTTTTTTCTTGCTGTTTTGTTTTTCTTGTCTGGGCCTTCCTGGGGTTTCTGAGAGCTCTGTGAGCTTGGCTTTCACCTAACTTAACTTGTCTCTGTCTCTCTGAAGGCTTTCTGTTTTCCCCCAGCCCTGCGTCTGAAGAAGAGGTCGAGTCGTCTGTTTTCTCATGTTCAGGAATTTGTTTATTATTTGCTTATCTCATATTCATTCCCTGGCCTGTCACGGTCTTCTCTGCGGGCCAGGCTGTGCCGAACTCCTCACTGTGCTCTCTCCTGGCTAGGTTGTGGTGTTCTCTCCTCGGGCTGTGCTCTCCCCTTGTCCGCCCTTGGGAGGGCACTATCTTTTATACTGAAAATTACGTATGCTTTATTTATAACAATTCTCCAATATCTATCCACTATGTTGTACAGTGTACTTTTGTTCTAGACCAACCAAAATGTGCCACACCACCAGAGAAGATGGAGAACGGAGGACAAAGGAGAAGCTCAGGGACACACCCCATTTCCTCCATCTTTGTCCCCTGGTCTCTCTCACATTCTAAAATCCACAAATTCTACTTTTTCACCCTGTGACATACTAATTATCATTCTATCTAAATTCTTGTGACTTATAAATCTTCCCAGGACAATCAGAAGGATGTCCTGGTTCCCACATCAAAACTATTGTTTATGAGCCTATGAGGTTACTGGTGTTTTATTCACTTACAAGCATATATGCTTGTTTCTTATTTAATTTTAAAACTATCTAAGGTCATCATTATCAATAAGTCTAGTTAATTAGGACATACATCTAAGCCTTTCCTTCACTGTAACCTAATTCCACAGTTTCAGTACAGGTTCATTTTAGACTATAGACAACTTAGTAAAACCATCTGCTTAACAGCATTAATAATTGCCATGATTTATTTCAAAGTTGGACTATTATAGGCAAGACTGGACAACGCCTACTCTCAATAAAACTATAAATTTGTAAAAATCTGAGATATGATTCTGAACTTTAATTTTTATCCCTACAATGGCTTGGTGTCAGAAATTTGACTCCTGAACCTGAACAACTTGTCCTGATTCCTCAGAAATACAGTCTAATAATTTTACACTTTAAAATATGCTAAATATCCTATTATGGGGAGCAATATTGCTAGAGGAAAACCGCAGATGATAAGAGTGCTACTATGGAAAGGGCAAGTGAAACCATTGAGCTACTTGTTCAGTGTATGGTTAGTATAGTACCTAACAACCTTGTTATGGAAATTTGACAACATACAAAAATTTGTTCTTAATTATATTCATAAATATGTGGACTATTATGCATACGAAAAACTGCAGGCAAAGGAAGACTTATCAAACATAAACAAGTACAAAATACATTAAAATATGTTTCCTTTAAAAGTGCTTAAAGAGCAATGTTCTGAGATGCAATAAAGTTTTACTAGACACAAATTTACTGGAAATAAATGGGAATGTCAGACTAAACAGTTGGTCCACCATTAATGATAAATGCTATATTTTTTTTAATAAGCATTATTATTCGAATGATTATATATGTATATGGAATCTCAGACCCTTTCTTACCATATTGAAGTGACTTGGTCTTCACAGAGCACTGCATAGTACAGGATGGAGTCTCTTAATCATTGTTGTTCCCAGTCTGACAAAGGTGTAGATTTGCAGGGTGGGCCTGTTGTTCAATTTGAAGCTGCTTTTAGAGATATCTGTTTTTAGCATGGTTCAACTCAGCTTCTCTAAGCAACTGTGTCCTTCTAACACTCTGATGCTGCGATACAAATGCCTATGAATGTACAATAATATGAGCACAGATTTGCAGATAGCAGCAAAATTTACAGATGTGCCAAAATAAGGATGAGAAATAATTTGATCCACAAAGGTCTGACTGTTCTTACATTAAAACAACAGGCTTATTGTTTGTCCTTTCCATTCTTGGAGGGTTAGGCTACAAATGCCTCAGTGCCACGTGCACAGCCCTCCGCATGCAAATAGTTTTAGCAGTAACACCTGTGCCTGTCAAGCTGTGCTGGGAAGTGTGCACTGGGGTGTTTAAAAATGACACCATGACAGTTGAGATCATCTAACATGCTCAAGGTAACAGGCTCCTGCCTTAATCACAAGGGGCTGGAGCCAGGGCATAATCAGTGATGAGTCCTTAACTGCAGGATTTGTTCCCCGCCTCGGTTCATCGGAGCCTGAATCTTGCTGATTTTTCAGGCATGCTGCAAGACCCATTTGTTCTCTGAGGCTTTTCCAGAGGGAAGAAATAAAATGAGGAGAGTTTTCAGGTGGTTTGACAGCTGATCTGGAAAGTCATTGCCAGGTTTTCTTTAAAAGCAGTGCACAAGCCTCTGTAAATACGCAAGGAATGTGAAGGCAGGAGCAGGAGCACAGTTTTCAGAACGAAGAAACAGCTCACTGCAGATTGAATTAAACTCCATGCAAAACATTTTATAAGGTTTTAGGGACACAGAACTTTTCCAAAACGTTAGAAACACTCTCATAGTCATGTTTATTTCAGCTACTTATCTCTTATATTTCATTAACTAATACTGCAGTATATGGACACCTCATAAGCAAGATGTTCTGAAAGGTTGCACTCACATGATTAATTGAAGCCCTATTGAATAACTTAGTTTGTCTGAGAATTGAGCATTTAACTTACCTGCACAGGTAACAGTCTATTGTTATCCCTGAAAATAAACCCTCTGATTTGTTTTAGTATGGTGGAGTCAGTTCTCATGAATTGTAAGATAAACAAGAATCACGTTTGCATTCCTTTGTAAAAGATATCACCTGATGGACTTCTCAAGTGACGAGTGGAGATGGAGAGGTGGGAACTTCTCTGTCCAATCTCTGGTCACTGTCCAAAAACTTTTATATACGAGGTCAACAATAAACTAGAGAGTTCTTTTCTTCTTCTCTGCCTGAACACCTGCTGTGTGTGTGTTACTGTGTTCCCTCTCTGCGTCACAGTGACAGCCTATTTTTTAAAGAATGTGGTGTTTTTCCTTTACTTGCTCACTACTTTTAAATATATCTCAATAAATATTTGCTTACTTTTGGAATATAAAAACTTTGAAATTCTCCTTTGTGCCAAAAAACACCCACAATCAGGTATGCTTTGCTTGAGCAATCAATGTTTATTCTATACAATGAGAATATTTGAAAAAATTGAGTGGAGAACTGTGAGGAGAGTGGGCCTTACAGCCTGTGTATTACAGAAATATAAGAACTCACTTTTCAATTACCAGCCAGTTCTAATTGAAAGTTTGACTTACTGCCTAATCTTGCAATAAAGGTAGTGATTTTTTTATCTAAATTTCCATGGGAGTGATGAATATAAATGCAATGTAGAAGATACAACACTATTAAGGTCTTTAGGATTCAGGTTTTCTAAATAGATCTTTCAGAGGAAGAATATCTTTTCCACAGAGTTGTCCTGCTTATGACAAAGGCTCTAAAAAACCTTATCCCCCCAAAAAATACTCTCCACACTTAAAAACTGAATTTGTCTGCAGAGTATTTTGTTTACTTAGCCTGATTATAGCTAGTGAAAATTAATCACACTTTTCAATAATATGGGTACTGAATTATAATATAAGTACATGATAAAAATCAGAGGTGCTTATTTTGAGAGTTATTCTCCACTAGCTACTGTTATTCTCAAGTGAGGCTGTATTTAAAAATTCTAGTGAAGAAAAAAAGCCCAAGTCTGTAATTTTTCAGAAGTTTGCTGCTTTTATGTCTGAGTATATTAGGAACCAGAGCACATAAAGTCATACTGCATGCCACTGATTTCATTTTTCTTTTTGCATTGCTCTGACAGCCAGGTCATTTATCTTTTGGATAAAGAATAAGAAGCAAAAAATGAAATAGGCAAGCTATTTCACTTGAAAATTGTGTTGTGTATTCTTGAGAACATGTTGCCGCTGTCTACTGCTAATTTCTATTCCACCACAAGTAAGCACAGTCGTCATCATTAAGTTGACTTGCTGTTAGGTTGGGCAGCAAAGCCAAAGCATTAGCAGTAAAAATCTAGTAGGTTGGGATTACTTGTATTGAAACTGCTTATTTTTAGTTCACATAGGACTAAAAAGTAAGGGAAAAAAAAAGTTTACTTTTATTTTTACATTGTCAGGTAGATCCAAAGGCAGCAGTTGAGGGGGAGAAGAGAAGCCTCAGGGGACACCTTATCACTCTCTACAACTGCCTGAAAGGGGATGTAGCAGAATGTTGTAATTGGAATATGGTCAAGCAACACAAACAATGCCCTATTTTCTTGGGTATCCACCAGTCATGGGCTGAGAGAGGCGTCATGGGTTGTTTTATGGTGTTGAATTCAAATAAAACCCATGTGGCACATCAGCCTCAAATCAACACCTACAGGATGAGGCAGAGACTTTGCAGCTAAGGGGCTAAAATGACCTGGAACTGTATGATTGACAGTCAACCCCTTTACACTGTGAAAGTCCATTTTCCACGAGGTAGATTTTTCTAACATATTTCTCCTTGGGATGTGTGGAGATTCCTGCCTTGGGTATTGTGGATGGCCGCTAAGAATAGTCCTCAAAGTTAAGAGAAAGAGACCTTTCCATGATTGTTTGCATGGGTGCGTTACATCAATCTCTAATAGCTGAGGGTTTTATGCTAGCTTTAATATAATTGCTTTAATATCGCTTTTGTTCTCTATCTGGTCTTACACTGCAATAGTAGCTTTAGTTTTTATATTGAGTACTAAATAATTATGATTAAGTTATTTTTGTCTAAAAATTTATCATAATAAATAAATATTTTTTTTTAATATATCTGATTTGCCATCATTAAAAGCTGCTGGACAGAGCTGTAAAACTTAAACTTCTTGACAAAGTCTGAAGCCAGGACTGGATCCAGCCAGACCCAGGCTCATCTCTCTGAGGAAGTGTTTAAAAAAAAAGGGTTATTTTCTCCACCTCATGACTCAACAGGAGGGTTTCTCTAACAAACTTTGTCTGGAGCTCCCACTCTCTACCTACAACAGAGGTTGTACACAGCTGGGTGTCAGAAAACAAGTGACAGAATGAGAGGACATAGCCTGGAGCTGCACCAGGAGAGGTTCAGGTTGGATATTAGGTAGAATTTTTTCATGGAAAGAGTGGTTAAGCATTGGAACACACTGTCCAGGGAGGTGGTGGAATCACAGTCCCTGGAAGTGTTCAAGAATTGACATGGCACTTAGTCCAATGGTTAATTGGTGAGGTGCTTCACAATCAAAGAGTGAACTTGATGGTCTTGGAGGTCTTTTCCAACCTTAACTAGTCTATTGTTCTGTGTAAGGCTCTCCCTTTTCTCTAAGAAGCATAACTTTCTTGAAGGTAATATTTGTCATGATTTGACATATTGCAAGTATTAAAAGTCAGTGCATTGGAATGAGTGGAACACATTAAAGTGTGTATAAAAAGAAGGAAAAAAAAAAAGAAAAAGTTTGGCTTCAAATGAAATAATATAACAAGAAGTGAAATATCTCATTTCAAGACTTGCTTCCAAATACCTTAGAGATTTTTTCAAATACGGTAAAATTATTCTACCAGGTTCCTTTTGCTTTCTTTCAGAGAAGGTCCTTCGTCTGAGAGACTCCACAATAGGGGGATATGAGATGGAAAGTGTTCACTTCTCTCCATTCCCAATATGCCTCCTCTGCAACAGCTCTCCAACTACTTCCATTTTGAAAGCAGAAATTAACATGAAAACAATCCTCTTTTAGGGTAAGAAAGACAGAAAGGTGTGTCATGAAAGATTTTAACGTTTCAGATTTAATCTCCTTCAATCTTGCTCTTAAACTGAAAGACAATAAATTTTTCAAAGGCTTTCACAAAGAAAATGGAAAAAAGTCTGGAATAGACCATCTGAGTCATCAGTGCTCTTGCCTTGAGTGGCAAGGGTCTAGATGAAATGTAAAGATCTAACTTAACAGCTTGTAGACACTTGCATTTTCTAATTAGAGACATTTGTCTGAATATTCTAATTTTTTTTCCTGCACTGAAAAGCAATAAACATGAGAAATTTGAAATGTTTATAATGGGACGACAACCAGAGCTTTTCATATTACAAGTTATAGTGAGTATAACACAAAACTGCCAAGTTACTGGTCTACTCAGGCATTTTTTTTTTTTTTTTTTTTTTTTTTTTACTTTTGTAAATTGTTGAGGAGTGTGAGCTTTTACATTCACTGTTACTGTTTTAACAAATACATCTAAAAATTCAAGCAAATAAAGCATATTTTATATTTTATTTTAAAATAGCTCTCATGCACATAGATGGATAAATTATAAACCTTTTCAGACAGTGATTTCCTTAGCATCCAGCATCCAGTCTCCATCTTGAGTTGCTTCCCCTTCTCTGTATGTTGTTTTATCATTGTTTTATCATTCTATTTCATGTCACACAGCTTCAACATCATTATTGATATCTGTCTCAGATATCGTTACCTCTATCACTGATTTCTGGCCTAGAAACTCTTACCCTTTCATTTATCTGCATCAACACATTTTCTTTCCCGCAGCAGTTCTTCTCAGCTGAAATAAGTGCAGTGCATTGACTACCAAGTCACAGAGGAAATTAAGCATTGGCAAACATACACATCCATCTCTGCTTTCTGCATTAATGTAGAAACGCATACATGCAAACATTGACAACTAAAAATAGACTACAAACACTAAACTTAGGCACTTTTGAAAATATTTCCCATGACATATTATGGCTGTCAGAAATCTGAAGTGTTTGAGTCATTAAAGCTGAATTTAGAAGGATTACCTTCAATCCTAAAGCATTTAAATCAAAAAACTAAGGTCTTGGACTCTACCTAGCAATGTGAAACTCAAGTAGTACTAGAGGATGACATAGCTGTTTGCTCATCATCCTTTCAAACTTGTACTTATGCTATTCCATAAATGCCAATATGCCATTTGAAATTGTCTTTCCAGCAGCTTTTAAACCAGCCATGAAGAAAAAATTGTTTTCTAACAGAACTTTAACTTTTGAAATTACTTTTTACATTATGAATCAGTGGGATTTAATGCAATGATTTCAAAGAGTTAGACTGATTTAAGAACCTGTTCAGTCAGCAGTTCCTTTGATGAATATTCATCTTTTGCTTTTCTTAAAATTGGATTTCAAAGCTATCTATTGCCTTCAACTTAGAATCACTCAAGCACTTGGCATAGACTTGTTTGAGGCTTGTAATATTTTTGGGGGTAGATTCGGTCTCTCCTTTAGGACTACAGAGTACTTTGCCAGAGCCCAAAGTTCCAATAGTTACCCGCTTCAAGAGAAAGATGCAGATTCCCTGCATGAGATAGTGAGCACCAAAGAAGGACTTTCTGAAGGTGTGTCAACCATATGTGAGATCTGGAGGCAGTGTAACTGTAGGCTGTGTGAATCTCCAGGAATATCTTCCAAGTACAATGGGAGGAATAGTCTCACCTCAGGCTTTGTAACAGTTAGAAAGAAGCTTTGCACACATCTGATGCCTCTGCACCCTCTATGTAGTGTATGAAAACCTAAAATCATTTGATATTTGTGGCTGGGCTTTTCCTCTAAAAGAGAGTATGAGAAACTTTTGCCGAGCACAAATGGCATAGATATTAACACAATACTGTTTGTTGCAGTTTTTATAGTCCTGAGCAAAGGCTGAGCAGGTCATACAGCTAGGTGATGTTAGTAACCTTTTCCTAGCCAAATGCAAGTTAGATTGAATTTTGTATTGCTGTTTCATGGTTATTAAAATGGTGACTATGTGAACAAATTATATGGTTTTAGAGGATATGCTTCTTTAGGGCATACTTTCATAATTTACCAAAACCAGGTAAAATTGAAATCCACTCAAATCCATTAATTAAAACTACTGAAGGACGTATCCTAGCTTCAGTTCCTTCTTCATAATTATGTTCCCTGGAAAGTTGTTAAAATGTGTAGAAAAAAACATATATTTTAGCAGAGCTGAAATAACTATTTGTCTTCTGTCAGGATATTTATTAGTGTTAATTACCCAGTCTGACATTTAAATTCTAAGTTGATTTTGAAGAGTCAGATTTTAAAAATTTTGATGAGCAGATTTTCAGTTAAGGACAAACAAATAAAAATTTCTTTTTGGGTTTAAACATGAAATATCCCCATGACAGTTTTATTCAGGAAAATGAGGAATACTCATGGAGAGTCATCCATCCAAAAACTACCAATTTAGATTAACCAGAATATTATGAGACTATGTGGGTCCTTATTTCCCTTTCAAGAGAACAGTACTTTGCTCTCATGTATATTACATGTCTCAGTCCTGTATGAGATTCAGAACTTGCATTAGGTCTGCCAATACCACAGAAAGACTGAGATTTGAAAAGGGGAAAAAAATTGAGTTGGCATAAAAGCTACATAACTGTTCTATTCACATTTAAGATTTGTCTCATAGCTGACTGACCACCAGAATTTTAAAACAGGGCTCATCACATGCCTCTCCTGGACTTTATAACCATATATATGTATTTTACCATTATTCCAGATGTATGCTGCCATCTAGATTCCCTTAATATGTGAAAGATGAAAAAATTTTACAGCCTGGTATTTAAGAGACCTTCAGATCATGAAACATTTTATTTATTGGTTTACTGGGAAGCAATGCAGAGTACATTCTGCAAACAGAAGCAACTGTAGTGGCATGACCATGAAATTAGTTGCCAGGTTGCAGCAGATTTAGGTCCCTTCTCTCTATAAAAGTTAGGTTTCTTCTGGGTATATAGAAAGGTGCAATCTGATCAACCCTGAAGTCTACACATGATTTCAAGTTAATTTGAGGCTATTTTTAGAGGCAGAGAGAAATTAGATGTTCCAGACCCTGATGAATTTCAGTGTCAAAATACCTACTTTTATCACATCTAGTGGTGAGAATTGTCTGATTGACTTATTTTAAAACAGAAAGCTTTCAATTGCAACGTATTGCAATACATTATTTATTTAATTTCATGTAAGTTTTTAAAAAGAACCCAAACACAGTCCCCCTGCTCCCAAAATATTTAGTGGGACATGTCTATGTGATTGTATTGGGTTTGCATGGCCAGGCTTTTGTAGCTGAAGGGCCACAAGCATTGCTTCTGTGAGAAGGTGCCAGAAGCTTCCTCCATGTCTGGCAGAGCCAATGTCAGCTGGCTCCAAGATGGATGTGCTGCTGCCCAAGACTGGGCCCATTAGAAATGATGGTGGCACCTCTGTGACAGCATATTTAAGAAGAAGAAGAAAAAATGTTATTGCACAGATGTAATTGGCGGCAGAGAAGAGTAGGATGAGAATGTGGGAGGGGAACAACTTTGCAGACACAAAGGTCACTGGAGAAGGAGGGGAGGAGGTGGTCCAGGCATGGAGCAGAGTTTCCCTTGCAGTCCCTGGTGCAGTCCTTGGTGAGGCAGATGCGCCCCTGCAGCCCATGGAGAAACACTGGAATGCCGAGATCCACCTGCAGCCCATGCAGGATACCCACGATAGATCAGGAGGATGCCTGAGAAGAGGCTGTGAAATCATGGGAGACCCATGCTGGAGCAATACCCATGGAGAGGGGATCCCATGCTGGAGCAGGTTTCCTGGTAGGACTCGTGACTCTGTGGAGGACCCATTCTGGAGCAAGCTGTACCTGAAGGGCTGCACCACACAGAAAAGTGGCTCATATTCCAGTAGTTCATGGAAAACAGTTACCTGTGGAATGAACTCACACTGGAGAAATTACTGGAGAATTGTCTCCCATGAGGGGGACCCCACCCTGGAGCTGGGAAAAGACTCCTCTCCCTGAGAAGCTGCAGAAACAGCATGTGATGAACTGACCATAACCCCCATTTTCCACTATCCTCTGCTGCTTGTTGGGGGAGGACATAGAGCTTGGAAATGAGGGAGGGGTTAGGGGAAAGGTGTTTTTTAATATTTATTTTACTTCTGATTACCCTGCTCTGATTTTGTCAGTAATAAATTCAGTCAATATCCCTAAGCTGAGTCTGCTTTGCCCATGCTGGTATTTGACGAAGGATGTCTCCCAGTCTTTATCTCAACACATGAACCTTTTTCATATTTTCTCCACCTTGTCCAGTTGCAGAGGAAGTGACAGTGGCTTTGGTGGGTGCCTGGTGTCCATCCAAGGTCAACCCACTACAGTAATTCAGGTTTTTAAAAAACAGGCAAGGACCCTTTAACCTGAAATGCACTTTTTTCTACTAGGTATAGGGTGAATGCTTTTAAGACAATACTAACTCCAAAGCCTACCTGGATGGGTCTTGGAGCCACCTGAGTAAGTGGAAGGTGGCCCTACCCAATGTACAGGGGGTGGGACTAGATGATCTTTAAGGTACCTTCCTATCCAAGCCACTCCACGATTCTATGATTTTGAATGTATTAAACTCACATTAAACATTTCTAATTTTAAGCATGAGAAATTTCAAAAACCAGTAAGAGTCCTAAAAAGAACTTAGTCATAATGACTGTTATTGATGCTCAGAGTATGAATCAACAGAAAAAAAACAAACCTTACTCTCAGAGTGATCAGTACAAAAAATGGTTCCAGTTAGCTTTGATGATCCATCTTCACAACTTTCTGACTTGGAAACACATGTTCAAAACTGGTCAGTGACTCACTACACAGTCATTAAACAAACATCAGAATTTGTAGAGATCTTCACTCCTGTAAGAAAGTTAATTTTCAATGGCATCAAAATGTAACAGAGATAAAAGAGCAAATTTATATCTCATCAAAATAAGCTGCCTGTCTTTTTCAGTGACATGCTGTAATTCCAGACTATTGACAACTTTCATGGAACACTTTTAGATGCTGTCCATCTTTATAATGCATTACTTTTGTAATACATACATTTCAATAAAGCATTCAAAACTATTCTCCTGGATGTCATACAAAGATGGCACATGTTACTACCATTATCTAGCTACTCTTTGACTAAATACATCTGTGATGCAAAAACGTTATTTTAAATAAACATAATTTCTGCCTTTTTGTATCGTAGGTATTTGTTTCTTTGGCTATGATCAGTGATCAAGTGTGACCATAATCAACAAAGGCAGACATTAAACATCAGTCATTATTCAATGTAGAGCTGAACATGTGATATAAGTCATTTGTAGAAAGCACATTCACTTTTTTAACATGTAAACCATAAAGTTTTTTAACAGGTCTCCATCTCTGATATGAGACAATACCACTTGCATTCTTTTCAGCTTACTGTGTAAAAATGCTTGAGATATGAAGACAAAATACCCATACCTGAGAAATGCAAGCAAAAATGGTGCAAATTGTCATATTGATACTGAAAAATACGACCTTTCTTGAAAGTGATTACACTTTCACATATCCCAGAAGAGAGGGCAAAGTAAGGTATATCAAAGAGTGGTTGCATTTCCTCAAGCTGTATTTCAAGCTATTCCACTCACATATGACCTGAAAATGAATTGCCCAAGCACAGCCTCTAGATTTTTATAAGATGGTAATTTCTGTTCTTACAGGTAAAGTTGGATCAGTAAGTGGCACATTAAAGTACAAAATCTCCACTTCTGGCTCTTAGACTTCAAATAAATTTGCTGTAAACTGTACAAATATTATAAAAATTCTATGTCATCTCTATGTCTGTTTTGCTGTTTGGCAGAAAGACACAGACCTGTACCTGTCCAAGGAAATTTTTCTCCGGTGGTACAGAATCCATATTTTATCAGTACTGAAAATTTAAATTCTGACAAAAACATTAAGCCTCCTTCTGATCTGGCACAAAATATCAGAAAGATTTTATTTTCCAGAATATAGTAGCTAATGTTATTTGCTTTGTTTGCAAAAGTGACGGAGCTCAGTAACAGATTTCCCAGAGAGGCAGTGGAGTCTTCCTCAGTGGAGATCCTTAGAACTGCCTGGATGCAACCCTGAGCAGTGTGCTCTGGGATGACCCTGCTTGAGTGGGAAGGTTGGACCAGATGATCCACTGTGGTCCCTTCCAACCACATTGATGACCCATTCTGTGTGAAAATGATAATATTGATCAAGTGAAAAACTGCCCTGAAATCAGCAAATTTTTGTTTCTGTACCTCAGCATAGGTAACTAATTTACCTCAGTTAGTAATAAAAGAGTGGAAAAATACTATTTTTACTTACATTATAGCAAAAATATATAAATCTATATATTCAATTTTGTCTGAACATTCATTTATCCTTAGGTTGTAATATAAATAATAATACCAATTGAGAAAG
Organism: Sitta carolinensis; assembly: GCA_032173965.1. NCBI lineage: Eukaryota > Metazoa > Chordata > Aves > Passeriformes > Sittidae > Sitta > Sitta carolinensis. Next base: position 99,153,638 of record CM063284.1, on the reverse strand, counting down.
CATTTGTATTTTTTCCTTAAAAGTAGATTTTTCAGTACAAAGGTTCTCTTGGTCACACTTTATATTAAGAATACATTTTTAAGTAGGTTATCAATTTTCAACAATTGTTATTGCCACTGGTTAATTGCACATTACAGCATCTGACTGGAGAAAGTTTGGTCATAAAACAGATTGATAAGCAGTTGCAACACATTTTGCAGCTGAGTTTATATGTAATTAAAGCACATGAGCTGCACTCCACAGTATGCTTATTACAATCTATGTTAATTATTTATTAAACTTTTTCAAGTTGAACTGTTATAATGAAGTACAAATTAAACCATTAGTCACAGATAGTGCAAAGACTATAAGTGCAAATTTAGTTACAACACTTAGATTTTTATGAGTTTAAGGATCTGTCAATTATAGGAAAGTTATTAATAAGAAAATGTTTAACCTTAGTGATTTTACAGTAGCATAGAATATCTGTTTCCAACACAAAAGTAATGGGACTGTGCACTTCAAATTTAAAGGATTTATATTAAGGCCATCCAGGACTGTATACAAAAATAAAAGAAAAGACAGCACATTTCATGGCCAGTACTTAGATTATTATTGCAAGCAGTGGGATTATGGCATTGAAATATTTGAACCAGAAACACTTTCATTCCATGAGCTTCTGCACTTCATATAAATATGTTTACTTTTCAAGATATTCTAGTACATAAATTTTCATTTTGAAGGCTACCAATACTTCTCATCTCTTTTTCTGTTCAATCAAATCATCTTAGTGGAATATACTTTTGTCAAAAAACTTCTGAGAAAACTCATTTTATACCTGTAAAGAAAGAAAATAGAGCTGCAATGTTACTCCTTGCTCTGAGGAAAAAATTCATCTTTTTGGATTTTTTTTTTTTTTTGTCAGTTCTAGTCACTTCTTTGACAAATACACTTACTGTAGCTTATATTGTAGAAACCTATCAAAAAATCCACTCAACCTTCTCAGCAGCATACACACAGGGCGTTGAAGTTCAGGGGAGAAAATGGTACCTTTCAGTGAATCTTTGTGCATAATCTCCCAAACTCCTTCCCAATCAGGTGGTGTTGATCATGGTCAAAAATTACACTCAGAGTTTTTTGTAGCACCTGAAGTCTATATTTCCATAAGGTCTGAGGTAAGTCTCATCCAATCTTCTTTCAAAACTCCAATGATTTAAATAACTTCAAAAGGCTAAAAGACAGTTTTGAAGTTCTTTGAGTAGATGCTAATTCCGAAAATGTCTGAGTTTTTTCAGATGTAGGTTATTGTTGTAGGTCCATCTCTAGTCATATTTTAATTCACATTTCAAACTGAGATGGAGAAAAGGGAAACATTTGTTTAATAACACAGTCAAGAGAAAGCAAGTAGACATTCACAAGAAAACTTCTTCACATCTTAATCCAGATCCCAAATTCCCTCATATGGTTTAAACAAAAAACATGAGACATTTCCCAGATTCAGAGCATGATGAAAGTCAAAGCGACCTCAGATGAATTAGATCAAACAGGTGTAACACTAGATTTCTTGGAGCAGAAAAAGTAGTCATCCCACTTTCATTTTCCCCCTCACTCTGCTTCCAGAAAACAATTATTTTGATAGTAAGAATGATTCTCAAAAAAACCCCAACTCTACACATAACCTTAATATCATAGTAGTCATGGTAACCTGATCTTAACAGTAGGACATCTTGATAAAAAAAGATAGACATAACAGGAGGCAAGCTACAAAGGTGGTCTTTTGAGCAGTTCTGAAATACCTTCTCTGAGGTAAATGGTGATGAAATCTTTGTTCCTGTTGCATGGTTTGTGCTGTTTCCCTCTCTGTGGGAAAGCGTGTGTTTGCACTAAACCCATTTCAAAGTGTTTATTTTAGGTACATAATTTTTTTCGTTGCAGGGTAAATATTGAATAACTCTGACAGTGGATAACTCGCTGGAAGAAACTTGGTTTTCCACATTCCTGCTTACTTCTTTGCATCTGTGGGTTTCTCTATAAGGCAGAAAAAAGCCCCAACATTTGTGAAGTGGTGATTTCTAGAAGTATTTCAATTTCTTTCTAAGAGTGGCCAATTAAATACGAAAATCTAAATTTCCTGTTACCTCATTTTCAACAAACTGACTGGAATTTGATATTCAGCTATCTTTGAGTCTTTGGGTTGACTAATTTATTTCAGAAAGTGTAATTCCTGACAGAGTTTGGCTAAATAGATGCTGAGATAAGAACTTTGTCACCTCAGCTGTCTGTGGGTATCCTAAATAGGACCCAGAAACTTTCCGTACAATGAGGTTAAAAGGTAACCTCCTCTTGAATCCTTGAAGTTGACTTTTCATTTCATCCACTAGCTTATGAACTAACTATAAATGATTTTTTCACTAGACAGATCACTTTCCCTGATGTTTGTGAGAATCAGGGAAAGACGTTCAGACAATATTGAAATAGTTAATGCAGTATTAAGCAAATACTCTTTTACTTGAAAACTCATATATTATCGGAAAACCTATTGAAACATATAAATCTAGAGGTTTATCACAGTCATTGATTTTTTTCTTCTTTGTATTTACAAAACTCTTTCATTATGAAGTTCAACTGTCAGAAAAAGCTGATAATTATTTACATTGCAACCTAGATACTACACCTAGTTAATATATAAAATATATTCCCTTACACTCAAAGAAAAATGGGCTGCTGTACATGATACTCAACATTGCTCAAATTTATTGGACTGTGAAGATGTGTGAAATTTTGTGAAATCCCTTAAGTGGTAAATTTTCTTCAGTTGTTACATAGATAACAGGAAACACAGAGACCAGTCCTCAGCTGGTATAAATTGCAGTAGACTGGGGAGTCTATGGCAGTGCGACAATCAACACCTGCTGGGGCCTGTCCCTGGAAAATCATCAGATCAGAAACAACTCTCTCTGTGCTGTCACTATAAAGAAATTATTTTCTATTTCCTACTATTATAAAGGCCCAGCAACATTAAAGTTCAGCAACCTGATCTAGTTGAATATGTCCCTTCCTATTTTAGGGAGGTTTGACTACATGACCTTTAAGGGTCCTTTTTAACTCAGAGTATTCTATAACATTCATAGAAACTGATTCTCTGCTAAGGTTTTGGATTATAAGCAGTGAAAACAACTGAAGAACTGTCACATAAATTTAAAAAAAAATGTGCTTTAAAGCTAGTAAGGAAATAAAAATAATTAACAATCCCAAAAATATACTTGCATAAACTAATCTGTTAACTACTTTTTGAGATTTGGAATGACCAACAGCAATATATATACACCGCTGAGAATGCAAATGAAAATGAGAGTGTTGAGAATATTGCTTCTTTGCACTACAAGATTTCAGTTTAAAGCCTGAGTTTGCATTCCTAGCAACCCTGGTATTGCAGATTTCTCATAGTCTGAATATGTGTTGAAAAGTACTGAACTTGTGCAGAGTGCTGTGGTCACAGCACTGGACTAATGCAGAATGTGCATGACAACTTTCATAAGTGGCTCTTTGCTCCACCACACTTTTTATCCTTGCTAGTTGTGAAATTATTTCTTTATATCTTTTGGAATGATTTTGTATATTTTTTCCAAAAATATAGCTAAGATATTAACAATTATCTCTTTCTTTTTATGCTCTTTGGGCTGTTTTTCCTGGTATCACAGAAGTACTTGCCAAGCAGTTAAATAAACAACACCTCTTTACCTGACCTGATTTTTAGAGCTTATTCATTTATGGTGGTTTTAACGGTGTGTGTGAGGCAGAAGAGGATCCCTTATAGATTTTGACAGGTGTCTTGAGAATTGTATTAATTCTCACCCTGGTTTACAGCCATTGAAATTCCATTAAAAGCAAGGCTACTCCTTCTACCATTGCTAAGCAGTTCTTTCAGCTTCATTCTTGATATTACCCATTGAAAGCAGAAACACCAGCAAAGTGCCAAAATCTATAAAGCTTTGTATGAGTTTGATGAAATTATCATGAGACAGAGTAAATAACTTAAGTCTCACAACAGACTGGAATTCCAAAGAAATTTGTTTGCTCTGTCTGAAAGCAGATCATTGCAGGAGAACATCAACTTAGCCCAAGGAAAAAAAGTCATCACTGGCTCTGCAACATGTACTGACTGGATTATTTGACTGAAGTCAGGCTTCATTGCCAACAGGTAAATAAACAAACCCTAGTTTTAGTGATCACTTACTTGTCTCTCACAAATGTCTGACAAGCCAAACACAACTTAGGTTCTTTTATACTCTATCAGAACATCATTTCTCTGTTACATAAATGTTTTATTGCCTGTGTTTTGGAGGTATGCATGTGTTCCTTTTAATCCAAAGACTGTTTCTCACAAATACTGCTTTCATTCCCTCCTGCTAATTGAGCTGTCATTGCTCATGTTACCGAAAATTCTTTGTCCATTTTAAATTGTTTTCTGCAAAATGTTATTTTATTTTCACTTGATTTAAACCAGATTGAAATTGCACATAGAGTTTACGTTAGTTTCTAGAATAGCATGGCAGACAACTAAACCAATTCCCCTTTTTTTTTAATTATCACAGGAATTTATATTTTTCAAATAGCTGACACTTGAAAATATCCTCATGTGTCAACCAAAGTACTTGAAAAAGCTGAATAATAATTTTCTTTGGGATTGCAAAGAAAGAAGTGAAACATGTTTGCAAGCTTAAATTGCAGAATATACATACTTGGGCTAATGATAATGTTTTGGTGTTTTGCCATGACAGTCTATTTACCACTTCCTTTGCAATGGAAAATATTAAGTCATATGAGCTGATAAACAATTTATTTATATGAGAGTGCATATGTGTGTGTCTATACAGACGTAAATACAAACATGTTTTCTTCTACCAAAAGTAGAAATGCCAATAATTAAAAAACTGCACACAAACATTTTTAGAGAAGTTGGACATACCCAATGTTCTACCAGCTAAGGGGTAAGAAAAAATGAAGAAAAAAAATTCCCACTGTCAATATCACTTCTGATATCAAACAAACCAACAAGAAATTCTAGAAGCATCAACACCTAGAAATTACTCTCTTACAACCATCACTATGTTTCTATACCTGTGGCTCTGATTTATGCCCAAACTCCCAATAGATTCAATGAAAGCATAATGGGAGGCCAAAGGGCTGCAGAATACCTTAAACATTGGTCCACCAGCAGCATCTTCTAATAATGCAGCAGGAAGAATGCAAAGGAGCATCAGCATGGTTTTCTTTAGTCCTTGGATGCATTTGATTGTATAGCTACCATCCCACTTCTGTTAATTATGCTGGGGACACTGGAAAAGGACCTCCATACCTATCAGGTTCAAGCACCTTTATGCATGATAAATATGTAGTTATAGCCAGTGGTTACTCTCTGGTATATTGCAGCTCATATAAATTTTTACTGGAGGAGTACAGAAATAAAAACTCCAGATCCAATTTTTTTCCCTGCTCATCTTTTGCTGGTGTTGATCCTACAAATTATTTGCAATAATAACTTTATAGGTGTGCTTAGTAACAGCCTCTGTGATGCTGCTTCTGTGAATGAAGATACTCTTTGAAGTATTTTCAGAATCTCCAGCTTAAATAATAAAACCTTCAGAGTCTTTCTCCGTTTGATGTGATTAACAAGAAAAGAACAATGAATTGAATTCTGTATTTACTTTCCTTACAATCTAACGTTCTTGTTCAGAAAATGGCTCTGTGCAGGCAGACCTCTTGTACCTTTACCTGAACCCTTTCAGCTCCTACTGAATGTATATGTGGGCTTTAAAAAGCTGTTTCAAAACAGGAAGGAAAATAGGAAGAAAAGCTGACTTCTTGCATTCCTTACCATTCAATGTTAACACCTACTTTCATTAGAGGAGCACATCAATTTTCCTGTTTTAGAACAATTAAATGTCCTAATATTAGACAGAACTGTTTATGGGTATCATTTCAATTTCTGTTTCTTCTTCAAAGAAAAGAACTTTTAACAATTTATCTTTAGACAATTTAATCTTTCTCATACTATTTTTCAAAAAGCTCATTTAAGACAAAGAATTAATTTCTTTTGAGTGGAAAGAACAGCAAGAACTGATTTTTCCATGAGGAGAAATTTGTATAATAAATTATTTTCAGTTACAGTAATGGTTTACTTTAGATGCTGGATCTAAATACTATGTAGCCCTCATCTTTCATCTGGTCTGACTCACAAATACATGAAAACAATTTTGTCTTGCTATGTGGCTATTTAAATAAAGTGATATCTAAAAGTTCAACTGAAAGCCAAAATGCTTAACATGGAAAAACTACTTTGCAGCTAAATTTTCCCAGGGTATGGTACAATGCATTTAATTTGAAATCAAATTTAACATGGAGAGCACGCTTAGAATAAACAGATAAATAAATGTATGTAAAAAAGAGTCTCTTGAGAGCCTTTTTTTCAAGAGACTTTGAGGAAAATAATATAATTTCATGCTCTTTACCATGTTGGTTTTTATTACTTAAAGGTTTCTCTAAGCAGAAGACAAAAAGGGTACTTTAGCTTCTAGCTTTGCAATTCTTTAAGGAGAAAAAACCTTTGCCTATGTTTGTTTGTGAAATCTGCCTCTTCCCATGCAGCTATGTAATTGTGGTGCAATGTGACAGTGGAGAGTGACATGTGGTGTCGGGAAGTGTATTAGCAGCATTTGGAAGCAAGATCAAGAATGAGAGTACTGCTTCTTCTGATCTAGATATACACATTAATTTCATTCTCGTATAAGAAAGGTGAAAGTTTTCATAGGGTGAAAGACGTACACTGCATTGATACGGTTATATTACATCTCATGTACCTATTAGACAATTCTGCCCAAGAAAAAATGCTTGTCTCACAACCAAAAGACAATCAGTCAGTGATTTCAGCACACAAAAGCACATAATATCATGATCTTTATTGAAAATTAGCATTACCTCGATTAGAATTACCTTGAATTAGAATTACCTTGAAATATCTTCCCCTTTAGACAAAGACTCAACTTATGATATGTAAGTAAAGGTTGTACAAGGTGATGAGGTGTACAATACACACATCTAGAGTTCCTTTTACACTTGGCATTGAAGAAGATTGGGAAATGACTTCTTTTCATTTTTTATGCCTCAAACCCATATTTAACTGCTTTTTTTTTTTTTTTTTTTGGGGGGGGGGTGGAGGGGGGGAGGAAGGTGAGGGCAGAAATTTGGCTGCAACAACTGATCACTGCATTTTACCAATGCTAGATAAATGTCCTGAGCTCTCTCCCTAAAATATTTGTATATGAGAAACTGAATTCATGATCAGGTTTGTCTGTGTTCCATAGATCTACTGAAGCAAAATGAGCTGAAGATCAAACTAGGGTAATCACAAAATGATTAAACAATTGTTCAAATTCTCTCTAGCTGTCTTTAATTGAAGTCTTATAACACCTAGAGAAGATTTGCAGTAGGATGTCAGCTCATTTAAGTAGAGAGGGAAGCAGCAAGGGAAGAAGAGGGAAGCAACAAAATATCAATGTTTCTCTTACGTAGGAATATCTGGTAACATAGGGAACTAGTCTGAACATTATCCAAGACTTTGTCTTAGACTATGTGTTCCTAGACCATAGGATATCTCTGTATTTTATAATCCATTCATCATCACCAGCAAGAACTATTTCTAAGGAGTTGCAGACATGCTGAGAGTCTGAAATTAGTTTTCTTGGTGACGATATATGGTGTAAGAACATGACAACTTGATTGCCATAATAATGGAACTGCCAAGCTTTGCCAGGGAGGGAGGCAGAAAAAGGGGGAAACATGAAACACATTGCAATTTAATTCTGGTGTTGGTCCAAGATTGCTTTGATTTTACTCATCTAGTCTAAGAACCAGAAAAAGAAAAAAATTTTTTAAGCCTTCTGATGCTAAATGGCTCTTGGGGGATGTGAAATTATTATCTCACTCACAAATTTATTTGTACCCTGTATCCAGGCTTTACTATGAGAGTTTTATTTGTATGGTCTCATTATTTTTATCTTGAGAAAATATTCTTATTTTAGCCTAATTGGTTTCCCCAGTACAAACAACAGAAAACAAAAGTGTCACACTTTACTATAACTTGACAAATGTTTAAAGAATTTTGATGAGGAAATATAAAGTTAAGCAAATTATAATTGCTTTTTTCAGGTAACTCTCATATTCATACTTAGCTGCAAAAGTAAAGATGAGGGAGAGATTATATTTATATGTAACACATTTCAACATAAAAGGATCTTCATATGTCCTGTAGTATTCATATATATAATACATAGGAATATAGATTGTATACATTTATTACATATAAACAACAGAATTTTGTATTCCAGTGAAATGTACTTGATAGTATAAGAAAGGTGAAGAGTAATTCCCATGGAATCAAACTACAGGTAAAACCCTAAGCAAGTAGAACATAATTTTAGTGCTGGAATTCCACAGGAACATCAAGGTCAATATTCCCTTGTGAAATGTTATATTTTCTCATTACTAAACTACCTGAAACCTCCACTTCATGGAGTGATATTAAGGTTCAACAAACACGTAGCAAAGCTGATTTAGCTAAACTGTATTCATCCCCCTCATGGAATTTCAGAGCGATTGACTGTCAGCCACTTTATCAGTAATCTCCTGCTGGTGCTGCTGAGTTTTGATCCTGCTTCCTTTATCTAGATGAGATCCCAGGCAAGTGTTAATGGTGGTACCCGAGTGCATGCCTTATCTCCCAGACTGAATGCCAATACACATATACTAACCTTCTTATTTAAGAAGTCAGCACATGAATGGATACTTGAATTTGGATATCATGACAAAATAATATATTTTATTTTCTATATGTCATCTCCATAACGATTCATAAGAATTGCGAATGCCCTGTATTACTGCTTCTGTTGCTACAGCAAACAGTAATATGTCTATACAGTGCTGCAGCCTGCATAAATGACAGGGAATGTTAATATGTCACTGTCTTTAAATAGAAAACAGAGGGTTAATACCATCACGAGCAGTTGCAAGCAATGTGGCTTTGCTCTCCCCATTGCAATAGAGGCTTTTTGGACAGAAAAAAAAAAAAAGCTTGATTAATTTAGTGACTACTAATTAATATATGGTGGTCGAGCCTGTCGATATTCACTGACAAGGTTATCATCAAGATGTCAATGAGAGGCAGAGTGAATATCTTAAGGAGTTCAATGGATTCCAGCCAAGAAATAATAGAGAGGAGAGTGGCAGGGATAGATAGTAAACTATTGTACCACTGAGGAAAACCAGAAGAGAATGAGGAAAAAATATCTGAGCCTCATGTTTGCTCTAAAGAAAGTTTGTTTTGTCTCAGCAAGGAACTGATAATTAAATAGGAAGCAGCTTGCATTCCCAGTGTTCCTTCTACTGAAGTCTAAAGAAAGCTATGTCATTAACTCCATAAGCAGTAGAGCTGGCTTCATAGTAGCCAGTATAGCTCTCAAACAAACAAATAAACATAAATCTCTTCATAGTTTATATATAGGTTAATTTTCTAAGAGAGGACTGTAACAGCCTTTAAGTATTTTACTTAATAAAATCTGTTAACAATATATGTCCTCAAGTTCTTTGGAATCTCTCAATACCTGTGATAGGTGGAGAACTGCTACTACTCATTTAGAAAAAGTACAATGCATCATAGAGATGGAAGACATATTTTTAAAGATATAAAGGTGTTTAAAGATCAAAATTTGATATTGGTCAAAAGCAGGTGAAAGCTAGACATGTAACTCTTAAAGATATTTCAATCATTATAAAACAGGGAAAGTAAATTTATAGACACTTTTAAAAAATAACGTTAGTTCTAACATTAGTCACAGGCATAAGTTTCAAAAACCTGTTGCTCGGTAACTTTCTAGTGTCACAAAAAAATTTTGGATTATAAATAGAGCTGAGACTCCTCTCTGAAAACCTTGCCTTTGAAAAGGCATTTGAAACCTTGGCAAAATAACTAATTAAAGTCAAAGCCAGTGTAATAATATTGCATCACTAATTCATGTAAAGATATTTAGCTGAGAGCCTTATGGTCATAAAAAAATCTTTGCCAGAAATATGTTCCACTTCTCCATGTTCTTTGACCAAGTCTTGTGGGTTTGTGCTACATAAGGATTTGGCAGTTTTAGCATTAAGGATTTAGCATTAAAAGATGTCTCATAAATGAACAGAAACTCTCGTGGAATATTTTGTTCTAAATGTTTCAGAAGTAAAGAAATAATGAATTCAGAGAACTGCCATTTTTTCTTCATAGCATATTTTTACTCTTAATCATTCATTCACGTGTTCTTGAGCTACTCCTCACAAATCTCTTGCCACCTGAACATCTCTGCTTCATAATATTCTTTCATCCTATAATTTATTTCTCTCTCCCATACTCTTACTGCTTCTTCTTTCTTATTCCCTCTGCCATTTCATTTTCTGCATGTTTCATAATTTGCTTTTGGCTCACAGTGATTCTCCTTCCCTGTTCCTTATATTAATGTTTGCTACAAGCTGTGAATGACAAGGATGTCTGAACAAACCCAGTATGCCTCTTTTATTCTCCACAAAAACCATGTGAACAAAAAAGTGACTGTCTGCATTTCACAAGGACAGGGAACACAATGCCCTGTACTCAGAGGAATAGGATTATGGTTTATTCTACTTGGAGTAAAGAACTTCATTGAGAGTGGCAGGAGCTAAAGCACCTTAGAGATTACTGTTTGTTCCAGCTGAATTGTCATTGTCACTCTGCAATCCGTGACCTGTCTGCACTTTTTTACTGGAGTTGTCTCATAATTAACAAAGCTACTGTGTTCTGAACCTTATGAATACTGTCATAAAGGGCGTTACTTGGATTGTCCAGCTGGCAAATAGAGTTTGGCCCTTACAGGGGCCTTGGGCATCCTGTTCTGCAGGTGACATTGATTAGATGTGCTGTAAGGAAGAGATGACATTTTAAAGGTTTAAATATGCAAATGATTTTTTTCCCCAAAGAAGGGATAACATTATGAAATGTTGCAGAAATGACTCTTACTGCTCATTTAAAAAAAAATAAAAAAAGGAAAAGGTTCATACCTTCTCATATTGTGAGTATGAGAGAAGAACCTACTCTCTTCTTTGAGAGAAGGAGCAAACAGGAGCTAAAACTGGAATAGTCTGAGACAAATCTGTGTGTTGAAAGCTATCTTGGTCACTTAAATTTTCTGCACTCTTAAATGTGTGGATACTGAATGGTTTTCACACCTTAATTGTGTGACTGAAACAGTTTGCTGCACAGGTCAGCAGGCTCTCTGCCCTCCCTCTGCCTGGTGCTGTAGACTTAGCAACTCCAGTCCTTCTTCCCGCTAGGCCAGGAGGCTCCTGATTCTTATGTCTCTCTCACTTCCTCTTCCTCACATCCTCCTGTCAGCAGCAGGGGTGATAAGCAAACCTTCCCTCTGCACAGCAGTTCATCTCACTATTCCCTTTCCTCCTAGCTGGGCATCGCTTCAGACCTATCAAGGCTTGTTTGGTAGCAGACTTGCAAAAATACTTCAGGAGTTTCCCTGCTGTCAGTTTTTCCTCAAGTTTTTAAATGGTGAAACCACAGACCTTTCTCCTGTAGGAGAAGCCCACAGGCTCCCTCTGCAGAAGCAGCCTGGTGGATCTGTTACCTGCAGTTACTCATGCTTGGTGTTTAGCTAAGTGGAACAAAGCAGCTGCTCTCTACTTCAAGTAGGGATGCATATTATAACTAGATCCTGAAAATAAAAGGTTTTTCTCCTACAGGGAACACTCTCTCGTGACAGCATAGAACAAGGATACCACGCTTGGACTCAGACCCGATAAATGGTTCTATGATCCTGAATGGTCAGAATAAAGTTAATATATGAGGAGCCAGTAGAAAAAAACAAACAAAATCCAAAGATACAAGATAAATATGTTTTCATCTCTTTGTAACAACTTTAAAACTCATTTAATCAAATATTTTTTGTGAAGGTATGGGTGTGGGAATTAGGTGATCTACTCCCTTTTCAGCCAGATTCATCACTGTTTTCCACTGCAGAAGTGATTAGCACAAGTAATATAAGAATAGAGATGTGCAAGCAGAGAGAGAGAAAAAACTGAAAACTCATGAAACACAGCTTCAAGAAATAAACATTCACATAACCTGTATAACCATAAGCCAACAGGCACAACATATTCTTCAAGAGTCTTTCCCAACTTTCCAGTTAATATCATTTCCCTTTTAGTAGTAGCCAACCTGAAGATATTTTTTGCATTTTGCTGAGCATCAGCCATTTAACTTTATTTTGTTATTTCTTAGCTAGCTGTTCAGTCATTTATCTTCAACACCGTGATTCCAAGAAAGCATCAAAACATTGCAGATGTGATGAGCTACAAACAGTGCCCAAACTAGACATTGCCAATCTTCTGTTTAAAAATAATTGCATGAGGGATACTGACATTAAAAAGCAAGCTTCGAACTATTAATGAATAAACAGCTTAGCTCTTACATAATTCTGAAAAGAGTTAAGAAAAACAAAACAGAAGTGGATCAAAAACTTTTCTGCCTGTGAAGGTTAATAGGGTCCTGTCACTGAAACTTTACAGGAACAATCCTCACCAGATGTTAGGATACTGTCTTATTAATGTTAGATCATTATTATCATATTTCATTTTGTGATGTCAAATATAAAATGTGATAAGATGTCAAAAATGTGAACCTTGAACATTAAGATATGGTCTTTGAAGTAGGCATTGATTTTGCGATGCAGTATGGCCCATTTTGGTGTCTGAATCCACATTTTTTACCATGCGTCCTATGTGGGTATCTGGATTGGCAAACACCGAATCTGAGACCATGCTGACAGAATTTGGCTCAAAGCAAATGTGGGTTCTGAGGGCCAAACAGTTTTTCAAATAAGGATTTCAGCTTGGTTGCAAGAATTAATGAGCTGTCCTGAAAATACAGGCTTAAATGATCAGAAGAACAAAAGTGACAACACACAAAATTTTCCTGAGCCACTTTGGGGGTCTGTCTCCTGTTATAACTTGTGTCATCAAATGGATACATAAATATTTGCCCTTTTCTTGTGATGTAGTGACCAAAGACATCAGGGTGTTTACATCAACATGCTTATTCTTTTTCATCTTCATCACACTATCCAGCTGAAACTAGTATTGAAGATTATTTGTGTATATATCTATATAGATAAGTTACATATATAGTTTCATTTCAACACTAGTGTATTTAAAAATATGAATTCAGTGTACAATTAAGGGTTCCTTTCAGCAATGTAAAGGTGCTTTCAATGTGCAAAATGGAAACATAAGATCTTAAATGAAACAGAAAGGAAATTTATGCACACTCATTCTCCAGAAGGAAATAGAATATAGTAATCTTTGTACAGACTCTAAGACTTTACTTTTAACTAAAGTTCATGTTATGGTAATGAGCTGTTGATTTAGTCTTCAGAAAATGTTTACATCCGGTAGAGAGGTTTTAGACATCTGGCATATGTAAGCATGGTAAAGGGTTATTGCCAAAGGGATAATAAATGAGAGGAAAAGCATCCCTCCAAATGCACTCAAAATGAAAGATGAGGTTGGTATCTTTGCAGCTGGAAATTGTCTGTCATCATTTAAGGTTATCTCAAGTCACCTCAATTATAAAGTACTTTATAAATAATTTGTCTTAAAACAAATAATATAATTAAGCAAATATTTTACTCATTTTTGTAAGAAAAATATACTGAGACTTAAATTCTCTATGTGTATCAATTTTATACACACTTCAGTTAAAATCAACAAGATTTATTCCAGCTTGAAAAAATGTACTGGGTGACCCTGGAAAACCAACAGAAACACATTTTAAATCTCACTAAATAATCACAAAATGCCTCAGACAGAATTCTGCCCCACCATAAAATATATACAATCACTTTTTAGAACACTCCTGGGTAATGAAATATGACTCCCTGTTTTTAGGTCAGTGGATCAATGTATTTGTCTTTCCAAAACAGAAGTGGTTTTGTATAACAGGATATGTCCTGAAAGAAAGGGGAAAGTAAGAATGGAGGTCTCTAGAGCACAGCCCAGTGTAAATCACTGTGAACCTAAGCACAGTCTCATAGCAGCCAAAGCATTCCAAATCACAGCCCATCAGCCCAAGCTGCAGGGGCCAGCACAGGTTTGACAGTAGTGACTGTTAGCATTTGCACTTTAAAATCCCGTGATGTAATAGCAAGCACATATTTTATGGGGAGAATGAATATTCAAGCTTGATTGTGAGATTTTGCTTGTGTTGTGTTTTTGTTTTGATTTGGTTTGTGAGTTTGTATGTAGGGAATTTACCTGGTAGAGCAGAGAGCAGCAGGGAGAGAAGATAGAGGAAATGAGTTTGAAGAGTGCAAACGTCTCACTGGTTCATGACCAATCTCAAACCCATCATTTTAAACCAATTTCTTTCCCAAAGTATCATACTGAAATATATTAAAAGAGCACAGAGGGGAAAAACCCCTCCTTATCTGTGAGAAGAATTTTTACTGATTTAGTCATTTTGAGAAAAAAGTCACTATGATTAAGTATCATGACTGTTGTCATCTTTAGTTAGCTTTAACTCAGCATCATGTCTCACTCCGGTTCTATTTTATAAACTTAGGAAAGTAGGTAAAGCTGAAATCCATCAGGGCTGTTAGAGCAGTGGTTACAGAAATGCTTTCTAGAATTTGTTTCCGCTTCCTTTTGTAAAGATTTCTCTTTATATACACTAAAAATGGATTCTACTTTGCAGATACTTTTCCTTCAGGAGTGTTGAAAAGGAGTCCCTGTTACCTTTCTGTAAGTTTGATCTGCATGGTTAAATCTGAGCTCTGCAGTAACATTCTTTGGACAGTTGTTTTTCTGTGGTCTTACAACATACTAGTATTGCTACAGAAAGATAAAATGAATGAAAATATTAGAAGCGTGCCTTTGAACTTGTTCTAAGCATCAAGACTTGAATATCATCCAGGACAAAAGGTTGCTATTAATGATGAACAATAGCAAATATTCTATATTTGCAACATGCACTGACAAATTAATTAAAAGACTATGAAAAGCGCTTGTACTGGCTGGTGTGTAAAGAAAAATCAGATAATAGGAGTAACATCAGCTGCTCTTGTTTTGGAGTACAGGGACAGGCTTCTATACTCATACTAATCATTCACCTGGCTAAGCCATTTCTAGCTCGAGGAAAGTAAGTTTCTTTAAAAGTCTGCTTAGTTCTGAGACTCTCTTCTGATGGCACAAGAAAGTATCTTGTGCCATTCAGAATGCTTGCCATTCTGAAGCAGGTTTGTGAAAAGAATACTTTTTCTCTTGTTGTTAATAAGGTGAAGATCAAATATGTAAAAAACTGACAGTTCTCAAGAAATAGCAAAGCCATTCCCCTGTTTGGTTTCTCTAACTCTTATGGGAGTTCCTGGTCTTGAAAACTGTTATACAGGGGGTCAGCATCATTTGAACACTGGAATTTCCACATAAAGAATTGAGAAAACACAGTGTTGTTCAAGAGATATGAACACATTCAAGTAAAAATTCTGAGATTTGAAAAAACTAAGATTTCATTACAGATGTGCCACCCAACCTAAAACAATAAGGGAAATCAATTATAAATTGGATGTTCAACTCTTTTTTATAACTCCTATAACTTTTCTATTCTCCTATAACTTTCTAATTCTTAATTCCTAATAACTCTTCTATTCTTCATTTAAGACAACTCAAATTTTTTCAGAGGGCAATGATTCCTTAAGAGGTGACCTACTGTGTCAAACTCAGCTGTTTATTGATAAATTTCAGCTAGCTGCACTTTCTTCCCAACCATGCAAGAACAAACTTTTTTTTTTTATAGCAAACTAGTCACAGGTGTATAATGCATAAACCCATGTGAATTTCCAGAATATTAGAAAAGTAAGGGTTAACACCTAGTAACAACACAAAAGTCCAAAACTGATTACTCTATGATACCCAGACTGGCTACGGACTTTAAGGGGTTGATAATGATTAGGGCCAGTGACCAAAGTTAGTCAGATTGGCCTGTGTTAACAGATGCCCTTTATTTCCATCTCACTATGTAATAACTGGGAGGAAAATTGCAGATTTTCACGGCACAAGAGGCTCTTCCTACATTTGAGAACTTTCAACACAAAGAATTAGGAAAGAACTAGGTGGAAGACATATTGCGGTATGTATGAAGACAAAAGAATGAAAGCTGAAAAGCTGTGAGTAGGTTCTTGGCATTAGGAAAAGGAAGTAAGGGGGCAAGTGGGGCAAGATGTCAATGTGGTGAGGGGGAAACGTTTGAAACAAACCTCCACAAGGAAGAGATCCTTTAAAAGGATGCTTTCATATCTGCTCTATTCAGGGTCTTCAGGGTTTCCCAAGTTCAGGTTCAGCCTGAGTTTTTCTCATGGATGTTCATGCATTGTGCGTGTGTGGGAATTTTTTACATCAAACATCTGGTTTGATGCCTGGCCCATAGAATTGCATTGGGAATTTCTATAGAGGTTCTTTTTTTTTTTCTTCATATTTCCATTCGCTGAAAGAGTGTTTTTGCTGAGTCAACTTATCAGAGAATGTGTTTAATTAACAGCTTATTCAGTATGGTTTGTAATAATAAATAATAATAAAACACAAAATTCAGATTTCTGTCATATAAAATGTTACAATAATTACTAACATCCCTATATAGGTACTAAGGGACATAACATTTTCTGTGGTGGCTGAATACCACTATATTCAGCTTTCTAACCCTCCTTACCAAAGGAGATTTTTCTATGAAATTCAATTTTTAAACATTTTTTTCTCTGAAGATAAGAATGTATTTTAAAAATATGTTTTTATTAAACCGTTCCCTTAAAATGTATTAATGGATAGTTTATTATTAATTGATGGCATCCTATCCTGTGGCAAAAGAAGATTTAGATATATTCTACCTGAAACATTATAAATAGAATCAGTGATCTCATGCAGCATCCATTTCTCTGAAGTGCAGGATGCATCAGCTCTGATATCTATACAAAATTAAATTTAAATGCAGTTTCCTTTGACATAAAGAGTATAATGAAAACCATTTCAGCCAGTGCTTCTGTAATGGTAATGGTAGGTTGCTTGAGGAAAATCCTGGCTGAAACATGGTATTAATGCTCTTACTAACAGCCAAAGCATTGGTTATACCAGCAAGCTGAAGATCAAATGCAATCTCCTAGGGTCCTGCAGAAAATCCACAAAATACATCTGGAAAATATAAATTCCCACTCTCACACAATGGTGATTAATATTTCTGAAAACTCATGACTACCCTATAAACAGATGTTTCACTGCCACTTAGGGCCATTTCTGGATCAGAGATGAAGGTCAGTCCACAAAAGTCTTGCTGAGGACAGATTTCAGTATGTGAACTCAGCACAACAGAATGTTGTTTTGGTGCATAACATCACAAAGCCATAAAATATGCTGAGATGTAGCAGGGCTTCTGGCTGTAGCTCCTACATTAGGTCATGAATCCCCATCATCACAATTTTCTTAGAAATTTCCAGTGGCTGACCTTTCCCAGTGCAGAAGAAAATGGAGAAGAAATTGAAGTAAGAAATTATTTTTTTTTTTTTTATCCATGGCTCAATTATCTTATTTCTCCTCTAATTTCTGAACAGTGGACATGTATACTTACAGTCATATCTGTGGCCCTGAAGTCTGCATCTATTCCTTGAGGAGCATGATAATAACTAGAAAGTGGGGCCCAGCTACTAAAAGTTTGTTACTAAAAGGCACTGATCAGCACCACGTGTAAAGAAATGTCAAAGTCTTCTGGAAGAGCGTCTGCATCTGGAAACTTTTAGGTGACAACTAGGGAGGAAGAAGGATAAATGTAGACTAAATATGTCTCATTCTTTGGTATTTGCAATAGAAGTAGCTGAGTCAGGATTGCAATGCTGAAATTCAGAAGGGAGAAGCAGCTTCTGCAGCAGATGAAGGCAGAGTGATCATAGGAAACAATGTGCCCCTGGGATTTCTCCTGTAAAGCTTTGGATTCAATTAAATTGAAAAGGTAAAATCTGGGAATACCGAAAATTAAGTAACATTCAAATATCCAAATAAAGATGACATTTTGGAAACCAAATGGTGTTTCCCTGAAAACTGCAAGGAAAAGTATTTTAGTGTAGACCTAACCCCCACTATTTGTAGTTATAACATAATAGGAAACAGGTAATTTTTCATTTCTTTCTCAATGTGCCTTGATGGATGTCACTCAAAAACATATCACTGTTTGGACTGGATTCAGTCTGCATTTCATGTTTGCATTTGAATTTAGGTCTGTCACAACTGATAAATAGTGATAAATGTGACATTACTGCGTCTAAAGATCATTAAATGTCAGCTCATGCACTGGCAGCAAAATGGCTGGCAGAAAGTCAATGATGCAGGAACTGTATGGAGTGTGAAGAGCCGAGATGGATCTAGGGCAGCAGGGAGTCGTGCAAGCTGTGAGCAATCAATCAATCATTTTATGCTGAGGGAGAACAAAGTGAGATGTAAAAGGAGTTCACTGTGTACAGGTAGAGAGAAAAACTTCTTGTTTATAAGTGCTTTGATTCATGTCTGTGTGCATTTAGTCGCCATGAAGAAAAATAATAGGTCAGTAAAAAGCATTACTTGTACTCCAGCCAATTGCTTTTGATAATTCATCTAAGAATTTATATTCACCTGTGGGTTTCAAAAATTATTTATTTACCTATTTATCTTATTTATCTGTTGCTAGAGCCTAGATGGTTTATTATTTTCTAGTTTTGTGTAGTATCATAACCTGCAAAACCTTGTGTAAATAACATAATTGACTGTGATTTAAACAGAAAATAATAAAAAACTCCAACAAAACAAAAAATGGAATCCTTTTATGTAAGAGCATCTATAAGTAAATATGTGCCTACTGAGTTAATTTTTCTTTCATAAACATAAACAATATTAAGAAAAAAGACACAATTTTAACTTTCCTCTTTTTGAGGAATAAATCAAGAGTAGATCCATTTGGATTTCTGGACTATGCCAAGAAGAAGGTGCACAAACTTGATATAATGACATTTGTCCATGAAGATCACCCTGTTGGACTCTGAAAGTTACTCTTTGAGTAACACAATGCTAATATTCTTCTTAAAGAAATCTATTTCTCACTTCAAGCCACTTTCTACAATCCAATCAAGACTGAGATTTTGAAAATTCTAAAAAAAATACCTTTTCATTTGGAAAATGTTTTAAAAATTAAAGTAAATAAAAGGCAGTCCTTTCAAATTGCTGTAAACTCTCTGCAGAATTTAGTCTCCCCTACAGAATTTCTTTGTTGGCCTATAAGAATACACTATTAACCTATATGGTTACAGTCATTAAGTTGAATTCCGTGTATTTGCCTTATATAAAAATGATAAAAAAGCTATGTTTTCAGCACAAAAAAGAAATGACCTGAGTTCAAGTTCAGTGTTTAAGCAGTATTAGAAGCATGCTAAGTGAACAAGGCTCTGTATGTGTAGTAAATATGACTCTGATGAAGTGCTTCTATTACGAGTCATTCAGACCTTACGCTTTATTAAAGATCTTTTATTAACACTCCAAGGATATTTAGATCTCAGACAATGTTGAGAGTGCATATTATGGATTTCTTTTAACATTGTTAACAGGAGGATGCCCAGGGTATTGCCCCTGGCATGGATAGGGAGCTGCACAGTGACAGTGCAGTCTGTTTCCTGGCCAAAGCAGAGATTCAAAGTCCTGTTTGTTCTGAGCCCACTTTACACAGATTATATCATTTGAAATGTCGCATTTTTCAGAGCCACTACATCCTGTTACACAGACGTCTTTCCAGAATTGTCACCAGAGTCATCCCTGTTGTAAGATTAGAAATATTTGAATACACTGAAAAGGTTGCAAGGGATATGGACATAGACAGTAATTACCGAATATGAAGCTGGCCCTAGTTCTTCTCTCAGTTAAGACAAGTATCAACTACAAATTTAAGCTCCCATCTTTCTTACATCAGTGATCTACAAGAAAACAATTAAAAGAACAAAGATTAAGAATCTGAAGACTGTTTTCTCTTTTAATACTTTTCATTAAATAGTTTGACAAATGAAGCAGAACCTCTGTCATGTGCAAAGGTAAATTAAACAATAAGCAAATATGAACAATCTGTATTTGTGATCATTTTGTCAGGAGTAAAGACAATTTTCTCCGTGGTAGATGGTATGGGGCTATGTTTTTGATTTGTGCTGAAAACAGTGTCAATAACACAGGGAAATTTCTGTTTCCACTGAGCAGTTCTTGCACAGAGACAAGGTGTTTTCTGTGGCTCACCCTATTCCACCCCACCAGTGGGGCACAGGACTTGGGAGGGGAGGGGACACAGCCAGGACAGCTGACCCCTTGTGACAAAGGGACATTCCATATCATATGGTGTCATGCTCAGTATTTAGATGAGGGGGAAGAAGGAAGAGGGAAACATTAGTTGTTGTGGTGTTTGTCTTCCCATGTCATCACTGTTCATGACAGAGCCCTTGTGAGGATGGCTGAGCACCTGCCTGCCCATGGGAATTGGTGGATAGATTCCTTGCATTCCTTGCGTGCACGGCCTTTATCTATTAAACTGTCTTCATCTCAACTGATGTGTTTTCTTAATTTTACTCTTCAGATTCTCACCCTCTTCCACCAGGGGAGAGCAAGCAAGTGGCTGTATGTAGCTTAGTTCATGGATGGACAACTAATATTGCTAAACTCAACCGTATTAAGATGCAATTAGGTAAGTCAAGCATTTGGCAGCTATGAAGTACCAAAGTGTGACTTCCCTTTACATTTAATGTATAACTATATATCACAATATGAAGATGAGGAATAACCAATAATAAACACCTGAGGTCTTTATTAATATGACATTCTTTAATGAGATGCACACAGCAGGGAACCAAGGCTACATTACAATACAGAACAACAATAAAAGGATGATATAAATATGTAGACACAAAAATGAGAAAATCTAAGGCACAAAAGAAAACATTATAACATATGGATATAACAGATACTGAGTCTTAAGTTGGCACTGTATACATAGCCAGGATTTCATATTTGAAAAAATGCTTTCTCCAGCTTATCCTCAGGGAAGTCAGGAGAGTTTGAAAAGCAATGAAAACATGAAAATTTGTTATGAAGAATGAGTTAATTAATTGAGTTGACTTAATCCTGAAAAGTTGGAAGGGAAAATATGTTGAGCCTTCAAATGCATGAAAATTGCTTTAAAGAGAATAGAAATACTTTCAAAGAAGATGTTGTGGACTGATTTGGGTCAGAAATCACAAAAAAAAAACCAAAAAAAAAAAAAAACAAAAAAAAAAAAAAACCCAAACAAATCCTTACCAGGTTTTTAACCTGGAAAAAGATTGCCTAGGAGAGTCCAGAAACTCCAATCATGTGAGTTTAGTGAAACAGTTGGACAGAAATTGAAAGATTGACTCAGATATAGTCAATATTGTTCATAGCAAGGAAATGGACTTAATTACCTCTTGGAAAAATACTTAATCTGTGGCTACGTGAAGTTAAAATCTGCATCACATATATACAGGAGTTATACTAAAGGGTGATTTTTTTTCCCCTGCTATCTAAAATGGATGAACAATATCATTACTTTCCTTACATGCTAAAGGAAAATCTTTGCTTATCGACCATGTGTTGTAATCTTCCATTTTCACTATTTGAACTCAATGAAAAAGCCAAAAAGTAATTTTCAATTCTCAACTATGATGTCAATAGGCTTGTACACTACTAATACAATATTAAATGTTTTACGCAAAGGAAGGGAAAACTCCAGGAATCTCAGCACCTGGAGCATAATATATTGGATGAATCACAGAAGCAGAACACTTATCTATTAGAAAACTATAATTAGAGTAAAATCAAAAACTTACAAAGACCTCTATCTATATTTTATAAAGAAATCAAGACTCAATCCTTACTTACAACTGAAGTCCTACGGAAAAGTACAGAATAAAGATGTAATATTGGTTCTCTCATTTTACGCTTTTGTTAATATCTCTTTTGTTAATATCTATTAGGAGGATGGAAGGGGTCAAGTTAAGCAAAAAGGAAAATGCAACTTAGCAGTTAACTAACTGTTTTTGACTAGTTTAATATGTTTGTAGTGATATTTTCACTACAAAATTACTACACTATAAGTACAGTTGTGGAGCAACAGAACTGTTGATCTCCACAACTGTGAAAAGGTAATTTTAAAAGTTTTCATAAATTTCAGCAAGTGTTTGCTCCCTTTGTTGTCAGAAAATCCATATGCAACACAATGTATTTTACCCAGTAATTTTCTTTTAGGTTTTCCGTCTTAGAAATGAACACCTGTTCAAGGCAACTTATTGTGGAATAGGAATGACTGTTTCTGTGTTCTCATTCCAAAAGGGTTTACTTAGTTCATTGAGCTCAATGAATGTTTTGCTAAAAAGCCCAAAGAGTTGTTTGCCTCTCCTCCATTATTTTTTTTGGCTGGAAAATTATTTATTTTTGTTGATGATACAAATTTATTTCTGCCTTGTTCTATCAAGCCTGGTTATGCACAGAAGGCATTAATCATGAGCCTTGTACTAAAAGAATTCTCTACCAGTGAACCTCAGTTCATCTGTGCATGCTGACATTTTTGAGCGTCAAATCCTCCTCCCAAAGCAATCAGTATTCTCATTTGCAAAATTTGTACCATAAGATTTCTTTGTTTTCATTGATTTTGCAGTTATTCAGTTGTCAGTGTACATTGTTGATCACAGAACTGTCAAGAGGGAAGGCTGTTGGCTGAAGGAAGGAAAGAGAATGGCATTTTTATACATGTTACCTGTTATGTTATGGAGTGAGGAATTTCCTCTTTCAGGTACTTGAAAGGAGTTGCTCTGCAGTCTTTATAAGACTTGTTCTCTGTGTTTTACAGCTACCCAGATGAATATTAATATGAGACATTGGGGGGGGGGCAGTTAAGAAAGTTTCTTGTAAGCCTTGGATAGTAATTTTTTTCAATACAGAAACAACAAAAAAAGGATCACTGGTTTTTATTTTAAAGAGAACCTATCACTTCTGCTCAGTGTAGCAAGGAGAAAGTTTCAAAGAAAACATGCACTTCTCGACAAGCACAAACTGTGAAATGTATTAGAAAATAAAGGTTTTAATGTCAATTATCATTAAAAACCTTATTTTCAAAAACACTTCACAGTTTAGTCATGCTGAGAAGTGTTTCTCATCTTTGAAATTTTCAGCCTGCTACACTGAGCAAAATGGGTGCAATTTTCTTTTAATTGTTTTGAACACCATGTGTGAGAGAACATGACAGAATGCAAATTGCTTCTACAAGATGTAAGAGGCAAATAAGTTGTTGAATTTTGTGGCATCTCTCTGTGAGCTGAAAGCATGAGATGCACTACTTTTTTAGCAATAGGTCAGGAAGGAATATCTCGCTCCCTTGTTTGCCCTTTTTCTGGTTTTAGTTTGCAATTCAAGACAAGAAACCAAGAGGTTTCATGTTCATAGTGCAGTTCTGCCCTTAGCAGCAATAGTGGAGACCCTGGGGTCTTTCAAAGTCACCTGTCTACCTCCCAGACAGCATACCATAAACACAAACTGCAAAGCAATCTTTTTTCTTTAGTCTTTCTAGCTGGCCAGGCTGAACTATGCAATAAATTATTATGGACTAAGCTCCACCATGCATTAGTCATAATGTGGTACCACAATCTTTTACACAACAGGCCAGCATCTCGTCCTGATCCTTGTCCTGCGAACATTATATACTGAGAACTAAAAAATAATAATGAAACATACGAGTATCCTGGGTTCTTTTCCCCCAGAATCTCTGCAGAGCTGGCTATTTTTATTTTGCCTAGCTATTAGGAACCTACACATACACACATACAGCAATATCAAAATAGAGAGAGGGCAAAACTCAGACTGTCTATGAAATGAGGCAATTAGCAACAATGAAACAAACACTTTGATTCTATCTCATATGACCAATTAGGCACTATTGATGAGGCTAGCAGAAGATGTTTCCCTCTGCAGTATTTCTCTGGCTTTGCCTAGCTAGTTTGCTTTCTGCAGCACTGTGTTATAAGGCACAGTGGTCATATTTCTCTTTGAAAGCCTCTAATGATCTGACAAAAGTTTTCAGTCGAGTTGCAACCAAAATTCCCCCAGGATAATTTGACATTGCATTATTATTGCAATAGTTTCTGCAGATATTCCAAAGTCAAATTAATATAATTTTTTAAGGGGTAAGTGCCTTCTGCAATGTGGTTTCTTTGTGCAACATGACAGAACTGTCACACTATTTTTATCAAACTTCTTGTGGTTTCAGAGCAAATTTTCTCCTTCCATCTTCACCTAGGAAACACAGGTACTCCTGGACATTTTGCTTTTCAGCTGCCCAGGAGAATTTTAATTTTATGATTTTCAATTCAGTTTCTGAGTTCTACTATGGAGGTTCTATGTGAATTTTCATACCTGATGTCACTCTTAAAAAGCTGACTGAAATGAAATAAATAACAGGATAAACTTGTGAGAAAAAAAATAACTGGGCCATAACATAGAGCTGATCAACATATAGCAGCAAATTTGTGTAAGGACTGCTGGAGGCATTTGGAGTCTACCATTAATGTCACAGGAAAGGGTTTTCTTTGCATAGCACAATAGCAGGAGGCGGTTTTGAGATAAATTAAGGGATAGGTCTGCAAAGGGCTGATTAATAAATCTTTTTGTAGAGACCATGAGTACAAGAATGCTGGAGGTATTCTGGAGTGTTCCTTTCCCCTTCTTTCTCTCCTTCCTCCCAAAGATAAAGAAATGAAATTATTCTTTTTCTTGTTCTGTGTATGTGAAATGAGTTTTATCCTATTAATTTGGTCTACTCTTTTTACTTAAACATGATCATTATTCTTTTAATTCATTTATTCTCAAGGCATATCTAGACTACAAACATCTGAAATCAGGATAGCAGTATTGTACATTGAATATGAAAAACAGCTCTGTTTAGCTTAAGCATAAATGACAAAGCTGAAGTTTCCCCTGAACACTCAAAAGCAAAACTATTGAAGAACTTTTTCTACTATATTGATTGTGTGTGTGAGCAAGCCATGTTTAATAAAGAGCATAGATAAATACACATGGCATAGACGTTTTCTAATATTTTATATGGCAAGAGTGAGTGAAACTTTTTTTCATTGCAGGAGATGTCATAAAAATAACTGCTTTTAAAAAAATAAGAAGAAAAAGTAAAAGTGACCAGGTATCAAACATGCACATTGATGGCTATTTTCTTCCTTCGGCAGTGTAAAATGGAAATACATGTTTTTGTATACCTTGTGTTTTTTCCATTTTAGGTGTCATTATTTGTAGAAATTCTGATTTTTTCACCATATCAAATATTACTTAAAAAAAATTCAACACTTTTTAATAAAGTTCAATTTTTTTTTATTTGAGTCATAATAAAGGTGTTTTGGTTCAGACCACAAAACATTATTTTCTTCCATTAATCTCACATATTTTCATTACAGTCCAGATAACTGTCCATTTCTCTCTGTGATCTGTCTTATAAGTCTTCTAATGGGAAATAGGGGAATATTTTATTTTAAATAAGGTCTTGTGTTCAAGCTAATTGGAAAGGGGCACAAGTCCTGGAGGCACATCAAGACAAAAAATTCAGGAAAGTGTACTGTGAATGAGACATTGCTGAGAAGAAAAAGAAACATCGTAGAGCTTTTCAAGTTCTCTATAACCTTGAGTAAGAGGGCTGTTATGTGATTTAGGTGTTCTTGACACAGCCTTTTTATTGTCCTTTCATACTCTACCCTTGCTGACTCCGAGTACAGAAAGAAAGCAGGATACTTATGTTTTCTGTATATTTTGTATTGGACTCTTCATTTGGTATTTGATGCCTTATTGAGTCTGTTACTTTTAATAACAAAAGATAAAATGTATAAGAAGACATCAAAAAGTAGGCAAAATTTGTTCCAAATAAGGTTAGATGTCAATATATCACAATTTTAATTTTCTCATAGAGGCATTATCCAATTTTGGCACCTTTGCTTTACAAATAATTAGTCATAAATAGTGTGCTATTAATTATTACACCATACAATTTGGAGGTCTTTTTATTATGATTTAGTTTGCTTGAAAATATTCCTGCTGGTGACAGATGGGGCACGCTTGTCTCAAAGGGGGAATATTAACACAGCTCATTGAAAGAACCTTAAACTAATTTGAAGGGGCAAAAGCATATAACCAGGCTCAACAGAGAGCATTGATCTAGGGAAGAGTGTCTGGAAAGCTGCCTGGTAGAGAAGAGCCTGGTGATACTGGCCAACAGATGGCTAAATGTGATCCAGCTCGTGTCCAGGTGGCCAAGAAGGCCAATGGCATCCTGGCCTCTGTCAGGAATAGTGTGGCCAGCAGGACCAGGGCAGTGATTGTCCCCCAATACTCAGCAGTGGTGAGGCCTCACCTTGAATTCTATGTACAATTTTTGGCCCCTCACCACTAGAAAGACATAGAGGTGCTGGAGCAGGTCCAGAGAAGGGCAATGAAGCAGATGAAGGGTCTGGAACAAAAGTCTTACAAGGAGCAGCTGAGGGAGTTGGGGTTGTTTAACCTGCAGAGGCTCAAGTGGGACCTTATTGCTCTTTACCACTGCTAGAGATGATGTTGCAGTGAGGTGAGAATTACTGTTTTCTCCCAGGTAGGAACAGGCTGCTCAGGTATGTGTTTGAGCCACCATTCCTGGAAGTATTTAAAATATAAGTAGATGCTGTGCTTAGGGACATGGTTTAGTGGCAAACATGGCTGTTCTGGGTTAGAGGTTGGACCCAATGATCCTAGAGGTCTTTTCCAACCTAAATGACTTTATGATTCTTCAATCTACATATAATTGACTTTAATCACTCACACAAGCATCAATCATATCACATATACAGCCAGAAACCAACAACAATTTTGGGCCATCCTGATATACAAATAAGAAAAAAAGTCTTACACTACATTGTATAGATATAAATACCAGTCTTGAATACACAGCAAACAGATGTTCTGTGTGTTCTAGTGGCAACTAAATGTGAGACTTGGGTTTCTGGAACACTGAGAAATGAGGACCTAGTGCAAGAGATGTACAAAGCCTAAGGCAGTACTAAAATTAATGTCTTCTATGATGCAAACCCTCTGGGACAGAAAGTTGCATGTATATCATTTTCTCTGAAACCAGCATTCTCATGCATTACCAACACATATGTGGGTAAGAAGCCTTACCGTGGCCAAAACACCTTTTATATGGTGAATAAATAATAACTGTTTCAGCTTTGGTAAAGTGTGAATTTATATTAAATTTATATGTGTGATTCCTCTAAAGCATATTTGAGAATGTGTGCTTTAAGAAGGGTGATGTGTCAGCAAAATTTCAAGATTAAAAAAATGCCCTTGGTGGTAAGAAGTTGAGCAGTGTGCAATGTTTCAATTGCTTTGCACATCTTACAGTGTCCTTCAGTTCAAACACCTCCTTAGATCAGCAAAGGTCTATGCTGTAAGTGACAACACTGAGCTTCCTATACATGTATGAATTATTCATTTCCTAAATAGATACATTAAAAAGAGCTATTTAGAATTTAATGAATATTAATAAGACCATTCACCACCATACCACATAGATCTATGCTAAAGAAATCAATATGGAGGTATATTTATTACTAGCGTGCCTGGAAACATACAACACTTTTCTACTAATATCAGAAAAAAAATTCACTTTCAAGACTAGAGTTACTTAATCTTCAACATTCTGAAAGCACACAGGGATTTTACTGAATTGAATGCAGAATATTACAGAGAAAGGGACTATTAATAAAGGCCCTATTTACTTAAACCTTGTGCAAAAATTGGTCTCTAAAGGAAAAGTTAATTTCCTACTAAGTCACATTCATGAAAAGATAAACATTCTAAACTACAGACTGCAAATACAAATATCTACACCACATCATCAGCTTTAGATTTTTAGTTTATTTTAACACAATCCTGCACCCCTTACTCCGAAATTGTCTGTCAATCAGACCTCAAAAATAGCAAATTATTTAGCAGTAGAGTGATATGCTGAAACCCACGAAGATTGAATTTTAATAGCACTCCCAAACAAAAACTTCGATTTCCTAATCTCCTCTTTTAAAACTCTTAGTGGACTTGAAATTCACTTTTGAATTTGTACAAGTAGTTGTGACAACATGTCTTCTAGTCATCATTACTTTAGAATATTTTAAAAATAAAGTGCAGAAATCCACATTGTAGCACTTATTTTTTTCCTCCATCAGGCAACATATTTTGAAACACTTCTGCATCCAAGCTAAATTATTACACTAAGTAACACTGGCATAACTTCTTGCAATCACAGGTTTATGACCATAAGATAACATCAACACAGTTGCGCAAGCTTGCTGGAAAGCCTGGTTGCTCCTTTGCAGATAGCTGATTTGCCTATCAAGAAAATGTGCTTAGGGAGCCTTCTTCCTTGAGCCCACCCTCCATACCATAAGTATTTTCTTTTTCCCATTCAGTTTATTGTCAGTGACAATATTTTGTCTTTGGGGTGGATGCACTCCTTCCTCAGATCCACCTTTAGGTTTTCAGGCATCATAAGAACTCATGGGGTCAATGTCATGATGATAAAGAATCCTTCAGGTGGTCTGGATTTCTTTATTTCTCTCATCATAAATTAAAATGAACTTTTTTCTTGGTAGTGACCATTAGACAAGCCAAAATTAGTTGTGTAGTATTAAGGTTGCCTCAGACACAATATGCTAAATAGAGTAATTCAATTGATACACACACATTAGGAAATCAGTTTGGTTATGATCTCTGTGATCTGAATTAAGCTGAATGATGCACAGACTTGAAATAGATGGCTGTAATAAAGGTAACTAGAATCCTTGTAAATGGTTTTCATAAAGTGACTCACCTGTCAATCAAGACTCAGAACTCAGCAAGAAAAGATCACTGAATTAATCTAAATTTTTTTCTCCCAGATTTCAAAATCTGTCACAAAGAGGAGAAAAGTTATCAAACAGAAAAACTAGTATTGCATCAAGGTCAGAGGTGTAAGGCTTTCTCAACAAAATATTCTGTTAAAGACCCTGTTGAAATTACACGATAAATGTGAGAAGGCTTTTGACAGGATTGAGAGCACTCCAAACATTATCTAGAAGAGTGTATTTATGTCTTTATTGAAGAAAATGTGAGCCTTTCTTAAAAAACAAGTTCTTAGTTTTAGTAATGTCAAGAATAACGTAGAGTAGGCGTCCTGCAATTAGAACTCGGTTATTTCCTAAATCTACCCACTTATAACCTTTTTTATCTTTGTGAAAGTCTCTTTACACTACTTTATAATCCTGCAATTGGGCCCCTGTCAAAAAAGTGCTGCTTAAGCATCTGCAGTTTAAAATCCCTCTCCCCTTTGCTTCGCTTCTGATAAGAAGAAAAACCAAATCTTTAGTTACCTGTTTAGGGGGGTTTATTTCCTTGCTCTACCAGCTTAGTTGTGGCTGAATGCAAGGACTGATGTGGTTTCAAAGTCATCTACTATATTCAGATCTGGCAAGACAGTCCCTTAAATGCTGCTTCCTTCTATTCTCCCAGGTTTGGTGACACAAACTAAAGTGGATTCTTCCTTCACCAGTTATGTTAGTCTTTGGTTCCTCCAAGTCTAGCAACAACACAGCACTGGCCATCTAAAGTCCTCAAGGTGCTGTATGGCTATAAATATAAAGTGTTAATTACATTTCTTTTATAATAATTAAGTATGCAAGTTTGGAGTAAAAAAAATCCCCCATGGAAAACATTGCTGTTTCACTTAATCCAGAGTGCCTAGAGTAGATTCCATTTGCTGCTCTCAGTTACATTAAACACTTATTCTAAAAATCCATGGGGAATATCTGTTACACAGAATGTTGAAGTATGCAGAGTTTTTCCAAATATAGCGGATGAA
Organism: Sitta carolinensis; assembly: GCA_032173965.1. Taxonomy (NCBI): domain Eukaryota; kingdom Metazoa; phylum Chordata; class Aves; order Passeriformes; family Sittidae; genus Sitta; species Sitta carolinensis. The sequence goes on along the minus strand of CM063284.1, from coordinate 99,123,556 downwards.
ATGAAGCATGAAAATATATGAATGATTTATACTAATATATATGGGGACTGTTCATTTAATAGGCAGACATATGTTTTTCTGTCACTAAAGAATTTACAAGCTCTCAGTTTAAGTATATCTAATGTAAAACTAAAAAAATATTTATTAAACTCTTTGACAGAAGTTCTGTTTTCCCTCTGTGAAGTAGTCAAAGTAGTATGAATACATATTCTTGTCTTGCAATATCTACTTAAAAAACATTCTTTATTGACTCTTATGCAGGAGCCATTAACAAGTTAATTTTCCTTGGCCTAAAACATTTCCACCTTTTCCATTTCCATCTATATTCCCACAGACTATCACCTTTAATCCCAAGAAAATCATCAGTGACTCTTGTGACTACAGTCAAATTCTTACCACACTAGTCAAATAATTGGTGTCCTTTTGGAAAATCATGGATAGCTCATACTCTCTGCTATAACGTCCATGTTGCTTTGCATCTACTTTCAAGATGTTTTGTGTATTCCATCAGAAAAAAAAATTATATGAATAATTTCCTAGATCTGATGGTGGTTGTGGTGCTTCTACCTCAACTACATTTTCACATAGAGGGATCAGGTTAAATAAATCAGAAAATCATATTGCATTCTAGGTAGGATATTGCAAAGGCTTCTAATTAGGTGTATATATAATACCAAAAGTTTTGTGCCTGGCTCCTTTATGTGGAATCCAAACTCATCTTCTAGATGCTCATGTTCATGCATTACCAGATCCCTAATTAACAGAAAGGAATTTCCCTTCATTATAAATCTATTTGGATAGTTTAAAATTTGAAGATTCATAGACTCTATAAACAGGGACAGAAGTACCATTAGGAAAAGAGGTATACCATGCCTCTGAATCTTAAAAAGCAGGGAAGGCTCTTTAAGAAATCTGTTGAAAAGCATTGAAGTTGATGTGTGGAGTCTTGCCCCAGAATTATCTCAGTATCCTCTTGTTATTTGTCACAAGACAAGGCATGCTGTTTCTCTGAGGTGGCTCTTGTGATAAAGTTTCCTTTCCAGGCATTCCAGTATGGAGGAAATAGTATCCAGTAGGTCAGACTTTTGAATACAACCAGGATTTTGCAGGGTCTATAGTCATGAAACCTCAGAAGTGTTCCTAGACAGTATAATTCTGCTTTTCCCCTGGTTTCCTCTCAGCTGATAAATAACTTGAGGAGGACCTAAAGAAAATATTTTCTTTAAAGTTTCCAGAAATGGTTATTCCACTGCCTCTCCAAATAGCCTAGAGAATTTTACTGTGGTGTAAGAAATAACTAAAATCCTGTGACATCTGTTTCTTATGCATCTGAAGAAATATGAAAGTGAATGCTATTTAAGCAAGAGTTGCAATTCAACAGGAATGTTGTTTCTTGTAGAGGGAATAGGGCTGCTCAAAAATATGAGAGCATTACCTCCAGTCTTGTAAATACATGTAAAAAGCATGGGACCCCAGTTGGCTTTGGGAACTATTCAAACAGGTGTATTTGCAACATTTAATAAACTGGTGTGGAAGGAAAACTTTGTTGACAGAAATGATATTTTGTGGAAGGACAGAAACAGATTTCCCAAGTCCATGTTCATGATAAATCAGGACATGAAGAACAGAAAAATACAATAGAGACTTTTCATTCAACAACCTTCAGCAGCAGCCTCAATACAATAAACCTCCTCTTTAGTTAGCTAACACTGTCCCCAAAAGACTGAAAAGCAACTGTATAAAACTTAAGTACTCTCACTTTGATTGATTAAAAAAATATCTTTGTTTGATGAAAATAAAAATATACAACACAAAAGGAAAAACAGTGCTTTGTAATGAACTTTATACTGCAAGAAGTCTCCTTGTGTGAGACCATTTCTATGGTGGTATCACTCATGCTTCAGTCCTTTCAGTCAGGTGAAGCAATGTTGTCTGAAAACCTCATATGTATCACACTGTCATAAAAGGAGTAATGATCCTGGGCACACTTTGTACACGTGCTTGGATTGTATTTGTTTGGTGTGCAGATCTGTATGCGTCCTGCTAAAGTACAGTGGGTGGGAATGTGGAAATGTTGCCATGCAGCAGTGAAGTTCAGCAAGTTCCTCACGCATGATAAGGATTTAGAGTAGCACTTATGTGACTCACAGGGTAGATTTCATTCATACTGCTTCTACTTTTTACTTTTTGTTGGAATAAAATATGATGTTTTATTATCTTTTGCAGAAATAAAATATCTATACCTGGCAGTTATTAAAATATACATTTTACAGAATAAACAGTAACCTCCTTGTTAGTGTGGTTTAAAGCTTTTAAATCTTACTGAAAAAAACTCATGAACAAATCAAATATTAATGCTTAATAAGAGTAAAAAAATACTGAAAATTGCAAAGTTTAATTTTTAAAAAATATGAAGTATTAAAACCTAATTGCTATAAAATATTCATGGTTAAATTATTAAAATCATTATTAACCCCCAAATACCTAAGTCATAAATTCACAAGCTCTGTGTAACAGAACTTCATGACCGTTTTTTGTTTTTGTTTTTTTTTTTCCTGAAGGCCCAGTGATTGCATACCCCTGTTGACTCAGTTCATGCACCTGCTACAGGACACAGGTCAGGCTGGTCTTAAAATATCTATGCTTAATTCATACAAAGTTATATCCAGACTCACATCCTGCCTGTTGAGAACAGCACAGATATGACCTTAAGGTACCAGCGAATCCATATTTCTTTCCTGAGTAGTTTCACAAAAAGCAGTGTATGGAGCATAAATGAATCTCATTTATCTGGTCAGGCCTTCTGACAGCTGCTTCCACTTTCTAGTAATCTATATTACTTTTGAAATAGCTGCGATGAACCATTATCCTACAGATTGACAACACTTTGTTTTCTGAAAGTGATATAAGAAATCATCAGGAAGGTTACCTTCTGAATTCAGCTCTCTGACTGAATAATAGCAAAAGCTTATAAAGCAAATTCCAAAAATACATGCAGAGCTCCCAACATAGCTTTCCATTGATTTTCAAGTGTTGTCCAGTTCAATTTAATGCAAACACAAGGGACCCATGGATGTCATTTTTATATTTTGGTAGCATGAATCTTTTCCAGTGACAATGCAATGTATTACTGGCTACGTCAAGCATCAGCTACATTAGTATCCAGCAGAAAGATACATCATTCAGCCATGTAAGAATTTGAGGTTATCAACAGGATAAGGAGAGTTAATAAAGGTATGAATATCTTTCCCTTGCTTATCATAACGAAAGCTTGTGCTGAAAAAGCAGTGGGGGAATGGAGTGGATTTTCTTTTTCTAGCTCCCAGATTTTTAGAGAAAGAAAAAAAAAAATAAAAAAGAAAAAAAAAAAAGGAAAGAAACATTATCTCAACATCATTATCTTCGAGATGTCTGTCACATGACAAATTTTACAGTGACACATTAGCACAGAGCAGTATTTGCAGTCTTCCTGCATAGTGCTCATTAAACTTTAATGAAACACTATTTCCAAAATTCACTGCCAAATGCACTTATCCTACAAATGTCACTATCAGCAATTTTACATGCACTTCTGGCAGAGGAAAAATAATTGTAGGTCCCCTACTTTTTTTTAAATACCTAAGAAAGGTCAGTTACAATATGGCATTTCTCTGAGTACTCAGGTCCCTTAGACTTTATTCTACCTTTTCTGCCCTTGTTTCTGTCAAAATAGTTCTATCACTTAAGATGGTTTTATCAAATTGAAAATGAGCTGGAGTAGCTTTCATGAAGATTTCTACCACAGGGTCCAGGAAATACTTCAACACCCTTGGTTATGGAAAGGATGGATTACATGTGGCTTTTTCAGCAAAATGACAAACTCTTTGCATAACACTATGATAACTTTTTTAAAAAAATAATTTGAAGTGGTTCTGTAGCTTTTCATTCATTGTGCATACAGAAATTCGAGCAAGGAAATTTAGCAGACAATATCAGAACAAATAGAGACAGAAAACCCCCCAGAGTTTTTAATGAAAAAATGGGTAGGGCAATTATCTTGAATTGTGAATAATTAACATTAGCTTATCCTCTGTGATAACCTAAAGTACCTAAGATTCATAAATCCTCATTAGTCAAAAGAAACTGCAAAAGTCAGAGGGTCTGAAAATAATCAGAAAATGTTAGTAAATTACAAACTGCCTGGAAATTGGTATAGTAGTTCATGATCAACTATATAATCACATGGCAGTGGATTTTGGATAAAGGGGTAGAGTGAAAGGGAAGAAAGAAATTAAGAGGTAAAAATAAATTAATATAAAAGGAATCAATAAGAAAGAGGAAAAGAGAAAAGGGAGGAAAATGAGAAAGTGATCTTCAGTCCTGGTTCCAGTATAAATCTTGCTGAGGGGATATAGGTCCTGGTTTCACCTTCAATCCAGCGGCTAAGCATTGGTCCATCTGAATAAGGTCAACTGATGAGATGCCCAGAGTCCAGGGTGTGCTATCCAGGCTTGGGAGGGTGCAACTTTATGTGGGCAGGTTTCTATGTAATCAAGTTATCATTTCAGTTCTTCCAGACCTCTCTGGAAATGGGTTGAAGAGCTACTAGGGTCTTTGGGGGTCTCAGTCTCCCTCTGTAATCCATGCCCACTTCCTGCCCACTTGTGCTGTAACTCATTTCTGCATTATCTTTATAGCCAGATGGGATCTACAGAGAACTCTACCAGTTCAATAACACAATGATACTAATTTTTGTATTTGTTCAAATTTACTTGCAGATATAAAATGTGTGGGCCTCACCCTGTGTTAGGAATGGTAGTTTAGGAAACAAAAATCAGTTGTGTTCAGTTGCATTTTTGGCAATTTTGTTTGGTTCTGTTCCTTCAGTACATTGCACCTGAGTAGAGGAAATGGCTATAAATTTTGCTCAGATCAAAAAGACCAGTGTAACTAATAGTCCCCATGAACACTGCACAAATGCAGGATATGACCATTCAAATGGTCACATTTTGTTACTTAGGAACCATGATATATGAATTTCCTCTTTTTTTTTTTTTTTTTTTTTTTTTTTTTTTTTACTGTGGTCTCTTTGAAGAGCAGAACTGTGTGCTGTCAGTTCAAGTTATACACTAGCGAATTACTTCTTTCTACTCCTCCCTACTTCCAATGAGTTGCAAGCAGAATTTTCTCACTGGAACCTAAAATCCTTGTTAATTCAATTATTTTGTTTTGTTCAGTGTCATTTCTTTGACAGTTTATGTTTTTATCCTCATTACTTTGTGAGTTTTGAATATTGAAGTGCGCTGAAGGCACTAAATGTGCTGGCTTTCCTAATTTTCCTTCATTTTCTTCATTTAAATATCATCTGCATTAGAAAAGATGCTTATGATTCTTCAGCACTTTTCTACCTTCAGAACTTTTCATTACCTTGATCAGCATAAATTAAGAGCAGAAGCAGCATCATTTTGATGAAGTCCCTGATGCCACACATGCTACAGTAACAATTGTTTTGCTGACTCCTTGGCCAAATAAATAGAACAATCTCTTAATATATTCTAACATTCCTTTATAGAGCAGAATGTTTCCTATTATTGCTACTAGATCGGCTATTCTAATCCATTTAATCACTATGAATTTCATAATTTAAATTTAGTCTTTGGTGTACATTTCCATGTATTAGAAATACAGATTGATATAAGAAACATTTCTAATGTATGAAATTTCTTTTCAGAAGCAAGATGTGAGAAGAACTAACTGCTTCTTACCACTTCACAATGTTCAAAAACTATGCCAATGAAACCATAGCAGATTACATTCTCGCTCAAAAATGAAATATGTAATTGTACACTGTATTTTGTAGGAGAAAAATACAATAAAATGAAAGGATAAAATTTTTAAAAAGATTCTAATGTTTACCAACCATATGTATATTTTAAGAAAAAATCTTACTGCTTTTCATTTATATCTTGTAAACCATCTCACTGTCACATTTCTTCTATCACAAAAAATTAAGCACCTCTATCACTTAGCATATGCTCTTCAAACTGAATATTTATTTAAAAGAATAAATACCAAAAATAAGTAGAAATTTGTGCTGATACTTTGGAAAGAAAGGCTAGCAAGTAATCATGAAGAAAAGCATCATCACTTACATTCATCCCTAGCTCCATGATTGTGTACAACTTAGGTTTACCTCGAGTTTAGCATAATTCATACACTCCTTTAATCTCCCCAGACAAAATTGAGATGCTGTCTAAGGAAGCATTGAGTATTAAACTAGAATGAGATTTAAGTAGATAGACATTACTAAATTATCTTGAAAATTAAGTCTCAGCTTTAGGTACAGGCACAGGCTTACTTTTTGACTGGTATAGTCCAAACAGCAATAAAAGATATTACATTAAGAGAAACAATTCATTCCTGTCTTCACTGTAGTGTATTATATTCACAAAAGAACTCGTACTGAGTTTGTTCTTATAATTAGTATCACTGTACTTTTTACAAGTACAGTGCATTCTCAATTTCTACCAAAAGCAAGAATACACAACCAGTAAAATGTATATCTACTTTTGCAGTCTCAAAAGTTGAATGGTGAAACCAAACTAGTTAAGTATCACCTTTTTTCTCAGTGATGTGTTTAGACATAATTCACTAGCCTTCCTCTGATGAATTTCCAGTATTATAGCACAAATCTTTAGAGTTCATGAATTTTGTCCTGCTTATTTTGCTTCTATACTGAATTGGCTAGTAGTCCTGCAGTCTGTCTTCTACCTGCCTAGTGTAATATGAAATACTTTTATGTATCACTTTGGAATTTGACAACACAGATATAAATTCTGACCAGGATTCTGTTCTAAAATTCCTAGAAGCATTTCCTAGGTGACAGACTACTCCACCTGATATATTAATATGGTAGGCTATAGTTCCCTTAGTACTGCTAAACTTGATAAGATCAGAAAATGCACTTTTACTTTGGTATTCTTGGTTTTCTCAGGTAGAGGACAAACCTTTCTCCTTTTTTTTTTATCTATTTGTGTTCTTTTTTAAGTACTATTTTTATGTACTTAATAGCTACATAGAGAGGAAAAAATCAGAATTGTCTCATTAATTTTCAAATCAGAATGGATAAAGGGAAACAGTCAAATTGTTTGCAATCACTGTGTATTTTTCTGAAGTGATTATGCTGCCTAAGTTTTGTTTGTTCTGTCCCTTCAGAAATAAAAATTGTTATTCAACCTGGAGCCTTAAGTCACAGGTTTCCATAAAAAAGTTAATATGCAATCATCTGCATCCATATAAAACTACAGAGGCTTGCCATATTAAAAGATGCATTAATTATTCATTTATTTGTCATATATCCTTAATAAAAAGAAAATCCAGGTTTCTCCTTTTATTCTCTCTTCATGTTGCAGATAATTTTTATATGGTCTGAAAGGAAGAGAAAAAATTAACCACGTGAAGGAAAAGTTATGGGGTATTTTTTCAAATCAAAATTTTAATTAAGGGCAGAATTCACTTTGTGTGAACAATTAATAAACTGGACCTGGCATTTAGCAGATATAAATTGGCACAGATGAATTTAAATCTGTGGAATAAGAGAGATTTAAAGAAAGATAAGATAGAAAAACTAAGAAGACAGATTTTTGTTTGTTTGTTTGTGGTTTTCTTAGGGAATTTTTGTTTGTTTGTTTGTTTGTGGATTTTTTTTGTGTCTTGTTTGTTTGTTTAGGGGGAAAATATAAGCAGATGGGAATAAAATGGATTGAAATACACTTCCCACCTTAACAGTGGAAGCAAAGCTATATCACAATCCTTTCATTACTATTATCCTGGATTTGCTTATACTTTTATCTGAGGGAAAACTTGAAGTAAGGCTAACAAAATTGAGGGATTAACAAGAAACAAAGCAAATATAAAATTTCTAATTTAAATTTGTTCTTCAAATGCATGACAGTAGCAATTACATTACAGTGATATGCCTTATGAAGTTTCATAAAAACTGTTGAAAATGCAGGGGTTTATTTTGGACCATAAATATCCAAATGTTGAGTTATCCTTCCTCTTCTGCCAACCAGTAACTCTTACAATTTCAGGTGACTCATGCTTGACTGAAATGTATTATGAGATATAAGGCAAATTTACTTATGGATACAATTTTACAGTGTCAGTCTTTGACATGCCTTTCATCTCAGACACTTTTAATTTGCTTGTTTCATATTTGACAAAAAACACTGCAGTTAAAACTACCAACCATGACTACACAGAGGGCTAAATTTGGCAGCTACTAGACTCATAAGCATGCAGATCAACCATTAATGGTCATACAGTAGACGTTTAGAAGACCATGTTTATAGATTTATTCTGCAAGGAGAAGGAGAGAAAAGATTACAAAATGGCATTTTCTCATTAAGGCAGCCTCTTTTTTTGAATACTGAGTATGAGGGATGTAGGTCATTCAGAATTCAGAGCAAGTGAAGCAGAGCAAAATCCTTTGCAATCATTTCGTGTGACATGAAATATTATATCTAATGGGTGTTGCTGATACTGATTCAGGATGTATCTCTTCCTAAACTGTGAAGGGAAACTAAAAGAAATAGTAAGATACCTTGGGTTGAAACATTTGCTTTATCAGTGCTACAGCAAGCCAGTCTGACAAGTTGACATGAGTAGAAGTACTACTTTAGGAGAAGAGGTGCAGATAGGGAGGATAAATTATTTTTGTACTAAGGTGCACTCCTCTGAGCACAGCCTTGAATCCAAGGAAGAAAAAATTGTAGAACCAGAAGACCTATGAGACACAGTCCATAAACTTGTTTCTCAGAAAAACTTTGATACCAGGACTTCTCATGCATTGAACTGTCCAAAACATCCTAAGAGTCGAGCCTCCTATAATGCTATTACAATTACTACACTGTATTTCTTCCTTCAAATGGAATTTCTAGATTATATTAGTTGCAAACAAATAATAAATAGCAATTTACTTCCAATTACATTTTATTATTTGTTGCATTAGTGCATAAAACCAAACTGTGACAGACCCAAATGGAGTAAGCACAAATATTTTCTCTGAAAGTTTAACAAATTTTAAATATAAACTCAGTGATACTGTGAGTTACTAAATAATCCTCTCAAAGTCATTAATGCTAGGACTACCTTCTTTATTTTGACAAATCAGAACAGTGAAGAAATTAATGAAAATACTTCTTAAACTTTAAAGCAATTAAAATATATGTCTTTATTCCATTCCTTAGCAATGATAAGACCTTAAATTGAAAAATAATTCTATCATTTAAACCTGCTTAAACCTTCAAATACCTTTCCATTTTCTTACCATAAAAAAAAAAATTAAAAAAAAAATAGCTGTCTTTAGGTCATATAAATTTCACTGTGAGATGATGACTCATCAACACAGAGTAGGCAACTGAAAGGTGAGTTTTTAATGTGTTTTCACACTTGTCGGCTTGTCTTTTCAGCATTGATCAACAGGATTTATACGGGCTAGGGATGGAAAAGTCAATTTTAACAAAGATCCTCATCTCAAATTCTCCCAACTTCTTCTGAACCCTTCCAGTTCTAATTTGAGGACTTCATATCTCTTAACTTTTTCATCACCTAACAAATCCTATCCTCCAAACTACAATTCTGAATCTCAGCAACAATATGTAATAATATTATAAGGTCATGATTGGTATATTCTCAACATTCTATGGGTTTGATGCTGGTACAGCTCATTATTAGAAAAAAAGGTATGCAAATAAACTATTGTTTCATTATTTTTCTTGAATTCACACCAATTATCAGCTCAGGGGAAATACCTTTGGCCAATTTATAAACTCAATTAGAGATGTAAAATAAAATTTTTGAAAAAGATGTGCAACTAGTGATATGATCTAAGTTAGATAAATTACTTTGTTGCTGTAGGCAATACAGGTTCTTCTACTGAAGGGTTCTAATGCAGTCTTGGTCCCAATATTATTAATACCTTAAAATCTATCCTTTTTAATATAAAATGAGAAAAAATCTGAGTTTTGGAAAAGTCTTGCAAATTATGAAAACATTGACAATTTCTGATATTTGATCTTCTCACTGGACAACTGCTCCAATTTCAGTATTTGCACGAGCCAGCACTACTTAACAACATGACTCCAATTGCTTCATACAGCTGGAGGCGAGTGCTTTAAACTTTCAGATGTGAGGAAAAGGTTATACTGGATTTAATATCTGAAATGTGGAGGACTCAGGAATACATCTCAGGGAGCATCTAGCAGAAGTGTTCTCCTGCAGAGCTGAGGAGGGCTGGGGAGGAGTTACAGAAACTCTTTTAACCCAGTGGCTGTTATGACCATGGGGAAAAGGCAGGGGTGTCTGTGATGAACAGACTGTCGGGTACTCCTGCTTAGTAGATCCCGTGACATGGTTAGCATTTCACTGACCAGCATTTCATTAGGCAGTAGAGTGAGGAGTTTTTGAATCAACCTAATATTTGAAAGGTTTGTATCTTGCCATGAACCCTTCCCTGGAATTGTTACTTGGTGTAAAAGAGAAAAAAGTTCGAGAGCCTCCTGGGACTGTTATCTCACTTCCACATATACTCCTCTTTAAGTATATTCCTGAGATTACTAACAAAATGGTTAAATTATATAATATTGACAATATTATATTTAACTTTTAGAGTTTTCATGAATGAAAACTGAGAGGAAAACTGTCCAGACATAGTGGTGTTATTCGAAATCTTGTCTCCAACCACAGTGATGAGCTCTTCACATTGCACCATCTGATGCCTTCAGGAATATATGACTATCTGTCTGTCTCTGCTCACTTCTTTCTACCTTTAAATATCTCCTCCATGAAAAAATGTCCTGTATTCTGGTCTCAACTCTGTTTGAACTGTTAAAGCAATTTTAGGAATAGATAAAATTTTTATAAATTTTTCTTTACTTGAATATTTAAATGTTATGGACAATATTTTAAGGTGGTTCAAGAAATAACCTACCCTTTGGTAAATCCAAGATGTAATCCTTTTGTGTCATGCAAACTGACACAAGAATTAGGCCTGTCCTGGGTTGATGCTGAATTGTATCCCCATTCGTCTGTTTAAATCAAAAATAAGTTCTGCACCTTTAAAACTGGATCTGAGAGTGCAGGAGAAGCTGTGGAATGTCTGAGGTGGTTGTTTTCAAAACATCAAGATAAGAGTTTTCAGCTTTCCTGGACACACAGCAAGTGTTGTCTGCAGTGTGGGTGGTGGGAGAGAGCTCTCCTTTGCTTTTTGTTAGTTTTGGCTAGCTGAAACAGAGAAGTTCTCTGGACTATGAGTTTGGGTTTTTTTTTCCTTTTTCCTTGGAACTGTTCAAACCTGCTCTGGACTAACCCCCAGCAGAGCACCAGGAGCTCACCCCTGTGTCCCCCCAGGCCTGGCCTGTGCCCGGCATTTCCCAGTGCCAGGGACTGACACGGACTGAGGGAGCCGAGCTGCACCCCCGGCACAGCCTGGCTGGATTGGGCATCTCTGCGGAGCAGAGGGAGCTTTTGTTCTTTGGTATTCATTTGTTGTGCTTTGCCTGTTAAATGAACATATTTTTTCCACTTTCCTCTAAGGGAAATCTTTCCTGAAGCAGTTGAGGAAGGGGCCGTTTGGATTTGCTTTCTAGAGGGACCCATTTGGAGGTTTCTTCCCAAATTTGCCTTAAACCAGGACAGGCCTTTTATTTCTTTTAATTTTATCTATCTATATCTATCTGTATCTATCTGTCTATATCATCTATATCTGTAGCTGTATCTGTATCTCTATCTATCTATCTATCTATCTATCTATCTTCTATCTATCTATCTATCTTATCTATCTATCTATCTATCTAATTTCAATTTAAAATGTCATACAACTGTTAATTTAATCCAATATATATTTTGCCTATCTACTCAATGAAGTGGGAATTCCTGCCCAAGAACCTTTCATTTGGAAATGCAGACCTATAAGATGCAGATCTATAAGGCTTTGTGTGGCTAAGTAAGAATCACATATAGTGGAACATATAGTGGATATAGCTTTAATGTCTTTGGAATATTTGGTCCTCCTAATAATAATATATAATTTGGTCTTCAATTTTGTTGTCTTCTGTTGTTTCCCATTATTGTTCATGATTTCAACAAGTAAAATCCCAAACAAAAGTGTGAAGCTTCTATTTCTCTATCATCTTCAATGTCAAGCCGGGCAGTCACAGATGAATACTCTTGTCTACCTTAAAATTGTTGATTGCAAATTAGGTTTAATTTGTTTTGCCTATCTCTCAGAAAATCTTCAGAATGTTATAGAGAGACAAAAACCCTCATCCACAATGTTAATATATACATGACAGATTTACTTTTCCAGAAAACCATTCCATTTTTTACTTTTTTATCCTCTGATGTACACCTGTGCTCAAGTATTGTGATCTATAAGGATGTTTTATTTTAGTGGGAAATTTTATCCTTGGTGGGAATTTTTGTCCTTGCTTTTAGTGTAGATTTACAAGACATTTAAACGGATATCTCTGTCACTGGTTAGGCGCTTAAATTGAAATTACACTTTCCTAGATATATTTTCTGTCAAATGCCATTCCAGCATTCATTTGAAAGAGCTGACATCCATTGATCCAGTATAAGATTGACAACAGTAAATGGAGAATAAGCCCCCTTTTTTATCTCAAAAATTACTCTTTTCATGAGTAATTTATATTTCTAAATACATATATAAAATACTACTAGTATTAAATTTTCCCTATTGCATTTCACAGCATAGGATTTTGTAATATATTCCACAGAATGAAGTCCACAGCTTGTCAGTCATTGTAAAAATAATAAAATATGTCTAATCTGCAATTGCATAAATTAGTTGCTTGAAGAAAGAGCCCTCAGGCACTAGAGAGTTAGGCATTGTTATCATTTGTGAGGTGGCAAAACTGTCTTGTCTTGCTGCTCTACAGATAAAAACAAAAAACAAAAAAATAATTTCTATATTAAAAATACTATAGATTTTCAGCAATAAATTTCATATTTTAATAATAAAAATAAATTAAAAGGGTAACAATTAAAAATTTCTAATTTTTTAAAAATTATTTTTTAAAAAACATACTGTGTTGGAATATATAATGATTTGGCATACATTTCAAAAGGCTGCTTTTCAGAGCCTCTTAACACCTATTTATAATGGTGGAGCTGAGTGCTCCAATGGGAGAGCTGAGTGACTGTGTGCACGTCAGCATTTTAAAACAAAGCCAGCATAATTTTTAACATTCTGCTAATCTAATCACATTGCCAGAATCAGTATATGAGAGATTTCTAAGATGTTTTTTTGAGAATAATATTAGGGGAAATAGCAACATAATTTACGTGTGTAAACATAAAAATGGAAATATATCCTTCTGTTACAAATTCCAGTTATCATTATCTCTCTTGTTTTTTCACAAACAGTGTCAAGAGCTAAAATATGACAACACATATTTAATGGATGTACTGTTATGGATAATGAGAGAATTAGAGAATACAAGTTTGGAAAGAATGCCAAGGATCATCTGATAAAACTTTTCTTGTCAAATGTACAGTGCAGATTAGCTGGGCCAGTACACTCTAGGAACCAGGTCCTTTAATAGTTCACATGTTTAATGTACTCATAAAATATTTTTTTCAAACAATTTCTCATTAAATTGACAAAAAAATTCTTAAAATTCTGCAAATAGTAGTTCAACAAATAAAAACAATTCCAAGTTTTTTAAAAAGTTCATTTTATTCAATACCAGTTTTATTTCTGTTTTATCTAGAAGGTGTTATATCCAATAATTAAATGCAGAATAAAAACAATTAAAGAAATTTTACTATGATATGTTTGCTTTGTTTGTTGGGAGCTGGAGAAATGTACACCAGAAGCTCAAAATACGAGAATCTAAGCACTTCATTTATTTCCTTATTGTAGACTGGGATATCTAAGAGAGATTTTTCTACAGTATACAAATCCTCTATGAAAAAGTGGTTCCTTTAGAACCAGATTTTCTTTGTTTCCTTAAATTGTGTGTTATTCTATGTTTAAAAGTATTTTTAAGTGCACCTCTTCAGATTCTTGGGTGCGCTGGTAGAATCTCTGAAACAGTACATTTACCCTGGAAAATGCTATAGCAGAGGTGCAAGTCCATGTGCAAAAAAACCCCAAACCAAACCAAAATACAAAAATTATGTGAAACCCTATGGTTGATACAGAAATCTATTTCATTTGGGAAAATTTCCCTTTATCCACTACAGTTCTACTCCTAAAGAACCATTTTTTTTTATATAATCTCTGCCTTTATAAAAACTGTTTTCTGGAATTACGGTATTATGCTGACAAATCTCTTCAGGACAAATTTCTGACTAATCCTGCTGATACCAGCAGTAATAATCACAGACTTGAGTTGCTATCAAGCAGGTATGTGGGAAGAATCACACTAGAAGAGCTAAGAATCAGGAGAAGAGGTGATATAAAAACATTGCTTTTTGGAACAAAGCAGACTATTCACCCAGCAAATGCCATAGCCAAATGACCAACTTAGAAGGAAGAGAAACTGTCAGTGAAACAGTCTGGAGAGTCTGCCAAAAAGCCAGATGCTGCTACTGAAAAACTACCTCCCACAAATTGGCATTGGTGTCTTACGGAGCTGGCACTCAGTGGTGGTACCTGCTTCCTAAGCTGCAGTCTGTCTTGAATATATTATTTTACTGGCCTTCCACATTATTAATAAATAAGTAAAATTATTCTGTTTTCACTTAGTAAATTCTCCTTAGAAACTATTGTGCTTTTGACAGATGTATGTAAAAAAATAGTAAATGTGAACACCATCTTTTTGAAGGGAAAAAAATGGCAATTTCTTTTAAAAATGCTGCACAGGGCATATGATCTTCAAACCTTGCTGTTTGCTTACTGGTGTAATTTATTTCTTCAATATTTTGACATTATCTAGGGACGACTGTTGGCACAACAGTTGTCACTACTTGGAGAAATGAGCAATTTAATGAATTTCTGTTCACTGAGACACTGAAAATTAAGCTTATGAAGCCTGCTGGATGTGGAAAAGCAGTTTATGAACATTTCCGGTAGCTATTGAAGGAATGAACCCTATCTATCAAAGGAATAAACTCTACCTTTCTGCTGTGCTCTCTGCAGAATGCCTATACAAAAATTACGGAAAGAAAGAAAAATAAAATTTCTACATTTGAAAGTACTCTTACAGTTTGTTGAGACGGGTAATTCTTCTCAGGAAATAGCTCTTGCTTACATAAGGCTAATTTCTGTAGTGACTGTGATTGTGAAGTTCTGATGCATGAAACAGAGCTCTTGTCTAGTGTGAGCTAGAGTGCTGACATGATGACTACATAAAGCAACATCAAGATACTTAGTGCTTATCTTGCACTGAATTTTATCCATCAAGGAATTTTATTGACACACGTTTCCAACAGTAACACCTCTTCTGCAAATCTAGATATAAGGACTTAAGAGTTTCACAGAATGAATGGAGAAATTGCTTCTCATGAATTGATGGAAATAGAATCTGTATAACTTGACAGAAGTTTTTGTCTTTTTTTCCCTCTGAAGAAAATTATCAGTGGCTCATAGTCCAAAAAGACAGGGTGCAAATGGAGGCCAACATAAAATCATTCCAACAGAATTTCAAGAAACTAACTTCTAAGTCACTTCTAAAAAATGTGAATTATAGAAGAAATTGAAGTGACTACTGCAAAAGCACAATCTTATCAGTAGACATTCATATAGATCAATTAATTATGACAGCAAATTAGGCACTTCTGCTTTGTGAGAATCATTCTTAAATAATAAGTAAAAATTCTGTTATTTCAGATAATGTATTTCCCCTTATTTCCTTTGAAAAAAAATACTATTGAGTTACAGAATACACTAAGAAGAATGTCATGTTCCCTATTATCACTGATGTCTCAATCCATAAAAATGTTAACATACTTCTGGTAATAGTTCACTGTTGCATAATGGAATGGGAATATCTATCTGGTGCCTTCCTCATTATTTTCAATACAGCATTGAGATTACATTAAGATTAACTGAAATGTAAGAAATACATTGTAATCTAAGGGCTCAGACTTCGCCAATGTGTTTTAAATTAACAGAATACACTTCACAGATCAGGCATGCTATTTCTGTGTTTCAGTGGATGATCACAGATGGATCATCATACACGATCACATGCACCTGATCATAGTGGGACTAAATATTTGTGCTAAAATCCGGATGTGCTGCATGTGTCAGAGAGCAGGGAGGACTAATGGTCCCTTGAGGGAGGGGAGCCAGTAGCTGTGGGTCATGGCACATCTGGCAGGACAAGGAGATCACAGAGATGGGACATGGTCCCGGAGCTCCCAAGGAGGGAGAGTAGGGCAGGACCAGTGCTGGGAACAGTGTCAGACACAGCCCTGGGAGAGCCAGACAGGCATGGAGACGTCAACAGGCAGGTGGCTCCCAGACCTTGTCACAGGTCACCCTCACACTGCAGCAGAGCTGGCTCACACCACCCATAGCCCAGTCTCAGGAGGGAAAAATGTACAAAACTTGTCATTTGGTTTTAGAGTTCATATTGCACTTTTCCACACCTCACAAAAGAGTTTGAAAACTGAATTCAAACAAGAGTTGAAAATTGAAGATTACCTAGCATCTTTAAAAACTAAAAGAATTAAAGTGTTGGGTTCCTGAAGATGCTTAGTGAATACTATTTTGCCTTTTTTGAAGAAGTTTTAAAAAGTTTTCTCTGCTTCTGTGTTGAAGTTGAGAAGGTAACTCGTATATTTACTAATGTTTACGGTGTTATTAACTTATAGATAGGTTTTTGCAAAAGACTTTTGGGTAATTAGTTGATCATAAATTATATCTTCTCTAGAAACAGATATTGTCAAATCATAAAGGGGCAAGATATTCAATTCAGCAATATAGGCCATGTTTCAGGTGCCTGCTTCATATTTTGAATTCTATGAATAAAACAATTAGATTCTTTCTAAATAAATTAGACAATGTGCACTTTTGAGAAAATAGTAAGACTTACTGAAAGATTAAAAATTATATTGCTGTATTATATGTTATGGAGTTGTTGATACTGCAAGAACAAATATTGTTTATGAGTCTTGTAATAGGAAATGGCTATAAATTCTATCTTCAAATCATCCATTTTTGAAGATTCAAGAAATTGAGAGTGCTACTTACACTCTTATGCCTAAAACACTGTGGAAAAAATGGGTTTTTTTATGTAATTGCATTCAGATAGAAATCTATTTGGATGTGAATTCACTGAATTCAAGTAAAGTTTTTGCAGGCATAAGCAGTGTTACAAATTTAATTTGAACACAAACATATTAAAATGAATAAAATGCACTGTAGCTGAAAATATGTATCAGTTAAAATAAAGAACTCAAAACTAAGATAACTTCATTTTATATTTGATGACCTAAAATATACAGAATGGATAAATAGTTGTTTTGTTAAAATAAATGACATTTTTAATGTATTCCCCAAGGAAATAGTTGTTTAATATTTTTAATGTAGATTTCCTTTATTTCTATGCAATGTGGAAAATCACTGAATTGAGGCTTAGAGAACAAAAAGAATTACAACACAAAAAGTCCATTATGAACCTCAGCAAAAAATTTGTAATCACATGCAAAGTGAATGATTGTAGTTCTCCACTTCAACACATTTATTGGAAGAATTATTCTGTAGAGTATAAAAATGTTTGCACACTACAGTGGTATGGATTAAAAAAAAAACCCAACAAAACAACAAAAAACCTGCTACATGCACATTCAATTCCTTTAAAAGTGTGATATTAAAGAAATGATTTTTAGAGAAAGGAAACGTCTTCTGAAGTTTTCTGTTGAATTCATTTTCTTGTCAAAACCATAATTTTCACATTACTATTATTTTCCAGAAGAGATTTTAACTACTTTTATTCCTCTTAATTTCCCAGTGTGAATAAGAGAGTGAAATATTCATCTTTTGGTAACATCAACTTGTATATTTTTTTAAATCCTCAGTATTTATTTCATTCAATTTCACAAACATAATACTGCATTTCCTCATTGTTGATTGTATTATGAAAATTGTTTTTCTGATTTTCCTTCCTTTATTGTAGCAGATCTATGTCCTCCAGAAAGCTGTCCCCTGATTTTTCTAATTAAGCTTATTTTTGGGGTCTTTTCCCACATTTTTACTGAACCTAGTGTTAAATCCTAGAGTATTATGGCATCCTGCAAGCTCTGTCATTTTCCAGTGGTTCCTAGATGCTATGTCCACATAATTCCTCGTGCATGTTCTACACTGATAAGCACTTTCTCACCATGTGTTGGAGGTTAGCTGAGCAACGTACAGAAGTTAAAGAAGAGAATCATGTGCTTGGAGGTGCTGAAAGAAGGGAAATAAAACATACCTTTATATTTATCTGCTATGAACCTTACTTTCCTTGTGGAAGTGAGTAATTGGTGAAGATGAATTTTACATAAAATAGGTATTTAATTTTGTGTGAATCCACCCACAGTCATGGACCTCTCTAAAAGAGATAGCTGTAAATTATCCATAATAAAAGTTATGGAAAGGTTAATTAACAAAATAAAATTCTAGGAGAAATTGTTTATTTGGACAAGAGATTCACACAAATTATAACCTAGAGACAGTTACCAGAAAAATACTTGTGTCATTGTTGCAGAGGGGAAGGTTTTGATCTAGAAAAAGATTATTTTGCACTTTAAAAAGTAGCTACCTGAAATATATTTGCAGATTGTGTTGATGATGGATTGATAATTAATGGAACGAAACCCGCACAAGAAAATTAATAAGTTTGGGGGAAATATACAGTAAGATGTGTCTCATTTTAACTGAAGTGAAAATACTTATATTTTTCCAGACTTCTTTATAATATAAAAATACAATGCCAATCAGTAAGTAATCTATAAAGTTTAATGACCAAAAACACATGTTTATTATTTAACAGATTAATAAATTAAATACTTCTGAACATCTTTTATCCATGTAGACATATGCATGAATAATAAAACAGATGGTCAGTCCCTTCTTACATACACACTGGACTGAATTTGTGAATGCAATGTCAAATCATAATTGAGTTGGAATTCCTCAAATTTATTTTTTAAAGAAATCTGTCTTTTCCAATTATCATTGCCTGATTCTAAGTACCAGAAAAGATGAAATGGATCCTTAAAATTAAAAAGAAGAAGACACAACACTATTACTGAGGTGAGAATTATCCAACGATGGATAGAATGCAATTTACAACACATTTTGACATACAGTTAACCAAGTTATTGTCCCATGATGCTTGGTTTGATTTCTTTTTCTCCAGGACATCTTGGCATATTCTGGGGAAGACATACTTTTGATTCTTATGTGCAGTCTGCTTTTCTTTCTATGAAAACTGGAGAAGTGACATCATCTGGACTAAGTTCTGTGGGCAAGACACTCAAGGAGACAAGTTAACTCCTGCATTTTTCATTGCATGTGAATCTACAGAACCAAACCATTATTTGTTTCTTTGGTGTGTGCTCCTCGTTCCTTCGTTGTCCATCAAGGGTAAGTGGTGTATTTCGCAGGAGGGTATAGGTTAATTACTGGCACAAGCATGGATTCTCCTGCACATGATGCAGTGTCAGAGCATCTGCTGTGCACTTGCATAAAACTGCAGTGGGCAATGTGGGGAAAATGTAGTGTCATTGGGAAGTAATGGCCTGAAACAATAGGAGCACCTGCTTCCTCCCAGGTATGTCCTGGATGTATTACTATATACATCAACTTGCTGTAGCTGGTAGCTGTCCACTTAATATCCACAAACTCAGCATGGGTCTGGTCACTAGTGGTTTGGCTCAAATTAGAGGCCACAGGCTCAACATCACTCTCAAAATTAAATCACTCTTATATAAGACACCATTTACGTCCTATGGGTTACCATCTGTCATACATATATCATCAGGTGCAAATTCAGTTAGCAAATTGCTTAGTCCATAAAATAGGTACTCAAACTTCAGTCATTATCAGAGCAATGTGTGGAGTTTAAATACTATATCTGGACAGTTATTGGCTTAGATTTCCTCACTGTACCACTGAAGTCTTACATGTAACTCTCTTGCATTTTTTAATAGATTATGCATGTCCAGCTGACTCTTCTTTTACCTAGGTTTTGCAAACCTCCACATAAGCATTGTCCTCCTGCTATAGGTTTCACAGGTGTAAGACTTTACCTAACTTTCCTCTATCTGCTAATAAAGTGCTTATCTTGCACACACTGTGACTTTTCAGAGAAAAGGCATTTTGATTTTAAAAGAAGCATTATATCTGAGAATTGGTCTAACTTTAATTTTTGCTACTAATGGAGTAACATCTCATCTCAACTATTGGTGAGATCAATGAAAAAACCCAATGGAAATGGAAAGGGAACATTCATCAGCAATGGGTTGTACAAAAGTAGCACTCTATAAATAGGATAAATCAAAACCAGAGTTGGTTCCTAATTTCTACCTTTGACTCAGTGGGTACGTTTATTTTAAGGTATAGTTATCACAAAAATGTGGAATGTAGGTGTAAACAGGAGAAGTCAGGAAATATGCTTTGAATCAACTTGTTTTCTCATCTTTTTATCTGTCTGCCCATTCAATATCCTGCTATCTTCATCAAATACCACAGGGTAGAAATGTTAATGATGCAACATCTTTTACATACTATATACTTTATACATAATTCAAATGTACCAGTCCTGATTATGTAGCAAATATTGTTATCAGTAATAAAACCTTCTCGTACTTGCTTTAAATAACCAAATAGAGTCAAAGCTAAGGAAAACAATGGCTGAGGAAAAAAACCCCAAAAAACCAAAAACCAAAACCACAAGTATAAGACAGATTTTAGACTCTTGTGGGTTTTTTTACTCTTTCCAGAGATTAGAAATTTCAGGCTCTAGGAGTGGTTACAAATTGGGCCTATTTGTGTGTGTGAGTGGTGTAGATAAATAAAATAAAGAAACCAAAGCCAAACAAAAAGAGCAGAAAGTAAAGGATTCAGCCAATTCAAACCAAATTAGACTGTGAATACAAATTGAAAAGAACCCTAGTTCCCAAGACACATCATGGTAAACCATCCATCAGTTATGTATTTTCAATCTCTTTCTCAGTTTCATAGGTGTAGAAATTGTCCTGTCATGTATTCCTACTCTGTCAACATGTAAATGAAATCAAATCCAACAGTAATATCCCTGTTTGATTTATCAGGGCTATTCTATTAACATTTTGAGGGATTTTATTTTTCTAGAAGGAGTTGAGACTCTATTATTTTTATTTAGGAGTTAAGACTAGAGAAAGGTAAATATGTTTGGGGTTTTTTTCCATCTCTGCAAAAAAGAGTTGACATTTGATTTAACTTTAATATTTACAACATCCTTTTGAATTTGTGTTTTTTTCCCAGTATACTCTGTGATGCTGATAATAGTATTTGCAAGAATACTGAACACAATTTGCCACCTTGTTAGGTTTTTTAAATTGAATACTGCAAGTTTTAAAGAAGTGCTGTGATCCCACAGACAGAAAAAGAAACTAAAGCTCTACCTGATGGAGCACCAGTGCCAGTTAGTGGGAGCTGATCAGCTTGTGTCATCTTGTGATGGAGCGTGTATGTGCTTCATTTCCTTCCAAGCCTTTTCTTTATGGCATGGTAGAAAGACAGATCAAATCTATCATGATTACAATTATTGCCACAATTATTTTTGTGGACAACATGAAGAGGGAAGACAAATTCTGTGGTTTTGAACAAGTCCTTTCTCTCTTTATGTGTACTGTGCTCTATGATGCTCAGTAACTATCACTGAAAAAAAAATGTTTGTAAAGAAATGTCAAAAGTAAAATATCCTGTTACATTTATGTTTTGATATTAATTCAATAATTAATCAATAATTAATGTTCACTCTGCTTTTGAGGGACCAAATATTCATACCAATTCTGTCTCACATAAGCCTTTTTCTAAGCAAAATACTATTGACTTTTACATTTTTGATGACCCCTTTACTGAGAGTGAGCAAATCTTTTTTATGTCAGTGTTAGAAAATGTTTATGTAATTTTGCATTACTGCTTCATATGATGTTTGTTTCTGATTTTTCTGTCATTAGAGGATTTCAGAGAAATTTGGTCAGCAACAACTTCTTTGACAGTAATATCAGGAAAACAGGATAATACTAACAGGTCATATTATAGGAAACCTGTCAAAATAAGATTTCAGATCAGGAAAAAAAAGGACAGCAGCAGTTCCTAGAACAGACTGGCATAACCTTCATCTCAAAATGGATTATTTAACATCACGGTAGAATATTGCACTAAAAGATAGAACATGGCCTCCCATATACATCCAATATCAAGCTTATACTAGAGAAGTGAATGAGAATAGATTCAAGAGAAGTTCCCAGGGTCTGTGTGAACAAAAGTAAGTCTAAAAAAGTTAGATGCTTTTATATGTAGCCTCGAATTCAGTGATTTTAAATTGTGTAAACTTTCAGTTATGCTTCTCCTTCAAAACCCAGCAAAATTAGGCTTCTCAGCAGAGGATGCCCACAAGGGTGAGATTTGCATTTTTTTTTTTTGAAACTGTAAGACTTAAGCAACCAATTTTAAACATAAAAGCCTAACTAAAGAACTACAGTTTCTTAGTTGATAGGAAGATGTAGACCAAGAACACAGAAGACATGGACATAAAATTGGAAAAAAAAAAAAAATTTTAAGCTCTTAGTCTTACTAAGATATTGCCCTCTTGCAGCCTAGTCAGGATTTGATTTCTTCCAGGGTTATCAGTTCAGTTATCCCAGGAAATGGTTTGTCGTATTTTATTATACTTCTATAGTAGGATCATCCAAAGGCTGTGATACACTCCTTAAAAGTTGCTTTAAAAGATTGTGGTGAGTTGACCTTGGCCGGCAGCCAAATTCCCACCTTGTCTTTCACTCCCTCTCTTATGACACCAGGAAAAAAATAGAAAAAAGACCACTGGCCCCATATTTCATTCGGTATCATCTGGGTGATCAGTATCACCAGCTGGATATCGCTTTCACTGGAAGTTAAAGCACATTTTATTCTCTTTGAACATTATCTGCTTGATACCTGTTCTGAACCTTGTACATAATGATGGTCTACTTCTATTTGTCACCTCTTCATTTGTTTCAAATATGAAAAAAAAGTGGAAAAGTTCCATGTTTTTGTTGGTTGATTACACTGACCCCAGGAGATTTTACAATCTGTCTGAAACCATTGTGACACATAATGAGCATTAATAACAGTTTTTAATAGGTTACATATCTTTGTTGGGTGAAAATTTACTCTTTCACTGAAAACAGACATTAGATGAGATCTAAGAAGAGAGTCCCATAAAGCAAAAACCTTTTTTCTCGGTAAGCCTTGAACCGAAGATATTTTATCTTTCATTTTTGCAAAATTTAGTGTCTGTTCAAGTGGTCTGTAAAAGAACAGATTTTGGACAGCCAAAGAGAGAATCTTACTGAGTTCCAAAAGAAACCAGTTCACAAAAGAAAATCACATGGAAGGAAATGCATAAATTCAAGATAAAAGAAATGGAAAAAAATTGTTGTGCTTTTAAATATTAGTTGCAGACTCTGCATGTCAATGAAATAGATGTTATTTACTATAAAAGAAAATAGGAGAAAGAGAAGAAAAAAGGAAGTAAGAGAAGTATTGCAAGAAAACCAGAAAACATATTTCTTAAGTTTAATTTCCTTTTGGTGAGAATGATAATATTTAAAATGTCTGCACAACACAATAATTGAGCTGTAATATACCAAGCCTGACCATATATTTTAGCATCAAAATGCATGTTGCAACAGTATCAATGGAGTAAATTATTAGATTACAGTGTATTTTTGATTAAAATGCAAAAGCCTTAAAATAACAACAAAACTCCCCCCAAATAATACTAATACTAATACTAATACTAATACTAATACTAATACTAATACTAATACTAATACTAATACTAATACTAACAATAAAATAATAATAACTAGTCGAGGAACTTTAAATTGGAAAACACATGGCCCAGAAGAAATTACGAAATTATATAAAACCTTAAATAGAGAATGCTTACTCTTAAGAATTCAGTTTCTTCTCATATCACAAGAGCTTCTGGACAATGATCAAAATTACTGCTTGGCAGGTGAAGAGCATCCGAAGGAGCATTTTCATATATTTCACCACTGAATTTTGGAACTGCTCCAAAATTATTCAAGGGCAGAAAATATTATCTGCTGAACAAAGTGTAAAGAAGGTTAAACAATATTTTTTTCAGAGATGTCATGTACAATGGCTCAGGTACAAACTTGGGCCCTGAGATGCCAAGTGGGTGTGCAATTAGAGTTATTTTAAACGCTTAAGCAACAGCATGGCAGTGCTGAAAACTCTAAATCAGGTAAGAATTTCAGTGAGACCTTTGTCCCTCTTCATATATTTTTACACACTTCAATATTATTCCTGAAATAGCTACTCAAGTAACAATCGGCGTTAAATTCCTGTTGTTCACAACTGATAAGAATTTGTGAATTTCTTATCTTTCTTTCAGCTACCTACCTGCCTAATAGAGAAAGAAGCAAAAGAGGCTGAATTCCTGCATGGAACACTGAGTACAGCTCTGTCAGGCTATGTCGTTTTCTGTAGGAACAACGGTTCCTTGTCAGTTAATCCCATGATCAATCTTAAAGAAACTGACACATTTTAGAGATGGCAGAAGAGTCAACAGTACAAATAACAGAGCAAAAAAAAAGAGAGGGCAAATCAAGGAAAAAGCACCAGAGGATCTTACTCTTTCTTGTTTGGTCCTAGTTTTTACCACTGTGATTTTTATAGACTCGCACATACTTGAACTCTGAAAGCTAATGGGTCACATTCAAGTAAAAATGTTAGGGGTTTAAAATTAAAAAATAGTCGTCTTTTTTTTTTTTTTTTTTTTTTTTTTTTTTTTTTTTTTTCAGTTTTAATCTTCAAGACTCAATCTTATACTAGATTTGATTACATCTTTTACAAGAATATTGTGTGCAGATGCACACTTATTTTGGGCTTTATAATAACTGACAATTTATCAACATCTCATGCATTAAAATAATGAGAAAGTATTTCAGTTGTGACTCGTTCTTTCCTACAGTTTTTAGTGTATGTCAATATAAGATGTGATCAGTTCACAGAGATGTAATGAACATAGATATAAGTCTCTGTAAGGGCTGCACCTCTTTGAGAAAAAAGCAGAAACCAAGAAAACAGGCTTTAGGGGTTGTATTACATTTTAAGAAGGGAGGGAGAGAGGAAGGGAGGAAGGGAGGAAGGAAGGAAGGGAGGGAGGGAGGGAGGAATGATCCAGTACTTAACAGAGAAAAAGAAATGCTCCTAACAAAGCAGCAGTATTACAGTATTAAACCAAAATAGGGGTACATAGAAGACAGCAGTTTATTTAAGACTGGAAGATGTATATTGACACTTTAGACTTCTGTTTTCTGCATGAACCACATATTACGGTTTACAGCTGTGACAGTGTGCTCTCCCCACCCCCTGCATTAAGCCATAACCACCAGTGCACCAGTGTGATGTGATGGCTACATCCAGATTTTGTACTATGGATGGCAAAGTGGTAGCCAAGGGCTGTCTGAAACAGTGACCCAGAGGTATTTCTGGTGTACAAATATGACGGCAAGTCAATTATTTTACTCCAAAAGTAGTGGGCAATCCAGGGCCCATTGAGCTCTCTTTGCCTGAATGAAGGATTTTGCTTCTAAGAGTAACAAAGCTGCCACTTGATGATGGGAGATTCCTTGGTAGAGGAGGTTCTTGATTAGTGATTAATAGCATGTTAAACTTTGAAATCTTCGCTAAATCACATAAAGGATTGGTTGAGAACATAAAACATTAGCCATAAAACATTAATCAAGTCTGGGAGCAGAATTGGTTGCAGCTGTACTTAAGAGTCCTCTCTGAGAAGGGGGACCTTCCTGAACATATGATTCAGTGGCAAGGTCTCCCTGATAAACTTGTCCACTGTGCAGTTAGTAATCAAGTCTACTTTGCCATTGAATCTTTTTAAACCACTGTTTGATTTAGCAGTGAATTTTCTTTATTCACTGATTTATATTAATAAAGTGTATTGTTGCTTCTCTTTTGAATGCGAAGTCCATCACTCCATTCATTGCAACTCACTCCTGAATTTGGCTATTCAGGGGAAGTAAATAACATAGAAGTGTTTAAACTCACATAAAATTTCACTGGTGACTCCGCATGCAGGGCTCAGTAATTGGTATAATACCAAAGTGACCCTCTCACATCACTTACTGAAATATGTAGCTGAGATCCTTGATCTCCCTGGGCATATTTGTTCTTCAGTTTTCCTTAGTCAGTTATAAATGACAGGAAGGTTAGTTATGCAAGCAGTATGGTTTGGTAGATTAAAATGGATTACAGCCTGGATTTAGAAGTCAAAAATTCTTGAGTCTTAGCTGATTTTTATTGAGAAAATTCCCAGCAGAATTTGAAAGAACACGCTTGCACAGGATTTTCTAAAATGCATGAGAATTTATAATCTTTTTGTTGAAGTTTAGAAAAAGCGTACAAAATTCATTACAGTGACATTGTTGTAAAGTTTAGAAGGTGATTATTTTGTGATAAATTATACAGGAATTTAACCTAGTGGAGTTAAAGCCCCATATTATCAGGTTACTTGGTTACAAAATCCATTGAAGTCAAAAAGAGCTTGTGATGGCATTTCAAGATAGGAAGACTATGTGTCTCCCAGACAGGGAGATTTATCAGACTTCAATTCTGTAAGAATGCTTACTAACACACATAATACATATGCAATTTTTAAACAATAAATTTAGGGGTGTTTCTCAGTATGCTGAACTATTTATTATCTTTGTTTTAGCAGATGATCACCTTTCACTATTTTGCATGTGCTCACTTCAAATTACTAATGCTACCCTAAAAATAATAGATAACAGCACTTGAATTCCTTACTTTTTAGAATTTTCCTTATACAGGGATCATCTTCATTGCCTACACTAAAAATCAAAATGCTCCAATCAGCAAAGAAATATGTGGGGTGCCCTGAGTAAAAGTTGTTCTCCAGCTTTTCAACCTGGTATTAATAAAGGATCAGAAATTACTATAACTATTGGAATTATTTCAGAAGTGTTTTTCTTAAAGCTAGAATGAGAAGTTTAGCATGACAGAGAGAGCTGAGCACATAGATGTTAGCCACATGTATTTTTCACAGGAAAGGTAACTATTGCCTTTTTCCTGGTGATGATGTCGTGTAACCAAGTTTAATCTCTATAAGTTAGGTCTTCTAATGGCTGAAGGCCATTAGGCTTTAACAATAATTTATTATCCCTTTTGCAGTAATTACATTAGGTTTGAACATCCTAAACTTAGGTTACAATTCACTGCTTCATTTCTCAGGTTTTTCTATCCTGAACATCAGTAAAAGGTACTTCACTCATAGAGTGGTCAGTCACTGGAACAGACTTCCCAGGGAAGTGGTCATTCTGCCAAGACTGTCAGAGATCAAGGAGTGTCTGGACAATGCTCTTAGTCATATGGTTTAGTTTTATATTGTCCTGCAAGGAGCAGAAAGTTTGATTGATGATTCACCTGAGTCCTTTCCCTCTTGAGGCAATTTATGATTCTGCAAAAGACATAATATTCTCAACATTTTGTTTAATACTAGTCTTAAAAACAATTCTTAATGCACATCCATACAGGCTAACGAGAAACAGAAAAAGGGGACTAAAGAAGCCCCCAAAAAGCAGATTAAAGGCTCTTGTTACACACTTCCAGTACAGTTCTGCAATCTACAAAATGTGCAATTTTCTTGCTATTGGCTGTAAGTTTCTGTTTCCCATCTTGCAGGCTTTCTTATCCTATGGTGACTAAGACTGATAGGAGAATTAAGCAGAGGGGACATTAGAACACATGTAGGGTAGCCTAGGGCTGGAAAAAGTAAACTTCTAATTCTTTAATTTGGATGGAAATGACACTGCAGCTAAGCCAGAAGCAAAACTCACTTGATAAATGGGAACTGAACAAGCAGTTAGGTTTTTGTATTCGTATACACAATGGATGTTTACAAAAGGTGCCAGGAATTTTTCTTTAGTAATTTTTTTCTTCATGCCATAGGTTCTACTGAAAGTTTTGCAAGTCTTCATCATGACTCATGTTAAATACATTTTTAAAAAAGCCAGATTGAAGAGGTCATACTTTTGCATTCTGTATGTGCTTTATTTTGTGTTTGACAGTGACAATGCATGCTATGGGCAATGATAGATATATCCTGCATTTCTACAAGAGACTAAATCCTTTTGTTTAAATCAATAGGGCAAATTCATTCTTCCATCCAACGTGTTTGCACTGGGGATGAATTTTGCTTTGGTGTTTTGCACATAAAACAGAACCAGAAATTGAGAGTTGCTGCTTACTGTTCAATATGTAAAAAGCAGAATATTTTAATGTGAATTTGATTCGTCTTTTTTTTTTTTTTTTTTTTTTTTTTTTTTTTTTTTTTTTTCCAGACTGTATGATTCAGTGCTATAAAGGAGCTAGTAATAAAAAAAAAAGGTTGCATTATTCCATTATAACAGTATGGTAAACAGTTGGTTGCATAAAATTTTGAGAATGGATCAATAAAAATGAAAACAGCTGAATGGCAGTCATTTAATTTATTTGCTCTATGAATACGAAGGGAATCCAGTAGCTATTATTCATTTCAAGAACATAAACACTAGGAAAAGAACCAGCATGATATGACTTTACAGGTATGTTTTTTTGGTGGAAAATTGGATATTCTGCTGAGTGATTGAACTATACATCTATTTAATTTTGTTTTGTATAGCTTCTTATATTAATTGCATGTTTGGTGCATTTTGGGAACACAATTATGTTGCCCATTTTTTTCCACTAAATGTGTTATCGATTCACACGTAGATTTTTACACTTTTATTCACACTATTTAATAGAACCTTGTTTTTTTCTCTTTTTGGAAACAATCAGTCACTTGTCAAAATAAAATTGTTCTCAGTAATGTTGGCAGGGCTAAGAGGACTGAGACATACTCTTCTTCATGCATTGCCTTTCTTCTAACACTCAGTTTTGTCACAATTTGAGTGGCTGAGTGTTGACTAAATAGCATCTTGTAAGACAGTTAGATAAAGTAATTTTAAATTATAATTATAATTTAAATTTATAATTTAAATTATAATTTGAATTTACAATTTTTAATAGAAATGAGATCTCAGTTTCAAAAAGTTATATTTTGTCATTGGAGGCATTGGCTGAAATAACAGTTGTTCTACTGCAGTTGATGTGATGGCCTCAAAATTTCTATCTTAGGCTGTGGTGTGAATAAAATGTGTGCAGGTGCTTTACAATGAAAATAGGCAAAGCAAAGTTACAGGAAGGAGTAGCTCAATCTCTCATTACTTCTTGCAGGTTTTTGTGTTTCCAATCGATGTATGTAAGCCTGTAATTCTCTCATATACTCTTTAATCATACACAGCTACTCCTGTGAGGTAGAGACATAGAACAACTCATTTACTCAAACCTACAAAGAGATTACTGGCCTTACTCTTTTTATGTATTTAAATCCTTTTTGTGCTACTTCACCTGAAAGACTCGCTTAAAGTCATAGAGGAAATCAAAGCTGGAAACCGATTCTACATTTACCAAGTTAGTTCCACGACCTTTGAAAAGGACTTCCCTTTTTCTCTGATCTGCAGACTAATCTCCAGCTGAGAGAACCACCTATATTTGCATCACACGAGGCTAGAGATCAAAGCATTAAACATTTGCTTCTCATTCAGAGCTGCGTTAACAGAATTCAAGTGCCTAGTTAAAGCAATTCAAATGGTTGCTAATATTGTTGGATATAATTTTGTCTCTTAACTTGAACAAATAGCTGTGGATACCTTGCTGAAGTAGTGACCAGTACTTAGTGGTCTCTTATACTATTGGATTATCACTTGTTCTTAAATTCAGTCACTGCCTCCAGAGATTTTACACTCAAGTTTGGTCACAGCCAATGAGGTGACACTACAGACTGCCCTAGTGCTACCTAGGCAAAAACACAAAATTAGAACAGATGAAGGTGTGACATTGCTGTGATCATAAATATTGTGCATGGGCATCCTGTGATGGCAGGATAGCATAAACATCCCCAGTCTTATTTAAAATATGTTTCTTTCAAACCACACCTCAAAAGCAACTGTGAGCATATAAGACTGAAAATATGAAAGGATGAATTTTCTTGTCACCTGCATAAAACAAAAATAATCCTTATGTATCCTGTAGTTATTTTTCTGTATTCAATGAAATCCTTGGGTATCTTGCAGTTCTTTTTCTATATTCGATGAAATGTTAGATGATCACTGAATCTCTGCTACAAAGGAAGTACAATCCTTATGAAGGTTTGGAGTGCTACTTCTAGTATGGTCTTTAATGCAGATGATGAGAATCTCATATATATTTCTTTTTTATTCATTAGATTTAAAACAAAAATGGTCTCATAAGCCACAGATAATCAGAGAAGCATATTATACACCATAACTTCTCATTAAGCAAGTCCATATGGCTCCAATTTTATTTTGCTTTTCATCCAAAAAATAATTGTGACTAGGAATTTGTTCCTCCATTAGTGCCGTTTGTTAATTCATATGGCTGCGCACTGTGAACTGGACAAGTGTCAGATTTCTGTTTTTCAAAAACTGTTTTCCAGATTTCTTTAATAAAACACCTCAAAAATCTCCTTTTTTTTCCTTGCTAATAGAAGGCTCTGTGGTAATTGAAAACAGATCTCTCATAGACACTTATATCACAATAGATTTTAAAGTCTGCACAATTTATAAGTTAACAGTTAATAGACTAGGTTAGGGGTTTTTTCTATTTTCAATATATTCTTACATGTAGTGACCGTCTGTATAACCTCTGATAAAGCCTATTAATCAGCTGGGGTGAAATCCTGTCTCTTTTGAAGTCAAAGGCAAAATTCCTACTAATTTAAGAAAAACCAGGGCCTCACTCCAAGTTTTCATCCTTGCCGCCTTTAAATGTTTAGAAGCTTTTCTTCTTGCAAAAGAATTTAACTCAGAGTATAACAAACAGAGTTCTAAGTTATGTGAGATTTAGGAATGTGTAACAGTGGCCACTCTTTCATGCTGAATATGTATGCAAACTGTTGCCTCAGCTTTTCTTAAAATGTTTTGTTGTGAGAAGATGGCTGCAGAGGTAGCTTGGACATCTTATCCAGTTTTTCTGAGCTAGACACTGTCCCAGTGGCAGTTGTTATTTTGTTTTCCTCTTTCTGTGTTATTTCCACTTCAAATGTTTACCAGCTGCAAATGCCCTACCTGGGGAAGCAACATAGAGGATGAAAGAAAGCAATGGAGAAGGCCAGTGGTAAGTATTTCATACTTCTATTTTGATTTATTCAGAGAACACCTTTCATAGATCTTTGTTTGTACGGGGTGAAAGGATGTTTTCTATTTTGCCCTTGAAGCATTGATTAAGTATTTTTGTCAATATGCTGTTGTTGTCAAATATTTCAGAGATGCAGAGTTTGTATCAAATCTAAGAACTTTGTAATGGTAATGACACAAATGCTTGTTTCATATAGTCTTTTGCATTTCTCAGGTGAGTTATAGACATGTTTTATAAGACTGCATTTAATTTCTGTTTCTGCTCAGGTAAGGCTGATAATTCTACAACACTTCATAAAATATCGTACTGATATGAATTGAACACCTAGTGATATGCCTCAGATTAATATTGCACAACAGTTTATCCATGTCTTTAAACATTATCCTTGTCTCAAACTCAGTTTGTCAACATGTAAATTTTATTGTCTTTACCTTTTCTTTCTTCAGAAATAAATGAACTTGAATTTGTGCAATATTTTTAGAAAATGTGCTTTCAGTAAGATAAATGCAGTAAAAATAAAACTTGTTAGTGATGCTTTACTGTTATTTCTTTTTCTACAAAACTTATTTTATTATAATAAATACATTATTTTCCTTTTTTCTGTAAATGCTGCTGTTATTGTTATTGTTATAGCTATCATTATGGAGGTGGGGATGAATAAAAGAGAGGGTGCTCCAACTTTTTTTCCTGTGTGCAATTCTTTGAGTCTGTTTTTTTGTGACTGCTTTCAAACAATCAGTACATCTTTTGTGTGAAAACTCATCACAGTTAAGTTTAACCTCAAGGCAGAGACTATAGGAATGAATTCACTGCCATCATAAGAGAAGATCATGTTTTAGATGGCCTGAGGAACCAAATGAGGTGCAACTCCAGGTCCTGAGAAAGTTGGCTGATGTGGTTTCTGACTCACCCTCCCTCATATCTGAAAAGACTTGGCAGGCAGGTGAAATCACCAGTGACTGGATAAAAGGGAATATCATACCCATTCCTAGTAAGAGGGACCCTGGGAACAACCAACCATTCAACATCTCCTGGCAATATCACAGAACAGATTGTCCTGGAAGATGTGTCAAAAAGTATGAAAGGCAGGGAGGTGAATATGCCCAGGCAACATGGCTTTACCAAGGGAAAATCCCACCTGAACACTCCAGCAGCCTTGTACGGAAGGATGGGGTGACCTAGTCAGCAGACAAGGGAAGAGCTATCAATGTCATCTACCTGAACTTCTGTAAGGCTTTTAGTACAGTTCTGCACAATGTTCTGGACACTAAATTGCAGAGAGAGAGTTTTTATGGGCAGACTGATAGATAGATAAGGGATTGGCTAAATCCTTTGGTCATGGCCAAAGTGTCTGATTGTCAATGCCTTGACATCCAGGGGCAAACAAGGAGGAAAAGGACTTGGGGATCCTGGTGGATGAGCTGACAATGTGTGTCTGCAGGACAGAAAGAAAACCACATCTTCTGTTACATTAAAAAACATACCCAAAAGGACAAGGGAAATGATTCTGCCACTCTACTCTGCTCTCATGAAACCCCACCTTGAGTACTTGGGCCTGTTGGAGTAGGTCCAGAGAAGCAGCACAGAAGTATCAGGTTCTGTTTAATACTACTTCTATGGAAACAGAATGCAGTCTGAATTCAGCTAAAAAAAGTGATATGTGGTATTGAGAAAGGTCTGTGTCTTAATAAAGATTTTCTGAGAAGCCCATTTGCATAATTGTTCTGCAAAATGTGTTTTAGTTATTAAATCTGTAAAGAAACAGGGAACTGGGTTTTCTTCTTAGCTGCAAAGATTTTTTTAGGAATAAAATATTTTCCTAAAATAAGAATAAAGTAAGGAATAAAAAAATTGGCAAAGCACATTATCTTTCCAGTCACTGTCAATGTGAGAGAGATTGTGTTTGAGAAATTAAAGTGAAATACAATGAAGATCCACTCTCTGCATTCTTGGCTATGAAATGTGCCTTTGTGCACTGCAATCACATCCCTCTGGCATATTGGAATGGAGCCCCCAGTGGAGACAGAGCCAGAAGACATGTAAATCACAGGAAACAGACAAGTTTGTAATTACCTTCTGAAAATGATTATCTCAGATATTCGAAATCACTTGCTACTCCTGCTTCGTAGTGAGAGGTGAATGGTGATATTTGAATAAATGAAAAAAGCCTCTCTGGAAAAACTGAAAAACATAAGAGAGCTCTCAGCAAGCTCTCAGCAAACTTCTGTGGATGACAACAAAGAAGCCTACCTGGATTGTCAAAAGGCTTTTAACAAGGTCTCTCATCAAAGGGACTGATACTGCAGAATTTACCATGGCATAAGTCTCCACATGAATTGAATAAAACTTCAGCTAATTAAATCATGTACCTTGCATCTTTATTTTCTTACTATACATCTGAGAAAATTTATATCTGGATATAATTTCATATTGTAGGCACAGTATCCTAAACTATATTTAATTTCATCTGAAAGGTGAGAAAGAATACTTCAGGACATATTTTAGGAAACAGAGGTATATCTACTTCTCTTTCATACTGAGTTTTCATTCACTTCAATAATAAAAACTATAAATCAGAAAGTTTGCTAGGGTGATGATTGCAGTACAGGTTCAGAGATTTATTTTTCTGTGAAATGTTAAAATATATAGTCAAAAATAGCAAAGTGAGGAAAGCACAGAAGGTATGTTGTAGTGAAACTTTGCTCAGAGTGTGGGTGGTTCTGTAGAACTAGCAGATATCATTGGGAGATCATTGTAAGAGTGTTCCATGTTACTGGGACTGAGATGAAACCAGAAGAACAATTCATGTCAGAAAGAATCCCAACCAGATATACCCTAAAGACTGATGGGAATATTTCTATTGCATCTTGGACAGAGAAATTAAATAGAAAGAGCTGTGGACAGGAATTCTCTGTTGGAAGATTATTTGCATATTCTTCAGAAAGAATTACCAGCAATAACTAGCAGGTGACTTTATCCTCCAGTTGTTCAACGGCATAACTCCGCAGTGTTTATTTGCTTCCCTTAGTAGCAGACTTC
This sequence comes from Sitta carolinensis, assembly GCA_032173965.1. Classification (NCBI taxonomy): domain Eukaryota; kingdom Metazoa; phylum Chordata; class Aves; order Passeriformes; family Sittidae; genus Sitta; species Sitta carolinensis. Next base: position 99,089,019 of record CM063284.1, on the reverse strand, counting down.
TGTTCAAATAAGAAATGATGGATAAGATCCTTTAGCATTGTTCTAAATATTGAGAACATAGATGAAATAATATTTTTTTTCAAAAATAATTTAAAACCATTTTCATAAAACAAGCATATACATTTCTATTAAAATAATACCAGGAACTTTATTCTCTCATAAATGAGTTATAAATTAAAAACCTCTGACAGTCACAAGAAGAAGAAGAAGAAACATTTTAAATAGATAGCAATTCAGCTAATATGAACGGCACACTATTTTATATCAGCTTATGGTTTAGTCAAAGCTTCAATCACAAACTTCAAATTCTCTGTAGTGATAAGATTTGGACCCAGATGAGAATTTGAATCAAAGCAGGATAATAACATTACAAAACTTTTAGCAAAAGAGTAAAAAGGTTTACTCTTTTGCTATAAAGAAAAAAGTATAAAGATTTGTTGCATCAAATCTGCAAATCTTTGTTTCATCCAAACAAAATAAGTGGGAGACTTGCAGTAGATATTTCAGTTGAAAAAAAACCTAGAGGAATAGATAAAGATTTGTCAGTAAGTGTAGACAGTGAGTTTGATTGGCATGCATAGGGACTCAGATGTGTGGTGGGTACTTTTGGCTTGGCTTTGACTCTGACATCAGCATTATCTACAGTCCTAAGACAGACACATATTGCACTGTTGATCTTTTTTTTTTGCATTATAAAGATAGTAATATTTTTTATTGTGTTTGATAGAATATGTCATTTTTAGAACAAAGCTAAATATGTAGTGACTTGCATAACTTTTCAATTCTAAACAAGCCTAGTTCTTAACTTCAAAGTATGAAACATCCAGAGACAAACTTTATTAAAAATGAAATAAAGAGAGACCTCCTGAGACAACGCAAATGTCCACTGAAATTAAAGTGCAACACCTGATATTCCATGAGTGAGAAAAGAAAAATTTCAAGTCTGAGTGATCCAAAATATTACTGGTAAACTCAGAATTAATAAGTCTTTTAATACCTGAAAGTCACTGCTTTATTTCCTGCAATAAGATGTTTTACTTACTGATGGGTGAAATGAATCATGTTATACATTAAAGTTTTACAAAGTCTTACTCCTCTCTGTATCACTACATCCTTATGAAGCAACAGAATGTGGCACTCAGACTTTGTCTTGTTGATGATGTTTGGGGTGGTTTGGCTGGGGTATTTTTTCAATTTAATGAAAAATTTAAAAACATGCAAGAATTTTGAGAACATTGTTAAATAATACAATGATACAAACTTAGTGCAGCTGGATGTTTAGAAACCATAGTCTTGCTGATGAGTTCATGTATTATATAAAGAGCATACCTACCAATTTCTTTTTAATTATATAAGAAAAAGAATTTTTAAATTAGTATTATAAACATAAAATCAGTCCTGGTAACAGTATTTGTGAAACAGTCAAGACATAAATTACTATTTGAGAGAAAAAAAATCCAATTGCAAAATAGTAACAGTGTTTGAAATAAACATTTTCTGCGTGAAATCATCTTGGAAGAAATGTTTGTTTTTGAATATGTTGAAATTTCATAGTGAAAAAGCAAAATTTCTTTGCAGCAGGGTTATGATAAGGTCTTGTTCATCTCTGTCTCAGATAACAATAGGCTGCAAAATACAATGAAGAGGTCAAAATATTTTTATAAAACTGTGTCATCCTTCCTGATAATTTATGATTTAAGGGCTCCTTAAGTCCTCTGAGCTCCTCTAGAAGATATGTATGCAGTTCAGACATTTCAACAGTCTTTTCCTGGCTTCCAGTTTCCCAATCTTATCTGGGATGAAGCCTATGTCTGGCCAAATGTGGTCTAGGGGTCCCATCCAGACCTCCCTGGGATCCATGAGATAATAAAGCCTTAGTGCCTTGAAAATCTTCACCTACCACTGCAGCAAGAGTACAACAGCTCTTCCAATAACACACAGAAAACCTGCTGGTAGACTAGAAAGAAAGTTTGTCTCCAGGAATTAAGTGGAGAAAATTAAATATATGACCAGGACATCAGTTTTCCCCAAGCACAGCTAAGGAATCATTAATGACTGTGAGTGGTAGAACTCTGAATTATGTTCATCTTGAATAATAAATAATAATAAAAGTAATAAAGTTCACTTAACAGCATGTTTCCTCTAAATGCCATGCTATGGATTTTTACTAGTACAAACAAAAAAAAAGTGTCACCTACTGAGTCACAGACACCAGCAGAGCCTGATGTTTTCTAAAGGATTTTAATTTACTTGAAGCATAGAGGGGATTTAAACTCGTTCATCTTGCAAAATATGAGAAGATCTAATAATCATAATAGATAAGAAGATGGAAATAGTCTTTGTTATACTGATTTCACTGGTTATATTATTTTACAGGATAAAATATAGGATTTTCAATTAAAAATAAATATCAATATCTCACTCTCAAATGGCAGAATTTAGTGGTTTTAGGATTTGCTTTATAGCTAATATTACTTAAAAATATATATGTCCTTTGAAACCTGATATTAGGAGGTGACAGGAGTAAAGTTGCTTGTCTAAAAACTTGTCTAAAAATTGTGAGAAAAAAATTTGTGCAGAGTCTGCAAATTATTAATTTTATGCATGTGAGTTTCAACAGGATTAAGTACTGCTTTTATTGTTTTGCTGAACTTGGCTAGAGGCAGCTTCTTACAGAGAGCATTATTTAGATACATCCGAAATATTTGAGAAATTTTATATGTCATGTTTCTATAAACATTTTAACTAATATCTTTACTTCTGTTTACATGGCTCAAAGGTTTAATTACTACAAGAAAGTTAATCTGGATTTGCACAAAAAGCATGAATGTCAAGCAACAAGAAAATGTTTTTACTTGCTTGCTGGTTTGTTTTCCTTCTCCTTTTCTGTTTCATGGTCATTTGTTCATGTTAAATTACTTGTGAGCCAGGATTTATTATTTGGGGGCTTTTGTTTGTTTTGGTTTGGGTTTTTTGTTTTTGTTTTTGTTTTGTTTTTGTTTGTTTGTTTGTTTGTTTCTGTTGTTTTTTAATTTATTTATTTTATTTATTTTATTTTTTAAATAGATTATGACTACATGAACTTTTATTTTTCTGTTTAATGACACTGGAATTAAGGGACTATATTCTCACAGTTTTTTTACTTAGCCATCATTATAAAGATCAATACATATCATTCATGCTCTTTAAAATAGATTGATAAACAACTAAAAGCCAAGAGATGGAGCAAGGTTAAGACTTATTTAGAGTTTCAATAATTTGTATAAAGTCACTGTGGTCTGATGCCCCGCTAAAGCCCAAGGACTCCCAAGTCAATTCTCTGTGAGAATATGATAAAATCCACCATAGGACTATAGCATAGCTATAAGCTGTCTGGTATTTTGTATTGGAAAAAAAAAGTCATGGTAGATATGTTGCAATCAAAGAAGCCTCTCTGGAGATCTGCAAGTCAGTCATCTGAGTAAGTCCTTATTTGAAAGAACTGACATATTTGTCATAATGCCAACAGTGATGTGATGAAATGCAATTCACATGCACTTTTTTAACTTCCTGGAATAAATATATATATATATATAAAACATGTACTAGCTTTACAACTACATGTAAAAAAACACAAACTAAGATTATTTTGTAAAGGTTATGAGGGCTTCTTTGACCTGGAAAATAAAGAATCAAGGTTAAGAATGAATATGTTTTAACTCACAGACTGGTATGTTTGTTAGCAAATAAGCCCGTTTAGATCTGTGTGTATAAATGAAGCTACAGCAGTGGCACAGGGAGTTCACCTTTGCTCCCATACTTAGATAGCACCTTTAGATTTGTACCAGGGAGGACATTCATAGGGCACTCTTGGGTCAAACTTCTGCCTTGTAGCATCACTGCTAAACCACATCATCATGCCTAATGAACGGTGACCTACTGACCTGTAGAAACTGTGCTATTGTTTACTCTAGGAAATGAACGAATATTATTTGTGGGAATACATTGATAAGAAAAAATACTCAAATATTAGCCTCCTAAACTATTAGCAGGTTTTTTTCCCTGAAGGCTGTGATTTGCCACTTTGGAATCAGAGACGAGATCTGCTGTAGGGAAAAGAAAAACAGAGATTTTATGAAGATCCTCTTAAGTCAGTGAATGTTGATAGTCAGGACACAAACTGTATTTGCATCCTCAGCAACAGATAGTTTTTTAGCAGCTTAAAAACCCACCAGATAATTTCTTTATTTCACAGTTTTAAGGTCACTCACCCTTGCCATGGTCTGGTTTTGAAGATTTCTAGTTTTGTTTTATGTTTTTTGCAAAGCCAGTACTGTGATCCAGAAAAGAGCTAGTACTGATGTCAGTGGTAGAAAGACAGTAGGACTTTTCAGTAACAACACCTTAAACCTTCATGACTTGGTAGATCCCTGTTTCTCTTCTCTGTACATCCTTGTCTGTAAGCATCAAAATAACCCATCCAAGTCTCACAAGTTATTGCACATTTATGATATCCTGCCTCTTGAAGTTAGTTTTATTGCTTTTCTAAATACTTGTTTTCCTATGAACGACAGATAGATTTGCTTGTGACAATCCTGACATCCTCAGCACTTACTGTGTGCAAGTGATGGGTGATGCGGTGAATGAATCTGAATTGCAATGCTCTTCTTCACTGTTTTGCTCAGTTAAAGTAGAGAGCACAACACACATTTGCATTAAGCATAGTCTCTTTCAGAAGTAAAAATGAGCACTTGGAATTTGAAGACTGTCAAAAGCATATTTTGTTGAAAGAGAAGCCTTTTGATTTTGGCATGTTTTGCTAATGGCTTTTCCTGACAGAATCTTTTTCTGAACATCCATTTTCTCCTTTATAATATCTTGTCTCTTGGACTTTAAATCTTGCATATTGTCCTTTTCCCTGAAGAAAGAAATTTCAGCTACTGTTGGCTTTGCTGTTAAATTTTACACCTCAGTGAAAATAAAATATCAAAAAAAAGCCATTTCATGGCCTTTTAGCAATGTAGATGGATGGATTCAGATCAGAGAAATGGATTTGACCATAGAACTCACCTAACATATGCCCTTATTTAACTGATGATAGATTTATTAAATGCAAAATACTGAACTGGAAATTGGTGTTAAACTGTAATTCCAGTTATGTGGCTTTGTTTGTTTGTTTGTTTGCTTGCTTGCTTGCTTGCTTATGGGTTTTTTGCAGGTCACCAAAACATTTAAAAGGTGCTGAGGTTTCAACTACTGGTGCCCACAGTTAATAGGAAAGACTTGAAAAGCAGAGGTGTGATGATCCACCAGAATAACTTGCTAATCCCCTTGAGACAGGATATTACTCTAAATGTGCCAAGTCTTGATTTATTGCAATATGTATGGCTTTTTTATTTTCTATCCTTTTTGTTTGTGCATATCTAGGATAAGTTTTATATTCAGTGTTGTGGGCTATAAAGGAGAACAAGAAAAGATGTTGAAATAAATATATTTGTCAGAATAAAGCCGTTGCCTTTGTGACACTCTTCCTTCAGTGTTTTGTGAGCAGGTTTTATGAATCAATTCAACAGTATAATCCAGGAAGAAGGCAATTATGGCTCTGATCATTTGGCTGAAATGAAAAAAATAAGGTTAACAATGGTAACACTACATCTAGGGTCCAAGCCCCTTAGTACAGGTTTTCTAGAGAAATGGTGTTTCCAACTACAGAAATATAGTAAACATCCTCTGAAATTATTAAAATTCGCACTTCAGCTTCCAAATATATGCAGCAGAATTTTAAAGAGGCAATTAAGAAATAATTTATTTTATGTCTTACCTTTGAAGTATTAGGCCACTAGCACAGATAAATGTTCTACTTTTATAGAAGCATTTTGACTTCAACATTAAGTGAAGTAACAAATAATAGCATAAATAAAACAACTTGGAATTACCTTATCTCTGACATCTTCATAAAGACATGCTTGCCAGTCCTACTTGTATTTCCCTCCTAACACCTTCTAACAAAATATTATGTATTGATTTCTTTTGGAACAATGCCTAGTAATTTCACCTTTGACGAACTGACAACTTCCAAATGAAAATGTACTTCCCTGCAGAAGTACACAGATCTTCACAGCAGGTAAAATGTTATTTAAGGCATACTATTTGCAAGGCAGCATTCTTCATATGAGTGAATGAAAATGCCACAGGCACAGTCCATAGTTCTTTTCGTGGTTCAGCTAGCAAAGTTAAGCTGACCTCTTCATTATGTGTTAAAGAACAATGTTTTCTGGACTTGTAAAATTCCTTGGTAAAGCAGAAAAGAATAGTTAAAAGTGTAACATTAATAAAGGCCAGTACTTCTTTGGCCTTCACAAAAAACAATTGTTGACATTTTGGCTTTTAACAATTTCCTTTCAAATAAATTTAGATATTTTAGGTGTTAAGCAGGTTCCCTCACATGATGATTACTGTATTTGAAATCTGGGAGAAGCTGGGTAGAAGTGTGAACTGTGAACAAGTGCTAGATGTGTGAGAAAGAGGGAGGACAGATAAGAAAAGGAATTTTCATGAGGTTTTTGTTGCCTTACAGTTTAGCAATTTGTAAATAGACTTGTGTCTACAGTTTCTTTCTTTTTAAAATTAATTACTCTTGTGTCCCTGACCATAGTCAAAGCAACTAAGTAATTTTCTGTTCTTTTGGACTCATAAGATCCCAACATGAGGTAAAAAGGAAGTAAATCAACATATGTTTGATTAATATTTTGCACAATATTGCTTCCACAAAGAAAATCAGAAGCTTTTTGCCCTACATTGCAAACAGAGCATGTGATATGGCTTATTTACTGGAGAGGACTCGGCAGACAAGACACACAAAGTTGTTCTTATATTCAATAGTATGTAAAAAGGTTGGTCATTAACTTGCAAAGAAAATTTGCTGTTTGCTAAAAGCTTCAGTAAGCTCTCTTACTCCAGAGGTGGTTTTGCCAAACTTTCATTTTTTGGCCTTCAAAAAATCCCTTTCCATAGTTTGAGAATTCATCTATTCAAAAGAGAACAAAATGGACCAGAGTAAGTATAGCATTTAGAATTATAAGCAGCTTCTCAGTATTTTGGCCTTTATGTCTTGGTTTATGACAGGGAATTTTTTACATCTGAATTCTGTGCCATTTTGACAATGGGAAACTGTGGTTAATTTTAATATACTTTCTTTATGTCCAGTCACATCTCAATGTCAATGTTTGTCATTCAAAAATTCACTAGGGGCATTCCATATATATGGAAGCAATAATTCATCACTCACCTGAATTTTTTAATGACCACAAGAAAGCCCCAATATTAACACAGTTAAAATTATTATATAAAAATTTCCCAGCCTGCCCTTTCCTCTGGTCTATGTCCACATTTCACATGATTTGACTGGCATTTTGTCTCTTTTTCATGAATGAGAGGCAGTATTCTGCCAAGTTATAAGCATCCTCAATATCTCCTTCTGAAATATATATATGAAGTTCAATATGAGGTATTCTTCCTCTCTTTCTTGGGTCTGCTTTAGGCTATTTTTTGTATGTGTGGGAGTTTTTCATTGGGTTTTCTGGTTTGGTTTGGGGTTTTTACCCTCTTTTTCTCACAGTCCAAGCTCCCCTTTCAGAGACTTTGAGCTAAAACCAGACTCACACAGTTGCCTCCCACCCCCAGCTCCCTTCAAGGGCTGCCATTTGTCACCTCCTGAGTCCCCAGCCCAGGCAGGGCTTAACCACACAGGGAATCACGGAGCCTAAACTAGAAGAGAGAGCACTGTCACTCTTTGGCAGCTGTTAGCACTTTCTACTGGGCTACATAAGGCCATAACTACAGATTAATTAGTTCTATCAAGGCTTTGTTTTGCCTTCCTGTAGAACAAAGTTTGCATGTGAAACGTAAAACTCTCCATACCATGAAATTCCACAAGAGATTTCTTGTTTTCTGAATCATATTTTAGCAAACTGTAAAGCAAAGCAAATTGATATTTTGACAGATGTGCTCTTTTAATTAGCTGTTTATTGACTTATTTTATACACTTTTACACCTAAAATTGCAATTTAGTTCACAAGCACGTAAAAGCATCCCAGTAATAAGGAAGTAACTTTGAATCATTTTTTCTGCCTACCACTTAAAAGCGTTGTCTAGACCTATATTTCAAACGTTTGGATGGTTCATTCAATCATTTTACGCTTCAAACGTCTGTAGTTCCTATTCTTGACAAGTTTTTGAAAAACAAATATAAAAATAATCATCTTCTAAACTAAATAAGCCAATCAAACACTCAGTTTGAGAATTTCAGAAATCAAAAGCATAAATATGGAAGTCAGTCAGTAGTTTCAGAAAGACCAGTCAGGAAGAAATCTTTGCTCTGCAATCGGTACCAAATGAATTTTAAAAAGCGTTGTAAGCACATTACTTTTTGTGTCAGCCCAAATCTGTGTCTGTGTCCGAAGTTTCTCTGCTGCTATTTTGCAGAAAGCAGAATCCTGTGGATCCCAATTACGGCCTTTTCTGTAGGCTAACATCACAGAAGCTGAAAATTTGGAGTCACCTACTTTATCTCTGAGTCTTGTCTTTGAACTACAGTAATAAAGGCCAATTTCTGTCATTATTTCTTAACAAGTATCTGCAGAATGTAGGAAATTTTTGAAGACAAGTCAGTTTCCTGTAGAGTTAAATAAAATTATTCAGCTGCAGAGACTATATTGTGAATAGAGATATATACACTTTTTCATTGGTGGAGCATGGTGAGGAATGACTCAAACCCAAAGCCTACTAACCTCATACTGGTTTGACAAGTACTGTGGGTTTCCTACTGTTGCTTAAATTAATGAAAAGAAATTCAGGAAAATTATGTTGAAGACAGCAAAATATTAAACCTTGGTGGATCTTCATCGTCCTAACCACATGGGTCCTTGCCAGCATCTCAAAGACTAATAATCTTTCTCACAAATGCACTTAAGCCACAGTAATTTAGTATTGCTATGCATCTGTAACTTTTAATTATCTGTTTAATCAGGCTGTGAATAAACTAAAGTAGGTTAATTTGAAAAATCCTATTTGGACACAGTGTTTTTATTGGCTCTGAATCACAGCCAGCACCCAGTGAGATTATAGTAATGAGGAAAGACAGATTTTTTTTCTGGAATTTGTGCTATTAATTTGGATATCCCACAACATCACATATTTCAACAGAGTGACATTTATTATTTTCAATCAATGTATCACATGGTCATAAAAAAGCAATGACTGGTGAAAGTCTAGATGTGATGGATAAATATTTATGGTTAAGGATTAGATCTTTCCAGTCATGTTTTTTGAAACTTTCCCCTTCAAGATAGCCTACTTGGTAAAACTGTGCTATCTATGTGATGTGAAAAAGTGCTGCACTTGCCTTATCCAGTTTATAGCCTGAAGAAATCTGTTATTACACAGCATCTTTTGACTACTTGAGGACTGTTGGTTTGCGTGTTATTAAAGTGTAATAATAGACTCATGTCTATAATGTGTATTGTTAATCTTGATGTTCATTATCTCCACTGCACGCCTTCAGGGACTGCTATTTACACTGCTATGGAAATGCTAATTAATTTCTGTATTCAAAGTGTCAAAACAACTAGCTTCTCATTTCCAAAAAAGTATTGTACTTCTTATATTGTCTTGGAAGAAAACTGAGGGGAGGAAGACTTTTTTGAACTACAGGGTGGAGGGAAAATAGAAGTTTAAATCACTCTGATATCTGCACTATACTAAGCATTCACTACATCACAAAATGCAGTGAAGCTCTACTTTCAGACTGAAGACCATTGTGTTTTCTAGTCACTATTCAAACTGCAGGAATTGAATGTGTTTCACTGAATATATCTGTGTGTGACTGTAAATTTATGGATATAAGAAAAAGGCTGAGAATGTATATCAGCTGAATGCCTTCTTCCGGTTTCAGACACTGTTCCTGTATTTCCTCAGCTAACACTGGGTATATCAAATAATGATAAAAATCCACCCCAGGTTTGAGATAAATAATTCACTGAAATTATTGGTGTGTGCAAGTATTTGGGGAATAAAGTTTTGCTGTTTTTCTGGTATATGTATGAGCAGCCTCATTGAGCCATTTTACAAAAAGAAAGTTCTTCACCTTGAAAAGGATGGGAATTTGTCATTTCTAACAGCCCTACAGTTATACCTCATAGCTATTTCAGAAGAAAGGTGAGAGTAAGAAACCCAAGTAGCATACAGATATTTAAAACTCTAGGCTGGAAGGAGAAAAATCTTAGAAAGGAAGGGCCAATCTTCCTTGATGTTATACTATCACATTTTAGGAGAGGATGATCAGAAACCTTAAAAACCTTCACATGTGTTGCAAAGTTATAATTTAACATCCTAGTTGCTGGGGATTTTAACTTGTATTATACGTGTGAAAGTATACAGTATATATAAAAATAATAAAATATATGTATATAAAAGAAATACAGTAGCCTACTATATTTACAGAATATTTTTCTAATCAGCAAATATTTTAACCGCCTTGCATCTTTTACTCTACTTAATGTAGTGAAGTATACAAATTTCTGTGTTTTGTAAATGAGGCATGCAATAGTGAATGCTTCTGGTAAAAATTTAATCCAACCCAAAACATGTCAGCAATGTTTCAAGCTAGTATAAAACAAGACAAATATAATTGTTTTGATTTCTTTTACCTGAACTGACTTGGGTTTCTTTCTGGCCAGGGGGCCACTTTGTTTCTTCTGAAAACTAAATGTATTTAGGAGTTGAGATGTCAGATAAGATAAATACAATTATAATTTATCTTCTAAAATGTTCGAGTCTCATTTATGTGTTAGAACTTGTGAAGAAAAAACAAACCTGATTACTAATTTTTCCTAACTCATGAAAGTGATCAGTAATAGAAAGGGTTTGATGGAAGGTAAATACCAGACATTTCTGAAGTTGCAATTCTGTATCATGAAACATACAGGGAAAATTATTTGGAACATAAAACAAAAAACAAATTTTGAGAATGAACTCTGATGCTACTTCACAATCGTTTTAAAATGTGCTTGAAAAATATTAGCATAAACAGGACCATAATCATATATGCATGTTTTTCAAAAGCACAGAAATGGAGGTGGGTGCTCAGTTGATGTGGTTTTTCACTAAAGATGCCTGTGGACAGTACAACAAAATACAAAAAAAAAAAAAAAAATGATGCAATCTAGCATTAAGGGACAACTTCTCTTCAGATACTGTTAGTCTTGAGATATTGTAGTATAGAACAACATGCTTTGCTATGACCTTATCTATGCAGGGAAAAAAATGTATGTGCGATGCTGTGAAAAATCACAAAAAAGCTACAGCATGTTATAGAACAGATATGGACCAGATTTGAGTTCTTTACACACAGAAGGTGCTTAATAAAGTTTAAAAGCTCACAAAACACAAACTACCAAAGGATTCAACAAACCACCAAAATCCAACAGAGAATCAACCTATAATTATGGAGTTAAATCTTATTAGCATATACTTTAAATGTAGCTTGGCTACTTAGTGGTTCCTCTCTGTAATATATGGAACTACGTAACTATTATTCTGAGAACTCCTGAGTTGTACATTTTGACTTAGTTCCATTTACTTATGTATTAGTCCATAATAGATGGATTTTACAATTGAAATGATGAACACAACTGAAAGACCTTTGTGAAAGAAGAGGATTTGTGGAACAAAAGCAAGACTAAAACCAATCTGTAGCTTGATCTACTGTTTGCCTGAAGTGGTGCAATAACAGTGATTTCTGAAAAGAAAGATTTTCCACAGATAAGGTTGGAGGTAGATTGTGATCATTGGTTGTGCTAAATTGGTTTGTTGTGCATTTGAGTGCTTTCCTTATCTTTGCATGGTGGTGTTATGACAAACCAATAGGACAAGAACATCAAGAAAATTAAATTTCAAGTGGTCATGTAATCCTCCAGGGCTCATGAGCTTTCAGAAGCTATGGTTGGCTGAAAATCATCTTAAGTTGTGGCTTTCAAGAGGATGTATATACGTGGAGTTTAAAGATACAGTTTTTGTAAGATTAACTCTCTGGATAATTTGATGTAAAGCTTCTGCTTTACATAAATTCTTTTCTCTGACAATTTGCAGTAACTTCTCTGACATAAAACTGCCATAGAATTTAAGTATTTCTTATTGAATCATTTGCTTTAAAATTTCAGACTTTTTTCTTTTAAAAGAATTTAGTGTTCTGGGCAAAACTTAAAAAATAGAGTTTATAGCCTCAAGGGAACCTGTGGCAGTTGTTTTCATCTTGTCTTTTAACTTTCCAGGTTAGAATGTAAGACAAAGATTTGAGTGCTCGCTTCACTAGAGGTGTATGCATCCAGATCACATTCAGCAGTTTTGGTCACACATGCAGAGCTCAAGATTTGATACAAATGTTTATGATGAGACACACAGGAATGACTCACTTGGCAGGGACTTGGAGGAGCTCAGGATCTTCTGGTCTGAGGAAGGCAGAGTCAAAGCTTCCTGAGCCAGAGGATGAAATGAAGATGTTTGGAATTCAGAGGGGAGTTTGATGTGACACCTGAAACAAATAAATGTTAGAAAGACAGTCCTGCTTACAAATACAATACCTGAGAATATAAGGCATAACCACAGCTCTGCCTAGCCTGAATTCTGCCTTGGACACTTGCAATAGAAAATGCTGTTTAGGGAGGACAAGTGAGTCTGAGCTTTTTTAAGTACATGTCCAAATATTTTTCTAGTCCCTTCTTGAATCAGAAGATACTGTGTGCCTCTGCAGCCTCCTGCAACATAAAGCTCCAGAAATATCTTACTTACTCATAAAGAAATATTTCCTTTTATTAATCATAAACTAATCTCCAAATAGCCTTTAAAGTGATTCTTAGCTCTTGTATTTTAGGATATGAAGAACAATCCTTCTTTTGGATTTATTGGGGTTTAACCCGGCCATCAGCCAATCCTCATGGAGCCTTTTGCTCACTCCCCCACCACTGGACTGAGGAGAAAAGTGGAAGGGTAAAAGCTGGAAATTTTGCTTTCCCTATTAAACTGTCTATGTCTTAATCCATGGATTGAGGCATAAACAGTTTGGTACAGAAAGCAAAAAGCAAGCATACAATTAAAACAAAACAAGGAATTCTTCCCATGGGCAGGCAGGTGTTCAGCCATCCCCAGGAGAGCAGGGGTCTATCACATGTAATGGTGACTTGGGATGACAAACACCATCATGGCAAACATGTGCCCCTTCCGGCTTCTTTCCCACACGATAATTACACACATGGTCTGGAATATCCCTTCAGTCAGTTTAGGTCTCTTGTCCTGGCTGTCCTCCCATACACCCCTAGGTTCCTCACCAGTGGAACCAGTATTCCTCACTACATAAACCAGAAAAGACCTTGTCTCTTTCTCTCTCATCTCTCTGTAAGCCCTTTTCAGCAAAACCAAAAATATCTCTATATTATCAATATATTATCTATATTATAATTATTACATTATTTGTGTGTTCAGCACAAATCCAAAACACAGCCTCACTTCCAGCTGCTGGAAGAAAATTAATTCTACCTTAGCTATAACCAGCACCAGAGTATATACTATATCCTCGATTTTGTAAATCTGAGTAAATCCTGCCCCCTCTGTCTCCCCATACTCCGTTCAGCAGAGTCTTGGTTTTTTAAGTCTCCCTTCACAGGACTGCTGCTGCTCCATTATTAGGGCTGCTCTTGTTGCCCTTCTCTGTTCCTCCCTTGCCTTCAGAGCAGGATGAGTTCACCCTGAAAGAGGTCATCCTTCCTGAGATGTGCTCTTGAAAGAACTCTGTTTGCATGCATTGCTTTTAGTTGATTTGCTTTCCTAAGTCAGATATTTATGAAATACATCCATAGGGCTCTTATCATGGATGATGTCATTTTAATCTTTAATACCTGAGGTAAGGCAATACCATTTAGGAGATAGGACACTTAGACAGAAAGAAATTGGTAGCATCTGGGATCATTATTAATTTAATATAAGTCTCTTAAGCTTATGCCTTCAACAGAGAACATGATGCTTTAGCCAGGAAAATATGATTTTGCTTTTGCTAGCAGAAGGCTCTGGGTCTATTAACCTGGCCTTGTAAGGTCCCATGGATTTTCTGTACTAATTTTACCTTAGTTGGATCTCATTCGTTTTTACCATTGTTAAGTTATCAAGTGGCTTTTTTCTAACCTGTTTTTACTGAACCTCTCTAAATACCTTTAATAGGCATTTGGTTTATGATAAAATAGAACTGGAGGACAGGTGGAATTATAAATACCTGTCTGGTAATTCATGACAAGGATGCAGACTGCTAAGGAAAAAAAAAAAAAAAAAAGTAGCCCTAAACAGATTGAATGATGAGAAAGAAGATGGTACTGTCATGAACATCATGCTACTACCCAAAAATACACTTGTTTGAATACTTCCTTCCTTCTTTTCTGAGAAAGGCTAAACCTGTTGGCTATGCACTGAGGATAAGGGAGTGATGGGCAGAACACTGGAGAAAAAATAGAGGCACTAAAAACATTTTGATAGCAATTTTAATATGTTTTTTTTATTAGAATTTTCCATATTAATTAGGTTAGTTAGGCCCATAAATAAGACATTAATGTGAATAGTAAGAAATTTTAAGCTTTGTACATATGGTTCATCCATAAGAAGCTTTGGTGTGTAAGATTGCCTTCTCCATATGGATTCCAGCAACCAACCAAGAACTTTTAGCTTTAATTGTCCCTAAGAGTTAAGTCCATCTAGATCCATACATCTGAAAGGCATGTCTAGTTTGATGGCAAATTCTAATGAGTGTGATTGTAGTTAACATGTGAAATATAAGCGGAATGTGAGTCATATGGCCATCTCTAGCCTGTGATACAACTTTCACAACCATTATTTGTTGCATTTTTAGATTAATTTTTCAGATACGATATTTGGAAATTGAGTGTTTCCTAAAAATCAATTGAATAAGGTATAAACTCTGTTAATATGATTATCTTCTTAAATAGAGGGATCAAATTTGTGACTAATTAAAGTCATATGGCTTAAATTTTCACATTTTTAACAGATCTTTCCAACATGAAATTTTATAAAGCTATCAATTTTTCAGCTACATTGCAATGCCAGCTCTGTGATGAGTTAAATTAACAAATTGACAGTTATATGAATAAATTGTCTCCTGAAACAGCAGAGCTGATGTATCTCAAGCTTTCTCATTACAGATGCTTCCTGTGCTTATCTGTTACTCTGACAAGAACAATATACGTCTGTAGGTCAGTGGTTAAAAATCAAGAAAAGAGAAAAAAAAAAGTGCTTAACATTACGTTTCTCTTATTTCTGGTGGGACAAATTTGATACAACGATGTTCCTTTTCTGAATTAAGATTACTGGTAGAAGATTTGTACTGAACAGTAGAAAAAAATACCTTCTAAAATATCATATTTCATCAAGCACCTTTTCATAATAGCTTTACAACTTTTTTTAAAAGCTTGTTTTATAACTCGTTTAAAACTTGTTTTAAGTGCCAATCACATATATGGTCTTCATGGACATTGAGTGCTGTGATCCATTTTGAGATGAGAGACGTTTTCTGTTAATTGCAAATAAATGCTAGAGTTATGTAGATCTATTTTATAATAATCTAGCAGAAACAATAAATGCTTTCTGCGGAAGTATAGGTTACCTGTGTGGTCAGGGAGAAACTGAGCATTCTGTTACTTAACAGAGCTGTGTAGCTTGAGTTGTGTAGGTGCAAACAAAAGAGCACCATGAAAACACTCAAGAAAATTATCTTGATAATAACAGGGAGCAGAACCTGCAGCATCAGTCCTATCTTATAACCTTCTTGTCAATGGACTCCTCAGAGGTCACCCTTCTGAGATCCTCTGCACTTAAACACAGTTTCTGGTTAGATTTTGGCAGGGTATTTTGACCTAAAGAAGTACTTGACTTTGACCAAGTCGTAAGGAACCCTACAGGGCAAACTCAGCATTCAGTTTACAATGAAGGATCATGGCATTTAAGAGCAAAATATTTATGCATTCATTTATTATTTATAGTTTATAGCATTCAAATGCTATAATTATTACCGCACTCTGAAGAATATAATGGATTATCCATCTAAAACTAGCAGAAATTCTGTCCTAGTTCATACAAAGTCCATTAGGCATGTACAATATGCTAGAACCACACCTTCACATTAGATAGATTTAAATCTGATTTACTACCCTATTGAACATGCCATTCTTTTAACATGGGGTGAGTACATAACAGATGGATTTACCTACATTGATTTCAGAACATTCAAGGTTATCTCTAACAAGCAGTTCTGTTTGCTTGCTTTAACTAACAATTCAGAAAATATAGTACTATGGTACTGGCTAAAAAGCCAGATTATGTCTGAAACACTGTTAGATTAATATAACACTTTTCTCTGTTAAGATTTAGAAGCTGATTTGTGTGTTTACTTCAGTATTGGTACATTGATCAAGTGTTAAACACACTGTTTTTGCAAGCTTAGAATTTTTGTTTGCATCAAACATGATTTGTGATGGTGCATAAAACTTCCTGGTTTGGAGTGCTCAGATTTATACGTAAGTACATACACTAAATCTTGCACAGCCAACATTGTCTCATGTCTCCATTCCCAAATTGGATCTAGGAGTATATAGAGAGGTTAATTTTTACCTGAGTTAACCTTTCATGCAGCTCAAGAATTGAACAGATCTTCTTCTCTGAATTAAATAAAGAGATATATTCTAGGATCATAACACAACTGTTTCAGCAACCAACTTGGAGACAGTATCCATTTCTTGAAATCTCATTTTTCAGTATTAAAAGATTTTACATTTATTAGTGTTCAAGCTAGAGATTATATAAATATAAATTGAAAAAAACAAGGAGGCTATTATTATTCACAACAATTTTATATGGAAATAAAACTTTATTTAATATTTCCCAAAAATATCTATTGCGAGTGCACTGAAATAATAAAATTCAAGACAGTTTTCAGGCTTCACAATTTATTTGTGTTGCACAGGCATTCGCAGAGTGAACACAAAAAAAGCATATGCGTTCATGTGAGCAACTAAATTTCTCAAACAGGATAAATATGTATCACGTACATGATAATGGAGGTTCCCCATGTCAAGTGTCTTTTACATGATATCTTTGCCTGGATCAGGTGTGACTCCTTGGACTGATTTTCTGATGATTTTCTATAACTGAGCAGACTCCTTGTACTATGTGGCAAATCCAACATATGCATGAGCATTTGTTACGTATTATTTTAAACTATGTCTGAAGCATCTCCTACATAGAAAAGACTGAACTGTAAGAAGGTTCCTAGGTTGTCCTGGTTACCCACCCTAGATGTTAACCAACAGTGTATTCAAGCTTGCAAAAAGCATCATTCTCTTGGCCTTGGCAAAATAAGAACCTGCTGGGGGAAATCTCTAGGTCAAGCCTATTCACTTAGGTACAGCACAGATAGACAGATGTTCCACAATTTTTAATAGCAGATTAGTCTAGTGTTTCTCCTTTTATACTGTAAAAATGGCTTAAATTAGATTTTGCAACCCTGGGAAATTATAAGTGAAACATTTTCAGAATTAAAGAGTTCTATTGCATTCAAGTGAAGTACTAACCTTAAAGCTCGGGAGCATGTTTTTTTTTTTTTTTTTTTGTTTTTTGTTTTTTGTTTTTTTTTCCCCTAAAAGCAGATCAAGACTATGAAACACTTTTTAAATATGACTAAAATAAGACACGGTCCTGGAAGGTTAAGACATCTAACTGATATAACTTTACAGATTGTTCTTGTTGCTTCTTTCTGTAATAAGAGATCCACTCTCTTGCATCTCTCATGACATAGAGTATTAGTATTTGCCCACTAACAGAACCTCCTTCTCTCAGTCCTGACCAAACCCAGATTATCAGGGTACTACCTTGGTAATTCAACAAATGTACATTAGACAACAAGAGCATTTCTGTTCTCTTTATTTCTTACTTGAGGAAACTGTTTCTGGATATTCGACTACTTTACTCAACTGCAGCTTGTTTCTTGTAAAATAATAATGATAACAATCATAATCATAATTGTGGGAAGTTGACTGGTGGTAAAAACATAATGGTATGGAAATTATAGGGGAAAACATGATTACTACTACCTGAACGGAATGCAATCAGCATGTCTAACCTCCCAGAGAGAATACAATCTAAGGGGGACTAAAAGGAGGGTGTTGTAGACAGGAGTCTGTTGAAACTCTTGCAAAGAAGGAAACTCAGCGATACTTTATAGCTGATAAGATCACCAGCAATTCTTTAGCTTTATCCTGTCACAATTTTACTTATGCAAAATATTCTCCGTAAGCTGTTAATGTGACTCCTTCAAGGCCACTGGCCATTGCTGGCAGCAGGGAAAGGTGTGGAGACCAAGGAGGGGGTCTCTCTGCTTGGCACCTGTGACCCTGAACTGTCAGTCACCCCACCCTCCTGTCTTGTGAACTGTTCAGTGACGGGTCCCCTCAAGGGGACACTGACAGATTGGTCAGGAGCAAGGGGCTTGGCTTTCCTGGGGGGCTAACAGACTAAGCAGACACCAAGGGTTCAAGTATATCTTCTGTTTTCAGATGACACTCGGAGACTGGATATTAGGTTTGGGGCTTGCAAACTCTGTTGAGAATGATCTCTCTTTTATAATTAAAGAGAGGTTCCTTACATGTGAAACCACAAGTCTAGAAGGAATATAGATATGAGAATGTGGTGTTTAATTGTGTGAGTATCCCAACAACAAACAAAAGATGATATTTAAAGAATATTTCCAATATAGTCAAGCCAATCTCATCACAGTGGACACAGAAAGAGATGAGTGTAGCATAATAGTTATATATTAAGCAGGCTTGGATTTTCTTATGCAAGCCATAAATGTATTTCTTTCACATAAATGTTCATATTAGAATTTTATAAATAACTCTGCATTATTAAAACACATGCATAGTCTCCATAGGAACTGCTTCTGTTTTGGGTGTATTATAAATGTCAGTGAGTTCTCTCACAGTCCCAACTGATTTCTATTTACAGTGACCTTTTGCATTTTTATAGACCCCTACATGCAGCAATCATTGCTAGTAGGAGTTTATGTGTTTACCTGAAGTCAACATTTCCAGAAGAAAAAAAAAAAGAGGTTTAAAAACTACTACTTCTAAAAATATTAACTTGGAAATGGCTAAGCCAGTAAATATATCACAAAGATGTATTCATTTCTTTCTCCCCTTCCTTTCACTAGAAAAACTGAAAACTAAATGCTAACTTTGGTGAACTGGTGGCAGATGCTAGTATCTCAGAATAAATGCAAGAGAGGGGTAATTAATCTATTTTCTTTATGTAATTTATTTTCCAGACTTATTTCTCACTTTTTTTTTTAATAAGTGAGAAACATCTAAACTGCCATAGCTATTTTATATATATATATATATAAATATAAAATATATATTATATAATAATATATATATATTATGCTGCAAAGGAATACATAATGGGGCATCATAGAACATCATAGAACATGGACAGGCAATCATGCTGGATATTATAAGTAAAAACTCCTGTTAATATGTGCAGCTTTTTCAATCTAGCATTCTAATACATAGAAATTGTGTCTCTATTTGGAGTCCTCATTTGAGAATTGGAGGTGTGATTGCAGCAATACCCCTAGAGAACAGTGGGAACAGATTTTCAGCACTGGCTCCTTATTTCTCCAGCAGTCCCTGGGGTACAAAGGGAGGAGAAGGAGGGGAGGGAGTATTCTCTGCCATGTTATTCCACCTGGTTTTGCTTACATATTTTTCAAGGTGGCAAACTTAACCTCCTAACTATACTAAGTGGAGATTAGAGGCTTCAAGGAACAAAATTTCCCTTTTTCATCTACAGTAATACCCACAAGTTTGTGGCTCCTGTCATTTCCCATTGTGAAAGCATGAGTCAAATTGTGGGGACAGTCAAAGGTGATGAAAACATGATAATCAAACTGTGACTGCCCAATTGGAAGAAATTCAGAATCAGTTAATTCAATATTTTTGCTGGTAGGAAACATTTCACTACAGATTGCTGATACCAGCTACAGTGTTGTTTAAGACTGTCATAACAGAGACCTTGGCAGGACTCCAGTCCCATAGAACAATAAATGTAATGCCTGTGTCAGAAATTTTTTTTAAAATTATAAGAATATTAAACTAACATTATATATTTCCCCTCCTAAATCTGTCAGTAATCATTATAGTAACCAATTAGTCATGTTTCTCTTCTGGATAGCTATGAACATGTAAATGTTCTGTTTAAAAATCTAACTCTGAGCCATTTTATAATTGCACTAAGGCACTCCAAGGCATATGTCACCATGCCTCTGAGCTGAGCATTATCTCGCAGAAACACACACCTTGTCATGTATTATTTATCACACTAAAGTTCTTGTAATTTTCATTAACAATTATATCTGTCTTTAAGAAATAGGGACATACTTAAATTTTAACTGTTTCAGTGATAAAATACTTTTCAAACCTTGTGTGCAGATATGAAACTCAGGATACTGACAACAAAGAGTGCCATTATCACTAACATTCTGCAAAAGACATTAAAAAGGAAAAAATAATAAGAATTCTTTTTTTTTTTTTTTTACCTGGGAGCGACAATAAATATCCCCTTTCTCTAGGTGATTCCTAGTAATCTTTCCCTGACTTCACACACTATGTTGCTCCTTGGGTCTCATTGTCATCTTTTCCTTGTGTTGTGACAGATGTAGCACATGATAGATAACTGTTGCTTAGATTCACTTGGAGAAAAGCAGATCAGTACAGGTACCTAATTGGCCAATATTTGAGACCAACCTTTTGTCCTTAAGTAATTGCAAAGACACTCTACTGCTCCCCTGCCTATAAATTAAGCAGTGAGGGGATGTAGAAGGTTTTCAGGCCTGGAGTTTCTGAGTTTCTAAAGCTCTGTTTTCCTGATGTTTTGGGTTGCTAAAACTTGTTCCCAAGAAAGAACATAAACAACAAGACGTTGTTTTTATCATGGTACTCATGTTCATTCTTTCTGTGGGAAGGATTTTCTTCGATGTCCCTCTGGTTTGGCCAATGTGGGTGAAGTGTTTTGTCTCTCGTTCACCAATCACAGTGGTCTGTGAAAAATGGATATAAGGGAGCGATCCCTGAAATAAATGGAGTTAGATTCTACTTCATGCAGCCTTTGAAGAAATTTCACAGGAGTCTATGTCGTGTGTGTTATCACAACAGTAACACTGGGACATATACCTCATCACTTAAGGTCAGTTATTTCTACCAGTCATTTGTACTTCTAAGCTGTTGGAAAGCTTCCTAGCCTGGTGTTGGCTGGGTTTTCTCCCCCAAAGAGGAACAAGGCATTATTTGAGAGTGTGCAGGGCCTGGGAAGTGCTTGCAAAGGCTTGTTTTCCCACCCCACTGGGAGCCAGCAAAAGCATAGTGGCATAGGTAAGGACTGTAATATGCCAGTAGGTATGAGTGAATGGTATCAATCTGTGTTGGTTTTACTGTTCTTTCTGATTTTCACTCAGTCACAAGCAAATAGTAGGAATCATATGTTATGTTAATCAAATGTTAATCAGTGTTTAGGATTTATGAAATGTTGATTATATTTCAAAAAGTTACGTAAAATATTTTTGACCAATGTTAATAATAAGGTTCATTGGAGCTCCTCTAATGCTATAGAGGGCTTTTGAAGTTTCTGAGGTTAAACCCAATGAACAAATAAATAAAAAACAATGCCATTCCCCTCCTCTCCCCTGCCCCTCCCTACCCCCCCGCCCCCTTTTTTTAGCTTCTTTACTCACTGTATAGTCTTGCATTTTTAGCTTCCTTACCTAGTATATATTCTTATTTTGGAAAAAAAAAAAAAAGTAGCACTGCATTAATTTTAATCTACACATCATCAAGTCAAAAAAATCTGAGATTATAATTTCGTTTTACTTTTTCCCAGGTTTTTTTTTGCTAAATCATGTGAGCAGTGCTAAAACAAATCCACATGAGCGTTTTATTTCTGTTACTTCTCTTTCATATAAACTTACTTCCATGGCTTATAGGTGATGGTAACAAATCTTGGGATATCTGTGATATAACAGCTTTGTATATTCTCCATTTTAACTAACAATTCAATGTAACAGACATACTGACTAGGCATTTCCCATATACCTTGAAAGACATGTACAAAAACAATTACTTAAGGGGAAGAAGATGGTAGCTGAAGCAAAATAGTTCACTGTGATTAAGGATTTTAGGTGACCACAAAGATGAATGAAAAAACTTGAGAGGGAGGTTCAGTGTTTTAACTGAGGAATGAAAGAAAATGTTCCTCAAACATTACATTAGCTGAAATCAAATAGAAGATCATTTGCGTTGTGGCCTAGGTATGAACTAAGACGACAATTCTTTAGCATTAGGTGGGATATCATTGGTTTGTTTTAATGTTTTAAGATATCCTTAATTTCACTGCCATAAAATAATCTGTATATTCAAAGGAAACAGTTACATTATCTAAGTAAAAAATGGGCCTTTTAAGCTTCAGTCTTGTTGCTTATGAAACATTGTAAAATATATCACAAAAAAAAAAAAAAAAAAAAAGACCGTACTCACCTCGATATAAAAGTTTCCACATGACAAAGTAACTTAATAACTTTAGCTGCTTAATTATGTCACCGCTGTATGGAAAAGCCTCCTATACAGATAAATTATAGAGCATTACTTTAGTTTCCAGTGCGGAACAAGCTTCCATCTTGCATGCAATTTTACAG
The DNA here is from genome assembly GCA_032173965.1 of Sitta carolinensis. Lineage (NCBI taxonomy): Eukaryota > Metazoa > Chordata > Aves > Passeriformes > Sittidae > Sitta > Sitta carolinensis. Next base: position 99,066,188 of record CM063284.1, on the reverse strand, counting down.
ATTTGTTCTCAGCCATGCAACCAAAGCATGAAAACATAGTCCTCTTTCCAGCAACAGATGTTGTTTGAAAGAGTTACAGTAAGAAAAGCATTCTCAGAATAACTATTGGTCTGTGATATCTCACTACTAGCCATTTAACTGCCAAACAAATAGGGTTTAAAGTCAAGATACAGTCAAGATCTATTTCATAGCAAGAAATATCTCAATTATCTAAATATCATAAAAGAGCTAGAAAATAAACTGATTTAATTCAAGTTTGAAGACTTCCTCATTGATAATCTTATCATGGTGACAGAAAAGTCATGATGTTTTGCAGCAGAATATAGAACTTTAGATTAATTGTTGTTCCAGGAACGTTCACAAATGCAAGGTATCATTTCCATCTGCAGAAGTGTTAAAAAAATTGAGTATATTATGGCACTTTGCAACATAGTTTAGTGGATATGATGTTATTTGGTCATAGTTGGATTTGATGATCTTGGAAGTCATTTCCAATCTTGATGATTCTATTCTATGATTCAAATAAAATTAAATAAATGTAATTTTCATTTTTAATTTTTTTTTAATTAGGAATAACATAGTATATGCTTGATACCTGTAAAAACTCCATCATATTTTACCAGCTCTCAGCTACATTAAAGGATCAAACATTAGTGACGCATACTACCATTCCACTCTTAAATGTGTGAATGGTAAATCACTTTTTAAATCTCTTGAAGATTTAAACTCACACAATCCACATGATTTTGATTTTAAATGGTTCAGCTGTGTGATATTAAACATATAGATTGTGTTGGGCTTTTTCCCTTCCCCAGTTAAACATGCTTGAATTCAGTATTTCTGAAGGTTGCATGTAAGCAACCAGGAGGCTGATATTTTCTCATTAAAACACGGTGATGAAGGTACCAACATGCAGCTCACTCACCTCAGTGTTGTCATTAGAACATCTTTTGACAAAAATTACTCAAGGGGTGGAGGTTTTTCTGAAGAATGATTTTCCTAAAGTTATTGAAACTTGTTGGTTTCAAGCAGGACAGACTTGTCTGTATGGACCCATAGAGGAAACTTGCTATTTATAAAGTTTTGTATGTTTATGATGGTGGTCTCCCTTCTGGATTAGCTACAGCTCATTATGAAAAATGTGTGACATATAAGGAGTCAGGTGAAAGGAGAGAATACTCATTAGCTTCTGAACTAAAAGTCCTTAAGGAGAGACAAAACCAATTAAAGGATTGGTGGGGTTCACATACCACATTTCATTTCAGTTTAATAATGATGAATACTTCAATATGCTAGGAATTAATACAAAAACTAGAATGTCACTTTTATTTATTTAGTCTTTCAATGTTATAGGGAATGAATTTTCCATTAAAAAAATATGAACAGTTTGGGTGAAGAAAAAAGAGGACAAATTCCCAAACTGCCCAACAAAAGAGAATGAAATTAATTTCTATGATTTTGTGCAGGAAGTTCCCTGAAATATAGCTAGGAGCTTAATGAATGACTTTGCTTTGTAGAGTGACTTTCCCATTTAAGGACTAAATTTAACTTATGAAAGATCTAAACTATATTTTTATAAATTTTTTGGTGAGACAAATTTCTACTTTGCTAGAAGCTTCCTAGCATTTTTTCCTAACATTTTATAGAATGTTACTTTCCACAGACAGCATCTTGAGTGATACATGTAAACCAACCAGACAAAAAAACCCCACACCCCAAACTAATCCTCTCCTTTGATCAACCTTCTTGATTTTATAAAAAGATAAGTGTGCAACAAGCATTTAAATAATTTGTTTTTGTCTATATCCTGTATCTGATGGAAGAGAGAAAATGTGCTTTACTTAGACAGATATATGAAGATTTTAAGGAATTTGAGAATGGCCTCAGGAAGAAAACTGCTTAGTCTTAATATAAAAGAAGTGGTTTATATTATTATCACTAAATGAACCCTGTAAAAGTGCTAATGTTAACAGTGTATTATACAAATAAGGCAGCTATTTAATTAAGGAGGCTGTGTTAGACTCACTTTAATGTTGCTTTAAGGACAAATGTAACAGAAATGTTATAAAATGTGTTGAAAGTAAAAAAAAAAGGTAAATATTGACCTTTGATTTGTTGAGTTATAATTCCTATGAGAACAGGATTTCTTGATTTAATGAAAACTTTACAACTGAGAAGAGAATTCAAAGGTGGTTAAAAATAACAAGAATAAGATAAGTGCACTTGAACTGATGTTTTCCAAGTATGCTGAAGATTTTTATGGAAGTCAGCATGCCGGTTATTAATGGAGAAACTATAATGCCTTGTATGAATGAACCAAGAAACACTGTTTTATAATCTTTAATTTACATTCAAAAGGCTGCATGCTAGGTACAAGGTTAAATTAATGATTTACCTTTCCTTTTCATATGTTTAAGCCCTGAAATGTGTAATAAAATACAATATCATCAGATGAAGATTTACAGGAAATGGTGTCTTCCTATAACACTTTCTAGAGGGTTTTCAAACATCATTCACTCTATCTAGTAGACAGATTATTACATTTCCCTACAGATGGAAAACAAAATTCCAATTTGAGAGAAAGTATGCAGACTGAGACCATTCATTATTGACAAATGTGAAGAGCTGGGTCTCCTCCTAGGAATACACATGAGGAGAGGATGACATTTGTGACCTTTTTACATTTTGATGTAATGAAAGTTTGAGTTCATAACAGCGTGACTGGAGCCACTTGGCAATTGTAATGCACTTTGTGAGTGAAAGGTAGTTAAGAAATATATCTGGAGAAAAAGAATTTAGTTGGCCTTTTGTTCAGTCTGAAATCACCAAAGTTTCTTCCAAGCTTTTATCTATAAAGAGGAGGGCATTCAGTCATATACTTTCTCAAAAGTAAAGTTTTTCCTCGGGGATGGTTTTCTTGTATTGTAGTTTGAGGTCTCGATAGCAAAATCTTTTGAAGAACCCTGTGGCATATTTTGAGGAGATAATGAGGAAAAATGTTTTCTTCTTTAAGCTTGAGAGCTATGGCAGAAAAACAGTCAAATTTATTTCAGCTCTGCTACCTTTTATTGATTTATAGATAACATAATTGTCAAAGAAAGATCTTTAATGCTATACTTTCCACATCTCTCTTTCTCATGCTTTCAGCCAAACAACCAGAACTTAATCCTTTAAGAAAATATACCCTCTGGTCATGGTATTTCAGAGATCAGCTTATTAAAGTCTCCTTTTGAAAATAACTCTAGAGATCAACAGGTAAGGAAGTTCCTCAGACCTGACAAACTTACTAATTTGATTTTGTAAAATCATGTATCCTGCCTACCAGCAGTACACAACCTATTTGTATCACAGTTAAGCCCATATGATACAGGCTTAAAAATGTGTTTTGAAGCAAATACTTAAAAAAAACCCAAAAAAAGCCAACCAATCCTTTACAGGAGAGCGAAATGAAATTTGTATTTTTAATAGTTGCTCTAAAACAATAAGGGTCTGTCTGAATTTGAAAAAGAAAAGATCTTACTGCTAAAGGAAATTATTTAGGTGACTGTAAATTTTTAGACAACTCTTCATTCTGAACAGGAATTTAATAGAGAGTGGATAAGCTAGTACATAAGACAGGATTAACTTGGAAAAATAATATGTTCTTGCATAACAGGTAAATTATTGGGGAAACTATAAGAACATACTGCACAATTGTGTAGAAAGGTCTTGAAGGGGGTACAGAGAAATACCTCCCAATTATCTTGGGAAGCTAAAATAAGCCTGCCTTTAAAAAATGCCTTCAGGGACTAAGAGATGTTATTTTTTGTGGCAGTTTGCCTTGGTCAGTCCATGCAGTTGCTCTTACTACTTCTCAACAGGACTGGCAGAAAATAAGATGTGAAAAATCCCTCATGGGTCAAGATAAAACCAGTTTAGTAAGAAAACCATAGCTTGCATTAATAGGAAGAAAAAAAGAAAAATTTCTATTTTTCTATTTCTATTAAATTTCTATTTCTATTTCCAATTATTTGGCAGATGTCCTGCCACTTTCTGGACTTTGGGAATATGTGTGTATAGTCTGGTAGGCAACCAAGCCCCACAAAGCTCACACCACACCATGGAATGGGGAAAAGAATTAAAACTACAAAAGTGAGTAAACTTGTTGGTTGAGGTAAACACATCCTAATAGGGAAAGAAAACCTACTTTTGCAATCAGATCAAAATAAGTAATCCATTTATTACTTGCAGTTGACAGACAGTTGTTTTGAGGAAATCAGGGCTCCATCACATGTAACAGCTACTTGGGAAGACACAGACCACTATTCTGAATATTCTGTGGATAATATAATACTGTGAAATTGAAACAGCCACTGAATTTGTTTCTAAGCATTTGTTACTTTGTTGGATAGCAGAATTAAAACATCAGCATCTCTCGCAAGTGTGCCTGAATCAGTGAATTCCAGTGTCAGCAGAAGAAATATTTTGTTTGGATCTACCGTTTTTGGGGGGGGTTTTTTGTTTTGTTTTGTTTTGTTTTGTTTTGTTTTGTTTTGTTTTGTTTTGTTTTGTTTTTTTGTTTTATCCATTTTCATGATGCAAAAGATTTCTCAGAAATAGAGTATCACAGAATCCTTGAGATCAAAAAGAACATCTGGAGGTTATATTGTCCAACCCTACTCTTCAAGCAAGGACACCTAGAGCCAGTTATGTAGGACTGTTGGAACTATTGATTTTTATTTTTTAATTTTTATATTTACATATATATACACAAAGAATGGGATGGGAAAGCTGGAGAGGCTGTCTTGAAGCTTTTATTCCATATTAATTATCAGGCCTATTTTACAAGGCTAAGCAAGAGAGATGGAAACGACTTCAGCCACTACAACAGCAGATGGACTTCTTTTAGTTACATGGTCTTTTAAAAACTTTTTAGCAAATAGGATAATATTAAAAGTTGACAAGTTTTTCCTAAAGCCAATTAGTAAACTGACACGTACACCTTGCATCTAACAATGTTTTCTTGTGATAAAACTTCATTATTAAGCTTACATATTTCTACTATCTTGCTTAACATATTTTCTGTCATATCTTCCTACAGCACATAATATTATTTTCTGACCTTGCTACTATAACTTTCTTACATTTCTTCATTCTGAGATTTGCGTTCACACAGCTTTCTAAGAGTTTATGGCTTTTCTATTTCCCACACAGGATGATGTCCAAGCCACTTGTGAATATCTCCAAGACTTCAAACCTCTCTGGCAACCTATGGCACTGCTTAGTCATGCTCACATTAAAAAAAATTGTCTCCTGATATTCAGAGGATGTCTCCTGTGTTTCAGTGGGTGGTCTTTGACACTGGTCCTGTCACTAGTCACCACTGCAAAGACCCTGGCTGTGTCCTTTTTGCAACCTCCCTTCTTATCTTATATATGCATATATATATTGATATATGCACCCTCCTGAGCTTTCTCTTCTCCAGATTGAAAAGTCCCAGCTCTCTCTGCTTTTTGTCTTACCAGAGATGCTCCTGTCTCATCATCATCTTCCTGGACCTTCACAGGAGTCTCTGTAGTTGGTCTTTGTCTCTTTTGTACTAGAGAGCACAGAAGGGGACTCAGCACTGTGGGTGTGGCTTCACCAGAGTTGAGTAGAAGGGGGGTCGTCACATCCTGCTGGCAATATTTTGTCCAAAGCAGACCAGAATATCAATCACTTTTGCAGGAAGGGCACAGTGCTGGCTCATGTTCAATTTGGTTTTCAAAAACACACAGAGGTCCTTTTCTGCAATATTGCTTTTGAGATGGAGGATCTGCAGCATATGCTGGTTTGTGGAATTGTTTCTTCCTAGGTGCGGCACTTAACACTTTCCATTGTTGTTTTTCACAAGGTTCCTGTTGTCATGACAGGTAGAAGAATTATAAAAGAAAGGCCTCATAAAATTGGGCCTTGCTGTGTTGAATTAATAGCTGGCTTGTCACTTCTTCTAAGTGCAGTTAAGTGATTTGCAAGTTCCCATGTGAAAACAATCTTGGGAATGAGAATTTGTTAACAAAACAAATTTTTCCTGTATGAAAAACAACTGCACCTGCAATAAACAAGAAGTCTGTTTTATGGGAATCAGTGAACAAATATATAAACTAACTGAGAATAGAGAGGTTTGATGGACAAGTAAAATACCTTTTAGAAACCGATAGAGTAATTGACAAGAAAACCATTAACCAATTGGAGCTCAACACAAGGTCTGTGAAAACTGTATCAAAATGGGTTATGTGAATAAAGAATGGGCTTTTCCTGCATGAAGAAAATGTAATCTTGTCTGATATATTACCACACCTGTCAGCCCATTTGTCCAGGTTGAGGAGGTCCCTCTGGATGTCAGTGCTACACTGTGTTGTGTCAACCACTCCTCCAAATTTTGTGTCATCAGTAGACTTGCTGAAGGTGCACACACTGAGGGTCCCATCATCCAGACCATTACAGAAGACCTTGAAGAGGGTTAATCACTGTATTGCCCTCTGGAGTGCATGACTAATTATTGGCCTCCAGATGGACTTGTGCTGCTGAACACCATCCTCTGGGACCAACCACTCAGACAATTTTCAACCTACTTTGCTATTTGCTCATCCGGTCTGTATTTAATCAGCTTGACTTGATAATCAAGGGGAAAATGTCAAAGACCTTATGAAAGGCAAGGCAGACAATGTCTAATGTTCTCTCCTCACCTATCAAGCCAGTCATTTCATCACTGAATGGTGTCAGCAGGCTGGTCAAGCATGACTTTCTCTTGGTGGATCCATGCTTAGTTATTCTGACTGTTTCTGGGTATTTAATTTAATTGAATTTTTTTGTCTGGGTTCCATCACCATATCAGACATTGAGATAAATCTGGTAGGCTCTTTCTTACCTTCTTGATGATGAAGTGACATTTTCTTTTCTCCCATTTTCAGGTGCTTCTCCTAGTAACCATGATCATTCAAGATTGCCAAAAATTTCCTCACAACGACATTTTCCAGCTCCTTCAGGACTCATGCGTGCATCCTGTCAGGGTCCGCAGACTTATTTACATTCAATTTGCTTAAGTATTCCCTGATATGATTGTTTTCCACCAAGGGTGCTCCAGGGTCTTATCCCATGGGAATCTACTGAGCAGATAATTGAAGAGACCGAAATCTGACCCTCTGAAGCCCAATGCTGTGATGTTTTTGCCTTGCTCCTTCCTCTCAGGATCCTTAACTCCAAGATCTCATGGCAAACTGAAGTCAAGTCTGCCCTCAACCATCACATTTCCAGCAAGTCCTTCCTTGTATGTGAGCGTGATAACCTCCAGAACACTTCTCTTTTTTGGCCCATCTATCACTTGGATCAGGAAGTTGTCTCTGATGCATTCCAAAAATTGCCTGGATGGCTTAAATCATGCTGTGCCGTCCTACCAGCAGATGTGGTGGTTGATGCTCCCCACAGGGACAAAGACCTGAAAGCACAGATCTGATTTTAGCTGTCTTTAGAAGGCCTCAAACACTCGTTCTTCCTGAGCAGGTGGCCAATGGAGCTCCAGTGTCACTCACACCTGTCCTCTCTGTAATCCTTACCCATAACCTCTCAGTTGGTTTATCACCCACCCCAAGGCAGAGCACTATGCATTCCAGATGACAAAATGGAAATTTCACCTCCTTGGTGGTTGTTTTTTTTTTTGTTTTTTTTTTGGCTTGGTTTGTCTGTTTGTGTGGGTTCCATGGCAAATAGGTTTATTTGATTGATTAACCTAATATAAAGATACTCTTACAGCAGGGAGAACCTTGAGGCTATGCAAAGACACAAACGAACACTAAAAATGAAAGCTAAGGATACTAAATTTAGATGTGCTTGCCATTTGCTTTAAAAAGAGCTGTGGGTAGTTGGAAGTTTAGATTTCCAAGATCTATTTTCACACTGTAATCTCAAAGGTTTTTTTTTTTCCCTGTGCAACTGATTTCCATGTTATTTTTTTTTTTCTGACAAATGCTAAATACCAAACTATATATTTCTCCTTTGTAGGATAAATGGTACATATTTTTCATGTAGACATAATTTTCCTCATTTACAACAGTAGCAAACTCAGAATGCATTTTAATAGAGAAAATAAAGGATTTTGAAAAATTTGTCACAATTTCACCACACAAGGATCACAGTTTCACTTCGATATAAAATAAGAACAGTTTCACCAGTTTATAAAGTACCCTCATCTTTTTTTGAAAAAAGAAAATAATTCTATTATTTATATTCAATTAAATGAATGAATCAATAGTTACAATGCTGAGAAAGGTCAGAATTATTATTCCAGTCTCAAAGGTTTCTAATTTAAATACTAGTCGAACCATCTATGAAACTATTTTGAGGTTTTTACTACAATTACAAAATGTACATATCTCATCTCAAAATTATAACATGCTATGGCTCAAGTAACTGTGTAATTATTATACTTTTTTTCTTATTTCTTATTTATTTTTATTCTATTTATAAGAATAAATATCCTTTATTTTCAGTCAATACATGTCAGAAAATTACTATGTCAGAAAATATGTATTGCTATAATGCTGCAACACCAGTACAAACCCTCTGAAAAAGATATTAAAACAAGCTCATTAATCCTTAACTCAATTGGGTTAAAATGGCATTGCTAAATTTATATACAATGGGATTTGTTTCAGCAATTAATGCAGCAACATCATTTTGCATGATAATGATATGATTAACTTTTAATAATGGATTTTCAAATGCAGAAACTGAAATTTTCTTAGATATCAAATTATTACAAAAATTGGAATCTTAGATAGTGGAGTTAATTGACATAGATTGTATAATCTGAATTTTTTTAAAGTGGGATATGGAATTTGAAGTTTGGTTTTGGCTTTTGAATTGATTGGGTTTTTTGTATTTTTGTAAGACAGGAAAATTAGTTTAGTGATTTTATGAGGTCTTCTTGTTTTACATAGCATGCACAAGAATTTGCATAGACAGAAAAAATTAACAGTCCATAATATACAATGGTTGCTAATAGACCAAAGCTTTCCAAATAATACTGTAGTATTTACCACTTTAGCATGAGGATAGAACAGAAACGTGCCCTCTTCATCTTGTCTATCTCAGAAGCAACAGTTCTACCAACAGAGTTATGCAGTAAAACAGAGAATGCAATAAAATCTCCTTGTGGGAACCTTATGCCATTCTAAAATTGTCAGTGGAAAGTGCAATTCAAAGGCAACACAGCTCAAAACCTTTGAATGAACACACTTAAGATCTGAAAGATCAGCTCCTCATGAGTGAGTTTATACAACTAAATTAATTATCACATTTTCACTCACTTCAAATATTAGAATGGAGAAGATTGAGGTAAAAATTGTGTACAAAATGTCAATTTCACCTTTAGTTTAAAAAATTAAATTAAATTAAATATTTTTGGATATTCACCCCTGCCATACACATGTGATTGCATTCAATTATTGCTGACTGAGAGTGCTCACAATTTAAGCTTTTTTATAGTTATAACACCAGCCGTGATTAAGAGATTTAAACTTGAATCACTACGCAGGTGAACTCATCTCCATTTTTTTGATTGTATCTTCACAATCAACATTGTAATGTAAAAATTAATATCTAAAAATTTCATCTGTTTTTCTTCAGATGATTTTTTTGTGTTGCATTCACTGAAAATTAAAATACCCAGCTTGACTTCTTTGCTTTAGTATGTTCTATTAGTTACTTAATATGGACTAGGTTTTTGAGAGAACAACTATTATTTATATAAAATACATTAAAGATTTTGTGACTAATATATTTTTTTCTTTTGTTCTGGTATTTATATGATCATATATAATGAGTAAGAGTTATTGTGTGATAAGTTAATTTAGAAATGCTGTTTTTCTAAAATTAATAATTTCTTGCATTTAGTTGGTTTCGTACTTTTTGAAATAAAATTATTTCAAGTGAAACAAGATCTGTAGTAATTAAATGTAAGAGAGGATCTCTGTTTCTTAAGATCTAAATAATTATGAAGAATTTAAATGCAATTTAGAACTCTAACATGTCTAAATGATCTTCGCAATAAAAAATAAAAATAAAATAAGAGGATTTAGAATATCACAATCATTTTATCCATATTTTGCAAGTAAATGAAAATCATTGGTAAAGCAACATGATTGTACATGATTTTGATATGCTAAACTGGTGATTCTTTGATAGCACAGGTATCAGATATAATTTGATTTCTATGATTATCTTTAGAATGATAGTTGTAGGTACAAACCCCAGCTTTTTTGTGCATTTCTGCCCCATGTAATTGTTATAAAATTATAAATTTTCAAAGCTTTTCAGCAAATTCAGTATAAAATATGATTTTGTGTTTGTAGCCCTGTGGTCAAGTTCATAGCTTCTCTTCTCACACGTTTTTTTTCAGAGGCACTTATGATGATTTCAAAACTGATAAAATTTTATTGTGGAAGTAGAGGAAATAGGATCTGAAGACCAAAATCCTCTTCAGGGACTGTGTAAAAGAACAATCCTCTGTCATATGTAGGCTATTAGGGGAAATAATAATAATAAATAATATTTGGTTTATTTGTTTTATTTCTTTATAATTATTTTTTTGCAAGTGTTTACCATGACATTCATAAACAGTGATCAGTCATTTTAGCAAGTGTGTCATGCAGGCCCTAAATTGGAAGTAGGAGTAAGAGAATAGGAAAATATCTGTTAAAATGACTCTTGAAGGGGGCGAGCACTATTTTTTCCAGGCGTTTTTGCTAAGTCCCATGCCAGAACATTTAATTTCTCTCATCACTAGAGCCTTCAAACTGCTTTGTCATTTTAATTTTCACACTTTTTAATTACTTTTGTTCTGAAATTTGTCCTTTCCACCTTCTCCAGTCCCTTCGTGTGTGCTTTTAGTCTGTGTCAAACTTGGCTTAGAACCCGAGAGTTATAAAATGGAAAATCATCAAAGAAAAACTTGGGCAACAACGTCTGGGAGAGATTCTGTTTAAATAGGCTGTAGAGACTTTTTCGATGTCATAAGACAGAAGAGGAAGTGCACTACTCCTAAAAATATGGCTAGTAGGTAGAACAGATGAATTTTTCTTAATATATAAAGGCAGTTCAGAGTGAAAGCAAAGACAAAGAGCGAGGCTATTCAGCTAAATGATTTGCATGAGCAGGCAAAGGAACATTAGAATATCATCAGACAGATACTAGAAATTATAGAAGCCAGCATTCCTTTAAAAGGTTGAAAACACCAATGCTCCCAATCTTTATACCACCACGTTCTTAACTTAAGAAATTATTCTTTAAGTTATTTTAAATAATTTTCTCTTTCACTTCTTTATATTGTTTCCAACCTTCTCTATTGTTTCCACTATAGTACAGACATAAAAGAAGGCACAGCTACTAATGTCTAATTGTGTTTGACATGTAACCCACGTCTTGCAATAGTTCTTCATTGCTTTTCTTACCCATCATCACCTTACTAATTCCATACTTCAGAATCTTTCAGAAACCAAGTATACTGTATATCCAAAAGTCATTTTGCTGCACTTGACAGGAACTGCAGTTTGTCTAAAACATTTTTTATCTCAAACTTCTGCAGGGTACCTCAAATAGATTGTTGAAACGCTGTTTAATGTTCAGGTCTGGAAATACTGATATATATTTTTATGGGTTTAATGAAGTCAATGTGGCAGCACTCCCATGACTAGAATCTGTGCATACAGATGAATAAAGGGACTGACTTTTGCCCTACTGTTTTCCATCCAAATTATTTATCTTTAAGAGATTACTCAGTCTGCTACAGGTAAGAATTACCAGAGATCAAGCACTTCTGTCTTCCACAGAGTTTCCACATGAACCAAAAAAATAAGGCATGGAAGGAAATGAAATTTATAGTTTACAATTTGGAATCACCAAGAATATAAGTTCAAATCTTTATAATAATTTTTTTATATGAAACAGTAGCAATATTACAGGCTAAATAAAAAAGCTAAAGCAAAATCAGCTGCTCTAGGACTGTCTTCCCAAGCATCCTATGAGGATGTTATCTATGTAGCAAAATAGAAAGTTAGCTGGCAGTTTTGCTTTTGTGATCCCAACTATTTACACCAAGACTGTTTGGTTTGCTTTTTAGAAAAACATTCCCTGCAGAGTATCAGTGAAAAACATATGCTCAGTAAAAGATATTTTCACAAGAAATCTGTACTTTTTCACTTAGAAGTTGTTACTAAGGAAATAAAAATAATAAAAAAAGCCCTTCAAAGTTACTCCATGAGCAAATATAAACATGCAATGTCTTCTTTTCAGGAAAGCCTGCAATGATCGTTATCATCCTTATAAATAAACATGTATATTTAAATTTACTGTAACCAGTTAAGAAGAACATCAAAGTGTAATGTTACATTCATTAGCCGGATTTACCAAACTGGCAATGGTGAGTTTAAGGACAACCTTGGATCATCACTTTTTCATAATCAACTGTACATAAATTGGTGGGTTTAAGCCTCACAGACATTCTCCTGAGATGATCCAGCATTTCACTTGCTGGATTCCCAAGGCATGAGGACAAGAAGAGGTCGGCATTTCTCTTTCTGTCAATGTGAATGGATGCATAGATCTAGTAGTTATTACATTAAGAAATAAATGAAACAGGTGACAATAAATCTAATTCAGTACCAACACAGGATATGAATCAAGATTAATTTTGAAATTTTGATCTCTATGACCAAACCCTCTAGTATAGGACTCTCTATCTCCATTTCTAATGGCACTCTAATGACAACTAATCCCACATGAACTTTCTACAACCTAGTGACTTTTATATTTGTGCCTTATACTCACAGGAAGTTCCCATTACATATAACTAACCTTAAAAATATTTCCCTTCTTTTCATGATTTTTAATTTAGAAGTTTCACAGCCAATTTATATTGCAATGACTTATTGTTCAGCTGCTGAATTTCAGTAATTTAATTTATTTGCATAATTTAATCTTGGGTTATACCAAGATCATCATACCTGGTATTCTTTAATTTTTTTAATGTTTAAAATGCATAAAGAAGGGTTTGCATAGCATATTACTGCATAGTAGGATATTAATCAATTCAGATAATATACAAGATAAATAATAAAATATTAAAGAAACTCTGAATTAGCAAAAATATTTTTACAAATTTTTTATTTTATTTTTTTTTTTTTAATATTTTGTTTGTTTCTGACTTGCAGTATCACTGAGGAACATTAAAGGTGATAAGGATAGAAAAGCATTGTTTCTGCTAATTGTATATAGGTAGCCAGAGACTGGTACTTCACAAAGAACTTTAACAGTCAAGTGTCTTTTGGCTCAGTGACTAAATGCAAAACATACACATATTATATGCTTTGGGTACTCTTCTGTAACTTTTTTACTCTTTCAGAAAAGACACAGGCATATACAGAAGGCTGAGTTCCCCAAATCCAGTTGACAGGCTTTATTTTTAGCAGCAGCAGAGCTTGCCTTTGTTTTCAGCTGTGATCTAGACAAGGCACTATTTGTATCATTCACTTCCTTGGGAAATATTAAGTTAATGACAATTGTTCTGCTTGTTTTTACTCTCACAAAGCTGGTAATTGAGAGCAAATGCTTTTTCATCTCATGCATTTCCAGAAGAACTGGAGGAAAAGGAGTCTTTGTGGGTCTCATTTTCAGTATTAATACTTGCATTTACATATCTGATTGAAAGTGCAAAAACTTATGATACCGTTGCAGCTGACAGTGATCTAGAATTCTCCTCTTCTTCTTCCATTCTCTCTTCTTTTTTAAGCTGACTAGTTGCAACAGGTCTAGTAGAATCCTGCTATAATTTTGAGTGTGAAAAACAATTGAACACTAGAAGCAGCAGGGCACAAGCTTGCCATTAAACAATGTACTGAAACTTTTTCTAGGAAATCCTGGCATTAAGAGACTGTGAGTTACCTATGTGATCTCTTTTTCCAATCCTTGTTCACTCTGTCATCTATAATGCAGTAGATTTTTATTTATTTGCACAATATCAAACTATCATTGAGATAAAAATCATAATCTTATGAATAATTGTTACTTTTTGCCTATATTATTATCTGTTTAAAAAAATTCAGGGAAACAGGAACTGCTTTTAACTTTAAAGATAAAGGTACAGATTCCATAAGTTTTCTAAAGAGTGTTTTGCCCCAGCTAGGTATACCACTTTTCAGAATGAAGTGGTGAAATCCCTTTGCACTTTCCTCACCAACAGTACCATCTCTGACTGGATATAACAAGAGAGTTTCAGTTTTCTGAATACAAAACAAAAAGGGGGGAAAAGTAGTCTCAGCACAGGTTTTTCAAAGAAGCAGTCTGTTTTACATCACATTTCCAGTTCTTTCTTTTGTGGGTAATAAAGCCTCAAAAACCACTCATAAAAGAAATTTGATCCAGCTAAAAGAATCTGTAATTCCTTCAAGTCAGAGACTGTTATGGTGGGATACTTCCTCAGGATAAAAAATTGTGGATTTAAAGCTGGATCTAATTTTTAGTTGCAAAAAAATCTCCTGGATTCTATCTACTCCAATAGGAGTAAGTTTAAATTTTCTTACCTGGCATACATGTTTCTGCAATCATAAAACTATTTATTACCCATTGTTGATGTTCTTGTTTGGTGGGGAGGTGGGGGAAAGGGAGAGATAATACGTTCTACAAAACATGTGCTGCAAAATACTCATTTTGGAATCACATAATCAGAGTGGTTTGGGTTGGAACGTACCATAAAGACCATCTAATTCCAACCTAGCTGCCATAGGCAGGGACATCTTCCACTACACCAGGTTGCTCAATGCCCTAAGAAATCTGTCCCTGTGGTCTATATGGAGCCTTCTCTTCTCCGGGCTGAGCAACTCCATTTGTCTCAGCCTGTCTTCAAAGGAGAAGTGCTCCAGTGCTCTAATAATTTTTTGTGGCCTCTCTCTGGGCCCTACCGCAAATACATATCTTTCTTGAATTGAGGAACCCAGACCTGGATACAGTTCTCTATTTGGAGTCTCACAAGAGCAGAGTGAGAATCACCTCCTTTGACATGCTGCCCAAGCTGCTTTTGATCAGGTTTAGGATGGAGCTGGCTTTCTCGGCTGCAAGCACAAATGCCTGGCTCATGTCCAGCTTTTCATCCATTAAAAATCAAAGTTAAAATTCCTTCTATTCACAACTCCTTTCAATTAGTTTTTCTCCCAGTTTTTACTCATGTCTGGCACCTCATGTGCAGCCCCTTGCACTTGCTGGACTTCATGATGTCCACTTCTCAAGCTTGTCCAGATGCCTCTGGATGGTATCCCATCCTTCTGTTGTGCCAACTGCACTGCTCAGCTTCGTGCCATCTGCAGACTTGTGGAGGGTGCACTTGATCCCACTGTCTGTTTCACTAACGAAGATATTGAAGAGCACCAGTCACAAGGCAGAGCCCTGTGAGACACCACTAATCACCAGCCTTAACCTGGGCAGAGAACCACTGACCAAAACTCTCCAGCTATGTCCATCCAGACAATTCCTTGTCCACTGAATAGTCCATCCTTGAAACTAATGAGTCTTCAATTTGCAGATAAGGATGTCATGTGGGATCATCTCAAAGGGCTTACAAAATAAATAGATGACAAAATAGGTAGATGACACCAAGTGATCTTCCCTTGGTGAACATTGCTGTCACTTTATTGTAGAAAGCAATCAGATTGGTGAGGAATGATTTTCCCTTTCTGAAGTCATGCTGGCTGTCTTGAATCACCTCCTTTTCTTGGATAGGTCTTAACATTGTTTACATGAGGACCATTATCTTGCCAGTCTGTAGTTCCCTGGGTCTTTCTTTTCTCCCCTTTTTAAAAATGGTAGTGAAGTTTCCCTTTTCTAAGTGAGCAGGACTGTGTAAGATGACCATGAAATTTCAAATTTTTGGAGACTTGCTTGGCACAGGACTCTGAGATGCATCTCATCAGATCCCATAGACCTGTGGCTAGTCTAGGACTAAGACTCATAAATGAAACAAGCTCAGATGTGTGGTCTTAAAGTAAAAAAAAATTATATCAGGTCAAGAAAAAGTGAAGAAGCCTAGCCCAAAGGCCATTTTTCATGACAGGAGCACAAGGTACATAATAAGATTAAGGATTTATCACATATGTGGGAATGAAATTTGTACTGAATACAGATAACATGATTAAACACATTTCGCATGCAAAATCAGTAAAATCTAGCTGTTATTGCAAAGGCAATGAATAACTTGGAATGAGAGATGGACATTGTTACTGTGACGTAGATAGAAACACACAGTAACACACAACAGGTGTTCAGGCAGAGAAGAAGAAAGGAAGAAGTCCCTCACTTATTGTTGACCTCGTATATATAAGTTTCTGGACAGTGATCAGAGATTGGACAGAGAAGTTACCACCTCTCCATCTCCACTGGTCACTTGAGAAGTCCATCGGGTGATATCTTTTACAAAGGAATGCAAACATGATTCTTGTTTATCTTACAATTCATGAGAACTGACTCCACTATACTAAAACAAATCAGAAGGCTGATTTTCAGGGACAAAAGGAAATGTCTCAGCTTTATCATAGACAAGATATTTGAAAAACCAATCCCACAATCATAAAGAATTCTCATGCACTTTTGAGTGCACACTGTGATAGACAGGAACTTGAAAGTTACTTAATTCTGGCCATAAATTAAAAATTCTCTGGTTTAAACCTATCTTTGTATATAAGTTATCATAATTTGGAATGCATTTGCTTTGCTTCTAGCAGTGACAGGTTTATTAGAGAGCAGTTACTGAGCTTGAACCAGTTATTCTGGTCCATTCACAGTGAATACAGGAAATGCATTTCTTTCTGTTGTATCAATGTCTTCTAAAGGTGCTGACAAGGGCATTATTTTACTGAGAACAGAAATCGCAAAGGATGCAAGCTAATAAGAATTGCAAAAAGTTGAAAGAATAGCCAGTCACAGCTGCTGTTCTACTCAAAGTAACATGAAAAAGCCTTTCAGCACTTCAGAATGCATTAATATATAAATATAATATTTAGTCTTTTGTTAATCATGTTTCCCTTAAATACCAAAGGTATATTAAGTGAGTTCTGTCTACATAGAATGAGCCTTGTTCTCATTTACTCTACTGTGTTCTCCCTTCTCAAACAATGAAAATGAGTATCTTTGAGAAGATGCAGGTTACCCCATATTTTCCACCATGATTCATATATTAGCTTACAGGCTTGCCTTTCATTTGGTTTGCATGTTGTATGCTCATTTACAGCAGCGGTAATGAGAGTCAAGTAAATTTGTCTGTTAACAACGTACACTCAAATCAGAGAAACAGAATTTCTACAGAATACTAAGTCTGAGAAATGTAATGAAAATTTACTTTACCTGGCAATAATGGAAACAAAATATTAGCTGAAGATTGATAGACATTAAATCAATAGGAAAAAATAATTCCTAAAACAAATGATTGAAAAATACAATTGTTATAGTTTACATTCTATGTATTTATATGATTTCTGTACGACTTTATTGTCTCCCTAACAAACTTGACAGTAATTTTCTCACTGGCTCTGAAGATTCATCACAAAAAGAAGCAGTATTTAAGCTGACAGACTTTTGTACAGGTTCTTGTATGCTCTTTCCAAATTTATTCACACTGGCCAGTAGTTAATTCCATGGCTTGTAAAAATTGTTCTTTGTGAGAGTTGCTCAAGAGGGAAACAAAGCCTAGATTCCTGATTTTCCTGTGTTCTAAAGAAAACTACTTAATTACATCATTATGTAAGCAGTGCAATGAAGAGAAGGGAACGGAAATTATACCATACAATGAATCTTTTGGGGGTATGCGTTTGACTTTTACTGTTTTAAGTTTTCTGGCAATTTGCCAGAGTGGATCATAAATTAACAAGACAAAGACAAACTTAAAGATTGATACTATTTAGTTTTTTAAGGTGCATAATCTTGGCTTAGTCTCTAGAAATTTACTTCTTTCATCTGAATACTAGGGGCTGCCTTTGGGCAAGATACAGCTCTATGAAACTGGGCGGGTGTGAAAGGGCTGTTGAGGACTCTAGTAACCATTATACAGCATAATTTCTACAATATCTTTTTAATGTGTTGAATTTGATAGTCTGCATTTGGTTCTTGTAGAGGAATTCTTCCCTCTGCACACATATTCTCCCCATTTAAACTGTCTTCAAATCAATGTGCCTCTTTGAAGCCAGTTTGCTCTAGGCGTTATTTATCTCAGAGCAGGAGATGGAGGTGGATCAATAGAGCTTTCTCATCCATCTCCATCTTTTAAGAAAAGCACACTATATTGCTGTTAGAAAATGAGAAAAGAAAGGGTGTATGCATTATTCTCTTAGAAGTTTGCCTTGTTGTTTTCCTAATGCTAATGATGTAAATGTTTGTAACACGTCACTCAGAAGTAAATTTTCAATTTTGAAATTTTCAAGGCATTTAGCTGTGTACAAAGCCAGGAAGAACAGTCTCTATTACTTTTGTTCCTATGAGGATACCTGAAATTTATTATTCAATTAATTATTAGTTTATTTGGAAAATTCTAATTCTATTCTTTATTTTTAAAATTCTAAATATTCAATTGGGATGATTATACAGAAGTAGTAAACCAAAACTCTGAGTCTTTTTTTTTCCTTTCTTCTTGAAACATACTTAAGGCCCACACTTTATTTCCTGATTTGAGTGTCGAAGAACTGAGGCATTTAAGAACAAGCATGAATATAGACAGAGGTATCAGAGATAAATTTGAATATTATCTAGTTGATAGTAATGGATTAATTCTCAAAACTGGCATAGTACAACAAGCACCTTCTATCTTCATGTTACACTTAACAAAAGCATTTCTTCTCCATCAGCAAAATATAAAGAGTGAATTATCTCTGTGTATGAGTGAGAAGGACTCAAGAGTTATCTTAGAAACTTCAATACAAAATTTACTTTTGTGATGATGGTGAAAACATGTTACCAACCCTTGTTAACTTTCTTTTTGATTTGAAAAAACCTTAGAGAAACCTTTTTATTTACAGTGGAAGAGCTGTACCTATGCTTTAGAGGGTCTGATGGTTTTTGTTTTTTATTGTGACAGCACAAACAAAAAAATATTGCAAATGTTTATATATTGTTATAACTAAATATGTGTTCATGTGTTTCAGTTAGGAGATTAGAGATTGTTCTGACGGGAGTGTTTAGAAGATTGATAAATCAATCTTCTTTTAAACTTCAAGAACAGAACTTTAATGGATTAATTCATTCATTACCAACACACTGCATGCTAACAGTTTTCTCCTACACATTAATAACCATAACCACTGTGAACTCATATAAGTTGACAGCTATGTCTGAAGCTAGTTCTGAGCACACTGTGTCCTGGAGTTGATGTTGTGTAGCTCACAATGAGTGCCATGCTCCTTGGTGTTACTGAGCTACCAAGGTCAAGGTGACCAGCCTGGACAGACCTCTGGTGAGACAAATCAGAGAGAAGACTCCTGTCTTCTCCATCCTTCCTCATCACTGTTGGTGTTTTAGCCTTCTTTCTACCCCTTTTCTCATCAAATAGGACTTACATTACTTTTGATTTTCTTGTTCATCATTCTGGGGTATTTGGCAGGATGTCCTGCCTATTGGCAGTGTCTTCTGCTTGACTTATTATTTATCTTACAAATCCTTTGTTTACTCTCCCTTGAGCTCCACCAATCCTTCTTAGCTCCATTGGTGTTCACAACAATCCTATGTTTATATAAAATCCATATGCATGGTGTCTGGCTGTGCTATCACAGCATTACAAAACACATGCTGGTGGTAACACTATTTTAGTACACTTATATTTGTTAGTTGTGATTGTATCCTGATTAAAACACATAGGTTTTATAGGTGGTACAGTCAGGTCTCTACTTCAAGGAATTTCAGATTTCAAGGTGCTTTATGTTCTTATGAAACACCCTTAACTTACACTGTGCATTACACTGCTATTACCTACGAAATTGCAGATTTAGTGAAATATGTCAGTGTGAAATATGTCAGTGTGAAAATATGTAGCTCTATTTGTAAACATTCAGCTCACCAATAATTGGTAATTATAGAACACAGTGGAAATTAGAGTAAATTTATAGCCCTGAGTACTTCCCAGAGAGGTACCATGATATATTAGACTATCCAAACAGCATGTACATTGGCATTTAGATGAAATTATGTAGCAATTACTCTATAAGCACAGAAAGGATAACCGGATTTAAAGTATAATCTTGATTAGTTAATATGATTCAAAAATGGCCTACAGACATTCAAAACAAAAAAGAAAAGGACGATGCTGTATATTGCTGCAAGTGTTAAAAATGATTGAGATGTGATTTTTTTTCTTACACTCACATAATTAAATGCGAAATGTAGAGATTAAATAAAACAACCTGAGTATATTAGCATCTGCTTTTACTATTAATTTGTCACTTCTACATACGTTTTATCATTTTTGTACATAAGTTTATCATTTTTGTCCTAGTTTTTGATTTTCAGGAATATTATGTCCGTAATAGAATATCTTTAAACATGTGATATTCTTTAATCATCTTACAGCCACAGTGAAAAACAAAAAAGAACTATGCATACTTTACAAGAGATGATACTGATACCAGTTGTGGGGTTTACATCTGAAGAAGGCTTTTTATAAAGATATGAAAAATGTAGTTGATTTTCTACAACATTTTGCATTTGGAACTCACTTTCATGTTTGATCAGTTGTGTGTATTTTATTAATTGCTAATAAATACAGTTCTTTGTTAATTTCTCACTTTTATTTCTGTCCATCTTTCTTCAGTATTTCCTAGAAGAAGGAGTAAAAATATACACCCCCCTAAAAAAAGAAAAATAGATATATTATTGCACCTTTCTATTTCATCCAGCTAACGAAGAAGACTGCAACTGGTATGACAAAGTATGTTCTACAAGAATTTGTGACAAAATTTCAAGATTAAAAAAAAAAAAATTCAAGTAAACACAGAAATATAGAGTTCTTAATCTAAGCAAGACAAACAGGAAGTACTATATATTTCCTATGATGATAAGAAGGAGCTAAAAATATCCATTTTCTTAATTTATTTGCTTATTTTCAAACAGCTAGCATTAAGTGAAAAATTATTTCTCAGTTTTCATATATTACTACTACAGACTTTCATGGAGAAACTCTAAAGTACCACTTTAAGTAGTGTTTATCATAACTGAAAAAGAATATTGTTTTAAAATACTCCAAGTAAAAAGCCAAAAGTAATCATTGGTATTTCTTTAAATGGCATATACATTAAACTAACAGTGATTTATTAATAATTTGAGATGCTTCTGTGGTCTAAAATTAACTCAATCCCTTGTATATATATATATATGTGTGTGTGTGTGTGTGTGTGTATTTAAACCCCAGATGAAGCATGAAGAGTTTAAAGGTATAGAAAAAATGGAAGCTGAAAGTATCTCTCTACACAGTAAAGAGTCTGCTCTGTGGGAAAGGAAGAGCTTCTGATTCAAAGACTTTCACATCAGCAACTTTCATGAAACATTAAATTCAGTTCAAATGTATATTTCTGAGAGGAAGAAAAAATAGATTCAAAGAACAAACTCCAATGAAATTTTGTTAAATGTAATCAAGGAAGGTTTGCATAGAAATGCAAAAGAAATGGTACATAGGTTCAAATGTTGTTAGAATTTATATTAGGTAATACTTCTAACTAAAATATTTTGTATGTGCTGAAATTAAGCCAGGAATACTGTTTATACAAGAAAGTTGAGACTTGTGGTAGGTACCTTGGATGTTATCCCAAAATGGTACTTCTAATAAGGAGCATCGCAGCGCTAAGATGCACAAATTGCCACCTGCTGTGACATTGTTACAGCAAGTACAGGGGCAGTAATTATGGGAATTATAGAAAATAAATGTGGAAGTCCCACTGTTTCCAAACACCTGCTGATAGGTAGAATGCCTGTTCAGATTTTCCTTCAAACATAATTTTTGCTTTTGTCTGAATCCTTAGAAGTTAGCAAACACTGTTGTGTAGAGCTGAAGTCCTGCTGGAGTGGCAGACCAGATCAGGAAATGTGTAGCCACATGCACTCCAATCCTTACCGCATGAGTTTGAATTAACAACAGCTTTGAAGACAAGCACACAATGAAATGTTATCCAGATAACATTAGTTCCCAGACTCAGAGATGGTGAAAGATGTGAATTAATGAAGTTTCAGATAAATAGTTAAATTCAAGCCGGTAGAGCAAGATTTCTAGTTTACAAGGAAATTTAAGTGATACCTATGGTAATCTTTGAGAACAGAGGTCCAAAACAAGATAGTTGGAAAGCAGTAGCATCCACTGCTTGTTTTTAATATTTTCATTCCAGTTATATATACTTAAGATGGACTTATGGATTCAGTTTCTTATTCAACTCAGGCAACTCTAATGAAGGGTGCTCAGTGTTTCACAAAGTTTGAGGTTTTTACTGTTACATTAGAATGGGAATTATAGACACTAGAATTTGGTAAATAATATAGCTCAATCAAATAGCAGGGCTTTTTGGGGAGAGACAAAAATACATTGGGTTCCTGCATTCTTTTAAAAATAAAAAGTGTATCACATCTAGTAATTTCTGGTATTTCTAAATGGAAGTGACGTGCATGAAACAATGCATTTTAATTTCTTAATGGTAGCAAGAAAATTAAGAAGTTGTGGGAAAATTGGTTTAATGACAAAACACAAACTAAGTATGTTATAATTAGAAGTAAGGGATTTGTGTGACAAGGTTCTGGTAATGGAGGAATTACAGGGATTTTTCTATGAGAAGCTACAGAAGCTTCCCTCATATCTGACAGAGCCCATTCCAGTGCGCTCCAACATGGACCTACTGATGGCCAAGGCGGTGGTAATGCCACTGGAATAACATATATAAGAACTGGGAAAGAAAGAAAACTGCAAAATTGTAGCCAGAGAGACCTGTGAGAGCACCAGTCCAGCAGACACCAAGGTCACTGGAGAAGGAGGGAGGAGGTGCTCCAGGCACAGGAGCTGAGAGAAGGCAGCAGTCTGTGGTGCAGACCATGGCGAAGAACCTGTGTCACTGCAGCCCATGGAGGTCCATGGAGGAGCAGAAATCCACCTACAGCCCATGGAGGACCCCACCCCAGAGCAGGTGGGTGCCTGAGGGAGTCAGTGACCACATGGTAAACCCATGCTGGCAGTCTGTTTCTGAAAGACCACCCCCTGTGGGATGGACCTATGCTGGAGTAGTTCATGGAGAGGGGCAGCTTGTGTGGAGGACTCACACAGAAGTTTGAGAGGAAGGGACCCCATGCAGGCGCCGTGCAAGAGAGTGAGGAGCTCTCCCATTGAGGAAGAAGCTGTGACAGAGATGTGTTATGAACTGACCACAACCCCCACTTCTCATTCAACCATGCTGCTAGAGAGAAAGAGGTAGACAATTAGGGCGTGAAGCTAAGCCTCAGAAGAAGAGAGGAGTAAGGCTTTTTAAGATTTGCTTTTATTTTCTCATTTTTCTACTCTGACTTGATTAATAATAAGTTATAGTAATCTTCCCCACATTGAGTTTGTTTGCCAATGACAGTAACTGGTGAGTGACTTCTCTCTGTCCTTAACTTGACTCACTATATTTTTTTCCCTGTCCAGCTTTTGAAGGTAGTGACAGAGTGGCTTTGGTGGGCACTGCGTGCACAGCCAGAGTCAACCCACCTCATCAGACTAACAACATTTCTTCCTTAATGACTATTTATAATACAAGAAACAGTTGTCTTTGTAGCTCACTAGAAAAAAAAATAATTTTGGATATTAATTATTAGCTTTTAATGTCATTAAAATCTCGTAAATTCAAATTAAATAATTATTATTACTTGTGGGATTGTTATTAAAAAAACAGAAGCAATAAAAAAAATGGAAGAAATCAATTAAAATATTAATTTTGAAATTAGACAGGAAAAGGAAGGAAATGATCTCTTGTATATTTTTTAACTACATCAGGTGTTGCTTTGTATTATCTATTTTGTTTTTGTGTCTCAATACTGGTTTTGTTCTGCTACTATATATTTTTTCTCATCTGTTGACATTTTGACTCTACCCCCTCTAACACCAGAAAACAGATATTATTTTCTATTTCTGACAATGCTAAGTTCAGTAATATCCTTATCTCCTTCTTTCTGAGCATACTGAATTAATTAATTTTTGCATCAGCTTCACCCATTGCATTTTTCTGGTCTTGATGGCTTAATTACTTACAGTATTAAGTTTAAATTAAAATTAAGTTTACATGCAAATCTTTAAGGTGGAGCTTAGATATTAGATGTAAAATATGTTTTAGAGGAGAGTCCATTCTTACTCTGAGTTGCAAAGTTCTTGTCCTCACACATGCCTTATAAGTTTTACTGATTTTGGTATATATTTCACTCAAGAAATGATGTAACTTACAAATATTAAAAAATACTAACATTGAATGTTCAAGGTGGAAAAATGTCAAGACTGGAAGACATAACTTCAACCAGCTTCAATTTTCTCTGTGTTTGAAATTTTCGGTCATGAAAACAGAAGGAAAAAATACGGTCAATGTTATTGCAAAATTTTAGGTTCTGAAGGTATGATTTTCTTTCCCTTTCAGTTCAAATGAATTAAATAAGCAACTAACTTGATGAAGCTACCATTCCTTAAAGTAGGCCTACCTCCCACCAGCATAGAGTTTCATAAAATTACATAAACATCCAATGATGTAAACTGTATTGTCTATCATTTAAAAGCCAGCCTATTGTTAGAAATACTTTTTTTGAGGAAAATTCATAAAGAGAAGATAAAGATGAATTTGGAAGGGTGCAGTATCATAAGCTGCTGCTTTCTTCACATATGATAGACAAGTATTCTTGGAATGTATCTCCTGAATCTATAGGCATATTGTATTAGGAAATTCTAAAATAAGTAGAAATAAAATCTCATTATGAGTGAACTTTAAAAAGTACACTAGAGCAATGAACAAATCAGAAAACAATTCAAGTATTTTTCAATACCTGAAAACTTTCTGGCTTTAATGATAGAGAAATAAGAGTGTGATCTTTTTCTCTCAGATGGATAATATTTTGTGTTGATTTCTTCTCTTCCTTCCTACTTAGTTGACAGGTCTATAATTTCCCAATATGCCCTTTTAGAAACAAACTTTCAACTTCTATAGACCATTAAGCTTTTGATTTGTCTCTGATGACACGTACTTATTTATCTTCTCCCCAGCTTTTTGTGCAGTGTCTCAACTCTCCTGTAATGACTATGGTAGTATCAACTCATTATCTACTTACTTTGCCCATTCTTTGCTCATTATATTGTTTCTGTTTCCTCACAAATGTCCTTGGAATATTAGTTCTGTGTTTTCCCAGCAGAACATTTTTATGCGTGCAGCTGGTGAGCCTCCTTCAGAAAACCTCAAACTTCCTCTCTGTTGCTGCACTACTCCAACAGTTTATTCCCTGTTTTGACATGAAACAAGTACACACATAAAGGTACTCTGCTGGGGCTGCCTGCTGCCTCTCAACTGGAGATGTAAAAACCCAGCAGGAAAGGAACACCAGCTTCAAATTTCTTTTTGTTGCCCCCAACTGTGCAGAATGTTGCCATGCTGTTAAATCCAGCTGACTTTCTGGAAGATGTAAATTTACCAAGATCTGAGGGGGCTGTGATCATCCAAGTTCCTGATGCTATGTTCCACAGGAAGTCATACCTATTCTTACCACTTGCCAGTTGTCAGTCTCCTCTGGCTTCTTTCCAGCCCTTCTCATTTTTTTTTGCTGACTATGACCAACACTAGGTCCATGTTCTTTCTTTTGTTTTCAAAAATCTGTTTGATTACAATTTGTTCACATATTCTTCAGAAGGGGGCCATATAATCCACAAAAGCACTTTTATTTTACCAGACCACCTATCTTGGGTAAATTTTTCACTCATATTAAATTGTTGTATTTATTCATTTCTTGTGTTTACTTATGTATATATATATCGCTTATGTTAAGCATTTCCCCAACACATGTGTACATTAAAACTCTTTCTTTAATTTCAGTTGTGTATGCTACTTGCAGCTATTGAAAGCCAGTATGCACTTTAATTTTGTGAGGTTTTTTTCTCATTAGATGATTATTCATACTATTATTTCTCATCTAGTCCTTTTGCTTTCTGACACCTCATTCTGAAAATACCTCTTGATGTAGCTTTGTACAACATTTTAAGCTGCCACATGTATAGCTTTTATTATTATTTAATAATTTCAAAACTGATTCTATGTAGAACTTAAAACGGATGGGATAGAATGCAAATTCATACATCAACCACATCTCAATGGAGCAGAGAGTAAATGGAATAAACAATAACAATGAGATTTATCAAATATGTTCTGATACTAGACACATTTGGAAAAATTTCTAATCCACTTGTCTCAAAGAGAAAGAGTAAATTCAGTTACTCTTCATCCACTAATGTTCCTATTTGTTCTGTTGTGTAAATGTGCCTCAAATAGAATTTTTTATTTTAATCTATTTTCTTCCATCCTTGATGTGGTTGAACTTTCCCTCTTTCATAAGGTATTCCAAAAGTTGTTCTTCAGATAGTATCATTAAATTGAAAGGCCTGGGGAAAGACACTGTTGATTTGTAGGTATTTAAACCTAAGTGTAAGAACTGTGTCCAGTTTGCTCTTTGCAATGGGATATTTCTATTTTGTGACCCTAAATGACATTAGAATTATGTTGGTATCCATTTCACTTGCATACCTATTCAACTGGAAAATAAACACAAATGTTCTTAGTCCAAATACAATTTTTTCCTCTCTAGAATCAGAGGGCTAACAAGTGTTCTTTGTCAGAGCCATAAGCAGTGACATTTTATCTGCTGTTTTAATTTTGAAAAGACATCCATTTATAATTCTATTTTGCCTAAATTATAGACCTATGTTATCAACCAAGTACTTGCAGGTGTCGTATCACTGAATCAAAGATGGAATTAAGCAAGTTTAGTTCCTGCTTTGCTCACAGTAGTAATGCAAACCTAGCAGACTGTACTCAAAAGAGTGACATTTAGAAGACAGCAGGTGGTGCAGAGGACCTGACAGCTGCACTGAATGTCCCTGGATCCTCCTTGGGACTTTGTTCTCTTTCCATGTTCTTAGGACAACCAGGGATGCATTGGGAATTTATTTTGTTCCTTGACTTCATTCATAATATATTGATATCATGTGTTCTGAAACAGACCAAGACAGGGAATGAAATCAGAGAAAGTGGAGATAATTGAGAAATTTTGGACAAAAGCCCAGACAAATGTGCACCCTGACTGATCTTTAAAACACCCCAAAATAACCACAAAACCTAAGAAAATTAAATTAAGTGTATAGTCTTGAACCATTTCCTATAAAACCTCTTATCAATTTGAATAAACCATGTTTGGGAAGTACCCTAAACCATCACTGATGTGTTCCAGTTTGACTGTTAATAAGACCACTCCATCAGCACATTCAGGTTGTGTTCTGCACTGAAGTGCTGAATTTGCCCTCTGATGGGGCAATGTGACAGCTGAATGCCTCCTTCCTATGTGCTTTCCATAAGCCCTATCTTTAACCAGACATGTCATAGCTTAAAGTTCACCTGTGTACTTGCCACAAAATATTCCTCTGTTTTCCTCATCTGGATAGATAGGCTTTTTTGGTATTTATTATGGTACATGTACTTCAAAGCTATGCAACAAACCCCCCGTACAAATGACAACTTGCTTATCTGCAGAATATTTACATCTGGTGATGATGGCACATTACTTTTTATGCACTATATTTTCATACACTGAGTACATGGTTTCTCTGTTCTTTGCAGATATTCAGAACTGTTTACAACTAAATAATGAAATATTTTTCTTTAAGATAAAGATTATTGAGTCTGCAGGAATTTCACAGGTCTACAGATTAAAAGGAAAAATATTTTGGTGTGAGAATGAGTAAAGATTCCAGTCATTGGTTGAACCAGAATTTTTTTTTATTTTAGGCTGTGAAACAGATTGAAAAGGGAAATTACATCCTAAAGCACTGTTCTTTAAGTAGCAAGAAAGTTTTGGGTTGGGTTTTGATGGGTTTGGGTTTGTGTGGTCTTTTAATCTCCTCGTATTTGGTAAGCAGTCATGTTTCAGATTCATATTCTGTTCTGAATTAATTTTAAGTCATATATTAAAATTCATTTAATGTATGCACTCAGCATGTTTTATAATGAGATCTCATCCAATAAAGAACAAAATGTGTGACAGAACTACTATTGTTGTGATAAAATGCTAAATTCACAATAAATACCCTTTACAATGTATCATTTCACTATTTCACACTCCAACAGCTTTAACCCAGTTGCCCAAATTTTATGCCAGATGCATCAGGATCTTTGTATTCCACTACACTACAGGCAAGTGAAAATCCTTTTGACTTTGGTGACAATGGAAATTATCCTCTTGCAAACAGATTTTGTAGCCATTTGAAAGAACTCTGTAGAATTTTACAAGAATTTCTGTTTAGCTAGTCTAAGTACTGGGCATCAGAATTAATTTTTTTTTAGTGAAGTTATTTCTGTCTTTTTTCTTATTTGTGGTATAACTTTGTTTATGTCAAATTTTAGATGCTCAGTCTGTTTATCTGAAAGCAGCATGTAAAACCTCACCTCAGAGACATCATATAAGGGTTAATTAATGCTTCTATTGTGCTTTGAAGTCTATAATGAAAGTCACTGCAGGGGCTGGAATGCTGTTATCATCACTACCACTGTTACTGTTTACAATAGTTCATGCTATTTTTTTCTCTTTGTCTCTTGGAGTCCTTGATCCCTCTTACAAAAACAGCCTAAAAACCACGTACCAGTGATGTGAGCAAGATATATATTTAGTAGCTTTACACCCTACTCGTGTGGCTCTTCATCAGTTTGCCACAGGGAAACATCTGTTGCTGCATGTCACCTCTCTTGTATCTTACCCTATACAAAGTTTTCTTGTTTTCTGTCTCCCGTATCCTCCAATAATGCTCTTTATTTTCTCTGGTTCTTTATGATTTAATTTCTAATGCCTTGCATGCACTTTCTATAGTCACTTGCTCATTTTTATTAGGTTTTTCATTTTCCTGTCATTTTGTCACTGTTTCACCAGCCATCTGGCCTGCTAATTTTCCTCTGACTTTTAGTACTTTCCTCATCATTGCCTCATGTACATTGGAAAGAAGTGATTACATCCTGCTGTCAGACTTGCTTTTTAATTTTTGTTCACCAAGACTACATTTTTTTTTCACTTGCTTAGCTTTTGTTTGTGTAGTTCTAACCATCAGGGAGGAAACATCCAGGTTTTCATAGAACACCATGAATATTATAATTAAAAGAGAGGAAATATAAAGCATCAATTATAATAAAGATTGCATTTCACCTCAACAAAAATTAAAAGCATACTTTGTAGAAATCATCACCCCAGGAATTACCTTGAAAGTAATTTTAATATTCAATAGAAGTAAACAGTGATTTTAGATCATGATTTAGAAGATCTATTTCAGACATCAATACAGGCCTGAGCTAACTTATCTCCACTGACTGAAGAAATTGTGCAGACTATAAGTTTAGCTGGAAAAACCTGCATACCTGCATTTGGCCTGATGAATCACTTACTCAGACTCTGTGTTCAGCTGTGGATACTAAATCTTATCTGTGGCTGGTAAAATGTTCAGTAACAAGTTAGGCCCAGGGTGCATAATATTTTTAAAAACAAGATATATGTTTTAGTAATCAAACTACATTACCATAGTCTTACCATTACTTACTACATTACCAAAATGTTCAGCCTTTCATAGTTTTTCAAGTTCCTTGTTTGTTTCAGAGATGGCAGCTACTTGGAATGCCTCAGCTTTGGCTCACTTAGGCTTTGGCTCACTCAAGCACATTAGTCATAATCTTAAGAAAGCTGAAAAAAGACAGCCTCTGCTGATGTTCTCTACTCCTGGAAATTAATCTGCAGCTACTTCAATGTGATCTCCTGAATCTGAAGCAAGCAACATGTCAGTGTACCCATATCCTTGTATATCATTTGTTTTCATTGACAATGAGAACCCTGATTGATTTCCTGAAGCCGTTTTGCCATTTTCACACCAAAATAATGTGGTTCTACCTAATGCATGTCTAGTTATTGAAAGATGATACCCTTGGTACTTTCTATTTTTCTAATTTCTAATTTTTCTAATTTTTCTCTAATTTTTCTAATGCAATCCATTTTGATTGCAGATTGTGATCATGTCTTTGAAGGAATTAGTAATTGGTATAAATATATTTTTCGTATAAAGATCTAAACCTACTGTTTGATAGTCTGTGGCACATGTGTCAGGTCATGGACAGAAGATCTAAGGCCATTTCTGAGCTACCATTTCTGAGCTAAAAAAACACTAAACAGTCGATGTTAAAGGGATGAAAACCAAGGAACTAGTTCATAGATGCAGCATCCTGTGCTGAACAACACTAAACAATTCTTGACAAAACTGGTTGCAGTATCTCACCTGAAATTGTTGCAGCCATCTATGCAGATGTCGAGTGTCTAACCACATTTGCATGGCATAAAACAAAGAGATTGGGGTATTTTTTCCAGTTGGATTTGGGTTTTTTTATAGTTATGAGTAAGCTCTGCTAATGCAGCAAGCCATTAGGATGAATCATTATGGCCCAGAGAACACATAGTCATGGAACTGTGGTTGAGCCTGCAAAGTCTACTTAACAGACTGTTTCTTAGTCACTGTGCCATGCTGACTGCAGTTGCACAACAGCCTGGTCAGATGTGTCACTTTTCCCTTTGTCATAGTTTACTATACCTTTCTTCTGCAGCCTTGTAGCCCAGTTTGTTAGGAAATAGACACAGGAATTTTACTGTGAAACACCATCAAAGTATTCTCATGATTTTTACCTTTTCTTTGGGGTGCAGATTGATAGAAAGGTGAAGAGAGAAACATTCATCTATCCAGTAATGGCTACTCCTGTCCTATAGTGAATGTGGGAGTACTTATTATAACTGAGGAGACCAAAAATAGCTTATTCATCTGAATATGGGCTGTGCCTCATGAACAGGCTGCTCTGCTTCAGAGTTAAGAAAAGTTAAATGAGGGGCAGTTATCAGACTCTTTCTTTAAGCATCCTTTCTTTCAGCTTAAAATCCATCATACAGATTTGTTATTGATATCTGTGGTTCCTGGGACAGAAAAAGATATACACTACATGTGTAACTGAAGCAGATCCTGAGTAACAGGGATAGTGTTATTCAGGAGACATTTGTGGGCTGGTTAAAGATTTTGTTCATATTACTAAAGCTACTGTTCAGCATTTACCTTGGCATTAAAACTTTGTTCCTGAGACATTGCTGTGGTTTGAATGCAACTAAATAACTTGAACAACTCAGCTTGGTATTTGTGACAAGGATGCAGGTGATGTTCAAAATTTGTATTAGTGTATTACTGAGATACATCTTGCATTGCTGTCACTGACGTTTGTGAAAGGCATGATGCCGTTCACTCCTAACTTCAATATAATTGCCTCTAAAATGTGTTGCAGCTACTCCAAATGTTCCTACAACTGTATATGTGTATCATCTCACATGCCAGAGGCTGTTTGACTGCTTTCAGTTTATGTGATGATTAGCATTGTTTGATGAGACAGCTCTTTGCTGTTAACATCTTTGAAGCTGGAATTGATTTTATCTTGGAATTATCCCATGACCAACAAAAATCCTCTAGTGAGTGCTCTTTTTCTCTGGCAATTTCCTTACTGCTCACTTCTTTTAAAGAAGTCATAAAGTAATTTACTTTTTGTGAAATGTCTCAATAGATGATTCAATCACTACATTTAAATGAGACAGAAAAATATAAATGAATCAAACACTAATGTAAACCCAGGGAGCAAGAATGTATTCTAGGTGTGAACAGAAACTTTTTTGACACAGTAGGTGAATTCCTAGAGAAGATTTCATTATATATGTGTGTGCGTATATACATATACATATACACACACACACACACACACACACACACATATATATATATATATATAAATATATATATATCTCAATCTCTCTCTCTTATATATATATATATATATCAGTGGGCATTGTATGCAATGTTTCTTTTATTCATATATTACCAATTTCTGCAATGTTAATATAAGAACTATGATTGATTTTGTGAAATTGTTGTTTTTTATTTGAAAATAATCTCCTACTGTTTGCTTATTAATGAAAAATTAATGAGAATTAATTATGATAGCATGCAATTTCATTTTAGAATTTGGAAATATATTTGCTACCACGGCTGTAAATAATTCAAAGCAATTCTTTATAGTTTTTTTTTAACTAGATATGTATGACTCTAAAAGATCTTTTTTTTTAGAGGATACATTTCTTCAAATGATAGACATATTCCTGCTAGGAAAATAATAAAAGTGCATATCAGATACTGCCAATGTAACTAAAGCATGTTACTCTCTATATTGTCATCTTGCTTCCACATCTCATTATATCCAAGTGTCCAAATTAGCTTGCCGCCTTTGTATTTTTTTTTGAATGATGGCATTTCTGGTGATAGTGCTGAGCAGAAACTGTGTTAGGAGGGAGTATCTGTAAGAAAGCAGCTAAATTAACACTAAGTTTACTTTTTATGTAATCTTCTACATCTTAGGAGCTCTGAATCTGAGTTGGTGGCTTGAAAAAAAGGAGATAAAATCTCAGTTTTAGAGGATTCTGAATTTTTGTTTATTTTCTTTTTCTTACTATTTGCTCTTGGGGTTTTTTGCAGTAGAATTGGGGAAAAGTAATAGGAAAGGGAAAGGAGGGGGCCATGTGCTGAGTACATCAGCTGCCTGACTGGCAAGCCATCTGGACACATAGGGTGTCTCAGATGTCTTGGTCTCACAGTTGGCTCAAAACCCTTCCTTGAGTTGGAGGGTGGGAAATGCTGAAGCCATTTGATAGTCAGGGGATGGGGCTGAGGCCAGGATGAGGAATGCTTCAAGATGACCTCTTGGAAAGAGCTGCCAAACCCAGTCTCAGTGTGCAGAGCAGGTAGGACAGTTTGGCCTTTATGACTACAAAAACAGAATGTGCAATGATTAATACCTTATAATGCAAGGTTAGTTACTTCATATGTTAAAGAGATTTTATGCCACTGGATTACACTCAGTGAGTCTGGACTTGCCATCTACATTAGGAAGTATGATAAAGAGAGATCAGAAAGAGGAGAAACATTACAGAACAGACTTACACGTAATGCCTGATTGGTATAAGAATCTAACAAGGCTGGTGGCAAATGCACAGATGGACCACTGAAAGCCGGATGGCTGCTTTCATTAGGCTGGTGGCTGCTCAAGTCCTACATTATAACATAAAGCATTATCATTTTTTAAATCCTATTTTGTTGTTTCTAAATAATGACAAGGTAATCTCTGCCTCTGGTTCACAGCCTACCTTTAGGATACGTCCTTTCTTTAGAAGTCTTAAACCAAGGATGAATTACACCTGCTGATCTGCTTTTAAGAAAGGTCATATTTCTAAATATATTTCCTGCTTGAAGATGAGGATCTTATGAATCACATAAAGAATCAAAAAATGATAAACACTGCTCATGGTAAGATGCAGATTTACCAGCAATTTGAATATGAATGATGAAATAGATCATCCATATCCAATAATGCTGTTTCTTGCCAAATGTTTAAACAGCACGTAGGAACTTGATAAAATGATATAACTGTTAAAAAGGTCTGCTAGCTATTGACATAAATTTTTGAACTAGGTTGCAATACTGTTATGTCTGACCTTAATTCTGAATTACCTAAAAATATCAGTCAGTATTATTTTCTAAGATTAAACATCAATTCTACAAATAAAGCATGAATACTTCTTGCACAAATTCTCCATTGGTTTTCTTTACTACTTTTACTTCTGTAGAATTTTTTGGTAGAATTTCAATGCCTGCTGAAACAGCTATATGATTTTAATTCAATTTCACAGTAGTTTTTCTATTTTTAAACGTAGTTCAGTAGTCCGAGAATAATGTGACTACACCAGCAAGAACATCAGAACACTTCTATCCCATGTGAAAGAAAATAGTTTTTCTTGGGTCTCTATAATTGCATTTTCATTTTCAGGCTCATCTCCCTGGTTAATAACCAAAATATTGATTCACAAAGTAAAATAGTTTAAAAACACAGAAAAAATACTTTTGGATAAAATCATAAAATTGGATGTGTCGCAAAACTTCTGAAGACACATTGTTCTAAGACAGAAGTTTGTCTATTTTTGAATATCTTAAAATGATATTTAGGATTTGCATTTTAGCATGGAGCCCTTCATTTCATTAAGAGGAAGTTTAGTTACTACTATTCTTTTTTAATTTTATGCATTTTTCTTTTTTCTTTTTTTTTTTTTTAATCACCTTGAAAATAATTTGTCCAGACAATTTAAAAGACAATTATGTTTGTTATTATAGAAAATTTGATGGAAAAAAAAAATACTATGTCTATGTAGTTGTGCAATGCTTCTACTTACCCATGGATGTGTTGTAGTTAGTATAAGTGTGCTGTCCAAAGTGTTCCTCAACAATATTCTTATTGTCACTTATAAATTTGCCATCTTTGCTAGTAAGGTTGTCATTTTCCACACTGAGCATTTGTTAGTAACTTTAAAATGCAGTGATTAAATGAAACAATTTATGTCTTTTTATGCACAGCAAAAAAAGTGTACAAAACCATTTGCAACCATTTCATGAGCTTCACTTCGTTATTTTAACATCCTTTTATATACTTTCATATTTTATTTGTATTCTTCTTTTCCTTTCCTTATGTGAAAGCATAAGAAGTACAGTAATTGCTTCAACTCTATTTCTTTTACCAGTGTTTGATATATATTAATCAAAAGTGTAATGGCAATAATAGTATAACATGCCAGTGTGGAACCCACATCCAGATCCTTACACATAAATTCCTCATTTTTGTGAAGGTACTTGGAACCACTAATCAGTAATTTTTGATAATTGAAGCCCAAATGAAAATAAGTCTCCAGGTGGTGTCTCTTTACTGAAATAATTTTCTTAAAATAATTCTTTATTCTTTTGTGTTCCACAGTGTTGCCTTGGTTTTTGGGCTGTTTATTTAGGCAGAACTCTAAGCTAACAGGCACATGTGCTTTGCTCTAAAACAGAATGACTCATTTTAGCTCTAAATAGGATGACCTGTTTTCAAATATGACAATACTTTACTGATCTTTTTACTTGAAGTGGGATTAATTACACCTAGGTACAATAGATAAAAGCATAACAGATAATAAACATCGAGTGCAATCAATCCTATCAGCATCCTTAGTATCTGATTCACAACTATTTTTTGGATTCTCTGTCTGAAGGATAAGCAAAGGGTGTACTATGAGGGAGATGTTCTGATATTGGAGAGTCTACAAGAAAATAATGCCGAGATGAACATTTTTTCTACATTCTATAGTAACTCTATGGTTAGAAAAACTTTTTGTTGTCCCTTTCTATACTCCAGTGCTCTTAACTGCTGATTTTTATCTGTTTTAAAACACTGATGTACTAAATGTACTGCAGATCTGTCTAGATTTCACACCATGCTCTATGCTTTCTGAAGCATCCAAATACAGCTGATAGGCAATATTTCTTTTTTTTCCCTTTTCCCCATGATACTGTGCTAAATATGGCTACTTTACTTTATTTTCCCCATCATGAAGTCAGCTCAGGATATTTGTGGCTCAGTTATGCCTGCCAAGGCCAGAACCTGGCTGGAGAAGATGCAGTCGTGGGCATCCCAAAAAGAAGAGTAGAAGAAATAGATTCTTATGATATAGCCTTCCAGAGCTCATGGATAGACAGAGTGAAAGCAAAATAAAAAAGTCACGTGACAGAAATAAAAATGAATAATTTCTACCAAAAAAATAAGAATGAAAGTTCAAGTAAGTCTCACTTCAGTTATTCTCAGCAGTGCTGTAGATTACCAACAAGCCTGTAAACTACCTTGTTTGCTTGACTAAGGATAGTTCCAAGGTAGATGTTGGGAAAAAAAAATCACATTCAAAATTTTAAGTAAATACTTGGATTGTTATTTGCTGGTATCTTTGAGTGGTGTTTTAAAACCAGCTGGAAATTAAGCAGCACACAGCTGTTCATTCTACCCCTTTCTTCCCCCAAATCCAGTGGAATGGGAAGGAGGATCAGTAAAACTTGTAGGTTTTGAGGTAAGAGCAGTTTAATAAGCAAAAAGAAAGTACAAGTACAGTAATAATGGTATATCATAATAATGATAGTAATGAGTTAAAAAACAAGTGAGGCACTACAAGCTCTCATGACATGCTGACGAATGAATGCCAGACCCTCCTTCCTGAGTCCTGACCGGTCCCCCTCCTGGATATGTCCCCCTAGTTTATATGCTGGGCATGAGGTTCTATGGTGTGTAATATCTTTTTGGTCAGTTCAGGTCACCTGTCCCAGCTATGGTGCCTCCCAGTTTCTTTTGTGTTCTTCTTCACTGGCAGAGCATGGGAAAAAATCCTGGTCTTAGGATAAACATAACTTAGCAAACAAACTAAAACATCTGTGTGTTATCAACAGCATTCTCATTCTGATTCCAAAGTGTATCCCTGTAACAGCTACTGAGAAATTAACTCTACCCTAGCTGAAACCAGGGCACTCTATTACCATCCTATTTAAGATTTCTGTACAAGACTTCTGTATCCTCTGTAGCCACAACTAATGTAAGATATATAGATCATTGAGATATACTATTAGCATCTTAAATTTTTCCTTAGTCTGTCAATTTCAAGGCTTTCTCAACATTTTCTAAATTGATAAATACTGTGTCAAAACACATTGAATGTCATTTTTATATTAGCACTGGAAGAGCAATTATGACAGAAATGAGCACGCTCTGTGGACAGCGTTACCAACAAGAAGGTCCAACTCATTTAATTAGTTACTATTTCCCTAAAGCTTTGAACGTGTGAAATGTTCTATAAGCAGTGAAATATTTTATTATCACTTTACTCAAGGTCCTAGCTAGGCGTAATGAGGGAAATTTGGATTTTCTCATAGGAAATTGCTGTCAACCAGGAATTTTGGGAATTGAGCAGCTAAAGGGATTAGAAAAACACTGAGTCCAAAACTTTTACTGTGGAATTAAAGATTTATTTTTAATAGACTTTGGCTTTAAATTCATTAAAATTGTTAATACAAGAAACAATTAAAAGCCAGCAGAAGGAATTAGGCAAACAAAGACATTAATCAAGGGTTCTTCAAAATGAAAAATCTCTTTAAAAATTATATGGAATATCATGTTATCAAAGTGAAACTCCAAATTGTTCTCAAATGTACTACAGAATAACTAACGTCCAGATGGAAGAAGACTTAAAGTACTGCATTCATTAGGGCTAGAAAAGCATACATTCTTTTGAGATATACTAAATTATGTTGGATCACAGTGCTCATTACTTTGTAAACTGAGTCTCTGAGAATATATACACATAATCAAAACTATAACCTCAGCTACATAAGTATTGGAAAACTTTAGCCTAGTATTATATTTTGTGCTTTTGAAATACATAAGTGAAATGTTGTAAAACAACTCCCATCTTCCATCTTTTCCCCTTCGGATGAATCTTTTTTAATGAATAATTCACAATATTTTCCACAAAGACAGAGAATGAGAATCATTGACTGAATTGCAACTGTGTATATTTCTTTTCTGTAGTCAGCTTGGGACACTGAAGCAGAACAATGATTTCAACTTAGGTTTCCCTTCTTTATTACAGATATTAAGCAAATCCCTTCTGTTCAATATCCCAGTTTGTATTTTATGACTTGGGGAAAAGTGTTCTGAAATTTCAGTTTGGCCATACTAAACAATGTGCTTATGCCATTTTCCAGAATCACTGAGACTCAATAACTGAATCATTTTAACCATTTTTTGTTGTAGAAGTACAGTGCTTTGTGAACTTTAGTTTTATACTTCAGTGTTTTTATTACTAAATAAGGAAATTATGCAATGTTCTTAATCTTCTATTCCTTTTTCTTTGCCCCCCCCCCATTCATTTTGTAACAATTTCTAGTAACATTGCTATTTTCTGGGGTTTATCATGTTATTGAATTATTTCTCTCTAATCTTAAGGAGTTCTTAAGGAGTATCTTAAGAATGATAATTTTAAACTAATCCCTTACATAGGAAGAAAGCGAGGACTATACTTTTTCAGTATTAGTCATACATTTTATCACTATGCTTTTTTGGGGTTTATTTTACGTTTTCACATAAAAATAGTACACCTTCCAAAAATACATCAAAATTATCTTTATTGCTTTCAACTCTCCCAGTAGATATGCATTGTGAAGATCAAAGAAAGGATCATAAATAAGCCGCAGTTACATGATTAATGTTATCACAGATGCTGAAAGAAAAAAAAAAGACTAATTTGTCATTTTAGCTTATCTTCAGGAATGCTGACTTGATTTGATTGTTGTAACCTCAATAATTTGCCAGGAGATTAAGCCAAGGTTCTGATGTTATATCTGAAAATGGGAATGATCCTGCTCATTTATTATGCATTTTGGAAAACCCTTTGTCTATTTTTCTGCCAACACAGCTTTGTACTTCATTGTGCATTTATTTGTGTTTTGTTTTGTTGTTTATTGTGTCACATTACTGCTTTCCCTAGCAACCCCCACCAAGCTTAAAGGATTTTACTGTAGGAATTTATTTGCAAGGCTCACTAAATCCTTTCCACTTTTAATTTAAGCTTATTTTACTGTAATTTTAAAGTCACAAAATGCAGCAGTGTATTTTTCAAGAATATGTTGTGTTATTTTGTCATCAACAGGTGAGATAGATTACCTGGAGAGTTACTGAGAATATTTGGGGAAAGGAAGGGTCAATAGACTGTGTAAGTAGCCAAGGGGAAGTGATGGGTCCTACAATTATGACAGTGAGCAACAGGGATACTCTAGTTTAAGCAGACAAACTGCAGGGTTGAAATGAGGTGCAGAAATCCTTATACTTGTGGTCGGTCTTTAGTTGTTTTAATTTTGCTCTACCATGAAATAAAAATAAATTTGAGCATCTTGTTTTCATTCAGTTATTTATTTTCTTAATTTCAAAAGCTTCCCAATCTTGTCAAAGGGTTGTTTACAGAAGGAAAAGTCTGGACTGAATTTTCTTAAAGTAATTTCCACAGCACACACATTTCAGACATCAAGGTAATGGAAAGATTCCTTTTATCTGTGGGAAGACCTGAAAGCCCCAAATACAAAAAGCTGAAAAGACACAAGATGATGCCATAAGAGAATGATTGGTAAATTGAGCATAAGTGGGGCATGTGCCAGTGAAGTTAAAGGGTGTAATGTGAGGCGGAACTATTGCTTTAATCATTATAGGATATAAGTTTTGGTTATTGTTTTTCTCCACATCATGCAGTTCCAGATCACGTGTAGCAATTACAGTTATATGGCATGACATTAGGAACACAGAAGGCCTTGCAGCAGGGCACTGTGAGTAAGGGATCTCCCACAATAACTCTTTCTCAATCATCAGTATAACAAATACGGGAATAATTTTATTGCTTAAAAGGGTCACTGTTCCTCTCTCAGGTCTTTTGCTTGTGACTACAAGTCATGGCAAAATGGAACAGAATTCTTTCAGAATATTTGTTTTTAAAATGAGGATTAGTATGTCCAAGAATTTCCCAAATGTACTTTGAAATAATAAGTGATTAAATATTAAAAAAAAATATATATTTAAATACAAATAGGAATCTTGGAACTATGTTTAATAAATCTTAATATAACTGTGGAACTACACAGGAAAGCCAAGACATGGCACATTAAAATTATTAGCAAATAAATCTAAAGGCCAAATTTATCAAAATCTGTAAATGTTCTATACTGAGCAAAAACTAAAATGGGACAATCATTATCAATACTAGCTGACTGTAAGAACAGTTTTTACAATGGAAAAATTACAGATAAACATTGCAAATTGTATGAATAGACAATTATTAATCTGAATATGAAATAAACATTGGCAAAACAATTTTCAAAGGCCATTGCTCAATTACTTTATTGATTAGGATTAAGAAGAGTAAATGATCAACAACCCATTGTATACTGTTAAAACTCTGGCTGTTGAAACATTTAGGAAGAAAGGACAGCTCAAACACACGATTTTAAATACTGATATTTATACATCAGTTCAACTTAATTACAATTTGTAGCCCTATAGAATTATCTAATCACCATTTGCTGCTCCAAAAGCAGTAAAAAATGATGAGGATACCAGACAAATAAACTGCATTTTAATAATGTCCATTTGTAATTCCTGAATGATAAAAGACCAGAAAGAGAATAAGTATGAACTAAAAAAGCTCTCACGGAAATACTAGGTTTGAATCAGAAGTAAAATTATTACTGAGCGATTACTTATTAAAAGAGTTAATTACAATAAATATAAGAAGTAAACTATCCACATTTTATTAAATGGTCATGATCATAAGTAAATGCACACATATGAACAAGAAACTGTAGATACAGACTGTTAATTTCATGGTTAGCTATAAATTTAAAAGAGAAAAATCTGACAGTTAATAATGCTACAGATTTGTCTTTGAGGAAGAGAGACACTGGCGATGGAAACTTGGAAAGGGTGCGCAGGGAAACAAGAAAGGTGCAGAATGAAATTTGTGGCTAATGGATTGTATTAGAACTGTCCATAAACCCTGGAGACTGCATGAGGACTTTTTGATGGGAATTTTTTTTTTTGACATGTACATCTATTGTCTGTTATGTAGCACATTTGCTCTGGATGAGCTTCTGTTTAGCCTAGCTGACCCCAGAGCAAAATTTATTGGTTTTCTATTCCAGTTTCTTTTTTTCAAATTGTCTAATCAGTTCAGTTGACAGAAATATTGAATTGATGTATATCTTGATTTTGGATAGAATTTTGGGGATCTTATGCATGTCTTTGAAAATTTTTTCCCCCTTTTCTGGAATACATCATGATAGTGAAGCCTGGATTGGTTTGGGGGCTTTGACTG
Source organism: Sitta carolinensis (assembly GCA_032173965.1). Taxonomy (NCBI): domain Eukaryota; kingdom Metazoa; phylum Chordata; class Aves; order Passeriformes; family Sittidae; genus Sitta; species Sitta carolinensis. Next base: position 99,025,037 of record CM063284.1, on the reverse strand, counting down.
CTTAGTTACTTTGAATTTCTTTTGGAGTTTCATTTTACAAAACTCTTGTGACATTAGTGATCTTCCAAACAAATAGCTGAAATTATGAAAATTGATTTAGAAACATTTAGCACTATCAAAATGCAATGATCTCATGAAAGTTGGACCATTATTTCTCATATTTTAAAGATGAAGAATTTGTGTATGTTAGGACTTAAAGCATGCAGTTAAAATATCTCAAAAGCACTGTTCCCCCTAAGATAATTACCATGACAGGCACAGATGGCAAAAAGGAAGGCATTAACTTCAGGCCTACATGGAGGTGAAAGGCTTGGAACTAGTACGCTGGGCAAGATTCCACTGTGCAGGCTGTGGGAACAGCACTGAGACAACAACACAAAAACAGAATACCTGCTGAAGCAGATCTGGGTAACCTATTTGTACAAACTATCCCACCATGGCAAATGGTGGGAAAAGAAGCAACTGCTTGCACACATCCTAATCCAAGTTGTAGGAACGACATGGTCACCTCTGGATAGTTGGGTTTTGGAGTAAATCAAAGTGGTTCCTCCAGAAAAACACTCTAGGGACTCCACCACTGAGCAGATCAGAAAAGAAAGGGCCAGTGTGATGCCGCAGGAAAAAAAAAAAAAGACAGTGGAACTTATGCTCTTTATGTACAAGCAAATACGACTAGCAATATTGGTTTTAGTGGATTGTTCAATATATGAAATAAGTGCAAAACTCCTTAAAATATGCAAGGAACAGCCTAAAGATACCTCTATGATTCTCAGTGTACCTGCAGGCTAAAATCTCATTTTTGTCGTCTTCTTTCTTGTTATGTGCATGTAAATTCTACGTCCAATAATTCTAGTTGCATATGCATGGTGGTCATTGTGATCTGAATAATTACAAACAAAAAGCATGAATACAAGAGAAAAGGTCACCTTGAAAAAAGTGTAATGAATGCAATGTGCAAAGACTCCACTGCACATTTAAACACAAGTTTAACCACCAATGTTTCTTTGTCAGTCTTTTTTTGGAGTCATGTCTACAAATAAGCTGCATTAAAATATCCAAGAGGAAGAAAGGGAGATTTTTATTTGGGCTCGATACATTTAATTTATACTGTATTAAACTTCCTACAATGTCCAACTCATTTGTTGGTGGAAAATTATCCTCCTCAACCTTGTTACACTTCTACAAAAATTTTGATTTCTAATAGTGGAGAAGGTACACTTAAAATAAGTGTAGTAAATTGGGCTTTCATTGTCTTTTTTTTTATGGTTTGATCCCATCTGGAGACAAGCTCTTTCACAGTTCTTTACATAACTTTCCTTTAAATTCTTTGTAGAGGTTCAGAATGATACTTTCAGTTGGGTAGCTGGTGCCAGTGCTCTTCCAAAGACACACCAGAGAATAAAACACAGAAGCACTTAGAAGCAAAACTAAAAAAGAAGAAAAATATTGTAGTGGAAGATCATGGATAGGAAATAGAATGGGTTTATAAGACACTACATGTCTTCTGAGCTTTTCCACTATGTTTCTGTAAAACACTTCTGAAGTTGTATGAGAGCTTCTATTTCAGGCTGTCACAAGAGTACCACCTGCATACTGAGATAATTTGGTTTGAATCTGCTGTGTGCAGGATTCCATTCCGCAAAACCAAGGAGAAAAGCTAGTGCTCCTTTTCCAGAATGACAGTGGAACAAAGGAGTATGAATCAGTTTTACCTAGATAAACCTTGAGATGTTTAGTGTTACTAAACATTATTGCACGTGTTGTGGGTCTCACCGGAGTAGTGGAAATCAATCTCATAGGATTTTGCCTCACTCAAGACCCAGAGTGGCCAGATGACTGGAAACCCCAACTGGGTGGAGCTGGTCATGGGTGGCCAGAATGCATAAAACCCATTTCCCTGAGATGCTCATGGTCATAATCCCTTGGACATTATGGTAGCTGAGACCACATTAGGTTGTTGCTAAGGATGATGTTTTTCTCTCTTTCTCCCCTTTTCTACATATAATTTTCTCTTTTGAAATAGTGGCAACTTAAGTTTGAATGGGTATTGTTGGAGAAGTTGATGTGCTCTGAGAAGTTTTATTTTGATTTGAGTGTTTAACTTTTGTCCAATTCCTGATCTTCTAAAGTTTGTCAGTATATTTCGGTTTAACCTTCTGGGAAATTTTTTCAGTCTCTCCTTTGTGCTCACCTCAGGGAAAAGTAGTACCTTAAGCTTGTTTTAAATAAACTTGCTTAGCAAGGACTGGGGCTCAACACTTGTACCATAGAAGAAAATGCCAGAGATTTTTCAGGGGGGACCATGCAGCAGCTATCACTACAAATAAGTGAGTTTTTAAAGGAACTCTAGATCAATTCCTGTAGCAATGTGCTTTTAAGGTTTTTGGGATTTTTTATTGTTATGTGGTTCGTTCTATGTACCCCCTATGTTCTTCCCCTTTTTGAATCACCTCCACCCCCCTCCCGGTTTCTGTTACCTGTCAATCTTGAGTTATGCAACCCCCAGACCCTGCCTGTCATTCTGAGACCTCACCTCCAGTCTGGAAGGTTCTGATTAGACCACAAAAAGATTGGATAGGGTCCCACCTTTACCCCACACTGTATTCGGGTTTGTTCCCCTACATGTCACTCATTAGAGAGCCGTCCCCTGCTTATCCCTAATTGGTCCCAAGTCAGACCCTACCCCGAGTTCCTCCCCCCTTTATCAGCTGCTGTACTCAAATTCGCGCTGAAGTTTCGCCTGGATTAACGCCCGTGACTGGGGTCATAAAATGCGGGACGAATAAAATCCATGATTTAAGCCCAAGCGGAGCCTTCCTCTTTCTGTCCTGCCATCGCCGCTCGCTTACCTGCAGACAAGCCGAGTCCCACGGGTTCAGCAAAGTCCGTATCGCTGCGGAGTCGTGCCCGCGCTGCTGCGGTGCCAGGGCGAGCCGAGCAGAAAATACGCAGACACCGCGACAAATTCCTATAAGTGAACTGTAGATCACTTCCTGTAAGTTCTTCCATTACCAGGAAACTTTGCTCAGAAACTTTGATGTTATACTACATCATGCATAACTCACCCTCTCTGTTCAGTGCTATGAAAATATTATTCTGCATCCATACAATACAACCACTGTCTTACTTTGTGTTTTGAATTGGACACACTTAAGATACTACTGGATAGAAGGATATTATATAGGTTTCAGTGGAGGTTCAGTACCAAGTGTTGTATGTTGTGGATGATGACAATCTATGCTGCTTGGCTTAGGGTCAGAGAATAATTCCAGGCTTGGTGTTTTTAGTGAATACCTATAGTCTATAAGGCTTATGAATGCAACAGTGTTGTGATCTAATAGCACACATAAAATTTAATATTTTATTATCTTAAATGAAATTTAATTTATTCACTTTTAGCATTTTGAATGATTGACTGATACTATCACATGCTCATGGAGTTCTAAAGGGAATGTAGAGAACAAAACCGAGTAAAAGGCTTTAAATAAGAGAAGTATTAACCTCAGACAATCTTCTAATAAAGCATTTGCCTTGGATGAATGATGGAAGCCAATCTATTATAGCTGGGAAGAGAAATGGAAGAAAATCATGAGGACTTGGAGGAGCTACCTGAAAAGAGTTTTCTTCATCAAATTTGCATCTCTGGATCCATATACTTGTTGATAATACATACAGCAGAAGATTTCCTGTAGATTTTGAAATTTATGTTTTTATCTTAAATGTTCAGTACATGTTCAATGTGTGCATAGTGTGGTTCTTTTATAAGGTTATTCTAAATTACATGTATCCTATCCTATACTATTCATTATTTTGTCATTTGGTACTTGTTTATTAAGTCCTCCAGGTTAAAGCATAAAACAATGCAGAGTAAATTGAAGAAACTATGATAATATGCAAAAAATATAAAGAAATATGCAAAGAATCCTTAATAGAAATAATAAGGGAAAGATCCTTATAATTACTCTTCGTACACTTAGCATAAAAGTACACATGCATATGCCTTAAAAACTAAAAGCTAATTCTCAAAATCCATTATGATTTTACTAGCTAGTCTATTTGTTTTAAAGTAACAGAATAATTTTTTTAAAAGGATGTGGAGATACTACAAACTTCTATGTAAATACCTAACATGATAGTGGCAATTCAGGAGGTGGAATATCAGCTTCTTTGTCACGCTTGTACAGAAGCATTAGGAATTTCATAATAGCAAGAGAGTTTGCTATTCACTAAAATGCAGAGAATTTTATGCGGGGACTTTCTTTTAATATGTTTCACTCTATTGTCAAAAGGGTAATAAACTGTGACAAAGGTTTTCATGTTTTTGAATTAAAAATATTTATGGACTGAAAATTGTTGCTTGGTAAGTCAACTATGCAACCTCATAGAAACTGAAAAGAAATGTCAAACACAGTATTTAGTCCTAAGGAAGAGCCTCATTTTTAATGTAGCACTAAGAAAAAGTATAATTGAAAAATTTAACAGAAAGTGAGCTAGAAAACTACAATTACATGGAAGACACTGTTTGCATTCTAGGCATTTTGAATAGTGGTCTTTTAGAAAAGTCCCAACATAACTGCTACAATGCATTTCAGGAAAAAGGGTTTCCAAAAAAAAAAAAATCCAACAGAAGAAAAAAAAAAAAAAATCCTGTCAGAAGACAGTACTAGGGTTGTTTATCACAGATGTATCATAGATAAGGAATACAATGCACTAACTTCTTGTGGATGAAACTATGTACAAAGTACAGTACATTTTTCCTTACACTCTAGATGCGTGTTATCACTGGATCATTATTTATTAGCAGATGTAATGACCATTTTGCATCCACAGACTTCAAATATTGTCATTGAAATAGGGCCCATTGTTCAGTTTTACTTCTGTAATCTGGTTAATCACTTGTTTGTACATATTCACAGGCAGAATTGCATTCCTATGGAGAATTATACAGGAGATGTACCTCTCAATCAGGATCACTAAGAAGCCCTAATACATTGTGCAACTTGTGCTGAATTCTAGCTCCTTCCAAGGCCCCAGTTCACTCAAGTGCCTTGCCGCCCCTACTTCGTATTTATGACAGTCTCATTCTTATGGTTCTAAGTCACTTTGAGGTTAAGCACATGCTTAGAAATCTGGCTCAGTTGAGCTCTGAGTAACTGACCTGAAATTGCACATTTTACGTGGTATAAATAAGAAATTTGCAATCAGTATAGCAACATCTGCCACACTTAGCAATAACAAACTCAGTAGGAACACATTCAGGAGTGGCTGATGGCAACAGAGGAGTTGCTGAACTTAATGTTTTTTATTTTATTTTATCAAGCTAAATCCAGTGATTTTATCACTGGGACAGTAGTGCTCATTTACCAACCACCAGGTTATTATTAGATGTTCTTAGTTCTACATAAATTCTGAACAGAAACTTCTAAATAAATCAGCATTTTCAAGTGTCACAGATGAAAGCACTCATAATTATTCAGTATATAGGGTTCAATGTGATTTTGAAATCTAGATTTCTGCCTTATGCACACTAAAATATGTATTGCATTATTTGATGAATAATTAACAAAAAAAGTTAGGTTAAACTAATAAAACCATATTACTGAAAAGTTTAATGGAGAATCTACCCTTGTCCATCCTTTTCCCTCTTGGTCCCACTAAACACCACCCCTTTGCATTTCAGTTTAAAACATGTTTTTCAAATTATGTTGATGCAGAAAGGAAAGTCAGATTAAGCAGGCACAAGCAAATCAACAAACTGTTATGGTACTGTATGGCGGCACAGCCAGGGATTCAGCTACTTAGACCACAGGCCTGGCTTTGAGAAACTCACTCCTCTGGGGGCTGACGGGGTCTGTCCGCAAGAGAAGGGGAAGAACGGGATTGCCCAGCTGGTGAAGAGGGCTTTAAAGCTTCTGAAGGAGAGGAACCTCAATCCATCCCAATCCTACCACTTTGATGCCAGTGGCAATGGGACAAGCCCAGAGCCTGGAGATGGAATTCCAGGCACTCCAATCAGTAAGCCAGCTTCATTGGGGACCCAATTTAAATGCCTCTATTCAAGCATATTACATCCTTGTTTCCAATCTGGAGAGACATGGATGTTACAGATAGACCACTTGGTGGATAAAATAGTGTGGCTGGATGGTCACACTCATAAGTTGCACTCCAAATGCAAATGGAGGTCAGTGACAAGTGGTGTTTCTCTAGGGATAATGTTGGTACTAGCACGGTTTAATAAATTTATTGGTGACATGGACAGTGGGATAGAGTGTATCCTCAGCAAGTTTGCTGATAACACCAAGCTGTGTGGTGTTGCCAGCATTCTGGAGTGGAGGGATGCCATCCACAGGAATCATGACAGGTTTGAGAGGAGGGCCTGTGTGAACCTCATGGAGTTCAACAAGGTCAAGATCAAGGTCCAACACATAATTTGGGGAAATCCCAAGCACAGGTATAGGCTATGAGGGGGAGGGATTGACAGACTCCATGAGAATAAGGACTTGAAGGTATTGGTTGATGAGAAACTCAACAGAAGCTGGCAATGTGCACACACAACCCAGAAACCAATTGTATCCTGGGCTGCAGCAAAAGAACTGCAGAAGGCAGACTGAGGGAGGTGATTCTGCCCCTCTACTCTGCCCTCATGACAGCCCCATATGACATGCATCCAGATATGGGGCTCCCAACAGAAGAAGAACATGGACGAAGACGGACAGAGTCCAGGGGAGAGACAGATGATCAGACAGCTGGAGCACATCTCCTATGAAGACAGCCTGAGAGAGTTGAGATTGTCAAATATGGAGAAGACTTTGGGAACACTTTATAGCAGTCTTCCAGCACCTAAAAGGGATAAAAACGCTGGGGAAAGACTTTTTACAAGAGTGTGTAGAGGTAGAGGAGGTTTAGATTATATATAAAATAGAATTTTTTTGCCATTATGGTGGTGAAACACTGGAACAGGTTGCCCAGAGAAGCTGTGGATGTGAACAATCCCAGGAAGTGTTCAAGACTAGGCTGGATGGGACTCTAGAAAACCTGGTCCAGTGGAAGTGTTCCTGCCCATGGCAGGGGGGCTTGGAACTAGATAACTTTAAGATCCTTTCAAACCCACCTGTTCTATGATTCTATGCATTCAAATAAAGGTGTTTTGATAAAGTGAGAGCCAGAGTTCTTAAATTAGGTTTCAGCAAGAGATTCATTTTAGATTGAATTGACATTTCCTTGCTAAATTTGTCCTTTCTCTGTCATGGTGGAACAGAAAAGGTTAATGAGAACCTGAAATTTGCAGTAGAAAGTTCCTCTATATATTGATTTTTTTCCATTGTTCAAGAGACCATGTGCTTCCTAGCAGAGTCTGTGTTTCTTAAGCACACTTGTAGAAGCTGCCTGCCTAGGGAGCATATTTACCAAGGAGGTACCAGCATCGTTTGTAACTACAAGCAGAGGGCTCTTAACTCTGTGGTGATGTGTTGTAGAAGCAGGGTCTCTTGCCAGCTGCACACCACCTACAATCTGAAAGTCCCATTTGTCTCAAGAGATCACAATTGTAATTCCATGTAAAGAATGATAATTTGGTTGGAAATTACCCTCAAAAGTGGCAGACCAGGCTTCCTCCTTGACAAATGCTAAATGATTAATATGGTGGCTTAACAAGGAGGGACTAAGACAGTGAAAAATACAAACGCATAAAACTTCAAACAAGAGAGCAATTGTATGATCTTTTTACAATCATTTTAGATACAATCCAAACTGTTGCTAACATGAAGTGCCATATTTTTGTCTAACTTTACAGACCATATCCAAAAATATGGCTTAAATACCCATGAAGCATGTAGAGCTTCTATGGAAAACCAACCTGTACAATAAAACTAATATCTTATTTTAAACAGTAATCTCATAGTGAATTGGGATGTAAAATAAACTTTTGAGAGTATCAGAACTGCATTCAGAAGTCCCTATTTTACCAAACTCCTCCATGTTTGTTCCAACAGTGGCATAGCTGTAAATATAGGGCAACACCAAACAAGTCCAGTGTAGAAACACCTGGATTTTCAAATCTAAGTTTTCTCACATTATAACAGACATCAATTATAATATTTTGGAACCTGGAAATTAGTATTCAAAACGAGAGCAGGAGCTCAGTTTCCTGTTGAGAATATGACTAAAGAAAGTGTTTACATTATTTTCACTGCAATCATTAGTAAATAAGTATTTTTCCTGACCAGCTGAGGTTTGCTTGTCTGGTTTTTTCCACTTTCTTGATCAAGCCTGAGAAATCTCTCTTCATTCACTATTGATTACTCAGTCAGATGGGTGATCAATGTCAGTGATTAGAAAAAAGAGATATTTACTAAAACCAGACCAACACCTGATTTGAAAATAGCTGTTTGATTATTTTTCATTACAGTCTATGGTGCTCAGGTTTCATCAGGAGAAACCTTAAATGATCTTTATTTTAAAAACACACACACATACATATGTGTATAGATATGTATATATATGTATGTAGTATATATATATATATATATTTATGAGGTGTATCTTTTTATGGGTTGATGTTGCATCTGGCTTTTTCAGTGTTGGGGACTAAAATTTGAAAATTACTTGGAAAATCAAAGAGATTACAGTAAAGACAACAGCCATCCAAGTCAGTCTTAAGTACACATTGCATGATCAAGGCCTAAATTGTATCTAGGTTTATGTTCAAGTACTTTATCTTAATACAGGCACTTATGATTTTTTGTAACAATTCTGTTCAAAGTGTCATTATTCAACAGATTAAGAATTCAAGAATAAGAAAATAAAGTAATATAAGCAACAAAAAATGATTGTTTGCAGTACAAAAGCTCTGTTTTATGCTTAATGAATAATTTTAAATACGAAGACAGAGACATATTGAAGTATGTCTTTTTAACTCTACTGATAATCTGTTCATAAAACAAGGAAAAAATCTACAAATTACAGAGAAAGAATTCTGAAAATCACATGATATCATATGATTTGATTATGATTTTAAGAACTTTGTATCCTTTCCTTCACACAGTTCTGCATGCTCTGGTTATAATAAGTCTTGGCAAACCAATGTATCATAGTTCATTTACTCACTCTGGAGCAAATGAAAGGTATTAAACAGCAGCATTGGGTAGAAAAGATGAAATCAGTGACAAGTACAAGAAAATGATGTTTAACTCCCTTGTGATTTTTTCAAATATGTGGAGAGATAAGGGAAAGATGGAAAAGTTAAAATTTGAGTTTCAAACTTTGCCTTTCTGCCAGTAACAATTTGCAGAAACAGTAAATAAAAGTTAAGCAATAGTAATGGTTGAGATATAGCAAAATGAGACATTGTTCAAGACACAAAACTAGTGTATAACAAGTAGTTCTTCTTGCTGTCTGTATTTAATATATATTGGAAATAATTTTTTAAAATATTTTTCACCTTTGCAGTTTTCTGAGGAAATGTAAATTTACTTTCCAAGGAAGTATATTGAACAGGATAGTGCTGTCATATTGACAAGTATTCTATAAACTCAAATTCATTTCATTCAGGACTTACTGTAAATGCAACTTTCACATAGATATCTATGGCTCACAGACTATACATACAAGCAAGGAATTGCAGATTTATCTCTTGGACTAATTTAATTTGTAAAGAAATGCAAAATAATAAAAAGATAAGATTTTGTGGCACATGAAAAAAACTGAGGAAGGATTTTCTAAAGAAAAATCCCAGTGGAATAATTTCTCAAAGACCCCAAAGCTGTATTGTGTGAAGTGTTACTTAAACGGAATTTGGACTTGATTTTTTGTAATTATGATTTAATTGTATGCTCCTGAGATGTTTCAATAAGAAACATAGCCACAATAAACATGCTCTATGATCAATCAAAAATGAACCACCCTATGCAGTAGGTGATTCAAATCTTAGAGGGCTTGAAGGTGCCTACTGGTGTCCATAGATCAGGTAGAGATCCAGGCCAATTTCAATCCTAAATTAAATTCCTCAGTAAGATGTTTAACTCTTTGTGAGATAATTCACTATTTTGTGCCAAACCTCTGTTTAACTCTGAACACACTTCCCTTACAGCTTAATATTGATATTGGATATTGAAAAGGCAAGCTTGTATTTTTTGTTCAACCCCAGAGATGGGTACTGCTTATTCATGTAGATACAGTGGACTTTCAGCGTTAAAAATGTATCTGTTGCAATTCCAAAATTCCCCCTTTTATACTCAGAGAGGGGTAGAAATGCAGCAATGTGTTGCACAGCAGAGTCAGAAGGACAGGTTCTTTCAGAAAAGCAGTCTTTTCCCACGTGACATGTCAAAGATAGATCTGCTATTTTCTTCTGGTTTGTATTAGAGGAGTCAAGGCTGACTCTATACCCCACAGGAAAATGAGGTGTGGTATGTATGGGACCAACTGATGGCTTTGCATTCATGAATCCTAAAATCTCATGAGTTACAGGTTTCACAGCTACTGTATCTAGGGATGCAAATTCTGCTAGAAACTCAAAAAGAAACCCTGTCTGACAAGATGCTTATTAAAAATTATTTTAACTGCTTGTGGATAGTGGCCTATGATGGTTTTATTAAAATATGTCACTGAATAAGAAATAGGTAAAGCTATATAGATGAATGTTGCATGCTTATCCAGAGAGATAGTCAAACAATATACATTTGAAAAATTTTAGGGTTTTTGATTTTTTTCTCAGATTCATATATTAATATGACAACAAAAAATCAATCATTTCTCTGGAATCAGTCTTCAGCAGACAGTTATGATGCTGGGCATGGCATGATTTGATCTCTACATTTACTGTATTTTAAATTGCTAGGACCTTACTGAAAAATTAGGAACAGAAGAGCATAGCATTAAAAGGCCAAATGTTACAATCTGGTTCTCTGAGCCAGATTCTGCTTTAAAAGAAACTTTAAAAAGCAACTTAAGAGAAGTGTCACTTTTTATTTAATTTTTTTTTTTTAGTTATTTTCTGCATCGTTGCATCTAATGTTAGGAGGAATTGAAGCACAAAAAGTCTGTGATGTTGACTGAGACAGTGACTCATTGGTCACTCAGTGATGGCTTTCATTCAGTGAAAGCCTTAGTGATGAAGCAGAAGTACAAGGACCTCTATTTGCAACTCTCTGAGTGAGACAGCCAAAGATGTTTCAAGTAGGTACCTTTTACTAAATTCCAAGTTGAGGCCTGATTCAGGCTTAAATGCTGCCTTTAGGTATAGTCCTAAGTATGGGAGAAATGAGAATGCATAAAGCCTCTTGAAGCATTGCTGAGGAGTACCTTTAATGTCATTTAAAAAAGATGACTTTTCTGCAGCACAGTTCTGGTTTATGTTGGAGTGAGAATAAGGGCTTTATTCAGCTTATAGTTGCCTAAACCTGGATGCTTTTAGACTGGTAAAGCTTTCTCACCTTAAAGAAACTCTAAGAGCATGGGCTTAGGAAGGATTTAAGTTATCTGTCTATAATGTGAATGTATAAAAGTATAAGAGAAAGGTTTGTGAGCCCTTTTCTGCAAAGGGTCTGTCTTCAGCCATGGTGTGAAAGCACAGTGTGTTGCTGCAGGACATAATGTATATTTTCTTCTCTCACTCAGAAAAGTAAATTATGAGTGCTAACAGATGACTACTAATTGAATGCATGTGTGCTGCAGGTCAACATACAAAAATGAACTTTTGAATTCCCTGACAAAAGCCTGCTACTTCTGTGACCAGGAGAGGCTGGTGGTAAATTTTGATAGGAACCAGATTTTTTTTTTTTAAAGTTCTACATCATACAGAGGCACAGGTCAGAATCACCTATTTGAAGGCTCATATGTTACCCTTCTGCACAAAGGCTACTAAAATGAAAAGGCTTTCAGGTGCATAAAGAGTTGGTATCCAATTGGACTGTTCACAAAATCAGAATTAGTTTCAGAAAGATGAAGCTGCTGCCTGGAGACAGACACCTAGAAACAGGGTAACCTCCTGAAGATGGGACAGATGAGCAGAGACCTGTGCTGGAGCCATGGCCACTAATGCCTGAAGCAGGGAACACTGAGTGATGGCACAGCAGGGACCAACACGACTTTCTGCCCGACTGACCCAGCTCAGTGGCCACCTCCCAGATGAAAGTCAAGGGAGTGGGTGTGTGAAACTATAATGTAGGCTAAAGACTGTTGTCTTTATTCTTGAAAAAACTGCAGTCTGACAATTAAGTTGCTAGGATCCAAAGGTGTGCCAGTCTTCATTACCCCAGCAGTTGTTACTGTAAACAGGAGCACATGAGACAATAAGGTTTATGTGTTTGCTTGGTTTTCCCCCCAGAGAGTTGTTTCAGATTCCCTGATACGTGTCTGGAAGAAGCACAGGTCTGTCTTAATGACTGCAGGAGGCTATCCTTGGAATTGTCAGATTCTAAATTAATTATTTGAAAGGATGTGCTATATTACTTCCTAAAAAAAGATTTTTTTTTTTTTTTTGCTATTAAAAAGTGCATCTTATGCCCAATTTATTGCTGTGCTGCTCTTTAGGATGTTTCCTCTCTGTTAGTTCAATAGCCCATAATAGCCCTTCTCTTCTGCCCCCTTTTTGAATGTGACACACACACACTTCTATAATTTGAATCCTATGACTTTTCTAATTCATGTACCTCCACAAAATTAGCCACTCAATATTAATACCTTCATGGAAATATTTCAGGAAATTAATAACTTTATTAAAATATTTCAGAATAAAGAATGAAATCTGTATGTCACCTTTCCAGTCCCCTTCTCTCTAAACCTATTTTTGTGCTCAGTTACTGAAGGACAAGGAATGGGCTTAATTTTTAGGGTTGGGTTTTTTGGTTTGTGTTTTTTTTTGTTTGTTTGTTTGTTTTGTTTTTTGTGGCTTTTGGGGGGGGGGTTTGGTTTTTTGTTTGGTTTTTTTGGGGGGGGGGTTTGGTGTTTTTTTTTTTTTTTTTTTTTTTTTTTTTTTTTTTTTTTTTTTTTTGTGTTTTTGGTTTTTGGGGTTTTTTTGCAAACTAGCTAAATTGCTGTGGTACATGTATTTCTGCATGAAATACCTCCTGAGTCTCAGTTCCCTCTTTTCCTGGCAGAGATGACTTCTCAGAAGATCCAAGCTCTGCAATATCAGTGTGTTGTTAATATCTCTTCTGTAAACTCGTAAGTGAATCTGGCAGTTGGTAGTGATTATTAACCTTGCACTGAACCAGCAATTAATCTGTTCATGCTGCAGAGGAAGAAGAAAGAGAGAGAGAAGGAATGAGAGAACACAACCTGCTCTGGCTCAGTGATTCTGGTGAATCCGAGTACCATGATCTGATATTGTTTAAACTCATTAGTATTCTCTATCTAATCTGCAGATTTAATTCATTACATACATCATTTCCCCATAGCCTATACACCCATTTGTAATTTCTACGACATATTTTTCATCTGCATGCTTTATCCTTGGCAGAGAAAACATGAGGTTAGGAAACAAAACCTTTGATAAATATGTATTTAGTGGTGTGTGAAGTAATAACAGAAAAAAAGCCCTAAGCTTTTTTCTTCCATGCTGCATTCTGCTGCATAATCCTGACCACAGAGTGAAGCAAAATTTGGCTCTACAAACCTTTAAAATGATCTTATTGCTGCTGGCATTTCATTGAACTTTATGGGTGATGCATTATCATTTTATTGTTGAGTCAGAAATGAGTAAACATAACTGCATTTTTTAATATTATTGGACTTACCTTTCTGGGAAGACCAGAAAGGTAAGTAATTTATGACTGCATCTTTGCCCAGTCTGACTCTTTTGTTAAATGCAGGAAATTCAGAGGTCTCATCACCTAAAGACAAGGGTGCAATCAAGAAATTTAAGAGTGGCTGCATGGCACCAGTGAGCCAAATTCAGAGCTGTTTCCAGCTTTTGCCACACCAGTTGTCCACAGAAGAGCAAAAGGGAAAGGCAAGTATATAAAGAAAAATAATTTTCCCACCCAATTACCCAGCAGTCTGTGCACTTGGCTTTCCTGATCCAAAGGATCAAGTTTTCTGTTTCTCAAATTTTTAGCTTTTACAGTATCCTGTGACTAGTTGTGAAACTTCTCCCTATATATGGTGTAAATATTTTAATCTTTTTCAAAAATAGCATTTTTTGGTTTCATTATGGCTTTAAATTCTTTTTCTAAGACAAAAAGAAAAATTATTTTCTCTTTTCTGATTCAATGTCAGTCACAATATTTATACAGCTCCATCATGTAACATCTCAGTAATTTCTTTGCCTAGATGAGAAGACTTAGTCTATTCAATCTTTGCTTGTTCAGGAGCTGCTCTGTAACTCCTATTTTTTTTTTTCATTACTGTCTCTAAGCTTTTTCCTATTCTGCTACATTCTTTTAAAGATGAAGGGACCAGAACTGTACATAACATCGAAGATGCTGACACACACTGAAATTATACAGTGCATGAATGTGTAATTACATCCTTTCCTCTCTACTTACTGTAAGTTTTTCTATCATTCTCAGACACCTCTATGCAACCTCTCCTTGCTCTGTGAAAATAAACACCTTCCAGGGGTAATGATTTAGGTACTCCGTAAGACTGCTAAAGCCATTAGGTACCTCCCAGTCTCACCTCACTTTACAGGTAGTATATCTTCATAATACACACCATGACTACATCTGTAATTTTATTCTGTATGTCTTGAGATTACATTTTGCCTTTTGCAAGCATGAGACAGCTTGCAGAATTCTCTAGCTGTGCTAAGAAACATTTGCATTCTTTGATCATCTCAGTTCTTCCTGATGTCCCCTTGTTTGTTGATATATATTATCACATAATCATTTGCCTGATTGGTCTCAACATCTCAGGAGAGATGAAGGAACCATCTTTGCTTCTGGGCTTCTGAGACCTTTTATATTATATTTTGTGGGGGTTTTGTTTAATGAGATTTTTGCTGTAGCTTTTGCCATAGACTTTTTCGATTTGGAGAAATCCATCTGTAGTAAAGTCATCCACAGACAGGCCTAGTGAGAAATCTTCAAGGTTGATCATTACTTGAAGAATTTACTAATCTTAATTTATCATATTAAAAATATGTATACAAATCAGATAACTGAAAAAGTGTCTCAGTACTCTCAGTTCATTATAACACAGATATTATGGTTAACTGTTATATAGATCTGATTTGATAAAAAAGACCTCATGTCTTTTAAAGTGAAAGAAGATTTGTAGGGAGCAGTAACATTTGTAATTTCACCTATTTCTGTAACACAAACAAACAAAGCAAAAGCAAACAACAACAACAGCCCCAAACAACCCAAACTAAAATCCTCTCTTGTAGAAGTAATGACAAGGAGTAATCCCTCCTGGAGGTCTAAAGTTTCTTACAGATATGAGGTGGCATCAAGAGATGTGGCACCACTGAAGTTCTTTGTGCCAAGTATTTCAGATATCAAAAGCCATATTGAATTCTAAGGGTTCCTATAGATGGATCCCTGAAAAGGCTGATGATTTCAGATGTTTTTTTCCCTGTGGTTATGGTGTAGTCAAAACTCCCACAGATGCTTGTGGCAGTGTGTTTTTAAGTTCTTGGAATTATTATATGGTTCGTTCTGTGTACCCCCTATGTTCTTCCCCTATTTGGTTCATCACCCCGGTTACTGTTGTCTGTCAATATTAAGTTATGTAACTCCCAGACCCTGTCTGTCACTCTGAGACCTCACCTTCAGTCTGGAAAGTTCTAACAGGATCACAGAGTGATTGGACAGAATTCCCGCTTTTTCCCCCACACTGTATCCTGGTTTGTTCCCCTACATGTCACTCAGTTAGAGAGCCGTCCCCGCTTATCCCTAATTGGTCCCAAGTCAGACCCTACCCCAGTTCCTCCCCCTTTATCAGCTGCTGTACTCAGGTGCTCGGGGGCTTTGCCTGAGCTGCCACCTGGCTGAGGTTCCCGCAGTGGGACAAATCAAGTCAGTGGTTTAAGCTCAGGCGAGTCTCCCTCTTTCTGTTCCTGCCATCGTTGCTCACTGCCCGCAGACAAACCAAGACCCACAGGTTCGGCAAAGTTCATTCCGCTCCTGAGCCGTGCCCGCGCTGCCGCGGTGCCAGGGCTGGCCGAGGCAGAGATCACGCTGACACCACCACAGATGCTGACTCTGGTCTTTCCCACAGGGAAGAGTCTATCTTTGTTTCTTCTTGTTTAGTCTATCCAGATAAGCTTTCTAGGGCAGTGTTTTTTTCCTCTCTAATCTAAATAATCAGGTGATATAACAGAACTTAGTGACCCCATGTTGCTGAACACATGGTCCTTCCAGGAGGACATGCAGGCTCTTCCACAATGTCTCTTCAGATGGCCATTATCTAGGCCATTTAATTTCTCAGAGTTTTAGTTTTCTAAACTGTAAAATCAAATAACACACATTTTCTCAATTACCTCCAAATGTGCTGTATAGGTAGAAGCACCTATTACTAACTGGCTTTGGAGAAACAGCAAGCTATTCTGTTAGCTGTCCATCTGCATTTGAACAGTATTCATAGTGCCTTAAAATATTTTTTTTTAATGGATTATGTCCTATATGTCAGTGATTCTTGCTGTAGCATTATCCGTACCAAATTTCCAGTATGTTTCAGGCAAAATTCTTCTGTGAAGAGCAGGTATCTCACATACAGTTCAACTTGGAACTCTCCAAAGCAGTGTCACATACTTCCAGTGGAGGTGGTAGCTCTTTTTCATCAGAGATGCAGTTGCAGTTGTTGCTTTGTTATCAGTCTTGGAGGGTGAGATAGTATTAGCTTTTTAGTATTAGCTATTTAGTAGGAATAGTTTGTGGGTTTTTGTGTGGTTCCCAATGACAATAAGTCTTAGGTAATTGTGTTACCCGTTTGCATGAGTTTTGTCCATTCCCATTTGTCTTTTTCCTTACCTGTCAGTTTTCTCCAAAATGACTTGTAAGCCCTTTTTTTTATTTTCAACCAGATTTGAAAGTGTCGCAAGAAAACTATTACGGACAATAAAAAAATTGTTAAGTATGAATAAGAAAATGAAATTAGCACATCTAATGAGAAAAAAGTATGAAGAACTCAGCCTCATACCTTCCATTTGGTAGTAGCCAGATTGTTGTCCATGATGAACCTTTCAGAACTATTTCTCCTCAGTGAATATTTCATGATGAAGCACTGGGACTGTAGGTGTACAAACAGGTGTGAGACAAGATTTAATTATTTTTTCTTGTTATTGAACAATTTAATAAATGATCTCTTTCACGACTCTAATGTTTTCCAAAATATTTTTTGCATATGATGAAGATGTCTGCACAGTGGTAAATATTCTGGAATGCAAGTCACTATTACGGGAAAAGGGAAGTTGTGCATTATTTTCTTACTGTCTCAAGACTGTTAAAACCAAAGCCTGATTCTGTACTAGAAATCAGCTTCCAAAAGACTTCTAAGTTTTCTTCCTCTTTCAGAGGCTTTATTAGGAATCATCCTGTCTTCACTGTTGATAACTCAAACCACAGTACAAGGGAGATATATTTATGGCAATTGAAGAGTAGATGAAGAGAAAGATCTTGGTGAACAACGAATTTTCAGGGAAGACTAAAGTAACTCAAAATTTATCCACACCTCCATATATCCTGACAGATTTTTTCCACCATAATTAGAATGACATTCAAAATAACAGCTACCATTTTCCCTGGAAACATAAACAAACAAACCTTCCCCAATTAGTTTCACAAGATGACTGAGCGAGCAGAGCTAAAGATTCCATTAGGAGCTTACTATGCTAATCTAATTAGCCTGAGAAGCACTCACATATTATGGAACTGGAATCAATAAAAATTCTGAAAAGCTAGATTTACACTTCAGTCACAAAAAGGATTATGCAGACATTTCACTATTCTTTTGCTTATAATTTTCATGAGCAATAAGCAAAACAAACACAATTCTTATCTGAAGGGTCACATGTAAATATGCATGACATGGTCTGAATATTCTTTGACATGAAAAAATTAGGAGAATTAATTTACGAGCTTTAATGTAATCCATAAATAATTTATACACTGTGTTGTTTTTTCAGTGAGGAGAAAATATATTTTGGCTCCTAAAATAATTTTGGAACATTTAACAAGTAGAAATTCTTCAAAATCTAGATTCCACTTCTACCAGTTATGTAAGTTCATGTGGAACTTACAAGAATGCTCTCAACAGTTGTCAGAGTGACAGAAGCTCATATTTGTGGGGTTTGCATCATAGCTTTTAGTGAAAGAAGAAAATATTATTCTTAAATCAGCAACATAAATTGCAGAAAGTCATTTAGTTGTTTTCAAGGACAGAGACTCTTAGGCTGTGTTCCCCACAGGTAACAAAGCATAAGAAATTTACTAGAACTTTTTATTCTGAAGTGAAATCTGCATTTAGTTTCCAGAACAAAATGAAGTAAATCTGCATGAAGTAATATGTACTTACAAACATGCAAGTGCTTTTAGACCACAGTGATATTGAAAAGAAGCAGCATGGCAGTGTGATTGTTGAAAAAGTTTTGTTACAGTGAAACTATGTGTCAATGTGCCCTTCATCATCACTTCAACCACTCCACATCGCTTGTCTGGACAGCAAATCTACCTCATTCTGAAATTTCTATCTCCCTCTTGTCAATTATTTTGCTATGCATCAGATAGCTTCTAGGCAGCGTAATTGTTTCTTCACACAATGTAAACCATTTCACTTCTCTGGCATCCTGCAGAAATTAAGCTCATTATGGACCCAGTGGCCCAAATGACACCACTTTCCCACAAGGTACAGCAGGGAACCGTATTAGTGGTAAAGCTCAAAGGAAAGAATATATCACCTATGACACATGGCTGTAGACGGACTGGAAGAAGAAAGTGATTTATCAAATTATATTTGTAGTGGTCAAGTGAGGTTAAAAATGGTCGAGAGTTAGAAATACTGATTCCGAATCTTGTCAGATAAACTGGCAAGGGTTATTCTCTTTCATTATGATGCCACCCCTCCTTCCCACCTCCTCCCCCCTGATTTGCCCTCAGCACTCTGTCATCCTAAGACATCTGAAATCCTTATCCTTTGACCTAAATTGGAATGAAATTAGTTAAACAGTAGAATAAATGTAAAAGACTAAATGAGAAAGGGGGAGAAATCCCGACATTATTATTCAGAAGGATTTGTTGGTTAAATAAAGATTAAATTGAGTTAAAGTGATAGAATTTTGCCCAGCATTTGTTTGAAAGCTAGTCTTACTGGGTTAGAAACTGGTGTTGAATCTGAGAATCTAAAATGTGATTCAGAACACGATTTTCTCTAAATGTACTTGCCAGAGGTAAATGTAATAATTTATGGAGTGTGCAGAAAATGTTTTCTTCAGCTATTTGCTATTCAGAAAAGGTTTCCTTTGCTCTTACTGTTAGGCTTTTATGCCAGCAGTCTTATTAAGGTCAAGCCCTATCAAAATATTACCTCTGGGGTCAAAAGGGTAGTGTAGTCCTTCCCAAGGCTATTACACATTTTGGTGATCAACTGCTAGAGGGCACTTAAGAGAGATCCAGAGCAGTACGCTAGCCCCTGGAGAATGAAACAACATCTAGCTTTTGACAGCTTCCTGTAGTCATGAACTGGGAGATTTATGAGGTTAGATTTGATCTCTAGTCCTGTCTAAAGCCAGGTATGCTGTATGCTGCATTACTAAACAGGCTAGTAGGCAAAGCTAATATAGCTTCTTAAAGGTGAACTTGAAAGGCTACTTTTAAATCTCCAGCTAGCTAGGTAAATCCGTTTTAATGCCAGCTGTGAGAATTAGGGAAATGCAATCTCACAGGTACATTTTATTAAAGCAAACAGCTAAAGCAACACTTTGTCTACTTTCTGGTAATGTTTCTTCATCAGCAATGGAAGCACAAGCCTAGAAAAAATAAATTTTCATTTATGTTGTTTAAAATTTCTAATATTCTCCTGTGTCGAAAGTAGTCGAGACCATCTCTTCACCCTGTTCTATAAGGTCTAGATCAATATGGTCTGACTTAGCACCCTAAACATGCTAGGAGCTTCTAAAACTGCCATGCTCATTTTATGTTATGTTACGTTCATTTAAACAATGAAAGAATAAGTGAGAAATCTAGTAACCTCCTCATAAAGAACAAGTTTTGAGAGACAAATTGTTAAATGACACCTTAAAATTCTGTATGTTATGTACTGTGAAAGAAAAAGTAAAGATTCAAGTGCATTTGAGTGCTTGAACCGCATCAAAATCATCCTAGTGTTTTACAGATACGATAAAACTGCTGAAGTACCTATGAAATACACTGTTTCATGTGTTTGATTGGAGCACAACTTTGAATTGGCCTGTAATTATTTCTAGTGCCTCAGAATCTGGTACTTGAAATCCCAGATCTCAAAGTCTGTGAATAAACCTTATGTCAGTCAAATAGTAAGTGAAGTGAATAACTTCACGGAAAAAGGGGCTTCTTTACAGGACACAGAATTAGTCTGACATTGTAAACAGAAGAGAAAGTAACTTCAGTAAGAAAAGCAAAAAGTATATTCCTGACAAACACTAAAAGATAAATTCTGAAGGATTTATCCAAAAGGAAGATCTATGAGGCATGTGATCATGCAACAGAGAGAATGAGGCACAAGTCATATTTTTTTACGGCCCTTACTGGGTGTGTGTTGCTATCAACCTTCATTTTTCCTGAGTAAAGCCTTGTTTCATGTAGCAACCCCACTAAAACCAAGAGGCATGCTAGTCTGACTCTCATCAATGCTAAACAGATCTTTACATTTTACAGGGCTGTAATTCACCTTTCCCTAAGTACAGACAAATGGTTCAGACTTTCCCTTAGTATTTACCTTTTCCCCCTCATTTCTTAATTACACTGAAATGCTAAAAGGCTTTCTGACTGTACTACTTTTTTTCCTTGCCTTTAATTGATATTGTTTCACAGGAGATATTCCCAACTATGAAGATGATAAATGACTGGGTGTCTTTCCAGAAGCTGCTTCAGCAAGCTGTCGGACATGAGATTTATTCCTGACCTTAAGGTCAGGATTAGTTTTACCATCAAACAAACCAAGCAAAACAAAACAGGAGAGTGAGACTTAGTTTACTTAGAAAAGGTGCAACTTGTCAAGTATGGTGGTAGTGTGTTGTTACTTGATAATTAGTTCAAGACAAGCTTGAAACTGCTTCAAAGTACATTTTAAATCAGACCATGCTGAAGAGTCTTTGGGGAGGCATCAGTAACAATTCAGTGGAAGAATAGGATGCTGTGAATGCTTGTTATTCAAGTATTTCCTTTCCTTATGCATGAGTTATATGGAAGCAGAAGAACATATTTCTTCTTTTTCTCTGCCTTTGATGCAGATAAAAACACAAGTCAGCCAAAACATGCAGTGAACTAAGAAAGGTGAAGCAAAACTCTCTGCAGACTTTAATCCAATTTCTAGGTTACCAGAGATGATGACAATAAAAATAACTAATGAAAAACTCCTGAGTATGTATATTTCTAAACTAGCATAATATAGAACTTCAAACAAGAACAAATACAAGAAAAAGAATTTAAGGTCTCTGGGATTTTTGATGCAAGTTTGCAAAATGCTTTGGATGCTGAGTTCTTAGTCCATAAATAAGACCATGTATGAAATGGAAAAAAAAAAAAAAAAAAAAAAAAAAAGCATGACAGTTGGCAAAAGTCTTGTTAACATTTAAAAACTCAAGAAAATGTTGCTTTCATATCTTATAAAATAGCTTTTTTTATTAATTTAAATGTTAAGTACCTCTAAATGCAAAGTTTATATAATCATTTTTCACTTCAAATCAAAGAACTCTAAAAGATATTTTTGAAGCTCTATTATTCATCAACAGTTAAGGGAAGTTAAGGAATTATGTTTTTCAGAGTTAACAGGGTGTGTAAGTGTGTATTTTACACACTTTATTTTTGTCATGTTATTACCTGGAATATATTATAGTAATTCTATATAAATGGCTGGCTTATCAAATGCTACAATCTGTTCAGTATTTTTTTTTTTTTTTGTGTGTGTCATTAATAAGATGTAGTTTGGATTCTGATCGCCTACAGACTAGCAATTGACTGATACATATTTGAATAGGAGGTTAGGTTCACTGGAGGATTTCTGTCTGTCTGCAGTGATTAAACCACAAAATGGTCAAGAATGGAAAGGGTATCTGGAGGTCATTTGATCCAACCTCCCTGCTAAAGCAGGTTCACCCAGAGCTGGTTGCCCTGGACCATGACCATCTGGATTTTAAATGTCTCCAAGGACAGATACTCCCCAACCTTCCTGGACAATCTGTACCAGGTCTTGGTCACCCTTACATTGTAAAAGTTTTTGCTGATGTTTACAGGGATCCTCCTGGGTTTCAGTGTGGACCCATTACCTCTGGTCCTGTCACCGAGTATACTGAAAAGAACCTGTCTCTGTCTTCTTTATACCTTTCCTTCATATATATATATATATGCATATATATATATATGCATTAATGAGACCTTCCTGAGCTTTCTCATCTCCAGGCTGAACAGCCTCACTTCTCTCAGTCTTTCCCTGTAAGAGAGATGCTCCAGTCCCCTCATGGTCTTTGCAGCCTTTTGCCACACTCTTCCCAGCATGTCCAAGCCTCTTGTGTCCTGAGGAGCCCAAACCTGCAGAAGACTCTGGGTGTGGCCTCACCAATGCTAAGCAGAAATGAAAAATCACCTTTCTTGACCTACTGGCAACATGTCTCCTAAAGCATCCCATGATACACTTAACCTTCTTTACTGCAAAGGTATGGTACCAGCTCATGTTCAGCTTCATCAAGATGGCCAGGTCCTTTTCTGCAAAGCTGCTTCCTAACATATATACTGGTGCATGGAGTTGTTCCTCCCTAGCTGCAGAATTTGCATTTCCCCTTGAATATTTTCCTGTCAGCTCATTTCTATAGCCTGATGAGGTCTCCCTTGAGGGCAACTAGCACAACCCTCTGGTTTATCAACCACTCTTCCCAGTTTTGCTGGAAGGCATCATCCACTTGTTCTTGTTGATCAGGTGGCCTATGGGAGGCACCTACTGCCATGTCACCTGGACCTGTCTGCTGGTATGTCACCTGTATCAGTGATAAAAGCCTATGTTGCTTTTCTTTTCTGAACTGCACAGAACCTAGTCATGGAGCATTTTCAGGATTTTTTTGGTGGTCAAAATTAATGTTCTGTACTTTCTTTTATTGTTCTCTGAAATTCATTGCTTTTACTCAGCATGGCCTTTGCTCTTTGGAAGCGTAACCACTAAGGAATGGTAGAGGAGCATAAGCCCATCATATACTTTTTTCTAAGACATGTACTGTAACTATATTATGTAGAGTACAAGACATGATGTACTGGGGACCTGAGGGGTTTACACTACAAGGGAGGTGAAAAGCAACATTTTCTGTACGGTTATGGCAAAAAACATTATGATATTCATTGGGACTGCATTGAGCAGTGCTTTTCTTATGTCTGAATTCATGCCACAGTTAGATACACAAAGGTAAATTACGTACATTTATGCCAAGATTAACTCCTCTGTGATTTTAGTAAAACTTTCATATAAACAAGCATACTATCTATTTTTAAAAAAATGCTTTAGATGTCTATACATTCATGTTTGATTGTAGAATATCTAACATGGTTCAGCAAGTGGTTGAAAATTGTCACATATTTTATATATGGTTATAATTGTCACATATTTTATAGTGGTTGAATATTGTCACAAATTTTATATAAAAATAAAAGCAGAAGATAAATCTTTGTACTTCTATTCCTTTATAAAACAGTGTGAAATTTTTATATTTAGAAATAATCCCACTGGTTTTATAAGAGAGGAGGGAGATGCTACAAAGCTACAAAGAAATGGGAAAGAACTTTATCAGAAGTGGTATTACATTATCTGCCGCTATTGACAGCTTCCACCACTGACCTAATCTGTGACATGAGAGGAAAAGAGAAGTGGCACAAAACTCACTATATCAAGACTTAAGCTCATGAAAAGGAAAATAAAATTTTAAAAATGTTATTAATCACCGAAATAATAAAAAAAAAATTGTCGACTCCCAAAGATCATAAAATGTTTGACTGACATCTATGTGAAGTGGGGAAAAAAATCTAAATTAGGAACAAAACTAGGTCTGTGTCCTCCCTAAACTGAGGATCTTGGAGCTGGACACAGCAGTCCAGGTGAGGTCTAATAAGAGCAGTGTAGAGAGAGAGAATTCCCTTCCTTGCCTTGCTGACCATGCTGGTTTTGCTGTAGCCCAGGACAAATGGGCTTTCTGGGCTGCAAGCTCACATTGCCAGGTCAAGTATCTCCTTCCCTCCACCAGCACCCTCAAGTCCTTCTTGGCAGGGCTGCTTTTGATCTGTTCATCTCTCAGCCTGTGTTGAAATTGGAGGTTGCCCAGACCCTTGTGCAGGACTTTGCACTTGGCTAAACTTTGTCAGATTCCCATGGGTTCCCTTCTTGAGCTTGTCTAGGACCCTCTGGATAGCATCCCATCTCCCAGGTGTGTCAACTGCACCGTTAAGTATGGTATCATTTGCAAAGCTGTTGGGGATGTCCTCAATCCCTTTGTCTATGGCATTGATTAATTGAATAACATTAATTGAATAGCACTGGTCTTGGTCCAGTCTCCTGAGAGGCATCATTTTCCCCCAGTATTCACTGGGACATTGAGCCATCGACCTCTAACTTCTGGATGCTGTTATCATACCAACTCCTTATTCACCCATCAAATCTCATTCCAATTTGGAAAGATTGTTACTACAACAAAGGCCTTAACAGACCTTGGGTAGATGACATCTGTTGCCCTTTCCCTGGTCTCCAGTGTACTCATTCCATTGTAGAAGGGCACTAGATTGGTCAGGCAGAACTTGCCCATGGTGAAGCCATGCTGGCTGTCTTGACTCACCTCCCTGTCCCTTATGGGCCTTAGCATAGCTTCTGTTCCATGATTTTTCAAGTGACAGAGGTGAGGGTGACAGGTGAAAGGAGGTGTCCTCCTTTCTACTCCAGACAACTAAAAACATTTTCATAGGTCAGATCATGTCCCACACAACAAATTCAGACTCATGCTGAAGAAAATAACACCTGTATGACTTGTAACAGAACACAAAATACGGCATTTTTGCATTTCCTGAAACTGTGGCACAGTATGGGAGTACTAAGAATTTCAGATCAGTGTATAAAAGTAGTGCTTTATTGAATAGAGAATATCAGCCATGATGTAAAGCTTCTTTTAGAAAACCAAACTCCAAAGAAATTTAAAAATCTGTCTGTGTTTGGGAATGACACAACACTAACAACAAAATACCCACTGAATTATTAGCCAGAAGGACAAAATTAGTCAGACATGACTTTAATTTGTTATTTATTGGCTTCTGAAATTTCTTCAAAGATGGAAATGAAGTGAAATGGAATGAAATATATTGTACTTCTTCCTCTTTATAATTTATGAAATCCTACCTCTGGCTACTGAAAATGCACATACAGTTTTAACATGAAGCAAATCTTTCTCTCTTGATATTCTCCACTGTGGAAATAAAATTTGAATTTATCCTTTTCAAAGCAGAAAAAATACAGTCTTGACATGACATTTGCATTGCAATGAAAGAGTCAATGAATCTGTGATTATGAATTAGTATTGAATTAATGCAAAATGGTACACTTTCTCTCATATTCTTAAATGTGAGCAAAGGAACTTGTATGATCTTTCACATGATCCTTGAGGAGATCTGATCTTTGCAAAATTCCTGAGATGGAACGAATTGGCATTCCCTGAACTCTTTGCCGATGAGGCATTTAAAACAAAATTTGGATCTATGTGGGCCTGTAAAATTATCCAGGGTTCTTTAGGTAAATTAGACAAAAACAACATCCAACATCTCAATAAATTTATCGAAACATCTAGAAAAACTATACTTGTAATGGAGGAAGAAAGTAATGAAAAAGATAGAATAGGGTGCCTTTTTTTCTACATCTGATTTTAGCTGGAGATGGATGCAAAGAAGTTTTTGAGGTGAATTATCAAAAGTGAGAAATAATTTTTTGACAGAAACAGGTGGCGATATAATAATGATTTTACAGAATAGGTAAGGTACAATGTCTGTCAGTATACTAAAGAATTTTAAAGATTAATACACTCTTTCATTCCTATCTATAGGATGTGACTGATCCTGTAGTGGCTTATTCTATGCTGTGCATACACATCTGTTGGAGTTAGATGGACTCTCTTGAGAGAGAATGGTACAGTAGGAAAAACAAAGAGGAATTTGAGTCAACCAATATAGGAAAAAACAGAGATGTGTACTGTGATCTAGTATGGTCATGGTATGAAAGGCACCACTCCTATTTCCTTCATAAAGTAAACAGAGATTTGTATTAGACACTTACAGTTGATTTCCATATACTTTTTACTGCTATTTCCATAACATAGTTTTTATGGAAATCACTTTATTTTACATGGTAAATGCTCTCAAGTTTGAGTTTGGGTAAAAAAGCCAGTCTCTAACACTGTCAGGGTGCAGTATTTGCAGCAAAACCTAAAATGGAAAATATTTTACTTTATTTCTAGGTCCTCAAAGGGAAAATATAATCTGTTGGAAAAAATAATAACTCTTTTCCTTGAAGAGATATCTCTGTTGCTGCTACATGTATATATATTGCATGCTATTATTTTCTATTCTCTTGATAAACATATTAAAAATAATGCTATTTGCCTTTTTATTTTTAGTTATCTTTCCTCAAGACAGCTAAAGTTAACTGTATACTATATACAATAGTGTATAGTACTATAAACTGTTTTGCTATTCTATGAAATGCATTTTTTTTTTCCTGCAAACTTCCTGTGCAGCTATAATGTTTCAGACCATAGATGTCTATTTTTAAAGATGGGATAATATTTTTCTTTACATATCATTTGTGTCTGGCTACTTTGAAAACACATACCAGCAATAACTACTGCAGGTAGTTTCAAACTGTATGTGAGGGTGCAGGAGATAATGAATAAAACATATTTTCCTAAGCTCTGTGATTCATTGTTCTACCTGATAATTGCTTATTTAAATAATATATGTGAAATATGTAAACATAAATGTCATGCAAGGAATTCTCAATTCAAGGAACCTTTACAAAGAAAATATTTCTTAAAATTATTTTGCTATTAGAGTGGGAAAGGGGAAGGACAGATCAACTTATTCAGCATTTATGAATAAATGAAAGAAGACAGGAGGATCTTGAGTTTCACAGTGTGTATCAACACCAAAACAGTTGTCCTTATGCCATATTGTCATTTTTATGTGTATATAACAGTATGGCAACCCTTATATTAAAGGAGAGAGCTGAGAGAATGAAAGAAGGTATTGATGTTCCTTTTTCTGAGAAAACTCTATTTCTAACTTTCCCCTTACATCTAAAGAGACACATCTAAATGTAGCAAAACAACTCAAAATATCACAGCTCCTTAAGATCTCCACTACATCATGTATATAAATTACACCATTATACCTCTTTGGGTATTATATATCTGGATTTAGGAAAGAAAGAAATGCCATACATTACTGAAACCCACCAATACCTTGCTAAAAATCTTTTCCCTACATAAAGAAGTGTACTGTTTCCTAAACTGGATTACTACAATACCAGATATAAATCAGTGATAAAGCCTAATTTTCATACACATGAATGGTTTTGTATTAGCACCTGGGCTACGGTGGTTTTAAGGGGAGAAATATATTTATAAGCTTCAGATATGGGTTGATCTCCAGCTGATTTTAAATGCTTAGGAGTCAAATTTTGCTAAACTCAGAAGTTATACTCAAATACTTCCATGCAGTGAAGCAGATCTTTCAGCTGTCAGGTGTCTGCTGTCACATCTTCATGCTGTAGGAACACACTGACACAGGAAGCACTGAACAATGACAGATCTGAGTCACAAGGAATAAAAGGGGTTTAGGAATTCCACAGATGTCAGTTTAGCTTTTTAACAGATTAAAAAAAAAAAAAAAAGATTTTGTATTACCAGAGTGGTTTCAAGCACAAAATAAATCCAGTTCCTTGACTGGAATGATTTCGGGTCAAGAAAATGTATTTTTGTTTATAAGTGCTTTGGAGAGGTAAGATCTTTGTAATTTATCATATGGGACTGGAATGGTGAAAGTAAACACCTTCTACCATCAAGGTAATGTCAAAAGTGGTTTTCTTAGGAACAAGCCTGTCTCCCTGGTCACTGCATTTTCCAGAATATTCTGATTTAGTAATGTATCACTAGAGGGTGCTGCAAAGTTGCTTTCTAATGTATTACACAGATAACTAGTATCTTATTTTAATGTTAGTAGAAAATACAGGTCCAAACTTTCTGGATAGAGAATCTCTATGAAGTACTGATCATCTATCCTTGGCTGATAGGCTTGAACATCATAATCTGCAAGAAAGGTAGAAAAAAATTTCAAGTTTAAATGAGAGACCTAAAACATAAGTTAATGAATAACAGTATGTTTTAGGTTTTCACTATATGCATTAGAAAGGGTCTTGATTAGGACACCTTTGCACAATTATATAATAGTTCAAAATTATTTCAAGCATGTCTTCTGATCATTAACATGCTATTATGTTGAATCAAGATTAATTAAGAATGTAAGGATTCCACTTTTCTGGAATGACTGAAGTAAAATCTTGTTGTTTAATATAAGATGAGGACCAGGCCTTTTTTTTTTTTTTTTTGTTTTGTTTGTTTGTTGGTTGTTTGTTTGGTTGTTTTTTGTTTGGTTGTTTTTTGTTTGGTTGTTTTTTTTTTTTTTTTTTTCCATTGTGGTCACAAAGACTTCTATATGGAAAGAAACAACAAACCACCAACAACACCAAAGTGGGTGGTATGGTGATGGCTGAACTGTGTATAAATAATGCAAATCACATCTGCACTTCTGAACTATCATGTGTACTTATGACCTCTTAAAGGGGGTGGAAAATGTGACTTTACCAAATAATTACAGTGAGGGGCACCTACAATACCTAGACTTCTGGCAGATTTAAGATGCTGAGAAATAATAGAGAAAATAGCTACCAATTAAAAGCACCATCTAAGATAATGAGCATTGAAGAATGATACAGGATTATGTGTGATTAATTTATTAGTATGGTTGTCATAATTTCAGCCAAATGCAGTTCAGATGTGATAGCAGTACATGGAGGTGAAGGATAGGAAAAGAAGCCCATTTTATTCATGTACATCCTTGTCACTTTTGTTTGATAATTTTGTCCCCCCAAATTTCCCTTACTTGTGATAGTTTTATTAAAATTAATTTCCAATGCATGTACAAAAGACTAATTACTGCCCAGTGGCAAACTGTGTTTACAGATACTGCTTTTGAACTTAAAGGGCCTAGTACAAGACACCATAAAGTATTTTGAGACCTATAAATCCCCAGACCTGCTGCTGGCACAGCAGTGCAAGTCACTGCCTCTGCTTGCAACCCTGGATCTCTGACACTCACTGCTGGAACCATGACACAAAGGTTTCCACCTGTGGGAGCAATGTGTCTCAGCAAGGAAAGAGCTGCCCTACCCACAAGAGGGCTAATGTGGCTGCGAAGTGCACAGGTTTTACACGTTGCTGGAAAATATTTTCAGGAGCTGTCTTTTTGACTGCACAGTCGTTTGCAGGGCGGTTTGGGTTCTCTCTGCCGCAGCTGCTGCATGGACGTGTTCGTGTAGCAGTGTGCCCCAGATGAAGAGCAGCTCTGTATCAAGCTCAGGCCCAGTGAGCTGGCTGCTGGATTCTACTGAGAAGCTTCCCCTGCTGCTGTGGCTTGCAACCTACCCTTCCTCCAGCACCTCAGACTGCCCACAGTATTCTGACCTTCCTCAGACATAATTCTCTTTACTTTCCCTGTCAAGCTCAGATGCTTTTTTCTCTCACGCAGCAAAAGAATGCAATGTCAGTCTTTGCACACTATTCCATGTAACTGTTGGACTCTAGGAGCTCCTCACAATGCTTTTGAGTCCTCTAGGGCTTTGAAAACAGCATGAAAGGGCTAGAAATAGGGTGGAGGGGAATATTCTCAGCAAGGTCACAAAAATGATCTAGTTTTTATTGGCGTTTTTGCCTCTTACAGCCACCCATCTAAGAATAGAATGAAGTCCTTGTCATTTATCTCCCTCAGTGGATCCTAACCCTGTCACAAACTGAAAATTATTTGCTTTCCACAATAGAGAGTGCAATGCCTGAGCTGTAGTTAGTAGTTACTGTGTCAGTGCAAAGCAATAGGCAACTATGATAAGTAGCTTATTGACACAGTACATGGTAATTTCTCAGCTGGAACAATTGTGTCAATACACACTTGGGAAATTTGTAATTCATGGAAATGCTATTAGTAAATGATATGTCATTATGGAGAGACTTCTATTCCATAGGTTCACACACATACTGTCATGGTCTGCTTTTGCAATGAATTGATGCACTCAGAAATAAATATTTTAAATAATTAATGTACATATACTTAATGATAAATATGCATTCCCGAAACAACAGAAAGAAACTTAACATTTTTGAGTTTTAAAACTTAGATCTTGCTACTAAATTAATAGAAAAAATAAAATCAGTCACTGATCCTAGTCATACATAAACAACTGAAATGTTTGTTGATTTCCTTTTCAAAGCATTTGAGCTACAGTGGTGATGAAAAAACATCCACAGAGTGTTTTCATTTTTCACTGTAGTCTTCTATAACTTCATAATATCTAAACCAATTTAAACCTGTATTAATAAAAATGCTTTGAACTGAGACCTTGCATGTCAACTCGCAACACAGAAAGAATTTTTACTGTCAAGTTATGATCCTCTAAATTAGAAGTTGCTTTATAATTGAAATGCTGACACAGACTTCTAATTGTAGAGGTGTTGGCAGGTGCTGCTATGCTAGCATTATATTAGCAACTTTTGCCTGTGAATCTTGTTCATTAAAGGTTATGCTTATATCATATGCATACAGATTATAAGCTGTAAAATGACAGCTGTGTAAAATCAGTCAAATTAAAACACACCTGTAGATGAAAACAGTCACATATTAAACAGATTAAATTAGTATCCTTCAAAGTTTCTTTCACTTTAAAAATATATATGGAAAATACTTTTAGAGCTACCTGCTTAAAAAAAAACATTTTATGTGATGATTTCCAATACGACATTAATCATTAAGGAAAAATAAAAATATGTCTTCTCCTTTAACTAAACATTAAATTAGCTCAACTATTGTAGTAGTCTGAATTGCAAGTGACTAGAACATGGACTTAATTGCTGTAGTGTTCCAGCCCTCCAAGCAGTGCAGATGTTATGCAAATAGTTTTGTGTTCGTTTTCAGATTGTAAAATGTGGTCCTTTTTGCAGAATCAGAATGGATACCAACATGCATGCACACAGAGTTAAAAAAAAAAAAAAAAAAAAAAAAAAAAAAATCACTGAATTCCCCTATGCCTGGTTAGCAGGAAAACCTTTCAAAGCACAGGCTTGTTTTAAGCAGTCTTAGTAACTGATCCACACCAAAACTCTTGATCAAAAGTAGTAGATTTATATAAAATTCAGATCTAAATCTCATTGAGCTGCTGATTTTGCTGAGAGTTTATGAGTGTGCATATTGAGAATGTTCGGGCTGTGAAGTACCAGTGTGCAATGTAGGTACAAATGTCTCCTTAAGCCTTTTCTGTCCCGTCTCCACTCTGCAGAAAATCATGGTCCCAGTGTGGAAATTGCTGATATGTTCGTCTGCTGTACGTTAGCACTTATTTCTGTCTCCATCTAATGATAATTTACCATGTATGTGCTTTAGGGATGAGACTTGTGGTAGATGTTTAAATAGTAAAATTCATCCCAGTTTTGAACATGGTGAGGCTTTTTTCAGATTTCTAGTGTTTCCATGTGCCTTCAGTGGGGAATTCCTGTTATTCAGAGTTACAATGCAGATGCTAGTTGGCTTAAATTATTTATAATACAAACAAAACTATAGCCAAATTAAAAAGAAATATTTAAACATTGTTTTCCGTTTTCTTTTAATTTCCTTTAGTTTTCTCTCTCTTTTTTTTTTTTTTTTTTCCTTAGGAAGGTAGTCAATTTGATATTATAAACATATATTTGTTAAGCTGGTTCTGTGGTGTTAATTTATCCTCTTTACATGGAAAACATACATTCATGAAGTCATCTCCCAACAGTATATTTAAAAGCATTATTATTTTCAGTAGCTATTCTTTTAAGTAGATATCATAAATATATTTCCATATATATTGTATATTACAAGGAAGGGAAAAATGATGCAAGGACAAAAATATTATTTCATGGTAACATTTCAGTGTTATTTATTGCAAAAACTTGTATTCTTTATTTATTCTATCTATTTCTATCCTATCCATGTCTTATCTACACCTATCTTTACCTCATGCTCAATTACAGATTTTCTTTTCTCAGTTTGACCCCATGTGCATATGTCCTAAATTCATACATTCACATATAATTATGAATTAACATGGATCAAGCTTATTTGCTTATTTTCTGACTCAACTTGTCTATCTAGCTGCTATCATACTCCATAAATTTTTATGTCTAGTCACATTTTCTCTTGTGTGATTCATCAGAGTATTATACCACAGAGAAGTGATTGCCTTAATTTTTTATTGGAAATTTTGAGGGAAATCACTGATGTCTTTGTATAAATTCTCAAAATAAAGTGCGTTGAATATCAACTTTTATCAATATAATTGATTTTAAGACGGCTCAAAATTTTAATAAAATTATCTGGCAACTGCATCAGAATTCTTTTGTCACTGAGACTATGTATTATAGAGAACTACTTGTTTGGGAATTTTCTAGGTAAAGTCAAAGCTTAGACATTTTTTACTTTGGATAACAAGCACAAATTAGGAAAAAAGAACAGTGAGAAGACAGCTGGATGCATTTTCTATTCTTGTTCTATTTCTCTCACAATGTATTTAAGAGAAGTGATTAAGATCCTGCAGCATTTTCTTCTCTTGCAGTGGTAAAGAGGATCCTCAGACAGCAGACTGCAGATATGCTTTCAAAACTTGTCTCCAAATGAATCAGTGGAGAGAATTGAAAAAAAAAAAATTACTTAGTTTAAGAATTAAGTGTGCTTGAGTAATTTTCTTATTAAGAAGAGTCTTGGAGTCTGACAGGGTTCCTGGAGAGATGTTTGCATTGTCAGGAAACATAGAAGACAGGCCCATTTTTGAGGTTGTATTAGTATTTTATCCTTTATCAAAATAAATACAGGACAGAACAGGTTAGCCAGTTATAATGCCTTTATGAATTGCTCAAGTATGTGACTGCTATAAGTAACTGTAATTAATAGATAAATAGATAGATAGATAGATAGATAGATAGATAGATAGATACATGAACACACAAAACACTTGCTTTCAGAAGACCATGTTAACTGTAAATAAATAAAGTTTTTCAACCAAGCAGTAATTACATATTTGCTGTGCTCAGTGTCTCAGACTTTTTCCACTGCACTCATACTTGCAGACCTGGGACTTTACCTGCATTGTTTTCCTCACTTATAAGAGCAAATGGCTTTAAAATTGATTTTTTCTAACGAAATTAGATGATAAGATATGAAAACAGAAATATCAGAACACTCACAAAAATCTTATTGTTCTGAGAATGCAGAAATGCCAATTTGATTTCACCTCTGCCACTTGGAGGAAGCAGATTTCGCAAGATTTTACAGTTACTATCATTATGGTTATTATTACTTTTTCCTCTACTACTACTATTAAACATATTTGTTAAAGTGAGATATCATGCTGTATATCAATTTCTACATATCTAAAGCAAGCAAAACAACAAGGAAAATTACTTATTTTACAGACAGCACAAACCTTAGCCATTTGCTACTGAAACAAATCACATAATTTAAAGTCAAAAAAGGAAATTAGCTGAAGTTAAAATTTTAGTTTTAATCCATTAAAATACCACATCATCTCATGTTGTTTTGTGCCTCAAAATTTAGAAAACCTTTAAATAGTGGGAAAAATCACTATAGAATGCACCTAGGTAATCTTGCATTCATAAGTAAATAAAACTGTATCCACCTAAAGAGTAACAGTAGTTCGGCATGAGCCAAATGACTTTATATGTGTATATGTAGATGTAGATTTAGATGAAAATATAGGTATGATTTTACTTTTATTTATTTACGTATTTTATAAACTAAATACCATTCTTTTCTCTTATATATTTAGATCTGTCAAAGCTGTTCTTCCATAACATTAAAGAAATAATGTTTTGCTTCATGATATAATGATGGCTTAGTTATGTTGGGGGCTGGGTTTTCTTGTAGAATTTTTTTCCCATAAGTTGCCAGGGAACTGATCTCTGGGTACTTATAGAGAGTTAAGAAAGACAAAAGAAGTGACCTGGGGTGGAGGGAGAGGATGAGCACCTGGACTTCACTTCTCTCTGGGGGGTGCTTGGCTGGAGAAAGGAACAGCAGGCTGTGGCTTCCAGACTTCAGGGAGATTTTTCACCGACGCCACTGGACCACTGGAGTGGAATTCAGGGTTTCCTGCCACCGTCTCTTCGTGTGTACCCTGGGAATTCTGACCCTGGCCCCTGTCTGCCTCGCTGGGAGCCGTGCCGTTGCTGTTTCTGCCCCCTGGCTACTCCTTCGCTCCTGCTCCAAGTGGGCTTCTCCACGCCTCATCCCGCACCCCCTGCCCCGCCAAGACACGTGCTGCAGCTCCAGCCACTGCCGTGGAGCTTCTGATCCATCTCCAGTGAGAAAAACGGCAAGGAGACCAGCTCCTTTTTGACGCCTTTATTCAGGTCAGCTCTTAGATGGGGTCTCGAGGGGTCGCGTACCCCGCCACTGCTCCCGCCGGGTGACGCTGAGCAGGAGGTGCACAGCTTTGTGTCTCAGCAGAGCGGGGGCTCCTGTCCTCACCAGAGTCCTCAAGCAGGCTCTGTTGGCGTGTGGTCTAAGGCTGTGGTTTACACTGAGTGCTGTCGCAGTCATGGTGACAGTGCGAACCTCCAGTTGTTGGTATATGATTCTCTGTGATCCTGCCGGGCTGGAGTTACAGTTTTTATTCTCTAGTTGTATGCTTATTTGTTGTTTTGATGGTCCTAATTGCACTAGAGGCCCTTCATTTGCATATAATTCGTGTCCAAGTTATTCTGGGAGCAGTAGGGGTGGTTTCCCGACCAAAAGGGACGTGGGTACAGAGTGACAAGGGACATGGATACAAGGTAACAGATACAGGATTGGAGCTTCACAAGGGATCTTAACATTCAACAACAACAAAAGGCAAATCTAGAACTTTAACGTTCAACATTTAACAATAACTTAACATATTAAGAGCTTGTGTCTTTGGGATCTTACTCCTTGCATCCAGCATCCTGGGACTCTGCATCACAGCTGCCTGTGTCGGTAACGGCCCACAGGGGAAGGGTGCCAGCAACATAGAAAACTGTGACTGTTTCCCTGGTTCCATCTGCTGTTCATCTCATAGTTATTGTTGTTCTGTTTTGCCTTGCTAAACATAAGTAAAGAACTGTTATCCCTACCCTCACATCTTTGCCTGAGAGCCCCTTCATTCCAAAATTATAACAGTTCGGAGAGAGGAGTTTTTGTGCATTCTCCATTTCAAGAGAGGATCCTGTTTGTCCTTAGCAGATACCTGCCCTCCAAACTAAGACAAGTTATCAGGAAAAAAAAATCTGTTGAAGGAAAACCTGTTTTCTGTAAGTAAAGCCCTTCAATTCAAGGCAGGGATGGCTTAATTAAAGCAATCTGTTTAGGGTCTTACACTGATTTAGCATTTGTAGCTTTATCTTACTTCACAGAATCATGGAATCCTAGAATGGTTTGGGTGGGAAGGTGTTGTGTTGCACTAGTTTATTTAGTTATTATTTTGCACTGGGTGACTAATTTATATATATTGTTATATTGTACATGGTGTATTCTGTACAGCCCCCCTCCTTGTTCTGTGGTGTACATCTTCCCAGACTGATCCCTCCCTATTTCCCTCCCCTTCATTTGTCTCCAATTCGCTATATTTCCCCTACTCCTCCCCACCCATTAGAGAGTTTAAAATCTCCCCACCATAAGATGAGGGTCTTTTTTTCTTCCCTGGAGTGGGTTCTTACAATAAAACTGCGGGACTGTGGTCCCAGAAGGTAAAGAGCGTCCCTTATCATTTGTCTTTGTCCTTGTCAGGGCACATTTTTGGGTTCAGAGCTAGCCAGGATTGGAGCCCAGAAACAAACCACAACAGGAAGGGACCTTAAAAATCATCTAGTTCAAATTCCAATCCCCACCATGGATAGGAACGTGTTCCACTACACCAGGTTGCTCAAAACCCCATCCAGCCTGACCTTGAACACTTCCAAGGATGGAGCCTTCACAGCTTCTCTGGACAACCTGTTTCAGTGCCAAACTACACTCACAGTACTGTATTTCTTCCTAATATCTGGATTAAAGCTGCCCTCTTTCAGTTTAAAGCCCTATGCCCATGTCCTATCACTACATCCACTTGTAAAAACTCCTCTCAGCTTTCTTGCAGGCTTCTTTTAGGTATTGGAAGGATAAAAAATAAAGAGAAAGCCCTACAGCAGTCGCTTCTCCAGTCAGTAAGCTCAACTGTCTCAGCCTGTCTTCATGGAAGATGTTTTCCAGCCCTCTGATCAGCTTCATGGTCCTTATTTGGACTTGCTCCAACAGGTCCACTTCCTTCCTGTGCTGGGGATCCCAGAGCTGGATGCAGCAGTGTAGGTTCAGTCTCATGAGGGCAGAGCAGAGGGGTACTTTCTTCTCTCTTCCCTTGCTGTCCCTGCTGCTTTGGATGCAGCCCAGAACACAATTTGCTTCCTGGGCTCCAAACACACGTGGTCATGTTAGTCATGCCGAGCTTCTCATCAGCCAACACCCTCAAATACTTCTCCTCAGGGCTGCTATCAAGTCCTTGTCCTCCCAGTCTGTGTCTCTGCTTGAGATTGCCCCGACCCATGCACCTTGCACTTGGCCTTGTTGAAGTCACGAGTTTCTCGTACACCACTTCTCAAGCCAGTCAATGACCCTCAGGATGACATCCCTTACCTCCAGCATGTCAGCTGCACCACACAGTTTGGTGGCATTGGTAAACTTGCCAAGGGTGCACTCTATTGCACTGTTCATGTCAGTGACAAAGATGTTAAGCAGCGCTGGTCCAAATACTTAGAAAGAATTTTTTTAAATCACCTTTACTGGTGATCAGATATATTTTTAATGTATTTTCTTTAGTTTTGGCAGAAAATTAAGTTCTCTGAGGACTAGTGGTGTGCTACTGTCTGAATTAACTGCCAAAATGCAGTAATTTTTCCCTTCTGCTTAATTGTATTGTGGAAGCAATCAGTCATGCAGCAAAAGCAATTACATTTTTGTTTTTATTCTATTTTCTTTCTATTTTTGTTAATATCAAAGTGCATATTGTGTTTGAAAAGATGCTCTCTCTCAAACATGCTGTCTCTCTGAGAGCGAGGAAGCAAAACAAATCCAATGGTAATGAAATAATTCTTGGTTTTATGGTAGGGTACAGGGTAGAAGAAAGAGATATGCATATACACAAATACCTCACGAAAATGTTTTCTCAGAGCATATTTAATAGATTTTGACTAAAAAAAAAAAAAATTAGAAAGATGTGTCTGCCCTCTGCAGAAAATTGCATCTGTTCAACAAACCCAAAAACACCTGAATGTCAAAAATACTCAGCAGAAACATTTTATTCACATCTGCTGATAATAATGCCCCATGGGCATTCAGAAGCCTCATGCCACTACTCTCAGTAGGATTGGTTCATTAGCAAAGTTTTTTCCCCTTGATGCACTTTTGGCCAACATGTAACATGAATATTTTTTTAATGTACTGAGTTTTCGTCTCCCAGGGGGAAAATATATCTATTTGCTAAAAGTTGAAACTATTATTGAAAAAATACAGTGATTTTGTAACTCAAATATTTTACATAGGAAACAATTTACTTCTCAGGCAGCTTTATTGGTAACCTTGGCATTGCAAAGATCCACTGCTACAGAGTACAATACCAGCCATATAACTAACCAGTAGGCTGGGATCCCAGTCTCAACTACTCCAAGATGTGGGTAGGTAGTGTGGAGAACTACGTTTTTGGAAAAGGTTTTGCTTCCCCTTTCAAGAATAATGGTGATGATTGTTTTTCCGTTGATTTATAACACAGTAAAAGGCCCTAATCCATGGAATTCAGTCCATCACAACTGGACTTGATCTTAGAGGTGTTTTCCAACCTAAATGATTCTATGATTTCATGAATACTTAGTTTGAGTATACTGAAACAAATCTGTCTTCCTCACTCTATGCTATTTGATTATGTAGAGCATTCAAAGAGGCAGAATTATTCCCCAGTTTTAAGTGATATTCTGAAATCTCTAAGGGTCTGGGAAAGGCGTTGATCGGAACACCACCACCACAGATTGCTTTGGATAACATTCAGTGATTTTTACCCTTCACCACACTGAATCCAAGACTAATTACACTATACTTGATAAGTCTAATTTTCTTCTGGTATAACCTGATGGAAAGTAGTGAGGATGCTTTAGTGGATAATTTGGCTGTTGAATTTCTCATACATTTGTATGGTGAATGCACTTGCTAGGTGTTAAGTTTATCAAAAACCCCAGCGTTCAACATGGAGAAGAACTGTCTTGACACATTAATATCAAGTTCAAAGCATACAACTAATTCTGATCATACTTTAATCATATATCTTATAATTATGTGAACTTTCATATGAGCAAGTTTTAATTTTCAAAAAATGAAGCAGGAAGAATAAAGTTTAATCATTTTGATGGGTCAAATTTATCATCTCTAAATAGAGTTTACTAAAAGATACATTTTTTTTTATGTCAGATTTCATCAAGTTCATAGAAAATTAAGTAAAAAATTAAGGTATTTTTAAATACCTTGAAGAACAAGCAGTCGTGAAATTGCACTTAGTAGTATGCAAAGGAGATAAACTCTACATTAACCATGGAAATCTAATTAGTAATAACCCATTTGTACACCATAACTTTCAATGTGCAAGAAGAACAATAGCTTCTGTTGATGTCTTATTATACTCTTCATCAAATTATAATTGTAATATATTTTCTCTCATTTTGTATATAGTATTTTAAAATATCTGTAAAACATTGTTTTGTGTGCTTGGTTGGAAGAACTATGAATATATTTACCAAACAGTTCATTTAACAGATTTTACAGGTTTTCAGAATAAGATATTGAACTTTTGTTTTTTCATTATCCCTCCAGCCTTATTATGTAAAATATTGCACATCTTAACAACATTGATTTTTTTTTCCTTTACTGGAATACTTTGGAGTTCAAATTAATATTAAGTAACTTTCTTTAAAGTTGTCCTAGGTTGAGAAGGAAGTGAGGTTTTTTGGGAGGTTGTGGTCAAACCAATCAGTGCTTGGATTTGAATATTGGCACCTGGTTTGGCCACTGAAGGTGACTGCCTCTGAGAACACACAGGGGTTAAAAGAGCAGAGAATGCCCAGGAGAACTCTCTTGGCTCCGGTCCGTGCAGGAGGGCAGAGCTCCCTGCCCAGCTGCGGGCTGGGTGCGGCAGGGGAGGCCATGCAGTCAGGGGGAGGCTGGCCGGAGCCTTGGGCACAGGAGGGGGTGAAGGTTTTACAAGACCGAGGGGTGGAAGACAGAGAAAAGTATCGCCCCCATCCCCCGGGAGAGACAGAGAGAGAGAGAGCCCGTGCCTGTGCTGCAGTGGACCATACTGTGATAGCAGCCCCAGGCCGGCTGAGAAGTGTGGGATGCAGCCGAGAAGGTGCCCAGCCATTGTGGGAGTTCTGGGCAGACAGAAGCAAAGATTTTTAAACCTTTCCTTGAATAATGGAAACCTTACAAATACCTCTCCTCCTGGATCTGAATGAGAGGAGAGAGGGATGGAAGACTGTGGTGCAAGTGAGAGATGCCAGAAGGTTGAGAAGAATCCCAGGTGGGAGGAGATGAATGGCCTTTGGCTGGACTCTTTTCTTGTATGGCCATGAACAGACCCTTTTTTTTCCTGTAACCCAGAGACTGCATTTAGGGGGAGGCAATGTCCTGAAGCCAAGAAAGTGCAGTGAAGCAGTGGTGTGAACAGAGGCGGCTGAGGAGGCTGTGGTGCCTTCTGTCTCCATTGGAGAGGAAGATCTCTGTTTCATGAGGCCCCTCGGCCCCAGGGGGTGAAACTGGGGGGACTGGTGTCCCGAAGCTGAGAGACTGTTGCTGTTTTGGAACTGGGCAAAGCATCCTTGAGAGGCGAACCCTAAAAGCAGTTCTGATCCATGTGCAGTGGTGAGAGCACTGAGCATGGAAGGAAGACGTCATGAGTGCACATGTTTTCTGGGCGGTGCCACGAGTGACATGGAAACACAAGAAGTTTCAACTGCGTTTCCAGGGAAAGTCTATGGTGCAAGGGGAGACTCCTCTCTTCCTGATGGACTGAGAGTTCATTTTTTGAGGAGTAGTGATGGACTGAAAGTTGATTATTTGAGAGGGGGAAGGAGGAGGAATGTATTTGGAGGGTGTTCATTCTCAGGTTTGTTTTTTCTTATATATTGTAGTTAATAAAGTGTTTTGTTTTGTTTTGTTTTGTTTTGTTTTCCCCTTTATTCCTAAGCTGGAGCCTGCTTTGCTTTATTCCTGGTCACATCTCACAGCTGCCACTGGGGACAGTGTATTTTCATGGGGGCACTGGCATTGTGCCAGCATCAAACCATGACAAAAGTTCTTTTTCTTGACTCTTGAGCTTAATAGGCCGAAATTGAATTTAATGGAGCAGACAGGAGGGTAAGTTGGCAGGGAGAGCACAATCACAGTGGGTTTGGGGTGTGGAGTGCTGCAGTTTGCAGCAGGACTCACATTCTGGGACCTGGGTTACTCCTTCCATGCTCAGTACAGACTACTGTAGTATGCTTTATTTTCAAGATACAGCACTTCCTCCCTCTCCTTATTCACTGGCCTTCATGTCTATCTCTCACATATTCTCACTCCTCCTTCTGAATGGAATTGTTGAAGTGTTTTTTTAATCCCCCCTTAACTAT
Organism: Sitta carolinensis; assembly: GCA_032173965.1. Taxonomy (NCBI): domain Eukaryota; kingdom Metazoa; phylum Chordata; class Aves; order Passeriformes; family Sittidae; genus Sitta; species Sitta carolinensis. The sequence continues at coordinate 98,983,885 of CM063284.1, read as the reverse complement.
GTTATCCCGCAGGCGCTGCTATCATTGCCGAAGGGCTTGACCTTGTCTGGTGGTGGATCCAGCTGGCATTGGCTCTGTCTGTCATGAGGAAAGCTTCTAGCAGAGTTCCCATGGAAGCCACCACTGTAGTAGCACCTCCACCGCCAATACCAAAACCTTGCCATGCAAACTCGGCACACAGTTTTAACAGAAGTTGTTTTAACTACCTGTTTCCTTAGAAAGTTAGGAAGAAGACCTGCTTGCAAGGCCACCCTTTCTCATTCCACATGCTGCCTCACTGCAGTTTAGATCAGAAGCCCAAGCCAGCCCACAACCCCACTGTGCTAGAGAACCTGGGGCTGCTGTGGGTTCTGCAAGTCCAGCCTATTCCAGGGTGTTCCCACCCCAGGGATCTGGCCTGAGCTAGTGTCGTCATCACCAGCAACTGACAGACCTCCGAATCCCTGGGCACCACATATGCAAGACAGATTTCAAGGCAGAAACTAGTGCCTGAAACAGATTAGGGAAGACTTTTAGTTTTGACACTAACCATTTGACTGGAATACTCTGCTATATGTTAAGAGTGAGGAAGTAAATTACCACAGCAATTAAGTGCTCTCTCTGCCGTAATGTGAGTGAGTGTGCTGTAATGTGACATGAGGCAGGAGTGTGAACCTGTAAAGAAATCTGTTCTGTATCCATCCAAGGATTACAGAAATCATGTGAAAATCTCAGGTTCTTGAGGCAGTGCTAAGGAGTGATAACTGTATCCTTCATTGAAATGGCTTCCATTTGGCCCCATCATTTGGAGATGATGAAAAAGGGGAAATGAAAGGTAAAAGATGAATGGATCTACGCAGAATGGTGAGAGTATGCATGAAAGATGATCCCACACAGCATACCAAATATAGCTCTAAAGATCCAGGAGTTAATGAGAGTGTCAGTGGTGGTTAATGCAGTGCTCTGCATGGGATATGAATGAGGCCATACCTTCCCTTGGTACGGGAAGTGTAATTTCAAATTGTCCCTGATATCAACATGCAACAACTGTGAGCAAATATTGAACTTCTAATTGCAATTACTGCATTTTAATTAATGAATAAATTATGTTGCATATAATAGACAGTAAATTGCAAACATTTTGCAACCTTTTAAATGTTAAAAACTGCTATCTGCTAAAAAAAATTCTGTTTTCCCAAAACCATGAAAAAAACCCATTGCTTTCCTGAAACTGATAATTTCATTTGAAGCATGAAATAAGGTAATTGAAAAAAAAAATCATGAGAGACACATTTTCCTCCTGCTTATCTTCTTCCTTTTCTTCAACTCCAAGCTCAGATAGTGGCAACAGGGGGGCAATTGGGATTACATCATCTGTTCTGTGCAGAACACTAGAAGTATGAGTTGCATTGCTGAATAATCAGAATTTTTCTACTAGAATGCCCATTCTGTAGTTTGAGCTAATACAGTATTCTGAAAGTTTAATATCTTTGCAATCATTTTAATATAGAACAGAACAAAGCTGTGTTGAAAGATGCTTACATTTAAATAAATTAGAGTGAACTAGAAAAATGTGGAGGTTGAGATACAGGGTGAATTGTTCACATGAGGTGACTTTATTGAAAAATGGTTCAGAACATGTTTTATCTCCAAGTTCTTGAGAAATGAAAATCAGAAATAGAGGAAACTAGCTTTTTCACACAGTAAGCAAACCTTTTTAAGGGCAGATCCACCTCATAATCTTTATTTACTGGAGTCTAAACTCTTGTCGGCAAATGTAAATATTCAGCACGAGAATGTGAGCACAATGCAGATATTCTTTATTCCTTCAGAGCAAGGCCTCTTCAATATAGCTTATTGTCATTACAAGATAGCTGTCTGTGTAGAGAAAAGAAAAGAAAAAAACACATTGTCCACTGTAAACTTAACCTCTTGTTCCTAAATGAAGCTTATTCTAATTTGAAATAAGTCTTTCTCAAGTCTTGGCATCGAGATGTTTTCATTCAATGAATATGTATAAACAAGCTCCTTATTACAGATTCCACAAAGACCTTTAATCAGGCCTCTGAATTACAGTTCTAAGAAAATCTTATTTCTTGTGTGTGTTGGGCAGTTTTCGTATTTCCCACGTTTGGTAAAATCTGTAAACAAAACATTCAGGATTTCATTAAATTACTACAACATATAGAGATACAGTAAGTATCCCCACTGAACATACTCAGCTCTGGAATACACAATGTGTGGCAATATTTTAAAATTAAGGATTCTCTACTTCACTGTGTTTGTTCTGCATGTCAGTGTGTTCTTGAGAGAGAGGTTTGGTATTGCAAAGTTTTAGTTAAGTCAGTGGTCATTTTGCACTCTGCAGTATAGATGGCTTGAATGTAGATGAAAAAAAAAAAGGAGGGTGGGGAGGTGGGGGCTGTTCTTTAGAGTATTATTACTCAATCATCTAAAAAGGTTGGTATGTCATATTTTGTCATTTGATAATTATTTTGCAATGCTCTTAGGAGACATATTGCTTCCCTAGGTAGTAATTGTCTGAAGATTTCATTACAAACAGGAGCCTTCAGGGAAGAATGTTGCTTAATGAAATTAATCATTATATGGATTTACTTTTTAATAAGGTACTTTGCAAGAGATTATTTCTAGATGGAATATATTAGTGCAGATATGCTGTTTTGACAGTCAACACACTATATGAGAAAGAGAAGGAGAGGGAGAAAAGAAGGTGGGAAAAAGGGAGGGAAAGAAGAGAGGAGGAAGAGAGGAAGAAAATTAAAAATAGCTCTTCACCATACCTTTCTCAGGCCCCCTTGACATGTACTGGGAATCATTTGACCTCAGCAAGCCATCTGGTTGTTGATCATGTGATAGATGGAAGATGACTACACGACTGCAAAGAGGGAAGATTTATGGTTGGTACATTTTTGAGCTGACTTATTGAGCCCCTCAAGTTCCAGTGCAACTCAGAAAATCAGTAGAGAGGTTGGACTTGATACACAGAAATTGAATTTAGCTTCTGTTCCCATTTTATCCTTGAGAATTTTTTCTTTTTTCAGAATCAGTGTCATTGTTTCACTTGTCTCTTCAGAATGCAGTACTTAACCTTCTTTCATTTCTTTTATTTTTTACTAGTGCACTATCTATTGCGCTTGAGGTTACATGCAATTAGGCAACTTTTAAAACCTTTGTTTCATAAGCAACAAAAAATTTAGGTAACGAATCCAAGATTTTAGATAGTTATAACTGCTTACAACACCTTAAAAACTACTTCTAGTCAAGCTCCAGTTCATATATTTCTGATAGATTTTCCTGAAATCTAGTTTGCTTTACTTGAAAATATAGTTTGCTTCCTACTCAGTGTTTTCTTACCTGTGTTTGAACACAAAGTAATGCTTGAAGATTAAAAGGACTGTCTTCCAGTGACCAACAGTATCGTTATTAAATGGCTAGTATGTCATGGATAAGCATTTGAAACTTTTATAATTTTGAATTTCATCCCTATTTTTCTTTTGATTAACGTTCATGAAGACTTTATATTGTCTCCAGAGTTATCTCTACAGGAAAGAAAATCAGCATGTTACCTTGGGCATGAAATTAGAATTGTCCCACAACTCAAGTCTAAGCAATGCTGCAAATGATCCAAGGATGATGGGGGGAGGATGCAGAAGCCCAGGTTTCGGCTTCGTGCATGTCCACTGCCAGGTTAGTTTTCTTCAGGCCACGCTGGTAGAGGAAAACATGGCTTCTGCCTCAGTGCTGGAGCAGGAGCTGTCTTTCATGTCAGATAGTCCTGATAGAAAAAGTATGTGGTGGACTACTCCTCCCTCTCTTTCCATCCATGCATAGCACCTCTCAGACATAGAATTTCGTTTTTTTTTTTTTTTTTTTTAAGTTTAATGTGTTTTCAGAATTCACAATACATGACCTTCTGAGGTAAAAGACTGTTTTACTCCATCAAAGAGTGCATTATGGATTTAAAATAAAAAATTAGAAATGTTAAAAACAGATAAAGCTTATGAAAAGGCATGGCATTTTATTTGTTATTTTTTTGTTTTGAATACAGGTTTAATTCACAGAAATTAGCTAGAGATCTATAAGCTTTTTTATTTTTTTTTTCCTCCCTCAGACAAAGAACACAATCTGCAAAGGAAAGGAGGAAAAAGCAATTATTTTTGTGAGCATAAACTATAAACGATCTGATTTGCTAATTTGGACACTAGCTTCACTCTCAAGCTTAGCCAGCCTTTTATAATTTAACAAGTAGCCCTGATAATCTGCTGCATTGTGCACAATCATTTGCCATTTCTAATTAAAATTGATGACCCCCCTGAAACTTCCCCTAGACAAACGTGGCAAGTTTTGAATAGCTTCAGTTGGTTTAACTCTTTGGGACCGCATTTTTACTTAGGCTCCTTTTATAAAAGAAGCTACAATATATGGAATACTGTAACAAGCCTGTAAAAATGCCCAGAAAATAGATTTCTTGTGATGATGTGGAAAGAGTGCCTACAGAACTTTTACCATATAAAAAAACATAGAGAAAGCAACATTTTCCCGCTAGACACATTAAAGATGCTTTGTTCTTATTTGGAAGCAGAGTCTCTGAGAAAAATATTGTCTCATATACAATGTGATCAGTGCTGCTGCTTGGATGGTTGCTTGTCTGTTAAACTCCAAACTCCTACCGCAAAATACGGTGTGTGCTTGGGCTCTTATAAATGACCTACTTAGTCTTGATAGAGGCAGCACTGGACAACCTCATAAAAAGGTAGCGTTTCACACCTCCCCTCCCGCAGAGAGACTCTGTCCTAGTGGTTCAATAAAAGAGTGACTGGAGGGTGACGTGCAACAATTTGTGCGTTAGGAAGCCAGGATCCTTCAGGTCTTTTTTTTTTTTTTTTTTTCTGTTCAACACTGAATTATTACAGTCCTCTCTTCCATACCTAACTATCATTAAAGGTGGTTGTGTAATTCAACATATTAATAGAAAAGTATTTTTTCTACTTCTATGAAAATAGTGCAGGCCTTAATGACTTTTTTTTTTTTTAAATGGAGAAGATGAAATAATGGAGAAAACATTGCTGATTTATATATATGCTGTGTATGGTCATGTAAGAGCATGTGCATTTTTCATATTTCAGGAGATGGATTTTTGCCTGCAGCAATGCAGTGCATTTCTGGAATGTCCCGAGTAAATTCCTGAGACCACGCACAGGGGAAGGGAGACTGAGAGGGAGGAATAAAATTATAACAAAATGCAGATCCCATGTATTAGGGGACTTCTGGAAATTGATGTTGTTAACATCTTCACAGTGTACTGAAGTAGCTGTTTTGGAGGCATTTGATTCTGGAAGGAAAGTGCATTTTTTATTGATAGTGGGTCTCTTTTGCTGTATGAATACAAGATAGATGATGCTGAAGGTCAAGTCTTAGCCAAGAGACCTAGCAAGTGTTGTAATATGCACATATTCAGTAAGCATCTAGTTTATAACAAAAAGGGAACAGTGTTCTTTGGATGTATGTCTTGCAGGTGGACAAATCAGGAGCTTGGTTCATATACAGGGTTTTACATTCTAACCTTTAAAGACAGTATAAAAGAGTATTGTCCAGAATGCTTGTGGCTTCTGTAAAGATTTATTTTTCTGTTTTGCATTTGTGCCTTTGCATGTGACAATGAGGTCCAGGGAGAGAGTTGTTTCCTTGAGAACTTGATGACAGAGACATTGGTTCAGAGAGAGGAAGATGGAGATTGACATAAAAGTTTTAAGATTCAGAGAGAAGAAAATCACAAAAATACAAGAAAAAAAAAGCACACCTACTTTCTGCGACTTTATTTTCTTCCTCAATGTGTGTGCATTTTGTTTTCTCTTACAGATGAGTTCAGAAATTTCAAGGGAAAAAATCCCAAACTTCTATTTATTACTTAAATTTGAAACCAATGTTTTTTAAGTTCTTTGTAAAAAGAGGGAAGACATAAAAGTCCATAAAAAGTTATAGACTCTTGGATTTCCTGGTGCAATAAAATGAGTCTCTTCTTTTATACCTGTTATTTCTTTAGACTGAGTAATGTGTCTGACCTAGTCTATGCTTCCTTGTTTCTGTCTTTGTTGATGAGACACATGAACAGCATTTATTTCCTGGCTTTCCTCTCCTTCTCTCTCTCTTCTCAAATACTTGAATTCATGTACAGCATATTTTGGCTTCATGTATCTTCTTGCATGATGAAGCATCTGCCTGTGGTGCTGAAGCTACTGGCAGTGCCTGTGTTTGCCCCAGAGCACATTACAGATGGTAGTGTCATTGCAGATAATGATAGCCTAATATACTCAGGGTAGCAACAGGGGACAGATGCTGCTTTTGTTCAGTTTTCAGTGGCAGATCCACCCTGCAGACTGGGGTGGAGGGAGAAAACACCTCCAAAACACAAGCGGAGCTGGCAATTTAGGTAAAGGCCACTGGGTGGGGCAAAAGTGCACATCATTAAAAACAAACAAAAAGAGGCAACCAAAACACTCGTGGATGATTTGTTGGAAATAACAGTGCAATCAAAACACGAATTTTTTGCCAGTAGACTCTCAGATATGTAAAATAACAGTTTCTACATATGAAACAATACACATTCTTCATTTCTATTATTACTTCCATGATAATTTGCATCAGATTACATGGGGCACCATTTCAAGGCATTTTGTCTCTCCAGATACGGATGTGAGTAAATCGCAACATATAATCTTCCATCATCCCCAGTGCTTTTTCCAGGGGGGATTTACACTCACACATAAAATAAACATTTTAACCCCTACTGTAGAATGGCAAAGGCCCTTTCTTCCAGAGATTGCAAGCATCTACATACATGCTGTTTATCTTTTGCCTTTGTGCAGCATAGTCAGATGAGGAAAGCCTTATCAGACAATAATGTTAAGTAGGAATTTAACTACAGCACTATTTTTCAGAGTGTAATATTTTAACAAATTCCATGTGTCCTATTTCTCAGTTTAATAGCTTGAGATAATTTAAAAAAAAAAATCAAATTTTTAATTATTAATATGATTTTAGCACAAGCCAGCATTTTTTCGTCTCGCAGTAAGCAACACTAATGAGGGAATGGAACTCAGGTTATCCATGTCATCAGTCATCCATGTTCAGCCAGTGTACCAGAAACACAGGAGAGAAGACAGTAGCTAAGTAAAAAAAAAAATCACCATGTATGAGATTAACTTCTTGTACATACTTTTACCAGTACTCAGATCTACCATCTGTTTTCTGCCATAATGTAATTGCTCTGCTGAAGGTCCTTGAAGAGATTTCTTCCCATAGCACTGCAATCTTTTTCATATTTTTCTCTGTTCGCTTGATCTCAGCAAACCTCTAAAATTTGAAGACATCAGGAAGAATGGAGGAAGTATTATAGACTTTTCTAAGAATTTTTTTCCCAGATGTGTTCCTGAAGAATGGTCAGAAAATAAATAAAAAAGAATCTTTGTTAAAAAACCCCTTTGTATCACTACTGCCATTTTCTAAATTTGCCAAAAGAACTGTTCCGTGTGTAGATGTTGAAGCACTAACTCCAAGACAGAATATTGCCCTTTCTATTTAGAGAAGGCCATAAAAACGAATTTATTTTTTTCCTTTTCATCTTCCTACATTTTCATGACTGTATCCATCTATAACTCTAGAAGACCTCTCACATTTATGAACTCGGTTACTGTTATCACTTGTGTCATAGGGTCAGTGGACAGGACAGTACCAATTTCTGCAGGGAGAAAAGAACACCATCTCTTATTTTTAGCAAAATGACTGAAGCAAGGTGATAAAAGCCATTATACTTCCTCAGTCATTTAACGCAGTGGCTGGCACCGTTTTTCATTGACCTTACATCTTTATACAAACATTGTCATTAGAACTACTTCCTGTGAGTAAAGCAACCATCTTCTGGGGCTGCAAGTCCTCCTGCCCCTGGAGAGAACCATTTCACCTGATTAATTTTAGAGACTAGGTTTACTAAGGCTGACTGTCTGGACTTATTCGTACTTGCAGTTCTTGGCCTACAATCAAACTGCTGATTTCAGCCCATTTCCTGTTCATCAGGCATACCAATCAGCAAAAACCATTAGAACAGATGTCACTATCTTTAAGTGGCTTTAAGAGAGAAGACACCGAAGAGCTGAACTACCTTGCAGAATTTTCCGGATGTGAAAGGGTCTAATGCACATCACTTTCTCAAGGTTCCCAGCCTGAGTATAAATGAATTTCATTGTCAGCTGCTGCCAGATTTGCATTTTTCAAAATTTTAAAAAATAACTCGAGGAAAAGCAAGCATAGTAACAGATAACAGTACTTAAACTACTTAGTCTACTTCAGAGAATATCAGCAGGGCAAACAAAAAGCCTCTGCTAATATCTCAGAATACCTTTGAATTGTCCTATTGCGGTGGGGATAAACATAGAAATCGAAAAATTAATCTCAACAATTTATGCAGTTTTACAGAAAGGGCATTTATTGAAATGTGAAGGCACTACCCCTGGCTTGCTAAGTAAGTGTATAATAAACCTGTATATTAGATATTGAACTCATAATTTCTGTCCTATGACATCAAGATCATCTTTCCACTGTGCCTTGCACTGCAAAGCTAAGATAGTAGTGCTTTGTATTAATGTCATTACCGACAGTACTTATTATTTAAAAGGTTACCCAGTGTTGTAGTACAACTGCCAGTCAAGCTGTATCTGCTTATACCAGAACTAAATTTGTTTTGTAAGGTGTTATAGAATTTGAAACATTTCACATATGCAGGCAACCGTGACCAAATACAAATGAGGAGACTGAAATACAAGTTTTGGGTTTTCCTCCAGATAACTCTCCTATCCTCTACTACAGAGCAAAGCAGAGTCTTTCAAATTATTTCATTTTGAGGGCCTACTATTAGCTTGAGCATCCTCTAATTAGGTCTTCCAAGGTGTCTTCTTCCAAGCGTTGAAAGGTTATGACCTGCTACTCTTCCAAAAATCAGTCCCAGTCTAAAGAAGTTGTAGCTTTCCAGCCTGCACAGAGAGTACACTGCAGATTTCTGTTTATATTTATACCTCCTGAATTTCTATCCTTGTCTTTGACCACAGAGAAACTCTTTTTTTTTTGTAATTGTGTTGGGAATTAAATGTGGCAATACATTCAATGTGAGTTCCACAGTCAATAAACAATTATCAATAGCAACTTGAAATATTCATTTAGGGCCTAAAGTAAATTTAATAAAAAATGCATAAAAGTTAATTAACATAAAACACCCGAATGCAAAATGAATTAAATAAACTAAAATAAAGTTCATGTTTTAATCAGCAAAGCCTTGTTGCTTAACAGCTCCTCCAGGCTTAATGTTCAGTTTAGTTTCTGGATCACACTCTTTCAAATTGCTCCACAGAGACATAAATCTGATTGCAGCTACTGTATACTCTTGTGAGAGTGAGTACATGGGTATATTTCTGAGTGGGAATGTGAAATATAGTGTGCTGGTGCATTGCATGTGAATTAGTTCTTTCTGTATTAGGGAAAATACATTGTAGTATACTTCTCTTTATGAAAGCAGAATAACATTGATTTCCCTGGAATTTTCCAGAATAGACACCAACGTGTTTGAAATCTTACGTTAGCACAGTGTTCCCTCCTTTGGCGTGCCTTCACTACAGTATTTTTCTTTCTTGAGGCAAAATAAAAAAAAACAAAAAACAAAAAACAAAAAACAAAAAAAAAAAAAAAAAAAAAAAAAAAACATTTCACAATCTGTTAATCCATAGATCTAGGACACATGTGTTTCAAAATAATGTCCAAACTTACACTTAAACACATGCAACTAGAAAAGTTGTCTGGATTATGCCATATGTGTTAGCCTGCTCTGATCCACTATGGCTCGTCATGCAATCCTCTGAACCCAATGAGTGAAAATGCAGCCTCAGATATATTTTTCTCCTCTGCTTTTTTACTACGGTTTAGTAAGACCAACAACCAGTTCAGTAAGACAACTTGACCACAACATGATCTAAACAACAAGGCTACTGTTGTTTTACAGCATACAGCAACTAAGCAATCAATGCACTAGCTAGACATTTCTTGTATCTAAAGTAAGTGGGAACTCCCTGTAGATACCCACTGGCCCTCCTGGGACCCTGCCCTAGCTTCTGTGTCTCTGTCTGAGAAAATGAAGAGAGAAATGTTGTGTACTATTAGATATGACGCTGGGTCCAGGATGTATCAGACAAGTATTTTTTGTATGCTCAAAGGCATATCTAAATTTTCCTGACAAACATAAAATACCCATAAGTTTTGTTAATAACTACATGAAAATCTACTTGCATGGTCACCTATCTTATATGTATATTAATAATCTATTCCTTTGTCCAGCATATATCTCCTAAGGACTTCTAGCATATAATCAGAGATTTGTTTTCCTAAATTTCTTCACCTGTAAGACCAGAATGGTGTTATTCTGTATTGCAAAGATTGTGAAATGAAAGTATCAGGAAGCACTATTTGAGCTTCAGGTAGAAAATTTCACACAAGTGGAAAGCATATTTTTTATTTTCTGAAGTCTATAAAGGACTCTGCAGGCTTGTGAAAAGCAATTATTTGTGGCAAAATAGTTTGCATGCTCCTACATAAGACAAGCAAGTTCTGTTGAGAAAATTGTGTTATTCAAGTACAGCTAATTGAATTCTAGAAATTTTTATGTGGGAGGAATTACTGAAAGTAATCATGTTAATATTCATCATTAATATTAAGCACTACTTGTTGGGATTTTTAAAGCAGTACTGATTTTCAAGTGTCTTGTAAAATAGCTAAAGATCACTATTAAAGAGGGTCCCCTCTGACAAGCCTGTGGCCACTGTAAAAGAATGCTTGTGAAAGAAGCCATCTATTTAGATGACTTAGAGAGTCACTGCATGAAATTGCTAGGGTTAATCACATATTCAATAGGAAATATTTTTAAGGGCAAAATGTAACATGTTTGACAGCCCAGAAAAGACAAACCCTCACATACATTCTTGATTTAAAACAAACTTGCTAGAATACAAATTTTTGATGAAGGACATTTCTAGGTTGAAATTCTTCCTCTGTAATTAAGGATTGCATTCAGATCTCAATCCTAGAACCCACACAGTAAAACTGATTTGATTTTGATGATGTGGAGGAAGATTCTCAGTCTTCTTCAGATGTTATTTCCTAAAACTTTTCTTTGTTAAAACTTTAAAAAAACACAAGATCTAAACGGTAGTCAGGCTGGTCTAAAGACATCACAAATCAGAGGAACATCATGAACTTCTGAAATAACTCTTGAAACACAGCTGGTCTTTCCCTGCTGCAGAGGGTTCACCCTGGCTGAATGCTGGGCACCCACTAAAGCTTTTCTATCACTCTCCGCTTTCTAAGTGGAGTGAGGAGAGGAAATTTAAGAAGTTTATAGACTGAGATAAGAACTAGGAGAAATCACTCACCAAATACCCTCACAGGCAAAACAGACTTGAATTAGAGATATTATTTAAATTTATTACTAACAAAATCAGAGCAGGATAATGAGAAGTAAAATAAAACCTTAAGGTGTTTACCTTTCCCCCACCCCACCTTCCTTCCCAGCTCTACCACCTCCCCCAGGCAATGCAGGGAGACAGGTAATTGGACCTACAGTCAGTTCAAGACACATGGTTTCTGCCTCTGCTCAGGGAGAGGATGAGAATCTGCATGAGGAATCTTTCAGCACGGTGTCCCTCTATGAATTCCAAGATGAGTTTATCCCATAGGCAACTGCTCTCCATGAACTGATGCAATGTAGATCACTCTTCCACTGGGTCCAGTCCTTCAGACACAGGCTGCTCCACTGTGTGTTTCCCACTGTATCACAATTACTATCAGGAAACCTGATCCAGTGTGGGCTCTTCTCTCCACAGGTCTGCAGGTCCCTGCCAGAAGCCTGCTCCAGCACGGGTTCACAGCCTCCCCTCAGGCTTCCACTGCTCCAGCGTGGTGTCCTTCAGGGGCAGCAGGCAGATCTCTGCAATCCTATGGTGCTCCGTGGGCTGCAGCGGCTCAGCTGTTTACCATGATCTGTCCCACAGGCTGCAGAGGAATCTCAGCTCCAGCTGCAGGGGAATCTGAGCTCCTGCCCTTCCTTTTCCACTGACCTTGGTGTTTACATAGTTGTTCCTTTCACATATTCTTACTCTGTTCTTCTATGGCCGCAGTTAGATCTGCAGAATGACTTTTTACTCTTCTTTTTCTTAACCATGTTATCACGGAGGCATTGCCACCATTTCTAATTGTCCCAGTCTTGGCCAGTAGCACTTCCATCTTGGAGCCAGCTGACATTGTCCCTGCAGGACATGGAGAAAGCTTATGGCAGCTTCTCACAGATGTTGCCCTGTAGCCCCCCCCACTACCAAAACCTGTCTATGTAAACCCAATACACCTGTCTTGTGCCCAGTGATGCAACGTCTCTTTTGATGGCATAGTTAAAACTAAAGCAAGTAATATTCTACCCAAGCTAATATTTCTTGGGGAGATTTCAGTGACTTTTTTTTTTTTTTTTTTTTTTTTTTTTTGCGGGTGTTTCCCCTTTTTTACACTTCTTTTTGTTGCTATTTATATTTCACATAAGTAAGGGTGGTCCTGGTTAATGTGTCCATGAAATTGTGGCATGGGCTTTAAATCTATTTCATAGTCATTTAGATGCACTTTAAAAGAGCAAGAATATCAGCCCTATATACCTTGTGCTTTCTCTCCTCTGAGTTCAGCTACAGGGCAAGCTGCTGCAAAGAAAATGTTTCTGCAAATTTGTCAGCAGAATGCCCCTAAATCAACATGAAATAGAGGTCAAAACAAAAGTGGAGGGCAAATCAGTTATTGAGCAATCTCTAAAGAAAACCAAGACCAGGTTAAATGCAGCTTATGTAATTCTTTTCAGAGGGGATTCAATAAAATTATGTAGCTGAAATCCTGATTCTCAGGCTCAAGCAAATGAGAGCTGAGCGGAGAATACATTTTATTGGTATCAATCTTCAGTGCTGTGCCACAGACAACTGACCCCATGGATGACTTGAAACACAGGTCTATTAATCATTGGATCCTTCAGTTCCTGGGGTTCCTTACCTGGGATCTCTGCCCAGAATAACGTTTTACATTTTGGGGGGTTGTTGATCAGTTATACAAACAACTACCCAGAGTGAAGTGGATGGTCTCTCTAAACAAGAAAGAGAGGCTAATATTCAAAAATATAAAAAGAAATTTGAAACATTGAATATCTAAATTTAGATGCTCTACAATTAAAAACAGTAAGATTTTTAAGATTAAAAGATTTGCATTAATTGTATGTTTCAACATACAAATTGCATACCAGTCATTCACTTGAGAAGCTATATGTGCAGACTAGTGAATGCACTTAGATGTCGTTGTGGCAAGTAAAAAACGACATGAACCTCGTTTAGCAAAAATCATCTGACTCCACCTTTATTCAAAAACTGACCCCCTTTATATACCTTCTTGAACAGGCCCTCTCATTAGTCAGAGGAGTGCCAGAACTCTTCATCCCATAGGCCAAAACTGAAAGACAGAGAGAAAGCCAGTCCCACAGAAAGGAATCCACTTGTTACAACAACACTTGCAATGCTTATGTCAAGCCTGTGAGAACCGGGTCTTTCTAAAACACAACATCACTAAGAAACTGAGCTTAGAAACTTAGAAACCTCAGACCTAGGAAACCCAGACTACACTTAGATATATATAATGTATTGCAATTTAACCCTTTTACAGTCATTTTAATAGGCCTTATGTTGATTCAGCATCCACATTAATTCAAAAATGTAGCATTATCGATTTAACTTGAAACATCCAAGCAGATCAGTTTGATGCATTTTTTTTCTTCTAAACTAAGTAAGTTGACTTGAAAAGTGACTCTATATTTTGGTTTCTGATTATATTTTAGAATTTCTGGTGATGAACCAAGCAACTAACTGAATTTTACATATTTTTACACTCCTAATTTTCAAAGTGTATTTACATTCCAGACTTTGATGTCAAAGTCTGCAATGTATTCCCCAGATGTATAGGTAGAATGAAAGGGGTATTTTTATTTTAAGAAATGAAGTATCATCTATATCTTCATGAACCTGTAAATCTTACAGTATTGACATACTTACTATCAACAAGCTCATCTAAGTATGAAGAGATTTCCTAGGGACAGAGTTATGTTTGGGTTTAACAAATAAGTCCAGTGTTCCACATAGTTAAAATTAGTTTCAGAAATCATGGTTGTAGCACACATTTGTAGCTCAGTGTTGTAATGCTCATTCCAGCCAACCATAAAGCTGAGGTCCATGTATTCACAATTTATAATGAGTATTACTTTATATCCAGTGAATTAAAAATTCACTGTAGATATTAAAGGACTTTATTTCTACCTAATAAATAGAGAATCTTTCCTTCAGATTACCTTTTCTTTCTTTCTTTCTTTTAAATAAATATTTTTCTACTTATAAACACATTTATTTTGGCTGTTTGTATACTGCATTATAATATTCTTTTATCTTTTAAAGATAGTACTATGCATTTTTACTCAAAGTTTCTTCATTTCACATTACAGTAAAATAGATAAATGCTTTAATTATCTTTTATATATTTTAGTATCTGATAGATGACTATGATTTTTGAAAGTATAGAGGACATTTGATATCCAGCTCAATTCCTTCATGCCAGTAAGAAAGTAGTAACTTCACCAAAAATCAGGGTTTTTTTCATCACTTCTTTTATTAATTTGAAAATAAATGCTCTTTTAAAACATACTTTATTTTGAAAGGCATTGTAACAAGCAGTAGTGGAATGTCTTTTGCCATAATCTCTCTAATTACAGATCATGCCTGGGACAAAGTGACTCTGTGTGGCTGTGATATTTCTTAAGAATAAATTAAATTTATGTGTTCTTTGTGTCTTTTTCCATGTTAAGACTAAACATAAAAAAAGTAGAAAAATATTGTTTAGGTCTTTCAAGGGGAATACTTTTATTAATTGAAAATAACAATTGAAGTTAAAAAACTCTAAAAATATTTTCTCCTCCTCTACTTCATACAGATAAATTTTCTTAATCTCTCTCTATATAAAGATTTCAGCATGTCATAAATATTACTTGGGTGACCAAAGCTAAATTCAGAATTTACTTTCAGGAAAAGAAATCCCAAGCTCACTCTAAATGTATTTAATTGGATATGCAAGTTTTCATGGCTTATGACTTATATTTCAAGACTCTTAATAGACTGCAGCATAATTGAAGTATGACTTACTCTTATTCTTCTCTTATAGATTTCTTCTGTTAAATTACGGTGCACTTTTCACTTAATTTCCTCTGTACTTTTTTTTTTTTTTTTTTTCAAAATATAAGGACTGCTGTTGGACCAAATAATTGAACCACTAAGGGCTAAATATATTTGGATGAGAATCTGTAGCAGACTTCGGCAGTGAATCTGTGAGTGTTTTCACTGTGTCTGATGAGAAGGTCAGTAGGTCAGTTAACCTGTATAACCCTCAGCAATTCTATAGTGGCAAAATTCTAAAGTGACAAATTTTCTTAGTTTTATCTTGTTACATCAGAGTAGCTGATCTATTAATTGATTAACATAATATTTCATATACCTTTTCCTGTAGGGTCTTTTATGCCTCTTAATGTGGAATTTCTCTATAAATCTGTCATTTGAAACAACATTCAAACATTTTTGTATATCCTAGGTAAGAGCACAAAATGGTTTTGAGGCTTCTAAGCTGGTAAATAGTTACAACCCCTTTGAAATTGCCTCCTAATAGAAAAGTACCCAAATTATATTTTCAGTCTAGTCAAGTTGAGAACAATGTTTTACTCTGAAATGAAAATAGCAAAAGAGGTCCAAAACTGCAGTTCAAGAACTTTAAGAAGTCTGTTCTCTCGGGGTGACTTATTGTCACATTATCCTTCAGCTTGTTCTGGAGTTATTGTTGTTACTTATGGTTTGTTTGGGGTTATTTTGGTTTTTTGGGTTTTTTTTGTTTTTTACTTGAACAATATGAGATAAAGTATCATAAGGTATATCATAAGGTACTTCATAAGTTATGGAGGGAAGTCAAAATATACTGAATGTCAATTAAATGGAAGGGAGGTTGTTCTTCGTTCTTTTGTGATATCCAACTCAATGACATATTTTCAAGCCTATGTAGCCTGGAGTAGTTGAAGAATATGACGTAATAGAACACTTTGTCTTGGGAAGAAATCTGCATACTGAATCTTCACTGCATGGCTAATAAAATTCTTTTTGACTTCAGTAAAAGCTTTGTCTAAGTAGTGAAAGAACTATTCATAATTATATATATATGTATATACACACACATGCACATACACATAGATACAAAACTATACATACAGAAACATAGGATTAGGCAAATCTCAAGGTTAATAAATAGGAAGAAGGATAATGATAAAAATTAAAAAAATTATGAATGTCAGATTTTGGAACTGATGAGAGCACCATTTTGGCTGCCAAGTAAGAACTATATTTAAATTCAACACAAGTGAAATGCTTTTATTTTAAGATGGTGTTTAATCCCATCAAAAAGGAAGGTGAAGACATAAAAAAGTTTCTAAAGGAAATTATTAGCATTTTTTTTCTTGTCTGTTCAAATAAAATAGTTAATGGTAATTCACAAACAAAAAAATAATATTAGTGTATATTCTATTAAATATTAATAAATTCATGCTTAAAAAGTGCTTGGAGGAAGCATGGAGTTACATAAAACAAGACTTATTTTTGCCATAATATCATGCAACTCTAGCTGTTCTCCACTCTCACAATACATCATTTAAAACTGTTAAGTAATAGATACAGCTTTCCATCTTGGGTAAAACTTGTGTTAAAGTCCACATCATTGAATTGTTCTAGGAAGGTAAAGACGGGACTTGGTTTTCACACTATATACACTAAGAAGTGTTCCTGCAAAATTGTGACTCATTCTGTGACCACCTTATGCTATTATTACACAGGAATTGTGATATTGATTCAGATCCAAAGCCTATCCTGAGATTCACTATCCTGAAAATCACTGTCAGAGAAAGTGGCCAGTGTCAGATGCTTTGAAGACCTGGAGCCCTCTCCACAGGCACTTCATATCACATAGTCTGCCTCCATTTTTGATATTTTTTTTTGGTTGCAATCAGAGATTCAGTCCTGAATCATGAAGCACTTCAATATGTCTCTATGTACAAAAATATAGCACTTTATGTATTGTGTGCAAAAAAAGCGAAGTTCTCCAAGTAGATGTGGGTGAAGAAAGGTTTTTGGCAGTTGTACAAGGAAGCAGTTGAGTGAACCAGTGGGCTGGCCTAACTCTTACAAGGGTT
Source organism: Sitta carolinensis (assembly GCA_032173965.1). Taxonomy (NCBI): domain Eukaryota; kingdom Metazoa; phylum Chordata; class Aves; order Passeriformes; family Sittidae; genus Sitta; species Sitta carolinensis. Next base: position 98,966,505 of record CM063284.1, on the reverse strand, counting down.
TCTCAAAGTAAAATGCTGTGTAAACTCCAACCCTTAGCTCCATTTCATCTCCTAAAACCTTCATTACCTCTGTTATCCATGATCTCATTTTCAGTCAACTATTTTGCATCCATGTTCTGATTCTATTTCTCTGATGTTTTCTTTCTCTGTCAGGTGATTAGAGTGCAGTGTAACTTTGGGTATATGCTAATCCTCTCATCCATAAATAATTTCTTTATTCTGGGTTTAAAACTAAATCACGATCAAAACTCTTCATAGTCTCTTGGTTTGTCTTTCATTTGGATAATTTTTGATAGACCTTAAAGATGCTGGCAAAAGACTAGAATGACACTGCAGGAGCAAGAGTGAGTTAAGTCCCTTCTTAGTGAAAATATTCCTGAAGTTGATACTAAATCCTTGATTACATTCCTAATTTGTTAGCATTGCAGTCTATATTCACTGTATCTCTTATCATATAAAAAAAAAAAAAAAAAAAAAAAAAGAGGAGGAGAGCAGATCCCTGTGCAGTAAAAAGCTTTTTACTTTTTAGAGAAGTTCCTTACCTTAGGCTCCTAACTTCATTAGGCGACCACCTGCAGTTTGTGGCCTCAAGGACCAAACAGAGTGAGGCTTGTGAACTAAACTGAGATAATGAGTTATCACTGGGGTATCCTCTGCAGCCAGTGTGGCATTCCGAGGATCACGCAGCCCTTCAGCATGGCTGTACGCTAATGGGCGCCAGAGGTCCTGGTTAGCAAATAATCACCACTGAAGAGATGCCATGGAGGACTAGAAAGGGATAAAATGGACATAATTTGCCCTGAAGTGTTCCTATGGATCCATTGTGGGCAAAATCTCTGGACTGCTGTCTAGTCTTCTTGACAGTCCTGGAATTGCCAACATGCCAAATGAAGGTATGGCAGGTAAACAAGTAATTAGTGAGTTGATCATTCTGCATGCCAGTTGTCATCAGTGGAGTTCTCTTCAGAAAAAGAAGCCACTTCAGAGCTGAGCACTTCTCTTCAGTTTTTATCAGCTGGATTCAGGTAGAAAAAGAAACTCTATGCTAATCTTGAAATTTCCTTTTTACTTCTTTCTTCCAGATAACTATTCAAGAACAAAACTAAAATTCATGGTATCCTTTGGATGTTGAAGATCATTTTATACCACTTAAAAAGAAAAGAAGGAAGTTTTGAAATAATGTTTTATTTTTTCTTTAATTTATAAGGATACTGGAGAGCAATGAGTGCGATTTTGTGCAAATAAGATTTGCTCTGGCACTGCTGTGTAAAAACAATCACTCACTTCTGGGTTGTGAGCTGGAATACATTCCTACTCTGTGTTCTGTCTCCTAATTAGTTTTTAATCCATGACATGACTGTGCATCATCCCCTCTCATTGCTTAATATCCTCAAAAGAAGAAATCTTTCAAAAGTCTCTTGAAATTCTAAATCAGTTATATTGCCTGCTTCTATTATGTATTTTGTTAACTATCCCAAGTAGTACTAACCCTTTAAGAATGTAAAAATCTCTGCAACAATAAGCTTTGTAGTTTTTTCCCTTTTCATGTTGTACTCATCAGAGACTCTTACAGACCTTTGGTCAGTGCTACCAATTAGGAGGCATTCACATACAGAAACTCAGATCTGTGTGAGTCTTGCCTGTTCTTTCAGTATTCAAAGTGCCTGGAGCACAACTAATATGATATGGATGGTACCTTTATTAAAACATGGCATAGTAATAACCATCCATAAATTCTCTCTAATGAGGAGGTCTTTAAAATTTCTTTTCTCTAGTAGCTTATCTGCTTAAATTCTGAGGGCTTGAGTATTTGGGATTTAGGCTACATTCTGCTGAAGCATATATACTCACAAGTGTAAATATAAATCATCTTTTGTATGTCACCAAAACAATGCACACACCCGAATACTGAGCCCTGTACCCTCAAAATGCATGGATGGGAACTGATAATATTTTTTTAAAATAGGATGTGCTATCCAGAAAGGGCAGGCACAAGCCCTTGCACACTCCCTGTTATTTTATTTTCTTTTATGTACAAGAAGAACATGTATAGTAGACCAAATGAGAATTTGCTTCTATGAAATATAAATCTAATCCATTTCTATACCCTGGTGCCAATCTTATTAAAGCCTGTATCACATCAGACTGACAACTGGCAAATGCCCATACCCTTCTACTGTTCTCCTCAGCAGTGTTTGACACTGTCAGTCATACATTCTTGCTTACATGCGTATAAGTCTGGTAAGTGTAGGCAGACATGACTCTGATATTTCTTGTCAGATTAATCCCAGAAGGCTCTGTTTCCATCTCCAGAACTTGCCACTGAAGACCTTGGTAAGGTTCAATTCCTTTCCATTTCTCATTCGATATGTGTATGTCAGGAAACTATGACTTTGCAGAGGCTTGGAAAAAGACCAGAAGAGAAAACCAGAAGAGCATATACCTGACTAGAAGAATGAGATCAAATTCAGGTAATAAAACAGCAAATATGCCCAAATACCTTCTACATTAATCTTCCCAAAGAAGGAATCTTTAAAACTTTCTGAAGGAAACTAAAAGTCTAAGTTTAATTTGCTTGGTTTTGCCCTCTTGTCCTTACTCTTTATTCTGCATAGTTACATATGGATTCATGCTGTGAAGTTGATTAGGAAAGCAATATATGTTAAACAAAATTAATTGAAAACTTCTTTTATTGCTTGATTTAACTTGAATCATTGAACTGATCTATTTTGCAGTGTAGACTCATGCTCTGTTCAGCTGGGGTGACATCACATATGTGAGTGCCAGTGCCAGCAGTAGGAAGGAAGGAGAAGAAGAATGTCTCAGCTGGCTTTGTTGTCAGCATCATGGAAAAACACAATTCCACCCTTTACCTAGATGAAAAACACACATTACAATTGGGAATGAGTTTTCAGATGCAGCTATTCAAAGCTCATATACTCATTATATGCAATGCCTTAAAGAAACAAAAGTTTTAAGAAGTGCTATGAAGATTTCATGATATGTATATTTACTTACTTAATGTTTTTATATAAAAAGTAAATTTTCTGTTGAAGATACAACTTCTCCTGGTCTTCTTTCAAGACTTTTCTTTGAACATGCTGCTCTTTTGTTTTTTCTATTTTTCTATGTAACAACAGTGACAAGTAGTAGGAAGAAATCTTAATAAAGGAAGATTGAGGTGTACATAATTTTTTTGTCCATAATTCAAGGAGTTAAAAGATATTTTTAATTTTAGCTTTGTTTTTGTGAAGTCCTGTATCACATATTCTAGTATACTACTTGGACAATTTTCTACATCACAATTATTCTGAGTTAAAAGGCAGGGTTTTTGCATATATTTTCCTTTAAGTTCAGTTACTATACCTACTAATTAAGTAAATAATAAGATCTTTCTTCTTTCTTCCTCAGCTTACTAAGCTACCTCTTGGATAACTCTACTTCAAAGGCCGTGTGTGATATGCAACCACTCCATCTAAATGCAGAGCCAGACTAAATGCTGTAATTCCTAATTTTGCCTGATCTTAAATCCACAGTTTTATGAATTAACATTGGCACTCATTTTTTTTTTTTTTTGACCAGTCTGGTAAAATTACCTATATATCTGTAGAGATTTTGCTTTCCTTTCAGAGGCATCAAAGCGTGCTTCCTTTTGAAGTGGTAAGTGCCTGGTATTGTGCCTTAATGCAGTACTATATTGTCTTTTCGGCCTCAGACTCGAAAAGCTGCTGGCCTGATCATCCACATAGCAGAAAATATTGTGGCTGAAGCAAGTAATGCAGGAACTTGCCTCCACCAGGGAAAGGGGGAGGGTTTTGCCTTCATCTTTCCCTGCCAGTGCCGGCTCTGTGCTATTATCTCTTTTCATAGATGGGAAAGAATTTAAAAAGAGGTAAATATCAAACCTTTATTTTTTCTCTGTTTTGTTGTTTGGATTTTTTTCCTTTGGATTTTTTTGTTTGTTTGTTTTTTGTGGGTTTGTTTGTTGTTTGTTTTTTGGGGTGTTTTTTTGTTTGTTTGTTTGTTGTTGTTGTTTTTTCCCTTGGATAACAACTATGTAGCTACTTCCAGTCACTGAAACATGTTTATAAATATGGTAGGAAATAGTCCTGTTGATTATTCTTCTCTTTAAAGTGATCGCAGAAATAGTTTGCATTCAATGTTTTAAACAATATTGTGAGGGTGATGATGATGCAGCTGATCCTGAATCCCACTTATGCCAAGAATATTCTGCCAGGGGTTAAACAGCAAGCCATTCCCAAGCCCGAACTGTCAGTATTACCATTTTAAATGTCCCCAAATTAAATAATTAGGTGTAACTTAATAAATGTTTGAACACCACTTTCTTCCCTCTTCTTTCAGTCCAGCTGTCTTGTAGTTTATGTCACTATGGCCCACTTTTCAGCAAGAGCATGTCTTAATATTGACTGTATCAAATTAATCCTACGGTTTATTGTGAGCATCCCCAGTTGGTCCTGTTCTAAGGCTTTCCCTCCCTTTCTGGTGAAAAGCACTTGTACTGTGGCCCTGCTGGTGGCCTGAATCACCTCAATTTGTTCTAGCAATCAGAGGCAGCTGCTCCTAGTGAAAGGAGTGTGGACCGCTGAACAGAGCACTAGGACTGACCTCAGGCTGAATGCAAAAGGCTCAGCCTTTTCGGCGAGGCCAGTCGAGCATGTGCAAACAGATTTGCTGAAGTACAAAATGGTCCAGTGATTTAATGCAAGTTTTCTTCTCCCTTTCTCTCTTTTTCCCTTTCAGAAATGAAACAGGATAGAGGATAGCCTGGGTACAATCTTAGCAACATCTGTTGCCTTTCACTAGGGTCTTGGCCAAGGCCAATAGCTATTCAAAGAGCTACTGACACTTTACTGAAAGAGAAGAAAGACTTAAATAGAGAAGTGTTTGGACATGTTTCCCAACACATACAGTTGGGTCTTTTTGTGGGTCAGAATGCTTTTGGAGGAATACTTCTCAACTCCCTCCCCCATTCTCCCCTTTTCTGGTGAAAGTGTCAGAAAACAAATCTTCAGCAGATTACAGAGCTCAGTGAGCTTACAACACTGAAGAACAGTTAAATTTTCCTTTATTTGTTTTTATTGTCTGAACTAAAGTGTGTTTGATGACTAAAGTCTTAACCACAATTAATAAGAAGTGTAAAGGAATTTATGCTTAAGATTGATTCACATCTGTTACTTTCTAATTTCCACATCAGTTTATCTTTAAAGTAACTAGTAATAGCAGTGAAATGAATGCAGCATTTTAGCACTATTGAGATGACTGATATTGTATGAAGATATATTTCACAAAGTTATTTCTTATGTTTGTTTTCCTGTGTGCTGTCTCCCCCTCCCCCATAAACATTAATTTCATCCAGCACTTAAGAAGAGGCAGTTACCTGTTTCTCTCTCCCTTTTTTCCTCACATAGCTTTTCACAGGCAATTTTGCTCTGTCCAACCATGACATGCCTTCATAAAAATGACAGATGAAGCAGCTGAGTAACTGGTGGGTATATTATCCTCCTGCAGGCATCTGCTGCTCAAAAGGCACCTATTCTTTTGTTGGCCTTGAGACAGAGGATGTATATTGCATCCCCTACATGAAGTCATTCTTATCAGCCTTCCTCTATTTTGAGGATAATCACAATAAATTAAATAAAACCTACTCAGAGGAAGTCTCATAGAGTTATTCAATTACATATATTTGCAGTGAAGCTTGATATAAGTACGTGTCTGTAGACACAAAAGATATTGCTAGAATCCTCAAGGAGAAATCCTGTGGAGCTCCCAGTTTTACTGAATTTTGTTTTGATCAGGCCATGCTCATTAAATTCAAAGCAGGATGAATATCTATGGATTCACACAAGCTTCATGACATGGTATGTCTTAGTGTAGCTGACTCATGTGTATTATACTCATGTGTGTAGTAAATAATTAGTATATGTCTGTATGGTAGCACTCACACTGAGAAAAAGATGCTTGTGCTCTGTGTCCCATGACTGACCTAAAAAACCCCTTGTCCCAGAAAGTTCCCAACAGATATATATATTACAAACTTCAGTGACTCAGAGGAAAACAAAAGCAGTACTTTTGAAAAAGCGAGGCTTTCAGAGCTGGTAACACCAAGGTCAGTGTTGCTGAATGACTAGGCACGGCATCCCAGTGGCCAGCATTGATGTCTCCAAAGGCCAGATTGGTGTAAATATGATAAAAGAGTGAAGGGGATTGAATGAATTACTTTTGGTGCTAGGGCATTATTAACCTGCTAAGTGTGGGAGGAAGCAAATTTCAGAGAACTGCTATTTTCTTTCATCTGCCCTCGGCCCTTTTTTTCCCTTATACATACAGCCATGGGTAGAAGTAGAAGGAAATTAAGGATTGATCAGGCTCTGGTTTTATTCTTGCAGACAACCACTGATGTAATGCTTTGGGATTTGCATCTTCATCTTCACCATTTTGGACTTGCAAAGATTCCTACCACCTTCTACAGAAGAGGTACAAAATGTTGTGCTTCATACTCTGAGCTAGTTTTCAAACCAACAATAACAGGTTTTTCATTAAACTTGGTTTTGTCTCATTGACTAAACAATGTTTTCCCACTGATTTTAATAAATGCGGAATCTATCCCAAGGAAAGGTAGAAGCTGGAGAGGATTAAGGGATTTATAAGGTTTTTAACATTTTAGTTATAAAAGTAATGTCTAAGTCATCATTCCTAAGGAATAAAAGATTCGATGGATACATTAGCTGGTTGGAAAATTGACATGTGAAATTATGTCTCCTTCAGCACTAACACCAAATAATTTTGAGAGTGGGCAGTTCAGGATGATGAAGATAATGACATTTTTATTTTTCTAACTCGCTTAGAAGACATTTCCATCTGCTTATTATACTACTGCTTACATGCTGGTGTAGAATTCTTCCTACATATATATTCAGGTATAGGAGATTAGCATGTCATTTAACATCCAGACTTGAAAAGTTGGATTGCTTGAAGGGGAAAAGGAAGGGTCATCAGCACGCTCCTTGCTTTTAGTGTTTCTTGTGTTTATAATATTCTAAATTTTGAAAATACGTTTTGGGGTTTTGGGGGACTTTTTGCCTTGTTTTTGTTCTTCAGTTTTGGGAGGATTTTTCTGAAAGAGAGAGTGCTTATCCAATTTTTGCTGTGGTCAGGGGAAAAACCTACAAATAATAATAAAAAATTTGCTTACTTAGCTAAAGTTTTCACATAGGGAGGTTATGAGCATCTTGAATGCCAGCTATGATGCAGAAGTATACATAATTCAGGCCATTTATTCAGAAAATGCTTCTAAAATTGCAGCTGTAATCGCCGATTTTGTTTGTGCAAGTGTTAAAGCTCGTCTTGACAAATCACACTGGAACACTGAAATCTGGTTTGGGTTTAGAGGTCAGTGGAGGAGTTATTCATATTAATTTTGTATAGTTGATGCAGAGTATAGGGTCTGACCTGAAGACAGACATTCTGCTATGTATGGGAATTTACTGGTTTAATTGTGTACATATTGGCAGTTTTCATAAGTAACTTAGCTACAGATTTTCTGATGAATGCTACACAGTAGCAATCTCCCTGAAGCATGCGAAAGTCCCTGAAGTCAATTGGACTTCCTATGTTTAGCTTTTCATAGGATCAGACAAATTGTGATTCTCTATCACACTTCCTCATAAAAAAATTACATCAGTTCTGTCACAGTATGAATACCTGGCAGAATGGCAGAATTTGTCTAAATATCCAGCAGAAAAGCATCTAACTTTTTTTTTTTTTTTTTTTTTTTTTTTTTAGCATGTATCAAAAAAGAGAGAAGTGCTGATACTATGGACCATGATGTTTCTTCTCCACCAGCAGGATCTTGCCATCGTGAATCATCAATCTGAGACCAATGTGCTTTTTTGAAACACAATGTAAATGATTGTGTTCATCAAGAGATGCTCATTAAAGCATCTATGTGTCATCTGATAGAGACTTACTGTTTAACTTAGCACTGTTGCAATGTTAGTGCGGGTCCAAGGATATCAAAGTAGTTGGCATTTTGCATGCTCTTCTCCATCCAGAGAATCCAGAAACTGGGTTCTCTTCTGCTCCTGCACTGACTGCATTTTTAATAATTTTTTGTTTGGACAAGATTCTTGAATGAAGCAGGAAAAAAATATTTTTTAAATGATTCTGCCTCTTTTAATCCCTTCATCTCATTTCCTGTCTCTTATTCCTAGCCTACCTTTTTTAATTTAATTCTAATGTTTTAAAATAATGCTAATGCTTTTATTATCAGCACCTTTCTTTGGCTGCTGATGATTTTTTTATTCCTCTGTTGGTAATCCATACTTCTTGCAGAGTACTCACTGCACCACACTGCCGACTTTGTCACTCTGTATTGTATCTCAGTGATGGCCAGCTTGGTACATCCTCTTATAATATGATGAATAATACCTGGACCCTGGCCACACAGCCTCCATCCTGGTCTTAGGGCTTTTAAAAGTCATCTATCCTCGCTTGTACAAATAGCCCATTCCTGTGTGGCCATAATGAAATTCTCCATTTCTCTTTTCAGTCTTCTGATAGCCTACCTTCTATTTGCCACAATGGTCCTGTGACATTTTCAAAATTCTATTTTTTTTTTCAATTTATATATTGTGTTGTTCTTACTGGTGTGTGGCTAATAAATTACTCTCAATAGTATAATCTTTTAATTTTGCAGCTTCCGTATGATTAAACAAACTGATTTTCAATTTAGAGTTTCTTAACTTTACAAGTTTCTTTCCTACAACTCCCTTTGTTGCTATTCTCTATTTTACCTGACAACATAAACTGCATTTTTAACTGCATTCACTTTTATTACCTCAGGCAACTGTGACTTCTTATTACTTTTACAGGTATATTGCCTTAGATTAACTAGATTTACTTTTGAAGAATACCACTTATGCAAATATATCAGTTACTCAGATTTGCCAGTATATGTGGACCAAATATGTCACCAAAAGATTGTGGAAACTCAAGGGAAGATAGAGAGGAACCAAAGAGAGACAGGTGGAGCCATGATGGTAATGCTAAATTGATAAGGTAACACTTCTTAAGCAGAATGGGTGGCTGTGGATACACAAAGTGACCTCATAAATTCCCCAATTGAATCATCATTATTATTTACTAAAATTGAGTTCATATTATTATGTCATTTTGGCTGATATTTCTTTAGAAGATATTCTGCAAAATTTATTCTAAAGAACAGGTTGTTGAACTCGTTACTGTTAAGCAGGTCCCCTGTGGCTCTACATTGGGTGGAAAACACTCTTGGGATATAGACAACATTGTAATTGTCTCAAAGTTTAAATAGGAAATTAAACCATAATTGTGAGGACACAGAAAGGCTGTCAAAGGCCATGAGTATCTTCAGTTTTAATAGGCTTTTTTTTTTTTTTTTTGCCTTCTGCTATTTGTAGAAATGAGAAAAAAAAAAAAAAAGACTGAAAAAACACATTGCTCAGTTCTAGACTGGAATCAGAACTAGTGTAACCACAGCAAGGGACAGTGACTTCTGTGATATGGAAGGTAAGATATTCACATCAGAATTATAGCCACTTGTAAGTATTATTTCTGTACAGCTGAAGCACTTAGATAAGAGTAAACATACAGAGGCATTCGTACCTGTACAGGGAAACAATGTGTTAATGGTGTTAAGAAAATTTTTCCTTTAAAAAAGGTACTAATCTGCAAGCTCTACTGTTTGCTTTATGAGAGATGAATATCCACATAAATTTTTGAGAAAAGGAAAAGTTAGCATTTTGCCTCTGAGCGTAATACATTTTCATATTGAAGGAACTCTACATGCTGTTGCTGAGTGTATAAAGGAAGATGCTTCTTCCCACACAGTGAATTACCAGGACCCAGGTAGCAGTTACCTAATGCTGCACTTTTTCAGAATGTGTATAATGAATGTACAGATAGAAATGTTACTATCAAGAGACAGTCAGGGGCTCAGGGGATTGAATACAACCATTAAACAAATTCATTTTGCATTTCAAGTCAAAATCCTCCATAAGCAATGGCCACCAAAGCTCTCACTTTCCAAGAAGCATTTAACAGAATGTTTTAGGACATGCAGTTCAGGTTTTGTGGTCCTAAATCTGCCTATGGATCCACTCTACAAAACAACAACATAACTTGTTATGTGAAGAGGCATTGTTGATAGTTTCAGAAGTCAAAAGATGGGAAAGTTGCCAGTACCAATGTGTTATGATGCCTGCAGTTACTCTTTACAGCACCTACCTAAGAGACAGTCTAACATGGTACAAGGTTTGTTTGTACAAACTGTAGACTTTTCTTCTGGAAGTGGTACACCTGTACCTCTCAGGATGAGTAAATATAAAGATATTAGAAAGAAATACAACATCAGTGTAGGTATGGAATCCTGCCAAAATGAAACAGTCAATGCATTGGAATGGACTGACTCATTGGCAAAAACCCACAATCAAGACAGTCAAGAACAAATTGTATTAAAAAAATATACATTTGCTTATATTATTAAAAATGGTAGATTGCCAAAAGTGACTAAGAATAATTTCTTCTTTATATTTTATTCTGCCTGTGCAATGAAATTAAATTGGTCTGCTTAGTCACATATTTTGCTTGGAGTCACTGTTTTACTCCCATGAAAGTCAAAGGGTTTCATACATTTTATTTTTATATGACAACATATGCATTTAGAAAAATAATAAGACAAAAATATCTATCCTATTTTCAACAGAATAAAAATAAGTTCAAATGCTCTCACTGACACACAGTTTAATGAAAAGTTTTGCTTGAAGGACTAGATTTTTGGAACATAAAGCACATCCTTGAGAGAGGTCTGTTAGGAAGAACATCATGAAGTACTCCATGAAGCTACACATGAAAGCTTTTTAATTGGGTGATAATTGACTATTCAGTTTTTCCATTACAAATATCTGGATCAGAATCAAAATTAATAAGAAAGAATCCTTCCTTTGTAATGATTTTAAGTGACTATAAAACTATTTAGTCCCTATTTTGAAACTGAAGAGCAAGTAAAATTTTGAAGATCTCAAATGAAGTTTATGAAGCTCATGACTCCTTGTAGATTCTTATGTCATCCTATTTGTAAACAAAGATTTTTTTTCTCTGTTTTAACTGTCCTATTTTCATCATTGAAGTCATTGCTGCTGAATTAAGTGGTAAAAGATAAATTTTCATGGTTACATCTCTGAATGAATTTGAAAGAAGATAAAGCAGAGGTGTTTATAATATTTCATGATATAAAAAAAGATAATCTGTCCTTGAACCTTGTCCTCTAAGGATCAGTGCAAAGAGTCTTATTTTGATTAATTTGTAAAAGATGAATTAAGGATTGGGGGAAGGAGAACAAAGGAAAGGCGAATCCTTAATTACAATCTTAAGCAACTGTGTGCAATCATGTTTCAGGATTTTCTTGCCTGAATACATCTTATTAAGTTGTAACCATCCACTCAGACACTCCACAACTTGGAGAATGTAGATTGCTTCTAGTTGCTCTCTCTAAACCACTTCTTCAGTTCACAAATGCCATGATGCTGAATTGCCTCCCTCTGATTAGAAGGGTGACATTGGAAATCCCATCTGAAAGTGAAGCTTAAAGACAAGAAACACATAGCAGTTACATATTATATTTATTAAAATAGTCATGGATGCTGCATTTGTGTATTCAAAGGCTACAGACTAATTCAGAAGTTAAAACTATTTGTTAAGGAAACCTTTATGATCCAAACCATTTGGGTTTTTTTGCTGTTTTTTTCTTATTGAAGTGATTTTATCTGCACATTAATTTATTAGTATTGACAACACACTTCATAGTATAATGTATAGTGGGAATGAAAAGCAATTATATATTCACATTATTAGTTTGTTTATATCATGCTGAAAATGCTTTTCTGGTAAATAGAAACTGACAGGCATTGGCCAAGGTGCATATCTTATATCTTACAGCTGCCCTTGGTACAGTCCATTGTTCTAAAAACAGTACGTGTTAAAAATATTTTTGTCCGTGAAAAATGTCAGTTCAGCAGCTCTGCCAACATTTGGAATCTCTGTGGGTTGGTTTTTTTTTTTTTTTTTTTTTGTTGTTGTTGTTTTTTTTTTCCTAGGAGGCGTGATGACTCCTGGCCGATCACGTTCCAGTTGTAGATCTGTTTCGTTCTGCTGACCCAAACGGCTTCAGCAGTGCTGAAATGAGGCAGAAAGTTTGTGCTGCCGCTTTTTCAGCCGGACCACGTCCAAACAAAGCAGGTACTCATTTCCCAGAACGGCTGCCCCGAGCGGCTCCGGGATTGCGGGGCTGTGCGTGGGTGCTGTCGGGCACCAGCCCCAGCGTGACACTGAGCTTTCTCCTGCTGCCCTTGCGCACACTGCGCTCTATACACCCTTTATTCTGGGAAAGCACCTGGTTTAGTTATTCAACGTATCTTTTACTTTTTTTAATCCTCCTCTCCCCGCTCACCACCAACCCTGGGTGTAAGCAGTAGCCGAGGAGGCGCGACAGCAGCTCTAGGGAGACAGAGGGCAGCAGGGCCGAGCGGTTTTATGTCCCCCGGGCAGGCCGGTGGTGGCTCCGTGCCCTGCCCAGCGACCAGGAGAGGGACCCTGGCCCGGCCCGGGCCAGTGCCCGCGGCTGCCCCACGCCAGGAAGGAGGACGGGCCAGGGCAGGGAGTGTGGGTTTCACAAGTGACTGACTGGGCAGGCTGAAAGGGCAAAGCTTTACAGCAGGGACTCTGCAAGTTCGGTTCAGTTTTGCGACTTTGTCTTCACGCCTCGAAAGCTCAGTCGCAGCTTGTAGGACAAATTGCGTGGTGGGTTGTGGGGGGAGAAGAAAAGGAAAAAAAAAAAAAAAAACTTGAAGTCTTTCCTTCAACTCTCCGTGTCAAATGCAAATAGGGAGTGAGATTGGTTCCCGCCCCACCCCCTAGCCCGGCTCCTGATTTTTATCCAAAGGACTCCATCTGTATATCCTGTCAAGGAGGAGGAGGAGAAGAGGCGGGGGGGGGGGGGGGGGGGGGGGGTGGTTGATAGTGGGGCCGGGCAGGCTGCTTGCTCCCTGGATCCCGCTTCAATAGCCACCGCTGGGTCTTCGGGAGGTACAAAGAGTCCCTGTGCCGCCTCCGAGCGCCCTCGGACGGAGCCGGCAGTCGGCTCCAGCCACCGAGCTGTGATATCCCCTGCTCCCCCAGAGCAGCTTCCCCACCTCCTCTGCCTTCTCCCTCCCTCCCCGCTCCTTCCCTCCCTCCTCTTCCTCCTCCTCCCGCAGCCACGATCCGCACCCAGTCGGAGCTGGGCTTGGCACCGGCACCCACTTCTCCCATCGTGTGCCCAGCGGCTGCCTGTGCAGTGCCGCGCCGTGCCGTGGAGGAGGAGGAGCGGAGCAGCGGCAGCTCTCCCGTCTCCGCGGGTGCGGGCGAGTGCGCGGGCGGGCGCGCAGCCCCCATGCCCGGTGGGCGCCCCGCCGCCCGCAGCTCGCCCCCCACCCCCGCTTGGGAGCATCCCGACAGCACTTCGCCGCGGAGGCACCGCCGTCCCTTGGGATTAAAATACTCACCGCGCTGGGCAGCCGAAAGAAAGGGGGAGCAGGTAAGTGCTGGCTGCACCTGTGCCTTTCCTTGCCTTCCTTCCCCTTTCCCTTCCCCTCCCATGTAGGCAGAGGGCGGTCGGAACAGTTGCAGGAAAGGGCTGTGTGCTGTTCCCCCGCACCCGCTCGCCCCGGAGTGGCTCCTGCCCGGAGCGGAGCCGCGGCTCTGCGGTGCCGCCGGGGGCGGTGCGGCCACGGCCGTAAGTTCCACGTTCCCCGGGCTGGGGGCGGCCCGGGCAGCGCGGCTGGGACCGGTCGCGGGAGCACACAGCACCGGGTGTGGTGGGGAAACCGCGCAAAGTGAGAGCGCTGGGACTATAGGCGCGTGTGCACCTTCTGAGAAATAAGAGAACAATAGCATCACTCTCGACTTTGGAGAAGTCTCACAGACAAGCGGGGAAGCGGGGTGGGGGAAGGGAGGACCACAGACTTCTGCAAAATATAGGCAACCGAAAGTCCTGTCTCAGTCCTTTCTGCCGAGCCAAAGCGGCTGCTTTGCTTGGGCTCAAAGTCTGGCAGTGATGCTACAGTGCAAAAGATTACAGAGACAAGGAAATTTCCTGAGTTATTTCCCAAAGCCTTCATCCTTCTATGTCAAGGATGTTCTAGAGTTTGCAAATGTTGAAATTATGGGAGCTGTTTCTTTGATTAGTATTCAGCTGGTAAGGCTAGCTCTGCAGTGCTTGGCTGATGCTGACCCTTCCCCCTCTGCCCTGTCCCCCAATCCATCCACATATCCACACACAGGCATGTCCTGCTTTCCTTCAATATGCTGTCTACACCAGTAGGAAGAGGTTTGTCATCTGGATCCTCAGACATCTGGCTGCTAATGGAGGCAAAAAAATATCCCTTTTTGAGATATGGTCTAGCCTTTATACTGCTTTCAAAAAGTGAAGTAGTTCAGGTGAGCCAAGATTCTACAAACGATGTCTTCCCCTGGATGTGGGAAAGGAAAGGAGATGGATACTTGTGGTGTGCTCTGATTCTGGGAACTGAAATGCTGATACTTTAATCTTTTCCCCTTTCAAGGATAAAATCTTATGTTCTGATAGATAACTTGCTCAAGCCAAACCAGAGACTTGAAAGGGCAGAGTATACTTCATAGTCTCTCTAACAAGACATACTGACTTGCCATTTTTCAGCTAAAACATAGGTGATTGTGCAGCTTTGCAGAAAATAAATTGCTTTTCCAGGACAAATAAATAAATACATAAAAGAGCCAAACTCGTGAGCCTGCCAGTTCCTGAAACTGTCTCTCCTTGGCACTGATATATGACTTTACTTTTCTATCTTTATTATATCTACTAATTGTTTCTCTGTTACATTTTTTGAGTTTGCAGGGAATTGTTACTGGTGAAAGCTAGGTACTATGTTTCTGAGAAAGGTCGGTCTACATAAACTCAGGCACAGAGCTTTCAGGTGGGCAGTAGCATGAAAGTTGCTAACTAAATTAAGTTTGCTTACCATGTAGCTTCTGAAGGTACAACAGATCAACAGATAAACATCAGCTGTAAAGTAATGATGATTTTCTCTCAGCAATATTATAACAGTTTTAACGATGTAGAAGTGAAGTGAGGATATTTGGAAATGGTGCGGTTGTGCCTCATTAGAGCTAGTTCAGTGGAACGGGTGCATTACCATCTTTGGAGGAAAAAAAAAACACAAAACCCACTTAACAAACCCAAAAGAACTATCTAGGGACCAAATGTGCTATTCTTTTTAAGTCCTTTTACACAATTTTATAGCTTTTCAGTCTGCAACTACCAGGGGATCTAATCTAGACATCTAGGCACACTTTTTTTTCAGGGTCATGAAGAAAGGCTAAGTAAGATTTAAAAAACAATTGCAAAAAAACCCACAGGAAGGGAAGGCCTAGCTCTGACAGCTTTTAATATTAAGTATGTGCAATATCTAGGGTTTGAATACTCAATAAAGATTTAAAACTACTAGGAATAATAGGAAAATATCAAATGTAATAATCTGAGCTACCACTGCATGTTAGAAATATGTGTCAGTTAATGTGAGTGAAAATACAAACATCAGTAACAGAGCCTATTTTCTTGCAAAAAGCCATTAAAGATTGCAGTTTTAATCAAGGAATATTTCACCCTTATAATGGGAGACTTTACTGTAATTAAAGGCTGATGTAGGTCATTAGAATTGTGTTAAAAGTCAGATGACAGCCTCACAACTCTCCTAAGTCTACTTTCATTGATTTAATAGCAAGGCACTATTGATTATTTGCTATTGATTTAATAGCAAAGTGTTCTCTTTTTTTTCATGTAAAAGGGTAATTGTAAAGCATTTGTACAGATACAGATTAACTGTGAATTTTCTGATGAGAATAATGGATACATTAGCCACATAGATTTTCACCTATCTTTATCTTGTATGATTGTATGTACGTACATGTTGTGCCCACATTTATATATGTTTCTTCAGCACAGACTTGACTGAACAAAATCATTACTAATGCAAGACCTTATATTGTTCTAGTCCAACTAAAATTCCTACTTTGCTATAAACCTGGCTAACCCTTTTCTCAAAGGGATTCAACTCACAAATTGACTCCAATGTGTCATGAATATAGAAAATATTTTAAGCTTCAAGAGATTTACAGGTTACTGTACTGCTTGAGAATCAGTCCTAGTGATGTCTAGTAAGTTTTTGTGTGTGTTTTCAGTCTATTGGCTTCAGTGTCTGATGTGTTCAGCGGTTCTTCAGTGAAGGCCTTTCTTGAGTCATTCCTTTTCCTTTAGTTTATCACACACATTTTTTTTCATGTACGCTTTCATGCTACTGCTGGGTATTGTTTTCTTGTGGCAAAAAAAATCATTAAATTCTATCTGAGAAAGGGTGCATGAAATAGATGGTTACTTCAGTTCTTCCTGTCAAACCAGGCTTAACTCTAAGCAGTAATGCAGGAGTGCCTCCTCTGGGAATTCAGCAGTTCTGCAAGAAAGTCATCCCTAGGCATTATCTGACGTTCTTCAGCAGAAATAAGGCTACAGAAATTGAGCTTGTGGAAATTTAAATATTTGCCTTGATTGGTCCCAGATCCACAAATACTGCTGGCGTTTCTTTTCAATAACTGATCAAATTAGCATAATCCTTCCCAGCAACTTACATCTTTCAAATGTACCATGGCAAGGTGAAAACCCAATAAAACTCTTTTCGCATAGAGAAAATTATATTAGAAAAAAAAAAATCTTTTTTTTGTGAATTTTGCTTGGTGAACAAAACAAACTTACCAACAACCCAAACAATTTAGAACTCTAGACACATGCAATGTTATGATCAACTGCAGAGCAGTATAAAAGACCAAACGCTGTTGCTTGGTTTTCTTTATGCATTTTTTTAAGCCATATAATTTATTGCAGTGTGCCTACTGTTTTTCTGTCATCTCATCAGGTTCTTTCACCTGAGTCAGAGGGTATTTGAGCCAGTTTAGTGTAACAGTGCCATATGTTTGGAGCAGTGATAGTTTTTTGCTTGATACCCAGATGCAGGACCACAGGATGTGCACTACATTTACAGACCTCCCATGTGAATATTTAGGCCAGTTAGCGGCAGGAGGTCTGTAGTTGTAATGTCATCTGGCACAGGGAGTTAATAGGTTTCATCATACTGCCTTGACTTGCAGAGCCTCATTTCATCACAGTGTCCCCACCTCACTTGCTCCAAGGCACCATCCTTTTCTGAAAAAAGTGATAACCAGACATTGCAATTGACACCATAATTAGACTTGTTATCGTCTGAAAAACTTTTTGTCTCAAGGATCATATTCCTGTTCATGTGTCTGTGAAGGAGTCTCCTGTAATATCTAGGATGTGCACCATGAAGGCTTATAACAAAGAGGAATTTTCTTTGCCACTAAGTGTAACACCCTGTCCAATGGGCATTTGTAAAATTGAATGTCAAAGCACAAATATTTCAGTGAGGGCAGTCCAGCTGTCAGGGGGCTCACCTGCTGGTTCTACTTTGTTAAGGGATCATGGTCAAGATCCAGTGGCAACAGTCACCCTTGGAATTATTTCAACACCCTGGGTCTGATTTTACTGAATGATTATAGTAGAGAAAAATTCAAAATACCCCATGGGATAACTGTGCATTGTTGGCCAAGTTAATGCAAGATGTACTGGTAGGTGGTGGCTGCCAAGAGTCAGTGAGGTACATATTTGCACAGTAAATTTTGCAATGGTATGAAAAATTGAAGCAATTTGATGAGAGGAGAATAATGGGGCAGGGGGGAGGATGAGAGAAGAGAGGGCAATAAAATAGGAGTGGTAAACTCAGTTACAACTTCAGTGAGAGGCTGACAGTGAGATTTCAAACTAGAGTAATGCAATCCAGACTGGTGGAGTTTAGTAATGGAAAAGGGTTTGGATTTCCACTTCTTCCTGAAGCATTTTACACATTAGAAACACTTTAGGACAAAATATGCTCAAGGACAAAATTCTCTGTTGGGTTGAAGAGGTTGACAGGAAAATGATATGGTTCATAGATTAAGCTGGCACTGTGACACTGGTAGCAATGTGCTAGCAGAAGTCTGCAGGAATTTGCATTTTGTCTGCAAAGGTTAGGTGGTGCAAAGATGATCTCGAGCCTTCAGCAAACTGCCCTATGGGGCTGTGGAAATCTCAGATGTGGGGAAGAAGGGCTTCCTGGATTATGTCTTTGAGACTGAAAACTTGCACTTATATACTGGTGCTCATTGTGACACACAAACAACAAACACTAGACTCGATGAGTTGTTTTAGAAATTATAGAGTGAAGCAAAATATTCAGAGACGTTTTCAGTGGGTGTAAATTACCCTTAATTGCTTGCAGTGAGAGGGACTATTCCTTTAAGTTGAGGATCTTATTCATGATCTGAATGTTTTCAACAAATCAAGATTGCCCTTGGAGACAGTGCATATTAGTGTCTTTTTGACACTAACATATTGTTTTCGCAAAGTAGAGTAGTAACATTTTTCAGATTAGCAGTTTACACCAGTACGCTGTGGCTTAAAGATAGTTTAATTTTTGTACAGCAGATGGGACAAAATATAAGGTTCATGATATATATTGAATGAAAAGCTTATTATTTTTCTCAAATTTGTATTCTTCCCTCTGAGGTTTTATATATCAGCCAGCTATTTAAGAACATAAACATGAGAGTTTGGCTATCTAGTGGATATTTTTTATGTTTAATTTTTGGGGTTTGTGGGGTTTTTTGATTCTTACAGCTGTTCACTTGGACAGGATGTTACTGCTCAGTTACCACATGCTACCTGCACTGTCCAGATCAAATAACATACTCTCCAAATTGCACACCAGTTATTTTACTTTGTTTTTTTCATATTTGTCATTTCCAGGACTACATATAAAGCAAATAGGGGAAAACAAGCTTCGATGTGAAAGCTAGAGCTTAATGCTTTAAATACACTAGAAGACAGTTTTATTTTTAAAGGCCTAAGTTACTTTTTAGGTTGGCAAAATGTGAATGAGGAACCATGATTTGGTTTACCCTTATTTGGGGAGGGTAGTAGCATTTTGGAGATCAGAAACAAGATGTAAAGGTGCACTTTTATTCTAGGGTAGTTAATGATATCCATTAAAAGTGTAAATATTTCTCAGTTTTGAATTCTCTCTGAATCTTGTTTGTGCATAAAGAGATAGAGTTTCATAAAAGAGCATCTTTTAACAAAATGTACGAAGTGGTTGCAGGTCAGTTTTGCCATCACACTCAAGTCAGTAAACACAAATGACAGTGAAGACACTGGATATCCTCTGTCACTGTCAGTGTTAGTTTTATCCACTGCTGCAAGTGCAACCCTGAACACTCAAGCTATGCCTTAATGAGGAAAAAACTGACAACGGTACCTTTTAGTTTTCAGTTTCATGGATGATGTGACGTTGCTTATGTGGTCTTCTGGACTTGATACTTACAGACATCATAGAACAGGTGGTGTTGAAGTGCTAGTTATGCTTGGACAAAATTAATAAAAAGTAACTGTATGAAATATCTATCTATCTATCTATCTATCTATCTATCTATCTATCTATCTATCTATCTATCTATCTATCCATCTATCTGTCTGTCATCTATCTATCATCTATCCATCCATCTATCTCAGTAAGAAAGGTAATGAAATGCAATTTAATAAAGAATTATTCTCAAAACAGAAATGATTTTTAAATACAAAAGACTTCTGCTTTTGGAGGTATCACATATAAAAGGCAGCGTGCTGGAAGAACTATAAATAAAAACCTAAAAATAAAAGGGCTCTAAGAGGAATAGGAAGACTTATCCTGAAGAAGAGAAAAAAGGGAGGGAAGAGTGTTTCAGAGCAGAAAGTGCTGCCACACAGCTGAATAAAAATAATTGAAATTTTGGAGTCTGTGTGGTGAAAGTATTTGAGAATGAGTAAACCACAACAACGATTTTTTTCAAGGAGGTGTGAGTATTCTGCTTTTCATCAGATTGTGCTGTCTAGCATATGGACTGTTTTTCAGTTGGTATTTTGGGTGCATTTTTCAGTTCTGTGCTGTGGCGTGTGGCTGAGGACCATGACACTCCATATGGTGGCTTTCATACTTTCCTGCAGGTGTAAAAGAAAGGATATAAGAGAACGCTGTTCGAGATAAAGGTTAGAGCAATTCTAGGTTTGAAATGTCTGTTCTGAACAAGAACAAGACATTTCAAACTGCTTAGCAAAAAGACTCTAACATATTGTAAATGTTTTACTGACATTTCTTAAGAAAATCCATTTTGTATTTTTATCTCTGTTAAATAACAATCTGCTGCCTCTTTGAAATAAAATGACAGTTTATCAATATCAGATGTCTTTAACATGATGTAACTTAGACACAGAGAGGGGAAATCAAGGATGCATAAACAGCCTCTACTACAAACAACACTTTCTGTAGTTGAACGGAGCAGTAGGAAGTGAACATATCACAGGGAAAGTACAGCTACGTCCTTAACACTCATTGGCAACCCTCTCAGTAATTACTGTCATATGGTCATGATTTACCCAAAGGGCCAGATCAAAACAGAGCTATGACTAGTTGGGATTAATCATTTCAAACTAGGTACTTCTAACGAGGATGACACCTGCTTGTTAATCCTGCTGTGAGAAGAATTTTAGTCCTGGTTGGATTGATGTCTTTTATAACTGTAGCATCATATTTTCAAAACTAGGATCTTTAGGTAAGGCTTGCCTATTCTCTTCATTTTGCCTGTAGGGAGACACTGGATTTTCCTGTATGGAAGCTTTCAAATTGCTGCTGCTTAACAAACACGCTCAGTGGGTTTGTGGTTTATCCCACCAGCCTCTAAGCAAAGCCTTTCTGGTGCAGGGCAGTACCACAGAAGGGATTACTATAAAAAGGCTTTAAATACAGTCTGTAATCAGAAGAGCTTTTTATTTGTTTCATGTTTCTGCCCTCTAGGTACCTTTGGCAGCATGATGCATAGGAGTTCTACAGCTGAAAGAGCCTGACATACTGAAAACAGATAGAGGCTATCGCATTTCACTCAGTTTAGTAGTAATGGGTAGGACTATGATAATCAGTCCAGTGTTTAATGTGTATGTGATTTAGTGTCTAGCCTTTTTAGATTAATTAAAAGTATAAAGGATGAAATCTTCTTTCTTCCGTGGCTTCCTAAGTAGCAGAAGTTCACTCCAAATTAATGCTGTTATCTATTTTAATTTCACCCTTATTTCCACTTCATGTTTGGCACTTCATAAGTGCTTCTTGTCTCCCTTATTGCTCACTTGAACAAGGAGGATGTCTGTTTAAGAGACAGCTTTGCTTACCTGGTTATTCTCCCAAAAGGCAAAGCTATGTTTGGTTCTGACTGACAGAATTTATACTTTTAAAAGCATTATACTAAGTATACATTTTTATATTGGCAAAGAAGGCTCACAGTCATAAAAGGCAGAAAAGAGTCTTGTTTAAGTGTTGAAGTTTGTGTTTCTAAAAAAAAATATTTTTTATTAGTAAGTCATATGAGTTATTAAATGATTAAATTTTTAGATAAAAACTGATTTACATATGTTAGTGCTGAAAAATCATTTGTTATTAAATCAAGGTATCACTGAAAATGCAAAATGACATTATCTTTCTGGGCATATTTCTGTATAAATATATAAATTAGTCTAACAGGTTTCTTACTGTGCCTGACATTTGCTTTAGGAATGTAGTGAAATTGAGTGGGGAGACTCAGGGCTTTTTACCGGGTCAGGTTCATATCAGAACAAATCAG
Organism: Sitta carolinensis; assembly: GCA_032173965.1. Taxonomy (NCBI): domain Eukaryota; kingdom Metazoa; phylum Chordata; class Aves; order Passeriformes; family Sittidae; genus Sitta; species Sitta carolinensis. Next base: position 98,944,626 of record CM063284.1, on the reverse strand, counting down.
AGCATCTGGTGTTCTGTGACTAAGAATCAATCAAATTGTTCTGATTCATCTTATGCTCCTTCATTCTAGTTTTGAGTTATATGGGAGAGAGTTAAGCTAGGATACGTCCCTGCTATCAATACAGCTTCCTACCTGTAGCCAGTATGTAATTATGACATAGTAATGGCAAGTAAAGCAAAACATAGCAGATAGAAGAGAAAATATCAAACCAAATGACTGTAAATTACTACAGTTACTCTGATAATTTTAAAGAGAAACAATTTCAGCACTTATATTGGAAAAAAATAGTATATTACAAGAACATTTAGGAGAAAACATGGCTGTAAATACAGTTGTATCAGCAGCAGTAATGCCATCCATAAAGTTTGCTATAAATGCGGAGAGATTTATGTAAACTCATTGGTGAGAAAAAAATAATAAATAAACTGTTTTGATGCATGATGTGAAAGCTACACAGAATTTGCATTCTTTAAAAAACCATTAAAATTCTGACAATAGTTTTTGTCTTTTTCCTGGATAGGTACCCATTACACCATTTCTTTGGTGAAGGCTATTCAGCAGTGGTGACATCTTCCAATCGACCACTCTGCGAATTATTATCTCTGGACTCCCAGCTGACACCCTGCCGGAGGCTAGAGCTACTGAGACAACTGGAATTGTGCCTGCTTTGGTCAAGGTTTTTTTCTTTCACCGAGGAAAAAAAAAAAAAAAAATGAAGCTGGGCAAAGTGGAATTTTGCCATTTTCTTCAGATACTAGCTCTTTTCCTGTGTCTTTCTGGGATGAATCAAGCAGAGCTCACAAAGTCCAGGTCAAAGCCCTATTTTCAATCAGGGAGGACGAGAACCAAACGCAGCTGGGTGTGGAATCAATTCTTTGTGCTGGAAGAATACATGGGTACAGACCCACTCTATGTAGGAAAGGTACGGGATTTAAATAAACTTTGGAGGGTGCAGATGCTTGGTTTTTTGACATGTTTATATGATGCAACCTAAAATTGTCATTCTGTTAGCCCAGAACAGCAACACTTTGCATTCTTGTAAGAATACAAGGTTCCTGTTGCAATTTTCTTTAAGAGCTCTACATATTAGCACTGTTTGCTTAACAGAGTACAGTAATGAAAGTGTTTTGCCACCCCTGATAGAAAGAAAATATTCATTATTTATATTAGGTTTTAAAATGGAAGAACATAATGATGAATATTCTTTTTTTAAGAGTTAACAGTCCCCCAAAAAAATAAGTTCTGTATTATGTTGTTTGCTCCCTAAAACTCAGCACTACTGAAAACAAGAGAGAAAGAATCAGGCGTCTGTGGGTGTGATGAGTGAAAAGGAGGGCATGTCTCTTTTCCTTTGACATTGCCTGCCTGGCAGATTGGCACCTTGGGGGCCTCGCTGTCCTCTGTGCACAGCACAGCCTTGTGTCTTTACCTCGCCTGCGATGGGCACGGGTCCAGCACAGAGCCAGCCCTTTTACATCAGGGCATCCCAAATGGTTCATTCTGAGCACCCGTCGCTGCACATGGAGCACACTGAGCACAGCTGTGAATCCGGGACTTAGCTCATTTACTGCCTTGTGCTAGTGGGTAATACGCTGCCTTCAGCAATTATGCAGGGGGAAAAAAAGCCCACAAAACAAAACCCCCTCTTGTGTTTCTCTGTAACATTTATGTGTAATCATCTTATTGAAAGGAAAACCCATTTTCTCGGTAATATCAGAATCAATAAATAGAGTTTCTCATTAAAATATAGCAAATGCATAGAAAACAAGGGAGTGACAGCTTTTGGCACTACAGCATGCTTACAGAAAAAGAATGAAGTAATCTGAAATCCACTGCTTGAAATATACCGGTGCAATGAATTTCAGCTCAGTTAATTCTCTTACTGAGACAAAACCTTGATGTTTGTGTTAACAGAGTTAAGCACTTAGAATTTAATCATGCCAACTGAATAATCAAGTTAAATAGGGAACTGCTTTCGTGATTGCAGCTATGGTTGTGTTTAGGTGCTTTCCTGAATTGGGACTGGTACTTTGCATAATTGAACCCTTAAGAAAGGAGTGCTGGAATCAGAAATGTCATCTTAGTGGTCTTGAAAGTTTTAGTAAAGTTTTAGGTTATATAGCAGTATCCATTCTGATGCCACACAGCTGCTGGCTGTCTGTGCGGGTTTGTCTTTTAGGCAAATTTGTCCCCAGGTTGGAGTTTCTCTTGTGGCTCTGGAAATGGCCTATTTGGCATTCTTTCCCACTGATAAAAAAAGAAGTGTGGCTTGCAAATTTGAATTTCTCTCCTGGAAAAGAAGCATCTTGAAATACTCAAGTGAGGCCTAGTTTTGATCTGTAGTAATTCTCATATTCAGTCAATTGCTATATTATGGCCAAAAACGCTGTGGTAGTGCTATAGTACATGATATATGCATGCATGTGGTTATTTTTAGCTTCACAGTCTGCTCTTTCCTGTCCTTTGCAAGAGTCCTAGCATTCACAAGCAGATATCTTCCAAAACACAACGTGGGTTTTTTTTTCCCTGAAACATTATGTGCCCAGCCTGCTTTTGTATCAGCAGTGTGAATTGTTGGCTCAGAAATTTGTACCAGCAATCCATTTTGTAGGAAAAACAGATAAAAATTTTCACTTATAAAAGGAAGCCCATCTTCCTGGAAACACAGTCCTTGTTGAGCATCTTGTAAGATAAGACGTGCCCAGTTCCTAACCTTCTCACTGTAGAGGCTTTTCACTGTGTGGCTCCTGAGGTGCAATCATGACCAAAGCTGCATTCCCACACAGGGGAGCAAAAAGGTGAAGAAGTGAATTTCTTTCTGTGTCTTAACATATTATGTGTAGCACCACTCTGAAGTGAGCAGCAGTCACCTTCCTTCCCCTCTTCTCCTCTTAAAAACATTGGTGCTCTTGTTTCAAATCCTTTGCAGGCAGGTAAGGACAGAGAAGACTGAGATTTGGTAGGAAGAATAGATTTTTTTTTCTTTTTTTTTTTTTTTTTTTTTTTTTTATTCTTTTTTTCCCCTTGGTGAGGAAGCTGCAGCAAGCAAAAAGCTGGCACAACTCACTTTTCTCATCAAATGAAGTGGAAGCATCAGCCAGACTCTGCAGAGTGCTTTGCTTCTGGGGAGGCCAGTCCTGTGCTACCTTACATTCAGGATGCTTTGCAGGGTGTCAATCCAACTGCACATCCAGGAAGGACAGAGCTTCCTCAAGCTTTTAAGGGCTGTGAGATGAAAAGGCTTCAGAAACACTCAAGCAAATGGAGCTGTAATGGGGAATACTGTCTCCCTGCTACTATTCAATTTTACAAAGCCCTAGGCAATTCTGGTTGGAAGGCAGAATTTGGTGTATGTTAGGGTTACAAGGCAAATCATTCAACAAAATACCAATGTTAATTCCATGTTCAGCACTAGCTTTGTCCTTCTGGGTGTTTGCATGCTGACAACTTAATTACATGATCATGCAGGGCAAAATCCTATTCCTTGTAAAAAATGTAGTAGGATTCTTATTTACCTCAGTAAAGCAAGTCCTTTCCTTAATTTTTCAGCATTTACATGTTTGTTTAACAAGTCTTCACATCTGTACTTGAGGTATACTACAGCCTTCCTTCTGGACATCCTTTTTTTACTTTCCTAAATGCATATGTTTTTTTTTTTTTTTTTTTTTTTTTAATTAAGGCAGCAGGGCCTGTTTCCCAAGTGACTCTGGAGAAACCTCGGGGGGAGTTCCATTAATTTAACTCTAATAGGAGTCAGAGGTGACAGAAGTTTGGTGTCTTTTTTATTTATCTTCTTTTAAATTTTAGATATTTCCTTTCTATGATATGAATTTTAATCATCTTAGATGTAATTCTGAGCACCTCTTGGGAGGTACTTAACATGTAATCAGATTGTGGACTGAACCATATACAATTCTTTTCTGTCGGTCAGCACAGCATATGTTATGTTCACTTGAAGGGCTGAAGCATTTAATTGTTTAACACATTAAACTGTTTGGATAGACACTGTTCTCTTCCAGACATGCCATGTAGGAGGTGAGGCAGTTAACTGTGATGCTTATTGAACTAGAAGCATAGCTGGCTTCTGTTTTCTGGAAAATGTTTACTATTTGGTAATATGTTTTTGTGAAATGCCTTACTCTGTATTTTCCTTATAAATTATGTTAATGTAATCTATTGGGGCAAAAAAAAAATATATATATATATAGAGCAGTTTTAAATTATTTGAAACATTAACACCTAAAATTAGGAAAAATTATGCTATTATGCTGAGTATTTGAAAAGCTGTATTCAGTCCTGTAATTGAATCTTCCATGGGTACACAGTGGCAAAAAGGGGTGCAGTAAAAATAGAACTTGACCATTTTTTTGATACTTTTTTGGTTTTGTTACATAACTATGAGACATTCAGGATTTGGGTTTTTTTTTGTGTGGTGGATTGGGGGTTTTTTTTATATTATTTCTTTTAATTTCTGCTGCAAGAGTGTCAGCCTCATCAGAAGCATTATAATGACACAAATTCTCTGCCAGTAATAATTTAATTTTTCTTATTAAAAAGTTAAACAAGCCCCAAACAAACAAAATAAGCCACAAAAAAACCCTGAAGAAGTGAAACAAGTCTTTGAACTCCATGTGAGATGCTGATTGATAGCTAGGTTCACTTTTTCCTTTGGATCTGAACCAACTCTCCTTTTCCAATGGCTCTAAATTTAGGTATAGTTACAGGGCAGTTTCAAGCTTTTTGCTGAGTTAAACTCTTCTTTTCCTTTGAGATCTCACTAACATATGAAGGACTGAAAATAAAAGGCAGAGACTTTTGACTGAGCACAAACACAAGAAATTCATATGTAACTTTGAGAGCCTCAGTGGTAATTCTCAAAAATAACACTTTGAAGATGCCCTGAGTGTTGTTTTTTTATTTATAATGTAAGAGAAAGTAAAGCATAAGTCCTAACCGGCATTTTCTAGATTGTGAAATCAAGACAAAAGGTTAAATGGGTGAATTAAGTGTATTTAGTTTCCTAGATCTCACAGACATTGCCTTCCAACACAATTTTGCCTGCCTCTTTTGACTGTTTTGAGGAAAATAAACCTGTTGGATTCAATTTTCAAACATGGACAAAAGTGCGTAAAAGCTAACATTTGCATTATTATTTCCTGGATTAGTAGAGAATAAGAGACATGCTAAAAAATATGAAGTGAACTTAAGATTTTGCTATAAAATTAGGTCATTTAAGAGGATTTGCAGGTTTTACAAGTTTTATGAGAACTTACAGGCAGGGTGTGGAAAGGGTTTTTAAAGCAGACACATAACAAGTTAATGTTATAATTAGCATAGAGAGTGGGTAGTTTTTTTCCAGTCTCCTCATTTTGGAGGGAAGGAGGCTGGATAGGGGAGGATACTGGGCTTTCGGGTTAATGGTTTGTTTTTCAAAGGTGCTGGTGAATATATCAATAAGGTGACAGAAGCTCTCACATACTATATTTATCTGTGGTGTGACCTTGTCTCAGGCCTACAGATGCAGACAGCAGTAGGGATCTTTTCATAGAATCATAGCCTGACAATTTCAGATGCTGCTGACGAATTTTGACTGAGTTGGATAATAAGTGTCTTTACTAAAATACTTTAAGACAGTGAGTACTGTGGAAGTACTGGCCACTCAGTCAAACTCAGACTGAACTATTACTGGCATTTTGGGAAATTGAGAGGACATGGGGTGATATTGCCATGGCTAAATATAGGTAAAAAGGAGTGGGCTGCCTCACTTGCACATAGTGAAGAAAGAAGTTATTCAAGTGCAATTCCCTGGAGGAATCTGACCCTCCTGCTGCTTCTAGAGGCACCCACAGGAACTAGGGCTCTCTGCTCAGCTTCAGTCTGGGTTTTTATTTCCCTCCAAGCATCCTGCGCAAGGCAAATGTTCATGTCTGCTCTGCAAGCAACTCTCTGGTTGAGAGTACACAGACTTCTGCAGATTTTTTGTTCATTTTCCACCCCAAGTAGTTTTAGGAAAAAAACATTCAAACAAACTAAACTCAGACCAACTATTTTTCATCTGTCTTTGTGGTCTTTGTGTGGAAAACAGACAGCATAATAATTCAGAATGAAACTTTCCCTTTGTTATATTTTTTCCTCCCTTTCTATTTATGTTATTTTTACTTTTATCATAAACTTTGAAGCACTGTTGTTTTATATACTCCCAGAAGGCCATTTATGAAAAGAAAAAAGCAAATCTGTTATATTTCTGATATTTATCCATCTCAGGAACTCTTTGCTTTTTTGTGCTATGAAAATTGATAACAGTTGACCTTTTAAGTAAAATGGGACATGCCATTCCTGTCAAGTGTTTTCCTGCCACAAGTGCTGCAAATGGAAAGGATGAACAGACAAAATAGTTAAGTCCTGCTTACTTGCTTTATGTATTGAATGTGTCTTGGGGAAGTGATGCTTCAGTTGTACTGCACGGGTATGACTTTACCATCTCAACTTGTTCTGTCCTGTCCCAGTATAACACGCTTTCTTTCTGCTGGATAGTCACTGTGTGCTTTGTGTTATTCCATGCTATAATTTATATGGATTACCCTGAATAACAGAGCTGACTGACAATCCAAATGTTCCCTCCTTAGCACACAGGGCTAAAGTGTCTCTGGGGAGGATGGTGAGATTAAGGCACACAGGAAGAATTATCCAAAAGGACAGCCTAAAATCTGCTGCCTTTTCCTGGTTGATTACATCAGCCTGCACAGCTACAGTGCAATTTCCTCTTTTCCTCTTTACTGGAAGTCCTCTTCTCTCATAGCTGAATGGATACTGGAGAAGTTTTTATACCAGGGACTTAAAGTGATGACAATTTCACTAGCCTAAGCACTAAAAGACAATTTGTATGTAATTTCATTTTTAGAAGTGATAATAGAGTTGAGACACTTTCAGTTGGATATTGAAATATAACATGTAGCTTTTTGATCTCTTTCTATATTATAGAACATTGATCCTTAACACGTGCCATTACAGAAGAGGAAGGTTAGTGAAGGTGATGACAACATCAGTAAATTAGGCAGCCCTCATGGCAATTTTTCATTCAATGGCACAGCCATGCTATTTATGTAATCCTGTAATACCAGTTCGGTATTTCAGCAGACTGAGAGGCTCTACCTTCAGGGTTCAGCTCTGGGTGTCTTTTGGGTATTATTTAAAACTAAATTTTATGAGATTCTGACAAAACAAAAAAAGCAAGAGTAAAAGCTAATTTCGCAATTATATGTAGATAAGAGGCTCCTGTATGTCTGGCTGGTTATCAGAAAATGCCTTATTTTCAGTAGAGCATGAGATTTAAAGCTCTGATGTCAGTCAAGCTGATGCTGCTTCAGCTGGCATTTTTAATGTTGTTCTGACATTCCTTCTTCTTTTCATCTTCTGAGATTGTACTTGGTCCCTTAGTTCTTGTTATTGGCTGTCATCCAGCATCCAGTTTTATGTCCGTCCTCTTGTCTCACAGTTTTGTGCTAATGGCATTGGAAACACTGCACAGTAAAATTATGGTTATGGAGGAACTTTGAGTATTTACATTGTTCTAAGACTAAGGAAGTCCATTCATGAATTATTTTGCTAGCTGAAATTAAAGCAAACAGCCCCTGCTCTGAGGCAGCGGTCTTATCAGGCAAGAACTAATAGCAGATTAAGAAGCAATGGCAGAATTCAGAGAACTAGAGTGTTAATCAACATCTGAAAATAATTTGAGAACAGAGGGTCATTAGCGTTGTTTTTTTGAAGATAGAATACTTCTGTTTCTGAAAATGAGACTCATGCAACTTTTAAAATTATTATGAACATATAATAGAGAGTTCTTTCCTGCCTGTACTTCCTAGTGTTTATAGATGACAAGTTGGTTGAAACTTCTAAGTGCAGACCTATTTAGTATCTGTGTTGGTACAAGGCTATATCTTCTTTCAGGCCAGTAAAGATAAAAGATGTTTACCAATTGCTTTCAAAACATCAGACTGCATATGCTTTATAGTTTTACATCTTGTAGCCTGCTGTCACACTACCTTTTTCATGTTACCTTTTTTTCTTATACATCTTCTTTTAGCCATAAATGTCTGTCTACAGACTCTTTGGGCATTCATTTCATGTATTAAGTATTTTCCATGTGTCACTGTCTAAAAGTGCTGCCAGTACTGTTGCTGCTTTGTCATAATTCTACTGCTGAATTTCTTCTTTGTTTCACATTTGTTTTAAATATTATATCGCATATCTTAATTTCCTTTCCTCCCTTTTTTTTTTTTCCCCTAATAATCACTTAATAAAATAGCACCTGTGTACATATGTCAATGTTTCAGTGTTAACTTTAACCACTTAGAGAGAGGACCTGGGACAATATATTTAAAGAACCTGAAAAAAACCAGGGAATGGTTTCTTTGAGTGCAATAAGCTGGCTTTTAAATAAATACAGTGGTGATAAGTACTGGTAAATCTCTTCAGTACAATCTTTTTCTCTCAGCATTATGCATTTCCTTGGAAGAGTCTGCTGAGCAAAGTGCTAATGGTGGAACTGCTGAGAGAAGAAAGATGTTAATACACTAGGCTGCTCAGTTCTTTTAGAATAACTGTTAGATAACTTACGCTACCAGCATCTTCTCTGTCCCTTTTACACTGGAAGAGACACTTACTGTCTTATAGTAAATTAGAGACAAGTAGCTCTTAAAAAAGGCAGTGGAGTGTGTGCTCTAGAATGCTACTTCTGTCCCAACTGTCCAAACCATGATCATGGTATGAGTACCAGCCTATGCTAAGAGCAGAAGTTTGGGGATATCATAATGCTTAATCTTTCATAACTTCAAAGTTATAAGAAGGAGGATTACCCAGTTAAAAATAGGGAGAGGAGTTGTTTACTTGATATAAATAAATGTTGTGAACACCTAACTATACATCACTTGAGCTCTGTACAAATGGGAACCACTTTAACCCTCCCAGGCAAGTGTAAACTTAGCCAATGAAGAAGCTCATTGGCAACAGACACTGATCATCAAAATCAATGAATGAGTTCATAAAACTGAATAATATATTTAGGATTATTTCTTGCAGATATTCTTAAAGAAAAATGCTACCATTAATAGTTCTGCCAATGTAAAAATATTTGATGATGTTACAGCCCTGTGCTGTTGCAAAAGTAATATTGTTATTTATGTAGATATAAGGCACATATTATGGTAGTAGCACACTAGAAGTCATAAACACAGCAAAGAATAAGCTTTATTTTTTCTTCCAAATAAATAGGAATAATGAGACAGCTATAGCTTTTTTTTTGCATACAGAAGTTCATGTGCCATTATTCAGGTACCAGAAAACATAAAATATGTCTTACTGACTTGGTCTCAAGCTGTATTTTTCAGAGTCCTCTTGTTAGAGATGAAGATAATGCTAACCATTCAAGAAGAAGGCAAAAGGTTTTTTATTATGTTTTGATTATTAAGTTATGCTGTTCATAGAGTTACTGAAGATTTAGTCCAGAATCTTCAGATCAGTTTTATTGACTCTAGGAGACATTTTGAGAATATTAATGTTGGAATACAAATATCTGGTCATTTAAAAATTGAATTTTTAACTGATATTATTCTATAGGTTATTGAAAGAGGAATACTGAGGATCTATTTGCAACGTATATCAACATATTCTGCATTTTGGCAGTGAAGAAATAGTGCCTTCTTTTCATACAGTACTCTGATATTCTTAAATCACCAAAGGGATGCATTGTGGCATTTCATGTGGGTGAAAAGGTGCATGCTAAGAAAAACTAAGGACAGTCTGACATAATATTCTACCTACATCACAGAAAATTTTTAGGCCCTCTCTGGGTAGAAAGAAAGAAATTTAATGTAATTTTCTAGGTGATATAAGGAGATTTTGCAGCATGAATTCCACAAAACATTGCCAGAGTCATACTGCTTCATTTAGTTTTCCTGTTTCTGTAACTCATGAGAAACTGCCTTAAGGATTAACGAGACATGCATTTCTGTTGCTGTGGGTGTGAGAAGAATTGAACCTAAAAAGCTATTTTTCATTTTAAATGCTTCCAAAATATGGACAATCTGGTAGTTGGATGGTACATGTGTAAGGATGATAAGCTGCTTAAACACTTCATACTGAGGTACCAAATTGTAACCCTGCTGACTAGGCAATCAGGCAATTCATTTTCCTTACAAGGTAGGCAGGAGCTGTATTAGGCGAAGTTTAGCTTGTTATCCTGTAACAATGAAAAGTTTTCAGACACAGCTGGGCAAAGCAGATGGTCATTTCTTAAGTTTCCATAATCATGGTATAAACCTAATGCCATAAATTAGCAAAATACTTAACTTGTCTTTCTTACAAAATCTACACACATTATATGGGCAGAGCAGGTATTTGGTAAAGTGCTTGGCATACTTTAATGTTTGGGGTTTTTTTAACTGTCAGGGCTGTGATTCTACATAGTAAAACTGTTTAAGTAATTCCTCTTGCTCCTGGATGTTTGTAATCTTCATGCATATGTAGACTGATATCCTTCCCACCCACCTTTCATACTTAACCACTTATCTGTTGCTTAGTCAAGCAATACTTTTAAAATACTTCTGAGTAAACACTAGTCTTGTGTTCATCCATACTGCTCTTTTATTCTCCCCTTTTTGTTTTGAATATCTTCTTGACAGTGAAAAGCTGGGAACAAAAGCTCGCTATTGTAGCTTCATCTAAACAGGAAATAAGCCAAGTGAAACTGTTACTTCCTTTCTCATTGTAAGATTCAAATTGCACTATTCATGTTTGTTTCTTTCTTTGCAGGTTCATGTCCACTACCATGCTGAGAATCTTAAAGCCTTATTGCTTTTCTGGTTTTTATGTCTTTATGCTGAATGAAGCATATTTCTGAGTGAGAATCAGTCCCAAAGCAAAGGAAATAATAGTTGTTTGAAATCTTGTTTCAATTTGTTTGATTGACAAATCAAGTGAAGCCATGCCAAACAAGATTTCATGTAGCAAATGTGCAGGAATTAGAATGATGGCAGTGATTAAGCATATACACAAATGGTTATATATGGAGGGACCTCATACTGATGAATAATTCCTTCTTGTACTGACACATTTATTTTAATCAGATTTATCTTAAGAGTCAAAGAAAATGTAAAAATTCTAGTCTATAATGCTTTTAGTTTGGGAAAATAGAGATTGAAAAAGTTAAAGAGAAGAAAAAGTATGCCAAAGAGTGTGAGAAGGGAGGGAACATGATGAAGCATTTTGCTTTGTTTTTATCACTCTGGAGCCTGATGTAACATTGAAAGCAACATACTGAAGCGACCAATGAGAAAATAAATTTAGATTAAAGTATAACAATCTAACCACAGAATGGGTCAAGTTAGGAGGGAACACAGTGGGTTGTTTGGTCCAACCTCCCTAATCAAGCAGGGTCATCCCAGAGCATTGCACAGGATTGTTTCCAGACAACTCTTGAATTTTTTTCAGTGAGGGAGACGCCACAACTTCTGTGGGTAGCCTGCTACAGTATATGGTCACCTGCACAAAAAAAACATTCTTCCTCCTGTTCAGGTGGACCTTTCTGTGCATCAGTCTCTGCCTGTTGCCTCTTGTTCTGTTGCTTGGCACTACTGTGAGGAGTCTGGCTCCATCTTCTCGGCACCTCTCTTCAGAATCTTATAGACATTGGTCAGGTCCCCTTTCAGCTGTCTCTTCTCAAAGCTGAACAGGCCCAGCTCCCTCAGCCTGTCCTTATAAGAGAGAAGCTCCAGTCCCCTAGTCATCTTTGTTGCCATCTCTTCGACCTGTTCCAGGAGCTCCATGGAGTTCCAGGAGTTTTATCTTGTCCTGAGGAGTCCGGAACTGGACACAGCATGCCATATGTAGCATCAGCTGGGCTAAGCAGAGGGGCAGGATCACCTTCCTTGACCTGAGGCAGTTCTGTTCCTAATGCAGGCCAGGATACCACTGGCCTTCTTGGCCACAAGAACACACTGGCCCATGGACATTTTCTTGTCTAACAGGACACCCAGGTCCTTCCTTCTCCGAAGAGCTTCTTTCAGCAGGTTACCCCTGGTCTGTCCTGATCCATGGGGTTATTCTTCTCAGGGACAGGACCCTACGTTTGCCTTTGCTGAATTTCAGACAGTTCCTCTCTGCTCATCTCTCCTGCCTTTCAAGGTCCCTCAGAAGGGCTGCCTAGCCTTCTGGGATATTGGCAACTCCTCCCAGCTTTGTGTCATCAGAGAACTTACTGAGGAGACATCTGCCATTTCATCCAAGTAGTTGTTGAATAAGTTAAATACTGGGCATAGTTTTGAACCTTGGGCGACACCAGTAGTGACAAGCTGCCAACTACACCCTGCACCACTGACAGCAGCCCTCTGGTTCAGCCAGTTCTCAATCCACCTCACTGTGCACTCATTCAACCCACACTTCCTGAATTTGCCTATGAAGATGTTGAGAGAGACAGTGCTGAAAGCCTTGCTGAAGTCAAGGTAGACAATAGCTACTGCCCTCACCCTGACTTAACATTAGTGAATCCATGCTGACTACTCCCTATCACCTTGTTGTCATCCACATAGATAAAGATGGTCTTTTGAATGAGGCCAGGGATTGAGGTGAGGATCACCTTATGTGTAGGTCTTAGATTTCCTATGCTCTTTGGTAAAGAAGCTATATGCATCTGTATGGATCACACATAGGTTTAGGTTGCATCCATCCACTCAACGGGTTCTAGAGAGAAGGCCTGACTTGGTTATGTTAGCTCAGATGGAAAAGGAGGGCGGGCAGCCAGAGATCCAGTAACATCCAGGTTTGAGAAGTATGCAGGGGAGTAGGTCTGTTAACTACCAGATGTATTTGAAAGAGGCAAAAAGGTAGGCAAAGTTCATTTTTAATCAAAAGAGGAAAATACCATGTGCAGCAAGGTAATCTGTGACATAAGACATCAAAAGCAAATATCATCAAGACAAAAACTAGTAGAACAAGGTTTTATGCTTCTTTAATGAAAGTAAGGAAGGAATGAATAGAATATGAAAGATGTAAATAATTCTTATAAAACATTACTGGAGAAGGCTAGAGAATCCGGAATTTGTTCAAAAAAGCCTAAAACATGAGCAGCAGAATGCCAAACAGCACAGGACAAGGCAGAATAGCATTCTATACCTAGAGGTTCCACGAATTACTGGGTCAAGATAAAGCATGGATAAGTAAAAAGCAACATGAAGATCTGGAGGAGTCCAAGCAAATCTGAGCTCTCAGCAGACGGATGGAAGGATGCATATATGTGCATCTGTCAGGAAAGTAACTGAACCGTGTCCAAACTGCTTCCAAATTAAAAGCCAAAAATCAAAATTATGAGTTCTGTGGTCTACCACTAAAGAAGGCAGCTTGCACCTTACAAAGCAAATTTTTTCTTGGGAGCTAAAGGGATGAAATAATGACACCCATGGTTTTCAGAACTTTAGTAGACACCTTTCCTTCTAGACTGATATTTTGACATTGATCATTTCATGTAACTATATTTCCTCCCATCTGTTTGCAGGCTGCATGAGAATTTTTTCATGCAGACTAATTTCGATGTCCTGTTAAAATTAAATGCTGTTCCATACTATGTAAGTCACAGTATCCCATTCAACAATTTCCATTCATCTCTTATTTTAGTAAGCAGAGATGGGTAGATAATGATGGTCCATTCTGCTAGTCTGATGACAAAATCATCTTTCTGGGGTTTTATTTTTTAGCAATTTTACTTCTAGAAGCACAAAGTGAAGTCAATGACTGCTTTTTGTGTGGGATGATACAGACTGAGAGCCCAGGTGCTTTGTCAGGCTTCCAAAATACCTGCCAAGCGGAAAATGAGACTGTGAGGAAGATGGAAAGATTAAGATGTCCACCCTGATGACAGATCATTCAGATTTAAAGATATAAGGGTCTGTATCTGCATATCATATTAAAAATGGAAGATATTTACGTTTGCTTCTGAAATTATGTTACCATCTGTGTTTTAGACAGTGGCTCACCTTCTGGTTCTGATCATTTGATGCTTGCTTTGTATTATACTTGAAAGGCAAATGTCATTTTGGATCACAGTTTAAGGCTTTAGGAGGATATGTCCTCCTATAAACAATTTCTGTCTCAGTTTAAATTTTTTTGAAAAATACTTTGTAAAATAATTAGCAGGATAAAGTGGAGACATGCTGCAGGTTCACTTTCAAGGTTAGAGGAGTTAAATTTATTACAGTGAATAAAATTATCCACAATATCACAAATTTTCCTGGAGTCAAACATTCCTGTACCTCTAAATAACCTTTACTGATAAGATAACTTCAGCAGAAATTATGTGTGCCATTATAGATGATCATGGAGTGATTGGATAAAACAGATGTTTTTTCTTCCATAGTAACTTGTAGTTTGCGAAAATAAGATAGAACTGAGGATGAGCAGTACATCCAGTGTATGCTCAAAATCAAGATACATCTTTTATTTGCAACAGAACTAGTGCAATAAAATAAGGTCGATTTTCTTAAACATTAAGGCACTATTTAATAATGTTTGGCAGAGGACAACATTACTTTAGAAATGATGTCTTGCAAGGCAAAATAAGAGTTATTCTATATATCTTCCTGAAGTTGTATTTTTCAGTAACCAATAGACCCTCCCTGATGTTTTCCTGTAAGTTTGGGCTCAGCAAAAGTATTTAATACTGTTACATTTTTTAACTCAGTATTTAAATACCTTCAGGATGGAGTGTCAGAAGAAGGAGTACATTGTCACAAGGGAAAGGCTGCTCTGGGCCCTGGGTCTTCACATTGGCTTGGAAACTCATACAAACAATATGATGGTTTAATATGTGTCTGATTTTTTACAGACTAGCAGAAAATTTGCTCTTAAAAGTGACTGCATCAAATTAAATTGTGTTCCTCAATAGATGAATTCTATATGTGAGTCATACCTACCTGTGATAATTTTTTCCCACTTATTATTAACATTAGTCCTGCTGAGCTAATGAAGCTGAGAGACAGCAAACTGAGTGTCATCCACAGACTTGTTTGTTACATTCCACTGACTTACACCTGCAAAACACCATTGTAACCCTACATTTTTAAAATGAGAACAGAATCTGAAGATAGCAGGGGTTTTACTTTGCTGGTTACTTATGTAACCAGGGGAAAGACTCAACCAAGATTGCAGTATGAACAGCATGCATATGACCTGTCCACTGAGTCTGAAGTGCAAAACAAAGAAAGGCTTTATTGGTTTTATACTATCACCTTTTATCATGCTGCATACTAATAGAAGGTCTGTTTACTGTCCTAATCCACTATTTAATGATTAAACAGGCTTAGTTGGGTAATTTGATTTTTACCAGTTAACACTGAATTCACTAGATTTGTTATTGAACAAGTACTATCCTTCCACTTGTACCACTATTTTTATGTATTTATGCACATAAAAGCATAGTTTTATAAGTGAAGTGGCATGCTCTACCTTTGCCAAAAAACATTACAGAATTTATTAGCATATTCTGGTTTCTTTGCTCTCTTTTATAGGCACTGATTTTACCTTCCAGTCTTCCACAAGTTTTAAAAGTAGCTGCAGAGCAAACTGAAGGGTATTCCTTATCTTGAGCTGTCATGAACACTGACCATCAGTGATCAATGGCTTCTGTGGACCACATGCTTTAGAGTTTCTCATGTATTCTTCACTGAAAGCAAATTTTAAAAGTCCCTGAACAATCTCTTTGCCTTCTCATAATTTTTATTGGGCAAATATGAATAGATATTAATGGAGAGAAGTGTAAGATATGATGTATAGAGTGTAAGTGTAAGAATTGGATGTATAGAGGAAAAATTAAGCCAGCCACAGACTCCCAGAGGAGAAGGGGTACTATTGGACAATGGATTCAGGTAGGAATCCAGGTAGGAATATGTGGAAAGAGTGTGGCTGAAGAAACACTGTGACCTTTGAATGCATATATAAACTAGAGACAGACGGAAAATATAAATTCTCTCAGTGAATCACTAGTGATATTAGGAAGTAGAACTTTCTGTTCACTTCAAAAAGTTTGATTTTAATGATTTTAAATGCGTAAATTCTTCATTAATTTGACAAATCTGCTTGTGACTTTTCTTTGCAGAAGTTCTTATGTTATTTTCACAAGGTAACTTTTATTTATTTGTGATCATCATAACTATTTACTAAAACGCCACTGTGTTTACATGACAACTTGCACAATTTTGAAGGGAAAATGTACAACAAAATAACATAAATAAGATTTTTGTTTCATGTGCAGAAGCAGTTAGTATTTGAAAAATATTTACTGAAAATAACATTTTCCTTTTAACAGATATAAAAGTTTGGCATTATCTATTAGTGTACAAGGCTTAGAGGCTAACGGGTTGGGATATAATTAATTATTTATTTTTCCTTAAAACTACATGATCCTCAATTAATAGGAATTGTACCTTTCTTCCAGTGCACAGAGCCATGCTGATTTACACCAAAGTTCTCTAAGTCTCTAAGGACTTCCTTAAATGAAGTGATCATTTTAATGGACCACACAGAAGGTGTGAGACAAAAGTGGAAATGCTTTAAGTATAAAGTTCTGAACATTACAATTGGTGACAGAAGGCCTATCAATGAGACAGTAATCCTACAAAAATACAGAAAGATCAGATTGTTTGTCGAATTAGACTTGTTTTAATATGAATGCATGCAAGGGGATAGCAAAGGAGCTGGAAACTTTCCATCTGCTTTGTATACAAAGTGATTAGATTGTGATCACTTAGTCCAAGAGGATAGAAATGATGAACAATTCCATCAGGATGAGACATGCAAATTGGATCAATTAAGCTTTGAGAGTGTTCAGACAATCTGGTAGAGAAGTTTACATGCTGTGTCAAGTGAAACTTAACAAAGATCAGTCTTGGATACTGGGGGCAAGTATAATAGTGATTTAAACTAATCTCCAAGAGTAAGTAATTGTTTTCAGATTTAGTTATAAAATGGATCAGAAATTATAATAAAGCTATCAGATAATATAATAAAAGAACCCTTAAGAAGATGTTTGACACTACACCAGAAGTAAGACAGGGAAAATAGCAATAGTCTTTTGAGTTGCAACATTTGAGGTAGATGAGAACAAATTCAGATAACTGATCCTGTTTGCAGCTAACAGAATGCACAATTCTAGTAACTCCTGTACCTTCATGTTCACCACAATGTTTCAGAAGCAGGAAGGATTCTCATAAGTAGCTCACTGTGTGCACTATTTTCACTGAAAGAAAGCTCACTCAGAATTGGGTCAACAAGAAAATGATCATTAAGTAATAGGGCTGTAGTTTCATCAGAGACCACGTAAGAATTTGAATTATGTATCCTTTTCAATGTCTTTATAGTGTCAAAAGGAAATGTTGTTTTAGATAATCAGAGGGGTCTCTATGGAAATTGATAATTCTCAATATACGTGAAATTCTGGAAGCCTCAGAAATAAGTTTTGAAAGAAGACACTAAAAATTTCAGCAGAATCCAGATAGTTTACAGAATTAGAAAAAGGTCTGCACTATTTTAATTTTAAGGTAGATTCAGTAAGTATACACAGTGTAAAATAACACATTCCATTTTACTATTTCTTCAAAATTTGTTTATCAGTGGCACATACATTGACTGTATCACCAGCATTTAGTGGCAATGAGTAAGAAATACAGTAAGAATATGTTATGATGAAAACAGATGAAGAAATCTTGGGTTAGCATCATCATTGTACACGGCAAATCTCATATCCTATTTGTTTGTTTGTTTTTTAATTGAAATTCAATCTTAACTCATAAATATCTTCTCACACAATTTGAAATGTCAAAACATGATTTAAGGAAACAAAGTATAATAACTGCAGAGGAATTTGATGAGATTTTCTTTATTAAATGCTCATTGTAAACACCAGCATAGAAAAAAGCACTAGGAGAGTATTGCCTTCTACACAGAATTGTTAAAATCCTTTTAAGCTGGGAGGATTTGCAATTAACCTAGTATTGTTCATGTTAAGGCAGTTTTTAAGAATTTGAAACAAGCATTATCTTCTCCCTCAAATATTTACTGAAAAACAAGCAGAAAACATGGCTATTAAAATCGTTTATTACCCAGTCCTTAATCCTATGGAGTTTAAAGTATCAAGATATGA
Source organism: Sitta carolinensis (assembly GCA_032173965.1). NCBI lineage: Eukaryota > Metazoa > Chordata > Aves > Passeriformes > Sittidae > Sitta > Sitta carolinensis. Next base: position 98,926,439 of record CM063284.1, on the reverse strand, counting down.
ATTACTATCTTGAGATCAGCCTGGTTATATCTGAAAACCCTTGCAGGCCTGCAAGTTTGAATGGTTAAAATAAAAGCTATGGAGAAATCAAACTTCTTAAAGTATCTATTCACTAAGGATCACTTTAAATGATCTGAACAGTTTCAAGCAGACTTTCAAGTGTCCATATTTACTGTGCATACTCTGCTTCAGCTTGTTCAGAATACTGAACAGTTAGAGTGTGAATTTATGTAATGAAATCTCTTAATTTTTCAATGCTGCTTCTTATAATTAGGCATATGTGACACACATGTTCATTAAAGAACCTTGCTCTTTGGACAGGGGTTAAGATGCTATTTCAGAAAGGTACTTAGGCATATGCTTAGTACCAGTTTTCATGATTGTTAAGCAAGTCCTGGCATGATGCACATGCATAAGGATAATTTCCTGACTTAGAAAATTCTAAACAGGTTAAATTTGATGTGGCACCAGGTTAAATTTCCCTAGGTTTTGAAGTGAATTTTGAACAATGAGCTGTGAATTAACTAGCCAGTATATATACATATGGGTGGATGGATGGACTTGAGAAATAATTTTTGGTAGAAATCAATATGATAAACTACCTTCAGTGAAATAGATAATAGGAGGGGAAAGAAAATAAAAATTATCCTATAGTCTACTGGAAACAAGAGAGTGTTATCTGTAATTCAGTGTTTTACATTTGCTTTTACCTTTACTGCAGAGTTAGAAATGGTCACAGTCATTAATGGAAAGAATTTACAGAAATTTTTTTGATGTGTTTGATTAAGCCAGAGTCTAAAAGAGATTCTAAATGAAATATAAACACACTAGCAACAGTAACCTGTGGTTTATGATAACAAATTAACCAAGGGATTCTTTTGTTCTTTTTCACCTGAACTGGTTTTAAGACACAAGTGTCTACATGAAGGTATCTAATTTTCTACTTTATTTGGCCATTCATTGTATTTTCATCTTACATTGTCATACTAACAATGAAACCATAATACTTTACTATAGGTATTCATTTCTGCCCTTTTCACGTGAAACAATTCACTCATTTTAAAATGCTATAGAAAATTTTGTGTTCAAATTTTCTGTTACTGACTTATTTCCTTGACCCTCCGTCAGCTCTGGGCAGCTGTGACTTTCTCCACAACACGCCTTCTGAGGTACTAAAAATGTCCAATGTGGGCATTGTGTCAAAATCTTAATTTTGCACTTTAGGTCTAGGAGTAGTCCCTTTGACCTTAGTGACAAGATCTATGGGATTAAATTTGTGAAAATGCTCTGGGAAATACCTGAGTGGTGTGAAATATTTTGCAACATAAAACCGATTTGTTCATATGGAGAATTGCCAATTTAAAGCTGATGATATATCTTTCATGAAAGTCAGCATTGATTGTCGTATTTTTTCAAACATAGAGAATTTTATAAAGAAAGACAATAGCTTTATATTTTAAATTTTATAAACAAGACAATTTAATTTTTAAGAAGAATAACACAATAACGAACACTATTATCCTGACATTTGTATTATCATTTTTGCTAAAAATTAAAATTTTGACCAACATGTAAATTCTGTTTTTTTCTTACAGTTTGTAAATATTAACAAATCCATAATTTTTTCAGGAAATGAAAGATTAGTATGTGGACCCAGTTAAGTGCATTTTTTCTGTATTGAAAGTCTTTAATCATCAAAAACATAGATCATACTCTCTTCTGGAGTCCAGTACTTTGAAGCTTCTCCAGACACATAACTCTACTTACTTACACTGCTTTACAGTTATGTATTTTACCACTGTCTTCCAGTCTGTCAGGGTGTCAGCACTTCCCTCTAACACACAAGGTAAGATTATGAGTCAATCTTTAGTATCATTAAGCTTTCAAAAGCAAATTAAATGTGAGGAATTGATATAACATAAACTCAAAACGAAAACAAATGAAAAAAGTTCTGCACCCTCTGGATGTCTATTCCTTGGTACTAATGTTCTTTGGAAGCAGGTTCCTCTGAGAAAAATCATTATCAACCAAGCAATGCTGCAAGCTATTTTGGATAGTTGAAGCAGAAAGAGGATAATCACTCTAAACTATAGATCAGTAGTTTGACAAAGAAGAGGCAATATGGGAGGTATAATTTCCAATCTAAAATAAATACATTCAGTATAAGTACATATCTTATCTCAGAAAATACTTTAATACCAAATGCATTTTTGTTTGTAAATTCAGTACTATTGATGTAGTGTAGTCAAACAAGAGGTGTGTATGATTATCTTTCCTGTGCAGTGCTGTAACAATATTTCTATAGATTACAGAGATAGAGATGAAAAAATAGATCCTCTAATGTACTCTCATTTTCCATGGTTGAAATCCTAGGCCCAAATTATTATGGCTGATAGAAAAAGCATTATGGGAGAAACAACTTTCCAATTACCATATTTGTATTCTAATTTCTTATTTCTATTTTCAAGGACAGATAAAAAATTAAAAGAATTAATTTTTTATTATTGAAGGTACATAAATTCTGTTACTGCCTTTCTTGTTTCATTTACCCTATTTTCCTTCTTTCTCTGATATAAGGAAGGATATATTCATGCATTGTTTGGTCTCACTAACTAACTAACTAACTAAAAAGAATAAATAAACTATTATAATAATTAATGATGAATAGAAGTATGTAAAGTGGTATAAGAAGAGAAAATATTCATATTACTATAAATATATATATTTTTCACACCTATGTATGTGTTTCATTCAAGAAGAATACATGCTCAAGAAACTGTATGTGTGTTAATGCTGTGCAGTGATTATTTAACATATAATGAGGAAGTAATTTGTAAAGAATGAGTGAAGTTTCTTGAGAGATCCCTTTCTGCAAGGTGCTACACATACATGAATTTTTCAAGCCCGTGAATATTTGCTAGCCCAGAGACATTCTTATATGAAGTATCTTGTGGACTTTGCTGTTTGTTTGCTATGCTACATTTTTTAAACCTGAACGGTTCCATAGGAGCCATATGTGGGGAATGCAGGGAGGAAGTCTCCTTAAAACAAGTTTATTATACTGCTGAAATAGAGTGTAGTGACTTTAAGAGAATTTTGTTTTGCAGCTTCAGTGATTCTTGGCAACAAAATAAATCAAACCACTGGACCAGCAAATATGTTGCTTTAGTATATAACAGCAAGTTGTATGGTGCATTATGAATAGATATGGATTATGTGGAAATGCTGTTGGCATGTATGGAAGGAAACTTAGGCCCTTTCCTGGAGAAGTAAGACCCAAAATAGAGCTAGTAAGAATAAACATTCAGGAATTTCTAAATAGAGTTTCATTGCTGTGTTATTTTCACTTGATTTAATTGTTTTAGGCACTTGTATAAATAAGGTTTGAGTCATTGGTTTCTTTAATAAAAATTTAAATCTATTTGAGCAAAAAACAGCTGTTTTTGTACAAAACAAAAATGGCAAATCCATTCTATGTGTTGGTATGTCAATGATGCTGTTTTGTTACTGAGATATTTAGAATGAGTACTCCATCCAAGCAATAAATACCGATAGACAGAGAGTAGTGTGGGGAAGAAAACAGACACCACCACCACCACCACAACCACCACCAAATAAAAACCCAACAACCAAACAAAAAAAAAAAAAAAAACCCAAAAACATGCAAAGCTGAATAGTGAAAAGCTCTATAAAGATTCCAACGTGCATGTCATCTGCAAACAGTATGGTCTGTTTCCATTCTAGGAAGCTGATTTCTGAAAAGTTTGAAGCCTGTATGTGAGGAAAGCAGGTCTCTTTTTTTCTAGTTCTTGTTTTAGGCATGTTATGTTATCTATAGGCTCTTGGTGGTGCTACAATACAGTATTGCTGTCCCCCCCCCCCCCCCAATAAATATTATGCAATTAGTACATGATGATGCACAGTATACAGATGGGTTTTACCTCCAGAAGCTGCCAAACTGTCTTTTTAAGGGTGTGAATGACAAATAGTCATTTTGGGGAGTGACGTGTCATGATGATGGCCCATTAAAACTCCTCAAGAATATTCAGCCAGCTACATATGCCCACTCAGCTCCATCAACAGCAGCAGCTGCTTCTGAGCTGCTCCTGTAGCTGCAGTAAACTTAATGGGCTGGCTGCACAATTCCCTGTTGCCACTGGGCATTTTGTGTTCTTATTAAAACTGGGGAGTGGAGAAGGCACAGATTTGTGACTAGAGCAGCTGCAGAGACTGGAAAAGAAGAGGACAGACAAGGGAAGTGTACGTGTGTGCGTGTGCATGCACACATGTACGAGTACATACATGCACTTAAATGTATGTATAGATACAGTATCTATATATAGATCTATATCTATCTATCTATATAAAGAGCCATATTATATAAGTATACAGAAGAGAGAACACTACAGAAAAAAATTAAGTATTATTAAGAGAAAAAAATATCATAGAAATGTAATATGGATGCTCTTATCACATCAAGTTTTCAGTATTTCCTATTAATTATTCAACTCACTAGCCTTTAGATGGGAGTATCATTTATTCCTAGGGGAACTTTTCATCTGAACTTTGTCTTCAACCTAGAAGCCTTGAGGGCTTACTTATATCTTAACTGGAGTATTATGAAGTGAAAGTTTTAGAATTTTAGTACTTCTAATTTGAATTTTGTTTGAACAATAGCCATCAAGCCTATTGTTCCCTTTCCTCTTTAACCCCCATTTTCAAAAGGTTGTCAAAATTAAATATTCACTTCACTTCATGTGGCAGAGGTGATAAGATTATTATCCTCCTGAAGCACTGATCCACCACTTGAAAGTATAAGGGCTGTATAAGGGCTTTAGCTAAACTCTTCCAGCAATATTTCTGAGCATTTTATTGTGGAAACCATACAGAGGAAGGAGGGAAAAGTAAAACCATACTGCTTATTCCAAGTTTGAGGACTGAAGAGCATAAGTAAATTAATACAAATTCTTACCATTTTAGTTTCTTAGGCACAGAAACATGCATTCTGTAACAGAAAGGAAGGAGTTCAAAAACTGCATTAACAGAGGAAATAAGGATTATTTGGGGTTTTTTAAAAGAAAAATACTGAGTTCTTTCAAAGTCAGCTGACAGTTATGCTGCTCTCCCTGCCCATTAATCATGTTTATTTTGTTTTCACCTCTGGTTTCAGGACTTTAAAATCAATGGCAATTTAAATGTCAACCTCTTATTGTGCTTTGTTTTTTGTTTTTTTTTTTTTTTTCACCTCCAAAGTAAGCTTCTTTTTTATTCTTCTGTACACTTGGAGTAGTAGTATTACACACCCTCAGTAAAATGACACTTGACCAGATTCAGGTAATCACCTTTTTAAATTACTGTTGCATGAAGCAGAGTACAAAATGAAAATGCTGATAAAATTATACAACATTACTCTTGCACTTCCAATATAACCATGTTCTCATTCATTCTGGCTTTTGGTTTGTGAGTATTCTTACATGTATTTATTTATTTATTTACTTATTTATCTTTAATTTAATTATTTATTTATAATTTTGTCCTCTCTTTCCTGTTAAACATTTGTATTTATTTTACCTCATCCTATACTTCCTTAGTAGTGCCTGAATACCTTGATGTTAGATGAAGTTTTGTTCTCACTGGTTTATATACTGTTGAATATAAAGGTCTTGGAGGTTCAAATGTCATACATTTTTACTGCAGGAGGACTATTCAGGGCAATCTGTGGGATGAAAATTGATACTCCCAAAGGAATGTGCCTTGGTTCTACTTTGAATCTGAAATGTGTTCATATGATAGGTAACTTCTGATGACCTCATTGCATTTGTGGTGATCCAGGGCAGATATATATCTGCCTTGTGGTCATTCATAGGGTTCTAGTATTACCTGTGTCAAAACAAAATATGATTCAGAGGCAGACTGAGTTCAGGTAGCCTGTAGAGTCAGTGCTAAATGTGAAGAGATCTCTGAAATGTCCTGGACCTCAATTGTCTCAGAAGTTCCTAGGTCTTTGGCCAGTTCTTTGCACTCCAGATACTGTTTTGACTGTTTTAAATCAAGGCAGAAGAGAAGTCTTGCCTGGGCTGACCAGATTTTTAGTAACCCTGTCACCAACTGCTTGTGTTAGATAAATATAACGTGGTTGTACTATGGTCTGCAGCATGAGACCTTGTTGTACTCCCTTGTGACTGTCTCTGCGCTTGCCTGACAGAGAGAAAGTCTGAAGGCAACAAAACAGTGCATGAAATTACCAGTACATCAACATGGCAAATTGTGCCACAGTGACACAGTTGTCTGTCCTGGTTCCCTACTATGCTGATAACATTGTTGAGACAAGGAATCTCTGGCACCACTACAAGCATATTCCTTCTGTTCAAACTCTAATTAAATGTGTTGGAGTTTTAGGTATAGCTGTTTATATTGACTTGATCTCTTGTCCCCAGTATTATCTATTATGCTGAAAGCGCAGAATGTAGACCAGCATACTTCTTTCTGAGCCTAGGCAGGCCTATACTATTGTTTTACAGAAATTAATAAAACCAAAAGCAAATGAAAACCCTCCAGGAGCTCCTTTATCACTTTCTCAACATTTCTTGGAAAATAGACTTTAAAAAAAAAAATCATTACCTACTGAATAATACTTTCACTGGTGCCTGGGTGTAAAGTCAATTCTATGAATCACAGGCCTTTGCTGACATCAATAAAATGATGAGGAATCTTTTTCTTTCCCACGTGACTTCTGTAATCAGACTGAAAGATAAATTTTAAAAGGTGTCTTAGGCTGTTGATACTGAAATATGGTTTCAGTTTACAAGAATGATAGTTTCAAGGCTTCCTCTGAAAACAATGATCCTATTAGTAACTAATATATTTGTGAAGCCCTTAGACGTTGCAGAAACATGGTATGTGTGCACATTAGATTTTACTGAAATGTTAACTCCATTGTCTAGGTTGAATTTTAAATATTAGTTATTATTTGAATTAAAATTGTTCCAAAGCACCAACACTGAACCCTTAATTATCCTGATACACTGAACCCTTAGTTGAGAAATATAGTGTTACATATAAAAGAGAAAAAAGCACTATAAATATCTAATATTTTATGAGTCATCACAAAACCCATACTAACAATGACAATCTAAGGGAAAAGGGGATTTGAAAACTTTGTTTGTGTAACCATAGTTAATATTGAACTCCAAGAAAACAACAGTTTTTAGAGCCTGGCTGTCACGATGACCAAAATTTAATAGAAATGGCAAAATTGCATTTTTGTTTCAAATCGCTAGCTTTCTTTAATCTTTTAGAAATTTAGATGTTTAATCTTTATATACCCTTTTCAAGTCTTCCAAGAAAGGATGAGAAGGAGAATATGGCTTGAAGAAAAGTTTTTTTCTTCCCACAATCTGTTCTCAGTTGTTTTGTGACAGTAAATTGTGGTTATAAAATGGACAAGAAGATTGCTTCTGGCTTGGAGTTCTTTTTTTCTTTTTCATGGTTGTATTTGATTCTTAGTGCCTCCTTGCATTTTGTGAGGAGGCAGGAGTAAAGCTACAGTTATGTCAGTTCCATATCACAGATAACTATGAATGCTGCACAGGGCATGAGGAGGAGGCAGTTTTCTCCTCTCCTCCCTTTCTAGTTACTTTCATAGAGAGAAAGGAGGGGTGCACACAAGGCAACTCCTTGAGAAAACCTTTCAGTTCTGCAAAAGAGGGCACATTTCCTATGGTCTCAGCAATGAAGATAGATTATATTGAAGCATCTAATGTTTCCTCGTCCATCTCTTTCTGTCCATTACTTCTATCATTCTGCTGGTGTCAAAAAACCATCAGCTCCTCATGTTCTCCCTTCGATTTTCTTCTTCACCAATAATCTACAAACTCTGCAATGAATCATTAACCATGCTGGCACAGAGAGAAACAAAAGCAAAGATAGATCTTTAGGGAAGAGAAATCGGAGAAGAGAGGCATATGAACATTGCACCTGCTTTAAAGGAGACTGAACTGAAAGTCATAAAAAGAGCAAACCTCCCATTCAGACATACAAGAGATGAGTAGTGGCCAGATAAGCTGCTTTTAATACTTTAAATGCTTTTAATAATGCAGAGCAGTATCTCTCCTTACTGAGAAAAATGTCTCCTTCTGTATTGGAAATAGTGCATTAGTACTTTAATGGCAAGTGATACAAAATTATATCATCTTTGGTTGTACAGATCTTAACGTATAAATAGGCAATATCTCGAAACTATTGAGTATTAGGAATTTTGAAAAAATGTTTTATTAAGGTTTCCATAGATTAATCACCACCCTAATAGACAAATGCATTAGGGAAGACCCTAGACTAAGCTTTATTGCTATAGGGCCAAAAAAAATGTAGAGGAAAAAAATTAGTTTATTAAAAGAGTTAGGGTAATAACACCTTTGCTGTTCAGTGAAGCTGAATGTTTCCTTCTCTCAAATGTATTCAAACAACTATTTTCTGAAACTGAGAGCCTAAAAAGATTTAATGCTATTTCAGCTTGAGTTCAGAGTCAACAGAGGGCACTCAATATATTATCATCTAAAGAAAAAGAAAAAGTGCACTTTTTACGTACATTGTCCCTCTCCTCAACAAGGCTTATGTGGCTTTTGTTATTAGATCTGTTTGCTTTTGCTAACTTTCCTAGCCCATCAGAAGTTATCCTCCTGGTAAAAAATACATAATCTCTCTCTAAGAGTATTGTTCCTTCTCTTTCTTGTTATCATGTACTATTGTACATGAAGGGATTCACCCAAATACAGAACTTTTAGAATCTTCATGTTAAATGTAAGTGGTATGTAACAAAAAAATCTATAGGATCAGCATATAAGAATTGGCTCATGAACCTTATACTGAAAATTAGCCTACTTGATAGCCAAACTGGAGAGTCACCATCATAGATCATGTCAAGGTGGTAATGGATGAAATTAATTGGAAGTATAAAATTGTCTCTGTCATTCCTCTTTTTGAAAACATGGTGTTTTATTTGCAATATCTATGGCAAAAAGTTTCTGAAAGAATTGTCTGCAATGACCCAGAATGAGATTTACCCATTGAATGCTCCATATCTCTTGAAACAAGAATTTGAAAGTGACAGACTTGAGCCTCTCTACTTTTGAAGTCATAGTCCTCACGTGCTGCTACAGATTGAACAGCAGTTCTGTCTCCTACAGGAATGGTTCTGTAGAAAGTGGGAGGAGTGAAAGACAAGCTAGTAGATGGCATGGCCATAGAGGTTTTCTGGAACCTTCCTGTAAAGTATTGTTGTCCTGAGGACTAATATCATTCTATATAATTGTTGCCAAATTAATAACATGAACAAATAAAAACCTCAGGATTTATTACTTAATGTATTTATTCTATTTAAAATTGGACAAAAAATATCCCAAAACAATAATAAAAGCAAAGAAGAAAACCTGACTAAACCAAAATATGTACAAAGTGTTTTCTAAAGCTAACATTATACGGAAAATTGTACTTCTCAATTCCTATGATGTCAAATTAAATAGCTGGAACCACTGGTAGTATGTAGTCGGTTTTGGTAGTAGCAGAGCTGTGAATATGATACAAGATATTAAAAAATTTTGTTTGTAGTTTCAAAGTATTGATGCCTCTGCATTAATGACTTTGAAGATCACTGTATAGAAGAATTATATTTTTTTGAAACTGGAACATAGGTGACATGAACACTGCATCAAAATTCTCAATATTTACAGCAAAGTAGTTTTTTTTCTTATTTGCATTGTTCTCTTGTACTGTGCTTTTAAGTTATCTCAGATGTCCTCTAAAATGCATATAAAAGTGTTGAAAAAAGCTCTTTATAGTGCTTTACACTGAATTAATTGTACTAAAGTGCCAAAGATAAACTAAATCATGAGCTATATCACCTTCCTGGGGTTAAGTAGGTAGAGAATGGTACATTACTAATTTAAGTATCAGCCAGTGCAGTTTTTAAATGCTTAGTAGAACAAAGTTTTAATAAAAGATACAAAGAAGTTTGCAGTTCCAGAGTCTTAACCTTGGAATAACAAATGTCCTCACTAATCACTTTACTAATACATGTGATAGCAGTTTTCTTACCAAGGCATCATTCCAAAAAGTGGCTTCTGTTCAGCATTTCACTCCAGGTCACCAACCACTGTAGTGCAATCCATGAGGAGATTTATGGACCTCAAAGTGGAACTCCTTAAAAGACCAATGTGTAATTAATCAGTAAGCCACTGAGTGAGAAAATGGGAAATGCTGAAGCTACAGAATTTCTTCTTTCCCTGAGATGTGAAAGCCTTGCTCAGTGCATCTTCAAGGATTTACTGGCCTCTCCCCTGAAAGTGTCTGTTTTTGTTTTTTTCCAAAGGAGTGCTGGTCAGTTATTCAGGATAGGGTTGGATGTAGATACCAGGTGAAAGGTGGGCTGTGCAGCCCTGCAGTTTGAGACCACTACAGTGTGCTGGCGGGCTCAGCTCCATCCCCATGAGACAGCACTGTGCTGCTTTCAGCAACTGAGATATAGAAAGTTTCCTTTCTCTGCTATAAGAGATTTACATCTCTAACATTCAGAAAACTGCTCTGCCAGGTGAACTGCTGGGTATTCTGGTGTCCTCTGCTTTTCTCTCATCTAGCATCCATCCTAGAGTATGCCAGAAAAGGTGGAACAGCTTTCTCAGGGAGAATATGAGAGTCTCAGCCACCACAGAGAGATCAGCTAGAGTATGGGTTATGGGGAAAACAGAATCACTTTAGGAAGACATAGGCATGGAATCTTTGTATCCCATAACCTCAGTTCTTGTGTAATGTGGTGTTCAGCATTTCAGTCTTCAGGATTCTGACTATGTAGGGAAACCCACACAGTTCCTCTGTAACACATAGGAGACTTATGCACCCTGAAGTAGATATTAGAGAAAGAAAAGAAGAAGGAAAAAAATGTCAAACAAAATCAAAAGCAAGTTAGACAAATTCTTACTTGCACAGGCCACTGCTCCTCTGTAGGGAAGATGGGTACTTCTTCCAGTCAAGTTTGAAAAAGCATTGAAAGCCCAGCCGTCAGATGTGTGAGTTGAACAGAGGTATGGTTTGTTCAATAAATCCAGCGGCTGGGACTGAGGAATATGCAGTGCTGTGGATATTGAAAGAGCCTGAATGTGAGATGCATTTTACTTTGGCCTGCTGACAGTGTCAGCATTGTTTATTCCTGAGTCGGGCTTTAAAAGTTTGGGGGAACTCCACTAACAAACTTTTAGGCTTGTTTAGGTGTCTCTGCATTTAGGTTGCAGAAGAACAAGGATAAACCATATTTTGAAATAATGTAGCTAATCTGATTTAGATACTCTAATCCAGTCCAAAGCTCCAGATTCCATTCTGTTTTAAAAGAGAGCAGTGCATTGTAATTGCATAAGTATGAGATATCCAAACAGTGTAAGTGAAATAATGTGTAAGAAATAGGCAGCTTTTTATGCAGCTGAAAAATTCAAAACTGAGCATGAATACTTCCCTGCTGAAAAAGGAAAAGATTTTGCAGCTGTGCTAAATCATGCCCAAGATAACAATTTTCTGCATGTATTTGGGAAGTGAATGTTGTCACAGTGATACTTCTAACAGAGAGAAAAAAAGTTAATGATGGAAATTGTGATGATGATGGTCATGACAGTGGACTTACCTCCAAACTCATAATAACATGGAATTAGTTCAGGTACAAAGAAGATATGAGATAGCAAAATCAAAAAAATTTAGCATTGTCTTCAGCTATTTACAAGTTAATCCACTTTTAACAAGCAAGAAAATACTTTAAATTTTGACTTTTTGACTGGTACAGTACTAAATATTCTTTTGACTGGTACAGTATTAAATATATCATATGTACATATTTCTATAACATGATATCCAGATCAATTACATTCTTGATACAAGTTAGAGAAGTATGTAAGGGGTTTTTGAGTCTGTTCTGTAAGAACTAGAAAACCTGTGGAATCCTGCTCTGTAGTTAAAATACCTTGAGTAATGAGAAAAAAAAATTTCTTTCTGTAAATCTATCTTGCCTTTCTAATCGAAGATACATTTTGACTACTTAAGCATATTTCTTGTGTGCCTACTAAAAGTAGTCCCAGGGAAACTGCACCTGAATTTCAAGGCTGTGTGCTTCCAAAAGGGCCAGGACACCTTGGTCTTTCTCAGAGTCTGCATTTTTCTGTAATTAGATAATGGAAAGCAAGATATGGAAGTGAAGAGTTGAAGCTACAGGCCCATCAGATAGTAGTGAGCAATTTATCAACCAGTACATTTTACCTCATTTTATAGAATCATAGAATATGCTGAGCTGGAAGGGACCCATCACGATAATCAAGTCCAACCCCTGGCTCTGCACAGGTAGCTGCAAGAGTCACACCATGTGCCTGAGAGCACTGTCCAAATGATTCTTGAACTCTGTCAGGCTTGGTGCTGTGACCACTTCCCTGCTCCAGTGCCCTTCCCTGCTCCAGTTCCCAACCACTGTCTTGCTGAAAAACTTTCCTGCTGTCCAACCTAAACCTCTCCTGACTTAGCTTCATTCCATTCTCTTGAATTCTGTCACTGGCCATGAGAGTGAAGAGATCAGTACCTGCCCTGCTGCTTTCCCTCATGAGCGACATTTGACATGTTTTACTGCTCTCCACGGTAAACACTGGGAAAATATGTAAATACACACAAGAGCAAACACACACTGTCATTAAGTTTATACTGACATTTGTTTGAAGTCTCACCTTTCAGTAGGATTATAAGATGAAGTGAGCAATGTGGTTAAATTCAGGTAGGGATAAAGTCACAGTTATGATCATATGTGTGCACGAGTTTGCCTGAGAAGAGTGAGATTGCAGGAAAGAATGAAGTTTTCTTACTTAAAGAAGCAAATTTACAGATTCTAATGGTCCCTCACATGCTGTGTGTGTTAAGCATTCAGCTTATATTTCCAGGAACAATGAAATTTCCTGTACTACTGCTCAACATAGGAATTATTTTTACATATCTCCATGCCACTGACTATCTTGTAAGTTAATCTCATCTCTCATCAATTTTTCACCAGCTTCACTCTGATGTTGATAAAGGAGATGGTTCCATCAAATACATCTTGTCAGGCGAAGGGGCAAGTTCCATTTTCATTATTGATGAGAACACGGGGATATTCATGCTACAAAGAGGCTGGATCGAGAAGAGCAGGCCTACTACACGCTCCGAGCACAAGCACTAGATAGGCTGACTAATAAACCCGTGGAGCCAGAGTCTGAGTTCGTCATTAAGATTCAGGACATCAATGACAATGAGCCAAAATTTCTGGATGGGCCCTACACTGCTGGAGTTCCTGAGATGTCTCCTGTGGGTAAGTGCAAAATACACTGTTGGTGTTGTGGGAAATTTGCTCCTATTGCCTTTTTTAAAGTCTCATTATTTTTTTACTGTTTCACACTAAGCTACTTAATTATCGATAAGGCACCTGCAACAGTAAGATATTTCAAGACTTCACTGGAAATAACATGCTAAATTAAGTATTTACCCTTTCAAAAATGTTGTGAAACTCGAATAGCTGTGCAAGGATTCAGATGACCATTTTATGGTGTATTTCTCATTCCAGGGCCCAGAGGCTTTGTTTTATAATTCCCATTAACAGTAATAAGTTTCACACCTATGTTACGGTACTCAGAGGTCATAATTTATAATTTCATTCAGATAAGGTCTGTTCATAACAAACTCTCAAAATTCCTGCTAGTGAATAGCATAATATTTTTGTAAGTTTTGCACATTTTAATACTAGTTTATTTGATTTCTTTTTTCTTACATTGAAATCCCATTTTTGGGGGAATATAGGCAAGCAGCAGGAACTGGGGTACAACTTGAGATAGTTCAAAGTTATACCAAAATCAGAGAAGAATGGGTTTTAGAGGTCCCAGATTCTTTCTTAGAAACTAAGAAATGCTGTTTTTTCATGAGTTTGAATTAGGAAAGAATTTAAAAATCAAATCCATTTTCTCTTAGTTTCAAAATGGCCAAAAGCTCATGCACTGTCAGGTGCCACTGTTCCTTTGAAAGCTGACTCAGATCAGATTCAGGCTTGACCCAGATAAGATTTGGTAAATGTTACTTTAAGATGAAATTATAAATGCAAACACAAAAAAAAACCCCAAAACCCCAACCCCCCCAAAAAAACCCCCAAACATTAACAAAAAAAACCCGAAACCCAAACCAAACCAAACAAACCAAAACAATTTATTTTACTGCAAATATATGTATGGGAAGGCTCACTTCAGCTTGAGAAACTTCTGTGATGATAGAAATAAGATTTTTCTTTACTTGACTGATTTTAAACGATATTAAAATGTGGTACTCTTATAGTAAGGCTGTGGATAAAAATTTCTATAGTTTCCTCAGTATGATGTCCCGTGTTTTTGAATGTTAAACAATGCATCTAAATTGAAGCTAGAGAGAAAAACAGAATCTTCCCTACCTATGTGTCCTGCAGCAATCATTAGCAAACAGTGCTTATATTTTGAAACCCAGCTTAGCAGTCAATAGAAGATAAGTAAAAAGTAGCTAAAGAGATTTTTATACATTTATTTTACTAAGCAGTAAGCACAGACACTATTTCTCATTGATACTTGGCGTTTGCTCATTGTCTTTTGAGCACTATGTGGAAGGCTGAAGAGGCAATATTAGCCTTGGAAGAATGACAGACACCACAGCTTTTGCAGAGTAACAGAGAGAAGAAGAAGTTATGATATATTGCTGGGAACTTTTTACTTCTGAACTTTGAAAAAGTCTAGACAACACATAATCTAAGACTCTAAAACCTAAATAATCCAGTTTGAAAATATGTTGTGTTAAAATGCGTATTTTTTTTTTCTTAATTAAGTTGCCCTTTTATTTTGAATAAGATTATTTAAGAAAGATGAAGCATGCAACAATTATTAGAATTTTTTTTTCATTGTATGTCTTATGACCTAAAAAGAAATTATCTCCATATTTTACTTCTGCATTTATCACGTCTGTCTATTCTTGCACTGGCATATTGATTTACAGAAAACTACTACAGATGCATAAGGTTTACCTAGGCATACAAATCCATGTCTCTACTCCTACCTATGCTCCATTTGTTCCAAAAATATATTGGAAATCAATCTATGGGGATCTCACCGTGCAGTGGAGAATATAAAGGCTATTTTTCAAAATGAGTTGCTTTGCATATTTTGTTGAATCTTTACATCATAAAAGTGTAAAAGAAATTTTCTCACATATGGACCATACAACACCAAATGTATTTTCAATTCAGGTGAAGTATTATGCAAAATTTTTAACTGAGACTTGTGCACTCTTGGAGATTTATGTCAACTAATGGTGGTTTCAGATTCATGAACTTCCTGAAACTGCACATTTTCAACCTCTTCACGGTTAATATCATGCCTACCAAATATTGCATTGTTACAGAGTTAAGGATTACCATGAAATTCCTTTGTCACACTTTGTTGCACTTTGTTGCATTTTGTCTTACATAATTGCAGCAATTCATACTTTATTCATATAACACAATTTTTAATTAATCACCTAGAGCATCCATGAAATATTAAGGAGATACAAAGTATCTCTCTCCTATTTTGTTTAAAATTATATCCATGACAAGGATTTTTAATTGGATGTTAAAGGAAATGAAAGACATCATGGGATTATAAACCCAAATTAACTATAAAGCTAGGAAAACTATAACCTTTAACCTACAGGCTGGTTATGCAAGTATAATGGTTCTGTATTTTATTTGACAAATATTTTTGGACGTTATCTAAGGCTAATTGAAGTCAATCTCTTCTTTTATTTGAAATGACTTCAGGTCAGGTTCAAATTATATTTGGGTCAGGCCCAATTATATTGATTTTCCTGAACAGAGTAAATATCTTGATGGTTTTTAAATCTATTCTCGGCAAAACCCCCAAAGATATGGCCTCTCTGAAAATCATAAGAATTTGGTTTTTTTCATATTTTTTTTCCAAGTGTGTCTGGTTCTTAAACAACTGAGCAGCATTATATTTCAAACAAAAGGATATTGGTCTGTTGGAGTTATAGTCAAAGGAAGTAGGGATGAGAATTCCAATGGCCAACATAGTTTTGGTTTGTTTAATCTTCTCTCCTCTCCAGCCATATCAACAGCTTTGCTTGTTACCCAGCACAACAAATATCTCTCTTGCCGTGTTTATTACCCCTGATTGAGATGGATAGAAAAATCTGAATTATATAGCAAAGAAAAGAAAGCAAAAACACTATATCAGGCTAAAATCTTTGATACAGTGTGTAGTGACCTTTGAGAGCTGGCATGAAGTGTCTCTCTCCAAGCATGAACCACCTCTGCTTCCCTTTGTCTGACCTTGTTGCTTAGCTGGGACCATTCTTGAGCTTTTTCCCCAAATGAGAGCAACATAATGAGGTGTTCTGCCTCTCCCCTTCTACACTCCTGGAGGGGAAAGGCTGTGGAGGTCTTGCTGCATCAGCTGTGGGTGAGACCCAGTGGTAGAAGCAAAGAAATACCAGAAGCCACTGGGCAGAACCAGCTTGGATTGTTGTATGTAAGGATTATGCAGGAATTACTTGATGGTAAAGGTGTTTAATGTTTTTAGTAGCAGCTACAACTATGTAGAATTGTGATGGCATCATGGAATTGTTTTGTGTGTTAGGCATAGTATACATCGTTAATTGACGTAAATTAATACTTTTAATAACTGACTGTCTTAAAGCTCTATTTTCAGTTTTTTAATGTGGCTAAAATTCAATTAACAAGAGTTTTTGCAGTTTCAAAATTAAGCAAAATTAATCTAGTTTTCGAAACCAGTTTTCTTCTGAATGATCTCACCAATATTAAAACAAAAGTCACAGAATCATTTTTCATAAAACTTTTTTTTCAAAATTTGCATAAAATTTACTGCAAGTTACTAGCAAGCTTTCTAAAAATCTTTTTAGAGGATTCTAAAATAATACACTTAGAGAGTCAAAATGGATTCCTTTGAAGGATCTCCAGCAAAAATTTCAGCAACTAATTTAGCTTTTTCTCTCCCTATCACAGAAAAGGTTAATCTCTGCAGTGTCAGGAACATTGTTGAGCCTCGACTTGGCTAAATTTAAGTGCAAATAACACTCTAAATTCAATTTCCTCTCTGCAAATATCCTCCTGTCCTTTTACCCTAATTTTAGTGTAAATAGGTCAAATTTTAAGATTACCCTAAATTAGTAATCTCTACCAATATCTATTAAATATTATGTTACAAATTATCTTAAAAATTCTGGAAAATAAAACCAGAAATTCTGTGCCAGTCACATAAAATTAAGTCTATTACTAGCTACTATCAAAAAAAGAACTATGTGGAACATTTGGTTAAGCAGCACAGATTTTTTCTCAGTACTTGCTACAATTGCTGAAAAAGTTTATGAAGTTGCTATATGTAGAATTCTTTTTAATTAACTGATATTCAAACTTCATTAAAAAGACATATCTGTATAGCAAAAAAATTTTAGAGGAATCCATATCTAAAAGAGAAAGCTATTTTTAAAATGAATAATGCATATTTATTTTTTAAACCCATACAAAATACACAAACCGTAAGTAATATTTTAAGTTAAAGTTGAAAAGCTGCAGTTTATATTAAGTCAGTAATGAAAGCTTAGGATAGGGTCTATGCCCTGTCTACACTTGCACTCTAGGGCTCTGAACAATGGTAACTAAATAAGATTTATTGTAACACTCATTTTGTTGGTTGGTGTAAAGGGGTGGCACCATTTGTTGACTGTCCCTGTCACCTGCGAATCCTAATCTTGGATGCAAGTATGACAGCTGACTGTCTCAGCTAGAGGATAAGGCAAAGTATTCATGGATACAAGGAGGACAATTTCAGTGCAGGAACACTAACTCTTCTAAGATGAGGTACTTGGAACTATGATACAGCTACCCATATTTCCTCACACTTTTAGATTTATTTACTATCTATAAGTATCCCCACTGCTTCATGTTTTGGATTTTTTTAAAAAGGAAGTATTTTAATTTGATATGAATCCATTGCAGAAAAAATTACAAGAGCAATGCATTGCAGTTATCATACTCTGAAAGAATTCTTGTTCTTCAAGAGCAATATGCTTCTTCTGGAAAAATCTCAGGAATTCCTCAAATACAGATTTTTCAGTGTATTTTGTTTCCTTGGAATAGATTTCCTACACATAGGACTTTTCACATAGTTAGAATACCTTATGTTACCTTGCATATTCTTAAAAAAACAATGTTTTTTTGAAATCTCCCTCTCAGCATGGGGCTTCAGAAGCTCATTTTTCTTGTGTGTAATTAATAAAGAAATAATGACAATAGCATGGGTTTCAGATCTTTCCTCCACTGATGTTTAGAAGAAGTTGATTAGCACAGAGGGACTGGAAAAGTAGCATTGTTTTTTTAGTTACTGATTACATTTAAATGGAATTATTGCAGAAAGATTTGATGCTAGAATTTCTACTTAAACCCCACCCTTTTCTGAAGAACTCATGTGTTTTAGGAGAGAGACTATTAAATTCAGATAATGACTTTATTAATCTCCTGGAATGTAGAGGGCTTGTTTGCTACATCAATAGAATTTTACAGCAAACAAGAACTTCTAAACTTGCAGCATTTTGAAAATGTCTGTGCTGAGATTACAGAGCTTGTAATTTCTTTGATCTTGTATTGGTTTGGGGCCCTTGAAAGAAGCAAGAGCAGGGGGCAAAGACATAACCGTGTATGAGGTTTATAAGCACTTTTGCCAGTATTTGCAGACATTGTAAGCTTCACTGGCAGGGCTTAGTGACTTTGTAAATGTGGTAAGCCTGGCTTTCACAAAGAACACAGGATGTCAAACAGTCATTACGATACCCTTGTTCTCAAAAGCTGGATAGACTTTGGCAAGTTTAAAATAGGTCCCTGCATGAAATTACATTATAAAGTAATTTGTAAAATCAGTTTGACATACTGAATCAAAGATCTTAGTTACTGGTGAACAGAAAATGGATGTATTTTAAATCCCATAACTGATAAATGACTTGATGGATTAACTACCAATTTTCTTTTTAAACTTTCTGTCTACTTAATAGTTGCATGTGAAATTTCAGGTTGGGAAGAACCTTTTTCCTGTCCAAAAATATTAGACAGGTCACGAGAGAGAAAAATTGCTTTTAAATGGAATTGCAACCATACTACTTTGTCATAGATACTTCAGGAATAGAGATCAGGAATGTGGGCTAACTAGGCCATAACCTGAATAAATTTATCTTACGAATTATCATTTCCGGTCAGAATTCTTTCAGTATGACCCATCCTTTGTAATTGCTCCATTTTATGGAGGGCTGCACTTAATTCTCTCTCCAAACTTTCAACCTAATCCCAGGCTCCATTTATGATGGTCTACTTAACTGAGAATGGGAAAGATGAGGGAAATGGATGGGAGATTTACTATATAAGATACAAAGAATTTCAGAACTTTCTCCCATTTTATGGAAATTCCAAGTAAAACTGACCAGGATACTATTTATGTTAAGTTCACCCCTGGGCATTGCTATTGCAGTTTGTACTTAAGAAGCGATTCCCAAATTTGCAGGTCTCATTTTCACATGTTAAAAACATGTCCTTTCAGAAAATGAACACTGTGTTTAACAAATGCTTTTCTCTAACCGTGCATCTAAATAAAGTCTATGAAGTAATCTGATCTTCTCTTGAAGATCTTTACTGGGCATCTGCCCACTTGATACAATATTAGTTTGCAATCTCACCTCCAAATGGGTCCCTGGGCTGTTCAGTGGAAGGTCTGAATGTTCCAGACAATCTGCCAGTGAGAAAAATAATCCTTTCTGTCTATCAAAGGATGGTGACCATGGCCAAGGCCTTGGCTCCCAAGTGTTATTTTATTCTGCTGTCAGTGGACACCATGAAAGCTCGTCTAGAACAAAACAAATAGGAACTGACATGGAGAACATAGTGAATAGGAGCTGGATGCAGAATGAGGTACTCACAAAATATAACTTTCTTATTAGCCAGTTAGAAATTTCGCTTTCTTATTCCTGTTAATATAGAGATATTTTTTGTTCAAGAAATCTTTACACAGAAGATTACCACAATTGATATTGCAGATTATTGAAGGAAATTACTGCTTTTTAAAGGAATTTAGAGGCAGCTTTCACCAGGTTTTCTCTGAGCTGAGAAAGAAACTCTCTAGCCATCTCTTTATGAAGCAGTAAATAATTTTATAGGCTAGCAGTAATTTTGTGTACATTTATCAAAATGTGTAAAACATCTATATATTTGAATTTCTAACAAGTCATTACAATTTCAGCATTCAGACTTCTCTTAAAAAGAAAACTACTACTACTGTGTTTCATACTCAGCCTTCAGGCTTCACCATCATTACAGAAATTTTGCTGACATGTCCTCCACCAAGCAAAGGCAGAAATAGAGAAGAGGAGCTAATGAGTGAGATGGTTCTTACTGCTGTGAGTCAATGCCTGTGACAATTTGGGAAGATGGAATTCTGTAATAGCTTAGGTTACTACTAGCTTACAAGTAAAACCTGGTGCACTAAACAGAGTCATCACGGAAATGATGAACAGTTGTGAAAAAGCCATCTCACACTGTTTTAGATATGTACTAGCGCAGCATATCAAGTAAGTGTAGTTCAGCTTTTTCTCTCTTTCATGTGCAATAGTCCCTCAAACATTTTGCAGGTACCTCTGTGGTTCAAGTGACAGCCACTGATGCGGATGATCCTACTTACGGCAACAGTGCTCGAGTGGTATACAGCATATTGCAAGGACAGCCTTACTTCTCTGTGGAGCCCAAAACAGGTAAATTTACATAAATCCTCTGCAGTAATGCTGAGAAAAGAAGGGGAATGTGCATTAAAACTTGCTAAGAACTTATTAATATGACCTCTTGGTTAATTGAATACATTTGGGTTTTGTTGATTTTTTAATCTCTTATTATTTAGAATAGATTATGAAAGCCACACATTTGAGTTATGTAATAAATAGACTTTGCTGGAATAGAATTTATTGGATTTTCAATCTACCAACTGCATGGTCTGCTGCCTGTTGTCATCTCTCTTATTAGTGAAAATTTCAAAATTCATTGAACATTTTTTTCAGATTTCAGAAATATCAAAATGTCACTTAGCCAGGTTCCATAAGAATAAACTTAAGACACTATTACTCTCCATTCTACTTTTCAAATGGAAGTTTTGTTGTGGGAAATGAATCCCTTCTTTATTAATTTGAAGAAGAAAACACTGTGCTTCTTATGCTTATCAGATACAGTATTTTTCTGCCTTTTTCAAAGCATATTACTCGTGAAACTTTGTTTTTACCATTGTCTTGAAATTTTGTGAATATTTTTAAGCCATGAAAAAAATGCAAACTTTAATTCTGTGTTGGTTTAATAAATATTACCCATTCTGCTGTACCATTTCATAAAACAGGAAGGTAGATTCTTGCTCTGCTCATTTCAGTTTAGTGCTTGAGCCTTCACTTGCACCTACAAGGAGAAGAATTATAATCTTCATTTTGGATATAATCAAGCTGAGACAAAAGAGAAAAAAGAATATTTACCCTTTTATATCATAAACAATCTGTGATGTGAATCAGACCTGAGTCCCAATGGTGTGACCAAAAGGTCACAGTCTATTTAGCAACATTTAAATTTGCAGAAATAAGTACTATAATTATCGTCATATTGCAACAGATCCATGTTCAGCGAGGATATATAGCACTGTCCTTTCCTCTTCAATGAGTATGATTTATAGTGGTTTTCTCTCTGTTTCTCTTTTTCCCTTTCCATGTTTCCTTAAGTACCACGTATGTTTTGACAATGACTGCAGGCAGCCGTTGAACAATAATACCATAGTTTCTGCTAAATAAATAAGAATTCAGACTGAAATGTTTGCATACATTTTCATCTCTTTGATGTGATACTCAAATTTCCTGTGTGCATGAAAGTTTGCGTCCAAATGATTGGGTAACTTTGCCCGGTAATTTAACTATGACAGTAAAACAAGCATGCTAAGAAAAACAAGGAGGAAACAATAACACTATTAAATTATATATTAATTATATTTTACATGTCTTGTAAAATGGGTGAAATAGTGCTAGGCAGTCTGTTTTTGAAATAAATGTTTCAACCCAACCCAGAGTTGATTAATGGCAAGTTCAAATTCATGAGGGAAAAGAAGAAAAAAACCTCTAAGCAAACATTCAACAAATAGCATATGAAGAGATATGTGTCCCAATGTGCCTCTTCTTTATTTAGTTTGTTTATGTTTCTTTTACTGCTGACACTAAGTGCTGGAGAAGCAAATGGATGACTCTCTGGAAATCAGGATTAGCAGCTGAACTATGTACTGAGAATGAAATATTCATAAAATCATCATATTTTGAGATGGCATATTTATTTTTTGATGTATATCAGCATAGCTGAAAGGATGAAACATGGAATTTTCTTCTATTTTTCATCT
Organism: Sitta carolinensis; assembly: GCA_032173965.1. NCBI lineage: Eukaryota > Metazoa > Chordata > Aves > Passeriformes > Sittidae > Sitta > Sitta carolinensis. Next base: position 98,903,913 of record CM063284.1, on the reverse strand, counting down.
CACATCAATTAATTACAAATTAATTAATAAATTATGCAGATCATAAAATAGACATAATAAAAACTCCTTTGAATATCTAAGCATTTCATTAATAAATTTTAAAAAAATCATAATTATGCCCATGAATATCCAGAAGTGGATATTGGTAAACCCAATATATGATAAAAAGATAATTTCATATATCTACAAAGTGTGACATGTTATCAGTATTGGTAAGAGTTAATGTCTTGAATGGGTATTCAAAAGATAGTGAAATTAATCTTGACCTTAGAATTTTTTTTTTTTTTTTTTAAAGAAAAATAGTCTCTTTTTTCTAGCTCTAAAAAGTTAGAAACCAAATACAGATTACATCTTCCAGGGAAGGCAGTGTTACCCAAGACATTTTGAAGACTAGTTCAGGGAGAAGATACTTGGAAAGCGCAATCATGCACAGGATTACCCAGTGAATCTAGTACTAAATAAAAATTGGTGGGTTTGGTGACTATTTAAAATAAGCTTACTTATGTCAGTGCAACTCTTAGTCAAAACCTGTTATATTAGTTTTGGAATTAATTCATTCCACTCCTGCTGCAATCACTGATCCGCTGTTACCTTTTACAGGAAAACTCAGCTTTCTCAGTAGCCTGTTTCTGCTTGTGCGATCCTTGACACCTTGTCTTTCTGCAGGTGTTATCAAGACTGCCCTGCCGAATATGGACAGAGAAGCCAAGGACCAGTACCTCTTAGTTATCCAAGCAAAGGATATGGTTGGGCAGAATGGGGGATTGTCAGGGACTACATCTGTAACTGTTACTCTGACTGATGTTAATGACAACCCGCCCGCTTTCCACGCAGTAAGCTACTTTGTAAATACATGACTTGTAATATTATTCCTAAACGCTGGTGGTTTTTTTACACACTCTGCTATTTCTAAACAAAAAGTGCTTATTTTCCATGTTAAGTACTTTGTTAAACACTACCTGCAAGACTATTTTTTTTATTATTATTATTATTGTCATTATTACTATTATTATTGATTACTAAACATTGTTTTTCTTTACCTCATGCATACCAGGTCAGTTGAAATGCAGTGGTGTACAGCAGCAGGAATTTTATGAATGTATTTTACTTCCTCTCTGTGAATAAATACACAAAAATGATATATCCTAATAGATATTTAGGTCTTGTCAGTTAGACTTTGTGATTCTTTAATTTGACACTTAATCCTTCATACTCCTTTGGCATTGTCATGTGCTTACAGGGTTTCCTAAAGAGTTAATTACAAAAGAGCTGGGAAGTCACCTTCTCTCCATTTGATTTCTTTGACTAAGGTGGCTCCCATCCTAACCTAGCACACAGTTGTAGGCTGAAACCAGAAGAGCTCAGTTTATTCATAGCATTCAGTCTGGGGTGCTTTTGTCTTAATTAAAAAAAAAAAAAAAAAAAAAAAAAAAAAAAAAAAAAAAAAACACACAAATTTACATGGTAAAATAGAAATAAAGTAATGTGAAGGATGTATTCATGTCAGCTCCACCCTCACCTCCAACGATGGAAAAAATAGATCTGTACATAATAGATTTCCTGTTATTTCAAGCCACCAACTGCTTGAAATAATAACAGAATAACTAAGTTGTTTTTAAAGGTGAGGGTGTTTTTTGCTACAGAATGCACTCATACCCTTTCGACAGCATATTTATCATTTCTTGCTTGAATAAAAAAAAAGCGAGGATTCTCAAGATGATGAACTCACTGTTAAAGAAATTAATATATATTAGTTTCTAGTGATGCTCAGATTGTGATATGCCTAATCAAGATATAAAGCTATAGAATAATGTCTTTTATTGATATTATTTTACTGACTTGCTTTTCTTTCCTCTTTTCTGTAAAACAAAGTAAAACTGTCTGCATTATTAGGGACTCACATCATGATTTACGTTTAAGTTTTGAATTTTATTTTTGCATCTTTGCCTTATACTTCCCTTGTCATATGAAGTTATTCCTGTTGTACTTAGAGTCTATCAAAAAGAAAACCTACCAAAAAGGGCAGTTCTATTTCAAAATTGAAAAATATATTCTTCTAGCCTAAGTAAATGTTCAGGCACATGATTTAAAGGAAGGTAGATTTAAGAAACCTAGATTTGTGTGGGTTTTTTTTTTTCCCTTTTTTTTTTTTTTTTTCTTTCAGCCCAGAAGACTTTGAATTCATTAACTTTTTTAATTTTGCAGGATCATATCAGTATAATGTCCCAGAGTCATTGCCAGTGGCTTCTGTGGTGGCCAGAATAAAAGCTGCAGATGCAGATGTTGGACCTAATGCTGAAATGGAGTACAAGATTGTGGATGGTGATGGTTTGGGAGTATTCAAAATTTCTGTTGATAAAGACACCCAGGAGGGAATCATAACTATTCAGAAGGTGAGTCTGATTTTTCCCACTGATTCTGTTTAGAACTCTTCAAGATGGGGGCAGGTGATGAGAGTATGAGCATTTGTTTCCAAGAGCCTTGTTTGTTGTAAATGTTTCCATTGGTGTATTTTGTCTTGACCTCATTGTGTGATTTTGAGCTTTTTAAATACTTATGCTGAAAAACATCGTACATTTTCTTTTACAAGATCTGTATTTTTGTGTTTTAAAGCACTGCATTTGAATGGGAATCTAAAGTGTAAACACATTTGTCTTTGTATTAAATAGTAGAAAGTATGCAAATATATCTCTCAGCAAAAAATAGAAGCTCCAAATAAAAAATGGATCCTGAAATTAACTTTAAAAATAATTATCTAAATGTCTTTGTCTGATGTGGCACTATTCAGAAAGCACTCATTATTAATTGAAAATTATGTAATAGCAAAAGTACTAGGTTTACAAGATCATGTATTATTAAAAAAATATTATTTCAAAAACCCTGAAAAATTTAAATAAGTATTTTTTCTTCGTAGCTTTCTACATGTGCAGTTAGAAAACATTATGAAGTTGAAAAATCATGTTTCTATAAAATTATTAAAACTAAGCTTTCTTACATTGCTGCAACACATTTTTAGACTTCCCTTTTAAAAAGCAAAAATGTGCTCAAATATTTTTCAAGAAAGTTTAATTTTTTTAAACAGTAAGAGAAATACAACATCTTAGAAGAATCTCTCATATAATTTCCTATTCTTCATGTGTGAATGCTTGGCAAGGTCCCTGTGACTTTTGTTATACAAATGTTGGTGTTTCATGGCGTGGCGTTCCCACCCATAGCTCAACCTGCAGCTCCCACTGCAGCTGCTTACCCAGCAACTTATGCTGAATGGACTCCTCAACAATTTAATACCCTTAAAAAGTGGGAATGACCACATTTTTGAATACACGTAACTATATTTCCCAACAAGGACCTATGTTTGTACTTAATATTATTCCATAACACATCTTTCATTACTATATATTCTTTAATCTTTGTAAACTTCACCTACCGGTTGGGGGACTTTTTTATCTTGTTCTGTTTGTTTTTTTTTCCTTTTTCTGGTGTATAAATTTCTTCTTCAAGCAATATAAAGCTTCAGTTATACAAAGTTATATTTCTCCTTTGAAAGAAGAGTGCAAGGTATTGCAAAGCAATGGGCTAATTCTCTGATGCCCTTAACACCAGTTGAGAGCTGGTAATCATCCATAGATGTCACAACAAATGAAGTATGTTCACCCTTGAAATATCATTCTATGTGTAATGTGAATCATATTTTTTCAAGGAAAAAACACCCATTTTAGGCTTCTTGCAAAATGTACTTCTGCTTAGCACGTTTGAAATACAAGTGATGAAAAGTTAGTAGTCTTTTTGTTCAACAGCCAAATTCAATGTGGCTCCTTCAGTTTGCTCATTTAAAGTTTTTAGGCAAGGATTTGGGAGAAATGTGCCTATCCTAAAGGGAGAACATTTACCAGTGCCACAATGAGCAACACTGAATCAGTCAGGTTCTTCAGTGATCTGATATGAGAACTGGTGAGTTCATTTCCATTCTTTTAGTATGATTTTGTAGTTATGGCATTTGTTCCTGGAGTATCCTGATTTTAGTGCTATACAGTGAACCAAATAACTGACATTTGTTATTTCTGTAATAATTTTAGCTAAGGTGCTGAACTGGACTTTTCACTACTGAATATTTGTCCAGAGAAGTGCTCTATGAAATAGCTGCTGGACTACATTAAAAGGGTACAAACTGTTGACCTGATCAAATGGTCTAATCTGTTAATAATTTTTATATCTACATGCTTCTATATTTTGACACAAGAATTCAGACTTCTTTCTCTGAAGTGTTAGACCTTTTCTCTAATTTTCCTGCTGTTTTTGACTTACTTTCCTCTGTGTGGTAGGTAGTCCCTTGGCTAGTAACTCATCAAGCCAATCTATCACCCCCTCTTCAGCAGGACAGTGTGAGAAAATAAGATGGAGAAAACCTTGTGTTTTGAGATAAGAGCAGTTCATGACAGCAAAACTGAAGGTCACATGCGTGCTAAACAAAGTGAAAAATCAGATCTTATTCCTTATGAAGATGCTCAGCCACTTCCTGGGAAGCAGGGCTTCAGTTCAAGTAGCAGTTGCTTCAGAAGGCAAAGGTTGCAAATAACAAATTCCCACTCCTCCACTCCATCCCCCTGACTTTCTCTTAGGTTCTATATCTGAGCAAACTCCCTGTGGCATGGAATATATCTTTGGTCAATTTGAGTCTATTGTTCTGGCTGTGCCTCCTCCCAAGATCTTGCTCATCTGCGTGGGAAATGTTGGAGAAACTGCACGGATGCTGAGCCAGCACTGCTTGGCAGTAACCAAAGAACTGGCGTGTTGTCAATACCTTTGCAGCTACCCATGCAAAGCACAGCACTGCTCTGCTCTGGGGGAAATTGACTGACCTTCACCCAAACACAACATACTCTGACCTACCCAAAGGTGATTCCCCATGCTGAGGGCCACCTCCCAAACCTCAGGATGTCCTTAGCTTTTCATTTTGACTTCAGGGAACCTTGTGCTTTGCTCTGTGCTGAAAGACCCACCCTGCCAGCCCTGTGGAGAACATTGTCTAGGATAGAAGTGAAGCGCTCAAACACAGTGCCTATCAGGCAGCTGCACTGTCTTCTGGATAATAAATCAAATTAAAGGCCATTAATAACTGCATATGCAGGTTAAGTGGGTTTCAGTCACAGAGCCTTACCTGCCAGACCACTATGGAGTCAGGTTATCCCTTCATGATGTGTGCTTGTCAGTAAGAAATCAGGGAATACACTAAGTTTGTAGCCTGGAATCTGCCTAAAAATTTTACTGTCCAGCACATGATGTTCTGTACTCCTCTGAGTGCAATTACCTTTCTCCTTTTCATGCCCTAAACTCAGCTGTGGTATTGAGAAACAGCTCAGCCTCAAAATGCATGCCTATCCTTTTCAACTTCTGATTATTGATATGCTCAAATGACATATCTGTGTACACATCAGGCAGTAAAATGCTAAAGCAAAGACATATGAAAAGGCATGCTTTGGTTCTAAATGCAAATGGGTGCTTTAGTTTTGCATACTTCTGCTGCAGTTGTACATAAAGCTCAGCAGGCTGGGCATGAAAATCACCGGCAGTAACTCTGAGCAGCTGAAGGCACTTCTTCATTCATTTTTGTGCTGGGTGTTGTTGGAGAAAGTGTGGCACCTGGTTATCCGAGTTCCACACACAAGCTGACGATTTTGCATTCTGTTTTTAGAAGGATAACCACTTCAAGACAATTTTCAAAGTTGACTTCCTCACTCAAACTAACACTTCTTTTAACACATCAGTAGCATTACATTTTTTTAAAAGAGAGTTTTTGTGAGAAAGAAAAGAAAACTGTAGGAAGAGAAGTGAGATTTAAGAATTTGCTTTGTAAAGATGGATTTTTATATTTTTTGTTTTATTCCACAGCATTCATTTTATGGATTATTAAAAAAAAATGCCCAGGGATGAGAAAAAAGGACAGGAAAATGATCTGGTTTGAAACAGAATGGTACCAAGTACCAATTATATGAGAAAAGAGTTGCATGGTTAAGTGTCTCAAGATTACTGATGAATAGATTTGAGTGTGTTTAATTTTTTGGTTTGGATTGTTTTCCATGCGTGTTTGAACATATTTCTTCTCTGTATCCTGCAACAAAGAGATTTCAAAACATTACAAGTTACAATAGTGGGAAAAAAATTGTGTTTTTACTATTAATGGTGATGTTCACTGAAATATATGGAGTGTATTCCTTCCTTTATAACGCTTCTGCATTGTGATAAACCCAGATACCTTTCTGGCTTGCACAGTTTATTCAGGATGGATTTTTCTCCTAACACTTTGAGTACAGTGCTGTTTTCTGGAGAGTAATGGTAGTTCTGCTCATAGTCCTTATAGCCATGGCTGGACCAGGGATTGTATGTTCCCAAACGTGCTAGTACTGTTGCTCACTAGTGACTAATGTCAGCGTAGATTAGCTACTATACTAAACCTCAGCTCAAAATAACATTTTGGCAATAATCTCGCACTCTTGTAATCACTCCCTTGACCTAATGGAATCAGACAAGGGAAGAATGCTTTCTCTGTGTTTCTATCCATTTGGTCTTCATCCTTTCCAAGAGTAAAGAGTAGGATTGTACAACCTTATGCAGCACAACTAAGAAGCACGTGTGCTGTATCAATGTACAGTTTTTGCAGCCATATGGGCTTTCACATACTCATCACACTTCATTTTATTTTATCCCAGTTAGGATATTTGAATCAAAATTAAATGAATGAGATAAGTAGTTCACATATTCCAGGAAGTTGCTTAAGTTCCTTTGAGACGAAAAACCCCCCACTCCCCACCAAAAAAACCTGAACCAAAATAAACCAATCAAACAAAACCAAATAAACAAAACACTCCCCACATAACATTTTTAAAATATTTGGGACAAGGACTAATTTTGTTCATTAATTTATGGCTTATATAATAAAAGTATGTTATGTCTGGGTAGAATTGTGTTTTGAAAGATTAGAGAAACTAAAAGTTCATCTAATTAGAGAAGCTAGTAAAACAATGTTGAACCATTTATTTGGTTATTGGCACAAAAATAAATCTACTGCAATACACTAACCGATTTTATAGGCAAAAAATGTATCCAGCATGTATTTACAATGGTATATAAAAGTGTGTAAACTATTTTTAGGCTTTTTTTCACCTATTTCATTACCCAAAACAGGGTATGAAAAATTCTAGTAGACAAACTTTGACTTTGTCTTTCCTCTTTCTTCAGAAGTTGTTATAAATAACAAGTGAATGAGACCCATAAGTAGTATTCTCAGCTTAAACAAAGGATGGGAAAGTAGTAGGAAAGCTAACAAGGGTCTTTTCCTGTAACCTACTGTATTCATACAATTTGTTGCCTAGCAGTTTCAAGTCCCTGTGGAAATCTTCCTACTTCTTTATTTACTCACTTTTCCTTTTGTTAAATAATGCAAATAAATGAAAAGTTCTCACTTGTCAAATGAAACAAAAAAAATCTTTCTTATTTTTATCCTGTTCAGAGCAGTTCATGCTACAATTCTGATGTAAATAATGTAAGAGTTTAGCTAATCTCTACATGGTAGCACAGTCTCTGTAGTAAATCATAAAACAGAATAAAATAGAAGACAATAGAATAATAAGATAACATCATTAAGGTTGGAAGAGCCCTCCAAATTCATCAAGACAAATCTTTGATCAAACACCACCATGTCAGTTAAACTATAGTGCCTCATCCTGTCATTTCTTGAACACTTCCAGGGATGATGATCCCCTGAGCAGTCTCTTTCTATGCTTAAGTACCCTTGCAGTGAAAAAAAAAGTCTTCACAGTGTTCAGCCTGAACCTTTACCTGGAACATTTTGTGGCTGTGTTGTCTTGTACTATCTCCAGTTACCTGGGAGAAGAGGCTGACCCAGACCTCACTAGAATCTCTTTCTAGGTTGTTGTAGAAAATAAGTTTCCCTCTGAGCCTACTTTTCTCCAGGCTAAACAACCCAAGTTCCTTCAGCCACTCCTTAGACCACTTATTGTCTAGAACTTTCGCCATCTCCGTTGCCCTTCTCTATATACTCCAACATCTTCTGAATGGGGGGCCCAAAACTGGACACAGGACTCAAGGTGCCATCTCACCTGTGCCATGCACAGGGAGCAGTCGCTTGTCCTTGCCTCCAGACACATTGGTTTTGATACAAACCATTGGTCTTCTGAGGCACATGGGCACACGCTGGCTCATGATCAGCATACCCAGGTTCTTTTCTGATGGACAGTTTTCCAGCCACTCTGCCCCCAGCCTGCAGCACTGCAGGGAGTTGTCACTCGGGCGCAGAGCCTGCACTTTTGTCATTGAAGCTCTAACAGTTGGCCTCATCCTGTCCAGATGCCTCTGCAGAACCTTCCTGCTCTCCAGCAGATCAATGCTGCCACCCACTTTAGTGTTGCCTGCAAACTTACTGAGGAGCACTGGATACCCTTACCCAAATTATTTATAGATATTGAGCAGGACTAGACTGAACACGGAGCCCTGGGGAACACCACTGGTGATTGGCTGGAAACTGAATGTAACTCCACTCACTACCAGCTCTCTGAACCTGGCCAGTTTTTAATTCAGTGAAGAGTGCACACGTCAAAACCATGGGCTGCAAATTCCAAAATAAAACTGAACTAGATTTGTAAGTTACCTTTAAGCTGGATTTAGGAAAATGTCTATTTTATGCGATCTTTTCAGAAAAAAAAAAAAAAAAAAAAAAAAAAAAGAAGAGTTGTAGAGCTTATGAAAAGGAATCAGGCAGTTATATTTCTTAGAATATCTCAAAAATTTTTCTTCATTCACACTGTGACTCAGTTCTCCATCTGTAGAGTAGGATCAATTTCTTCCTGTGGTTTCATTTGTAATTTACATACTGCTATCAATGCTCTGTTAGTAAAGACTGATCATTTGCATAACTCAATTTCACAGTGGTGAGGGTGTTTGAAGAAAAAGCATAATTTTCCTGCATATATTGGAGTTTTGAAAATGTGTCAGATTTTCCTCTGCAGTAGAAATCTTAGAATTGCAGAAACATTTATGGAAGCAAATGATGATTCAGTCATTTAATATGATAGATTCTGAAGTGTCCATGCAAACCTATGTAGAATTTTGAAGAGAATTCATATTGATTTTTGACAGAATCCTGATTGTAATACATATGAATGGAGTCTTGGTTTTGCTTTCTAAGCAAAGTACACACATAAACCCTTATTTTTTGTGGTTTCTAAAGAACTATTCCTAGAAATAGTATACTAAATAAAAGCATCATGCAAGTACAGATCTCACTTATCCACAAAGTTGCAGGCTAAAGTTAGACTTCAGTAATATTAATAGCTTAGTAGCAATACATCTAAAGATAAAAACATGATGTTCTATATCCACCCACACTTTAATCAAATAATTGGTTCTTAAAGTAGTTACGGTAATTTAATAATAAAAAAAACCCTGCAAGTTATATTTTTATTTTATGTATCATATGTGAATTTTTGAAATGTTATGAGACATGATTCAAACCATTTGGAAGTCTATGGAGAGATTTTAGTGGATTTAAAGTGGGGAGGGGGAAGACCAAACATTCCTAAATACTCCATGGAGTGAGGGTTGTAATGTAACGTCTTACTGCAGAAAGATACAAGCATTAAGATTTCCCATGGTAGAGTTCTTGCTCACTTTGCCTTCATTTCTACCCTCAATACACAGCCCTACCACCAATATCACCAACTGGTATGAATGTTAAAGGGAAAAAAAAAATGTAAAGTACTTTTTCATAGAAATTGACTGCTAAAAGATTATTTTTAAACTTGAGTTCATTCTAAAAGCAATATTGGCAATTATAAAATGAGGGTGGGGGGAGGAGAGGGTTTATGCATAAGTTTTTGAGTGAAAAGCTATCTTTCCATTATAGTTAACATTTCTTTTTTTCTTTTTATTTAGCTAGAAATTTTTCTTTCAATTCTGTATCAGAGTTTACAATGTAAGAACTTGAGGCTTCCCTTGTTCCTTTGAGAGATTGTGTGCATTTGTTTGATGTACTGCAGTTTTCAATATAAAACTTCAACTGGGCTTAAAAATAGGATTTTCACCTCTGAAAAGTACATTATTACAAAGTTACCATGCAGTAAAAATGAACATTATAAAAATGGGCTTTCTGTGAGTTATAACTTCATATCCAGACTCTCTAAAATAGAAGACTTGTTTTGCAATTTCCTTCAGAGAGGATACAATTCTTACCCCTTAAAAGGAAAAGAAGGAAAATAAAAAGACAGACCTCACAAAAAGAAAGACTAATGGATCCTGCACAGGATCTAATCAGATAATACTAATGCACAGTTAGTAATGAAGCTGTTAAAGTCTATTCACTGTACTGAAGGACTGAAGTATACATTGTCCATTTAACCTTCACCATTGATGTAGTGATTTGCAGTCTGTTAACTTGGTGTTCCATCACTGGAATCTTGTGCTTTTGTTATAGCAGGAAATAATGAAGGCATGATCAAAAGTCATTTAAATAATGCTCTCTGTATAACAGACACCCATGATAATTAGATAAGAAGAAACCAAAAAAGAAAATCTTTTCAATTCACTTTCTCAGTCATTCATTAGTGTGTGTAGCATGCAATTTCTTCATTATATTAGCTAAGAAATGTTGAAATATTTATGCCAGGTCAAGAGCTCTTGCACATTAATCATACCTTAGATTTTTTTTTTTTTGTTTTTTCACAGATTATATTCTATTTCAAACTCTGATTGATACCTCTGTATTCCCCACAGGCTCTGAGGTTGTATATCTTAGAGCAATAGATTGAAGATAATGACCGTAGCTTTTGTAGATATTGCAATCTACCAGAAAGAACTGAAAATAACATTATTTCCACAGCGATAAAATCACTTAATATTGTAAAATGTTTGTCAATCCATTATTACCCTCTTCTAAACACCAATCTTCTCCACTCTATACATACATAGATTTGATATTTTGAATGTTTTTATTTATTTTTCATTAACAAGGATCCTTATATATTTTAAATACTGTCAGCAGCATTGGGTACCAGAAGATATCTGAGGGAATCCTAGACAAGGATTCATGTTGCTGGAAGCAAATGTTTGCTTCTTCCAGTTATTGAGACTCCCTTACTAGTGACTGGAGAAAAACAGGCATTCACCAGCTGATATCTTTGATGTAAGAATTTTGCTACAGTCACACTAAGGACCATATGGTGGTTTTTTTCAGATGTACATGGCTAAGTTAGAGAAGGTTGAACATGCACTTAATAAGTAAGACTATTTAGAATATGTATCTACACTGGTAGTTTTTCATCCTTTTCTATGAGAAAATACTTTTCTAATGAATGTGTATTTTTGGTGAATTCCCTACTAGTCTAACACTCCTTCATAATAAACATGCATATGAAAAAAGCCACTTTATGATTTCAGTTAATAAAGTTCTAAAGTAATCTTTAATCAATATAGAAACTTGGGGGTGTCTTAAAATTATTTTAAATAGTAATTCTTTTTTGTTGTGCTAATCTACTGACATAAAATTAAAATTTATGTAATTTTCTGATTACATATATGGTATATGTTTTGTCTATTAAATCAGAATTTCATAATTTTTTTTTACTTTAAAGGACTGTGCTGTTGATACTAGTAAATGAGAAGAAGCTATTTTTTCTGCAGTCCAATATGTTTCCATGTGTTTGATTAGGTATCACTGTAATCTCAATCACCAAATCTCAACAGATACCACTCATTAATGAGGATAAATTAGCTTTCCTTTCTTCACTACGTACTTTTGTACATTCTGACTGAAAATACACTGTTTGTGATAGGGTTGGCGTTCTTGTTTATTGAGGGGGTGTTTTGGCTTTGGTGTTGTCTTTTTTGTTTTGGTTTTTTTTTAGTTAAATAAATGTTAGCCTTTTGCCTCGACATTTTTCAGGTCATCATTTCTTAATTTATTATGCTGTTTTTTCAGGTTATAATTTTTTAATTAATAGTTTGCTTTTATTAGATAATGTGATGTCTTAAGAAATTGCTGTGCTTGTTTGCCCTCTCTTTAACCTAGTTGCTCGTCTGCTCATATCACTTTCCTAACTGCTATCACCACAGAATGAAGTTTGTGAGGCATTTTTTCATCATTTCAACATCACATTGCTTTTACATTATGGCTGTTAGGTTGTTTCATAACACATGTATTGTACTTTAAATATGAAACCAAAGTGAAAATTAAAAAAAAAAAAACTATTAAATCTGCTTTACTAATGAATGTTGGCCAGTTGTATTCAGTGCAGGGACCAGGATCCAGGCAGTCTTTCTATTTCAGCATATCTGTTTTCCAAGAGCTGTGGATACAGCAGCTCTGATTCAATGAAAGAAGTGCTTGCATAATATGAGGATCACATGTATTTCCATTTGGAGAAGCTTTTTGCTGCCACACAGAGTTTGTAAAAGTTCAATGCCTTTCTGAGTGTGCTGTGGTGCAGTTCATTTTTCATATTTAAATCTAGACTATTTGCAGCTGTATTATAGCATCAACATAATCGCTGACTTTAAGACGCTCATTTGGGATTTATCCGACTGTAACTAGATGGAAACTTAGGTCCTTGTAGGTCAACAGATGTGTGTTTCACCTCTGCTGCTCCTCTGAGTGAGTACTGGAATATTTCACAGATGCAGGAGGATTAATTTGAAAGCACATCTCAGATCCCTGAGATGTATTCAGTACAACAACTGCAGAAAAAAACATTTTTAATCAGTTTTATACACTTGGAATTATAGTTTGAAGACAGTTGAGTAACCAGATTGCAGCTTTAGAAGTGCATCAGAATTTTGTTCTGTTTTTAATGATTTATCTTGGAATTACAAAGGAATAGTTAGCTGGATGTTTGGTGCAAGTTGACAAACTAAGATTATAGATACAGGGTAAATGGCTCTAAAATGGCCTGTGAGCTAATTTTCTTTTTTTCCTCAAATAAAATTTTCTTCTTTCTGAAGAATCTGAATAACCTCAGATCACATAGCAGATCTCTTATTTGATTTTCAGATATCTCAGAGATCTCATCTCAGATATCTTATTTGTTGTGGGGAGTAATTTTTAATTCTAATGCAGTATTTATTTGAAAAGAAACTGTACTTCCATTGAAAAAAATTAAAGCAGAAGGAAGGTATAAAAAATTACATGTATTTTGCTTAATAAGCAAAACAAATGAAAATAATCTCCAGGCTTCATTTCATTACAATATATTGTGATATAAGCAGTGTCATTTAAGTCATTGACACATTTTCTACACAAATTTATAAGAGTTTGGAGGAAAAATTATTTAGCCAATCCAAATATTATGCAAAAAACAATAAAGTCAAAAGAAATTTAAAACAAAAAAAAAATCCTATACAAAATTTGCTGAACGAGATGTTTTCACTTGCAAGTAACCTGTAAAGATTATATTGTGTACTTATATCTGGGTAGTATGTCACATTATATTTATATATTAACTTATTATATATAATATATAATATAATAATTATATATTATATATTATATATTAACTATATTAACTAATTTTTAAAAAGTACTTATTCACAATGGTTAAATATTCAGTGGCAATTTAGTCCTCACAGAAGTTACAATAAGTTTTGCCATTATCTCATAAGTTGGTTTTGCTCACAAGATAGAACTATCTTCATCTTTAAAGTCATTGCAGAATATTTGGAAGTAGTACAGGAAGTAGTGTTTTGAGAAAGCTAAAAGATGAACCATCAACTATGGTCTGTCAGTCAAAAGTGCTGTTTGTATACAAATGGCAATCATTTCATTTTATACTTACTGAAAGTTTTAAGGAAAACAGTTTTGCATCAACATCACTAAAGAATAAAATATCCAAATAATTTTGCCTGCACAGGAGCTGGATTTTGAAGCTAAGACAAGTTATACCTTGAGGATAGAAGCAGCCAATATGCATGTTGACCCTCGTTTCCTGAGTCTGGGGCCCTTCAGTGATATGACAACAGTGAAGATAATTGTAGAAGATGTTGATGAGCCGCCTGTGTTTACCTCACGTCTGTATTCCATGGTGGTGTCCGAAGCAGCAAAGGTTGGCACTATCATTGGAACTGTAGCGGCCCATGATCCAGATGCATCAAATAGTCCTGTCAGGTAATTGTAAGGGTTCTTATTTTTTCAGCCTTTGCATTGAAGTTGCTCCTCTTGTGGTAGGAAGGGCTTTGATGACACTGAAAGTAATTGATAAGCTTTTTTTCCCTTGCAGAGGGAGATTCAGAGGGAGACTCAGAGTTTGCATGGTTTAACTTTTATAACCTGAACTACAGAACCTCTGAAAAATAATATGTTGAAATCTCTGTGAAACAAAGAAGAGAAGGTATAGTTACAGAATTTCAAAGGAAAAAAATCACCTAAAAATAGTGCTCATATTTATTACTCTCTAAGCTTAGGAATAGTCTATTATTGTCCATAGCAAGTTATGTTCTCTTAAATCAGCCAGGATCAAAAATTATATCTATAATATACATGTATGCTTGAATAATGATTCATAGTCTGTGTGTGCTAGGAATCAGAATGTAATAGGACATAAATTCCCACATGGAAACTGGAGCTGAGGTCCCACAGCAGGAAACATTCGTAAAAACTCTTTACATGAGAGAAGTGGACAGGATGAGATGCATCCTTTTCTAGTCAAAATGGTTAAAGGCCTTTGGTTTCATAGATTTTGCTGCAGCCAAATATGTTCTATTTGAATGGGAAGAGGTATGATCACTAGACATTCATAAACTGTCAAGATCCTCTTCCTTTGTCTTAGGTGTCTGAAAAACCACAATATAATGTCCAAGATCATGTAGAAACCATAAGAGAACACAAATTCTCAATCTTACGTTTGCCTGTATCTAAGGTCAGGGCTCAAGAGCAATGACTCACAACCTTAGCTAAACCAGTAATGAGTTACTTGTTATTTTTCTTTCTTCAGAGTAGTAATACTAATTCTCAAAGGAACATGCAAAGGATCTAGAGATTAATGGTTATAATTTAGGAACTCTGTAAATTTAAACACCTGCAGGGAAGGAAGTCTTACATGATTAAAAGTTAGTGCTTAGTTTAATTTGTTTTTATTGCTCACTTAAGGCATATGTAGGAAAGATCTTTGTGGGTACTTGTTTGGGTGTCACTTGTTTTAGTAATGTTAAGTCTTTCCTTTCATGCATTGAAAATGTACTTGGGAATCTAGTGTAATTTTGAAAGCACAGATCTTATGTTGCAAAAGTAAAGCATATGTTTCACTCCTAGAGGTGGTGTAAGTGTTCTATATCTATCGTTATATATTTGCTACATATTCAAAATAGCTGATTCCTCTCTTGTATAAACAAGTCCTAGATGAATATTTGGCATAGATTTACTTGTGAAATTTATCTTTGCTGTGGCAGAATTTTCTGGCACTGATGCTAGCATCTGGTGTATAATATCTGGTTACCAGAATCACTTAGAATAGGTTTAAACACAGTTCCATTAATGCAGGCCATGCTCAGAATACTTTTGACTCCTTTGTAAACATAGTAATAATGAGTTTACTTGCCTTGATCTGGTTAATTTTTACAATTCCAGCATAAAAAGTAATTATATCATCTGCTAACATCTTGAAGATTCCTTCTGCTTCAAATTTTATTGGAATTTGAGGGAGAGAAAAAAAAGAAAAGTAGTGAGGATTTATCTGTATGCTTGTGAACCTGCTATGTAACTGGTCAAAGGTACTGAAAGATCAATTTAAAGCTGTTCTGCATATGCTATGATACATCAGAGACAGATTTACCTAAAATTGGAATGTGCTAAGGAGGATTAATGCATAAAACTTTTCATGATCTGTTTAAGGAGTTTAAACTATTAATCTATAAATAAGTATTCCAACTTCCAAACATTGGATTATATTGATACTGATTAAAAACTAGATTTGTTACAATTCAGAAAATGTTGAAATTACAAGATCAGACACAGTAACTTGATGATACCTAGGACTAGGGAAAATAATAAATGTTTTGAAAATAAGAGGTTATCTCATAAGGACCAGAGAACTATTGATGTTTGAACTAGCTTAAATGAAGGATTTAAAGCTCCTGCAGCTCAAAGATTTTCAAGTACTATGTCTGTGAGGAATTAAAGGATTAAAAATATTTAAAAGGTTGTTTTTTTTTTTTTTTTTTAGAATTTGAGTATGGATACAATGCTTATAAAAAAGAGAAACTGCTTGGTTCCTATGCATAAAATTATTTTTCTCATTGTTTCACAAAGATCTGTCATCCAATTTATATAACTTGTTTGCTTTTCCTACCTCTCTCCCTGTGTCACTCCTTTACTGCTTTCTTCCTTTTTATCTTGCTCACTTCTCCATCTCCTCCTTCTCCTTTTCTCCTTTTCCTTCGCTTTTCCTTCTCCTTGGACTCTTCAAGTTGCATAGTGATAGTCTTAATAATTGGGAAGTCTAAGGATTTCTAAGGGAAATCTGGCAGGAGACTGAATCTCAGCTAAGAGGCCTGCCAAGATTGACTACCTAGCAGAGGTGACAGGTAGAGTCTCATGGGAAAACTTGCCAGCCACAAAGCAGCTGTAGAGTACTGCTGACCAAATAAACAGCAGTGCTGACAAGAAATAAAGTGAAAAATGGCCTACAGTTAAGACAAAACAAAAGAAGGAAAGGAAATGTGAAAGAGAGAAATCAGTAATCCACAAAAATTGCTGTTACTGTTGTTGTTACAAGTCATTATTCTATCTCTCACTGTAACATAATACAGCAAAACAATTTTAATTATGTAACAAGGCTCTGCACTTAGATTATATAGTAAAGAGGGAAAGATAAAAACACTGTAACAAAGAAGATGGTATATTACAACACAGAAAAAACAAAGAGTTTTGTAAGATCAATGTGTCTAGGAAGTCCCATTTTTAAATTGTCTTTCATAATTCTTTCCTTCCACGTTGTTCAAAGAATTTGGTTTATGTTATATCAATAATCTATTATATCATAAGTGTGTCAGTAATTGCAATGATCACACTTGATCTGGTTCAGACATTTTAATTCATCCTGATTGTAGGGAAGTGCTCTGGAGTATATACTTGACCTAAATGAGCATGCAGGAATCTGACCCAATAATAAATCTAAGGTCAAGTATATTCCAGCTGTAAATCTAAATCTGCCTAATGAACTGTCCCTTACTCTCGAAAGGGATATAAGCAAGTCACCCACAGGTGGTGTGACCTTTTCTCTTAGGCTATTTCCAGTTTTTTAAGGAGTTCCTAAGGAGCTCCCCTTTTAAAACAAATTGGGAGGTAAAGATATGTTAAGCCAAAGAGTTAAGGGCATGAGCCTGTGTTTGTCTAATGACAGTAAAACACTGTGAGCTGTCAGTGATGGCATGCAATCCCTTGACCCTAGTCTGCATCATCTTTCCTTTTTCCCCCTTAGCCTGCAGCTCTGGGTGACTCAGGGGCTCTTCTGCTGGTGATAAAAAGCTCTGTGCTCACACTACAGCCCCTACTACTGATTCCACACTTCATGGAATCAATGCCTGGCTGGTACAGCCTTCTAGCAAATTCCAACTCATCTTCTCCTTAGCTAGCTCTCAGGAGGATGCCATTTGATTATTTCTGAGTTTGCTTTACAGAAGAGAGGAAGAAAAGACAGAGGAATACCTATGACCTCAATTAAGATGACACTGTGGGAGTGGAGTCCGCCACTGTCAGCACAAGTCACTGTGTAATTCTCTCACCTTTGCATGTGGCTTTGCTTTTTCAATGCCCCAGGGAAACTGGACTGAGTAATGCTCAAACTAAGGAAACAGTTGAAACATTTTCCCTTTAATAAGAAATGAGTAAAATGTTTTTACAAGCTCTAATTGAACATAAATGAAAAGTTAATTTCATCCTTTACCTAGGTACTCAATAGATCGAAACACAGATCTGGAGAGGTATTTCAATATTGATGCCAACAGTGGAGTCATTACAACTGCCAAATCTTTGGACAGAGAAACTAATGCTGTTCACAATATCACAGTTTTGGCCATGGAAAGTCGTAAGTATCCATAGAAAAATTTTTATTAACAGTTTGTGTGTAAAGCTTCAGGGTTGGTTTTGATGAGCCTCATTCAGAGAAATTCTGGCTGTTTCAAATGGTGGCAGATAAAAATAACACATTACATAACAAAAAAGAAATCTATATGATAAAAATTTTAAAATACAACAGTTTAGATGTTTGCTCTTTCATTTGTTTCACACCTTGTGTATTCTTTCATCTTCTAAAAGACAAGTACAAAGGAAGATGAAATATATTAACTCAGCAGTCTCATACTAAATGTCATTACAGGAAAGGTAATATGGAAGGCAGGGGATAGTGGTTACCCCATCTCAGTGAGGGAACTCGGAGTTGATTGCTATTGGTCAACCACAGCGTTCTTAGAAGGTATAAAGAAAATGGGATGTGAGTGCTAATGTGGTTTCATTTTCCTGACTCCAAGGTAGCACTGTAGAAGTAATTTTGTACTTGGTAACTTTTTCTGGTGTAAGATGAAAAGAGTTTAAAATGTAATGCTTCAGATGGATAAAAGCATTTTTCTAATGCAGGTTGAAACCTAAACTTGTTCTGCTTTGAATATATTTTGTGAAGTGCTTTTATATTTGAAGAATTTATATCATCAAATTTAATCTTTATTACTACTCTGTTGGGCTGTGTTAATAAAAAAGTTATCCATTCTCTGACTTTCTATTGTAAAAATCATCACTTCTTTATTTCATTGAACTTAATTTAACATTTAACCTGAAAGTAAAGATTTATCATTTGTCTCTATGAATTTATCTCTTATTATCACAAATAGAATTTTGATCTAAAAGTTCAAAATGAAAACTAAAATTTTTCTCGGGTGGTAGCAAAACTGATGAAGTAGACAAGGGGCAAACCTGACACAAATGAGAGTCTAAGAGCACAAGTAAAAACTTGTACTGCTTTAATTTATATTCATACCTGATTGGTTTTCAATTAGCTTAGTTCAGCAGAGGAAAAATTTGGTGTCTAAATGACTTACTTCTCTGGTATTTCACATATGGTATAAAAAACAAACAACCCCCCCACCCTTGTGATTTACATTTTGATGCTTAAAATATTTATAAAATGTAGTTGCAATGTGAGATACATATTTGAAGTTTTGTAAACTTTTTCATTTTGTCCTGTCATAACACTAATATCAAAATTTATTTCCAGTATGAATAGCAACATTCTGGCTAGCTTGGTGATGATTTTACATCATCTTGCTCTTATTCTTCCATGTGATTTCTCTCAATGTTGTGATTAGTGTGTTAGATTTCCAGTTTATCCTGAGAGTAAAATCTTAGGTTAACTGAAGCGGCTGGAGCACATAAATGTTGGTCCAAAAGAACAAGACAAGAGTTCCCTTTGTATTTGAGGGAGGGGTTATAATTGATTTGACATGCATATCCAAAAGAAGAATGCAAATGAAAAAGATAATTACCGTCAGAATAACTTGCAAGGATCTCCTCTTAAGTGTATTATTGGGCATTTTCTATAGAGAATCCAGCACAGATTGGGAGAGGCTACGTAGCCATCACAATCCTTGACATCAATGACAATGCCCCTGAGTTTGCCATGGAGTATGAGACAACTGTCTGTGAAAATGCTCAGCCTGGTCAGGTATGTCTTGACAGGTTTAATGTTTATTTTTTACCAGATAATCACCCATTCCTTATGAAAGCCTTCCAGCTTTAAGATAAAGAAAAATCATCCTATAACAGTAAAAATGAGGCTCTGATGAACAGTAGAAGCAAACAGTAAGAAAGATGCAGGTATAAAAATTATTAATTGAAAGTTGTGTTAAAATCTCTGGCTTTCTTACTGAGTAATTGATACATTCTGCTTAACTCACCTAATTTTGAATAATACTGAGAATGCATACTTCCTCCTAATTTTTGTGAGAAGTGGGAAACAGTAACACAAAGGTTATTCTGAGACTAAATGCCCACCGTTACAAAAATGAGTAACACACTTTTAATCCTTCTAGGAAGGATGGACTTTAAGTACACAGTTTCACAAGGGGGATATATTCCTGTTTTACATTCCTATATTTTCAACTACCCAAATATCTGTCAAGTAGTCCTAGACTTAACTAAATCAATTGCTTGTTGTCTGTTCTTGGTGATCCTCATGTTTGACTTTTTCCTCTCTACTTTGGAAGACTTCACAAAATACATGTACTTTCACAGTCTCTCCTCCCACTTCCAGAAAATGAGTAGATATTGCACCTGCATAGATCTCATATTTCGTGGAAGACTTTGTGATTTTGTGCCTTCTCCCAGTGTATTGTCCTTCCTGTGGTAGATGCTTATTGCACATTTCAAAATCTCCTCATAATTTAAATTCTGATAAAAACACACTATGTTTATTAGGGTTATTTTCATGAAAAACACAAACTATGCATGCTCTTACTGTTGTACCTCTCCATTTTCCCTATCCTCTGATCAGAACTGAACCAGAGAATTGGAGTTTCCAATTTTTGTGGATTTAAAGCAGTGGTGTCACTTTCTTTAGAGGTAGATCTTGACAAAATTTTAGAAAATAATATAAAAAAAAAAGAAATAGTAATGAAATCACAGAAAATAATGATATATTTATGATGTTCCATTCTGTTTTCCATTATATTAAAAAAAAAAAAATAAGTACATGAATTCAAATGCTCACAATCATCATGGTTTCCTTGTGAAGGTTTACAACATTGATTGCAGCCACTGATAATTGTACTAAGAGCAGTCCAGAAAATACACTTCTTCAACTGCTATGTAGTTTATTCCTCCAAGTTGTGGTTAATGACAGGACCTAACTTTCTCCCAGACCCTGCAAAGCTTAGTTTTGGCCAATAAATTTGATACAGGTAAAGAGTTGAGTAACACATTAACTGTCTCTCCATGCCTAGGAGATTAAAAAACCCAAATGTATGATTAGAACTCGAGGGAGGGTTGCTATTTTGATAGGTAACAGAGGGGTTATGTAGTGTACATGTACATGTGCTTCAATGAAACCCTGATGTATCTCAAAACAGGTGATCCAAAAAATTAGTGCAATTGATAAGGATGACCCACCAAATGGCCATCAGTTCTACTTCAGTTTAACAGCAGAGGCAGCAAATAACCACAATTTTACATTGCAGGACAACAAAGGTAAGAAAATTTTGATTTGGTAAATATTTACCACTAGCACTTTCCATTTTCAATGCAGCATGCTTATTATGACCTATATAAACTTCTGTTCTGGTAAGAACATAAACTACAATCAGCCTGCCAAATAATTTTATCTGTAGACTATTTGTCAAAGGAATTAAGCTGTTGTTTGAATCATTTAAAGCCTTGAGCCCAACAGAGCAGCATCGAATCTTTAAATCTTTCTTTTTTTTTTTTTTTTTTTTTTTTTTTTTTTTTTTTTTTTTTTTTCCCATCAGTCACTTTTCACATTTTTCCCCTGGATTTATAGGTTTTTATCTAAATTAGATTTTACCTTAGGGCGGTGACTGAAAAATATCCAGGAATTCATGTCTAATTAATATAACACAGAACATAAAAAATGAGTGCACGATGGATGGAGACGTTCTGTGATTTGTGGAGAGCTTGTTTTGTTTTTAGAAAGACACATCTTCTCAGTAACTAAGTATATCCCCTTTTGAAGAATGTTTTTGATAATTAAAGCTGCCTATAATATTTGCACAGACTTTTTATGACTGTTTCCTCAAAGACTCCCACTGACATTCCATTTCTGTTAGTTAAAATATCTGAGAACACACTCTAATTACTGCCCTCATTAGTTGCGCTGCACAGTACAGCAGCTGGGCACGTGTCAGGCAGTTTAGCTATTAGTTGTAGCAAAGAGAACTAAATAGACAAGGTATTTTTCTTGCATTGCTCTTTTATGAATCTGTACTTATCCAGAGCTAAAAATTCATCCCATTAGTAAAACAAAAAAAACAAACACATGGACACTAAAGGACACTGTTTGTACAGGAAGACTTTGAATAATATTCAGTATGTATAATGTGTGACCTGATAAAGTTCTTTCATGCAGGTCTTCATTGCCTCACCTTACATGTAGTTAATGAAATACTTACTTTTATTCATATGAGCAGCTTGCAGTTTAAAACTGAAGACTCTAACAGTAGCAATGATCAAAATAATAAAAGTGGATTAGAATAGGACTGTTCAGAAATCTGATAGCATGAGAACTGTAAAGCAGTTAATGAAAAGAGACCCTCTTCCAGAGAACTTATAATTTGTTAAATGTAATAATAGACTTCTGTAATGCCTGTAAAACCAGTAGAGGTACAAGACACAGCAGCAGCTGCCTCATTCAACATTACTTAATTTTAGGCATCTCTCGTGTGATGTTATATCAAGAACTGCTTCATATTTTGTCAGATAGGTCATAATAGATGACACAGTAAGATAACTTTACTGATGACCAATATATCTGTCTATGGATAGACAGGTAAGTAGATAGATAGACAGACCAACTGAATGAACATTTCTATATATCCTGGAGGATGTAGCTCCATACCTCTCAGGCACTCTCAATCTGTGTTGCACACAGTGAGTTTTGTACATCTCTTTTTGTACACATGGGCTTTTTAATCACACAACTCAGACCAGCGTCAAACTACACATTTTAGACTGATTGTAATAGCCATCTTGAATCTCAGAAGAGTCTCAAAACAACAGCATGTGTTTGTTGCATGCAAAATTACCTTGTTTGTGCATGGACTGGAATTTTTTTGCATTCAAAAAATATTTCATTGATCATCGGAACCTATTATCCTATTAATATGGTAATTGCTTCCATTAATATGATATCTATATCTGTAAATAGTGGAAATAGATGCTTGTAAATTAACTAGAAACATGTATTTAGGTATCTTATCTGATCACTGAAGGATAATTTTTTTCTTTTTATAATGGTCTCATCTTCAGCTGTCTATCTGGATTGTGAAAATTTCAGCTTAGCTAAAAACAAATGGACCTCTGCATTTTTGAAATATTCTTTTATTGAGAATAGAAATCTTGTTTAGTTGTGAGTGATTTCTCAGTTGATTTTACTTCTGCAGTTTCAAAAATATATGGCTGGGAAAGGTAAACTTGTTGAAATAATATGAGTGTGTTTATAAAAACTTTAAGTAGAAAGTTATAGTATTTGTAGGCTTGTGTTTTAGAAAAATCACACATTTTTTAATTTCTCTTTTTATTCCTTTATCTAGATAATACTGCAACAGTATTAACCAAAAGAAATGGGTTTCGAAGACAGGAACAGTCTGTTTTCTACTTGCCAATATTCATAGTGGACAGTGGATCACCTTCACTTAGTAGCACTAACACTCTCACCATCAGGGTCTGTGACTGTGATGCAGATGGTATTGCTCAGACATGCAATGCAGAAGCATATATCTTGCCAGCAGGACTTAGCACTGGAGCCCTGATAGCAATACTGGCTTGTGTCTTGACACTGCTAGGTATGTCTTCTTTCTGTTACCCTTATTTTCCATTCAATGCATTGTAGCAAAAGATATATGTTTATAAGCTTCAACATTCCCCTCCACCCTGATTTCTGCGAACAGGCACAGATAGTATTCAAGAAAGAGCCGCATTTTTTATCATTAGCACAAAAATTTAGATTGGGATTGTCAATTTAGATACTTTGTTACTATAACAAGCTGCCTCCAGACAGATATAAGAAATAACAGTAAAAGAAAAAAAAAAATATGACTTGCATCAAATGCAATATTTAAGAGATTTATTGGTGAGACTCATAATTAATTGACATCATCTACAGAGTGGTATTTTGTTACTCCTGCAAATGGTAGAACAGCTGGATTTCATGTTGAGCAGTCAAACTGCAACTAGATAAAAGGCAGTGGAAAAGAGTGTAATGGTGTCAACATCCTAGTTTGCCTAGATTTCTCATGTAATACCTAGTCATTAAACAGTAAATGGGAGAGTAAAGGGTCAAATCAAGAAATAAAGATGAAGGATAAGGTGATCAAAAGTGAATTTTCCCTTTTGTCTTAAAATTCATATGTTAACAAGGTTACCCTGGTCAGCACACAAGAATTTTCATCGATGTTCCTATCAATTAAGAGGCTTTTCTATTCTCTGTACATACCAGTCTAAGGAAAGGGAGAAGACCACAGTCTTCCTATGTTGGTGTAATCCCAGTGGTGTATTATCTGCCACTGCTATCAAAGTAATTTAGATAGGTCAGATCAAGAGACTTGAGTCCAAACTTCTGTTCATGGAAGTATTTCCACCATGTATAGATATGTCTCCTCTCGCACTCTGATTCATGTTGCTGGAAACCATTAGAAGGAAATGTTCCTTCTGCTAATGCATTTCTAAAGGACTCCAAAATGAAAAACCTGTTGCATATTTTTGCCTATTTTTTCAGAGTAACAAAAATCACTACCTCTGCAATGAACTCAATCAACTTAGTATATGTGTGTGTGTGTATATATATATATATATATATATATATATAGGAGGTGACATTTCTAAAGTTTTCCATCTCCGTGACATAAAAAAATCTAACACCATAAGACTTTATTCTCACTCAACACATGGTTAGGCCTAGGTTTAAGAAATGGAAGGGAGTTATTGCCAAAAGTTTTAATGAACATTTTTAAATACCATTTTTCTGGGAGCATTTCTAGCCAATTTATGTACACAAACGAACTTTATTTGGACATGAAGCTAAATGTTAGAGTTCAAAAAGATATAAAAATATTCCCTTATATCAACTGGCATCACTGCAAAAACACCTGCTTTAAACTTTAGTCCAATATACTTAGGAATAATAACCCTGTAACCATAGTAATTCATTTGATCCCAAAACGAAATGTCACCATATTTATTATATCTGAGAAGGGAGTTTCTGAAGATTACATAGGAAACTGCTGCAGGTACCATGCAGCTTGGTCTGGTCATAAACTTTTCTTAAATAGAAGTAGTAGGATTTCAAGAAGACCATTGAGTGGAGACACAGCATGTTGGCACCAAATAACTTTCTTTTACTACTCAGGACACCAGGGGTCAAATACAACCAATAAACCAACACGCTTGATTTTTTATTCCAGTTATTTTTAAAATGTTTTTGAACAAAGGTTTGGTAAAAAATCTTGCATATTAGCGACTCACCACTGATTTTATTTGTCAAAGACTTTGAGTTACTGAAGTCATCTGTCTGAAGGCATCAACATTATTTATCCAAAAATGTCATTTGTATGTGCCATCATCACTTCCAGTCTAAACTGTTCCTTTTGTGTACAGGTCAAAGCTGCAGGAACAGGTTAGGCTGTGTTTGTATGATAACCCGGGCTTTGAGTACTGCATTTTGGTACTGCATCCTGTTCAGCCACATGACAATGTCCACATGGAAGAGGTTCCTAAGCATCACTGATGCCCAGTGAGACCCAGCTGCTTGTCTGGTCCCAGAGCATTTCTTTCTCTCTCATTACCTCCTAGAATATGTTTTCTGGGACCATCTGCATGGTGGTATTTCTAGGAATTTGCTTTTACCTTTTGCTCTTTGTATTCATTCCTGAGAAAAATGCTGAAGATCCACTAGTACAGCAAAAAAACAAGTTTCAGCTGTTGGCAAGAGGTTCCAGGACTGGGACAAGAGATGCACATGTTTGTGTAAGACTTTGTCAGTGAAAAGAAGATACCGTCTACTGGATCAATATCTTTTCCTAAACCAAGATTATCATGTAGTACAAATCCAGTCACATTAATCAATATCATCTTAATGTGGGTGCCAGTTGTAACACAGAGAAAGCATGAAATTTGAATAGATGGAGTGAATGCATGCATTCTGGCACCAGTGTTTTGAATTCTCAATCAGCTCATACTTTCTTAAAGCTAGTATGATCTTTTTGATCTTATCCCATACATCCCTATGGCTGATATATTGGTCTTTGCCAAGACCTGGATTTTCTCAGTGGAATTTCTTAATGGTATTATTGTTACTTGAGCAACCAACTAATTTGAGATAAACACAATGTTTTCACTGACTTTAAGAAGGAAGAACATTATTAAATCACCCTCTTTTATGATAATTGTATATAACATGGTATAGACCTTTTTTTTTCAAACTGAAACAATTTTTAAAAGTTAAAAACATTTAAAAACAAAATCTTTTTTTATCTTCATACTGACTGATGGAGTTTCAATTGTAAATTTTATTTTACAAGAAAATTCCAGTACTTTTTCAATTACTCAGAAAAGCTTTCCAATTATGCAGTAAAGAAAAGTTTTACAAAAAAAAAAAATCTAAAAATCATAAAAACCATGAAAAGGTGGTTTGATTCATTTTGGATTACACATAATTTTGAGGAAAGTAAGTAGGAATTTTTTAACTTTTCTGAAAATTATATGGCAATTTAATTCAAGGCAATTCGTTTTTCAGTTAGTGTCTTCCAAAAACAGTAATTGGTTTTTTAACAACTGTTTAGCATAAAATGTTTACATAAAATCACACACACAGAATATTCACCTGTAGATAACCTAATAACATTTGAGAGGTTAAGTATTTTCTTTGTATTGATTCAATGGAAAGCTAGATTGGCACAATATTTTTTCATTATTTTTTTGTCATTCATACTCCTGAATGTAATCTATTAGTGTCACCTATTTTCTTAAGAAGACTGAAGAAAGCTTCCTATTTGTGTGGCACTAGAGTTTACAAGAATAATAGGTTGATAAAACTTGAAAATGCAGCTTTAAATACTGTTTTTTTTCAGTTGAAAGACAGCAAATTTGTTATCATTATCAAAATACCTGCAGACCCCAAATTAAATCAGAACACATAACTATGTCTTGTAAACAAGAAGAAACAGTTTTAGTCATAAGAATCCTATTCTCTAAATAGGTATAACATATACAGAATGTGACTATGTACTATGTGCACAGTTTGGCCTTGCAGTTTTAAAAGTGATAAATGTGTAACTAGGGGAAAACATTTAACTAGGGGTACCCAAAGCAACACGTCCAGAAAGTGGTTGACTATGAAATGCAGCAGCTGTTTTTCGAAAGTTAGGGAGCTGATTAGGGTCACTCAGTGTGGGCATTTAAAGGTCACAGTCACTTTGCAAATATCAGTCCAAACTGATTAAACAACAGGTATCAGTGAAGCTTGTTAAGTGGGAATTAAATTTGTTTCCTGAGTTTTGGCCTCTGTAATCCCCAAACCTTATCTGACTGTACTTGCAACTGCAAGGTATAACTAAACAAGTTATTAGTGTGCTGCTTAGGATCTCCAATCCTCAGCTTTATGAATCATGACACACCTAAGGCACAAACCACTGTGCAGATCTGCCGGCAGCTGATGCGGCTCACTGCTATAGTAAATTCCTGGCTTAGGGGTATAGGGTACACAAAGCATGGTAATGCTTGTGACTTAGCTCTGTGCCTTCCTGTATGGCTCTGCATGTACTCTTCTCCCTCAGGGTGTCTCACGACTTTTATGGCTTCCTTACAATTACGTTGCAGCTGCCTTGAGTACAAAAGGAAAAAAAAAAATAGTACTAAACCAGAGAAACATGTTCAGGTGAAATAAACCTGACTTGTTATCAGATTATACCAAAATGGAAATCTCATGGTAATTCCAGAAAGCACACTGAAAAGTGGCAAAGCAAAAATCCACTCTTGCATTCAAAGGTGTTTGTTTAAATATAGATTTGGGTGTACTAAAACCACAAAGGTTAGCATTAAATGTATACTAGACATAAGAATAAAACTGTGCATTAACATAGCTAATGTAAAGACAAAAGAATTTTCTTTTCTTGGCTATTGTACCTATTAAAGGAAATCAATATTTCTAAAAATTCAGGTAAATCAGAAGAATTAAAAGGTTAGTTTAAATCTGTCTTTGTTAATTCTGGTTAAGTATTTATAAGCAGTTGCTTAAAATATTGATTTGTTTGTTTGTTACATCACATAGGAAATCTGTATTGTCATTCCATCTCCTTAGTATGAGTTGGGTGTATCAGTATGGAGCCAAACTAGTGCCCTCAATGTGCAATGCATATGTGCATACAGGATTTTTCCTGTATTATTTCTATTCTAAGAATCATGAAATTAGGTTTTTAGAAGTTCAGACAGTCCCTAATTACTAACTTAATCTCTGCTTTTGTCATAAATGAAGGAAATAAAAACCCACCATGACTTAATGAGAAATGAAAAAATATAGAAACCATTTGCATTTGATTTAAATAACTGTGAAAATTGTTTAGGGCTTGTATTCATCTCTGCAGCTCCTGCAATGCAGCTAAAGCTTTGTTCATTTAGAGGTTAAACTTTATTGTTCATGGCTGTTGGAAAGGGTAGAAATTAATAATCTTATAAAGTCATCTAAATGCTAAAATATTTAACCTTTCGAAAGACTCCATATTTTTCTTGGCTTCAAGCAAGTGTGAGAGGTAGAAGGAACACTATATAAAACATTCATTTTAACTTGATTTTTATTGTACCTTTAGGCAGACCTTCCTACTAAGTTTCTTGTTTTACACTTATTAGCATGTCTTTAACTTTCAACATGAAGTATGTTAAGGACAGTAGAATAAAAATGCACTTAGATTTCAGTAAAGTAAATGATTAGCTGCTTATTTATATGGCAATAAAAATGTGGCAGTAAATGTTAAAAAGAATAATTAAGAAGTTATGTCAGTAGAAATCTTGGTTTAAATATTCATTTGTACTCTCAGCAAGCTAATTTCACTTTAAAATATCTTTTACAATAAGGAAAAACATCCTGAGAAGAGTGCAATTGTATCTGCTGACAATTTTATGTTCTCTGCTGTATAATTTACAGCTTAATTTGTATTATATAAATATCAGAATGTTTTGAAATTTCACAAATGTCACTTTAAAGGTCAATATTTCATATTATTAAACTGCTTATGTAAATTTTGTTAAAAGCAAAATGCCCCAAACTAGAAGCTTCTGAATTCAATAAATAAAGGATGAATCAGGTAGATGCCAGGGGCAAAAAACATGAAAGGGTAATGCTTATTATGTACGAATATAGTCACGAGACATCCATTAATAGATGGATTATTGGATATGTGCTTGGTAGCTACTGAGAAAAGAGGAAAGGGTTGTTGCCTAATATATTTGTCAAAAAAATTAGGGGAAAAAAATGCAGTTGCAGTTTTATTTTTAGACATGTGTAGCTCCAAAGGGAAATAAAAATAGTGCAGAAAGGCATCTCTGGCTTTAGCCAATTCCAAATAGCACCATAATATCTGTAGACACATGCAGCTTTCTTGCATGTACAAGTTACTGGTTTATTCTAGCAAAGTGACCCTAATATTAAGTCATTCCTCACAATGGTTAGATTGATACTACAATTACAAAAATTCCTTCTTGAAAAAGATTTCAAGAATGGTAGTCCTGCATCATGCAATTTGTGGAGGCCACTTTTGAGACTACCAAGGGAACTTCAAGCTTAATTTTATCTCTGTCACGTTCTAGCTTTTGCTTTTCCACATGTTCCTACAGCATTTAATTGGCATTGTAAGTTAGGATTGAAAATGCTATCAATGCATATAATCACGTATTCTTAACATTAAAAATAATCATAAAATCAGAAGAGATTAATTAAATGTGGAATGACACTTTCCAATGTACTTTTATTTTTGCAATCATAGCAATGACTGTGATTTCCTAGGAGTGTCATTAATTCAGTAAATGTTATCCAGATGTTACAATATAGCATTAATTATTTTCTAGGAGGATGATTCACATTCCATCATGTCCCACAGATGGATGTAATATTCATAGTACTGGTTCCACATTTTGTGTGTCACATGATGTTTCTCTACTAAAACTCTATTAGAACAAGAGAAGCCTTGAGCTAGTTTCTTGCAGTGCTTTTGGCTGTCACTGCAGTTTAATATTGGCTTTCAAGCTGAAAGAAATTTTAAGAGTTAAAATTAAGTAGCTAATTACATTTCTAATATAATTTCATCCAGTAAAATCTAGCCCTAGCAGTTCTAATTAGATGTAAGGTATAAATCTCAAGTGCAATACTTTGTACTTTTCAGAAAAGTGAGATCGTGATTTTATTCCATGAACTAAGACAGTCTTATTTTACATATTGCTTAAAAATTCAGTGTTCTCCAATATAAAACTTTTTAACTTTATTTTTGTTCAGCAGATATGTGTCATGCACTTTAATTCAGTCACTTCCCAAAACATGGGTTTTATATTCTATTTGGTCAATTTATGAATGTGCTTTTATCACCTGAACATTTAAGAGTTCAGGAAAAAGTGGTTTTGTTTCTGGTTTTTTGCTTTTTTTTTTTTTTTTTTTAATTATTATAACTTCTTGGCTGTGAGATTTTCATAGTCTGACTGTACCACTATTTAAATTTATGCTTAGCAGACAATATAGGATGTTAGAATTAGAGATGAAGATTCTAATCCTGAATGTTTTGGGAAATAGATTTTTTAGCATCTGAAAATTTTATGGTTTAAAAGGTATTTCATAATATTCTAGGTTTCATATCTAACTGCATAAATTGCTTGCTATTTCCTTTGGTCTTTATCGTATAAATTAATGAGTACTTCCAACATTAGGAAAAAAATGAGACCTTCAACACTGCTAAAACTCTATCTTTTCTTTGTTTCAGTTCTTGTCTTGTTGATTGTCACCATGAGGCGACGGAAAAAAGAGCCTCTCATTTTTGATGAAGAGAGAGATATCAGAGAAAACATTGTCAGGTACGATGATGAGGGTGGTGGAGAAGAAGACACAGAGGCTTTTGACATGGCTGCCTTGAGGAATCTCAACATCATGCGAGACACCAAGACCAGAAGGGATGTGACACCTGAGATTCAGTTCTTGAGCAGACCAACTTTTAAAAGCATCCCAGATAATGTCATTTTTAGGGAATTTATCTGGGAGAGACTAAAGGAAGCTGATGTGGACCCCTGTGCGCCACCCTACGACTCCCTGCAGACATACGCATTTGAGGGGAACGGCTCGGTGGCAGAGTCGCTCAGTTCTTTAGATTCCATCAGCTCAAACTCTGACCAGAACTACGATTACCTCAGTGACTGGGGCCCTCGTTTTAAAAGGCTTGCAGATATGTATGGGACCGGACCAGACTGCTTATACTCCTAGCCTTGGAACCTTTCTCTGAAAATGCACTGAAGAATATTAAAACAGCAAACTCAACCTAACAGACTGAGGAAAATTGTAAATATTTCCCCATTTTTTAAAATTTTAGGTTGGTTTTATTTTTTTCCTTTTTTTTTTTTTTTTTTTTTTTTTTTTTTACCTTGGTGGAACATATCTTCATTAGACTTGTCCTAGGGACTGCACTGACCACACAAAATATAAGCATTTGGTGGCATTTTTGATAAAATGAGATGCTCAGCCCCATTCAAATAGATAGCAACCCTCAAATACCTGCAGAGGCAACTCATTTTCAAGTGTTATACAGTCACCTCAGTGAGCTGGTGATACTCTGTAGATGCCTTCACTGTATTGCTATATTGAGAATACAGAGTCTCTATTTTAGGAAGAAATACATTTTTCAAATATTTCACTCAACACAATATTACAGTACATTGTATTTACACAGGCAAGGGATTTTTTTAACAATTTTCTTTACTGTGTGCATAGAGCTTACTAGAACAAAAACAGAAGGACTGATGAAAACAAACAGAAGCCCGAAAAATATTTGGTTTGTGTTTCTCCCTGTTTGTTCTCAGAGCTATTTAATTAGAAATCTCTGTAATTTTCTGGGTAGTTTTTGACAAGTTATTGTTTGTACTAGGAAATTCCACAGCGTGTCATCAATTTACCATGTGGCTTAAAATCCACATAAAATGATAAAAATGGAGGTGTAGTCTTATGGCTGGGAAGTTTTGTGATGCCCATGTAAGTATAGAAAAGGTGTTGCTATCTATTTGCTATTTTTTATTCTCTCTTCTGATTTGTACAGGAGAATTTATCCTTTTTTATTATTGTTTGACATAGTGTTATATTTATTTTGGAACTCCAGTCTCCATTAAATTCAGGTCCATTTAACTGCCTCATGGTTTTAGACTTGTCAGAACATGCTGCTTTTTCTCCAATCTCAGAAAAATGTAAGAAATGAAGCATGGAAGTGGAGAAATTACAGTAAACAATGCCACCTACCATTCATCCCACAGAAAGGAGAGCAGCTCCAAGGATGTGCAGTTCTTCTTCTGAGCCATTACAAAGTCTGAGACATTTAAAGAAAATATTTGTACTTGAATTTTTTGAAAGAAGACTGCAGAGGTATCTGGGAGTGTCTTTAATGCAAGATTTAATTTTCAAGGTTAAACATGCTATGTGCTTCAAAGACTGTAAACACCTTGTTTTTCCCTTCTCTTTTGCTCCTGATGAATCACAGTCAAAGATTTTATTTCTTTCTTATGTTAAGTAATGTAATACTATTAACTTCAGAAGTCATCTTTAGATCCTGCTGCACATAAGTATTATTTCCCCAAGGTGTTAACTCACTATACATAATTTCTATGCTGGTTCAGGAGTGCCAAAACAGAAGGACAACTATTGTTGGTTAATATACGGTATGATTTTGCAGTAGGATTTCTTAGAATAAGAAAACTTTTTTATGATTCAGACAATATTTATACTTCATCTTTCATGATTTATTACTAGATAATAAGGAATATATTCAAGTAAAATAGTGGGTTTAGGTATTATTTCAGATCTTTTTTGTTGTTGTTGTTGGTTTTTTTAGATAAAGTGTAGATGAATTCCTAAATTAGAGTCTGTTCCTGCAAATTTTTTGCTTGTACCTAACTTGAAATTACTTGATCTGCCTGCAATTACTATGAGGTACACACAATTGTTTACAGAACTCTTTTTGTGAACAGAAGGTGATCCACAGAGGATGATGCTCACTCTAAAAGTACTTCTTTTTGACAGAAGGATCCTTGTACTGAAATACCAATGTATGAGTGATGTGAGGCTGGGGGATGGGAAATTGTCATTAAGGCTTTGTAATTTTTGCAGCCCAGCATTATCAATTAACAATGTGAAAGTGGCCTTCAGCTCCAACGGAAAAGAAAAATAATTTTAATCATCTACGACATACTTAATTTGAGTTACATTTTAATAGACAATCATTGTTTCATAATTCAGTAGATTTACTTCTAGTTGTATGAAATATATATATATAGGCATATATATATATGACAGATTTTGTAATGGAACTGAAAGATATCGTCCATGACTTTTAGTCATACATGTAAGATTTTCAATAAAAATATTCAAAATAGAAAAAAAAGAGCTATGTGTATACAGTTTAATGAGAGCAAGATATGCTGCAGAATTTAAGCAGGTATTAAATCAGCAAGGTTCTGAGAGAACAGTTTTTCATTAATCTCCTTGTTCTTTGTGGGAAGATAATTCGTGCATCTGGATTAAGATGTCAAAAATGCTGATTTTAGCACATAACATTCACAGGAGATTTAAATGTGGTTTAGAGTAAACAGCCCAATTTCCTTGGATTTCTACCTTCTGTGTCTGTAAAAACCCAAAAGTCTCCACTATTAGGAAACTATGTTAGTGTGGGCTTTTTTGGTGTACTTTCTACAGAAAAAAATAAGTTTCATTTTGATACCATAAAAACTCTTGCATATATATGTTTTCTGTTTCACATTTCTAATTTAATTACGTTTGCTGTTACATTCTACACACTCTCCTGCTGATTGTATTGTTGCAGTAAGGAAGGAAGGTGGAATGTTTGATGACAGATATTGCTATAGTATATACACAAGGGTGTGTGTAATATACATACTGCAGGTTTTTACAGTTTGCAATCTAATTCAAATTCTTTCATTCAGTCTTATTTATGTTGCATAGCTGGATGGCATAAAATATATTCTACTGACTAAATAGTATAAAATGCAAAAAGTATGTTCTCAGTCTTGGAACGGTAATGAAAATATTTGGGCAAATAAATTAGAACAGCCCTTTAAAAAGAATTCCAATCGTATTTTTTTATTTAACATTCTGAATATCTTCAGTATCTAACTAGAGGTCACAAATCCTAGATAAAAAATATGTCAAACATTGTAATCACTCCCATCTTACAGTGGAATACATGTCTTTCCTTCTGCTATATGACAATTGAATAGGCTTATTTTAAATGGAGATTTACAAGAATCTTGAAAAGGGCACAGTTTTAAGAGTGCTACTAAAATACCCCTAAATAAATTTAAGCTCTTTGAAGAAGACTTAAGGTAAAGACTTCTTACTCTATTTAACCAGTGTGAAATCCACTGAATTCAACAGAGTCAAATAATGGACATTCTGACTTATATTCCTTATTCAAAAGAATAAATTTAGTTTTTTGGGTTATATTGCCAATAAGACACAGCACAAGTCTTCCTAAGCCTTCTAGTTCTGATGGCTGCTTAGTACAATCACTGCAGGACTCATGGACCTTGATGGTACCAACTGAAATTTCTCCTACTTTCTAAGAATTAAGGGAGAAAAACCCACAACTTCCTCTTTACTCTTTCTTTTATTTGTCTTTTTGAAAGGGAGAGACATGATTCATCACAATGTCCTTTTTCAGTTAAGGTCTTTTCTCAATTTTTTTTCCTATTTACCCTTCAGGTACTAGCAATAATTAATAAAAAATGTTTCTTATCAGTTTTTCTTTTAGAGATTTTGGATGAAAACATGTCATGAAATATAAAATTGCAACATCTTAATTTTATGGATAAATAATCTTGTATGATATAAAGAAAAGTCACAGTTTGTCATTCTGAAAATAAAATAAATAAATTATAATAATATAATATAATAAAATATAAATATAATATAAATATAAATATAAATATAAATATAAATATAAATATAAATATAAATATAAATATAAATACAGCATACAGTTACATTGGCATTTAAGATCCTTAAAGATTTGAAAGGTGAACACAATTACCTATATCAAATCTAGTATTGAATTCTTGGTTACAGTCTGTCATGTGACTGATTTTAATTTTTTACATAGATTTTTTTTCTACTTTAGAATCTATACAGAGTAATACAGCTCTGAGGCATCATTGTCTTCACCTCATTAGCAATAGAAGGGGTCAAGTATATTTTTACTGGTTTGTGACTCTAAAAGTGAATTGCCAAAGAGACATATCACTTTATTTATTTGACAGAAATAGGAAAGTCTACAAGATACCAAGAGCTCTACAAATTGCTTTCTTAACTATGCCATCCTTAAGTTTGCTGGATCTACATCTAAGATTTTCCGATGCATCCTAAGATATATTTTCACCCCAGAATGATTCCTTCCACACTAAGAATTATTCTTCAATCCATTTTAAATGCAGCTAAAAATGTATTTTATTGTTCACTGATTTTTTTTAAAAAAGTTTTCTTCCTTAACTTTTGTTCTTTGAACTAGTGGAATCTCAGTACACAATATAACTTACATGAAGGGAATTAAAAAAAAAAAAAAATATCTACATAACATAAGCCCCACTTTGTTACTATAATTTACCTTTCCTCACAAAAAAAAAGGAGAAATCTTTCCCTATGGTACATAAATTCAGTGAAACCTTAGACCATTCAATTGCCTTCAGATATATATTAGTTGAAAAAAATTGATTTACCTCATCATTATATGGCACAAAATTGTAATAAAATCTTTATGTGAAGCCTTATATATTTAATTAAACACAATGAAAGAAGAAATCAGCATAAGAATTTTCTGTAAATCAGACGAAAATCTTATTTGAAGATAACCACACACAGTGGTGTGTTGCATACACTCCTCTTATGTAAACATGTATTTTCTAAAATTATATGTATATTTAAACATTCCACTCTGAAGCTCTTTCTTTAAAAATACTTTTATTTGATCAGAGAGTATTTGGAAAAAAGTAATCCTACTCTCAAAAACTGTATTTGTCCCTAAGGTAGAAAAATATAATTTAGACTCAGGCAAAACTTTTAATATTACCTCCATGATGAAAGAAAAATTGGTGTCATATTTTGACTCAAAGTGGTTTAAAAGCTGTTAGAAGTGTTGCAAAGATTGTGATTTCTATGATTTTTTTTTTTTTTTAAGACATGGTATCAGATTGAAATTCCTATTCTTTGAAATTATGTAAGGTTACATGGAGTTTAATATTTTGATGATTGACTAAGGTCATAAACCTGTTGCGCTGAATGCTGACCCACTCCTAAAAAAAAAAAAAACAAAAAAAAACAAACAAAAAAACCCACCAACAAATCAAGGATTTTACTTTCTTCTTCTATTCACCAGTATCTTGGTCAAAGTCAGAATTTCATTGTCCACCAAATAAGAGTGATGTCAAGACTAACTTGAACACAGTAGGTAATTAGTGGAGGAGTCACCATCCCTGGATGTGTTTAAAGAAAGATTGGATGTGGCACTTGGTGCCATGGTTTAGTTGAGATGCTGGGGCATGGGTTGGACTTGATGAGCTTGGGTATCTCTTCCAACCTGGTGATTCTGTGATTTTGTGACCTTGTCTCTTCCTCACAAAGGCTAAAAACCCATTTAACTTGTCATTCTATTCAAATATTCTTTTCTTATTATGTCTTGACTGCTTAGCTCATTCTACCTGAGACCTGTGAAGTTGTTGTGGTTTGGGGGTTTTGAGGGGGGTAAGGTTTGTTTGTTTATGTTTTTGTTAATGTTAAAATTGGTATTCTTGCTAAAATGCTTATGTTTGAATGACCTCGTCTTTTGACTTGAATTTTTTGGGCCATGTATAACCTGATTTCTCTTCTATTTTGACTCCAAACCACCTTTTTTTGTACTGTTAATAGCAAAAAGAAATTTTCCTGAGGAAAAAGAAATTCCCCTCTTTGATGTCAAGAAACTATGAAGGAAAAGATAAACAGAGGATTAACAGATTGAAGTGAAATTAATCTGTCATTTTCTTGAAACACAAACTCACAAATTCCATACTTAAGCTGCCACTAACACCATTCAAATTATGCCATCTATATAATCTTAAAACCTTAATACATTCTGGCACTACTATCAGCAAGTTTTGCACATTTAATGAAATCATATTTTAGAATTGTCAAGGTTTGTTACCTCTAACTCAGTTTCATTGTAATCATTTATATTATGATCTTGATGCACGGAAAAAGTAAAACAGAAGTACAAAAGAAAAAAGAAAAAGTAGTAAAAAAGAAAAAGTAAAACAGTCCAAATATAAAATGCCCTTATGTGCACTGACATTTAATACAGTGTTTTAATTACTCCTCTGCCTCATACAGTGATGGCTTTTCCTCTCTTTGAGACTAACTACTAATAAATTAAGATAGTGTGATATCAAGCCAGATATTCAAGCCACATTAGACTATTTGAGTCTGACAAGAATATTCAGTCTGAATTTTAATGTCCTTCTATTTCCTTAATGATCAGAACATCCTTTATTACTGTCATCAGACTGTTGAAGTTTCATGGAGAAAGAAGTGTGTATTGGTTCCCCTACAAAATGCTAGGCAAAATCTTGATCATGTTGAAGTACTTGGCATACTTCCTTATGGATTTCAAGAGGTGTCAAAATTTATACATTGTTAGGGGAGACAGATAAATGATAACTTACTTCATCAGGGATGATTGTTGCTTTGAGTTGGATACCTTTTCTTTTACACAATCTCTTCTACTGACTTTCCTGTTTTGGAAGACAAAATCTCTTAGAATGGTAATGTAAGTAGCTTAATAGGATGTTTTTTATGGCATAAGGTACTTATTTACTATCTGCATAGTATGCACAACCTTGTTGTACCCTTGTTCATAATGATCACTTCCGTGCACATGCTAAATACTGACAGTGTTAGGAAAGATTTACATTCGGTGAAGTACCAATGGTAAAGTAGTGCCTAGACAACAAAACCAAACCAAAGCAAAACACAAACAACAGTTTCTCACTAAAATAAATAACATACAGGATTTTCAGGCTATTGAAATTAAATTATACTTTTCTTAGACTGTGGGGCCATCTGTAGCTTTATTGATTTCAGTGACTGCAGGTAATCCAAATTAATACAAATTAAACATAACCTTCTTTGAAATTTCTTTGAAATATTTTGTCTTGCCAATGCTTCAGACTTTGTTAAATTAAAGAAAAGGGTTGTAGAGAAAAAAAAAGACAGAGAGGTTAAAGGTATCAGGCTTTTTCTGGTATTTTTAGTGTTTCATGGATGATCTAATGATGTGAAAAATAATGTTTTACCTGTTGCTACTGGAATACAGTTTCCTTTCCGGTAATAATATTTCCATCCTTTGCAAGGTAATTTTCTGATAGTCTGCAGTGCTTGGCCTGGCCTGCCCTCATCTTCTTATTCAAATATCAAGAAAGATTAATTAAGGGGAAAGATTAAACACATAAATGAAAAGCTTATATAAGAAATTTTCAGTTGGTCAAGACATTAAATTTTTCTGGTTTAGGTGTGAGGAGTACAAAAATAAATCCCTCATAGGACATACAACCTGTTGATGCAGCTATTGATTTTATCTGTATATTTGTTCATGTTTTCCCCCCTTCCATTTCTAGTAATTTATGACTTGATTTATCTTTCAGAGGAGGAAGTTAGCATGTACAAAATAAACGTTAAAAAATTATACTTAGTAGCAGCTGATCATGAAAAATAGATTAAAAAATATGTATGGCATATTTTTTTACTGTAGCTTAGCACAGGTCAATATACCATATTGGGACTCAGAGATTAATGAATGCCAACTTGGCTCATGCACAAAGCACCCCCATGAAGGGATTTTAATTCAAATAGCTACTATAAAATGTGGAGTTATTTAAATATTCAGAAGTCATCGTTCCTTGGAAATAAACAGAGGTAACCAACAATCCATACTTGTCTTTCTGGGAACAGGTAGAGAAGTCAAAAAGGGCAAGCTCTTTGAATGTAACGCCTGTAGTGAATATGGATGAAAATCCAATTGACTACAACAGAAAACAAGATAGAAACCCAGGAGGCATTTGTCAATGGCATTCATTCTAATCAGTCTAATTTAGCCATTTAGTGTCATCAGTATTAAGAATTGTCTTACTTTAGTTTGGGCTTTGTGTACTACTAAAAGCACAGCTTCAGAAATTGAAAAGATTTATGTTGCCTTCTGGTCAATTCTGCATTCATGAAGAAGTAAAGCAATCACAGGCCAAAGCTGAGGCTGACTGGCAGTCTGGAACTCTGGCCTCACCTACAATATAGTGTAGTGACTGATGGTGTGGAGAGGCCATGCTGAATGTCACATGATAAGGAAAATTTCCTCAAACCTTTTGTGCTTGATTTGTGTGCCACTACCTCAGGAGAGCCAAGAGCATAGTGTGCAACCAGTTTCTCAGTATCTCATTATGGGGACTCTCCACTGAAGAGTCCACTGGAACAGAGGGCAGTTCAGCAAAAGAGAGACCCCACCCAGGTCTCTGCAGTTGAGTGTTACCCACTGCTGATGACTGCCAGCACCCTTGGAGGACTCACATCAACAATTTACAGAATAATATTATTAGTACAATAGAAAATTGTGACCAGTTAAGGCCTAAGGCTGCTGGTGATAGTATTCAACTGCAAAAACTTGTTCAAAGCAATATATGGATGAGCTCTAATTCCCTAAAAATGTTAGCTAGAGATAATAATTTAGCGTGCATAGAGCATGATTCTTATCCAACAGACATCCCCATGGGGGAGAAGACATATTCAGCTTGTCACCTGATCCTGGCAGTTATCATGGAGTCTTCCCTAACTTCTCCCAATTATTTACTTACTTTTATAATATTTATTTGTGGTGGAGCTTGACTGTCACTAGGCATACATCACACTCAGAGTGGGGTGCTCATACCCTGGAGAATGGTAGCTTTGGGGTGGAGGTGAAGATCAGTATCACATCTAATGTAACCTCGGGATGGACATGGGAGTCAGTATTATATATGTCGAGAGTGATTTCACCCTGGTTTCTGGTTCAGTTGCAAGATATCTATTTTTATCTCCCTTGGTAGGCAGCTACTATGTGTCTTGTCAGTTAAAAAGTATCACTGAGTTCCCTCTTCTGCAAGGATTTCAATGGAGCTTGGTCACCATTTCTCCACTCTGCTCCACCGTCAGTTTCATACCTCCCTTCACACATATTGTGTGTGGGAAGTCAGGCATGTTGGCCACATTCCATCCAAGCAACAGCAACTGCATTTGCAACAGTAACCCCTATTTTTTCTGTACTGTTATAACTTCCCAGTTTTCTTTAATTTTTGCCTCATTCTTTTCCCTACAGCGAATGCCAGTGTCTTGCTGCCTCACTCTTCAACCTTCCACTGCTCGTCTCTTTCTCTGGTGGGAATTTCCTAGAGGATAGTTGTAACTTTGTGAATTCCCTGTGTATGGTGGTTCATATCACTGAACACAGATGCTGATTAAACCATAAAAACAGAACAGCAATACTAACATTATTCTTACTGCTAATAACAATGACACTGTCAAAAAGAGAAATTGTTGATCTTGGAATCAGAAT
Source organism: Sitta carolinensis (assembly GCA_032173965.1). Taxonomy (NCBI): domain Eukaryota; kingdom Metazoa; phylum Chordata; class Aves; order Passeriformes; family Sittidae; genus Sitta; species Sitta carolinensis. The sequence goes on along the minus strand of CM063284.1, from coordinate 98,863,284 downwards.
ATCAAGTTATCTGCCCAGCTTTTTCAGTGATCTTATCTGTGGCACTGGTTGATCCATCTTTGTCACCTGTTGACAAAATGACCTGAGGAGGAACAAAGCACTTCCAATATTTTTGAGAATGAATATTATACTGCAAAATTCATGTAACTGTTTGTTTGATTTTTGTTAGTTTATTTCATTCCTGGCATAAGTCTGGAGTAAACTGTTCCCTAGGCAATGTCAGTAACAATGTAATTTCAATGTTGTATATAGGATGGCAAGGAAGCTTCAGAAAAAAAACAAGCAGTTCTGAAAATTATTTGGCATTAAGAAGGCATACAAATGCAATGTAATAGTCATACCAATGGGATGGAATGCTGTAGGGGGATAAAAAAACAAACAAACAAACAAAACAAACAAACAAACAAACAAACAGAAAACAAAAAAAAAAACAAAAAACCCACAACCAAAAAACCCCACACAAAATGGCTTCCAATAATTTAATTTCTTATATTTTAGGATTCATAGAGTTTCGAAGAAGGAGCCATTAAATTAATTTGCTTAGTCATTCTGTCATTGAAGTAAGCATTCTCTCAAATCTGCAATGAAACAGTGGCATGAAAATATTTTGAAGGACTAGTATACTTTTTACTGCAGTAAAAAGAAGCTACATAGCCTTGAGTAACCAAGAAGGTAAAGACAAATACTTGATTGATGCTTTAATATGAAAGAAGACATGCTTGCAAGAAACCAGAAAGGTTCTGAGAATTCATTTTCTCCTCAGCTAATTCATTTCAACAGCTGAGGCTTGTTAATATCCAATCCTAAAGTAAAACATCTGTCTTTAAAACCTAATGGTTTAACTAATATGAGACTTAAAAATAAAAAACTATTTTCATGGAAGCTCCATCTGAGGAGGGATAATTTATTCATCTTGCTTGCCATTTAATCATAAGAAAACCCCATAGCTTTATAAATTTGAAAATCTGTCCTCTCTTTGGAAGTAAGAAATTAAAGAAATTAAAGGCTCCCTCACTAGCAAGTTTTATTGGCAAAGCAATATGTGAGAGAAGCTAATGGCCTTGAACAGACTACCTCACCAAATGATATCTTTAAGATTAATCTGCCATGTGCCTAAGGAATCATCAGGTTAGAAAAGCAAAATCACTACTCTGTTAGAAAAACAAAATGGAGGCAGTTCAGGTATCTCTTATCAACTTCAGTATAGAAAACAAGTTTTGGTCTATCACTTTATTTCTGCAATTTTTTTGGTGAATGGAAATTATATACACCAATTGATACAGAAGAAATTAACACATTATTAGATTTAAAAGTGACTATGCTGTCCAAAAATAATGTGTGAATAGTTCATCAAGATTCTGGCTAATAAATCTGGACTGCTTTTTTTTACTGAGTTAATTAAAAAGGATGTCAATACTTTGACAGCAAAATTATTTTCTGAACTAAATAGGATCTCACAGAACATGTGTTCTACTGTTGGCTTAAAATATGCTTAAGAAAAAAGAATAAAAACAATACCAGAGAAGCATAAGACATGAGTTCAAAGCTCTCAAAAAGGATTTTTTTGTAACTACAGTAGTTGTATTTGCCTTCTGGTAGCTCAGATTTTGTGCAATATAGTGGCAATTATTTGGTACTATATTTGGTACTAGAGCAGAAATTACCTGCACCAGAGAACAATATGGTTCTCAGCCTCAGAATTTTAGAAGCATTTAAACACATGATCAATGACAGTGGGGCAGCTAAAAACCTCTTAAGGGCCATGATCAGAACTGAACCCTCATCTTCTAAATTCCCCAGAGACCAGACATTTGAGGACAACACTTTTTAGACAGTGGAATGTGACAAAAGTCTCTACCTTTGGAAATCTAGTTATAGGAGAAAAAAAGGTTGTATATAGGGTTCATCTTGGGATGTTTTCTTATTGTATTGAAAGTGACCTTTCCAGTCTTTCATCTACAAATAACCAAAGCACTGCATGAACCTTTATCAGAACAATTCACATGAAAACTCTGTAAGCTAAATTCTTTATAAAGAGTCTCCTTAATTATTCTTGTAAATCTTTGGCATTTAAAAAGGAAGTCTGTTAAAATTTCTAATTATCTATGCCCTCTTTCTCTACGTATTGGGTTTGCTTGGCCAGGCTTTAGTAGCAGGGGGTCTGCAGGGGTTGCTTCTGTGAGAAGGTGAGAGAGCTTCCTCCAAATCCAATGCAAGCTGTCTCCAAGAGGGATGTGCCACTGGCTAAGGTCAAGCTAATCAGAACTGGTGATATCTCCTGTGCAATAATGTATTTAGAGGGAAAAAAAGTTATTGTAAAGATGAAATTGTAGCCAGAGAAGAGCGGTATGAAAATATGTGAGAGAAACAACTATGTAGACACCAAAGATCATTGGAGAAGGAGGGAGAGGCGGTGCTCCAGGTGCTGAAGTTGAGATTCAGCCTGTGGTGAAGACCACAGTGAAGCTGCTCTCTCCCTTCAGTTCATGAAATTGGAGATTTCCTGGTAGGACTTGTCACCTGTGAGGAATCCATGCTGGAGCAGGGTGTGCCTGAAGGACTGCATCCTGTGGAAAGGGACCTACTCTTCATCAGTTCATGAAGAACTGTAGTCTGTGAGAAGGATTTACACAGGAGAAGTTTATGGAGAAAGATTTCTCTCCCCAAGCAGCAGCAGAAAAAATGTGTGATGAACTGACCATAACATCCATTACCTGTTTCCAGGTAAAAGTAGAGCTGGGAAGGAGAGAGTTGTGGGGAAAAGGTGTTTTTAAGATTTGTTTTACTTGTCATTATCCTGCTCTGATTTTGGTGGCAATAAATTCCATTAATATCCCCAGGTTGATTCTGCTTTGTCCATGATTGTAACCAGTGAGCGAATCCCAGTCTTTAACTCATGATTCTTTTCCTGTATTTTCTCTCCTCTGTCCAGTTTTGGACGTGAGTTGGGCACCTGGTATCCAGATAGCGTTAAACCAATGTAGTCCATGTGTTGGATGAAGAACCATACCTCAATAAGGCTCTTATTTTTACTATTTAGTCTTTTATAAAATCTAATTTTTGGACAATATGAACGGAAGCATAAATCAGAGTATCTTGAGTTTAGAAGATTAGGAAATTAGCTGGGCTTAAGATAAAACTATAATAGTTCCTGGAACAACTTTTTTTTTTTTTCTTTTTTTTTTTTTTTTTTTCCCAACGCTTTTTCTATAGGTGAGATCCTACTGACTTTTGCATTACAAGACAGACAGCATTTCAGTAACAGGTTTTAGACATATTGTTCAAGGACACAGAGAAGTGTTATTTACACCTAACAGGCAGAAGACTGAGTGTGTATGTAACATGATGTTAGGTTAAAAGGATGCAACTTTAACCAGCCTAGAAACAGTACATCTTATTTACAACTGAGTGTATTCATCAGAGAACTGTTAAGTATGAATTATTAAACTTAGAGCACTTCAGAACATGTAATTGAATGGAAGAATAAATATATAAATTATAGTCTGCAAGAAAATATATTTAGCCATCTCCTATTTCTAAAACATACATAAAATATAATATTAGCATACAATTTAAAGGTCAATTAGCAGCTATAGTACACCTGTTTTATCGAGGTTAGCCATGTTGGGAGCTTGAAAATAAATGACTTTTCACATGATTTTCAAACTTCTGTTAAAACCATACTCCTTCACTTTTTTTCTGTTACTTCTCCTCTCCTTTTCCCCTTCATTTCTTTTGTCCTTTAATAAATCCGTTTTGTTATACAACCTCTCAGCCTCTAAAAGGATAAGATATACCAGGCACTCTAACTATTTGAGTTGCGAAATTAGATTTCAGGTATGGGTTTTGTAATCAGTACTTCTGGTAGTGCTGCCTTCTAGATCCACTTCCAACAAATTTCTCTACTGCTATTTACATATAGTCAGAATTTTTCTTCTTTTTATAAAAGGCAGGCAAAAGACACAAAACCAATGCACTGCCTTATGTTTTCTTCCTCTGCATGTGTATTCTATGAATATACATCTATATGAATATAATATATTCACATTCTATGAATTCTAAAAGAAAAGCTTTTCAAGAAGCTGTGACACCAGATGGTGTAAGGGTCAAGTAAGACATTAGACTTTGTGCCTCAGGAAGTTAATAGTGAATCAGGAAGAAAAACCTCATACCTATATGAACTGAGTTTTGAGTAGGAAGGAATCACTAGTCAATAATATTTGAAAGACATTACATTACACCCAGGTGACAATCAGGGAGCCTATGTCAAATGAGTTTTGTTTTGAAACTAGGTCATGGAGTGTAAGTTCTTACGTAACTGCTGACCATTAATTTAACGATTTTTTTCAGCAATCTCAATAAAGACAAAGAGAACTAACACAACACATAGGGTAAAATACCCTCTCTCTGTCCATTTGATTACAAAATGTTTCCTTCAGGCCTTTTTTTCAGCGACACCAGCTGTATTAGATATCACAGAGAAAGAACAAGAGAGCTTTAGATGTTAATTCAGCATTTTTCTTATAGCTTCGGAAATAAAAAGAAGATTGTTGACTAAGCAAAGATAATTCAAGTTAAGGTCAGTCATAAAACCCTTCTGATATTTAATATCCTACCATGCTCAACTTTCAAAACATCTATCAGTTATATTCAAATCATGTCAAAAGTAAGCATTAAATGAGATATGTGTTTAGATAGATTTTAAATCCAGATGTTGGTAAAGTTCCAGAGTCTTCCTTTTTCTTTTTTTTTCTTTAACTTATAAGAAATTGCAGAAGCTCACTATGTAATAAGCTCAGTAAAATTCTGGGAATAAAAAGTAAAACAAGTTTGAAACACTATAATTTTGTAGGCATATATTTAAAAATAGATATCACAATAGCTTTAGGGACAAAATATTCTTGCACATGGAGAGGGCAGATATCACTACCAAGTGCTGAAATAAAGCAGAGAAATAAATTCCTTTAGCTCAGAAAGCATATTTATAACAGGGTTAGCCACAGAAAGTAATCTGATATATTGAAGTGCTAGACAAAAATTAGCCCCTGACTTTTGTATTTCTAATTGATGATGTTGATAGGCTTGAATGATGAACACAACTATTGGAATGAACAAATAATTATTTTCTGTAAAAAGGGTAAATTTGAGAATAATCTCTAATTCAAAACAGGAGGGCATTCATATGGAAGAAGTGCAAGCCTTACTGAATGAAAAGAAAACCAACACAAAACAACATAACATGTTTCCAAACAATTATTAGGAAACAACTGACAAAGTATGGAAAAAGACTCTCCAATAAATTTTCCTACGACAAAATTGCAATGAAGTACAGAAACAAAGTGAAAATAACCAAAATACAGTTAGGCTGAGCCTTTAAAAGAAAATTGTATTTGTCAGTGACAAAGATAAAAATAGAAAAGGGTAAGCAGGAAAAGGAAACAGAAGAAAAGTCATACTAATACATGCTCAGAAAGGAGAAAAGACCAGTGTTAATCTATTCTAATTGCCAATAATTTTGCCTCAGTGTTTTGTTTTTTCAATGTAACCACTATACCAAAAAAACCAAACCAAACCAAAACAAAATCAATTATAATTAAAAAACACACACCAAAGAATCAAAACAGAAAAAAGAATTTTGTGGCAAAAGGATATCTGAAAGGGAATAAAAACTTGCATTTCAAATTCTAAAAATATCAGAATAGTCCCTTACTGTCTGTCTTGAAGAATCTAGTCCTTTAAAGAATCATAATTTGAAATTAAAAGTCCAGTACTATGAATGAATGACGGAAATGCTCTCTGAATGAAGAGAAGGAAACACAGCACTGTGTAGGTACATCAGGTATATGCACATAACAGGCCTCGGGGATGTATAATGGCCTAGAACATATTTTGGAGAAAAAACTGCCAAATCCATGGAACTCTGTGGACCCTTGAGTTATAAAGTTATTATCTAGCACAGAAGATCGAATCTGTATATATTTTTTTGAAATACACATATATACATATTTTCTGACAGCTGCTCTATTAGATCATCATAGTCAAGTCATTCCAATCTGTTTAGAGTTACAAAGCACTTCAAACAGTTCCCCATAGAGGAGTGGACTTATATTCATTAGAAATTATAATTATCCAGGTAACAGGAATGTGGCAAAAGTTGAGTTGAACAGACCAGACTGGGAAGAAATGAGACAATTATTTCCCTCGGTCATTCTTCTTGTGGTAAATGCGTTTACCATTTTCATTAGAGACTTTTATGCAGGAAGTAAGTGGGCACCGTGAAATGTGGAAGTGTTAGAAAATAGTAGTACTGATCAGATTATCCAGACCTGATCAGTAAGTAGAAGAGTTAGATGAACTTGGGGGCTAAAGCAATGGAAATCAAATTAAATTAAATAATACAAATTTTAAAGATAAATACTTTATGATTAATGAGAATTTGAGCCTATAAATGTAAATTACATTCATTTTATGCGAGAAAGGAAAGGGAAACTTCAATACAATGTTGAGTAACAGGATGACTGTGACATGGTTGTGAAAATAATAATAATATCCTGGAGTGCATCAAGCAAGGAATTCTCATTGCAGATAGGAAAACGTTTCTCCCATTTTGGAACATATTGCCATGATCTTACTCAAAATATTGTATACAATATTACTCAGCTGATAAGTATAAAATTTACCTGAATTTGATACAGAAAAGGACGATGAGAATGACTGTAAAAATGGCAAAATCCCTACGAATTCATATTAGAAGAGATAGTAAAACACAAGATAAAGACGATTACCTTTTTTATAAATGTGAAAATGTAAGAAGGACAAGAACAATCTGCCTTAGAAGACAATGCCTATGCATGATCAGAGGGATATGAGATGGTAATGAATAATGTTGTCATCACAATCAGAAAAGTGTTTCTAAGTAAGGTCCTGATTTTGGCTCTAACTCTGTAGTTGAACAAATTACAGAAAAAAAGATTACATAAAACAAAAATCCTAATTCTCATGATGAAAGACTATGTATTCTACTCATTTAAATTTTCAAAGCCTATTGAAATAAACATAAGGACTTCATTGATCAAAAGTGTCAACCCTGCTTTTTGTTGACACACACAATTTGCACATCACCAAGACCGTAACCTAGGCAAAGAAATTTGTTTTCATTTCGGTGTTCCATCTTTCATTCTTCTTCCCAAAAAGCTTTTGGAGACCGGTCGTTGGCTACAGTACAGGTTCAAAAGTAGCTCTAGCAACACTGATAAATTTTCAAGTGTCTACATGGTATTTCATACTTAGATACTTAAGGGATCATCATGTATCACTAAAGTAATAGCCAGGAAGTAATAAAATACTGACTGTCAGAAAACATTGGAAATTCGATTTAATTTGTTTTCAGTCTCCTTACCTACATAGTTTCATCTGACAAATGCTCATATTCCTGTAATCTAGGACAGTGTCAATGACCTTGATATCCCCAGCTTCATTTCTGTGCATTTTTGTAGCTTTTGATCTGATGTTGAAATATTGAAATCTCAGTTGGTTGAAAGGACATTCTATTATGACTTTTGAGTTTAGGTTTCCTAGTACCTGTCCAAGAAGATGCCATTCAATCTACAACTGATGAGCAATGACCTCTATTGCCATAGGACCTTTTTATTTTCCTTCCTGCAAGCTGTCTTTCCTTACTTATTTACATTTATTTATGCATTTAGGCTATGTAATTGACTTTTTTTTTCCCTACATGATCACAGAATACCCCATTTTGTGTATCCCCTGTCTGTTGGAGTCTTAAGGTACCACTCTCAAATTAACAATTTTGACATTGTAAGGAACAGAATTCTAGAAGATAGAGTGCCTTAAACACTGCAAATGTATATACCTCTAAAATCACTGTTTCTAGTTAGGCTGCTCCGAATTTTCTTTTTTTTTTTTTTTTTTTTTTTCCTTAATGAAACTTACATCACCTTTTCCAGATTCCCTCATTTCTGTCTGAATATTTGAAACTACCTGTTATCATTCCTCTACTGTATGTCGTATGTCACTTCAGATCGCTTTCCCAGTAGTTAATTGGGAAAAGACAGCTCAGGCTGGCAGGAATAACCTCATGATATTTGCACACAGGAGTATTCATCACTAAGTTATCATGACTGATGCTGCCCTATATATATATATATATATATATATATATATATATATAACTGAACAGAAATAACTAAGAAATCCAGAAGACATGTACAGTATTTTTCTTTAAAGGACTCTAAAACAGAAATGAGGAAAAAAAATTAAAAGGTTTTGTTAAATAGAAATAAAAAGGTAAATTGAGATTAAGGTAGGAGAAAATCATATGTTTAATACTGAAGGAAAAAACATAATTTCAATCCAAAGTTTTACCATATTTATATGCAAAAATAAATGCAGACTAGTTTGGTAACAGACTTGTATGATGATATTAATATTTTATTAATATTTTTCTTTTTCACTACTTTTTCTGCTCTATCACGACAAGACAGTAGCACGAAATTGTTGGATGTATTTTCTCAGTTCTTTTGTTATTTGTTTTAAAGCACTAATTTTTACATATCAGCTTTATGAAACACATATCTTTGAAGTAAATATCATTCATATACAGAAAGCAGAATGACTTAGAATATAAGATTCACTCACAGCAGAATCATGTTGCATTTAAATTGGTAATGCACCTGTTTCCTCTAATTAGGGAAAGGTCAGTGTGGAATGAAAATAATAACGATAGTGAAAATATTTCAGATATGTATTATGTACTGTGTGTGAAGAATTCAAAGTATTTTTGAAGCTCAGTAGCATTTAGCTAACTATTAAAACTCTGTTGATACAGGAAGAAAAGAATCAGGGCACAGACTGATTTAAATTACTTTACCCAAGGCCACACAACAATTCAATTCCAGTAAGAAAAATAAGATTCCATAATTCTAGTCTCCTTTGTACCTAGCTATACCTCATTCCTGCCAAGCATATGTCTTACAGACAAGTACCCTTGTTCTCAATTGTGAAGTGAAATGAAAGGAAATTAAGTCACCTTGTGTGATTTTATTAGATGACCTGTCTTAATGAAATATTGAATCTTCTAAAGATGGCGCATAGAATTTATCTTTCCGGTCCTAAATATGTTAATAATATTCTTTTATTGTTTCTTCTGTAGAAATTTTGGAAATAACAGAAATGTGGCAATGTCAGCAGAGGTACATACTTACAAGGCCATCTTTTATAGCTGGGTAGATTTAAGACTAAAAGAAAGCAGATGTAATAGCAAAGGACTGACTGTATTAACAGCTTAAATACAAAGTAAATGGCATATCAGACAGAAATGTGAAGGAAGTGAAATACCTTCTATCTAAATATACACATGCAGTCGCAGCTGTTTCCGAGGTAACACAATGTGCCTTTCTGAACAGTAATTCCCCAAAGCAGGTGTAACTTTCAAGGGATGAGTCAGTGCAGAAAGACATTCAGAACTATAACTTTTCTAACACCAGCAGTTAGTTATTTTAAGTGATTTTTTTTTTCTTGACATAGGCTTTTTTAATTAATACTAGCAAGAGTTTGCCAGGAGAATAAGTTCAGTATTCTGAAAAACTCTATATATGCTTCCTGTAGGGTGATCTGTGGTTCTGTATGTTAGTAAAAATGAGAACAAAAATAAGTTGGTAAGAAACCAGGAGGAGCAAGAGGAAGTATGGGTTTAAAGTTTCAGTGCCTGACAGAACAGTTCTTTATAAATCTCCTGTACATCTTTTACTTTTGCAAAACTGGGTACTAGCCAGCAGTGTACAATCCAACATAGGCAGGGAATCCAATTTTTTTACTGCCTGAAGTCTCTCTAATTTCTTATAGCTTTTCAGTTTGCATGTAAAATTCTACTATTCTGATCATACCCACACTTCTTTGCACACAAGATAGTGATTACCTAAGGCAGTATGGAATCAGACCAAGAAAGACAGGGAAGAGGACTCTTTCCTTATGATCAATATTTAAGTGAGAAAATACAGAATCAGAAGTAACACATGCATTTTCATGAGCGCTCATTTTTTTCCCCAGTGTTTGCAATGGCATTAAGAATTTTTTAATTATGAATTCAGACAGGTGTTAGAATATTTAAACTGTATAACATTTTCCAATGGATTACCAATGAGCTCAAATCCATTTAAAATTACATTTTTATGGCATACCTATAAAAAATGCTACTTACTCATCTCTGCAAAAGTCCTATTTAAAACCTAAATATATATATTTAGAAAACTAAACTCCTTCTGTATTATTTTGGGGTTCTGTAATGTACATGTTAGTACTTTGTTCAGCGTGCTAGGGAACTAAAATATCTAACAATGCATGGAATGATTGTACAACATCATACTGAAAGATATGTTAATATTTTATAGCCTTTAAGTACATCTTGCTGCACCTTAATCAATTTGTCACATACTCAAAAGGAGGTTTACAGTGAAAGACTGCAGATTTGCAATTTCAGCAGGGTTTGTGTGCTTGCTATTGCATATGGTCCACCAAATCTTTTTCAAAATGTGATCAACTCTGTTTTTCTCATTCATACTTAATTTTTTTATTCAAAGATTGAAAGCAGAGGTCTACAGCAAAGAAGTATATAACTGGCTGCTTTTCAGCACTATAATGAAGAGTAATCATCTATCACGTTCTCCTTCCCCCTCACACAGTCTTACTCATATGTGATAATACCTGTAGTTTGGATGAAACTGCAGCAAATATAAAATATCCAGGTTCTGTTGTAATTTTGAGTAATAACAACACATTTATGTGAATAATTTCTAATACTGCATCAGATTTTAGATAAGAAGACAATGTCATTCAAGGAAACCTTGAAAATCTGGAGAGGTATGTTAAGACATAGATGAGATAAAGTTCCACAAAAAGGGTTAAGAGTGGCTATAGTTCAGACTAAAGGCCCTGTAATCAAAAGTGGAAAATTGGTTAAGAAGCCTAGCAAGTAGAGGATGTGCTGAAAGGTTCTCAAAAAACTTTCCTAGGCTTGAAATGGCAGTTGTATTTCCAGGACACAAGGCAGATGGTATGTCCTAGTCTGCACTACTCAGAGGAAAGTAAAGAACAGAAAGTGCTTTCACATTTCTAAGCATATATATTCCTCCTGCCTTTTATCCTATTCATATTTTTTTTCCATGAAACAAACTACCTATTGCTGTATAAACATACTTCACTTCAGAGACTTCATATTCTTTGGTAATGATAAGTTTACATGTCAGAGAACCAAGGACCATTATGACTTCATGCATATTCCTCAGCTGCCACATCTGATCAAGCAGTAATGCTCACTTATTGGCACAATTTGCTTACAAACTGTTCAAAAACAGGCTATTGCATTTTGAGAAATTATTTTAATCTATTAGCTGATGCAATCAGTTGAGAGGAAATTGGTTCTGCAATTTTCATTTCTGTTGAACTGCAATAAAATAATTAATATTGGTGTGAATGGAAAACTAACAAGATTTTTCTGCTTTAGAAGAATGAAGGAAAAAGAAGAACACCAAGCCTATAAGAATAGCATGTGCTGATAGCATGCAACATTGATTTTCAAAACAACTGATTCAATAGACAAGTAACTGAGTAAATTCTGGAGGACTGTAGAGGTTGAACAAGATGGAGAGATTAACCTATGAAGAGTCCAACAGATGTGAAAAACGGGCAAGTAAGTTACTCAGCTAAGAAAAGCTGAGGAGGTGATGAATTTATGTTCTTTGGAATCTGCATCATCCTGGGGACACTACTATTGTACAAGAACCTTGGTCATTGCACACTGAAGAGGACATAAAACTGCAAAAGTCTTGGTGCCTGCGAGTATGTGAGCATGGGTGTCAATGTGAGCTAATGTAGTCGGGTTTATTTATTTATTTATTTATTTATTTACATTTTGTTTCATTTTTAAATAAAATCATCTTTCTCTCCTACTGGGCCTGCAGTAAGTTTTGCCACAATTTTTCTACTAAGTTATGACATTATGTTCTACTTTCTCTATTTTTGTTTTGTTTTTATTGTCTATTTCATCATATACTTCTGCATGAGCTGAAAACAAACCAACAAAAAATAAACAAAACCCCAAGCAACCCAAATAACTAATTAGAATGTAGTCCCTAAAATTTGTTTCACATATAGGACTTAACAGCCAAAGAGGTTTAGAAGAAAGATTGCCAGAAACTTAAGTTCAGATGGACTATGAACAAGTTTCAAAAATGTCTTTCAACAGAAATTAAACAAATGCCTTCTGTCAAGAATATACAATTTGCTCTGTCTTTTTGTGCTTCATAGACCTTGAAGCCTTGAAAATCCTGGGGAATTTAAGTAAAGGTTCAGTGATTAGCTTGACTTGGTTCTTACATGATTTCTCTATCAATGTAATTTGCAAAAAAATATAAAACCATATCAATGGCACAGATTCAAGAAGTAATATTTACTTCTTGGTTATAAAACCAGAAAAGGAATGAAATACACATACAATGGCTTACACAGTATGAAACGCAGTTGGCCTCTGCATTGCCAGCCAGTTTGGAAGGCCAATGGAAAGGGGCAACAAAGGACACTCTTCCAATCAGCTTTTGGTGACATCTTGTTTCCAAAGGGAGATGTGCAGACAATATAAATTATATATGAAAAATAATTTTATCAGGTCATGGAGGATACACTCCAAAAAAGTGCTGTCTGAGCCTCTTAATGTTGGAAGTAGACAAAACATCTCCATATTGGTTCCTGGAATACACAGTGAGAGTAAGTAAAAAGAAATATCTCAATTAAATGCCTATCTTCTTAAAAAAGCAAAAAAACCAAGTACAATTTCTACCACGTTGGGTTGTTCAAGCTCTACAAGCTAAAAATGAAATCTGTACATGAATGTTTCACATTTAATTAGCAGGTGACAATTTAGAATGTTAGCCACCAGGTGCTATGTGTCTATATAATTTCAAAGTAATTAGAGCCTCCCAAATATTAGTTAAGTTTAGCTGTCTGTCATTGCATAGTTGGCATTCTTCCATACTGCCCATTAGTTTATACATCACCAGTCTTTGATTACTCAATAAAAAATAGGGAAGGAGAAAAGGAAAGAGACAAAGGTGGGAAGAAAGCATGAATGGATTAAGAGATAATTCCATTTTTTATTGTAACAACTAGGAAATTTACAGCAGAGGAGGGTGGAGAGGGAGTCAAGTGCTGTTGTTTTCAGTTTCATCTTTTGTTAGACATAGCAGAGATTCAGTTCTGAATGATGTGGCTTGATTCACAGGCACAGAAGCAGTCATACTAACTCCATTTTCACTGCCTTGGAACATGCCACTGACAGCCAGGTGTACGGACCAGGCACAGGTATAAGTTTGATATGCTGAAGCTGTTTTATTCCATGTAGAATAAAAAAGCAGATGAAAACCAGAGTGAGCCTGCAAGTCTGAAATTTAGCTTTGTAGCTAAAGAAACAACTGCAGCAGCACTCCCCAGCTGTGCTTATTACTGCTGCACAACAGTGATAATTACCAAATTTTTATATTTATAGAAAACTGGTGCCTCATAAAGATCCAGCTGCACCTTTATCTAAGTACAATATGTAACCATTTTCTATAAATATGAGCATCTGGTGGAAGCATATTTTGATTGTTAAAATGCAGGATTAAGTTATAGGAATTTTTAATTATTTATTAATAATAAAAATTACATATAAATATAAAAAAATGCATAAAAATTCTGCCTTTCAGGAAAATCAATCTGACTCATTCCCATGAGTTCACTGAACTCATCACTGACCATTTAGTGATTTTTGACCATAAGGGCTACAGAGGGATTTTTTTTGGCAGTATGTCTTGACAGGAGACAAGCAGATTATCAAAGCTTTCGATCATAATGGCTAATGTGCATAAAAAAATGACTATGCAGGCTATAATGTTGGAAACACTGGCACCAAGAAGTCTGTCAGTGGTGTGGAGCTGCACAGGTAGAATAAGACAGAGACATTGATTCAGATGAGATAGGTGGAACACTTCAATTATTTATCTGCAAACAACCACAGAAGCAGAAAACCCCTGACATAGCATAAGATGGTTAACTTTGAACTTGGAATAGATCTTATAGTCACTAAGGTACCTCAGAGGCAGAAGGCAAGTTGTCAGTAATTAATGGCTTGTAGATTTAAGAAAAGAGCAAGGTGTCAGCATTTACACAGTGAAGGATAGGAAAGTACGTGGGACAAATCTAGCTGACAACTGCAGGGAGTTTTTGCAAGTGTTTGCAAGTGGCATCTTAAGAAATATTCATCTGAAAAATGACTATACTTATAAATGGATTATAGTATCTAAAACTCCACATGCCTTTTATTGTCTGTTTGGGCTGCTGGTCTTCTTCCATCCTGTTTAATAAGATTTACCTCAAAATGTTTGTCCTATTTTAACAACAGCAGCAAAGTAAAGAAAAAACAACCAACCCCATTTTTATGTCAGAAAACCGTCTTTCTTTTGATTAGTCCAAATGGTTCCAAAGGTTGTTTTTGTATAGTGCATGATGTGTGTGTGGCAGCAGTGGCTATATATAACAAAAATACACAAAACTGGCGAGGTGGATTTCAGTCTACTGCTGATGAGCTGCCTCCTTTTATCCCTTTTCCTTCCTTGAAATAAACTGCTAAGCTTTCAAATGTTATCCTGTCTCCATGTAGTCACTTGACTAAAATGGCTTTTAAATTCTTCATCTGTTAAAGCTTTTTTTTTTTTTCTTTTTAAACAGCACAAAGCAATAAAAAACTAGCAGAAGTCACAATGTCATCCATAGACAGGGAAAGGAAGAATGCATGTATCTAAATTGCTGCTTAACATGTCAGCAATTAAAATTAATTGAAAATAATTTAGGACCTCTCATTTTCTTGATGCTGTTCAATGTTTATTAAATTTATATAACACTGCTATAATAAGTTCATACACAGGCTGAATATGTGGAAAATGACCTGTAGTTTCATTCCTGATTATTTGGCAGGAGAGTATTGGGCACTGTGGCAGTTGGGACCATGAAACAGAAGAGCCTGGCAGCCAGGGCCCATCCCATCACCCCAGCCAGGAGAAGGCAGCCAGGGAGGTCACTGGGGCAGCTCCAGCCCTTGGAATTGGGCACCTCCATCTGTTGGAGCCCAAGGCAGGGCTGTGGGGACAGACCCAGACAGAACAAGGACAGTGCTGCTTTTGATCATCCTCTCAGCCTTGCGATCCCCACTTCCAGAGAATTCACACATGGAAAAACAGAAGTTTTCTGGGATGATCTATTTATGAAGTTTTGATAGCAAATGTGCTTTTATTTATTACAAGAATACAAGCCAGAAAAAAAAAGAAAAAAAAAAAAAAAAAAAAAAAAGAAATCTGTCCTCCTTGTTTTCAAAAACCACTGATCACTTCTGTTTTCCAGATAGGATTTTAGCAACTGAAAATTAAAATGTTTATTTTGAAATTAAAATGTATGAAGAGAACCCATAACTTTCTGAACAAAAAACACTTAGTGGATGAAAGTAAGACAAGGCTGTAACAACAAGTAACATTCTTATCTAGAAAAAATAATGTATTTGTGAAAACAAAGCTTTTGAACCCACCTCCACTTCTTTGCATCTGAATTTAGACTAATTCACTACCAGGCTGGTAGTGACTACCAACATTCATCCCTTCTTATGTCCCTGGCTTTCCCCTCTGAATGGTCCCTCATACAACTTTTGGGGCCCTCAGCTGTGACAGTAAATGCTTGTAGGCCACTGGTGTAAGCCACTTGTATATACCAGATGAGTCAAATGATCTGGGATAATGAAAATCCTTGGGAACTAACAAATGTGGAAAGACCAAAATGCACCCTAAATTTAACTTTTGTTACTATTTATTTGTTTTATAGCATTTGGATTTGATTTCTCTCAAGCAGAAAAAAAAATGTTAGGTGTGGGAGAACGAAGAAAGGTATTTTAGTCTGCAGAACAGGGAGGAATGATTTTCAGCTAAGAAACATTAAGAACTGCTCTAGGGAAGGATGGGGTAAAATGCATGTGGCATGAAAAAAAAAGTCCCATTGACCCTTTTATTTTTAATAATACTTTCAATAATAATAAAAATAATAGATTTTTTTTTTCCTTCTATAGATATCTTCCCCAGCTGCTGCTAATGTTTAAAGTTATGCCTGTGTTGGGATCAGAATATGGAGCATTCCTTAGCAATAGCTTATCCTCTATGTCTTGCTTTTTTGAGATTTTTGAGCAATGAATTTTCTCTAGTGGATACTTGCTGCCTCATCAGGTCTTCTTCACTTTTAAAATGTAAACTACTTTCTGGTGTCCTTTGATTCGTTTAATTTATTTCTGAAACTTCCCTCTGAGTCAGAGCATTTCCTCCAATCAGCTGGTATGCTGCCAGGCATTTATTTCTTTTGTGTATTGTGTCAGGTACAGACACACTTAAAGTTGCCCTCGTCAGCATAACTCTCAGCATTACAAGCCCAAGATGTACAGCACAAGACTTTTTATTTCACAGCACAGGCTGGAGCTAACCTAATCTCTTTTAAGGATGAATTACAGTACAGCAGACTGGTGAATATGGGCTAAGCACTCAACCTTCCTTAATTCACAAAAAATATGAATATATATAAGTACATAAGGCTTGCCAAAAGATTGGCTTTTTAGCTCAAGCTGTTGAAATTCATGTTTATAGGTTTGGAATTTCCTGGTCCCTCAGCTATCATTACTGACAGTTATTCAAAATTCAGGTGGACACGACTATGAGCAATTTGAGCTCAGTTTGAATTTAACCCTGCTTTCAGTAGAAAGCTTGGCTCAGTGAGCTTCAGAGTTTTCTTAGAACCTAAAGATATTTCTGCTTCTATGAATTATAATTAACTTGATGAGGACAGGTTTCTGTTCAGTAGTGAATTTAATGTTTATTCTGAAAATCTCAGGACCCTTCATAATTTTGAATTTATTTTTACCTCAAGATTAAAATGATGCAATTGAATTCTACTTGGTATTTAATCCAATACCTTGCTTTATTTTTCTGGAAAGTAACATAAGAATATAAAATCTGAACAATAATTAGTATATTTACCACCATCTTCTTTGTGCCAAGTATTATATTACTATTACATTTTGTCACATTCTTTGCCCCTCATATAGCCATTACTATTCTGTGATGGAGTCACCTCCATTTCATCAGTTACTGGTGAGAGGAACACCTGTCATTCACAGAATCCTTCACAAAGAAATATCTTTTTATGAGCTAACTGACATCCCAACAATTTTCTTAACAAACTATTGATTTATCTCTGCATTTCTCTCCACATCATACATATAAACTTCATACTTTTCAAGGTGCTGTAACTAGAAAGAAAACGTGGCAAGTATGTTTTGCTTCAAATTTCCTCTTTAATACTTTCTACAAGTTTCTCAAGTCCTTTTTATCATTATCTTTGCCAAGTAATGAAATCTCTCTTGAATGCATAAGTCTTGAGAAGCCCTAAAGATACTGAAAGAACATTCCTGACTTCTTTGGGGATCAATTTATAAATCATACTTTAGTATTACATTCTAATATTTATTAAAATTGGAGAGTATTTGCTGCAGTTTCGAGTTAGAAGGAAATAAAGAAATAAAAAGCTCATTAATCTATTTCCCCAAACAATAATTTTAAGTAATTTCATTTTGTATATTTTCATACCCTATCACACAAAGCAGGTAACTACTGAATGTTTTGTTGCACCCCTAAAGGTAGGTAAGAAGAAAATGCTTTTCCTTTGTTAGAGATTAATATTGAGGAGGTTCTTACAGATGAGATGAGCATGAAGAAAACTTTGTTGAATATAAAATTAGTAGGAATATATTTATCTTTCAGTAAGAGGTATGGGAAGAATGATAATCTTTTTTTGTGGATACAAAGATTAGTAAATTTCTTTTACTTCTTGGGATTCAAAGATTTTGCAAAGCAGGCTACTTGTTTGGGAGGTAAATAAGGTAGGAACCTAAGACTGCAAATCTTATTTGTCCACTGCCTGATCCCTTCATCAGTTTTGCAGATATCCCTCCTTTTAACAAGTAACTGTCCTCCTACATGATCACATGGAGTAGTTGTGTTGGCAATGACATATTTTAGGTGCAAAAAAAAAAAAAAAAAATTAAAATAACTGAAGGCTGGCAAGAAAGGCTTGATTTTTCTATTGCAAGAAATAAATAAATAAATAAATATAATATATATATATATTATATATTAGAAAGCTGAATATAAGTGTTGCAAGTAATCTTGTAAATAACTCAGTTTCCAGTTAAGAGATCCAGAATGTACATGTGGGGACAAGAAAGTATAATCTCAGACTTTTTATCAGTTATAATCCCACTTTATTTACATCTACTTCTGAGTTCTTGCTGCTAGCAGCACTAGAAAATCATTACTCATTTAACATGACTACAAGGCATTAAATATATTTTTGCAAAATATAAAAGCTTGTATTTGACTACAGACATGTTTTAGAGAGGTTTTTCTTATATTTATTATTTGTTAATTTGCTTAGATTACTAGTCGTACAAGACAATTTCCTACCAAATGTGTGGAAACTGTGAATGTTAAGCTGTTTCTTAGCAGCACTTCTCATGCTCATAGTCACTGAACCAAAATTGAAGGGTTTCCTCTTATATTGAAGGGATAGGTTTCATATGATATACAACAGAAGGAACACCAGGAAAAGATGCAAGTATTTTTGTCCTGTAATGCCGGTGGAATAAGTCACGAACTCCTGCAGTGTTAATGCAAAGACCTTTATTGATTTCAAGTGATGCCTTCTGAGGCTGACTTGGAACAGACTAGACAGAGCAAAAGGATAAAGTAGGTATTTATTAAAAGGCCTCAATGGGTACACCTGGGCAGTACAAGAGTCCAGCCAGACCACACCCAAGCTGAACCCCAAAATGGTCACAAAAAAATGGACAACTGATTACGAGGTCTCCCACTTTTATAAGCTGTGGTTCGTTAGTATATCAGAATGAATTATCCAGCCATAGCTTCAGCTTATGAAGCCCCATCCTCTTTGCTTTTCTTCTCACGTCATCATTGTTTCCATTTTTGGGCCTGAAAATTGTCCTTGGTATCAAACTAGAGAAGGAATTGTTTTGTCTATCTACTCTGTGAAAAAGCTAGGTAGCACATAACATGAAATCTAAAACTACCCACCAAAACAGCACAGAACCTAAAAATTATAAAAGCTAAAAACTTAAGGCATCACAAGCGTTTCATTTTATACTTCCCAAAGCTGCAATAAGATCCTCCACTTACTGCTTATTGGTTGCATGTCACGGTGCTCCCCTTGTGAACTGAGCACGCTGTGGTTGCACTGCATACATGAACAGGATGCAATGTTTCTTCTTTTTGGACGTGGTTCACACCTTGTGATCAGCTTCAAGGCTGTTGCAGCACAAGCTTTAACAAATCAGCTGTGCTGTTCAAGTTGTTTAACTAGTTCTGCTTCACAACACTGTAAAAGTGATGTGAGGAAGATGAATGTTCTCTTTAGATGGCATCAGCTCTTCAGACAGTAATAAAGTTTCCTGTGTCTGGGTGCTATAGTAAATTCCAGTAAGGAATATTTATGTAAGTGACAACTGACTGAAAACACCTGTAGCAATGTGCTTTTTAGGTTTTTGGGATTTTTGTATTGTTATGTGGTTCGTTCTATGTACCCCCTATGTTCTTCCCCTATTTGAATCACCTCCATCCCCCTCCCCGGTTTCTGTTACCTGTCAATCTTGAGTTATGTAACCGCCAAGACCCTGCCTGTCATTCTGAGACCTCACCTCCAGTCTGGAAGGTTCTGATTAGACCACAAAAAGATTGGATGAGGTTCCCGCCTTTACCCCTCACTGCATTCGGGTTTGTTCCTCTACATGTCACTGAGTTAGAGAGCCGTCCCCGCTTATCCCTAATTGGTCCCAAGTCAGACCCTACCCCGAGTTCCTCCCCCCTTTATCAGCTGCTGTACTCAAATTCGCGCTGAGGTTTCGCCTGGATTAACGCCCGTGACTGGGGTCCCCTCTGCAGGACGAATAAAATCCATGATTTAAGCCCAAGCGGAGCCTTCCTCTTTCTGCCCTGCCATCGCCGCTCGCTTACCTGCAGACAAGCCGAGTCCCACGGGTTCAGCAAAGTCCGTATCGCTGCGGAGTCGTGCCCGCGCTGCTGCGGTGCCAGGGCGAGCCCGAGCAGAAAATACGCAGACACCGCGACAAACACCTACCTAAAGTATTAACTGGTAGATCTGGAACAGGAAACTGAATAGATTTTTTATCAAATCTCTCCTAATTAACAACTGTTAAGAATTATTTAAAAAAAACCAAAAACACTTTCAAGAGATATCTGGAATAGAGTGAGTAGTGGTTTGAAGCCAAGAAAAGTCCATACTTTTGACTGAATCCCTCCTCTAGTCAACCTCCTAACTCATATCCTCTCCCTTTTTAACATACTCCTTTCTGGTATCCCTTACAGAGGTCTCTAGTCATAAATTTTAAACTCATCAATTCAGTATTCCTAAAAAAGATAAACCAAAAAAACCCAAAAAACCTTCAAAAATTAATTTCATTGTTGAATACATACTTGATTTTACACATTTTAATTAATCCATACATACACTAATACAAAGCAGACAACTTAGTGTCTCCAGGTGTGCTGTGAGATCCACTATTAAAAAAGGAATCACAGAGGAGAAGAGACCTCAGGAAACAGGCACTTTGATCATTCATATTTCCAAATGCATCTCATAGTAATTTTTCTTTCAATTACCCCACACAGCTGCAGCAGAGATTCTTCCTTGTTATTCTTATTTCTCCTCATTCATATTAAGAAATTTTTTATGTGTCAAAACTGAGATTCTTTTTAATCATATCTGCTGTAGAAAATTTAATTTTATTTGCCTCTTCTGAGTAACTACATTTTTCAAATCCCTCAACAAGACTATGAATTGTATAAACAATTGGGGTCAAGAGTTTATGATTCTCCAAAGGCAGAAAGGCTGAAATTATTGAATGAAATAGAGAAAATAAAAATTGAACACAATTTCTTAGCAGTTCAGTTGAAGAGTGTTCCAATATAGTTTTCTTCTGTATCATTAAATTATTTCAAAATGAAGAAAAGGGAAAAATGAAATATACACACATGCACGCCAACAAAAACACACAAAAAATTCCAAAACCACCACCACCAAAAAACCCCACCAAAGCTGAAAAAAAAAAAAAAAAAAAAAAAAAAAAAAAACCAAGAAAAAACCCTATTAAAAAGCTGGTGAATAAATAAGGAATAATGATAACCAAAATCTGGACCCCAAATAACAGAATATTCTGAGTTGGAAGGGACCTACAAGGGTCATTGAGTCCAGGTCTTAAGTGGCCCATACATGGATTGAATCAACCACCATGGCATTATTAACACCATACTCCAACAAACTGAGTTAGGGAAATTAAAAATATAGTTTTAAAATGTTTTAAAACTTTTCCCCAAAGACCACAGACAAAAAGGTTAGTGACCCAAATATAAAATGAATGAATACAAAGATACAAAATACAATACAAAATACTCTTTGAATTATGTGATAACAGTAACAGATATCCTGTAGTGGGTACATTTTTTAAGGCTAAAGGTTAGTATCAGGTAAGATACCTGGTCTTTCATCAGTCAGTTCTTGCCTTTCCCATCAAGAAAAATAACATCACAAAAATTCCCAAATCACAGACTCAACTAACTTCCCAGTAGAAATCAGAGGACTATAAAACTGCATCTTTGGGAACAGAAGAAACTTTAGGAGGCTTTTTGTTCAGGAAAACTTCAGGAAGTGAAGACTACATTTTTCTGCCAGTTGTTAAAATATCCTTTATAATTGAATTTATAAATTTATTTCACTTATAAAATTTCATAAAAATTCCTACAGTTTTACTTTAAAAACTTTACTAAGTTGAATTTATTCAGTAAGAGAGAAGTCCAGCAATAGGGAAGGGATTGTCCCATTCTGCTCCCTGAAATATAAGAAAAATATTAAACTATTAGAGAATATCCAAAGGAGAGCCATGAGGATGGTAAAGGATCTGGGAAGCCATATGAGGAGCAGGTGAGGCCACTCTTGGTCTGTTCATCCTGAAGAAGCGAAGACTGAGGACAGACCTCATTGCATTCTGCAACTTCCTTGTGAGGGGAAGAGGAGAGGCAGGCATTGATCTCTTCTCTGTGGTGAACAGTGGCAGAATCTGAGGGAATGGCCTGAAGTTGTGTCAGGGCAGGTTTAGGCTGGATATTAAGAAAAGATTTTTCACCCTTAGGCTTTTTGGGCGCTGGAACATACTCCCCACGACAGTGGTCCCAGAATCAGCCTGACATACTTTGAGAAGTGTTTGGACAACATTCTCGGGGACATGGTGTGACTCTTGAAAATGGTGCTGTGCAAGGTCAGGAGTTGCACTCAATGTACCTGGTTGGTCCCTTCCAACTCAGCTTATTCTGTGAACCCAGGTCTTGCATCACAGCATGAGATTAGTGTTCAGCCTCCAGGCTTCAAGTGGCATTAGATTGTGTGGTCTCTTCCTCCATTAGGATTACACTTATTTGTGCATGACAAGCTCTAAGAATGATCCTCCTTAGCACCTCTTCAGAGAAGGTGTACAGATCTCTATGTTATCTCTAAAGTTACATCTGTTCTGTTTCCAAGTAATTTTGTTTTTAGGATACCAGGTGCTACCTATTTTTGCAGAGCTGCTTCTTCCCCTTTCTATCTGTGGCGGTAGCTTCTAAAGCTACTGTATCCCTCATATTTAGTCCAAACTGATTTTAATTCCTCTGTTATGTTCGAGTTAAGCATGTTCACTTAAATGGAACAGTCACCTGTCCTTATCACTAAGAGACACCCTGTATAAAAGATCTTAAAGTCTAAAGAGCAGCATATCAAAAAGGTTAACGGCAAATGAAATGGTGCATTTCAGTGTTTCTTAGGAACTCCATTAAAATTTACTACCCATTATTGGTCTTTTTAAGATCCCAGCTTCCACTGAATAATCTGATTTTGTCCTTGTGGTTTCATTAATAATTCAAAAACTTTTGTTTCAAACACCTCATGTCAGCATCTTTGTCAGTGTCATGCTAATAGTTCAAACTTCATCTGAGTATAAAAGGAAGGAGATCAGCACAGACATAGAGAATGAAACCTGAATTCCAGGCTTGCAGTACCAATCAATCAAAAGAAATGTATTTTACACTGAGGGATACCAGCAGAATAGATTTTTTTAAAAATTAATATTTTACTGTATGATAAATAGAAGCATATGGTTTTACTGCAGGGAATATTCATAGAAAGATAAGCTATAAAAGGCAAACTACAGATTATATCATAGAGGCATCTCATAGTGTCTCATTGCCTACTAATTAGCATAATATTGCCAAACACTTTCGCTCAAATTATGAGAAAGGGAGAGGAGAGGAGAGGAGAGGAGAGGAGAGGAGAGGAGAGGAGAGGAGAGGAGAGGAGGAGAGGAGAGGAGAGGAGAGGAGAGGAGAGGAGAGGAGAGGAGAGGAGAGGAGAGGAGAGGAGAGGAGATTGTGTCTGAATCTTCAGGTTCTGACTTTTGTTTTAATTAGGCTCATTAAAAATAATTTTATAGAAGAGAGTAATATAACTTTAAAATAAATTCCTATTTAGTCCTTTACATTTATAAAATATCTTTATACATGATATCTCTGCAGAAATGCAATTTGTGTCTCTCATATTCTCTCTGTGGAAAGTGTTTTTAAAACATTAAATACAAACATTTTAATTAAGAGAAAAATTGGTTGACATAGAATCAGCAGTCTTCCACAACCTTTTCCTTTACACATTCATAATGGAAACCATTTTATGTTTAAGCAATACCTAAAATGTTGTTATGATTGTCCAAGACACATGTTCTAAGATAATAAAAGGATTAGTTGCACTTGATACTTTAGGTGGCTCTTATTCAATAAACATAAATCTTGCCCATGGGAGGCTGATTTTGGTGTTGGTTTTCAAAACATTATTTTAAGAGTTAAAGTTGCCCCACTTTGTCAATTACAAGGAAACGTATTTGTCCACATATATTTGCTTTTGCTCTTTGCATAACATAAACCCCCAAATAATTCATTTCTTGAAATAATGTCTAAGCAATCTACAGAATACTGGCTGAATACAATGTATCTCTCAACATAACAATGAGAGGGAGGAAAAAAGGCAAGACCCCTAGAGATTAATCTACACCCTAGAGATTAATCTACATAAAGAACTTTATGCAAACATTTAAAAAAATTTCATGTGCTTTTTAGAAGACATCACTCTCCAATGTCCTTTTCAGAAGTATTCTTGAAATTGACTCTTAGAAAATGGCAAGTTTTCTACCCAGATTTTGGAATATTCTAAGTAAATTAACTCAGATTGATGATTTTGTAGCTCTCAGTCCACTTTCTTAAAGTTCGTGTCTGGTCAATTCACAAAATTCTAATTACTTCCTAAATATTATTGAGAAATATTTTCTTTTTTCTCTTTCCTAGATAGTGGTGCTTTTCCTCTGGTGCAAAAGTCCTAAAAAATCTCAAGTTGTTCAGAATGCTTTCAGGAGTGATGAGGAGAGCAGAAGTATTTAATGCTTCCATGATTATTCAAACTACTTCTGGTGGAGGGAAGCTGCTGATCTTTTCTCAAATCTCTTTTTACTTCCTCTGACACTTGGACCCAGGCTACACACTGGTTATGATCCTCCAAGTATCCATTTCATCAGCTAAAAGAAAGACAGAAACATCACTGAGTTCAGTTTCAGAAAAAGATCAGCTGTCACTCAGATGATTATAGAACAAAGAATTGCAAAGACTTGTTCTTTTTGCTCTCTTTTCTCTTTGTCTTGTAAAGGAAGGAGAGATCATCAGTCATCTGAGAGTCATAAAGTCATCAGGTTTTTCTGAAGAGGGAACTTCTGGAATTCTGCCTCAGGGACTAGGAAAAAAAAAAAAAAAGTGCTATCAGAAGTACCCAACAAACCTTCAGAAATCAGAAAGAAGATCCATCCAGAAATTATGTCAAGAGGCAGGATCAAGGACAGCAGTATTTTTTAATCCAGAAATTTCATAGGGATCTTGTCACAAAGAAAACAGCAATCCAAATCTTGGACGGAGTCTGCCATGAAAGATGAGCAAATAATCATCTTACATGGATTTTTCATCTAATGTTGGAAGTTTTATTAGGAAAAAAAAAAAAAAAAAAAAAACCAAACCAAAAAAAACCAACAAAACTGATCTATATTTAAAGAGAGCAACTGCATGTACATTTTTGGTGGACACCATATTAAGGGGAAATTAGATGCTAGGATTTAGAAGACAGTTTATGAGGTGATTGATTGGAAAATTTTTTACTGAAATGTTTCTGACAGTAAATGATTTGTCAAAACTGAAATAATTCCCAGAAAGATATTGTTTTGATAAAAAAACTCAGTGAAAGATTTGAAAGTTTAAAAGTCTTAACGAATCTTTTACACCCCTTAAGAAGAAATTTACTTTTTAATTTGTGTAAGACTATTTCCCTTTAAAGCTGTTTTCAGATTCTGTCTGTATTTTAAGTTTTAAATTATTCTCCATGCTGGCTTCTAATAATTCATATTCCTTTTGATTTACTGTATTAGATATTAAGGAAATAGTAAATATTTCCATTGGGAAGAAACTGTCTTGGATATTTTAGTATTGTAGTCTTTGTATTGGTTTTATACTATAATGTCTAAAAATATTTTAAATTATACTTGCCAGAAAAAGAGGTAAAATGGTGGATCCTTTGAAAAAATTACTATTCTTTCTAAAAGTCAGAATTTGGATGATTTCAGAAAATCATTATTATAAATTGATAAGTTTTTCATAGAATTATACATTGAAAAGGTAGTTTATGTTTATGTTTCACTATATTATGGTAGAATATTCACCAGTGACGAGTCTTGCCTATAGGGGGGCAAAAGCAATTTTTACTTCAGGCTTGTCTTTGTTGTAACATGATATTGATGTCTTTTCCGGAAAACTTAAACATAGTTAAAAATAGTACTTCCAAAAAAATGTGTTCAGCATTCAGACAGAGAGTGTTTTACATTGATAGGAGAGAACACTTCAAAAACAGAAGTAGCAATGATTTCAATAATCAAAATATTTCGCAAACATTACTCTAAAATGTTGCTGTTTGATGTCAAGGATTTTAGTTTATTTGTTTTTCTTTTTAATTTTTCTCTATATTTATTTCTGATGCTGCAGTGAAAAGATGTCATTTAAAGCAACAAACAAGAGCTGGACACACAGATTTTTCATGTTAGACCTTTTTTCTTCTGTATTTTCTATAATTTGTCAAATTGGCAGAAAAATTAATCAATAAACACAATAAATAATATAAGAAGGAGGGAAGAATAAACTTACAGTTATCACTAGCAGGCAGTAGTCTCTTGAAAAAATAATGACAATTATTTTACATTTGTGTTAGTAATGTTTTCCAAGTCCTGGTAGTTGGAAAACACTTTATCCTATTCGAAACTACATGACATAGCATCATTCTGCACCATTAGTTGTATAATTATGGAACAAATAAAACTTATCACTATTTTTCAATCTTGTATTAATCTATGTGCTTTTTACCATAATATTATATACAGATATAATAGTTAATACTTTTTTGAAAAAAATAGTAGATTTGTGTCCAACATAAGTTAATTTTTTCTCTTTTTTCATTGCCTGATGAAAAATTGAATTGGAAAATCTAAAAACTGCTGAAATATTCTGACATATAAACTTTGATTACTTAAAATTTCTGTAAAGTTCTTTCCCAAATCAGTTCAAAAAGGTTCCTAATTTAGTTTCAGGAATTTTGGAGTGATGTTTATAAATTTTTAAATTCTGTTTTATTTCTTTAAGGTTATGATTCAATTAGTATGGTCTGTTGGAAAGTATCCAAAATCTTTCGCATTCAAAAGTATCTCATAGTCAAAGATTTACTTTTTCAAGTAAAAAAGCCAAGAAAGGCTAAAAATGGAAATATTCTATGACCTTTAAATTTGCATAATAATTTAATACCTAGGAAAGTGTTTACAAAGATCACATATTTCTTTTATTGTTAGTTACAAAATTTTCTTGTCTTCCATCTAAATTAAAATAAAGGATAGGGTTGGATGTGCGATCACTTTTTAGGAGATTTCTTGTGGCATTACTTATACTATGGACACATTTTAAGGGCCACAGCAAAAATGGTCCTG
Source organism: Sitta carolinensis (assembly GCA_032173965.1). Lineage (NCBI taxonomy): Eukaryota > Metazoa > Chordata > Aves > Passeriformes > Sittidae > Sitta > Sitta carolinensis. The sequence goes on along the minus strand of CM063284.1, from coordinate 98,835,977 downwards.
GGATCATTACTTATGGAAAATGTTAAATATGTAAGTGAGGTTCCTGTCTATCTATTAACGCAGCTCTCTACTCCTTTTAATTTAGCTATAGCATAGATCTAAATTAATGTGTTTCTGTACTTTCCCTCTGCCCTGTTCTTTGTAGGGTTCAAATTAAGTCCACATGCTTGATAAAAGACAGGAAGATGTTTTTATTCTGGTTGTTTTATCTCAACTGAAGTAGTACTTTTCAAAATTGTCTTCTGCCTCTTTCCTGCAAGTTAGGCTTCCAAAAAAACCAAAAAACAACAAAAAAACCCCACTACAAGTAGTTCAGAAAAATAAGTTGCTGTAGTTTAGCTGGGGAAACAGCTCTTAGCATGCTGTGTGCTGACTGATTTTTTGTCTTGCAATCTTATTGAATGCAATCCTGAACCCTTCGTTTTACGGGCAGTGCCATCTTTTGCAGAACACACCATCAGTATGCCTTATTAATGCATCATTTGCATGACAGATTCAATAGCATGCTGAAGCAACTGCTCATCAGAGCAGCAGCACACTCATGGTTTATCACTGTAGCATATCATCAGAATGAGGCACACTAATAATATTTGATTAAAAAAATATCTACAGGGGTATTATGCAGGAGTGGATTCAATTCAGGCACCAGAATGAGGTATAACTTAAAAATCTTCAGCCATTGTCACTGATGTAACAGAATTTGCATTCTTACAGAGTGTCACATTATTGTCTCCTAGAAGCCTTGTCCCCTCAGCATGAACCCTGAAGCTCTTTGGACAGGTGACGTGTTCGCTTGCCAGTACAACTCTCTGATATGTCTTGGCATAAGACAATGGTTAAACTGTTCCCCAGAGTCCAATTTCACTCCCTTCTCCGTTATGGCTAATACAGGCATAAGAATATGACCCATAATATACTGGTAATGTTCTTCTGAGACATTCTGTTAGACAGTATGCCCTGAAATATGATGCAGTCAAAGAGAACTGTGGCATTTATTACCATTAGTTACAAGGTCAAAGTCAATGGCACACAAAGCATGAAATGAAGATTAGATACACAGAGAATACTTTGCTTGGGAATTGTCTGCTAAATATGCTCTTGCTGTTGGAAAGCTTGCTACAGAGGAGGATCAAATAAAGTTGAAAAAAGTCTGCAAGTATATCTTCTATGGAAATTCATGAGAAATTAAGTAGTAAATACTCATTTGGTCTCAGTTTGGGAACTCTGCTTCTTTTCTACAGAAGGCATTGAGTAACACAGAATTCTATGGGTATATCTTTAATCGCATTGAAGAGTATAATCTTTTTTCTGCATGATCACATTAGTACATTATCTTTGACTAATATGAAACAATTCCACTATGTGCATGGAGTTGGACGTTTCCAGCTAACCAGTTGATTCATGCTAATTGGAAACATCATAAAAAATAATCTTACTGAAGGTCTGCTTATTAATTTAAATATCCATCTAGTGTTATCTGTAAGCAGATGAAGGTGACTATAACTAATGGTGTTAGCAAACTAGTCACAAGATTTATGTAAATATATAATCAACAAAAACAAACCTATAAACTTAGGCATATATGGACACAAGATTCATATAGTATCTAATTCAAAAGTATTTATTACTCAAGAATGAAATCATATCTCATTAGTTAACTGACTCAGAGAACAAAACTTTCTGCATGACTTATGCAAACCATTTAGGAACAAGTACGAGGTCTATATATCTTCAAAGTAGTGTGAAAACCTTGGCTAACTAATCCATTTATTTAAAGTACTTGAATCTAAATGACCTTTATGAATCAGGCAGAACCTTTTTATGTTTTCAGAGATTGCTTTCTACAGAGCCTTTCTCTATGGGTCATTTTCTCTTTTTTTTTTTAACCCACTGGACAAGACAAAACTGTCTGGAACTATCTGTGTGTTAACCACAGAGCTACCTCTGAAACTTCAGACTCAGAAAGAGAAACCATAGAGCTCCACCTGCTCTCCTGATTTGGATTTTTCTGTGCGCCACAATCCCTTCTTTAAATTCTAAGAAATCCTGATCATTTTACCCTGACACAAAGAAAGGCCACAATCAGCAATAGAGGAGGTATGAAGTCTGCTTCTCAAAGGGTACCTACATCAGAACATCTGTAGATTGGGTTTGGACTGGGGTTTTTTTGTGTTGTTTTTTTTTGTTTTGTTTTGTTTTGTTTGGTTTTTTTTTTTTGTAGATAGGCATTGCCATCTTACTGCTACAGTTTTTTAACTGAGTTCTTTTACATTTTAAAGAGTTCTTTCTCTTTTCAATTAGCATTTCATTCGCAAACCAAGACCTTTCATAATCTGTAGCTCCAAAGATCTAATCTTTACAAAGATTCTAGTATTATTTTTCCTTTTGTTTAGCATCTATGATTTATTCTTTCCTTTGCTCCCATAGTCTGGAATTATTTGACTTAATTGTAGCTTTTCTATTCTTGAAAAGAAAAATTATGTATCAAAAAAACTTACCCTGTCATGTTATTATTATTTCAACATATAATCTCACTGACACATTTTATACATAACAAATATTTAATTAAGATACTTCACACTGATAATATATAGGAATTTAAGCAAGTGTTTTTGGGAGTTTTTTTGCGTTATTTTTAATTCAGTATGACTTTCAGATGTGTAGTTTGATTTACTTTGGTCCTGTTGTTAAGATTGACAAGGGTTTTTAATCATCTGCCTTGTATGTATTACCTTATATTGGGGCAATACTGCTGAAGAAAATAATTCGAAAGAACTGAAATTACTTAATGTAAACCCCATTAAAATATATATATTTTTTTTTTTTTTTCTAGTCCCATCTTTTCTAGCTATTCAACAGCAGGACTCCCAGACCAATTTTAGAGTTTGTTAGTAGAAGTGATTTTTCCCAGATTCAGATAATTCCAAATGGTTTGTCTTGGCATTTACTGAGAGTTTGTATTTTTGCCTTTTTCTGCTGTGTCCAACATATTTTGATATGTCCCAGGGGTTCTGTTATAAGTTTTCCACTCCTTATTGGCTGTCTGATGCCTTTAGCTGTTCTGATTTGACTGAGTGATCAAACCAGAACAGCTAAAAAGGCTTTAATTGTTATACAGAAAAAAAACCCAAACAAACAAACAAAAAAATAAACAAGACCAAAAAAGAAGCTGATTTCTTGGGCTTCTAAAATAGATAAAAAATGATTATTGTCCTACTGTCATTTCTGTCTCTTCTGTGCTGGCTGGATTAGCTAAATTAAAAGCAACACTGAAATAAATAAAATTATTCCATTGATGTTGGCACTTAAAAAGTTTTTAATTAGTGTTAAATTAATTGTACACAGGATTAGAAGCCTTCTGATTACAAAGAAAAAGAACCAAGTTACCCTAATATTTTTATGGTAATGAAGAGTAATATGTAATAAAATTTTAGCACTAATTGCATTATTTGCTTAGTTTGCTCCCTATATCTGCTATGACTTAGATTTCAACAACTTACTAACATTTCATATAGTCATAGAATGGTTTGGATTGAAAGGGACCTTAAAATTCATTGAGTTCTAACTCTCCTGCCATAAGCAGGGAACTCTTCTACTAGACCAGGCTGTTCAAAGCTGCATCTAGCCTGACCTCGAATGCATCCAATAATGGATAATGCACAATTTCTCTGGGTGACATTTTTAGTGTCTTAAAAACCTTGCTGTAATTTCTTTCTTACATAAATTCTAAATTTACCCTCTTTTAGCCTAAAACCACTGCCACTTGCCCTGTCACTACAGGCCCTGTCAAAAAGTCTTTCTTCATCTTGCTTATAATCTCCCTTCATGTATTGGAAGATGCAGTATGGTGTCTTTGGAGCCTTCTCTTCTCTAGACTGTACAATTCTCGGCCTGTCTTCATAGGAGAAGTGGTCCAGCCCTCTGATCATCTTCGTGGCTATTGCATATTGGTCTTAGGACAAATGAATTTCCACATACCTAAATATTAACACTGAGATGGGTCAGCACATTTTATAGCTTTTTTAGCTCACTCTGTTGTTATACATGCAGGCTTGGTATCAACTTTAAAACATTTCTTGCCTTACCAGACCTTGTTTGCCCTTGAATTCTCTTTGCTTAACAAGCTGTTTTTTCTTCATATTCTGGTTGACTTCTAAGAGCTCAAGATGCTAGTCTGCTGATTGTGCCAAAATTGAAGCTGAATCAGCCAGTGAAATTGCTTTGACATCTACAATGCTGGAAACATTACACTTTTTAAAGCCAAACTAAAGGCATTTCAAGATTATTTTTTGATTCATGAATTTCAATTATTAAATTAATTAGATGTACATAATGTTTCATTTGAGGCTGTTATCTGAAGATCTCTTCACAGTTTTAGGCTCCCCAGCAGGAGAAAGACACATAGAGAAATGAGCCCAGAGGAGGGGCCACAAAGCCGTTCAGAGAGTTGAAGCACATGGCATATAAAGAAACACTGAGACAAGTACCTGTTTAGCCAGGAGAGCAGAAAACTTTGGGAGATGTTATGGACAGCAACTGCTTCAGCCATGGGCACAAACAGGGTCGGAGCAGAATCTTCTCAAAGTGCAAAGTGATAGGAAAAAGGGCCATGGGCAGAAACTAACACCAGTGAAATTCCAATTATATCTATTAGGAAGTATTTATTTATTAGTTTGCTCGTTTATTTTGTCTTTAAGATAGTAAAATACTGGAACAGGAGCCTGTACAATTTTTTACTCCAAACCTGGGGATGTTCAGAGCTTAGATGGACAGAAATCTGAGAAACTTGATGTGATTATACTTTTCTTTGAGCAAAGAATCATTTTGATGATGATGATGGCTTCTGGAAGCCCCTTTTTGACCTGAATTGTTCTATGATTCTGCTACGTACATTTTTAATTCTCAGACACCTAAGATTTTTAATTATTGTATCATTTATTACCATGTTTTCTACAGTAGTGGGGATTGTTATTCATATGTGCTCCCCTCTTGAATCAGCTAGCTGTACACAACAGTGTAAGATCAGAAGATTTTTTTTATTTGGCTCTGTGTGTGTAATATCCAGGGAGTAGATGAAACAACTCAAAATACTTGAATTAATTGTACAGAAAGAGAAAACAAACTACATTTACAGCTTGATGAAAGCAGCTTTGTGTCAGTTCCTTGGTAACAAAGATTGTAATAGACTGAGAAAGGAATGACACCCCCAACCTGTGCTTCTGGAAGAAAATGTGAATCCAAAGCTGAGTTTCTGGGCAATTCAAATCCTTAGCTTTGGGCTGAAGTCAGCTAACAAGAGCTACTGAAACTGGTATGGCTGAGGTCTCGTAGGTCCAGATGTATGCCCAACCCAGAACAGAAGGACATGTCATTAATTTCCTAGCTATTTCTAAAACTATGCCTTTTGGTAGAGAGATTACTTTAGTGTGCAGTTTATACAAAGTGGGAAGGTTAGCCATAGTGAGTTTACAGAGAATTAGAATTTTCCTGTTTGCTTTTGATTAATTTTTGTATTTTATCTGTTGGCATTTGTGTTGCCATACAGCAAATTATTAAAAAGTTAAAATAAAATATTAATTTATTATTTTGGTAGCTTTATGCTCACTTTCTATAGACAATATTATTAGACAGAGAAGGATAGGATAAGGTAAGTATTTTGGTTTGTTTTTTTTTAATTAGCTACTATTAATAATGTCAACATTTGGTACTATGCCAGACCATTGTAATTATGACAATTGACTCCTCGACTGAATAAAAAGAATAAAATTTAGCAGCTGGCATTGGTCACTTTTATTAGTAACCAAATTATTTTCGGTTTAATGCAATAGCATGAAAAATACCAGTCATTTAGCATTGAAGCAGACTGTCTTCATGTCCTTCAATAAAATGCATACTGTTTTTAATATCTGCTTGTTATGTTTGCTGTTTACTTTACATCCTGCTCAGAGATATGGCAAAATTATGACAACTGCTATATATTACATGCTGATTTTATACTTAGGAATGCCATAAAAAGAAATGCACTATCTTCCAGTTCTGATTTTTTGCTTTTAATTCCAGCATTTGGAAAATTATGTTCTTAATTAGCCTCAGTTCTAAGTGTTTTCCAGGGATTTAATCCAGATATATTTAAAAGCATGACAAAATGTATCTCCAAGTAACATTTGTTGCCAAAAATTGAATTCTGAAATATAATTATCTGTTATATTTCAGTTCACTGTATGGCACTGTACTCTGAAGTAAGAAATATGGAATATAGGAGAATGTAAAGAAGGAATGTCTTCTTTAATGGGATTACAAAATCATACCAGACTGTTATGTAGATTTAGTGGTGCCTACAAGGCTTTCCTAAAGTGGGATGTTGAAGAAAATCAATAATTCCATATTGTGAGTTACTTTATTACATAGGGGGAGAATGTGAAATTATTAAAACCTGTGTACAGTCAAGGTGAGTATTTCAAAATCAAAATAACACCTCAGTTTTTTTCATGGCACTGAACCTCGGGTCTGTTTTCTGCTATGAACCCATGAAGTTGTCCTTCTTCTGACATCGGTAGAGGTGACCATGCATCAGAGGACTGCAATTCACAACTGCAGTGATACCTGTGGAAATGTTTCAACCCTTTAGGTGTGATTGCACAGAGCACTGGCTCTGCAAGAGGGAGGGGCTGTGACATTGCTTCCCTGACGGTCTAAATCTGTGTGAAGGAAAGTCTGTTCCACCTACTCCAGTTTGGTAGCTCTTCTCAGACACACCAACCTCCTCAATACCTTCTAAAAGACTTCAGACATGTCACCATAAAAAAGACATAATTAAGATGTTTAGATTTAAAAAAAAACATATAAAATGTTAAAACAAATGGCTGTCTCCAACAGATATTTAATGCCTATTGCATTCATAAGTAATGAAGCTATCTCCAGTCATGAAATATGAATCTAGTAGGTGCAAAGCCATTTTATATACTTGATTACATTAAGAGTGTTACCTGTGTCATGAACTGTACATCCATGGTTTTCAGCAGCTGGGGCACATATTAAAAAACAACCAGCATTTGTCTTCTATAAGAAATGTATTTTATAAGAGTGATTTCTGTTTAAGTAGAGTTAAGTAAAACACCTTGAGGAGAAATACGAAAAAAACTTGTTTTGTGAGGGGGAAAATTCCAAACTACAATACCACATTTTAAAAATTAATAAATTTTTGCAGCTATTCACAGAACAGGAAAACACATAGTATGCATCAAATTTCTTTAGATGGCTTCAGACCTTCAACTGTTTGCATTGAAGACAATACTTAAGAATCTCTCTCCCTCAAAGTTATTCCTTCTCTCCACTTCTTTTATTTTTCATTTATCCAGAAACATGGAAGCTTCTTCATAGCTAAAATGGAACATCAAGGATCCAAGTAACATTGCATAAAAAACATTTGTAACCTTTCATGGCTACGTTTTGCCTACCTGGCTTTATTTGGGAACAGTAAGAATTTTTTTCTCAATGAAATAAATAAGTTGGAAGTGTTCTCCTCCAACTGTATTATTTATTACTTCCCAAAGTAGGTGAAATAGTTTAGGGAAAAACTCCAAACACATGGAAAAATTGGTTTTATGGTATTCCTGACAAGTTTTTGTTTTATCTAGATGCCACATATTTTTGTAGGTTCTGCCTCTCACATTAATGTGTTTGAGGCTTCAGCAAGGTGAAAAAATTATTTGTGGCTTGTGATGTTAGAAGGATATTTTTTCTGATAGATAAATGTGAATTAATGTCTTCTATTGAGGTTTTATATGTCTTCTATTTATTGTTATGTTTGGTCATGGAGACCCCATGACTTCTGGTCATATATTTCATAAAAAAGATCTGTTGTTGACCAAAATAAGTCAAAAAAAAATATGTGCCTCTGTTTTATGAAAGAAAGAATAGGAAGAATTTGAGTAGCAGAGTAAATTTGTGTAAGCATACAAAATTGTTCTCTTTTACCTACCCTGCTAATTTTTTTGTCGCTTTGGTGATTATTTTGTATTCGTTTGTATGGATTGTGTGAATCCACAATTATAATAATAATAATTCAAATTCAAATATTTTAAATTATATTCAGTAATTCTATTTTTCGTGGTCAAAATTTTGCTGGTTTTAAAATTTAATTCCAATTCATATTAATGACTGTATTTTATTTACAATAAACTTTGAAATTGAATGTTTAAAAATAAAAATATAATAAATATTACTTTTAAAAATATAAAATTATAGTCTTATTAAAGTACACTTCAAGTGGAAAGCATAGGGTTTTACAACTTGGTCACTTCTAATGGAAAAATGGTGAATCTGAAAACTTATTACCAGTTACATTATTATTATTTCTAGGCATTTATATTTTGGAAAAAAAAAATAAAACATCCATGAAACATTAAACATATTCTTTTCTATATGTTAGAAAATTGTAAGGAAGTTTTTGATAGAGTCTACTGTTTTCTTGATTTTAAAGTTTCAAGCTGAACTCGGCAACCAGTAGTATAGATATTTTAACTCTATTTCTATAGAATCGCTATATATATATTTCTTTATAAATTGTTATATTTAAAAAAATATTTTCCTTAAACAAGTATTGGTTTAATGTTTGACAGTAGAACAAATACTCACTAAAATTCTCAAACAGTCTTCAACTCTATTAACAATTTTAAGATACAAAATACGTTTGAAATCACTATCAAGAAGCCTTGTTCTTTAATAGGGAGGAACTTCTTAATTATCCCATCTTAGTAAACAGGGGTAGCCTGCATGTGAATGGCAATGTTTTCTTAAGCCATCAATTTTGGTAACTAGACTGTAATGTTTTTTCTTGCATGTTACTTTTGATTTTGCAATTATCTTTCCATGATATTTTACTTCCTCTGTCACGATCCAGAGATTTATTCACATATATATTTTGTGAATTGTTTAGTTATTTCATGGAAGTGGTTCTTGCCTTGTGACATTGAGCATAGGCAGACAAGTCTCCTTTTAACATTAAAAATGTAACCTTGGGTATTTCACAAATATTGAAAGTAGAATGAATTAATTTCTCAGACATCATTGAAGTTTTCACACCATCATGGATTCAAAACAGAGTAGAAATATGGTTAATATGAATCATAGTAACTGGAAAAATTTTTCATATGGGAAGAACATATATTTAAAATTGCAATTTAACTCTTAGTAGAAAGAAAAATATTTGAGTTATTTTTTTAAAAAATAAAATTATGTACAGGGGATGAAAGGAGAATCCCTTTCCTCATTAAAAAAGTATATTGTTGCACTATACAAATATTTATTTATTTTGAGATTGTATAAAAAGAAACTGGGAAAAAAATACACTCGTTTTAATTAAAGAACACCTCAATGGTTTTTTTTTGGGGGTTATTATTTACTTGTTTCCATGTGATATCATGTGTTTTGTTCTAATTTTTTATATAGTATTATAAATTTGTTGATATAAAAAATTACAGTATTTTTGTCACTCTAGAAAGACATTTTAATTTAGGAAAAAAGTATGCATTTATGATAAGAGAGCTAGGAGTTTTAATTCTGTAAAAAAAACCCAAACTATAAAGCACTTTATGGCACCTAGAGGGATAGATGCATTGAATATATTAAAGTTTCCTGTTCTCATCTATTCAGTAGCAGGTATATTGGCTTGCTGAAATCCTAATGTGGCATTAGGTTTTAATATGGCAGCATCTGCATGGTAACGAACTTTTATTATTAAATTTTAGTCTATTAAATTAAAAAAAAGAGAGTTCTTAATGCCAACAAATTGTTTTGGAAAGAAAGTACCAAATGACTGTGAAGTTCTGGATATAAATTTAAGACGTTTTCCATAATGTTCACATGTTTCAGATAGTACTCAAACTTATTAACTTTTTTTCCCCCCAAACCTAGAATCAAATGGGTTGTGCCGAAAAGGGCACTTTGATGATATAATTTAGATATGTAAAATCTGATCATTTTCTTTCTCACTAGCTCATTTCCACTTATGGCTCAGTAAAAGTAGAACTGCTTATCAAATATTCATTGTACAATGAACAATACTATTTTTTGCTGATGTTTAAGCAAAATGGATTGAGTAAGAAAGGGAAATGTTAATTTCTCAATGCAACCAGCTTGCTTTATCCCTTCCGAAGGAGTATAAATGTGTCTAGATTGAGGACCCCCAAATAATTAAAAAAAAAGAGATTTCTAGTTTCATAATATAAGTACCATATGTTGCATTTTTAATTTTTGAAAGTATATTTTTAATGAGGGGTATTTAATGAGAAATCACTAAGACATTAACAGCTATTGGAACAGTGTAACCAGGCTTTTTTTTTTAATGAGATTCTTTTCTGCCACAAACCCAATTGAAGTTTTATCTATAGAAAAAAAGTAGCAACAAAGCCACACAATCTGTCTCATGTATACAGTCATACTTATTAAAAATTATGATTTTCACTCTTGGAGATGAAAACTACAGATTAATCATAATCTCAATTAAGTTTTTCTGTGAAATCTTGAAAAAGTTTCTGTCTGCTTATCAACTTATAATGATGGCGTCCAGATAATGTCAATATCATTAATTTAATCAGTGTTGTGGATTGTGGGCTTTGAGTTCTACCAGAGCTGCCCTGCCTTGACTTATTACCCAGGGCTGCTTTGTGCTCTTGAAATTAATCTTCATTTTATTGTATCTCAAGGTTTTCTTTTAAAATGTTTTTCCCTGGTTCCCAAACTTCTTGTTACATTGGAAAAACATTCCTCCTGTGGTTGTTTGTTGACCAGATTTCACCTAATTATTCTACTTATTTGTTTCATATTCATTAACAAGAAATAATAAAGATTCATAAGGATTTTACAGCATCCTGTAACTTTCCTTCTTAATGTTATCTCTTCACTTTATGAATTTTTTAATTCTCAAGATCTGTTATATGGTTATTTTCATATATGTCAGTCTTCAATTCCATGTAAAAGTAGCTCAGCCTAAAATATTGTGGTGGTTTGAAAAAGAAATTAGTTTTTTTGAAATTCAGTAGTCAAACCAATGAGTGCTCAGGTTTGAATATTGGCACCTGGTGTGGCCACTGAGGACAAGGATCTGCCTCTGAGAACACAGGGGGTTAAAAGCAGAGGGCTCCCAGGAGAACTCTCTCTTGGTTCCAGTCCCTGAGGACGGGCGGATCTCCCCTGCCCAGCTGGGCGGGGAGGGGAAGCCATGCGGCCTGGGCGAGGGAGGCTGGAGCCTTGGCAGAGAGGGGAGAGGAAGATCCTGCAGGATGGAAGGATGGAGAGAGTACAAGAAGCTTGAGAGGCATCAGGCAGCCTCCTTCCCCCGCCGGAGAGAGAGAGAGAGAGACTGTGTCTGTGCCACCTTGAAATTGGATATCAGCAGCTGGGCAGGCACAGTCCAAGGTTTTAACTTTTTTTGTAGATGATGGAAACTTTATAAATGCTAATCCTCCTGAATCTAAAGAAGAAAGATAGAGAGAACTAAGCAGAGATGATGAAAGTTCATGCAAGTAGAAAATTGTCAAAGAATACTGAGTAAGAATCCTAGGTGGGAGGAGATGATGGAGTGGCCTTTGGCTGGACTTTTCTTATAAAGCCATGAACGGACTTATTTTTTTGTGACATAGAAATTGTATTTAGGGGGAGGCAATGTCCTAAAACCAAAAAAGTGCAGTAAAGTAATGGTATAAACAGAGACGGCTGACGAGAGTGTGCTGGTGCCTTCTGTCTCCATTGGAGAGGAAGATCTCTGTTTCATGAGGCCCCTCGGCCCCAGGGGGTGAAATTGGGGGGGGACTGGTGTCCCGAAGCTAAGAGACTGTTGCTGTTTTGGAACTGGGCAAAGCATCCTTAAAAAGAGAAACCCTAGAAAGAGTTCTGGTCCATGCACAGTGGTGAGAGCACTAGACATGGAAGAAGAAGTCACGAGATGGTGCAAGAAGGACTCCTATCTCTCCTTAATGAACTAAATACTGATTATCAAAAAGGTGGTAATGGACTGAAGATTAATTATCTGAAAGGTGGTAACTTGATTGGAAATTTTTAGTTTGTTTTATTGTGTTGAGAACTAGAGTGGGGAGAGGAGGAAGAGTGTTTTTTAAAGTTTTCATTTTGTTCTGTATATGTCTTCTTTACATATTATAAGTAATAAAGTTCTTTTCTTCTGCTTTCTAAATTAGAAACTGTTTTGCTCTGTTTTTGGTCACATCTCACAGCAAACACCAGAGACAGTATATCTTCATGGAGGCACTAGCCTTGTGCCAATGTCAAACCATGACAAATATGAATTTCAAATGAAAGAGAAGATGCTAAATTAATCTAAGGGCCATGTTCTTTGATAAAACCATATCGTATTTTATTCTACATTCCATTTACACCTGTGCCCTTAATTGTCCTATTCTTTGAAATCTTTTCTAAAACTTTTCATATGAATAATGTTAAACTAATAGCCTTTACTTTCATGTATTATTTTTTACACTTTACAAATCTCAGACAGTCCCCTCTCACAGCCCTTGGTCACAGTTAAACAGATTTATATAAAATAAAATAAGTCTTTTTATTTTTTATTTGTTCCGTCTGAAATCTGAACACAAATTGTTATTTGATTCTGTTACTTTGAATTATACACATATTATCTCTAATCCCAAGATTTTTAATCCTTTATTTTACTTTACTTGCATTGTTGTCCTGTGTGTTCTTTTCTCACTTTTGTGTTTATATCTCAAACACTTTTTACATTCTTTGATAGTTTTCGATTATTCAGTCTTACATTTATTTTTCCCTTGGTGTAGGAGGCTTCTATATGTCTGCTTTGCTAGTCAACCTTTCTTATTTTTCTGCATCTTTTAAAGTTTTTTCTTCTCTGACAATTATTAAATTGTTCTTTTCTGGAACAATTATTAAATCAGAACTTTTTCATATAATATTTGTATCTTCATTTAAGTAAAGATACATAAAACTTTGAATCCCAGCATTTCTCAGTCTCCTCTAAAATTGAATCATTCATGATCTAGTAGCAGTTCACTATATTCCTTAGATTGTCAAATTTTTGCTTATTTCCTGGTCTTCAAAATGTTCTGCCAACTTCACTGTGATTTCTTCCCGCTCTGAATTAATCACCCTTTCCAGTCAGTGAAGTCCTTATTTTAATCCCCAAATTTCATTTCCTGCCCACGTAGTTTAAAAACCTCTATTTATTTAACAACCCATTGGCATTTATTTAAGTTCTCTTTGATTGTTTCTTATTTTCAGATTCTCATTGTTAACTGAACATCTTCAATTAGTGCCTGAATGTAAGATCTATATCTTTGCACACTGGGGAAATCTTGTGGTGCCAAAAGATTTTGAGTTTTTTTGAGCTTCTCTTGTCAAAGAAGAACATGGGATGAAAAAATTGAATATCAGTTTGATGCTTTATGCCATCTGGAATGCATGCAAAGCATTCTGATGAACTTACCTAGCTGGATCAAATAATTCTCTCTGCCAACCTTTGAGGGAATTTGCTATGCAAAACAGTCAGTGCCCTGGCTAGTCTCTATAGAGCTGTCAGTCTTCACCACTTCCTTAGCAGCATATTGCGCCTAGTGAAATAAAATATGTCTACAGAGATCTCTCGACTGGTTTAATCAATTCTTTTGTTAATACGTGTGATTCATTGTCTCAATGTTTTAGTCTAACTATTTTATTCCTCCTACATTCTCCAATATATGGAAATTATAATTTATCACATAAAAACACAAGAAAAGAAGCCATGAAATAATTTCTACATTGGTGACAGGTAGAAGGTATTAAAATATAAAACCCTATTTATTAATTAGAAGTCATTGGCCACTTGTTAAAACAAAAGTTCTCAATACTTAGAACTGAGATAATGAATTACGGGTTACTCAATGCAATAGTACAGTACAACTCTTTACATCTCAGTTTTGCCCCTTGGATTCAAATTTTATGTTTTAGGTAGTTTTCTTTTAATTTTGAAATTTGAACAAATTCTTCCTCTTCAAAGATAGACTTGGCTAACATTAAAAAATATTTCCAACAAATCCATCTCTCCTAAGTGATCTAGGATACTGACCTTCATGTTGTACTCCTATTTCTCTACTCTAATTGAACAGCAATATCACACCACGAATAAGCCCTAGCCTGCAGACTTACAAATTTGAATATCTTGAATGGCTGTGTGGACCAACATTGTTGCAAACAGGATATTTTCTTTTTCCATTTTAGTTAAGGAAAAGGAATATTGTCATACCTCTAAGACATTTTGCTATTCTCAGTGATTAAAATAATTAGTTAGATGAACCACATCAGTGCTCCTGACTCCTGTGAGATGGAATAATAAAGTAATTTGAAAACAAACCCAGGAATTCTATAATTATAGGGAATTTTGGCTGAAAAAGGTTGCAATCCCATATATCGTAAAGTTTAGAAGTAAAGGATCTGTTTTTCATTTGGTTTTTGATAGTTCTTTTACATACTTCTTCCATTATTGTAGACTTTATTTTAAAAAATTCTCCTTTCTTTCTGCCTTTCCCAATTTATTCTCCTTCTCATGTTTTTCCCATATGTTGAATAACTAGTGCTTTCATGTTCTTCCAGATAATTCTCTCTATTTCCCTTCCCTCTCAAAATCTGTACTTGTAAAATATTTACCTACTTTGCTGTTTTGTTCTTCTTCAACTCCATTCTACTCCTCTTTATGCTGCCTTTTCTGCTTCTCTCTTCCTTGAAAAAGTGTTCATTGAAACAAATGCTGATCATATTATTATCTGTCTAGCTATATTTGAGCTGTAACCCTCTCTGCTTTCATTTCTTAAATAAAATCCATCATACACAATTTGAAAGTCCCATGTATAACCTTGATGAATATATGATTGAATTGTCAGAGAATTTTAAAGCAAGGGAAGTAGGTGTTCATGTGTTACTTCCTAATTATGCTTGAAACTAGAAAATACTTTTTAAAATGTTATGGTTTGATTTTATAATTTTATTAAGATGATGACTCCAAGATATCTCTGCAGGACAGCAGAAAGACACTGAAAATGTTAAATAACTTTTTAATATAAGCAAAGGCAATAAGCAGAGCAGTGAGAGCATTCTTTAAGACAGAAGAGTAAGGGATACCATTCCTGATGTATTGGTAATTCAAAAAAGTTTTCATTTGATAACATAAAAAACATTTTTAAAAATTTCAACCAATAATTGCACAACAGAAAAGCCCTAGCTTTTTACTTGAGGTCCTGATTTTCCAGTTATTTCAGTAATAGAACTTTCTTAAGGTGCCCTCCTCCTACTCTTGTCTCATAATCTTTTGTGTCCCAACCTACTAATCTCTGGGCTATGCAGGACGCATGAATGAGCTGTTGTAAGCAAAAAAGGAGCTTCTTGAAATCTCCACAAAAAGACTTGTGACAGAAAATTTGTGGTTTTGAAACAATGCTAGGACAAAAAAAACATCCCTTCCTTATACGTATAAACTCTTACCTGGAGCTGTGAAAAGCCTTGAGGCAGGACTTAGCAGTGATAAAACATGACTTCTTATTGTATCACAATATGTGTTTAATTTTTACCTTAGCTAGAAAAGCTGAAGAAAACAAATAAATTATGTAAATGTCTTTTCTACAGATTTGCCTTTAAATCTTGTTGATGTACAGGAGAATTTCAACAAGTAATTTGCTTTGGCAATTACCATTTGTCTAACTTAACAGACAAATTTTAATTTAGAGGTGGCATGAAGGCTTGTAAAGGAAGTATACCTAAACTTAGGATTGGAAAATTTATAAGGTATTTGCTGAAATAATCTTCTTGAAGTTAACATTTTTCTTTTCTGAAGAGAAAATTACTTCATTAGCGCCTGAGTATGTATTTCAATGTATTTCAGTATATATGGAAGAAAACCTAGCTATTAATAAATACCTGTCTTTCCTCCTCTTTTTCTGATTCATAATTTATCAACTTCTGCTGCAAAACAACACATTGTAATTTAGTATATTAGTAAAGACAACCTGTCTTAAGGTTATCTATTTACTTCAGTGTATTCACCATCCACACTTCAGACAACAAACAATGAACAATAGATTAAAAAAGCCAAACCTTTTCCAGAGTTTTAAGAGGATTGTAAGTGATTCTTAAATCAATGTTTTTTACTTACACTTCACTTTTGTGATCATTTCTTACTCTCATCTTGTCCTAAACTTGTCTATTCCTCTGTAACAAAACCTACTCTGCCTGATCTCCCATAAAAGTTGAATGCAAATCTAACATGGAAATACAGTGAGACTTCTCTAGGATGTAGGAGTAGGAGAATAAATTATTTTGAAAGTACATAATGTGTGATTTTACACAGTTTATGTATTTAATTTTGTAATTATATAGTTGGGTTTTTTTCTGGTTTTAGTTTTAAGTGACAGAAAATTTTGTGCAATGTGTTATTTACACAGACTTTGATGCTTTTGATCTGATCTGAAAAATGCTCAAAACCTAATAGTTTAAATTGTCAGGTGCAGGTTACTGTAGTTCAGCTAGCAAACACAGAATGATTCTTCCACCTCCCACTCCAAGCAGCAAAGATTGAGGTCAAAGACCCCAATTTCTTCATTGGGAATTTTCTGTCACCATTTAAACATTGTATTTTAACCTTCGAGTCTAAAACATGGATGAAAAATTGCAACCATGACCCTTCCTTATTTGGGGGGGAAACAAAAGATTTTTGTTGAACTAAGGCTTTATAATTTGTGCAAATATATTAGAGAGAAAGAAATGTGGGCAAACAATAATTGAGGTGGAATCTAAAGTCACATCCTAATTAGAGCTTTGCAAATCTTAAAAACTGATCCAAAAGATCTGAAAGAGAGTTGGTTACTTCAGACATGCAAAAAGTTCTTTTAATACTGGACTCCTGCATAAGTCTTCCAAATTTCTAATCTTCAATCTGTTGAAGGAATATGAAGATGAAGAAAAAATGAATTAAATTGTAGGACATTTGTATGGGAAGTGTCTTTCAAGGGAATGGTGGTGATGATACTAATAGGGGATTGAGTATTTTACAGATTAGATAAAGATATTTACTCATATTGTGTGAAACATCTGAAATACATGCATGCAGAAAACCTAAATGCAACTTCTGTACTATATACCTATAATACAGATAGTTATTGTGGGTCTCACAAGATATATCAATACACTTCAAGGCAGGGTTACTACTCAGAGGGTAAACTGGAGAGACAATGAGCATAAATAGCGAAAAAAGTGTTCAGACTGTATCTAAGAAAAACTTTATCTCTGAGAATAGCTAAGCAGTCTGCCCAGAGATGCTGTGAAATCTTCATTCTTGAAAGTTTTCCAGACACAAGCTGGTCAAAGTCCTCAGCAAATGGAGGTCTGACCTCAGAAGAGACCATGCCGTGTGCAGGAGGTTGGACTGGAGACCTCCTGAGCTCACCTCTGACATGAGTGATCCTGTAAATATAATTTAAAGGTCCAGGGCACAGGATCCATTGTCCAGGGTGCAAGGGTAAAAATGAGCAGACTTACACTCATCCCCTTATTTCTGAGAAATTTCCAATATGAACTGTTCCAACAGACTTCTTTTCTGATTCTCTCTTCCCTGATACTTCAATGGAAATGAAAAAAAAAAAAAAACATTTGCTCTCCTCTCAGGTTTTATCTAGGTAAATTATAAGCTTCTAAGTATAATAACAAGGCTCCTAAAATCAAAACATTAATCAATTTTTAAAATGTTTTGAATCTAAGACACTGTTCCTTGAGTTTCACTTCATATGCTTTGAGTCTTACCAGTTTATTCATTTTAGTTTTTAGAAGCTAAACTGAGACTAGATTTTAATTTGACAAAATTAAAAGTATTGTCTCACCAAACAGTGAAGCTGCAGAGTATCTCTATT
The DNA here is from genome assembly GCA_032173965.1 of Sitta carolinensis. Lineage (NCBI taxonomy): Eukaryota > Metazoa > Chordata > Aves > Passeriformes > Sittidae > Sitta > Sitta carolinensis. The sequence goes on along the minus strand of CM063284.1, from coordinate 98,818,062 downwards.
TTCTTATGACAAATAAAATAATTACCTTGTATGCATACCATTAAAGCTGGGATATATTTAAGAGCTACTCTAAGACTGAACCAAGTATGCCATCTAAGAGATATTAGCTATCTCTAATGTCCCTGTATTGATAAACTAGGCAAAAGACTCAATCTGAGTGAATTTAGAACTTCAGATGTCTCAACAGAGATACATAACTTCTCAGGTTAGTTTACTTTTGTGTGACATGAACTCTGATAATAGTTAAATACACTAAATAAAAACATAATGAATGGCCATTAGTTGCCAGAAAACTATCAGATGAAACTTCTGTGCAAGTAGAGAACTAGTGTATTTGAGGCTGGGAAAATTTTAAGATAAAGAATATAAGAATTGACAAGCACCTTAAATATTTATCTGAATGACAAAGAGTTGCTCATCTTAGGATACACATACATGAAGTTTAGAGAGCTAAAGATAATTGATTTCACTATTGATGAGAAAATCCCCTAAAAATACAAGCAAATTCTAAGGAAAAAGAAATGTATTAGTGTTAGTGTACTTGTCAGGACTTGGAATAATGCTGGAAGAAACAAACCAAGACTCCAGTCCAGTGAAGTCTCCTTGAGATAGGATTGAGGGTAAACATTTTAAAAACAATTGTTTTGCTGCATCATATAATACTTTTTGTTGTACTGGCACAAAAAATTAATTGAAATGTGACTCAGAACCAGAAATTGAGGGATATAATTTTTCTGGATAATGAAAATTTGATTCTGTTTACTTAAGTCTTTTGAGTAGCTGTGTTGATGTAGGAACAAAAGCCATATATAGGTGAGATTGAAAATCTAATGCAAAGGACACTTTAACTGTGTTGTCTTCAAAAAAACCTGTATTATCACAGTTCCACAAGTTCAACTGATCATATTTCCAGAATCTGATGGCTCCCATTCTTTCAGATTTTCTGCAAAGATGCATATTCATTCCAAACTCCCATTGATTGATGATTGATTGAGCCTGTAGTACAAGACTGAGCAGTTCCAAAATATTACTGAAATTACTTTAACATTCTCACACTTCTGTGTTTTGGAGGGACTTTTCTTCCACTTTGTAATTTCAGAATGGAGAGACACAATCAGAACCATAGAATTTACCTTTTACCTTTTCTTTCTATAGGCTTATTACAGTTGCATTTCTCTACCATTATACTTTTAGCACATATTTTGTAAAAAATGTAAGTAAATGTACAGATTATCATACACAAGAATTACGTTAAGTGCTCTAACCAGTATGATTATCACTGTTCAAGTAGCAGGCACAATCCCCTGATGGCCTTCTCCCAAAGGTCCAGTGCAGGTGACAGCAGGGTTAAAGGCAGTGCCACTTTCTGTTTGACACGGTGACTTGGTAACTGGAGAGGCTACAGATTGAAAAGCTGTGCTCGTTGCAAGCCAGTGGTTGAAAACATATACCTTTACATCCTCACTTGATTTAAAAGTTGTTAATTTCATGAAGCAGTGAAATAGTGGAAATACAAGAATCTTTGAGATGCCCAAGCTGATGCAATGGCTCAAAACTTACCTTAACCACCCTTTTCTCTCTTGTTCTATTTGCTTTCCCAATCAAATGGTTTTGCTTATCTGACCCTGCAGTAAAAAATGACTCAGTTAAATTATTCCAAAAGAAAACAATTATTATTAAACTTGCTTTCAGGTAATTTATGGCTTAAAGAAACTAAAAATGGGATCAGTTGAGCACCATAGTTGGTGCAATATATGTAAATGGAAGATGTAGAAATGTATCTTCCAGTGGCAGCAAGAAAATGTTCCTACTTGGAGATTTTGTGAAAGGTCGACCTAAATATTTGGCTTAGTTGGTGTGTGGGAGCTTGTTAGGTTATTACAACTTTTTTGAAATAAGCAGGCAGCTGAAGAACAATTGAAATATTAAAAGGGTCACCCTGCTTGTAGAGGTTTTCTGAAAGTCATAATGTTTTAATTTTTTATCCTTTTTATTTTCTCTCCATATATATAATTATAGGTGGGATTTTGATGCTTGAAGCCACTAGTATGGCTCGCCTTTTCCCTATGTTTTGTTCAGTTTCATAACTTTTCTCTCTGCCTTCAATTTTTCAGGTCACTTGCTCCTTCATAGAAATGTTCGTCATTAGACCAGAATGTATAGCAGATTTAGGAAATATAGTGTTCTTTTTGCTCACTTCAAAACATATAGAAAAGTAACATAAATAACATATTATAATTCCAGCAGATATTAGTATTTCAAACAGTGAAACCTCACTACTTCAGAAAACATGTAAGCAGTAATATTTCAAAACCAATGCCAGTTTTTGTTACTGAAGCCTTGATGTTTTATGTTGTTTTGTTTTAATGGAAATAGAGCATCTTTGGACTTAACAATTGTTGAAGATTACAGCCAGTTTCTAAAACAGAAGAGCTAAGATACAAATTTAGGGTTAAATTGTTGCAAAATATCAGGAAAATTTCTTTGATAGCAATGGATTAATTTTTTATTTTCATAGATTAATATGCTGATATAAAATATAAAACTTTAATTCAATTTTCAAATGATCTTTCTTAGAAAAATGCCATAGTGCGTTCCATTGTAACATTTGCTTCAGCATTCTCTACATTTATACAATATCAATTTAAGAGGAAATAATCTAAAACTCAGAATTACAGAATTTACATGAAAGGCATCTGAAAAACCCTCTTTATGACAGATAAACTGAAATAAATATTCTGAAAAAAATTAAATTCTTATTGATATTTGAAAATATATTTGTAAATTATGTATATACTTGTAAATATACTTCTTTTTTGAATGTTCTGTAAACCTGGGATTGAATACTATGAATTTTTGCAAAAAGGAAGAAAAAATATCCATATTTAGGAGAGACGCAAAAGTAAGAAAAAGTGCAAAAAACCATAGGATCTGAAGGCAGCTATCAAAGGCATCAATGAAACATGAAATATGGAAACAGCTGGAAATTAATCAGTGGGTATAAATCAAAGGAAACAAAAAAATTCCAGACCATACCTATGAAAGTCAGTACTACAGGCAATAAAAAAAGAAATTAAAGGAGGAAGAAATGCTAGCATGACACAAATAATATGAGCTAGCATACACCAAGCAAAAGAGGGATATTATTTTACTATTTTTCTGTTGGAGGAGAGCAATTGTGTAGTGAAGATTTACTTATTCCTGGGTCCCAAAACAGTATTATTATTAGTAGTAGTAGCAGTAGTAGTAGTAGTAGTAATGTATTTTAAAAGATATGGAGTAATGGATATATTTTGATATCAATATTCCTTTAAAATATATTTAAAATATAGGGTATCACACACAAGAGATTAATACAGACAGTTCCAAGAATGTAAATGATTTTTAAACACACACACACACACACACACACACACACACACACACACACACACACACATATATATGTATGTATGTATGTATGTATGTTTATTTATTTATTTATTTATTTATTTATTTATTATTTATTTATAAAACACGTATATCCTATGACAACAGGAATAGACCTGAGACTCTGTCAGTCCCACACAGGAAGGTGTTTTAATTACTGCCAGGTGAGCAACCTAAGCCCAAAAAATTTGGCTATCAGGTTCGAAATAATTTCTCCGTGACAATTTGTGCTGCCACAATGATTCAAATGTTCAAGTGCTTTTGAGACTGAGCTAGATAATAAGGGATCACTGAATGTGCATTGAATGTTCTTTGTTTAAAATCTCAGCAAATGTCCGAATTCCTTTGCATAACTTTCTATATATTATATACAATAAAAAGGCATATTTGCTTGAATTTTTTTTTTTTTTTGAGAGAATATCTTTAGTTACCTTAGACAGCTGTGTTTTTATAACATAAAATTTGGTATATCCTGAATTGTAAAGCACCAAACTCACCTGAATGGCATTAAAATTCATCTTAAAACCAAAGAAGTTGGTGAACCTCTACAGAAAGTAATCTTTTTTAGAGAACATTGGATAGAAGTTTGATGGCAGATGAAAGGTTTCAGGATAAGTTAGCACAAATTTAATCAATTATGTGAAATTGAATTATTCATATTGGTTTTGAATGAAGTAATTTTCCATTCTAAAGTACATCAGAAGACCAAATTAGCAGGTCATTAAATAGAAACATGTTTGATATAATTTTGGACAAATAATTTGCAAATATTTTTGTTTATATTTTCTGGGTTATTTTTTTGCTTTTAGAGATTTTGAATTGAGTATTGTCAACAAAAATTAAATTAATTTTGGCTTAACTCAGATGTACTCTAACATTCTACATGTGAACTGACTATAACTCTGCCTCTGTATTGAGCTCTCAGTTTGCAAAAGAATTTGAGAAAACATTTCTAAGAATAAAATCTAAGAAAGAAAATTGAAGAAATGTCTTTAGGATTTGCTCAAGTAGGATTGTATTTTTACTCCTCTTGGGGAATATCGGACATTTTCCCTATTCAAAGAAACCTTTGGGCTGGGCTCAAAACTCATAGTTTTTCTGTTTGCTTACTTCATATATTTCAGGTAAGCTAAAAAATGCCAGAGCTACTTACAGATACTCTTCACTTCTGGATTGTTTAACCTAACTAGCATAAAATGTCACGACTCCAGAGAATAAGCCACATCATTCACCAGCTGATTTAAACAAACTGTATATCTATAGTATGCTGAGGAAGGTCTGACAAAAAGCCAAATTTGTTAAACTTTGTTGAAGTATATCTAAACCCAGTTACATGTTAAATTGCAGTATGTTAAGAATTTATAGATTTTAATGTAACGCTCTGCCTGGAGAACATGAGAGGCATGTTTGATTAAAGGTATTTTCAAACCCATCTGCTCATCAACCACATTGAGTTTTAGATTGGTAAAAAGGAAATTTCAGGCTTGGTATGGTATTATGAAATAATAAAATGTAAGCTAAAAATAAGACCGATAATACAGTATGAATAAATTGAAAATATTAATGAACCAATGTAATAAGAATGCATTCATTTTTAATGTTATTTTAAGTAAAAATATGAATACTTTATGTGTTCTTTTTAAGGGTTTCTTGAGGCAGTGACTACACACTTATGCAAACTACAATGAAAACCTATTTTTCCTGGTCCCATAGCAATGTATATAACTACAATGCTTTCTAGTCGATATGGTAAATAATACTTAAATTAAGTATTTATCTTCACAATTTTTCTTTAAAATAAAATGTGCTGAAAGAATATAAAGTATTTCATCACTCGGTAATCCATAATAAAGTGTTTATGTAGTTAGGTATGCAGCAGAAGCTTTCTGAGAAATGTTAGTTGTGACCGTATATATAGTTTTCAAGCTGTGCATTGATTCATAGTTCTTCTGGAAGCTCTGGTGGAAGAGGCAGGGCGTGGTGTCACTGGAGGAGATGCGTGTGGAGTGTAACCTCAGGAATGACACTGTGCTCCTTGGTTTCCCCTGTCCTCTGAGGTGAAATACATTGTACATTGAACGCAGTGAGACTAATGTGCTCCCAGCTCACACTTCTCTCTCACAATCTTACATGGAAAAAGACACGAAGGAATCCAGGCTGAAAGCCTTTATTACTTCAATATTTCTGGTGAAATGGAAAACCTGGAATTGAAATGCAATGAGAAGCACTTAGGAAAGGGTTTGAGTGTCAAAAAGAAAGTGTCTCAAGCCATTTTAGAAGCATTTTAAAACTACATAATTTATACTTGTTACTCCAACTTCAGGTTTTCTGGAGTTTTTCTGTCACTTATACCAGACCCTGTAAGGATCTCTGAAAGGGTGTAAAAATCTACTGTTTAGCTAGCATTTACCTTTATGTTCAAGCTAATATGTATAGTATATCACAACTCTCCTTTCTCAGGGTGAAAATGGCTCAGCTGGTAGTTGCTTTCATGTTGATGTGGCTGATCTAGCACAATCTCTTTGATTTTACCAGGGCTTGTTAATGACTCCTCTTCCGTGAGTCTCTTCTGTAGGCAGCAGTGAGTAAAAATGATGGCTTGGGTAACCATATTCTTTCAATGTGAAAATAAAGGTTATTTTGACATCTGGAAAAAAAGTCTTATCATTGCCTTATCTGTAAAAGTGTTAACAGATATGACAAATACCATGCTGATGTTACTGCATAACTTTAGCCTTTTTTTGGAGCTTCCCAGAAGAGGATTAATTGCTTTTTACACAGAGGTGGACCGACTCCAGCTAGTGGGAAAGCTACATCACATGCTTATGTACCTTCATTCAGCAGGATGGGGGAGTGAGTCAGAAGGGCAAAACCAAAAAAAACCTGCCAGGCAGCGACAAAGACTAGTTAATAAACAAGAAAACCAACAAAACAGAAAACACACCCCTAAAGTAACCACTCAACACATCTCATTAGCACACCAACGCTCACACATTATGTCCACACAACCTGTGAGCTGTTGTTTTTCAGGAAAACTCTGTTTTATTGCTGAGCATGACACCATAGGGCAAGGAATGTCCCTTTGGTCTGTTGGAGTCAGCTGTCCTGATCGTGTACCCTCCAACTTCTTCTCCACTTCAAAGGAGAGGAGAGTGAAAAATATATTGTTCAAGCACTATTCAGCAGCAATTAAACCACTGATTTGGTCAAAAGTTTGAAACACAACACCAAAATGCCTGTTGTGAAGCAAATTAAATCCACCCTAGCCAAGAGCAGTACATGTTCAGCTGCCTACTGGGGCCAAACAGCATAGAGAATGAATCACAAGTTAAGGTGAGATAGTTCCTAAACACCCACTTTATTCCTTGCCCTGATACTCAGAGTTTAGCTACCAAAGTTGGAAACTTTTTTGCACTCTCAGTCTCATACTTGTCAATGATGAAACACAAATGAGACTTTGCTCCTCCTTGTTCCTTGATGATTCATACAAATGAGGTAGAAGTAAGAATCTTTTCTGTTTTAAATATACTTTCCTGTGCCAATTAAAAAAATAATAAAACAAACACTCATAATTTTTGTCAAAATTCAAATAAGAAATAAAGTTTACTAAGCAATGGGGAAAATTTAATTTCTCCACTGTTGTAAAAATATTTAAATTAGAATTACATTCTATGTTTTTAATAAATTGTTTGTTTGTTTGATGGGACCAGAAAAATATCGAAAATAAGATAATTCTGGATTTTGGTTTTAGGTTTAACTAGATAAATCTGGAAAAAAAAAAAAAAAAAAGAAAAAAAAGATTATTTCACAAGAAAAGTAATGGCCGACAAACTAAAAAATGAGAGGATAAAAAATATTTTGTTCTTCTAATGCCTCGAATTATAATAATGTTATTATATTTATGATAAAGGTTATCATCTTCATAAAGATTTTCATTTTTCTTTAGCCTGATGGCTAACTACTATTTGTGATTTTATAAGTCAACAGAATATTTAAGGACCATTTTTCCATATTATTATTTATAAATTGAATTATGAATATCCTTTTTCTTCTATTGGTAACCCATTGAAATAATCTTACCGATGCCTTAAAAATGCACAATGAACCGAGATATTACTGACAATTGTTGGTAACAAGAGGTCCGAGTGGTGGTGAAAATAAACTACCTGCCAATACATAAAGGTCAAAAACATTGTCAGCACCATTATACAAGCATAACTGTGACCTGATTCATCTTATGTTTGCCAGCTTGCCAGTTCCCCTGTGATAGCTGCTCAAAAGCTCTGCTTGAAGAGGTGAGAGTAAAAGGAGATTATAGTAATGGGGATCATATAATATTTGCCGTGCTGGAAATCCTTCTTGACCAAAGAAGGAATTGTGTTTATTTTTTTCTACTGCTTTTTCTCTATAATTCCACAGAAATAGATAACAATTACTGTAGGAAAACATCTTTTCTTTTTTTTCCAGGATTGTGGTAGCAGGAGGTATATACCCACTTTCTGGATGTGCAAAATGGATTTGTACTATATTGCACTGTATTAGAAAGGACTAAAATTAATTTAACTGCACTAACCCTTTGATCATGTAGCTGGCCTTTCCTTTGTTAAGCTCCTCACTTTTCTGACTAGAATTTGCTTTTGTCAGCACAGCAGCAAGTGACATATGGTATTTTTGTTGTTACTTGAAATAATCTTCTGTAGATCAGCTGGATTTCCCAAAAGAGCTTTGCATTCAACATTAGAGAGAGAGAGATGAAAGAGAACCCCAAATCACTATACATTTCATGATTAAAAATCTGAGTAAAGTAAGCTCCCCCATTCAGACCAATATACTTACTTCACAGTTTTAACAATTAAAAAAGGATGGAATCTGCTCTGTGATGTATCAAAATCTTGTGAACTCTGATTTAGGAGGTGAAAGAGGAAAAGTAAGCTGTGTTTATTGCAAGTCTTGTGTTTTGGTGATTTTAATAAATGTCTGACATATTCAGAGAATTAACTTGCAAGCTGCTGGCTTTGACTTTCCTTCTGATACAGAAACAATAGGTTGTACACTGCTCTGGATTACACTCTTGCTCCTATCTCACAGCAGCTAGATGTGGACCTGCCAATGGAATTTTAAATTATTGGCACCATTTTAACACATGTAGTATCTGTGGTTAGAAATTTCCAGACACAGCAGTATTCATCCTCATAGAGACATATTAAAAAAAAAAAAATAAAAAAATTAATAAAATATATATATAATAAAAAATAAATAAAAATTAAAAAAAATAAAAACCCAATATGAACTAAAGTCACATACTGAGAATGCTGAAGTGGATATTGTTATGTATTTGGCATTACAAAATGTTCTCATTGAAGTTAATGGATGGCATAACATAGAAAATGCTCAATAATTTGTATTCAGAGATAGCAACGTGCATTGTTTCTGCCCACAAGCACAGGACATCCTTCCTTTTCTTCGAGTTATTGCATATTGATGGGATATTTTTCTACTGACAGGCAACAAAAAATCAAGGCAGCATTTAACCAAAGTGGCTGACTGAATGGGAAGGTTGATGCCTAAAACTAAATTTAAGTCAGTTCACATTTTTTTAATAATTGTTTTCTGCATTTAATTTATTTTAAACAGGAATATGATTCCCAGTTACTACAGGCTAAGTTATGAGTGTATGATGGAAGACAGTTATGCTTCAAAGCCTACGAATTCAGATAAAAAAATTACCGTAACTTTCTTAAATATTTCAAAGGTCAGAGAAAGACTGGAATGTTGCATGAAAACAAAAAAGAGCTATGGGCAAAATAACTAGAATTGATAATGACCTTTAAATCAATGAAGAATGAAAATCATGAAATAGTTATCCATATGGAAGAGCAAAGATTCTCATAAAAAACTTCAAGAACAAGACACCAAGGCAAATAGCTCATTATGACTGGAAATGACAGACTGGTAATGTACTAAGGCAAAAGATTTCTCTTTCACAAAAAAGCCCCCAAGGAAATTTCATTAAACAAGTAATGCACTTTATGTATATTTGTGTGTGTGTGTACCCACGTGCATGCTCACATCTCTAGGCTGGACTTAATGAACCCAAGGGCAATTTTCCATGTCCTACTCTTGCATAAACCTGGAAAGATTTTATCTTATACTCCCTTTTAAAATGAAAATTAAAAATGCATTGTAACAAGTGAAAGGTGTTACCTCATTAATTTTAATTTCCTGTTTCTTTTTTTTTGTGTTCCTTTCTCTGTGTATTATAACACCTGATTATAATTCCACTGTGACATTCATCTTTTCATATAAAATAAAGCTGGTATTTTATATTTTGGTAGGTTTTGACCAGAATATATTCAAGATAATATTAAAGAATATGAAATATATCAATTTTTTAATAATTTTGTCTCAGAACACTAGGTGTGATATAACTGTTCTTATTTTCCTCTGCAGTGATAGAGAATCCATTGAAACCAATGCAGAGATTTCATTAACTTACATATGATTTGCTGTTACAGGATCAAGAGACTGACTTCACTGGAAGAGAAGAAGGCTTATCAACTACGAGTTCTTAGTAATTACAAGGACTCATTCAATGAAAAAACAAAACAGTCAATTCAAGGAATAATGAGTGGGCAGAAGAATTCCTTCATCCTGGACAGCTAAATTTTGTCGTTATAAACTCTCTACTGCTTCACATAATTTAACACAAACTAAACATTCCTAGGTTCTAGAATTCTGCTAATAAGAGCTAGGATTAATCTATGTTTCAGAACAGTTGCTATATGAAATGTTGCAACAGTTTCTGAGTAGTAGAATAACCTCAAGTTTGAGCTGAACCATAGGAGGGCATTTAATAAAGCACTGAACAAAAGTTTGCACATAAGAAAAATTCTTTAAAAAAATTGGCCTGAGAATTAAGTTGAAATAAGATTTTAAAATTTCTTTCATGACTTGATGTAGAGGTACACAGGAATTTAGCAGAGTTTAACTGTGAGTGTTTAGGATGTAATGTTGAAGAAAATAAGTATTAAATTACCCGGTCTTTCATTGATACTTATGTATTTTGTCCCTCAGAAGGTAAAATCAGTGTAACAAAAATATTGCTGACCCTTCATTCTCCTCTACTGCATGCTCTGAACAGAGCATGAAGAACTCACAAAGCTTGGTGCAATTTCATTCTTCTCTCTGGTGAACCGCAGTAGAACCAAAAGGAATGGCATGAAGCTGTCAGGGGCATTTAGGTTGAGTATCAGGTAAATATTCTTCACCCAGAGGGTGGTTGAGCACTGAAACAGGATTTCCAGGATCACAGCCCAAAGCCTGACAGAACTCCAAAAGAGTATGGGCAAGGCACATGGTGTGATTCTCAAGGATGATGTTGTGCTGGGCCAGGGGTTAGACTTTGGTGATCCTTTTGGGTATCTTCCAGCTCAGGATGTTCTATGATTCTATGATTCTAAGATATGTATCAATTCCTTTGTCAATTCCAATTTTCAAAACTGGAAGATTGTCGCTGGAAAATCAGCTATTAAAATAGCATTTAAGTTTTACAATACTTCTCTTCCCTCACTTAAGGGCCAAATCTGTCCTGTATATTTTCCTGTCTTTAAAGCAAGCATCACTCAAATTCTTACACTGTGTATAATTGTTAAAACTTTTATTAGCTATTCCAGTGTGGCCAAAGATCTAGTACAACATGGCAGGTTTCCTTGATGTACAATTTTGTTTTATGAGTAGAATCAATTTATCATATTATTTACTAGAATCTGTATTAGAAAATACAAATCATGTGTTTCAAGAAAAGTGAACAGATGCTCTGGCACATATTTTTTTGTCCCAAATATAGAAATTCTACTCTTTAATTAATGGCCAGGAATAGAAACTAATTTGGCTGAAACCTTGTATGCAGCAGTGCAGGTGCATATTTATTAGATTTTCATATTTAATGAGCGTGTTGCATGTCCATGTTTGTCCAAAGGCAGAAATATTGCAAGAAATACATAAAACAGAACATCCAATAACTTCCATTCACCCAGAAGTGTTGGAGTGGTTATCTGCCCTACTTCTAATCAAGCATAGACTAAACAGTGGATATTTACCACTGAGGAATAAGTAAAGAAATTAATCAGGTACTTATATCACTGTTATGCTATATCACAACAGTATACTCTTAATCAAAACGATCTTTTAATTAAAAACATCTTAGATTTTTGTTTTGAATTTTGATCCCGTATCAAAATTAGAAGGGGTTGTGTAAAAGCAAATTATTTTCATTCAGTACTTGTTAGGGGAATGGAAACTGTATTAATAGAGCTCTGACTCTGAGGTGTTAACAGTGGTGACAAAGTAGGTTCTAGGAGGTACTTATGATCATGAAAATTCTGGAGGAAGGTATACCTATTATGGGTTAGGAATATTTCATAAGTGATCCTCTGAGTTAAATCACTGGGATGTTTTTAAAACCAAAACTTCATTTTGCAACTTGGTCTGTCTACTTTCAAAAGGTAAATCAATGCTTCTGTTAAAATTACTGTGAAGTGTTATAATATCTTGAGTGAAATAATTCCCTCCTACTATCATTCTTGCAAGCTTCTGTGCATCAAATAACTACCAGGTCAGCAGAGCACTGGCTGGATTAAAAGTATTAGAGGTCATGCTGCAAACTCTGGCTGGGAAAAGGAGACAAATGGCAGATTCTTCGGATCAGATATTTCAAGGTGAAGTGGTAGATTTTAGCTAGAACAAAGCTTAATGATAGCCAATAAAAAACATGCCATGCATTTTCTCTATTCTCCTCACCTGGATGAATTCTCTTGTGTCTGCCAGGTTAGTTACAATTGGCTTTGACATCATCTACTGAACTGATGTCACAGGGTGGCACATAATGAAGGCAGTTCTGAGATTACTGAGACTATAACTGCATCTGCCTAGCTCTAACTTGTTAGATGAGTTTGGTATGGACAGAAAAACAGCAAAACAAGCATAGAGAATGATTATGGGGAGACATAATGAGGAAATCTGTGTTTATGCACAGGGAGGAAATAAGAGAAGGACTCATTACAGTTTTACATCTTAGTAACATTTTTGGAGATGGTGAGAATAGACAGCAGAGCCAGAAGCCATTTCCAACCTGTAAATATCAGCTATTCGACTTTAGACATGGAGAAAGTCACTGGAGTTGGCCTGGGGTGATGTGATCAGTAAGGCCATTGAGTTCTTTTGCCAATTATGACTACCTAAGTGAGAAAACAATATAAAGGGTAGGAATAGGATTAGGGGTGCAAGTCCACAGAAATTTAACACCATGAAGAAGATGAACCTGAGGTGTGTTTTTTATGGAAACCAGTTTGCCAGACAGGATTCCTCATACTCACTGGTTGGAGTGAGCATCCATTTCCACTCTATCCAGAGTGCTGGTCACAGTTGGACTGGGGGAGAAGAGATCATCTTCCATGTGAATGTGTGCTCTGTATACACCATTAGAGTGGATTTTAAAACTGATATAAATTTTATGTTTTTCCTGGTATATCTGTTCTGCTTGGAAACAAGATCTAAAATTTATTTCACTTCATGGTGTAGTTCTGTCTTTGATGTTTTATTGTTCTTAAATTCTTCCATGACAGTTGATATAATTCACAAATGCAACTTAAAAACCTGACCAAAAAACAACAAAAAAAATCTGTTCTACTTATTCTGACAGCATTGAGCTGTTGAGTCCTTCCAGCTACAAATTTGAATTCATCAGTAAATCATGGAATCTTAGAATCATTTAGGTTGGAAAAGACATTAAAGATTATTGAGTCCAACTGTAAGCCAAATCCACAAGATCTATTTCTCAATTTCTATTTTGATGGGAACTCACAAAGAAAATTATAAAATTGCTAGTAATATTGTAAAAAGTAATATCAAAAACATACCAAAAAAAATCCCATAAAAGCTCACCCTTAAAATCCTTTTCCATATCTCATCTCAGTTCTGGGTATTTTTGATGAGATTCATGGTAGATTTCTGGTGCATCAGGGGTCAAAGTACCATAATAGAAAAGAAAAGAAACACGTGCTTTTAAGTAGTTACATAGTAGTTAAAAGATACCTCATAGAGTCCATGTTTATCATTTTCCTGAACTCTTGTCCTTGTAACTTTCTTCGTGTATTATTACTAATAATAATTAGTTAAATCAACTTGAATTAGTTCTTTGAAACTCAGGACAAGAGGATAGGCCTGACTTTAAATCTAAACTTTTTATCCTTCCAATGGAGGCAGCATAGTGTATATGGGACAGGAAATAATCTGGCCATTTCTTCTATCATTTCTCCAGTCAGCCTGACTTGGAGTAAAATCACATGCTGTTGTGTGAGTTAATGTAGTGAAATATTCACTGCAAGCAAGGGAATGACACAAAGATCTAGTGGCAAGTCATAGTGCTGAGATCACTGAGCAAGAGTAGTACAATTGTGTTCATGACCATTTTGTCGGAACATCTTGAAATAAAAATAAAAATAAAAATAAAAATAAAATAAAAATAAAAATAAAAATAAAAATAAAAATAAAAATAAAAATAAAAATAAAAAAAATAAAAATAAAAATAAAAATAAAAATAAATCTACTGTTTAAAGTATTCCCATATATTTGCCATAATCAGTAATGTCAGAAATTCTGAAAAATATGTTTGGAAGGTGTCACATAAAATTTAAATGAGGCAGATGGAGGGGGAGAGTTTGGGGAAAAAAAAAAACATACTTGGGAATTAGAATACAGGTGAAGGCAGACAGGAGACCATTCTGGAATTAAGGTAAGAAGAATACAAAGAAATCTTCTGAATTCTTTCTTACTTTCTGATAGCATTCTCAAAGGGTTTTCTGGATAGTAATCTAATGAATTACATTCATCTGATAGTAGACAAGTCATCTGGGGTAGAACAGTGCCATATATGCTTAGTGGACTTGTATTTCCTTCAGATCAGCCAAAAGAGTCAATAGCACTGCTGTATCCAGTGTCTCTCACCTTAATAACAATTTTCCTATTAATTTTAGTGTCAATTGGATCAAAATCACATCTGCTTTTCTTTGTTTCTGGAGAAACCACAGTAATACATTTAAACACTATCACTTTCAGATAATATGATTAAAAAGTATGTTGATATAGATTTTTTTTGATATGTGTATTTATTTATTGCTCATGGACAGTTTTGTGTGCAAAAAAAATGCATGAAGATGTTATTTTATTACAATTACAATGAACTGCATGATTGATGATTCTATCTGAATGCCAAATATTTGTGTCCAAATAAATTTTGTACCAATAAAATCATTATTAACATGTTGTTACTCTCTTATTGCTCAATTGCAATAGAAATTTTATTTACCATGAGTTTCACATAATCATAGAAACATCAGGGTTGGAAGACACCTTTAAGATTATCCAGTTTCAGTGCTTATAGAAGCACACACTTATGTTTTCTACGATAGCCTTTGGTTGGGAGAAATTGAACTTCCTAGAGGATTGAAATCAAAATTATCTGCTTCAGAGAGTGTTTTTGTCTGTGATGAACCAGTTTAAATAAAGTCCACACTTCCTTTCTGACATTACTTTTGTGACCATCAAATTCAGTATCAAATACATGGCTTCATTTTCACTATGTGATAGATCCCTCAGATGATTTCATCTACTGATTCTTTTCTGCCACCAAACCTCACCAGGCATCTTCTACACAGAATTCAACTTATACTTTCCATATTTTGATGAGACAACAAAAAAGAAATTAGTTTCCTAAAAACAGATGGAGGACATAGCTTCAAGGACTGTTTTGGGTAATATGTGAACTCATTTTAAAGAGCTGATATGGTAGTTAAAGGGTTTTTATATATAGATATATGATTTCATTACTATTCAGTTTTATTAGGCTCTTTTCAATTCATAAATGCTTTTCAAAAAGTTAATCAAGATCTGATTTAAAAACATCAGGATAAATTCTAAAGCTTGGTAAATACTTTGCCTTTCAGATTTATTTGCTTTTCAGTGCCTGGTAGAGAATTCTTTCTTATCCTGCAGGCATTGAAGATAAACGCAGAGTACAAAGGCACAGTCCCTATCCTTACTACGGCTGCTTTATGAGACCTTCAAACAATCATTTGACTCAAGATTTTTGTAAGTTAATGCCAAAGCTGAACTTTTAGGTTGCTGAACTGTATTAGGCTTTTATCAACTTGAATTTACCAGTCAGTTTGAGCTTTCCTTACTGCGCATTTCTTGCTGTCAATCTGTTTTTAAAAGTGTATGGCCACCTGCTCAGGGACAAACAGTACTTATTAAACTTTGGAACATGTTGAGGTAATTTTGGAACAGGGTCTTTAAACAAGATGTTGGCCTAGATAACCTCCAGGAAAAACTTTAACATATTTTTTTTTTTCTGTTGTGATTTCTACATTCTTTCTGTGCCATTTTACACTGACAAATTTAAGAAGTACTGATTTCCACTGGTTTAGAGGGTTGGCTTTTTAATTGTTTGTTTTACATTTTGTAGGAAAATATATATTTTCATTATTCCACATGCAGAAGCAGCAAAATTTGAATAACTCCTACTTCAATAAAATGAGTACAATAGAACTGAATTCTCATTTTCCTATGAAACTTACTTTTAGATAAAAGAGCCAATTAACTTGAAAAAATCTATATTTTGAATTTTTAAATATAACGAAATATACTAATGCATGTACTTGGAACAAAAATTGGCAGTTTCCTTTGAAATGAAAAAATATATCTGTATTTGTATACTTATTTTCAAACTTTTTATCCCAACATAAACATTATGTTAAAATATGAAGTTCCTTATGTTTCAGAATATCTTTCAACTTAGAGAAGAAGAAATCAATTTTCTTAAAGGAAAAATAGTGGCTTCAGGAATTAATCTGTCTCTATACACTTATAGCAATACACTTATGTAACAAACAATATATTGGTACAACTACAGAAAATATAATCCTTTAATAGAGTATAATGTAAATAGAATTCTAGGCAATTTTCTAGTATTAGAACAAACACTGATTTAAAAAAAAAAAAAAAATAGTAAAAGAAAACCTGTTTTCCAGAGATGGAAGTTAAAAATGTTACAATATTAAGCACTCCATTGTAAGGGAGGAAAATCTAGATATAAGTAGTGTAGCAGCACATCTACGAATCTATGCTGTGTGGATGAAAATGCATGTTACATATATAAACCCCCACATATTTATATGTTACAGTTGCATGTATATTCTCTGTGTTTCAATTTACTTTACAATGTTTCATATACAGATCATCATAAAAGCAATCCTTGCATTGACCCATTTTATTTTACCTTTTTTTTTTCACATTGCAAACTACCTTGACGGAAATGAGAATTTCTCCCATGTGAAATCCTCAGGATTAGTTCAGCATACAAGTGTTTTGGAATCCTGGCTGCATCAGCATGTCAGTAAAAGGCTAAAAGGAGCACCACCAGAAGTATAGGGACGAAATCTAATCACATATGATTAAGGACTGGGACTTCAAGATAAACAAACAGAATAAAAGAAAACAGAA
Source organism: Sitta carolinensis (assembly GCA_032173965.1). Classification (NCBI taxonomy): domain Eukaryota; kingdom Metazoa; phylum Chordata; class Aves; order Passeriformes; family Sittidae; genus Sitta; species Sitta carolinensis. Next base: position 98,801,073 of record CM063284.1, on the reverse strand, counting down.
AATACAAGAATATTCTCTGAAAAAAAACACCGTTGTCTTTAGGAAGTTTAATTTATTTGTTCATAGTTTATCAAGCAGAAGGGTCTTGAGAAGTTGACCTCAGCAGCATTTTGTGACTGATCTTTTCACAAAGATGAACGGTTTGTGAACAGCTCTTACATTCCATGTTGGAATGGAAATAGGAATGTTTTTAGGAGAAGCTTTGCTAATTTCAAATTGAAGTTAGACTTATTTTGGATAAATATTTTTTTCTTTTATTAAACCAATAAGAGATTTCACTTTCTGCCAATTTCCAGTTTCTTTCTGTCAGACCGCTTCTCCTTTTCTCAGAATTCAATTTATATTATCTTTGTATAGACACATTATATATTTTCAATTCTCATATTTTTAAATAGGTACATCCAAGTTTCAAATATGGTTAGTTTACTCCTTTCACCAGTCTTTTATTCTTTTCTAGTGTTGGGTTTTTTATATATACCTTGTCTCAAACAATTCATTCTGCAATGTAATATAAATTCGAAGACTCTCATTTGTTTATCTTATCAAGTGAGTCTACAAGCTATGCAATTTATTCAGTGATATGCTAGTTTGATGTGAGGAAATAAATTAGATTGTTACCTGTATCTCTGACTGAAGATAAGGACAATGGTTTCTTGCCAGAAAGTTTCCATTTTGGACAAAAAATACAAATAGACTTTTCAGAAAACATAGTGGTATAAAAAGAGATTTACTTCTGGAAATCAAATACTATCAGGCACCTGGGACCTCTCAAAATTTTGATTAATCCCCTGTTTATCTCCTGCAGAAATGTACATTGATCTTTATTCAAAGAAAAATACAATGCAAACTCTAGTGAGTTTGTGTTGATATAACTGGACTACTTATTGAAAAAAATGTACTTAGTGTATTAATTTCCCTGGGAATTTTCATATTCTTCTGATAATTTGTTATTTATATGCATATATATAATTTATATGTATATATATATATATGCACATATATATATATATATATATATATAGATTAAAATTGGATAAAACAGATTAGACTCAACTACTACACCATCTACTATTTTATTTCAGGAATTCATACTATATTGCAGGAAAGATATGTGTACTTTTTGCATTACACAATCTACTTCACCTTTCTCATTGTTTCTGATAAGAAAGATGTAAGAAGATGTTGAAAAGTCTTGAAAGTGCTAAATGCAAATTATAACTGAGTCAACATCTGCTGTATTTTTACCTTACTCAGCAGAGGTTATGCAATAGTTACACATGCTTTTTTTAGACTTTAACAAACATTCAATTGTTTGTGTCATCCAAATTTCTGAAAGTGTTTTCATGCAGGTCAATGTATTTAAGGGAATGTTTTTAGCCTTACCTATAAATATAAATTGCCATATTTTGGCAACTAAAATGACCTTTAGACACTACTTTTTACAGCTGTATTTTGGATTTCAAACTGCCTGGCTAATAAATGCACCTTATTTTGAAAAGAAGGTCTTCTGTATATGTTAATTATCTATAGGCCAATTATTCCTACTCTTACCCAAAGAAGAAACGACGAATATCAGGAAACATACAAAATTTTATTTGAACCAAATTCTAAAACTCACAGATACATAATAATGTTCATATATACATAATAAATAATCCAAATGCATTTAAATTTTATTTTATGCATATTTATTTTGCATGACTATTGAAGTGGTACTCAAACAAAATGATGCAAACTCTCTTGTGAATCCAGTGATCACCAATCTCAATGTAAGTCTTTCTTGAGTGACTTCCATGTAACTATGCCATTTTTCTTACCTTTGAGGTCAACCTACACTATTCAACATACAGTAGTTGAATTTGCTGTTGTATATATCATAATCTAGTATCACTTTGGTACACTGAAGCAAACGTGGATTTATCCCAGAATGGCTAAAAAAAATGTCTAGCATCTCTAGATTAAGTTCTTTTTTTTTGTTTGTTTTAATTAATTACAATTTTTGATGGAACTTCATGCCTGCATAGATAGTTATAGCCTAATAAAATGTAATTATAAAGGCAGTTTACATAGGAGAAATTTAAGAAAACATTTAAAATCCAAAACATGCACCCACACACACACATAGACACACACAATTCCTGCCAGTCTTAAAAGTCTTTTTCAAATACAAAAACCACTTAAAAAGAAAAAAAAAATCTAGAAGTATTGACTTGTATTTGTCCAGAGATGTAGATATCTAGTTTTCTGTAGATTAGGTAGACTTAATTCCCTAAGTTACTTTAAAGTGATTGATAGTCATTAATGAAGTAATGGACATATATACACAGAAATAAGAAACATTAGTCCACTGGGAAAAGATCAATAGTTTATTGTTTCCATAAAAAATACAATATATGAGAAATTATATCAGATGTTATAAAGACATATATTTTAAAGCATATGTTAAATGCAGAATTATGCTTGTAGGAGGGAGTGAGATGTTTTAAAACATTGGTCATTTTTCAATATTTATTCCAATTAATATGCTTTCTTTGAGGTTTGATTTGTTAGTGAGTTTGGTGGCTTTTTTTAGTTTTGTTCAGAGCAACTGTGAATTCTGTTATGCAACACAAAGAGTTTCAGAGTTTGCAAACCAAGTTAATTATCATTTGATGCACAAAGTTAATTTAGATGACAGTTCAAGAGAATAGGAAGTCCATGGGATTTTCCTTGTGTCAAATTTACAACATATATATCACTTAATCACAGAATCACAGAATAAACCAGGTCAGAAAAGACCTTTAAGATCATCAAGTCCAGCCTATGAGCAAACACCACCTTGAAAACCAGACCATGGCACCCATACAGTCTTTCTTTCCTTAACTATCTCCAGGGATGGCAACCCCACCACCTCCCTTACTGTGTCTAATACAAGGTAAGAGTGGTTTCATTGAAAACTGCTTTTTTGAAAAAAAAAGTGTTTTGTCAATTTCCTTGCTAGGTTTTAGAAACTTCAAGCAGTTGCCTGGAAATATCCTGTATCGACAGGGAGAAATTTATTATGGGAAACAGAATAATTAAAAGAATGAAGATAGTTTTTTAGGTGTACCAATGAGAGTGTTTTCTAACATCCATGAAGAAGGAAATATTTCTTATATTCTCTTTTCCCCACCTAGGTATCCATTTTCTGTTGATACTGCTCTTTACCATGCGGTGATGAGGACTTGCAGTAAAGCTTATTCTGAAAAGCTTAAACAGTAGCTTTATCACTTTCTGTATTATGTGTACCACTTTTGAAAGGAGAAGTGAAATAATTGCTAGCTGAAACTTCTTTTTAAAAATTCCTTGGATGGAAAAAAGAGCCATCTCAAAAATAAGGCATTTATATAGTTTGGTAATATAGTTTGGTAATATAGTTTAGAATTTTTCAGAAAATTACATTTAAATGTCTTTATAAATGAGCAATACTATTTAAACATGCACATATTGCTGCACTGAATTTCAGTAATGAGAGTTGTGGATTTTTTCATAAAGCATCACAGTTATAAGACTGTTAAAAATGAATTTAAATGATGCTATAAAAATACCACATCTTTTTCTGTGGTGTAATTTGTTAAAATCTTCCATTAACATTCGACAGCCCTCCATTCACTCTCATTTTAGTTAATAAATATAGTGTACTCAATTTCTTGCCCTCTGAGAAAGTACTGGCAATGTGTTCTGACCTATAATCTATACTTAAGGGTTCAGTAGCTTTTTAGGCACGTTCATGGAGACTTTATTAATCTCTAATAAACTGAGATCTTCCACTTCATTTCGTGGCTGAATGTAGCAGTATTTGCTTTCAAGACTAATTATAGAAGGCAGAGCAGAACAGTCAAAATTATGCCCCTGGCATAATTACAATAGACTTTGTTTATCTCCATGCCTTTAAACACCATTCAGCTATGCAATAGCTTCCTTTCGTCCTGGATATTTGTTTCTAAGAAATGACATTTAAATTACTAAACAAAAAATATTAAAGTGAGACAGCAAGAACAATTTAAATCTGATTGTAAGAGCAGCTAAAGCTCTAATTTAGAGAATAGTCTGAAAAAATCAAAACAAACAAACCCAAGATTGGTAGCAAAATACTCTACATAAGGGTTTATTTGAAAGCCTTTTTTCCATACAAGGCGTCTTGTCTGTGTTCTGTGATTATTTTACTGTTATTATAACCAGAGCATATCTCTAAAACCCTCATGTTTTCCTTTTTTTATACAAATTTCTCTTATGCAGAATATTTACAAGACAGGGAGTATAAATGTACTCTGTAGAGGATACTGTACAGAGCAATTAGAGTAGTAAAACACTTAACCTCTTCCATTTCTGTTACAGAGAAGAAAACTAAAGTATGAGTCTAAGGGGCACTATAACAATAAAGTAACAGCAATAGCAGTCCTAGTGTAGTTCTGCAGTACAGATTAAACACCTGGGACATCATCTGAGCAGATGTGGTAAGTCTTAATACTTTGGTAAGAGCAAATTTTGCATGAAGTCTAATTCATGTATGCAGTTCCAGTCTGTGCTATTCAAACAACACGAACTTTTTTTGTTTATGCTTGTGTCAATTTTCAAGCATCTAGAATGAGAACATAACATGGTGTCTTAACTTATTTGAGTATATAAATCACTTAGCTATCCTAGAACTGAAAATGTGATAGATTTTTTTTTTATATTATTCCTTAATTAAGAATAACTTGGAGGATCAAGAACAACGTTCTATGTAATACATAATGCATTAGGGAGTAAACAAGACTCATTTGCACAGAAAATATTATATTTCTCTTTCATTTCTTTAATCCACTAATTCAAAGATAAAGAATTTACCTAAGATCAAAGTTTCTAATGCAGACTCCAGTTTATGGATTTTGCAGCTGTCCTAAAGGGGCTTGGAATACACAAACTAATAACAACATGGCTTTTCATTTTGTAGTACCTTTCATCTGAAGATCTTAAAATGTTTTTCAACTTCAATGGAGCACACCTTAAAACAGCAAGTGATATACATGAGGGACATACACGAATTTGTTCAACCTGCCATTACTCATTGAAGTTTATCTCTCTCATTGTTCTTTAAACACTTGTTACAACACAGTAGGAAAGTTCAATAGGCTGAAGACCTCCCCCTCCTCTCTCCTGTATTTCAGTTTTGAAATATATTCACTTTAAACTTCTGCAATTCACATAAGCATCATACAACAGAGCTTTAATTTGTTTAAAACACCAGGATTAGTGCCCTTAGCTGATGAAAAATGTCAAGAAGTCTGAATTAACATATGTGGCTAGAAACCCTTTTCTATGCTTTTGCTGAAAGAAATAAAACCAGATTAATCCAGGAAAGCAAATTAATTGAAAAATGAACTACACTGTGCCAACCAGAGATGTTGGATTCCTGTGGAACTGGAAATGAGGTAGAAGGCCAGAAAAATTTCTAGTATCTCAGGCAAACAGAACATTTGTTTATTAAAATTAAGTCTTTTCACAATGGCAAATAATCTTCAGCTGTGTAGATGACTATTTGAACTTTATTCATGTAAATATGATGACTGCAATTTAGCCATTCTGCTACATATATTTAAAAGAAAATATTTAATTTACTAACTAACTAATTATTCTAGAGGCATTTCTCTGCTATAATGGCAAAAGTCATATAAGGACATACAGATAAGTTATAGTGATTCAGAATGGTCATACATGGCTCTGAAGTCCACATATTTTGATTCTGATAACTAGACAATCATTGGTTTAAGCATCTTGAAAGTAAACACAAAAAATAAACCTTTAATTACCTTTCATGTCAGTATTCTAATAGTCCAGAAGGATAACTCTTTTCCTCCATTTGTCCCTTTTCTCTCAGATTTACTGAGAAAATCACATTGAGATCATTGAGATCACATTCAAACACTGCAATGAATATTACACACACATCACAGATTAGCTCTGAGGGAGCTGGCAAACCAATGTCACACAGTGTGTTAACATGAAGGGATAGTAACTTAGATTCTGTGTTGTGGCTCCTATTTTTTTCTCTGTTAGTTTATTGTTAATGGTTTTAATGATGATGTTTTTTTCTGTTGTCCCTCCATGTATACCCCTAAATTGGTTTACTCCTAAAGGCTGTATCTTCCCCTAAGCTACCCTTTATGGCAATCCCTTCCTTTTATTCTTGTCCCTTCCCTATCAACCACTGTTACCCTGCCTCTTGTTCTGGTCCCTTCCATGTCACTCCTCCCTTGAGCCAATCTTTCCAGTGTCCCCCCCAGGTGTTCCTGGGGGCTCCCTATCTTTGATACCCCATTGGGACATGTGACCTGTTCTGCCTCCCACCTTCTGTAATTGGCCTCAGGACAGTGCTGTGACCCTTTTCACCCCTGCTCCTGATGCTTCCCCGTTGGTTTATGATTTGTACCCATCCCCAGAATTGCTGCAGTTTTTAAACCCGTGCCCAGCAGGGCCCAGGGCTCTCCTGTTGTGACCCCTTCAGCTCCAATAAACCTCTCCTGATGGAACCTCCTACAGAGAGCCTCCTCCTTCTCCTTTACCTGACTCCTGCCGTGGCTGGCAGACCCTGCACTGTGGAGCAAGTGCCTCTAAAGGTTCAGTTGTTGGTAAAACCCAATACCATGGCTGTTCCCCACACCTGGCACAGTGCTGGTGTCCGCTGAGCTAGCCAGGCTCTGGTGTCTGTGTCAATTATGGAAACAGGTTAGCTGGGTGAATACCTTGGAAGTGTTAATAGATGACAAGTTAGTAAACTTAGTTCCAAACTGGGAAACTTGGTAGTTTGCTACTTTCTGCAATGTAGATGTGACCAATTTTTCTTACTACAAGAAGTGCAATGTAAAATTTTCCTGTTGTTATCCTTCTACAAATACGTTGTTACATTTACTGGCCTCAAGACTCAAGCATTACTATAAGAAAAGTCTACTGCAATAGTTAGACACTACTGCCTTGTTAATTATTCTATACTAACTTACTATCACTGGTTTCCAAATCCTTACACTGTGAAGGCAAGGAAGAGATGCAAATGACAAGGGAAAAATATAACTTGCAGGGTTTTTTTAATGTTTAATTATTTTTGTAAAGACATAATACTATTCAGTATTATTATGAATAGCTATTTGTTTGCTGCATAAACCAAATGTACTTGTTTTTATGAATGCAAAGCATGCTGTCTTATAACAACCACAGCTTTTAGGTAGAACTATTGTCTCCTAAAGATTGTACTTTCTAAGTCTTGTGCTCATATTTTTTAACAATTGTTAAAAGGAAAAAAAATTGATATCGTATTCAGCCTTTTAGTTAGGGAGTGTGCGACTTTACTCATATACTGTAAGCTACTTAAACTGTAGTTTTTAATGTTCTCTTTTTTTAGATAATATAAACAGTCAACCAATCATCATACTGGACGGATATGCTTAGTCAGTTGCTCCAGCATCTACCTAAATGTCCAGATCTTTGAGATGTGAATGTTATTATTTCCAGGACATGAGTAACCTGGGTTAGCTTCTTAGCTGACCCTGCTTTGAGCTGGGGATGTTCTGAGGCCACTCTCAACCCAGATTAAGCCCAACCAGTATGCTTGTAATTCAAAAGTAGAGCCATTTGTTGGATTTACTAAATTCTGGGTTTCATATTTATTAGCATTTTGAGTTAGAGACTCATCAGAGTGACAAGATCTCATTTTGTGCCTTTAAAGAAGTGACTGTAGTATGACATCTAGTTAAAAAAAAAAAAAAAATAAACAAGGCAAAAAAACCCCCCAAACCCAACCAAACACTAAACAAAATGGAAAACCCAAAGCCCCACAATGAATCCTCCGAGTCAAGCAAATCAAAGAGTCAACCCAGACTACAAATATACCATCATCTTCTAAATTCTAATTTATCTAGGGAAGCTATTTCAAGAATTAGAAGAATAGTATAGAACAGATTGCATATACTGTGTCAAAATAAACAACTCCATGTTTATCTTACTTCACAGTAACAGCTTTCCTATGGTGCTCATATGGGGTTGTTTTTCTTGATGTGTCTGGCTGGAAGAAAGGTTTTACAAATTCTTCTGTATCACTGTTCATTCTAGATAAGTGTGAAGGAGATCTTATTTTTCTTTTTGATTTTTCATTTCTAGTGGCCTTCATGCAATCTCTTTAAAATGCTTTTTCTAACACATCTGGGATAACTAATCTGGTTCTTGAAAGGAAAATCCCTTCAGCAGCAAAATCTCTGCTCTGAATTGGTAACAGTTGCTGCACTGGCCACACTCTGCTAACAGCTTTAATCACTTTCCTTGGGGTCTTATCTTGTATCATAACTTTAGCAGTCATTGCCAAGCTTTGATTTACTGGATAGAACTGAAACTGTCCCCATTATGCAGCTTATATTCTCTGCCTTGTCTGTCATCTCTGCTCTTCATGGAAAAGCATTATTATGTGAGTTTTTGTGTTTTATCTGGTCTTGTACATTATCTTGAGCATTATTAAACTCCTTTGGAATATACAGCATTTAGCTCTATATTTTTCTATGCTTCATCGTGTTATCAAAAGTGTCTGCTTCTACAACTTGCCTTAGGTTTTAATTCAGATGTCAGATAAAATATGTGTATAAAAAAGTACAAGTTACAAGTGGAAAGAACACCAGATATGTTTTTGGAAATAGTAATGAGTTTGGGACAAATCTGTACTGAGAGGCCCTCAGTAAAAATATGGGCCAATATTTATAACTTTAAATTAGACAAATACATCCATGTTCAGTGTCCATTATTTCCACATTTACTTTACTTATTTTAAGTTTAGAAGGAATATTCTCTGTAACTGCATTATTTTGAGGTAATTCTCATTAGTGCTTTGAAAGGCATGTTTGAAGCACGTTTTTTTTAAGCCTACTTTATTGAGGACATGAAGATGCTCCCATGTTGCATGTCAGCAAATATATATTCATCTTTTACCCACCAAAAATGTTTTCATTGAAACATAAGGAAAAGGTAGAGTCTTTATAAATATTGTGCTTCATGAAAACAGACAATTTGCTAAAAGACAGAGGTTCTGCTACGCAATTTAACAGCAAGGGGAAGACTGGATGTTCCTTTATCCCCTCTGATATGTTAGATAATCCATATAGATGAAAGACAAAGTATTTTTCCCCAAAAATATTAATTAAGGTCTCTTATTGTCAATAAAAAAATCTATAAATAATTAAAAAAACCCCAACCCACCAGAAATTAGGTTTCATTTATTCTTCCCATGATAGATCTCTTACATATGCATTTGCTATCACAGTACTTTAGGACTAGTGTTTTTAAAATGTTTTTTCCCATTCTTCAAATATGTTAAGAAGTGTGTTCTAAACATAAAACATATATCTGAATACACACTTAGACAGCTTCTCTGACACCTCTATTCAGTGTGATCTTTCCCTAACTGTCTGCCGATCAAGAAATCCATTCTTTCAGAAATCAGGGGAATGATACCTGAAATCTGCATGATAAATTGAGAGATGTCTGCTGCTCACAGGGATGGGCAGAGAGATACTCCCCTTATTGACAAATTCTAGTCACCAGTTCTGTGTCTCTCAGAATTGTGTTTTTTTGGACTTATTTTTATCCCAGACTCTGGTCCTGATGTGCTCTTTTTTGAAGAGAGAATCACAGCTATTTTAGCAAACCTACTTCAGTGAGTGAGAGTTCAGTGGTGCACCATGGACATATATTGACTTCATAAGTGCACATAGTCTTAGTAGACATTAACTTTTGAGTGCTGTCTCCTGTGGAGAACTGACTTACAGGCCAGCTACACTTTGTGATATGCTGTACATTAGTGTTATGGTAGAACTAGGAACCAAGAAGGACTTTGCTGCACACCAGCAAATTCAGATATCACCTCAAAGCTGATTTCTGGTCTCCCCAGTTTCCATCAGGCACAGACTTTTCCATAAATAAAAATTATTTTTCCATCTCTGTTCCAAAAATACATTGATATACTTCAGTTTTATACATGCTTTGGAAGGATATCCACTGTATGTCCTATTATCATCGTTTGTTCACAGGGAGACATAAAAACTTGCTTTAGGAGTCTTGTAATTTCAAAAAGTTTAAACTCTGGTAATTTCACACTCTAATATCTCCCTTAGTAGACAGGCATGGCTATGAGATATTTTCTCTCATAGAGGCAGATGTTCAACATTTAGACATAAGATATTCAATAGTAATTAGCTTAATGAAGAGTCTTCATTAAACTTATAGGTACATAAAACTAGTACATGGACTTCAGTAGAGAGGGCATTTTAATGCAAACTTTCATTGGTGTTGCTGTTAGCCACATTTTTTCTCTTTAAGTTACCTCCTTTGAGTCTCAAATCAAGACTTTGAATGAGATTTTGTCTTTTCTTCTGCCTCACAGTAATCTTTAAGATAGAGTGATCAGTGATAGCTTTGATTCATCTCCCCTAGACAGGTGAATAATCACAAAACATCATTAGAAGTCTCTGACGGTACTGAAGGTGGCCTTCTTCACTTCTGTTATCTTAGCAGAGATTGCTGTGGGAAACATAATTTTTATCTTTGTTTTCAAGGGTTAAGTACATCCAAAAGTGTATTCTTTTTAGCAGAGTCTCTAAGGTTTTCATAGAGACTCAACTGTGGTTGAAAGGAGCAGTTTCTTTCCCTTTCCAACTGCTTATAGTTCACTTACCAGCTCAGGCGCTCAAGTGAGCCAGTTCAGCTGAGAACATAAGAGCAGAGATTTGTTTGCCAATTTAGTTCTCTGAATGAGTGTTCTTTGGGGACAGAGGACGATCAAGACTGGGATAAGGGAGGCAATAGGTGCTGAGGAGTTGGGAGCAGGAGCAGGAGAGGTGAAGCGGCCCCTTTGTCATCAGCTCACTACTGCAGTGGCTCAGCTTCCCTTGGTGCTGCTCTTTTATCTTTCTCGTGTCTCTGTGGTCTTTGGCTCACACACAGCTTTCTACTGTGTGCCTGACCTCACTACACTGGGATGTTTTTTTATTCACTCCTTCCTTTTTATTTTGTGGTTTTGTATCCAGACTGGCCATCTGAAACTAATTGGAAAGTTCATCTATACAGTCAGTGCCACGGCTTATAACAACATCCCAAGTGTTTCCTAGAGTGCACTACAGTTTGCTTTCTCTGCTTTTTTGCCTTCAGCAGTGTTGATTTAGCCTGGTAAAATTATGAATTAAAGATCCCAGTAACCATGATGATATCAAATATTTATCAGTTATTACAGAGCAGTCCCTATTCTACCCCAACATTCAATTCTTTTATCGTGTGTGTGTAACAGCAAACAATCAAATAAACACTATTCCAATTAAAGAGTAATTCTTGCAGAAATGCAATACTAAATTTATAATAACCGGTTCAATAATATTTGGATACATTCTTAAGAAGTCTAAAATTATTCAGAAAAATAAATAACTTAATTGCCCACATTCAAGTGTCCATGATTCTTTTTTAGAGAAAATGAGCATCCTGTTGTGTTTAGTAATGCAAAGTGAAGAGACGAGGATATTTTCAAATACAGAAAGCTGAAGAAGTTTTACGGTCCTGTCCCTTGTTCCAATCACTACTGCCAAATTCATGCTATAACAAATTGTTTTCCCTGGGTGTCGTCTTCTGTGCTCAGATTACACATATATAGCAAACCAATATGCTTCCTGTGAGTTATCTAAATGAGCTACAATTTTTCCTCTTGGTTTACAAATGCCTCCACTCTGTTGATAACATATAATAATATAGCTTCACTGCATCAACATTAGCATTAGATGATTATGGGCTATTTTGTCAAAGAGCAAGTTCTTTAAAAAATACTGTGGTCCATATGTCCTCTCCCAGATAACCTATGATAGCAAAATGTAGCTATGTATTTCTGCTTTTAGAACAGATTGTTTTCATATTTTTTTTTAATAACATTCATTTTAACCTCTTTCCCTCCTACCTTAATGTTTCCCAGGATTTATGAGGATCCTGGAAAACTTAAAAGAAAAAATTTCAAGCATAAGTTTTATGAGTAGTTAGTAATGTTTTAAGATTTTCAGGACTAATACAAAGTCTAAAAGATCATTTTAATAGTTTATAAGACTTTAGGATCAGATGCCATGCTTATGGGAATCAGGACATCCTTCTGATTGTCCTGGGGAAATTTATAAGTCACAAGAATTTAAATAGAATGATAATTAGCATGACACAGGGTGAAAAAGTAGAATTTTGGGATTTTAGAATGTGGGATCAGGGGACAAAGATGGAGGCAATGGGGTGTGTCCCTGGACTGTTTCTTTGTGTCTTGTTCTATGCTTTTTCTGGTGGTGTTGCATATTTTGGTTGGTCTAGAACAAAACTGTTTAATATAGTTAATAGATATTGGAGTATTGTTGTAAATAAAACATACATAATTTTTAGTATAAAAGACATCACCGTCTCAAGAGGTGGGGAGTTCAGCACAGCCTGGCCTGCAGAGAAGACCGTGGCAGGCCAGAGCCACAAATATGAGATAAGCAAAGAATAAACAAATTCCTGAACATGAGAACACAACGGTCTCAACCTCTTCTTCAGACACAGGGCTGGGGGAAAACAGAAAGCCTTCACAGAGAAAGAGACAGAGACAAGTTAAGTCAGGTGAAAGGCAAGCTCATAGAAGCACAGAAACCTCAGAAACACAAGGAAAGAAAACAACACAAGAAAAAAGCATATTTTTATATATTTTTATATTTTAAAAACCTGACACATGCTGAAGTGTTTTGGAACAAAAAATTAATCTTAAATTAGTTCTTCAGTGGCAGATGAAAATTCCAAGTATTCATCAAGACACTGTCTTTTCAACTTCCCTGATGGCTAAGATTGTACCTTTTAAATGTGTTTTACGCTGTTTTCCTTTGCATATCTAACTTAGTGAAACCGTACCTGTAAGTGCACAAGATGTATTTGAAAATAGCAGGTGTATAATTTATATTGGTTGGGAAACTAGGAAATGGGATTTCCTGAGCTTCACAGGACCTGGATGTCTTCTCATTACTCACAACTAAACATTACAGCATATGTCTGCACTCCAGGGTTCAGCATAGGAGAAAGGTGTGCGAGTTTGTCTTAAAATAGCTCAAGCATGTGCTTCTGGCAATATAACCCCCACAGCATGGAGCTCAGCAAGGGCAAATTTATGCAAGTCTTCAGCTAAATCTGTTCCACAGTACACAGTAAAAAATAGAGATTGTTAGAAGTTAACAAAAATATTTCATTTGTTATTCATCAGAAAAAGTAAAGTAACTCAACTAAAGCTGTGGGAAAGAATTGAAGCAAATCAATAACTGGCAACTGCTGGTAGTTAGAACAGAGCTTGCACAGCTTAGAAACTGACATCCTCACAAACAAATCCAGGTTTATATTTCTTTACAAGGAAACAGTTGAGTATATTTGAGAAGAAGAGACCAGGGGAGTTATTTGTCACTGAATATGTAAGATTCTGTTCCTTGTGCTGATTACAGGAATGGTAAAACTAGTACAGATCTGGTTTGTTACCAGCTTACAGCCTGTCACAAATGTCAGGAAAAAAACTTGCTCATGAGAAAGTTCCTTAGTTCTTTTCATCTTCCAGGTTTTACACATTTAAACATGAAAGCATTGTAAATACATAAAAAAGACTACGCCAGATCACAAAGAAAAACTTCATTATTTTCAACACTGACCTTTTTTAGGACACATGTGCATATTTGTTATGACACAACATTGTAAAATGAAAATTTCTGTTACATATTCTCAGTTGCTTTTAAGCAGTTTGCGCTGGGATTAGTCTTTGTGGAAAATCTCAGTAAGATGTGATGAATTGGTTTTAGTGATAAAAAATTCTCCAAGGTAGAAAATAAGCACTTTATAATTTCTGTAATTTCTGACTAAATAAGGATGCTTTGCTTATTTCTATAAATCTAAATGCACACTAATATTAAAGGGTATTAAAATGTGGGGGTTGTTTGGATTTTCAGTGTGTACCAAAGCAGTTTCCTCCTTTCAGTACCTTTGTTCCTTAACTACACAAATAAGGAGAAAAATGTCAGTTTTTCTGGAACACATAGAATTCATGTTGAAGGTTGAAAATTTCAGATACTTGATCAGGTAAGAATCTGATTTTGGGAAATGAAACCAATTTGTGCTGTGTGTGAATGCAAAACAGAAAACTGAGAGAGGAATAAATGAAAATAAAAGATATGAAGGAAGGGGTGGAAGGAAGATAAGGTTAATACCAAGAGACAGGCAGAAGCAAAAGGGAATACCAAAATCAGCATCCATAAATCTCATAAATCCCCCTTTGTGGAGTTCACTGTCAAAAATGACATCTCTTTTTCCATCAAAAAGTGGCCTACTCAACGGGCAGTGCATTATGGCTTACATTTGTTCCACTGAGAATGAGCTCAGTGTTAGTTTTAGAGGAGACTGTGCTTTAAAGGAATTTTGAGGAAACTTTTCATAATCATTTTCCTCTTTTCTTTTGGATAATCCAGGAAATAAAAAACAGACTGCTATATTAAAAAAGTACCTTAAGCCAACAAATATGATTACAAATGCCAGCCTCTAAATGAGGAAGAGAAAGAATTACAGTCACATGAAAAAAATATCACACTTTAGGCTAGTTAAAATTGACATCAGATATTTTTAAGAATGATATATTATTGGACAAATTTCAATCTGAGATGTGGTACTCCCAGATGCTCCTGAGAAACACTTCTATACCTTTCTGCCTTACATGAAAATCCTTTTTTTTCTAAGAGTAATACTTACAAAACAGGCATGCTTTTAAACCCATAGAAGACCAGTGTAACCCCCTTTCTATAAGTTTCTTATTCTAAGCAGTTATGAACTCAGAACAAGTTCTTGCAACATAAAGCTACGGATGCTCAGTAGGAGCTTTGCTTTCTAAATTCTCAGATGCTAAAATGTTGAGTGTTTATATTTAAACCATACAAACTTTTATCCCAAGCTCGTTTTAACACAGTTATTTTTAATGTTGATTTCTAATGACAAGTATACAAATAAATCTTTTTTTTGGTGTGAGCTAAACTTGAATTAGGGAAAAAAAAAAAAACCCTCAGTATTTTATTGCCAGTAGGTGCCCTCACTGTGTTTAGTGCATGTCGTGGTTTCAATTCAAAACTGGGCAGAAACACTGATTTTTGTTTTAGTTTGTTTTTTTTTTTTTGTTTTGTTTTTTTTTTTTTTTATTTTGTCTGTTTGTTTGTTTGTTTGTTTGGTTTTTTTTTTTCCTAATTTCAAAGTTTCCAATCAAGAGCAAAGCAGGCTTGAGCTTAAAAGTAATAAGACTTTATTAACTAATATTAAAAGAAAGAAAAACAACAAGAATGAAGATGGAACTTTCAAAACACTCTTCCTCCCTCCCCACCCTTTCTTTTCTCCCAGCCAACAATGTAAAGAAAACAACACTTTGAAATCTCAGTTAGTTTTCCACTTCTAAAACAGTCTTTTTCAGTTCCTCTAGGGAGGGAAGCACCTCTCGTTCACTATGGTAAATTTCTCCACAAGAAAACAGTTCTCTTGTAAATCCATCCTTCATGAACAGCAACTGCCTGGATCCTTTTGCATTCATGAAATTCCTCCCATGTTCACAATTGTGTCTCTGGGCCACATTGCTGTATAGGGTCTAGTTTAAAGATAAACGTGTCTAAAACAAAGGTTCTCTTTGTCTTTGGGACCACCTTCACCTCCAAGGAACAGAGATTCACTTATTTTCCAAGGGCAAAGAGTCTTTATCACTTCATCACTCTGTTCAACTTCTCATGAAATCAACAGTCCCTTCAACATTTCACTCCTTTGCTCAGGTCTACAATTTGAATTCTTTTATCTCCTCCATACTTCTTTATGGTTTAAAGGAAACATTTCAATGTTATAACCAACCACCATAGCTTACAAGAGTTTTTTATAGCTCAAAAGCAACTTCCCACACTCCTTTCACCTGGACTTTCACTCCTTCTTGACTGACTTTGATACTTTATGTGGTCTTTACACATCTACATTCTAATTTCTCTCACTGGAGAGAGGATGGAGGCTCTCCAAGTTCCACCTGTGCACTGATGCACTGAAAGAGTCAACAAGAAGCAGCATCTGGCCAGGGCAGTCCATGGTGTCATGTTTCACAGCCGTGCTGGGGGGGCTCTCAGAGGGTTCAGGCCCAGAAGGCAGACACGGGAAAATTGGACAGATTTCTGAAATTCTCTTCCACCCCTCGGTCTCATCAGGTGTTCCTGCCTCATCGCTCCTCCCCCCTCTCTCCCAGGTGCAGCAAAGGTAAAGTTCAGCTGGGTCCAGCAGCAGAGCAGACTCTGTGCCGCAGATGTTCCCAAATCAGATGTTCCCAATCCTGCCTGGCCCGCGGGGCCTCCCCCTGCCTCCACTCTGCCAGGACCGGGAGAGGGCAGAGGTGTGTGCTCTGACAGCCGGGAGGAAAGAGACCTGCCCGGGCTGCTTCCAAAGGGAATAACAACTGGAAAATGCTTTCCCATTGGTCCAATAAAATGCCAATCTCAAACCCAGCCAGCTCACTTCCCTGGGCTGGTCAAACTAGGGCATGCATTTTCCTCTTATTCAGGTTGATAAATAAATCTGTTACAAGGGTTAAATAACAATAATTCTATGTAGAAGTATATACATTGAAAACAATGTTCTCGGAAAACAATTGTTGCTCTCTTCTGATGTGACAATGGACATAAATTTGTAGACAATAGTAGAGAAATCAAAATATATCTGACTTTATTTTTTTCTTTGCGTATTTCAAGGATGTTTTAAGCATTAATTGGAGACAACACAGGCAGATTAATGTTTTAGTATTGGAATTAGTACTTTAGAAAACAATAAAACCTCAAAACGACAGTTTCCTTTTTGAAGTTCAGCAAAAACTTAAAGGAGTGATACCAGAAAAAGAAAGAAGTTCCTAACAAGCAGGCAGTCACTGGCCAGAGGAGATGTGGCTTTGCCTTAGGCCCTTCATGCAGTCATTGATTAGGTGCCAGGAAATGGCTGACCTGGGAGTCACTATTATTCTTAATATAAACAGTTATAAATAAATCTGAGAGTATGAAGACAAAAAAGACTGAGATGTACATGGTAAGAAGAGAAGGCAATTCAAGTTTGGTCTCTCTTGCTCTAGTCCTAGGACATTGTTACTCCATAAATATTGAAGAAGTCAGATTTAATTCACACTGGTTGAAATGGAAGTTAAACCCTCTGCAGCCTGGGTTCATTGATAGTTTTCGGGTCTTTTGTTATCTGGAAAAATGTGATATTTTATTGTGATATTGTAATGATTGTTTGTTGGGGTTTTGTTTATTCATTTGTTTTTTGTTTATTTTTTCAGTTTTATGGACAAAGGTGGTGCTTATACTGAAAAACTCAGTTCCACTGCGTTTCACTTGATTTTATCTTAATTTGGCTTCTTTTTAAAATAATCATTGGAGAAATCTTAATTTCATAGAATCCTAAATTCATAGAATGACTTGGGTTGGAAGGGATCTTAAAGATTATCTGGTTCCAACCTCCTACTTTGGTCAGGGAACCTTTCAATAGACCAGGTTGCTCAGGGCCCAAATCAACCTGGGCATATCATAACACATAGCAATAGATTCATGTACAACTAAAACTATTGCTCATTTTTAAGTTTGAAATTGTTAAATATAAAAGTGCAAGTTTTATCCCACTGACTTTTCACTGCTGAAGCTCAATATGATGAACAACATGGATGAAACAAGACACTGAACAAGTGTAAAAGAAATTCCACCTTAACGTGCAACTCTTGTTAATGAAATTATTAATTCTTGAGGCTTTGTACAAAGTAAGAACATAGAATGAGTATTCCCTGCCATGTAATGAAGGAGAAAATTTTCTACTTTTGTCCTTTTTACTTATTGGAGGATTTTTTTGTTATTCTCTAATTTTCTCATAAAATTGCTAAATTGATTCCCTAGAGTTAATAAAAAAAAAAAATTATTTATTGTCATGGTGATAAAGAAGAGTATGGCAACTAATGCTTTTGTTGCCAGCTGAAATTTAGGAAATTTTTCTACTGCTGATAAAGAAATCCTTAATAAATTAAATTTTTATATTCTTTAAGCCAATATTGCTAGCCAGACCAAAATTGTCTTTAACAGGCAAAAATTAGGTAAAACCAAGACCACTGCGGAATAAGTTTTGTTCTTTCATCTAATTCTAATTAGAAGTCTTTGAGAAGAAAGGGTAGAACTGTTTCTTCCTTCATCCTACTCAAGTTATCCATCAAGGAACAGAACCTGAATAGAGAGTAAAATTAAACATTCTATTCTTCTTCCAAGGCAAGTGATATTGTTGACATTATAATCAATTATACAGGCTTTACTTAAATGATTCCTTATTATTGGATTATAAAACAAAATTCAAAAACTACTTTGACATTTGAGTGTACTCAGAGGAAGATGTAGCCTAATGTTTTTGTATAACTCAGAGCAGTGCATTGCTTGTGTTTCAAGAGATTCTATTCTTTTTTTAGTGATTAGTATCTCTTTATTTCTATATATATTTTCATTTATGCATCCATTACAATAAAATAGGTAAGGGAAAAGAAATGCATTTTAAACACTAGTGTCTTCTAGTTTGCATTATCTGTGTGTTTAATCTTATTCCTAAAATACATAATTGTGAAAGAAAAGATGAAATGTGAGGTTTGAAAGTGGTGGTCTGCGCCTAAAGGACCTTAAACTGTTATGCACATTTACTTTCTTGTGCAATCCTAGCTATGTCTTGTGGAATGTACTTTTCTGAACTTAGAAGTCTGAGAGGAGACTATTCCCTAATAGATAACAGATAACAGATATCAAAACGTTGCAGTTAGAAACATTTGAATACCTTGCTGTTTATAAATTGAACACTTCCATGAAAGAGAAAAGATAAAGGCAGAATGTGATTTTATTTAGTTTTTTTTAAACAGATATGAGAAATTAACTGAAAATTGAGGTTGTTTCTTTTCTGAAATGATAGCAAGCCTTAGTAAAAGTTTTGTCTATTAAAAACAAACAAACAAACCAACAAAATAAACCAAGAGACAGACAGACAAATCCACCTTTATTCTCCACTCCTGTCAGAGCCCACATTAGATATGGTAACTGCTATCATGTGGCTAGCAGTGTGTATCAAGACAGATAACATCAAAACAATTAATGCAAATTCCATCTATACCTGTTCTCTGTGTATTGAACTAGTTTTATTGCATGATATGAAAAAAACATGCCCGTGAATGTTACCACAACCTCTCATATTTTTCAGATGTAAAACATAGTTAACTGTTTCAGCCAAAGTAAAATATTTATATTTAAAAGAAAAGAAGGGTCTGAAAACTATTTTCAGGACTTTGATCAGGCTGGATCCTCCCTGCCCATTTGAGTTTTCCAAGTGGTTCCATTAATTGTTTCAGGAAGCCTTCCTAACATTTCTCTGCCCATAAGGTAAATTGCTTTGCCAGTCCTGAGCACACTATCTGGGATTTGTCTGGCCTTTAAATTATGGCAAAACCTGAGCATGTATTAGCTTATTTTTTCTATCTACTACCTTCCTCACCACACATCCATATAGCTGAATCTGAAAAAGTGTCATAATGGTTATCCAAAAACTGGAGAGGATATCTCAGTGTATTACCAATGGGATCCACTGCAACTATAACAAAAAAATGTTATTTTAAAAATTCTTTTTTCTCTTCTTTTTTCTCTTCTTTTTTCTCTTCTTTTTGGGGGAGGATGTTGGGGGAGGGCCTGGTGCAAACTCATAACAACATCTACCTAAGGGCATGAAACATTTTTAATTTCAGAATGTTATGAAAGAAAAATATTTAATATCGATTAGGAGCTCATGCAGAAACCTAAAAATGTGCAAACCAAAGATTTTAAATTTCATTGCCTATTCAAAATAAGCTAGTATAGATTAGTTATGGTTAATTATATAATTAGTTATTAGTCAGTCATAACATTAATATACTTCTTATTCTAGACCTTAACTTTTTTCTTATTACTCTTCAGTTTTTGCCAGGAAAAAAGGAAACACGAAAATAAGCAAAAAACAATCAGAAAAACCCCTGGACAATAGGAAAATATTTTATTTCTTAAATATTTAATATATAGAATATATTACAACGATTTACCATTAAAAATCGGATTTACCATTAAAAGTAGGATAAAAACTACTGAAATTTTACTGATATTTAAGAGTTTTGTTGAGGATCAAAAGGTTCAGAACAGGAGTGTGAGCTTGAGACAAATCTTGTCAAAAGACTCATCAGCTTGTCAATACCTTAGAGATCATTTGTATAACAGTACTTTTTTCTGAATTAACTCTCATATCCAAGTGACAGAGTTACTTATGTATTAATATTGGAAAGTAAACTGAGAGACAGTCTTTCTGCGTGTTCATAGTAATTGTATTTTTTTATCATGCAATTAGCATAATTTTAAAAGTAGGATTTGGAAATTACTTAGGAAATAATAGCCAAATCTAATAATTTTTAAAATGTATTGAATAACACACACAGTCCACAGCAAAATCATATAAAAAATTAAAAGCACACAAAGGATCTGGAAAAAAGACTTTCAAATCGACGTCTCCCTTCTTGTACTAATAACCTGAAAAATATCTTGTTTTCATAGGTATTAAACAGTAACTTGACTAAGATAAGAACCATGAGACATTATAAATTGAAGATTTTAATTTTTTTTTTCCATTTTTATATTTAATACAACATTTCACTAAAAATGCTTCAATTTTTTATGTGGTCATATGCCAGCTTCATATAAAAATGCTATTGCTGTAGAAAAAAATCCACATTAAATAAATAATAAAGAAAAATATATTAAAAATAATGGAAAACAGAAGACCATAGCAGATATTACTGTACAGGAAACTAGGAAAAAGGACTGATTTTGGCAATATATAGATTAAATAACCATAGTATATAGTGTCCTCAATGAAGAGCTGGAATCCATTATGCTGTTGTGTGTTTGATTGACTATGGTATCTTAAGACTCTGATTTTTCTTTTATAGGACAGATAATCACATCATGATAAAGAATTTTGGACATTTAGGATCTTTCTAATTATGCAGGAGCAAAAAATGTGAGGAGGGGGTTGGGAGGACAGAAATACAGCAAAGCAACTACTTCTTGCAAGGACCCAGACAGGAGCAGGACCCTCTGCTCACTTCTTAGTATCCCCCTCCCAAGATCATACAGATGGACTGAAAGAATGTGGGAAAAAATCAGCATCTGTTCTAGTTAATAACTGCTGAGTTTACTAAATGAAATGCAAGATAATAAGAGGAAAAGAACTAAGTATTATGACGATAGAGAAAGAAACCTCTAAAATTAAAGCTAAAGATAATTATTTCTATTATTTTGGAAGTAAATGCAGTTTAATTTCCTGTTTGGCCGCACCTCCTTTTTATTCATCTATTTCTGAAAACACATTATATTTTCCTTTTCTCTGGCACCATTAATGATGACTGAAGTCAGAGGGAACAGATTTATAACAAGCTTTCACATTAATCTGTCTCGTGTAATAGGCTAAGACATAAGTTCCAAAAGATGAGGTACAATTGAATTTTCGTTTAGTAGCCCCTGTTATTTTCTTTTGTAAATATTTTAGACTAATTTCTTTCTCTACTGAATTAATGGTCTGGTGTTTCATTTGAATGCCATTAAAGTCATGTGAGTGAAGCAGATGCCAGACTTTGAAAGATGAATATATATGAGTACCTTCAGTTTCTCTGAAAACATTTGTTTGGAACATACTCTTTCACTCAGAAAAAAACCCAAAATTATCATATCCAGCTGATTCTGCTCCAGAACAGTATTTCAGATTCAAGTACTAAATGGGCAAGAACTGATGATGGTAACAGATTGAAAGCAGAAAATGTTCCAATAAAAAACAGAAAGAAAAATAGAAATTATGGTCAGTTCAGTAAGAAAATATAATCAATCCATTTGTTCTCTTCTTCCTCAACTTACTAAACAAAAAAGATTCAGAATCTGTCAGGTAAAAATGTATGTTTAAAGTAAGGAATTAGTCTAATTGCTAGATAAAAATTGAGTCTGCATTTTGCTTATGACTCTCAGGATGCAATGACTGACGTATCTATTATGTGAACTACTACTGATAAACTATCTTTTTAATTCAGTTTTTTTGCACAAATCTACTTTGATAGAACTGAACATGCTTACAAGGCATATAATTCCTTCTTTACACAGAGTATAATTACTAAAGGAATTACTGATCTTAATCTACATAGTCATTAATTGAAAAAGCTCATCTTTCAACAAAGAACATTCTAATAACCTTCAAACCCAGATGGCAAACTTCACTTTAACATGTTTTAATTTCTTTTTTTTTTTTTTTTCCACCACTTGGTAAGTTCTTTTTCCATGGATATATTTGCTGAAGTTGTCAGACCTTTATTTCATGATAAACTTTTATGTCTTTGTTCTAAATCACAAAGGGGTTTCAAATGCAATGCTTTATTTATTTTTCAAAGCTCAAAGCTTCTTAAAAGCCTCTGATGGTTTTTTGTGGGATTTTTTAGTTTATTTTGTTGTTTCTTTTCCTTCCCTCCCTCCTTCCCCTCTCTCCCTTTCTAGCAATCAGCAACAATAGGCCTCTTGTGATGCTCAAATACAACTTCTTTTCTTCATTGGTGTCAAAGAGTCTGCCTTCCGAGTGACACTCCTGATGACTCAAAAATGAGATGTGTAGTTGAGGTTATTTGGCACTGAAAAGCTTAACTCAGCTTCTGCACTCTAGTCTTTCATGAGGGCAAGGAGCAAAAGTGAAAGGTTGCTACTAGGAATTTGAAAGACTTGTTTCTCTTCAATAGTCTGAGCTCATGTTGCCAGGGAAGACAGAGTCCTGCTCACATAACATCATTCATTACACTATGAAACACAAGTTATTTATTAAGGGGAACAAAGAGAATGAGTTAAAAATAAGAAATAAGATTACTAGAAGATATATAGTATTATAACGGTATGTCTTTTCCCTCTGCTCCCCCTTCCTCCTAAGAAAACAAAAAACAATAAAATTATATTAATTTCCTTTATATTTTTCAGTTAATATTGTGAAGAGTTAAGAAAATAGGTTATGAAGACTGGTTTTATATTTTAAAATATTTTCTAACTAAAAGAAATAATCATTTTAGACAGATTTCCTTCAGACTTTTCTTCTTGAACTTTTTAATAATAAAACATTTTCTTAAGTTAGCTTTCATATTATATACATATATTTCTTTTATAAATTGGAAGTTAGCAGAACAAAATGGAACAGCAGAGTATCCAGTTTGACCTCCTGTAAAATTTAGGTTCGTAAGTTTTACTGAGCTACTACTACTTTGAATTCAGCTAGAAATGCTTGATTAAAAATGTCTTTCAAACTAATTTCATGATTAAGTTCAGAATGTTACATGTTCTGCAGAAGAGATACTGTTCACATCACATTAGAAAATTGCCCCAGAAATTAGAGATATCAGAACACTGAAAAATTGTGATATGTATTTAGAGGGGCAGACTATGGGGCAGGAATCATTGGGAAGGCTGGCTCATTGGAGGGATGATGGAGAAAAGTAGGAGGTTTGTAATGATGACAGGGAGGTTCATCATAAATTATCTAGGAAGAAACTTACTTTGAGCCAAACCCAAGATAATTCCAACAGGAAAGGTTCTTGCTTTTGCTTAAAGACAATTTCATGCATGGGGAAGCAGCAAGGTTAAGGAAGTGTCTTTTTTGTTTCCTGTAGAAACTCAAATCGAAGGAAAGTTAATTCCCTTTTGCATTAAGAAAATCTAACCAGGTTTACAGAACAATGTTTGTATAGACAATTTGTTTCAGCTCTAGTCATGGTGCAGCTGTGCATTCAGATGGAGAAAAGGATGACTGGAAAGTGATGGTGGCAGAGGATCACACAGATCTGTGGGAACGGGGACATCCTTCTAACTGTCCTGAGAAAATTCATAAGTTACAAGAATTTAGGTAGAATGATAATTAGCATATCACAGGGTGAAAAAGTAGAATTTTGGGGTTTTATAGTGTGAGATCAGGGACAAAAATGGAGGAAATTGGGTGTGTCCCTGTCCTCCTTCTTTGTCTCTTGTTCTCCATCTTCTACGGTGGTGGTGGCACATTCTAATTGTTCTAGAGTACAGGTACACTGTTCAATATAGTTGATAGGTATTGGAGAGTTGTTGTAAATAAAGCATACATAAATTTTAGTATAAGAGATAGCACCGTCCCAAAGGGCGGAGAGTCTGCCTGGTTCTGACCTGCAATGAAGATCTCAGCAGGGCAGAGGCACAATATGTAAGATAACAAAGAATAAACAAGTCCTTGAACAATGCAAGAACAGACAGTCTCAATCTCTTCTTCAGACGCTGGGCTGACAGAAATGGAAGTTTGCGCAGAGGCAGAGACAGAGACAAAGTAAAGTCAGGTGAAAGCCAAGCTCAGAAGCCCCAAAACAAAACAAAAACCTTTTTCTTTTTCTTTTATTTTTTTTCTTTTTTTTTTTTTTTTTAATTTTAAAAACCTGACACAGATCAACAGGAAGAACTTCTTATAAATTAGAAAAGAACATAAATTGTATATTCTGTCTGGGAACATTTGTACCATAAATCCTTCATTTTGATCCAGTTAACATCTGCGTAAGTTCAGCAAAAAAACTGTTTTTCTATCCATATACTGCCTAGTAAATTTATCACAAAGAATCATATTTTGAGGACCATTCAAAGTTATTTCAGCTTCATTTTCTAAGTTGGAAAGAAAGTCATTAGCAGTAAAGAGGAGAGGCATGGAATAAGAGATAGTAAAAAGGAGAGACAACACACATATAAGACTTATGTTTCAATTTATTAATAAATAAATGTTTGCTGTGTATTTTCTCAGTCTAAACAGCATTGAAATGTTATTTGAAACTTCCTTGCTCCTTCATTTTTTATTGAGACTTCCATTAGACACACAAGACTTCCAGAGGATAAATTCTGGCCAGCTAGGAAGGATTAATTCTCTTCTGAATTATTAAAAAGCAGTTTTATTTTATTTTTAATCTGGGAAAGTGTATGAAATTGTATTATTCATTAATTAGCACCTGTAAATGTTTTATTCTGCTTTTCTTTTCTTAGGTTTTCTTATTTATATAAATCAAAACAATATAAAAAGAAGATCAAATAAAGAGTTAGAATGTGAAAAAGGAAAAAACAAACAAATAAACAAAAAAGAAATTTTCTAGTGAATCAAGTCAATGGCCTAGCAAAATCATTACTGTGTTTCTGACTAGGCCAGCAGAAGAAAGGGAATTATACAACTTTATTTTCCTAAACATTGTGGTTCACACAAATTGCTCTTTAAAATTTGTGTATGTCTATATTTAAATATCAGGATAAATGTTTTAGAATATAGATGATGAAATAATAAGAATGCAACCAAGGACATGTACATATTTGTATTAATATACATAACAGTTAAAAGATAATAAAAATAAACACTAAATGTACTACTTTGATTCATTAGTAATAATTTAATGAAGTGACTTTTAATTGAACTTTCATCATTAACTTCTGGGGAAGATATTTCCTTTTTTTTTTTTTTTTTGTTAAAGCCAAAAAGGCAGTTTTCCTATTCTCTAAATACTTTTTGCTAAGAACTGCAGTGATGACATGACAAATTACTATCCTAATTCACTTCTCTGCCATGGAGCTATACCTCTTCTTCTCTCTTCTTCCTTCCTTCCTGTTCATTACCTCTCTTTAGTAAATGGGTGATAGACAACTTTTTTTTTTTATAATAGCAAATGTCAAACTTCTTAAAGGTCAAATATATTAAAAAAATGCATTTTGTCAGAACATAATGTCCATTTTCTCCTCTACCAGTGGACACTGTAGGTTTGGATTAGACGACTGTTCAAGTGACACCTGACAGACAGCTAAAACTTCAGAATGAGCATCCACAGGATTGTGTTGGAGTAGAGTGAAAAGAGAAGCACAATTAGCATACAACCTAGGTCTACCCTGAGGCAGGTTTTGGCAAGATGAACACTGATCAGGTCAATATTATAGATTTACCCATCATTATCTATAGTTTTACATACATTTAAAAGGTTAATATATATATTAGCAGGCAAATATGGTAGCACTTCCCTAGAATAATAATAACTTTTTGAAATAGCTAATTATGCATCTGTTTATCCAGGAATAAGGGGTCAAACAAGTTAAAAAAGTGACAGTATTTTCTGTGAAAAAAGGCTCTACATATTTAGTTGAGAAATGCTAATATAATAAAAAGATACTAGCACTGCAAAGAAGAATTGAGAGCCTTGCACCTGCCTCTGCTTTCATCTTGGCATGAGATTTTCTGGTATTTAACAAGACACTTAATGTCTTATTTTGTTCCTTCACCCAAAAATTGGGATGATAATCTTATGTGAACTAAACCTAGTAAAGAGAAATTTGCTGATGCCTTATACTGCAAAAATTAAAAGTAATAAGAAATAATTGTATTTTTTGTTTGGTTTTGGGGTTTTATTATGTCTGTGGAGAAAGAGAGAGAAAAATGAAAGAAAATGGCCTGATGGACCTGATGGACACTTTTTGTACTGGAAAAAGATCACCAACATGAGCAAATCTGAAGAACTATGCATTCACATATTATATATGTATATATATAATTGCATCACAGGCAATATTAAAGAGCTTCCATAGCCGTAAGACCTTATGTTGTTTTGTTTTGTTTTGTTTTGTTTTTTTTATTTCTATGCAGGTAAATACACTGCAACACTCAGTTCCTGCTGAAACAAAATAATTTAGTTGTTCCAAACTGATTTTTTTTTCTTAATTTAGCAATATATGCATGTTGGAGACTTAGATGTCGTAATTTCTGAGGGGAGAACATTGTTAGTTTGTTTGTTTTGTTTTGGTTTTGTTTTTTTAATTACTTTAATTTACTTTTATTACCTCTGTCATTTATAAATTATTTTCTGACCACTTTCTTTTTAGGGCTCCCTCCTTGGATAATAGTTTTAAGTATACTAAACTGATCAACGTGGTTTTTTTCTTATTTAACTTTAAAGACCTGGCTTTATGCAGTCCGCAACAGCACATATGCAGAATTTGAAGTAAAATATGCTCTTATTCTTTGTCACACCTTAAGAAATACATCTCTTAGGACATCAAACAAGGGATTTTAAACTGTTCAATATAGTGTTCACAAGTTCTTATACATCCTAAACAATTACAGCTATGAGGAGTGTTTTGGAATAGCTGAGATACAACATTTCAATTATCTTTGAAAGTGCTCTTTAAGTTCTAAGATCCTTTTGGTTCTTTCAGAGCTGCCATATAAGAAATACAACCTTAAGTCACTATTGTCAAAAGGAATTATCCCCAAGATATTGTAATTGACTTTCTTTAGAAACTGTATATATTTTTTAGAATAAAATCGTTATTATTTTCCTTTTACTGTCTTTCAGGTCCTCTGCAACTTTGTTAAGAACTAGTGGCCTCAAATAACCTCAGATTTTCATTCCCATTCTGACTTTACTGGACAAACTAACTGACTTGAGGGTCTGTGCATTTTGATAGTGCATCCTCTTCACCTGTCCACCAACAAAAACAGGTAATGTGAATTTTCCTCCCATACTCTGTCTCTTTACATATTTTGTGCCTGTGAAAAGATTGAAAGTCACACAGTTTTAATGACCTACTGGGATAATGAAATCCAGTGAGGAATTGTACCTTAAGTAAAAGTTTATTTCCTCCTAAGCTAGAAATACAATTTTTGAGTTTTATGGAGTTTTCCTGTTATATGGTGAACAAGAAAATTGAGAGCTTGAACAGTCTTCATATGCTCTTATAATTTTTACCAACCCCTCTCAAATTCCCTCCAGCCGTTGTCCTTTCAAATATTTCATGTATTCACAAATTTATGACAGGATGAACTGGCGAAGAAAATATACTTTATTTAAATAGCTTCAATTATATAATGACCTATTTGCATTTTAATAGAGATTTTGAGTAGAACACCTGAGACTTCCAATAAAATAGGGATTTAAATTTGCAGGTAATTAAGGATCAAGCAGATTGTGAAATTTCTGTTTGATCTATTTAATAAACCTGTTTACTGTCATAGACAATAATGTTGCTGACCCCAAATTGTCCCAAGTCATCAAAGCAAAAAAGTTTTACTTTGAGTGTACTAATTATTCAGAAAGTGAACATTATCCATGTCAGGAATATCCTCTTTAAATTGGGATGCTATTATAGTTATTGCATCTGGAGCTTGTAACGGATAAAGCAGAATAAAATAACTGAAGAGAGAAAATGCTGAATATATAATTGTAATCTTCAAATTGCATATAATATCCTAGCTTTGGCCTGCTTTGTTGTCTCTGGTCAGTTAAGAGTGTCTACGGACTAACCCTACATAAATTCCATTGGCATTAATAAGACTTAGTCCCATAAATCCCATGAGTGTTGATTGCAGAATGAAACTGCATAGTGATTACAAATGGATCACAAGTGGAGAAATTGTTATGGGCAGATTGTCCCACTGGGAATGACTGCTTGGGGATTAAATACTGTTCTCAGTTCACATCTTTGACTCAAAAGGGCAAATGATACCTTCTTTAGACACTTGTTTTTGGCAAGGGCAAGCAGTAGTATATTACTGAACCCAGCCAAGTCAAATCACTGTAACTTGTAGCTAGGTCTGTCTGGAATTTTCTATTTTGCACCTAATTGGCATATTCCTAATCATGACTTTTCTACTAATAAGCTGCAGCCTGGAAATTTCAGGGCCTGTAACCTTTACAACGTTTTTTTAATCTGTTTTATTCAGTTCTGCATTGTATAAGTACCACTGAACTGGAAGAATAACTCACAACTGCAATGAAAGCAGTGAGAAACCAAATTCATACTCAGATAAAACAGTGTTATGTGAAAATCACTTCCCCACTATGACCCTGAGTATTTAGGTGCCATTGTATTCTAAGCCCTTGATTGCATGATAATCTCTACTCAAAACACAGCAGATCTGTTGCTGGATGACAGCATGTTACATGAACTGTAGTTCATGGAAATGGAAATTTACCTTAATGGGGCAAGGAATGAGATCTTTTCCAATTCAATTTTTTTTTGTTGTCGGCTGGTTGTTTAGTCGGTTGTTTGTTTGCTTTGGGTTTTCATTGGTTGTTTTTGTTATTTTGGATGTATTTTTTATTTTCTTAGCTAATGATGTTTTGTTTGATTTTTTAAAGAAGTTTTATGTTTAGAATCTGCAAAGCCTTGAAAGAAAGTGTCATCAGAGAAGATCTCAGCTGCTGTAACCATTCCTAAATCTTTCTTGGTAAAAGATCCATTTGGTTCTGTAATTTAGTTACTCCAAAATGTTCAGTTCTCAATAATGTTCAAGACTTAGAAGAAATTAGGCTCTATGTGTGATGTTGGCTATGTCATACAAATTATCTCTGCTGGGAGTCGTTTGTGTCTGTGACATCAAAGTTCTCTTAGCCAGTTCTGATCCTTACCCTCTTCTCTAAGTGGGGACATCTGGCAATGTCATTCATGGCCTTATGTCCCCCTGTTGCTGCATGGAGGACACAGCACCAGTGTTCACTTCTGTATTCCCAAGCCAGACCAAGGACATCACCTGCATGAACCACTACAGCCTATCCTCTGCAATCAGTCAGGGTACAATCCTGTCCCTAGACTGCAGGTTGGCCTGCTCAGAACTTTGTTGCCCATGAAAAAGTCCTGGGACTCCAGTCCAGCATATTAAAATAGTGTCTGAATAGTGACAAAGATGCTTCTGACCTTGGAGCTGGAGTGAGAGCATCTGCTCTCTCAGTGTCATCTTGAATCAGTGACTTTTAGCACATAAGGGCAGGTGCACAAATGCTGCGCCCATGACAGTCTTCATTGGCAGTGAGGAGTAGCATGTAGTGAGTGAGAGTCTGCTTTGGTTCCCTCAGCCTCTCTGGAAGCTTTAATTTATTATGTAGGGTTCACAAATACCTCTTTCTGAGAAAGGCTGAGAGGTGCCTCTGGCTTGATGTGGTGAACCTCACTGCTGATATCAAATACTATTGTACCTTTGTCAGCATCCTGCTATAGCTGAAGAAGGTCACTTACCAAGTCCTCTGTACTTATATAAAGATGACCTTTGTGCTGTTGACACAAAGGCTTAGTTTGTTAACTAAAAAAAAATTAGTTAATTTTGTTATTTTTGGAACAGGCGGTTAATAGGTTTATGAGGTTGAACATAGTTTTGAAGTTACAAATTTTGAGTATAACATATACGTTATTAAGATCAACTCTTCTTCCAGGAAAAGTTATAGAATGTGGAAGCTAGATTCCAAAACATCTGTCTGCCCTGAATAATCTTTTATCTGTGGTAATAGTATTAATTTCAACAGAAAAAAAAATCAACACTTGGAGTCCTAAATCCTTCTTTAGCTTTCTGTACACACTAGAATTATTCTAAACTAGCCTCATTTGTGTCTATTCGAAGAAAGAAAGAGATATTTTAGTGACTCAGCTAATTGTGGATTTTGGTTTTACAGAATGACTCAGTAGCTAAATTTGCGGCCTGATTTATGTGAAAATACTGCCCAGAATCAGATTGCCAGACTTCAAACTCTTTTATAAAATCAAAGTCAAATCTTGATTATCTAGTATACTGAATTAATCAGGCCATATCTCCTATTAAAAGCTAACATTTTGTGAAAGCATCTACTAATACTTTTCTTATTTTTTTAAGGTGGATGTTCGGGTAGCATTTGCATAGTTTTAGGTACATAAATTTAATTGCTACTTTCATTTTTATTTTATTGATTTATCTGCTTCAGCCAAAATAACTTGAGTCTACAGAAACAGTATCCTTTTCCTTATTAGCAATATATAAGATATTTGAACCTATTGGTTATTTAATGTCATTTGGTACTGGCTGTTTGCCTGCTGAGCAAGTATTTATATACCATCTACAAATATTTAATCTATATCAAGAGTCTTTAATGTCTGCAGATTATCTGACCTGTAATGGCTGTCTCAGGGATTATATCATGCCTAGAAGAAGTCTCACTACTATCCTCCATTCAAAATATGTTATGGAAGCATTTCTGATGAACAAATATACTTTTGGAAGACAAAAACTTCAGAAACACTATTTTACTTTGTTGCACTAAAAGTGTTTCTGGTATTATTTTACCCATAACCAGTGTATTTGAATGATTTATGCAAACCTCTAGCTCTCTTCTCATGTGGCATTGTGTAATCAAAGCTGAGTGCTGTGGTAAAGCCACAGATAGCCACAGATAGTGATGAACAACAGGAGTAGGTACGTATTTCTAGACTCTATAGAGTACCTTGAAAGACAGTCAGGTGTTAGTTGAGTTGCTGTGTTCCATTAAAAAAAGTACCCTTGAATGTATTTTCTTTCTCTGGAATTGTTTTCATATTGGTGAAAATCTGTATTTTTTTTTTTTTTATTTAAATAGAAGTAAACTCTTTGATCTTGTCTGCAAATCTAATTAAATAATCTCAACACTATTTCAGTAAGGTACATTGATTGTTCCTCCAGTCTCTACAGATTCGGATTTCAGTGTTGCTGTGTTGTTGTGTTGACCACAACAATTCAAAAATATACACACATTTTAGAGCAAACATCCAACAAATAAATCCTAACATTTATTCTTCTGTATTTGCCATTATGTTTTGGCTTCAGAATAAACTTTGAGATCAGAATTTCAGACTCTTATAGAAGAATATAACTTCTGAAAACTGAGAAAAGAATGTGTAAATACACTGCTTCTGAGGTAATCTACTAACATAGATAATATCAATGGTAGTTGAATTATTAATTAAAATTCTGTTTTTAAGGTAGTCATAATGTACCTGAATTTGTAAGTCACAGTCTGTTAAATTGATACAGATGATACGCATCCCTTGACTCAATAGAAAAGTTTATGTATGTCAATATAATAAATATGCATCTTGCAACATTTATATTTAAACAAAGCTTATCCTTTCCCACTGTATTATTCTAGGTCCAGCATCACTCACACATATTTGCTGCTTGTTCCATACTTTAAAATTCCATAATTTATATGTACTTGAAAAATTATTTGATAGTCCAAGACAGAGATCAGTTTAGGATAAACATCTTCAACTGTGATTTTGCTGCCACCATTGATTAGACTAGCCAAACAGGTCATTAGAGGTGATTTGAGGGGATTCAATAGCTTATCCCATATCAAGTAGAATAAAATATATTGTACGGTATAAGGAAGAAACATTGATAAAATTTAAAAATAACCTGGAGAATATTAACTTGATTAAGAAATCTTTCTTGCTTAATGGATAAGAATTTTTGCTAAAAGCAATGATATGTATTTTCTGTACATCAGTTCTCACTAAAAGAATAAATTAAAAAAACTCAAAAATGTCCTTGGTGAGGCATGTTTTAAAATACAACCCATCTCTGCAAAGTTTTAATAAAAAGAGGATGATTCAGAAGACTGCATAACAATGTTATGGTTTCAATAACAAATCTTTATCATGTACTTTGCAGAAATCCACTTATTTTTCAAATCACAGGGTTAAAGAATAAGTCATCTTTAAAAATCTTGATAGCTCCTAAAGAATGCAACACAAATTTATCAAAGAGTTCCATAACACTTCACCCAATTATCTAAATAATAATAGACAGCAATAAAGCTGATAGAATTAGAAGGTGTGAATAAATTACGCATTAGTTCTATCAACAGGCAAAAAGGTAAACAAATAAATTCTCTAATTATAACATACATTAAAAAATATAATAACCTCATTTAATAGACCTTTCTTATTTATACCAACTATGCCTCTGAGGAAATTGTCACAAATATTCTCGAATAAATGCAGGTAAGATGGGCAAAAATAAATTGAAGCTGTTCGGAAATCACACCTCCTTTCTGTAGAATAAAATGAAATCTAATCTCTCTCTGCCTATATATTCTAGTAAAATTTTAATTTTGACATTTTCAAATAAAATATTGGTTTAATTTTTGCACATTTTGAAATATTTATAAGAAATTAACTTAAAAGTGAGAAACTGATTCAATTTTTATATATAGGCCTAAAATTTCTGCTTTTTGCAGTTATCAAAATGTTTTGAAATATTTAGAAAAGTTTTAACCATACTAGAACATGGAAATGCAGCTTACCTAAAAAGCAGTTTAGAGGGTTTCATAGACTTCTCTAAATTCTTCTCATATCTAAATAAAATACCTCATAAAAGATATACTTATAACTGACTTCAAAGGAATATGCCAGAATTTTTATAGAAATAAAAGCTAGCCTGGGCTACACATGGCATAATGGAATTTGTGTCAAGGTATGCTCAGAAACATTCCAATCTTTAATACTGTACAGTGATTAAGTATGAAGAATGAAAAAAAAGAATAAATCTTCCTAGGTCTTATCATTTTTTGTTTAAAACCATTTAAGTAATCTCATATTAACCTTTCTATGGTACCTTTATCTGTTTATTAACTGTGATGACATATGAATGACTTTCACATGCAAATGTGAAAATATTTACATTTGTATCTGTCTGATATCTGTACATAAAAGTTATATTTTTTATTTAGTTGTTAAAAAAATTTTTACTTGTTTTGCTTGTTTTACTATAAAACTGTACAGTAATTTTATATAAAAGATGAATTTTTGTCATCCTCTTTCCCACATTTAGTAAAGATTTGAATGCCCATTATGCAGAAGCTGTGAAAGTATATTGTCTATCATTGTGAAGTTCCAATTCAAAGATAATTCTTTACACAACACAGAAGAAATCTTTCATCAGGGAAAAAAAAAAAAAAAGAGAAAAGGATTGTGACAAAACATATTTTTGGTGTCCTTTTGTGCAACAAATATAGAACTAAAAGGAAAGGTAATTGGAAGGCTATTTAAAAAAATGAAATAACTATTGGCTGTCTCTGCTTTAATATTTCAGAAGTTTGGAGATAAAAAGTGTTTTTTCTTTGACAGCAATCATTGTTCAGGCTGTCATCACTCAACTCAGCAATTTCATCACTCACAGCAAAAGCATCATTAGGAAAAAGGGGGAAAAATACTCGTGAGCCACTTAAAAAAAACCCAAAAAACATCCTAACCAAACACCCTTCAAGTAGCAAAATATCATATTTTTTTCCTGATATGAAAGGTCTACATTTTATAATTTTTCAGATCTGAGAGTGATTTCACTAGGATTATCGCTGGAGCAGATCTCTGATCGCAGTAATAAAAGACATCACAAACAGAGACAGTTTCTTGCTTAAAACAGCGTGGTAGCAATTTAAGACTGGAGGTGTGAACTAGTAAACACAGTGTGGTGGGGGCATTTTGTGTTTACTAGGGGGTTTTGTTTTGTTGGTTTGGTTAGGTTTCAGTTTTTGTTTTGGTTTGTTGGTTTATTATTTTTCCGTTGCACTAATAGCACATAACTACTAAAATAATTTTCCTACAGAAAAAAGGAAGCAAAGTTATTTGAAGCTCGATTTATTTTTATTTATTCTTAGAAGTTAAGAAGATTAAAATTCTAGATGATGTCACTAATTGACAAGCAGGAAAACAAAGAGATTAAAGTCTGAAAACAATGAACTGGTTAATAATTTCTTAAATGCCTTTGTGCAGTATCATCATCTTTTATGCTCTTTTAAGAGAAAATAAAAGAAAAAATAAGGTTAGAAAAGTAATGAGAAATCAATTAATTTTAAAAGGTGATTATATAGTTAATTAAGAAAACTAACAAAATACCACTGGAGGAAATGGTGATTACATAATAGCCTGAATTCACAGTGAAAAATTCAGCAATAGCAATGGTAACTGCTGATAGACATAACTGAGAGTATTTTGTACTGTATTTCAGACTGAAAGTCTGATGAAGATGATGGACTGATACAGATCAATTTCAATTTATATAAGAGCTAAAACAGACTCTTGAAAGATAAAGATCTATGGAAAAAATGGAGAACAAAATAAAACATTCAGGAGAAGAGTCATGAGCACCAGATATGGACAGACATGGGCCAGTTTAGACCAAATATTAGCTGATTATGGAACTCATGTTATTTCAACACAGAAAAAAATGCTTGCAAAACCTCATAAATCACAGTATTGAGAATTCCAAAATTGTACTCTTCTTGTTAATCATAATTACTCATTCTCAATCAGCCTGTGCTACCTTGAATGCATCAGTTCAGGGTTCTTTAACATGACAGAAGGGCTCATTACTGTATAACCCAAACTGTATCATAAAACTGGTATGCAGACATGGCATTGATATATGTACTCAATCACCCCAACAACTAAAATAATGCTAAGATCGACCTGCTGACAAATATCTCACCTCTCTAGAGGCCGGAAGTTTCTTTCTGTCAGGTTTCCTTCAGTATTGGTATGCCAGCAACATACTGTGCAAATAACAACTGTAATAAGGCTGTTTACTTTTTACATCTCTTAGTACACTACTTCTCATCTTATTCTCACTGGCTGCTGAGTTCTGGCTTCTTGCGAGGGGATGATAACTCCAACTTCTTGCCATGGCAACTCCCTATGCACAGCTATCCTGCCAAGATTTGGGCAGTCTGCGCTACTTGATGTTCATTTTGCCTCCTCTAGAGTTTTCCTGGGGATCCTTTTAAAGATTCTGACTGTAACTGGACAGCAGCCGATCTTTGATTCAATTTTTACTTAGAACTGTTTATTAATGAAGTGGTGTCATGAAGTTTTTATTACCATGAAAGGAGAGGAGTAGGGTTTTTTTTTAAAATGAACATTGCCATAGGATGCCTTTTATTCAAACATGAAAATAAAGGGCTCAAAAAGTCAGCAGTCATTATGGGTTTGCCACAACCCTTTACAAATGACCTGTTTTCGTTCACTAAAATTAAATTTTTAGGAATTTATGAAGATCTGCATAATGAAAAATATTTCTACCTAAATGTGTTAATGAGGTTATACTTATTATAATGTTTAACAATCTTATGGCATGTTGTGAAATGTGAACAGCAGCTAGATGACTTTCAAGTTTCTCCATTTTCCCATGCTTTAGATATATTAAAGGTTAATTAATTCACATCAGACTCTTAATTGATTTTTTAAAACTGCTTGATTAAATCCCACTCTTAAATTTGTTTATCTACCATAATTAGTATGTGATTACACACAATCTTCAAACTTGATAAACAATTACATTTTTAAAAGCAGGAAAATAACCAATAAGTATTTAAAATAAGACAACATCAGATAAACAAATGAAGCATTCTCTCTTTTTTCTCTTTCTTCTATTTCTTCTGGTAATTGACCAGATGAGCTATGTGTTGAGTCAAGAAATTGCATTAGAAGATTAGTAATTATTAAAAGATATTTTTCAAGTTAATGTATTGCAAGTAAAGTGGAATAGGATAAAACACATTTTATAATTAATCTTTTTTCTTGTTACTCTTGTTTTAGTATTATGATTATTAATGATTCATTGCATATTAAGAAGCATTTTATGAAAGGATGGGTAAATTGAGTTCCTACCTGGTTGCATTCAGGAGAGTCTTTGACAAGTCTCTAAGGTGTTTTTAAGTCCTTGCACACTTATTATAAGTTATAATATATATATATATAATATAATATATAAAAATATCTATGTAGAATAAGTTATATTCAGATAATTAGAAAAATATTATTTAAAATATTAGTATTTTACAAATAAAAGTACTGATTTTGGGGGTAAAACTCACAATAATTTTAATAATTCAAATATACCATGCTCAATTCTCACATGATTTTGTTGCTATAGCAGAATACTTTATGATGTTAGTGTCTTCATTAATTGAGTGATTTTCTTGCAAGAAGGACTTCTAATTCTTTGTCTAATTAAGTAAAAAGTAAAAGACTTCCTTTCCAGATTGTATTCCATTATCCGAAAGCTGAAAAATAAGTACCTAATAACCGATGATAAAAATATTTTTGTGTTTACTACAAACTCAGTGGTTTGTGCTCTTTTGTTTCTGCAAATAGAATAAATTATTGTCACTCCCTCCTCAGAACTGCCACTATAGCACATTATTATTCTACACACACACACACACACACACACACACACACACAGAGAAAGAGAAATCTACATATGTGTTTTAAATACTTATATACATGATAATGAAATTTGCAGTGAAAAAGAAGAATATTCTAAAAAATATATTGCATTTTTTAATTACTTAATACACCAAAACAAGCTTTTAGGGGTTCCAAACATATCAATAGATGTCAGTAAAAAGAGTTCCAGGCTTTGCTGAGTATGTCTGACTACATCATTCCTGGCTCCACCTTGAGTTTCATTTCCAAACACTCTTCCCAAAACAACAGAAGGCCCATCTTTAAATAACACCAGGGTTGTCTGCTGCCAATTCATGTGAATGTGTAGGCAGAGAAATGCCAAACCCAGTGGCCTTTGGGCTGGTTCCAGGCAATTTTCCTGTCTGTTTCTTCTCCATTCACTGGCAACTTTCTCTCTCTCATCCCTTTTCTATTTTATTTTGTCACATGTGGCTACCAGAAAGCTGCAGGATGCCACACTGCAACGTCATTCAGGGACTCATCTAGGACACCAAACTCAGAGTAGTCTCTTCATACATACCAGATCTTGGTTTGTATCTTCTGGGGCTGTGCTTCAGAGACACAATACATGGGCACTCCTAGGCATGGCTAGGCTTTTCCCTGAATATCCAGCCCATCCTTCACTGGGAGGTGGTTGTCATACACTTGTCTATAACTCAAAATTTTTCTGGCTATATAAGCCTGAGTGAGGAGACTCTCAAAATTGTCTTGACCATTGCAACTGCTCTGCAAATTCTGTAGGATTTGCCACTTCACACCTGTCCTGGGGAGCTTTCTCATCCACGCTTTTGAATGAGAAAAATGACTAGTCCTGCAAGGCTGCTTCTTGGAGGTGTAGGATGGTGTTTTTCTGAAGAGACTACGTTTGCCCATGCCTGCGCGCTTCTGCCTACTTCAGGGGAGATGCAAAATAATAAAAAAAAAAGAGCCATTTCTTTCCAAGTACTTTAATCTTCATTAATTTTTCACAGTTCACACTGTTTATGGAGCTCTCAGTTCTTTATCTAGATACTTTATAAAAAGGAAAAACTCTCAGATCTTTTTACAACTTCTGTTTCTTAGTGGCATTTTAACAAGAGCAAATAAATTTCTTCTTTGCCATTTCCTTTTTCCAGTTACACAAGCAAAACAAATCAGTTATACAAGCAAAACAGTAGTTGGCATGGGAGCATATAAGAACAAGACCTTTGGGAAGAGTTGTTGAGCTGTGAGGGGTAAGAGTTGAATGTACAGAACTCAAATTTCCTTTCAAAGTGGAAGTGTTTGGGTAGCTGCCCACTGGACAAAAAAGTCTGTCATAGGCATACATTTAAGGAAATGAGGGATGAGAATGCCTGTAGGGAAAAAAATTCTAGATTAGCTGTGACATGACAAAACCAGCTCTAACTCTCTACTGATAATAAGATAAATACCACTAAACTTGTACAATGGCTTGTGGATGAGGCAAGTAGAAGGGCAATGTGAAAAGCACTGTGATGACTTGCTCAATAACTATCATATTGCTAGAATATTATTGTGCAGTATCTTAAACCACCACTGGACTGCTTTTCTAGAATGGTTCTGAAGAAAATATTCCCACATTTTTTTCACTTATCTGATAGTATTTCTGGGTTTTGAGTATTTAAGGTTTTTTAAGTGTTACATAAAAAATACCCAACTATACTCTTAATTAAAAAAAAAAAAAAATGGAGCTATTCCTTATTATTCTTTATAAGCTAAACCTTATTCCTTTATTTATTTATTCATTCATTAGTTCCAAAGAAGAATATTATGGTTATAGGTTTTCCCAAAGGATGGAGAGTCAGGCAATATAGATAAGATAAGCAGACAGGATCTTGTTCTTCCTGACATGTTTTGTACTTGTAAAGCTACTTTAAAATTGATAACACTTGCTGCTTGCAAACCTTCTCTAAGGAAATAATCATTTATCATTTCAGTTATATCTAAGGTCAATGTTCATCCACAGAAGGCCATGCATAAGATAAGGCATAGATTATTTAGCGAGATA
This sequence comes from Sitta carolinensis, assembly GCA_032173965.1. Classification (NCBI taxonomy): domain Eukaryota; kingdom Metazoa; phylum Chordata; class Aves; order Passeriformes; family Sittidae; genus Sitta; species Sitta carolinensis. Next base: position 98,761,845 of record CM063284.1, on the reverse strand, counting down.
GTCCTCACCAAATAGAAGATAACACTACAGAGATTGTCTGCAAGCAAGATGCATGCACTTTATTTTGTAGAAGTGAAAGTGTTTTGGCCTCTGTTTTCCTTTGTCTCAATCATTTTGGCAGGAACTCTGTAGCCTATCAGGTTTGCAGATCTGCAAAGCAGCACAGAAAGCGTTGCAGAAAAAGATGCTTACAGACAGAAAATTAAGATGGTTTTTAAGGATATTTTCCCCCCATAACAATACAGTTAGACTGATGTATCCATTTGCATTTATTTACTTTAGACTCATATCTAAGGGGGACTAGAAAATCGTTTTCTAGTTTGGTTTCATCACAATAAGAGATCTGTTTCTTTTGAAATAGGGAAACGAAGAACTAGTCTATAGCACAGAAAAATATTGATAACATGGATAATGAGGAAAAGGAGACTGATTTGGAAAATCTCTACTGTCTTAGCTTCAGATTGGTGCTCTTTCCAGAAATGATGCTTCTGTTTCCATCATGAATTTGTGTCTCACTGGACAAACAAAATATTTAGTTACAGAACAACTTTATCTGCAAAATAAATAACCTGAAGGCTTTCTAAATATAGGCTGTAGGACTTCAGTTTTTATAATAGCAGGAACAAGGTCAAAATGCCCAGACAGGATATGTTAATGAACTTTTGCAGGTTGCAGTTTTTGGAATTGCTTTGTTGGTGCATTGCAGCAAATACACTTATGATGATAGTTTTTGGTTAGTGAATGTATACATTTGATCTTCTAGAGTTGCACAAGGACAGTCAATGTGATAATCAAATGAAATGGTACTACAGTTGATTAGGTGGAACAAAAAAACAGTAAACACTACCTTTTATGGAGTGTCCTGCTTATCCTTTGATTTCCTTTTGATAAATTCAATGAACTTTACCTTTTATAGAGTGCCGAGACACAGAATTCACCAATATAAAGTTTCATATCTGTATGTCAGAATTTTACTGAGTATTATATCTCAGAATGTTGTATAACTCATATGCATGTATCTTGACACGTTAATAAAAAGTGTGAACTTATGTTTATAAAATACAGTTTTCAATCTTGTAGGTTTCTTAAAGTCAGAAAATTTTTATCTGCATGTGTAACAAGGAAGATAAGCAATTAAATTTAACTTCTCTTGTGAAATGGTGAAAAATCATTAATTCTCAAACTTGAAGAAAGAGAGCATGATGGTAAAGGTCTTTTCTCAGCTTCTCTTATGCAAATTATTTCTCCAGGGGTGGATGACAATCTGTTTGTCTGTGCGAGAAGTGAATTTAATATCATTATAATCTTAACACAAAAAAAGATTATCTTAGATTTTTTTGTCAAATCCTTTATTTTTGCATTGAGAATACACATTTCTTTTAGATTTTACCAACATTTTGTCCTTTTCTTATTTAAAAAATCCTTTCATGACATTATCACTACCTTTTAATACATTAATCGGAATATCTTTAAACAGAGCCAATTGAGACATGAAGAATTATCTAAACGCTATAGAGAAGCTGGAGCTAGACTTCTCCTTCTCCAAGAGGAGCACAATGTAAACATATAAGAAAATAGTAAAACATTTTAAATATATTAATTCAAACTAGATATAAGGTCACTATAATCTTACTTCAGGAATGACCGAACACTGCAACAGAGACATGGTGGAAGTTCCATGTTCATACTCAAAACTTTATTGGGATGTCTCAGCAATCCAGTCTAAATTCAATGTTTAATCTGTCTTTGCAATTGGCTCTGCATTCACTAGGGCATTGGACAAGACAATCTCTACATGAAGTACAGGTTACCTCACCAAAAGAGCACTGGATAATTTGTGAACTGTTTTTTATGCCAAGAAGTCACACTCTTGCCAAGAGTTTTGCCTGTGGGTCAATATGCAACCCAGAGAAAATAGATTTTGTCCTGTTCTTGACAGATCATTGCCATATTTAAATTCATCATGAGTTTTCTCTAGCTGGTAACTACATTGATATGCACAAAAGGAGAATTAACTAACTCAATAAGCACAAGAAATAAAGTATTCTCCTGTTCTACAGATGGGTAAAATAAATAAAGGCTGAGAAATTATTTGCAGGACTATGGTGAGAGATTGTTACTATTACTTCTATTGCCAGTACTTCTTGCAGCACAGAACACAAGTAATTGGACCAAAATTCTATCAATATGACATTTGCCCTAGGCCATAATTGCATTTACAAAATAATGAATCTTTGTTTAATATAAGGCAACTTTTTTATTAAAAGGTCTAAAGCTATTGAACTATGAAAAGATTATGCTTTTTCAAGCAAAATGACAAGGTATATCCTCATGGGACAGAGCAAGGAGCAAAGCATTCTGAATTTTACATCTACAGATTTACTAAACATTACTGTCTCAGACTCACTGATGTTACTGTCAAACTTTGTCAGAAATATCCAGTAAGCAGCAATTTACTCTTAGCAAACATGTTAGCTTCTTATACCCTGAAAGGCAGTACAGGAATGCACTTATTTTTTTTCTGAAGAAAAAAAGGTTTTGCAATGGAAAGTGTGAAAAAGAATGTTCAGCAGGAAAAACAAAGGCTTGGAAAGCAAAGCTGTTTGCCATTTCACAAGCTGCATGGTTATAGTAATTTTGAAATCATTAGGATATCTGTTTTTCAATTACAGCTTATGCATTAATATGCTTCGCTTTAAAAAAGAAAAACAGAAATGGGACACAAGCAATTTAGAAACTGTCTCACACAGAAGGAATGCTAACATCAAGCAAGTCAGCCCAATTGCAACTTGTATAGATCAAAGCTGGAAAATGCACAATCATGGAATATGAGTAGATAAGAAGGATCATATTAAAGATCACAGAATGCCAGAAACAAGGCAGAAACAGAAGCAGAAAAATTGCTGTAAGTCCTATTTAATGAAAATGACGAAGTGAGGCAAGATTTCGTGAAGTGCGTTGTTGAAGATGGTGGCACTAAAATCTGTCAGGAGTGTTATTTTTACCCAACCATAAACTCAAAAAGATATAATTATAAGTGCCATGACCAAACTTAGTGAATATGTAAGCACTACATTGCTTATTTGAAGCATAACACATTCCAGTGAAATTAATAACCACAAAATAATATCTCAGATCCCAGAACTACAGTAATAAATACTAACTACAATAATGAATACAAACAACTGAACCTTTAGACTACTATCAGTTGTTCCTACTACTTCTGAGTACCTATTATCAAAGCAGTAATTTTCTGGGAGTGTTATTAAGAGTTTAATTTTCTAGAAATCTGATGTACTGATTTTTATGTTTATTATCTAGTAATGGCATGGTATTTTTTGCATGAGTTTGATGCTATTCAAGAGGTATAATAATAAATAAATAATAAAATGTCTAATAACAAAAATCTCAGGAACTGCACAAGAAAAACATAATTTCTATGTGCTCCTTTACAACTGTTTCATAAAAACATGAATTTGTCTTTTTTAGATGACTTTTTGCACGTTGTGCTGTTCTGTAATGTGAAAAACTTACCCTGGAAAATATCTGTTTGTAAGTAATAAATAAGGCAGCATAGGTATGCAAAGAAGAGAAACCATGAGTACAGGTGCCTCCTTTTGCTCAAATGATTTTCAAGATTTTCTAAACCCCAGTCCCAGATGTCATATGTTTTCCTACACACTCTCAAGTTTTCACTCTAGTATTCAGTTCAGAGTTCTTCAATTAGACATTATTAGACATCCAAGTCAATTTTAAATGACTTCTATTTCAGAGATACTGAACACATGTTATTCCCAGTGGAATAAGAATATCAGTACATTCTTAGCAGTTCTGAGAATCATGTAATTTTGATAGATCTTACTGTAATAGCAGATAATCAGCTTCTTGTATGTATTGACTTCTAATCATAGATTTTACCTTTCTCAGTTTCACAAAAAGATTCAGCACTTACTTCTGTTGAGGGGTGTACAGATGTAATGCCTTATCAAGTCTGTGTTGTTTACTAAACTAAATGCCTTATCAAGTTTAGTCATTACTAAAATGCAAACTGAATCAAAACAACTAATCAAGATATTAACATTTGTGTAGATTAAACTTAGTTTCTATTTTGATGTAACAGTATGAAAGCACAAATTATGTTTTTCTTCCTACAAGGACATTTTTTTAAATTTCTTGTTCAGATGAAGTGAGAGAAGGACATACAGGTTTACAATTTTTCTGATCTGTAGAAGTAAAAGTAATCATGGGTCTGAATATGTACAAAGGAAGATTTTTTTACTTCTGTATTATTTTCCCAGTACATGGAGATTTTTGATGCAACAAGGTTTTACTCTAAGACACCTGGGAATTTAAAGAAGCAACTGAAGCCAATGGTATTTATTGGTAATGTTTTGAAAACTGCTTGCTGACAATTAGTCAGAAATATGGTTAACAAAAAAATGTACCACGAATCCAGAAATAAACTAAAATGAACTCAGATATTTTTTATATTAATCTGTGCATTAGATCTACATTCCTAAAATACCTGTGGTGTCTGACGGGGTACTTTTAGACTGTCCTCTGAGAAGGTCTTCAGCAAGTTGCCTCATTGAATATCTGAGATGTCTGACATTAGGGAACAGTTCAACTGTCTGAATTAAATAACACCTAAGGGTCCAAATTAGAATGCGAAGCTCACAAATATGGATGTACATAGCAAAATCTTTTCAATTTGTGTATTAAGTAGGAATTGGATAAAGATGGCAAAAATATGTAGAATAATATCATGAATCATAGAACCATAGAGGTTGAAAGAGACCTCTAAGATTGAGTCCAACAAAAAACTTAACAGTGCTAAGCTCACCATTAAAGCATATTCCTAAGTGCCAGGTCTCCAGGGATGGTGACTCCACCACCTCCCTGGGCAGCCTGTTCCGAGGCTTGACAATCCTTTCAATAAAGAAATTTTTCCCAATATCCAATCAAAACCTCCCCTAATTCAACTTGAGGCCAATTTCTTTTGTTCTATTACCTTCTTTTTGGAGAAGAGACCAACACCCTCCTCACTACAACGTCCTTTCAGGTATTTGTATAGAGGGACGAGGTATTCCCTGAACCTCCTTTTCTCCAGACTAAAAACCACCAATTTGCAAAGGTTTATGGAAACTGTAAGAATTTTAAAGTGAATGTAATTTTTGAGTGCTGTTTATATCTCTATTATGTTATTCATTCAGCAGATAGCTGAAGAATACCTATTTTTTCATTTACTACACATCCCACATTTTTCTACAAGAAATGCAGGACTTGACTGGGTTCTGATTTGACTTCACATTTAGGGATATTCCCAAACAACAGCTACCTGGCTCATTAATCAGCAATCTTTAATCATTAATATGAACAAGAACTTACAGCATAAACTTCAGTTTTATTCTCAAGACTGTGTGCAACAAAAATTTTGTCAAATATCTCTAACTTGGAATACCTTATTAGTTGCATATCACATCTGTGAAAATTCTGTCATGTAAGTGTTAGGGGTTTACAGCAGAATAAATGGATATGATTTTGTGTAAATGCTTGAGACTGTATTTGATAACACAGAAATAAAAGATGTTTTACAGTTAAAATTGAAAAAAAAAAAAAAAAAGGCGTTGCTTTGTTTTGCTTTGTTTGTGGGTTTTGGGGTTTTGTGATTGAATATGCAGTACTGAAACAGATTTTAGTGTTGTGATATCTGAGTAATAGGTTTGGGCAACACTTAGTATTAAAAACTGCCAGAAAAACAATTAAGATGAGATTACTTATTTAGATTCTTATTAGCAAACTGTTAGTAAAATGAAGTCAGAAATGGAACCTTCTTTCTTTCCCCAGCTCGATTAATCATCAGTGCCACTTTTGATTTGTGCAAGGCAAAATCACTGAACACCATTTCCCTTAATTCCCCATTGTTTTTTTCCTTACATATATCTTTTAGCTATCTGTTTTATGAACGTGTTGGTTCAGCACAGCCTGGTTTTTGATAGTGGGGGGATCACAGGGGTAACTTCAGTGAAAAGCTGCTAAAAGCTTCACCATGTCCAACAGAGCCAATCTCTGATGGCTCTGAAGATGGACATGCTGCTGGCCCATTTAGAGAGGTTGGTAATTCCTCTGTGATGACATATTTAGGAAGAAAATTAAAACAGTGCATGTGCAGACATTTTTCCAGGAGTGGCGAAGCACTGCCGCCAGGGGCCATCCCCAGTGTGGTGCACAGCAATTTTCTATTGTCTCCAAGTGTGATTAAACAGATATTAAGTATGAATTCTCTCAATCTCTCATATAAGTTATTGCTCTCAATGTGCATACCTCTATTCTTGCAGGAGCTGTTTTCCAGCTTAATTCAAAGGTTATAGGATCTAACTATGGATTTTAAGAGCTTTGCTGACTGGGAGCACTGCTGATAGAAAAAGCGTTCAGTAGGTTTAGATCAGGTTTTTGATGTAGTAGCCCCTTTCGACAACAAACCAATTGTTTCCAAAAAATATAGAAAACAAAAAATGAGTGTTGATTTGTCTTAAGCAGATGTATAGGCAGAAATTGTACAAATATGCAAGTTGCAATAATCTCACCCTGCACAACCTTTTTCCCTACTTAATTTTAAAGTAATGAGGTTCTTTTCCTTAAAATATTCAGTCTCATAGTTATAAGTAAAGCTGGTTTTTTTGTTTGTTTGTTTGTTTTTTTAACTCTCAGAACAATTTGGGGATTTGTTGGGTTTTTTGTGTGTTTTTATGTGTTGTTTGTTTTGATTTTTGGGGTTTTTTTCCCAAACATTTCCTTGTTTGGAAATGAACTGTACATCAAGTAACATGTCTGCTGGACATGGTCTATAAACATGGATTTTCCCTCTCATGTGATAATGTACTGCATAAATAATTATATACTTAGAGATTAAAGTGTGGTGAGGACTGCAAGCTTACAAATGCAGTTTCTAGTTCATGGTCAGGAATGTAACTGGTTATGCTGATGCTGTTGGGGAGTTAAGATATCTAGCTGAAACAACCTTCCTACAAAAATTAAAAATATTTGTGAAGCTAAGATGCTATGTGAACATATTTAATAGATGCATGCATATCCACATAACCAGATCTTGATGTTACTTAATCAAAAATATTTTGTAACTTTATAATTTACCCAATTACCATTTTATCTTTTTTTCTGTTCGTGACTGTCTTGATATTGGCTGGCTGCCTCTAGTTTATTCTTCCTTTTAAAACGTGAGTGGGTTGAAACTATAGTGGAAAACTTCTGGGTTGAGATATAGACAGGGGGAAATTCTTACCAGTTAATGACATGGGTGACATGGACAAAACTTAGGGAAGATTAATTTATTTCCAATTAAAAATAGATTAAACCAGTGATAAATAAAGTCAAAACTAAAAAATCAATTTTTTCTGTCCATCCTCCCTTCTTCCTAGGCTTAACTTCCTCCTTCATAAGTTCTCCACTTCTTCCTGTAGCTTCCTCCCTTATCCCACTAGTGGATATAATCAATCATTTACAGCGTTACACATTCCCTATATGGCAAGTGAGCTTTCCCCTTTTCTGTTTTGCTCATGCTTTGTCTACTTGCATTCCTCTCAGTCTTAATTATATAAATGGTCTTAATAATATTGATTGTCACAATTTTAACTCATTGTATGGTGGCTTATAACAGCATTAGAAAATATTTATCTGATATCAGTAACAGTAAATTGTCCACAACAGGTTTAGGCAGTTTATGCCAGTGCTAAAATGTCATTTGTTTCTCCCTGTACATGTCTTTCCCCATCATGACAAATACTTGAGTATCAGAGGATGCTTGATGCTGGAGCTCTGTCCCAAGGGGAGCAAGATGGGCTTGGAGCTCTTCAGTTATGCTAATAGGGGCTGTGAACAAGGAACAGTGATAGAATCTGATTTCCAGAGAAAATTATAAACATGAATCATGATTTTCTTTTTCAAGGAAAGAAGTGTAGAAATTCTTCTGGGAATGTTTTCAAAATTACTTTTGAAAAAGCAGATAACCAATTCCTGTAGAAGGCAGCTGAAAACTCATAGGCAGGTATGACAATAAATTTGTGTGCTTTATGCATTTTTTAATTTCAGCTTTTTGAAGGGAGGATTTTCAAATGGTATTCTCATCAGGTTTGTCGTTGCTTTCAGAACAAATTTTAAATATGAAACATTTTCATTGTATAAATTGAGGATAGTAGAATTTTGCATAATAGTATTTGACAGTAGTTACTGACCATTAACTTTTTCATGCAGTACTTTTGCAGTCCTGTTATGTATCTATATAATTATAAATAAAAATAAAGTAGCTAGTTAGAAAACATAAAAAAATAAACAGAAGAAGTCATTACTTAACAAAGTTAGAAACTATTTGAAATGCTGTCATCAAAAAACTATCTAGCATAGAAATTGCCATGTACTTGCATCTAATATCCTTGTAGAAGCAACAAGAGCCAAGAAATCCAGGACTTAATTTGTAAATTCAAAAAGAGGAACTGCATAAAAATAGCCTAAGGGAGATAAAAAAATGTAAAAGAAAGTTGGCATGATTAAATTGCTGAGTCAAAGAAAATATGTAATTCAAGAACACATCATTCAGGAAAATGAAACTGTGTGCAACTGCAGAAAAAAAAAAAAATGAAAGGAGCAAAAAATTCTAGCAGGTTAAATATAAAAGGCAGTCCAAATATAGAGCTGTAGAAAACTTTCAAAAGGCATGAAAGCCATTAATAAATTCTTTTCCAAAGGCAACAGAGGCAGGAAACCTGCACAGATATGTGAAAAAAAAGAGCTCCTTGAAATAATAATGTAATAGCAGAAATAACAAATGAGTAATTTGCATCTTCATTCACTGTTGAAGAAATTGAAAAAGTCATGATTCTTGACTTTTTACAGAGAACCTCAGAGGTCTGATTATAAGTTGGATGGTTGGTAGGAAGATTTTAAAGAAAGTCAAAGTCAACACCAATGTATTACCATTATGCTTTTCACTAACAAAATAGTGGAAGAATGTTCCTCATTTTCCATTAATTCAGTGATTAGAACTTTTTTCTGAGATACAGGACTCCTCGAATTCTTTCCTATGTCTGAGGTCACTTCAGCTCATGAGGCTGCATGTTAGGTGCTTGGGTATAAGGCATTCTGTTTTATGTTTATTTTGGATAGATGAACTCCAAGTGTCCAGATGAAACCAACCTTCTCTTGTGACCACTGGCTAAGTACTTTTGTCAAGTACAGAAGCTCTGAGATAGAGAAATGAAGGAACACTTAAAAAAATAGAAAAGCCTAATAGTCTATTGCACAGAAAAAAAATGAGACAGATATTGAAATTTTGAGCAAAAATAGGCATTAGTAGACTTGCTTGCATCTTTTTTTTTTTCTGTTTGGCACTGTTTCTGGCTGGTTTTTCCATGGATGTAGTATTTAAAAAAACAAGGTCACCATGAAGAATTGCATGTCAACATCCTATTAAAGTAAAGAATTCTTCAAAGAGAAAATGCTACAAAATCTACAACATTTGGACAATATCACTTGGTACACAAAAATTTTTAATGGTTCTGTACAACTGACTGTAATGATGGATAATTTTGGTAATATTTTCTATAATGGAATTAATGTTACAAAGAACAAGACCTGTTTTCTGTCATTCTTTTATAGCAACAAAATGAGGAAAAAATATTTGTAATCTTCCACACTAAATGGCTGTGGAACATAAAGGCGTCAATTACTTATCAATTGCTTATATACACATTGGCAATTAGTTTGCAAATAGATTTTTAAATGAAACTTACTAGGTCTCCATTACCAATGAAACATCATCACCACCAGGATTGATATTAAATATACACAGACAATAATATTAGCAGTTTGAGTAATACACATTAAAAAAAAAGGTGTAGTTTTGAAACACTCCAGTAATAAACAGACACAAAGCAGTAGTAATTAATGACTGTTGGAAGTATGATGGTGTGAGGAAACAGCAAAATCTCTATATCAAGATTAACATGAAATTTGCATACATGTAAATCTTACAGCTGATTACTTAAGTTAATTGCTGCACCTATTCCTAAACACTTTAGAGTAAGATTGCATGTATCTTCAAAAGAATCTTCTGTATTGCACAATTCCAACAATAATTTTAATTTTGCTTCTCTTGTTTATTTAATAAGCAAAATCAGTAAACTAGAGCAATAATAGTAAATAAATTTGAAAGTACAATAGAGGTAAAATTTATAATTTTTACCTACTTTAAGTATAAGAACATGTTTTTTTCCCCAGAGCAGCATACCTGTCATTTGCCCTTTATATCTCAGGTTTCTAGATGTTTCTGCAGAGGAGATGCTACGGTTCTGAAGGACTCATTCTTTATTAGACAGATGTTAGACAGATTTTAAAAACTCAGCTATGTTCATATTGCAAGTGAAGTGATAAGTGACAGAGGTAGGGCAAATGCTATACCAAAAATAACTGCTACAGCAGTTATTCTTGATGCTGTGTTCTCTCAGCATAACCTTCTGCTGTAGGAAGTCATTTTTATTGGGAGAATAAAAATTGGTTTCCAAAAATAAGCAATCAGCAACTTGCTTTATTCTCCAGCCCAAAATCCAAAAGTTATAGACAAGTTTAATCACTCTTAAATAGATATAAAAATAATTGGAAAAAAAAAAAAGTTTCAGTATCATTTCATGTACACATCCCATAAAAGATCCAATAACCAAAAAGATGACTCAATAGGATGTTGGGTTGAAGAGAAGTTACTGCTTATAATGAAGCCAACATAAAAAATCAAAGGGTTGAAACTAAACCAAATTGAATTATTTAAAACACTCTTTCCAGAGAATTAGAGGGAAAAATTTATATGGAAAGGCAAAATTTCATTCCAAATTTTTTTTTTCCCCAGGTAAAGTTCTCATTATTCAATGTGTTTGGTTCATAACCCAAGCTTGTGTAAAAGGAACTGATTTAGTGAACCACCCCACAGCTGAGTGGCATTTAGAAGACAAAAAATTAATTAGTATTTTGCTAGAGAATAATCAAAGAGATAGACTGAGTCATTTATATATCTAGAATAAGATGACCAATGTAAAGAAAGTTGCAATATATTTTACAAATGATAACATGTATGTGAATTCAGGTCATTCCAGCTGACTAAACCTCTTAAAACCCCAAATCCTCTAGTAAAAAACCTAAAACCAAAATGTGACATCATATTACCAAAACTAAATATAAGGACTAACATCTAAAAGACCCCTCCTTGAGGACTCCTTTCCCAGTAGGAGGGTTTCATTACTCCCTGAATTTCCTCAAGAGGTGCTTAACTCACTAATGTAGTAGCAGAGATGTAACTGTTGAGGTCTGGTTATATTCATGACAGCCTTAGCCTTTCACCTTGCATAGGTGAAAATCTTTTGAGAGCTTTTGGAGAGCCAGTGCAATTCCTCATAAATGCTTTACAATGTGTCTGCAATTATGAGTCTATCGACTCATGAGAGTAAAAGGAAATTTGAAATGTATGAACTGAACCAGACCATATGGACTCCCCCCAAAATATTTTTCCATCACGGGCATAAAATTTTCATCTTACTTGACAACTGACAAAAAAATATATTGATTCTTGTTACCACCTAGGAACTTTATACAAAATGTACATTGAAAATATGTAAGAAGTTCAAACAACATTCAGCATCACAGTCACTGCAAGTCTGAGTCTTCATTTCTCAGAAAATTACTTTATTTTCTATCTGATACAGAACTTCTGTAGATGTCTGCAGTAATTTTTGAAGCATGGGTATATGTTGATCCTGTCTGAAATCTGTCTTGTCATGTTTAGCTATATAATGGTACAGCACATAGATATTTTTAACTCTGCAGGAAATCTCAGACTTTTGTGAATGTTTTTGTTAAATCTTTTGAATAGAAAAGAAATAGTTAAAGCAAATATTGATTATTTCTATTACGCACACAGCAAAACAGAATCCATTCTCATGGTAATTCTCTCCTTACCTGAGTCACTATGAGCTGGAATGTGTTATTTTAATTGCCTAACCTATGCAAGTTTTCTGATAGTACTAAGTTTATGAACATTCCCAATGTACGTACATTAAAAATGTATGACAAAATCCTATATTCTATAATTTGAAAAAAAAATTCCCCAAATCCCAAACAACATTGACAAGGAATTAGTGAATTATTTCCAAAGAGAATAATTTACAATCTAAAACAACATTAACAGATATAAATATTTAAACAGTAAGATTAAAACCTCCCTAATTCTGCACTCCTTACTTTGTGTAGATTAAAAAAAAAAAATTAGACATTCCTGTATACTTTATGCCAAAATAATATTTTTACCTACATTTGGTCTGTTCAGCCTGATGGCAGACCTTATTGCCGTCTGCAAATTCCTCATGAGGGGAAGAGGAGGGGCAGGCACTGATCTGTGTTAACCAGTGACAGAACCCAAGGAAATTACCTGAAGCTGTGTCTGGGCAGGTTTAAGTTGGATACCAGGAAAAGGTTTCTTCACCCAGAGGGTGGTTGGGCACTGGAACAAGCTCCCCTGACACAGTTCAAGAAGTGTTCAGACAATGCTCTCAGGCTCATGATATGACTCTTTGGGATGGTTCTTTGAAAAGGACTGGGAGTTGGACTTGACGATCCTTGTGGGTCCCTTTCAACTCAGCATGATCTGTGATTATTTTCAGTAATTCCTGTATTGACGGTATGTGATAGAAAGAAAGCTATGCTCTGCCACCATTGTACTGATAAGAACTAATTTTGGTGGAGGACATGGGGAAAACAGGGAGATGATGACAAACAACTTCACCAAGGGTAAATTATGCTTGTTCCAGCTTTATGTGATAAAGTAACTACAACAATAGAAAAGGGAAGGACTACAGCTACCACCTACCCCATCTAAAAGGTCTTTGATGCAGATCCTCACAGCATTCTTGGAACTAAATTGGAGAGGTGTAGTCTTGATAGATGGTCTGTTAGATAAGGAATTGGCTGGATGGCCATATCAAAAGAGTTTCAGTGAACAGCTCAATGACTAAATAGAATCCAGTAACATGTGGTGTTCCTCATGGGTCTGTATCAGGGCCAAAACTACTTAATACCTTCATCAATGGCATAGTGGGATTGAGTGTTTATCACCTCAGTATCAAGGTAAAATCAAGCTGACTAACTAGAAGGAAACTGGCATGCTAAAAGGAAAGTCATGCAATTTTTATGGGACATTAACATGTTTGAAAAGTGGGCCATGCTAATTTTAAGAAGTTCAGCATGACCAAGTGCAAAAACCTGCACTTGGACTGGCGCAATTCACAATATCAGCACAAATTAAAGTTATTTGGAACAGCGCTGTGGAAAAGGCCTTTGGAATATTGGTGGATGAAAAATTAGAATTGATCTGACAATGTGTGTCTGCAGTCCAGAAAGCCACCCATGTCCTGGGCTGCATAAAAAGATGTGTGACAACAAGAAAGACATGATGCTGTTAGAACAAGAGGATGACATGATAATGATCAGACTGCTGGAACACCTCTCCAGTGAGGACAGGCTGAGAGAGCTGGGGTTCAGTCAGGAGAAGGGAAGGCTCTGGGGAAATTACGACTTTTTCACTATATAAAACGAGCTTACAAGTAAGTAGGAGCTTTAACCAGGGTCTGCAGTCACATGACAAGGTTAATTATTTCAAACTGAAAGCGGGCATATTTAGATTAGATTCTTATTGGATATAAGGAAAGAAATTTTAACATGAATGTATTGAGGCACTGGAACAGGTTGTCCAGAGAAACTGTAGACGTCTCATTGATTTGAAATGTTCAAGATCAGGTTGAATGAGCTTCAGGCAACTTGATCTCATCAAAGTTGTTCCTTTCCACAGCAAGGGGAATGGAATAGGTGGTTTTAAAAGTCCCTTCCTGACATAGTGCCAGATTTCTTCAGCCCCGACCAGCTCCCAACACTGCTGTCATGGAGCGGGCTGCCCTAGGAAATTCCACAACCGAGGGTGCAGCTGTAGGGCACACTGGCTCTACAGCAAGCCTGGTATGGCATCGAAGAGCAGGACAAGAATGAGAGAGGAGTCTTCTGTGTGGGATCCCAGGCAGTTTATTTCAGGAAGGGACAGGGACAGAAGACCCAGAACACAAGTGTGCAGAGGGTTTTCTAAAGGGGAGGTCTCAGGGATGGATACAATACAATAACCAATCGGAACTGAGTAGGGGAGGAGATCTGGGAAGGACCGGCACTTAGGTAACCAGTAAGGACAGGAGAGGGGAGGAGACCACTTGACTGAACCAATTATACATTGAATACAGTAGAACTCTAGCTCAAAGGGGAGAAACGTTGAAGGATTGTGTCGTGGTTTCAATTTGAAACCAGGCAGAAACACTAATTTTTGTTTTCGTTTGATTTTGTTTGCTAATTTTAAAGTTTCCAATCAAGAGCAAAGCAGGCTTAAGCTTAAAAGTAGTAAGACTTTATTAACTAATACCAAAAGAAAGAAAAACAACTGAGAATGAGGATGGAACTTTCAAAACACTCTTCCTCTCTCCCTACACCTTCTTTTCTCTTAACCAACAATGTAAAGACAACAACACTCAGAAATTTTAGTCAGTTTTCTACCTCTAAAACAGTCTTTTTTCAGTTCAGTTAGAGAGAGAAGCAATTCTCATTCGCTATGGTCAATTTTCCCACAAGAAAACAGTTCTCTTATAGATCTATTCTTCATGAACATGAAAGTGCTTGGATTTTTTGCGTTCATGAAATTCCTCCCATGTTCACAATTGTGTCTCTGGGCCACATCGATGTATAGGGGGTTATTTTAAAGATAAACGTGTTCAAAACAAAGGTTCTCTTTTTCGACCACCTTCGCCTCCAAGGAACAGAGATTCACTTCTTCTTCAAGGGCAAAGAGTCTTTATTACTTCATCTCTCTGTTCAACTTCTCATGAAATCAAGTCTCCTTAATATTTTACTGCTTTTCTCAGGTCTACAATTTGAACTTTTTATCTCCCCCATACTTCTTTTATGGTTTAAAGGAAACATTTCAGTATGTTATAACCAATCACCATAGCTTACAAGAGTCTTTTATAGCTCAAAAGCAACTTCCCACACTCCTTCCACTTGGACTTGCACTCTTTCTTGACTGACTTTGATACTTCATGTAGTCTTTACACATCTGCATTGTAATTTTCTCTCACTGGAGAGAGGATGGAGGCTTTCCAAGTCCCATCAGTTCACTGATGCACTTGAAAGAGTTAACAAGAGACAGTGTCTGGCCTGGCCGGCCGGGCCAAGAGCTTGGCCAGGCCGAACAGTCCATGGTGTCAGATTCCCAGCCGTGCTGGGAGGAGCAGCTCTCAAAGGATCCAGGCCCAAAGGCAGCCACTCCTTGGTCTCTTGCAGCTGGGGGGGAGAGACTTGGACAGATCCCAAATTCCTTTCTCCATGCCTCAGTCTCATCAGGTGTTCCTGCCTCATCGCTCCTCCCCCCCTCTCCCCAGGTGCAGCAAAGGTAAAGTTCAGCTGGGTCCAGCAGCAGAGCAGACTGTGCCGCAGATGTTCCCAAATCAGATGTTCCCAATCCTGCCTGGCCCGCGGGGCCTCCCCCTGCCCCCACTGGGCCAGGGCTGATAGAGGGGAGAGGTGTGTGCTCTGAGAGCCAGAAGGGAAAAGAGCTTCCTGGGCTTCTTTCAAAGGTAATAAGCAGTAGAAAATGCTTTCCTACTGGTCTAATAAAATGCCAATCTTAAAACCAGCCAGCTCACTTCCTTGGGCTGGTCAAACTAGGACAGATTGACAAGTGGGTAGGTGGGACCAAGGGTAGGTTCCAGAATGTAGGGCTGGTATTAAGGAAGAATTGACATCTAAGAGGGCACAGTTGAGGGTAGGTCTTAGGAGTAAGGGGCAACTGGAAGAAGGAGAAAAGGACATAACAAGGGGAAACCATCTACAGAGAAAACATACTACTGCACCTTCCAATACAAAGCATTCTGTGGTTCTATGATTCTACTTTATATTTTTTTTTAGCAGATTGAGAACATTCTGTGGCTTGCAATACAAATGAGAATAGAGTAAATTTTCTCATTTCTCTTTCTAGACTTCAATGGTTGCATCAATCTTACTACACCTGAGAAGTAAACACAATCCTAGGGCAGCTGACCTGACATCTTGCATTTAAATTTAACGTAAATTTAAATAGCTTTGCCTTCACCTGCACCACTTTGTTTTCCATGATAATCTGGGTACAAACCATAGGTGGGAACTATAACAGTTTTTGAAAACTCATGCCTTATTCACCTTTGTTTTACAACTGAGCAGTAAGCTCAGACATGCACTATATCTAGACACAGGTAGCATTTCCCTGAAAGTCTACAGTTCAAGGGGTAAGAGTTATGATGCAAGTAATTTCTGACTTTGTGTTTCTTAAAGAAAGCTCTTACCAAGATCCAGTTTCCTGCTGAAAAACAACTCACTCACATGAGTAATATCTCAGGGTTTAACTAGACCTATTAGTGCAAAATATCTGTAGTTCAGCCCCACTTTTGGTGCAGATACTTATTAAAAGCAAGTCATGTCTTCCATTGCAAATTAATAATATGAGATAACTGGATAGCTGTTCCTGAAGTAATCTCTGAATGCTTTGTATATGCTTTACGAGTCCAGATCAGATTAACATTCAAAGACTTCTAGAGGAGGCTTCCATTGATTTAGCTGAAAAATGTCACCTTCAGAAACTAGTGAAGTTTTTATTAAGTTGCTCTCTTGTATAGCTTTTCTTTTATCTTGTGTATTATTTTACAACTAATTTTAAATACAAATATTTACATGGACTTAAAAAACGGAAATATGATGGAAGCCCAGAAATCAGCTGGACTTAATTTTTTAATTATTCTTAACTATTTTCAGGCCTATAACATCAACGCGTTATAATAACCACATACCTATAATATAACTACTACTAATAAAACCTATAAATTATTTTAATTTTTTTTCTTTTATTTGAAAATAAGTGTTAATCAGAGGAAGAGACAGTGTGGGAGAAAGAAAAGGCAGAAATGCTTATGTAATAGCTTCATAGAGAAGATGCAGCCACATATATATTTCATATTAGATATGAATCCAAGAGGTTTTTCTAATAAAAATCTTACAGACACTCTGGGTGAAAATAAAATAATTTAGGAATCTTTCTGTCTTTGACTTCTTTGAGGCTAATGAATGTCTGAAACTGAAAAGATAACATTAACCAGAATATCCTGAAGTTCATATTTTTGTCCTCCTCAAGATGTAGAGTTATATAATTCTTCAAAGCTTAACAAGATATTTCTTAAAATATGTGTTTCATTTTTTAACGATGGAAGTTTTGGAGGGTTTTGGTTTCTTTTTTAGGCCATGGCATGCCTTGTCAGATCACCTTATTTCATGGTTGATGACTATGCTATACTGAACATTTTAGAAAAACCTGTTTTGCTATTATGTTTTATATACAGTCAAAGAGATTATTTTTTTCAGCGATGAATGGTTTTATCTTTAAATTTCTCTTTCTGCCTGAATTTTTGTTTTTACATCATGAGACAATTATAGAAATCCTACACAGATGTTTTTACTAATTTTTTTCAAAATTTATTTTTACTTTTTTGGTATTTAGCTGGGTATGGTAATTTTAGATGGACAACTTCAGCACAATGTAACAACTGAAGCTTATTATTATGCTTATATTGCAATTAATGCAATTGATTTTATTGTTTCTCCAATGCAATACTTTCTTTTTTGCAAGGAAAATTGCTCTTCCATTCTTTCATTAAATTTCTAAAGACAACTTGACTCTATTCTGTGCCATATAATCTCTCTGGGATCGAAACATATATATTATCTGGTGGATATGCCACATTTTCTTCCATTAGCTTCTGTTGTGATGACAGCAAGAAATGATGATCAGAATGAGAACAGAAAAGAAAAAATTAAGATCAGTATGAGATGGTTCAATTTGAATCAGGTTGTTCGCCATCTCAGAAGAGACCTTTATAAATGTTTTTAAGGTTTTCAGTTCTTTTCCCATATTTAAGAGTGCACTTGATTCTTGCAATGCTAGCCACTCTCACCTTTAGACATCATAATTTTCTTACTTCAGTTTGAAGTCACTTTACCTTATGTTTTCAGGGTAAAAACAGCAGTGATGGATTCTGTAATTTGCAATTTCTTTTTTTTTTTTTTTTTTTTTTTTTTTCATCTTCAATTCACCTTTCCTGTAAAGCTTCATTAGCCTTAACATTTTTCATGATGTTTCTAATTAATTATTAGACACTTGGAGACACAGTGAAATAGTTCCATTTCCCTACTCCCTGACCACTCCAAGTGGGAATATTTGCAATATTAAGAAATCTATTTTGAGTAAAAGAAATAAATTATTTCTCAGAAGGAGACCTGGCCTTTAGAGAGGGAAAGTAAACTGGGAGGGAGCTATGGTCTGGAATTAAAGGATTAAAAAATGCTATATGGAACGTCTCAATGAGAACGATAAAATAGTGTAAGATAAAAGAGTAGTGTTGAGGCTGCAAATGAAACCATGCAGTGCTGAAGCAACGAAGCCTTGAAATTTTGTTTAAAATATCCATCTGTCATGTCCTATCCTAATATAGTCATAAAAGTTGATGTTAAACTTGGTGGCACACAGCCTAAAATACAATGGGTTTAGGTACATCAGTGCACAATGTCATGCATAAAATGCTAAAAAGGCAGATTTGGAATTTGCTCTATGTGTGTGCCTGTGTATACTGCATGTACACATGCCCATGCACAGGCACACATACATATATATATATTTTATATATACATGTCTTTTTCATTTCTCGGTGAAGTTTAAGGAAAGGTTTAGGGGCAGAGTATGGATGACAGGTGAGGAGAAAAA
The DNA here is from genome assembly GCA_032173965.1 of Sitta carolinensis. Taxonomy (NCBI): domain Eukaryota; kingdom Metazoa; phylum Chordata; class Aves; order Passeriformes; family Sittidae; genus Sitta; species Sitta carolinensis. The sequence goes on along the minus strand of CM063284.1, from coordinate 98,742,917 downwards.
TGCTGTATATCTTTAATATAAAAACAAGTTATTTACAATATTTCTGACAACTGTTCATTACAGAACCTCGCATAATACATACTTATAATTGCTCATTTGTTCTGCTGTTAAATGCAAGGGTGTCTTAAGGAGACAGTTAAATTAATGTAGTTTTGTTTTTTGTTTCTTTTTCTTTTTCTTCCTAAAATCTTTCTTAGATTATGCTAGACTAAGGTGATAATTGACATTTAGTTATGGGGACTAGGATATGCTAAAGGTACAGAAAACATGATGATGCCATCAAATGTGCCTATTAATTGCAAATCCTCAAGGGTTCCTTTTAGTAATCATAATTTGATTTTACCTGTAAAAAGGTTGAAATTTTCAGTGTATACTAGTACACTTTAAAATGTAGAACCTGACAAAGTGAGAATAATAGCATTTAACTTGCATTTAGTACATTTTCCGTGGGTATTTAAATTATATTAGCTAATGTATTTTAATTAATGGAACTCTTGCAGGGTAGCACATCATGTATTGAAAAATTAGGTTGCATATTTCTCTGTAAGTGGCATTTGCTTGTTCATTGGACAATAGGATGTAAATGCACCTATGACAAGTTCTGCAATTACTACTGTTTTTTAAAAGTTAGCACAATGCCTAAGAATTTGAAAAAAAACCCCAGAAATAATGGATTCTGCTTTTACTTTTTTTTCCCAATTTTTAAATATTTAAAAACTGAACCAAAAAATATATTTCTTGTTCAAGGAGGAAAGAAGCAAGAGATCTTATGAATATAATGTCACAAACAAATGTGAAGTTGACTTAACTTTTTAAAACTGGAAATACCATTATTTACTTTTATTCTTCTCCAGTTTCTTTGTTTCAAATACCGTGTCAAATGCATCTCTCTTGACATACTTGTTTAATTCTGAAAGTAGCCTGAAGATATTAATTTTCTGGTGGTCATTATAAAGCACTGAATAGCCAAATGCTGCCTTTATTAAGGAGATATTTTATTTGCCTGTTTTTAGTGTTTTATGTTTGTTTGTTTGTTTGCTCATTTTTTTTTAAATAAAAATTGCAACTACCAAAAATTTTTTCCCCACAAAAAACCAAACAACCTTTGTGCTTCAGGGTGAAGTACTTTCTAAATCAAATAATCTTATCTGATCCAGACTGACAGAAAGCAACAGATTTGAAAATAGCTTTCCATAATCTATATGAAACATATTCTAGGCAATGGACAGACACTAATTTAGTATTGCACATGTAGTTGTTAATGAATGAGAAATTAACTCAAAGTGCATTTTTTTTCTAGGTACATTTTCAAGGGTTGCAAATGAATTACGCCTAAAAAAACCAACCCAAAACAATCAGGGAGAATAAGAGGAAAGCTTGTCCTCATATTGTGGAAAATAAAAGAACTTAAACCGTGAATCTCACAGTATGAAAAATGCTTCCTGAACAGCAGATTGATCTTTGGCTATGGGAAAAAAAGACTGGTACTTGCCACCCACTGTACACTATTTAGGTTTATTTGGAGTAGGTATTGCATTTGATACTCAGCACTGCTGGTAGTTCCTTTTCTACTGCATGAAAACAAACAAAAACATCGAGAAATACAGTTATTAGAGAATTTGGAATTGAAATTAAACAGAAAGATGAAATTCACAATAGTCTTTAATTCTTATTCCTTGATATTCTACATGTTGATTTTGCAGGAGGAAGAAAACTGAGAGTGAGAGATTGTACTTAAAAGCAGCAAATAAATTTTTTTGGAAGTGAGCTTCACTGGATGGTGACATTTTGGGGCAGCTGTAACAACATCACTGATGTTTTATTAAGCAGTGTTCTAATTTAATCCCAGCTGTGACAGTATTAATTCTTCTCAAGATTTGTACTGAGAACTGCTTTATATTTCTGGGTGCAGCTGCATACCAAAAAACATCTATTTAAATTTAGTCAGTTTTTTAACTAAAAATATGAACTGCATTTTACATTCAATTATTACTACATTTACATATTGTCCAGTAGGAACAGCATTTTGCACTTGAAAGAGATGAATAATACTTGGAACAAAAGCTGAAAGAAAGTGTCCTTAAAAACAGGGAATCTATATCATTCTTTAAATAATAATTAAAAGCCCAACATGTAAATATATGCTATTGTGTAAGTACATATAATTCCTTAAATTTTTGTTGCATATATTTAAAGATGAAAGAATTGAAAAAAAAAAAAAACAAAACCAAAAAAAAAAAAAACAACTGAACAAATAATTATAACTGTCTTAAATTTGCTTCAGAGTATTCAAGGTTTATACATCTTAACTTTGTATTCACAGAAAACGTGAGTCATGGTCTAGTCTTCATTTAATTCACCTATTTAGAGCCAAAATGTGCAATGAATGCTGATAATGATAGAACTAATCATAAAACAATGTTTGAATTACAGCAGGAGCAACTCGGTGTCATCAAGTATCTAACACTATGAAATTTTAGGTTAATGCTGACTATATTATGGGTTATAAACAATTCAGTGAAAGTCATCCTTGGCATTTTTGGTTGAATGATTATACTCATGGTTTGTGTGATAACTTATGGATACTCACAGTTAAATATTTTAATATGATAACACAACATGGATTGTCAAGATCAAGAATAAATATTAGGTAATCCAGTGAAGCTCTGCCAGCTTCAGTGAACCTTGTGAGCGACCCGCAGGTGCAGAATTCGACAGACGCTTTTAAGGCGGCCGACGATAAAGGCAAAAAGGATGGGTCTCACTATAGAGATCCAAGAGCACTTTATTGGCCACAAGGAAATCCAGGGAAAAAGACAAAGTGAAGGGGAAAACATGGGATTTTATGTGGGAATGTGGGGGTGTTCATGAGGGTCAAGGGCCAATGGGGACAGATAAAACTGGTGCAGAGGAGGGGCAGCCAGCGGCTGACCAAAGGGTTAATAGGGTGGAACAAGGGGTGGAATACTGCGGAAAACTGGGACCAACGGGGTTCAGGGAATGGGAGAACATTCTAGGGGAGGTACATATGAGGCAACAGGGGGTTGAACTGAGGTGAACAGGGATGAATCAAGCCGCTTTGAATGGCACCAACTACAACAACCAATAAAATTCAACAAAAGAACTCGTGCTTACAGAGACCTTAGGGCAGATGGCCCTTTCCCCCCAGGTCTCAGAGGAGAGACCTGGACTGAATTTTCCCTTCCAGGCTGAAGCACCTGTTCCTTCTGGTCCTCCACAATCCAGAAATAAAAAAAATTAAATTAGTTCCTTTCTAGTAGTTTTCAGAGTTGTTGTCTACTAAAGCAGTATTGTTTTAATGGAGCAAATATGTGTAAAGAGTTTATTCCTTGTATGTGAAACTGGTTAATGACAAACAGTGACTCTGTAGTTTAAGGATAAAATATACTATAGTTGTTGACTGTCTTTATTATGGTGCTTCAACATACACAAATTTTCATGCAAGACAATTGGTATTTGCTTACATATTTGGTAAACAACATTGTCCTTGTGCACACACGTTTGTTGGTATTAGAATTACAATGGAAAAAAATAATCTGTGGAATAACTTTGGAGCTTAATGGCTCATATTTCCAGATAGTGCTACCCCTGGACTTAAGTGCTGGAATACATAAACTGTGGTTCTTGTATTGCAAACAGAATCATGAATATAAATTCATCAATTCATCAGCTTATACTTTCAATGCTGAAAGTATAAGCTATTTTTACTGAGTCAACAAAAGTACAGCAATAATGGCACTGATTAAAATATAAATACAACTTTGTGTTAATATTTTATCAACTTTTCTATTGTTTTGTTAGAAACATTTCTTCACTATTCTAGATCTATACCCTACTTCATATTATAAAACAGTGTTAAAATCCTTAGGCAAGCTTAGAAAATTAGCTGCTGAAGTGGTTTTGAAATTGATGTTTCCTAACAGACCTTCCACAACAGAAGATAATACAAAGGGATACAGTGAGACAGAATAAAATAGGCTTCTAATTCCCTAATTTTTTCATTAGAGTGCATTAAGACAGGTTTGGGTTTTTTCTAAGTAGTTTTTTTCCCTTTTCTGAGTATTCACCTAAAGATAAATTGTTCTGTCTTGGATTTTGATAATTTTTTCATCTTTAAGTCACTGAGCATGTCTGTGTTATATAATTAAACATGCTAAATGAACATTCTGTGCATAGCTGGACAATAAAGGAAGAGGCAATTAATTTTTCATTATTAAACAACAAACAAACAAATGAGGATCATACAAGTACAGAACTTTCACAATGGCTCTGAGCATCTGAAAAGGTCTGAGATCCACAGAGAATTGTGCTGAATTTGGAACCCCTAGAGGGGTGGATGCTAATATTGAAAACTGATTAGAGAGGATATGAACTTCCATCAGATTGCACTGAGAATCCTGAATACATAACACCAATTTGTAAAGGTTTTATCTTTCTGAAACAAAAAGGAGAAAAAAACTTAAATGCTTTTTGTCCTCCAGATCTTCTATTTCTTCAGATAAAATAGATCTGATAGATCACACATTCCAATATAATGTCAGTGGCTTCCGAATTGCAACTCAGGTGCCATTGATCCCCATTGTGGCACTGCTAATGCATGTGAAACCTTATCAAAGGACAGGAAGCAAAATATGAGATGCTAGGTATTTTTTGATTGCCCTTGTTATTTTAGTAGCCTGGAGTTTTTTTCCAAGTGCTCTTTGTAACAGAAGACAACACCTAGAGTGGGGAGAATTTTTCACTATTGAAATAAAAAATAAAAATTAATGCAGCTTGTGATTTAGAAGTAAAACTAAACTGGAGTGCTTAACCCTTTTCTTCAAGTAGTTTTGACTTAAAAAAACCCCCAAAACCAAAACAAACTCCGAGATTACATGCATACAATCTCAGCATGGAAGCTGAATCAGAAGGTTTAATTTAGGTACTAGGAAAAGCTTTTTCACACAGAGGATGGTTGGACACTGGAGCAGGCTCCCCAGGGAAGTGGCCACTGAGCCTGAAAGAGTTCAAGAAGTATTTGGACAATGCTTTCCGGCTTATGGAGTGATTCTGGGTCTGTCCTGCAAAGGGACAGGAGTGGGACATGATGATCTTGATGCTTACCTTCCAACTCAGTATATTCCATGATTCCGTGATTGCAACATCCTGTTAATACTATAAATTAACAGTGTTAAAAATTGGAGTATTTGTGTAATCAAAGGTTTTTTTTCTGGCAGGTGATTTTCTGCATAAATTTTCACTGGTACCCAAAGACAAGATGATAACTACAAATCCTGTGAGAAAAAAAACACAACCAAACCCAACAAACAAACAAACAAACAACCCCCCCAAACAAAACAAACAAATGAACAAACAACACACTCCTACTACCCCGCCAAAAAACCCTAAGCAAACAAACCACAAAAAAACAAACAAACAAAAAGTCCAACAGCTAACTCCAAATATTAGCTTCAGCTTTTTTTTTACCTCTAATACAATAATTGCAAAATATGCAGCTAGTGCATTTTTGTGCTCTGAGCTGTTCTGCTTTCCAAAAAGTAAAGGAATAATTATATTATTTACAGGAACCTATTCGTAATGATTAATGAATAGGACTGGCTGAATAAGGCTTCAGGCTTTCCTTGGAAATTGTGGTCATATTGAGTCAGCTTTTTCCTGGAACAGCCTGCTGGGAGTTATAGTAGAAGAGCCATTGGTTAACTCTTTTACACCAAAGGATTTTTAACATGGGTATTTTACAGTTTTTCCTCTCTGTCCTTGTTTGACAAATTGTTGTACATGTTCTCAATTACCCTTAGCTATACTTCAACCCCTGAAAAATTTTAGGGTATATTTTTCATGATTGTGTTAAATACATACGGGCAGTCTTTCACCACCTTAATTACCATTCACTAATTGCAATCCACACATCTCATCAATCACAATTTCTGTGCTGTCTCTTTTCTTTTCCTATTATCCTCCTCCTTCATCTTTCTAAAGTTGAAAACTAACTTGCTTCTTCATATTATCCTTTTACACTTATTTCTGTGTCTTGTTTCATCCTGTCTTTCTCTTTGCAACTGTTGTTATCATCCACATAACCCTGAAATTATTTACCTGCTTCTCTTACAAATATTCTCCAGAGGATGTTTAGACAATTCTCCCTATTTATGACATCATCATTATTGCCAAATCTTGTAGTTACATGGAATTCCAAGTCAAAGTGAATAACTTAGACAATGATGAACTCACTAATGATATGTGTAAGTAAAAGTACAGAGACCCTTTAGTAAGACTGAATTTGGGTATTAGGAGGAAAGAAAAGGAGGCTAGGGTCATAAACATTGTATTTTTTTTTTCTTTTTTTTTTTTCTTTTTTCCCAAATGTTGAAACTACAGGTACTTGTTCTAGTCTATCAAGATGTGTCCATAGAAAGAAAACTTCTAATAAATTACTTTTTGGTGAAATGAAAACATTAAGAAAACATTTTTCTTTTATATATATATATATACATACACACATTCCACTTTTCATTCTCTTTTCTCTTTTCTGTTTTAATTAATTCATGTTTTGTTTCTACTTATCTCTTTTCTTTTTCCTACTACCTCTCCCTCCCTGAAAAAAAGCCTCACCAAAATCACACCACAAAACCCAGAACTACTTTAGTCTTCATTTTCAGAGACATGAAAATGTCTTAAGGAAATCATCATTCTTGTCATGCCATGTTAAGTCTGAAAGATTTTTTATCTTTACGATTTCTGACAGTCTTCTAGCAGGTGTGAAAAGAAAAGAGAACAAAGCTATTTCTAGTTTAAGGAAATGTTCCAAATGGCAAAGGAAAATCACAGTTGCTTCACTGGGCCACCAGTTGTTGAGCCACTGTCCATAATCTATAAGCTCCTGAATGCTGGTGTACAGTTGGGTTCATTTAAAGGGGAAGAAAGTAGTCATGGCACTCATCCATAACACTTGCATCCTGGTAAGGGAGTGCATGCTACAAGGCAAGGTTGGCTTTCCCCCTAGACTGACCAGAACCCTGGGCCCTATCAATGACTTTCTCTGCTCTGGTGCAGAAGACCCATTCCAGTATTTTATAACTTTGGGAAAAATCAGGAGGACACCAACAATACTTGACTCAAATTGTGCCAGAACCCCAGTTCATAAGTTTCAGACAACTAGAACCTGTTTGTTCAACATTGGTGTTGGATGTTGAGTATAAAAAAGGAATTAAAGTTCCCAAGGGCCCCCATACCAGGCCGTTTCATTGATGTGATGAACATAGGGTCTCACCTTCTCCAGCATGACAGATTACAGCACTCAAAGGCCTTTCCCACTGCTCTGGCAGGAACTTTTGACTCCCTCTTCAGTTGGTGAAGGCTAGTGAGACAGTGACATTTCCACAGGGCATCTCAGTCATCTTTCTTTGGCACTTGTCTCCTTCACATTACATAACCCAGCCTCATTAAATCCTCTCTGCTGGAATATCTTTGTCAGCTCAACCTTCTTCTACAACCCCTGCAGCTGTGGCCTCTATGTCACAGTGAGAAGGAAAGCATAAGGGATATTCATCAGATGATGAATCATCCTATTCACAGTTCTTATTCAATCAGTCATCCCTGAAATGGTCAACAAAAGAAAGAGTCTATGTCTGCACTCCTTACAAGAATCTTTGCTCCTGAGAGTCAGAGGGCTATGGAGAGGCTGTTGTACAAGCAACAGAGCAGTTCATTGTGTTTTCACAGATCTTTAAGACTTTTCATCTCTCCACATATTTTTCTGGTGATAAAGGAAGGGCTGCATGGCTCTTCCCATCCAATCTTCTCCCTGCTGTAGGAGACAAGGAAAGCTAAGACATTCAGGCCATCTACACTCTAACTTCCCTCCAACCAGAAGTAAGAAGGTAAAGACAAAAAAATACACTAAGAGAAGGCAAAACTAAAAAAGGATGTTGAGCAGAATGGATAACAATATTTCCAGTTTCTGTAGGGCTATTGAATTGCCCAGATGAGAAAATGTCAGATGGTGTGTGTGCATGCATGAAAGAGCCACTAGAGCCAGCTGGTTACTCAGCTCTGCTGGACAATTCTGTGCTGTGGAAAGTTATTGCTTCTCCATACACTTCTGCCACACCTACCTTCAGAAATGCCAAGGGCATTGCAAAAGGCTGGTTTAGCCCTCCCACAGAAGTATGGCATATAAAGTTCCTGCAGTTGTTCTGACCACAATTTGGTTGACTATGAATCATTGATGCTTGCAATGCATTGACACAAGTTAGAATTACCAATGCCTGTACCAACTCTAGTAGATATGCCATGAACTTGCTTCTGGTGTTTGCTTTCAGGTTTCCATGCTGAGAGGTGAAGCTGAAGAATCTCCCTTGATAGCTGGTGAACTCTCAACCATAGAATGACGATCTTTGAGGTAGGCGCAAACTGTCAGTGTGAATCAGCAATGTCCACATCATAACCAGAGGTCTGTGTGATATTGCACACCCCAGTAGTCACTTAACAGGAGGGAATGGGTTCGTAAATCTTTGGCTGTCAGAAGACATCTACATTCTTTGCTGTTATTTATGCCTGAAACTTAATGTAGCAGTGTTGTTGGTAGGCATAAAACTTTTTGCAGGGGATTTTAAATGAAGTCCACTGTGCATGAGAGTTTTTATCTCATTGCTGACCATTCTAAACCAAGACAATAGAGTTTCAACAATAATGCTTCACCTAACAATATTTTTAAAATATCTTATAATTGATTCAAAGTTGCCCTAGGAAAACTGTTTCCTCATATCTCAAACTCTAAGCCAGCAATTTTAGCTTTTGACATCATGCTTAAATCTGACCTGGCAGAATTCCTTGTGTGGAATTCTCTATGGAAGCTCTGTGGTCCCATGAAAGCTCTTACATATGCTTTCCATTCTTGTTTCTTTCCTATGATATTCATGCACACAAACAATTCTGGATATCAAACAGTTGGTCATACTTAAAATTTTCTCAGCTATTCTGTTGTTTACTGTTCATTAAACCAGCTTGATGGTGCTTTGGCAACACTGGAAGCTGAAGTTGATACTCCTAGGCCTGGCTTTTTTTTTTTTGTTTGTTTGTTTTGTTAGAGTTGAGTAAGTTCAGGCAAGTGATCCAATTCTGTAGTAATTTTAAAATTTCAGATACTGAACCAATACAATAAATGGGGAAATAATTCAGTCTGTCCCTTGTTGATTTGTTTCTTTTATCCAGCAGAAAATAAAAACTAGATTATAATGAATATTGCAGTTGTTTTGAATCAACTAAGTGGTATGAGATGCTGCTAACAAAGTTAATCCTCCAGGTTGACAACCACTCCTGTACCTGCTATTGTCTTCATTGTGGTAGAAACACAGAAGAACATTTTAGCATTAGAAAATCTTTATTGCCAAGAAAGAAAACAATAATAATAAAAATCAGCTACAGTTCTGTCAGAAATGGCTGACTTACAAATGATGAAGGGCTCTCGTGTGTTAGATGGGGCTGACAAGGCAAGTTTTAATAAAAGGATGGGTTCAAACTGCTTGAATAGTTGAAAGGCCCCAGCATGTTTACATAATCTGTGGGAAAAAGTAAGGTTGCAGATTATTACTGAAATCATATTTCCCAAATTCAAAATTTCCTAGCTGTGAATGAAATATATTTGCAAAGACCAGTTTAGAAAGGAGAAACTTTTATTTTTCATGTTCAAATGTATTATTCTTTACAAGACTAGATTTTACTGACTGTATGAATAAGAAATACTTTCATCATAAGAAACATTGTGTTTCCAATAATGAATGACAGTATTTGAGCTTCTAAGAAATCAGAGTTAAAAACTCTAGATGTTCTGAAGTTGCTATAAATGTAAAATATAGCAATTTGGCCCAAACATATTATAATGGATTTCTGCATATACTAGTAAAGAGCTGCACAACATGAAGTATTCATACAGGCAATTATAACTGCAGTGAAGAATGGGTGGAAAGACCAGGACAGATTATTATAACACAGAATATTTCATTTAATAAGCAGTAATGTTCTATAGAAGCTTATTTACTTGATTTTTTAGAGCACCTTATTTTACATGAATATATGTCCACACACATAAAAATTAATACTCACTGCCTTTTTGACTTAAAAAGACATCATGCATTTTTTTTAAAACTGAGATTCTTCCAAGATATCTTTTCAGAAGCAGATATATAGCAATCAGAATAGATTCATAGAATTGAAACCTGGACATACATCACTGTAGCTCATTTGTGAGGGAGAAGATGGAACTTTTAACTCAGAAACATAGGCATCTTTCCTTTGGTAAAAGTGTAAGTACTGGGACTGTAATCCTGTGTCCCAAGTCATTTAGTCTAATTCATATTCATTGCTATGGAGTCATGACATCATAATGTAAGACCTGAGTGTCAAGAGGATTATGTGTCTCTAAGTTCAAATCTCTTTCACAGAGCTTTTCTAGTATCATTAAATACAAATCAGCACACTCTTCATGCAAAATCTTTTAGCAATATTCTGCAAGACAGGGTTTATTTTTCAATTTATTCTTAGACTTGTTTTTGGTATAGGAAAATCAAATTAAAACCAATTTTGGTATATGCACAGTGTGTCGTATCATTTGAAATGTCATAAAGGCATTCCATAATATAGAAAATTATTTCAGTACATGAATGGCAACTATAAAATTGTTCTTCCTATGAAGGTTTGAGCTCTAAAACCTATGTTCAATTTAAAACAAATAAAATGGATTTTGAATTTTTTGCTTATTATTAAAAGGTAAATTGCAGAGAACATGTACACTAAATTCTGACTCAGAACATATTTTTGTTTCTGACTCTGCTTTTTTAAAGACATATTTTAATGTAGTCATAATCAAATAAAATCAAAGAAAAAAAAAAAAAAGATAAGTGTCAGGTGGTCCTGGTACAAGGATAATTCCTCAGTATGCTGTTGTTGTACCTCTGGAGGCTGCAGACTATTAAACTGCACTGATTATACCTGTTACCCTAATGCATTATTCATGAAATTGGCACCCACAGCATCTTCAAACAGTCTGTCATTTTCCATTACTTTCCATCAAAGGAACCGTATGCTGTTCTCACAGTATATTGATACCAGGGCATATACAAAGCCGACAGTCACATGGAAGCACTATCTGCTTTCTCATGAACTTTCCAGATATTTATTATTAACCACCATTTTTAATGGCCTTGTTTTCTGTCCCATTCTATATGCAGTAAATTGGTTTTGAACAACAAGCTATTTTTTTTACAATATCACTCCTATTTTAATCAACAATAATCTGATTCTGTGCAGTAGCTGATAATCTTTCCTAATACTTTTGTGACATTCTGTGCATTCAATCACTGATAAAAAAACCCCAACAAAACCCTTTAGGTATTTTATGAGAAGGTGTAAGAATTTGACTATTCTTATACATATATAATAAGAATTCCACTATTGTCTCAATTTCTAAGTTTCTTTTTTTTCAGGCAATTACTTATTTTATAATGTGATTTTTATAAATCATCAAAAACTTAACACTGCTTGCTATTCATTGAAATATAGGGATTTTAGACTGACTTTGTGTGATTTGATCATGATGGAAATCCATTGTCATCTGAACAAGTAAGTTAATGGTTAATGGTTGGACTTGATGGTCTTAATGGTCTTTTCCAACCTAAATGAGTCTGTGATTCTGTGTTCAGTTACAACAAGATGTTCCACTGTGTTCATAATTTAACTTTATATAAAGCATGTAAAGATTTTGTAAAGTTAAGACAAAGAGGCATCAAATTCAAATGTATGGAAGGAATAAAAAATGGATGTTGCTGACCCAATTCTTCAACATTGTTTTTAATCCTTTGATATCCCTAAATTAAGAGGAAACTGAAAATTCAAAGTCTGGGTCCTCATTTGTCTATACATAAGATTTTTTGGAAATCTGAGGTTTGTTAAGTAGAAATACTACATACACTCTGTGAGGCTGAGTTTGGTCCTGTAATTCTAAATAATGCCTGCTATTAAGAGGATCTTCAAGGCAGAGGTAAACAGGCACCTGTGGGTTCTGTGTGCTCAGTTCTAAACATAGGAAATGTTTTTCACAGACCAAGCAAGTACTGTTGGTAGCTGAGAAATGCAATTCAGCTACATCTGGATAAAGTTAAAAAGCGCCTAAGCAAACAATCTGTTTTTTAGATGAAGTATGTAGGTCATATTCTCACATTTAATACAGTCTATATTCAAGGTATCCAATTTTCTCATATTGCTTTGGCCTTTAAGGATATTCTTAAAAATATAAATTTATTTCTAGTGGAGGGTGGCAGTGCTAGCTCTCAGTAGTTTAGGTCTCTGCAGGCTTATGATACAGAGGGACAGCTTTTACATGAACTAAGAGTAGCTGATTTACACACACATGGGTTATAGAGTCATACAGTCACACTTTCTCTTTTCTGCTCCCAGTAATATTCCAGACAAATATTGACTTAACTACAAGCTTCACAAAAGCAGTACCATTTCATTTGTGATTACAGTGATGTTCAAGTCTTATCTAGTTCAGAAAACCAGCCACGTACCAATGGACTTTCAAACCTCTTTCCTTCTCCCAGGACTGGGATGCAGGTGGTGAAGGCCAGCTTTACTGTGAAGTGGTCTGGGACAAGCCCTGGGAAAAGTCTCTGTGGGCAAATATCTCTCCTGCAGGGACTGCAGTGGAGCTCAGGCTCTTGCCTGGGTTGTGCTGTGTGGGTCCCATGCTGTACTTTAGTGGCCCGGATGCCCACATGTTGCTCATTCCCATGACTCTCCCCAGCCAACCCAGGACCTTTTCTAACCTAGTTTCATTCACTGATCTTTCCCTGTCCTTCTTGATCAAGTCCTTGGCCTTGATCAAGTACTGGTGGCTGGATCTCTGTTTGGTGAGATCCCTATCCTCTTCCTACCCTGTCTGTCATGCTCCCAAGACACCTTCCTCATGTATTTGACTATCCTCATAACTTCCTGACACCATGTAATATCAAAATGATACAACAGAGAGAAAGAAATGCAATTCAGTCCTTCAGACCACAGAATTCATGAATACCCATCAAACAGCTGGGACAGCTAAGATTTGCAAACACCTTTGTTGCTCTACTTTGTGGATGTTAGAATTAATTTCTTCATTTTGGTGCCAAGATACACTCAAGGAGAAATTTCCCTTAAAGAAAATTTCTGTGGAAAAACTATTTTGAGATTTCTGGGAAGCCTTCTCAGAAATTACTGTATTTCAGTAGATATAATTAGAAGCTAATTACTTGTTTGCGTGTTTGTTTGTTTGTTTATTTTGGTAGGGTAGTGTTGCCAGTATAATGTTCACAATGATACCAGCATCTTTCAGGTTTTGATAAGGTGTTTTGTTACTGATGACACATTCTACACCAACAAAAAACCCATCAATTTAAAACACAGGCAGATTTGCTTGTGGAGTTTCTGTTAAATTTTTGCAGCACACTCCCATCCAGGGATGTGACAGATGCAGCACCATGCCTACACTATCCTTATTTTATTTTGTTGCCTTGTGTTCAGTGTAATTTTCCTTTTTTTTCTCCATATGTTTGATAACATCAGCATATGTTCTCTGCCATAGCAGATGACCTTTAATTGTATCTCATGGTGTGAGGCTCATGTTCTGTGATTGAAGATTTACCTTGAGAATATCTCAGTAATGTTTAATGGGTCAGTCTTAACCACTCGTTGTATTTAAACTGTCCATACAAAATGCTTATGGATGGTTGGTTATTTGATATATGCCACAGATGTCTGCTGCAGCTCAGCTCACAGGAGTGTTGCTTTGATACCAGCTATAGGCAATGCTTTGAGACTCACTATTTAAGACATTTAACCATTTTGTTCCAAGAGCACAAAGACAGCCTGTGGGTGACTGACTGATGTGATGGCTCTAAAAAAAAAAAAGGCTCAGACCTTTTTTAGAGAAGTGGTAAGAACTCTGGTAGGGTACTCACTATTGTTCAAAGAACTTCATCCTAGTATGCTGCTTTTCCCAGGACTGTAATGACTCTTGCTGTCCTCTGTGTGACTCCATTTTTAGGTATGTCTCATTTGGTCTTCATGTGATGCTAGAACTGTCCTTTTACTTTTACAGTGGGTTTAACATGCTTTCTGCTAACAATAAGACTCTTCTGAGACAAAACCATTTGTAATAAATAGCATACTTTCCCATATATGGATATGATACCTGTGCTTTTGCCCATACAATAATAACCTCCTAAAATTTTCTAAAAGTACTGCCTTGTTTGGTTCCATTTTAGGTAAAAAAAAAAAAAAAAAAGTAGTTCCAAATGTTTCACCTTTGCTGCTAAAACTTCCCAATTTAAAATGAGCAGAAATCTCTATGAATGTTTTTGCAGAATCCCAATGCTAATGAATTTGGTTAGAGGCAAGGAGCATACATAGACTTTGACTTTATCTTCTGAACATTTCTTGATTTTGCCTGTGAGCAGAAAATCATATCAGTGTGGTCTCTGCTATTCAGATTACCTTCAGGGAGGACTCTTTTCAACAGATTCTTCTGATTGTTATTCTGTCAAGGACATTTTCAAAGCCTCAGAGAAACAGCAGTGGTTTTCACTGTCACTACCATGCTTGTAGGGATGAATGACATTTCCATTTTAAACTCCCAATCTATTGTCACTTTATTCCATACGGTGATAACCAGTGTGAAAAGAAAAAAAAAATGACCGTATTTAGTCAGAATTAGTCAGAATTATCACTCACTTTACTGGCAGCCACTGCCTTACCCTGAAGCATCTGGATAACGATTTCAAGACTTACTGATACAGCACTCCCAGATGATCCTGAGTTGGTTGCTGTGGAACTCTAACTAATACTTTCTAGTTATGGCAGATTGACATTTAAATAAATAATGTGCACTATAGCTGAAACCTCTGATGAGGTACTGAGTACTGCTGCTCAATACTTTTTATTCCAACTCACTATCCTCAGTTTTGTTCAGTCATTGAATTATAGCTGTGTCTAGGGATCAAGCTAGACATCTGCTGTTTTAAATATTTCAGTGTTTAATCCTTCTAGGATTTGATTTTACTTGTTTTGAAACCATGAGACTGTTATTGACATATGACTCCTCTTTAATCAAAGTTCAGACCACAAGTCTTTACCATGCATAGCTTCTTACATAGCAAATGTCAAAGTGACAATAGCACCATATGACCATCCCCTTCAGTCAACAAGTAGCTGAAAATCAATACTCCACTAGTAAGGTCAAACTGAAAAATCAAGGAATATAAAGTGAAAAATAAGGTGTTATTTGACTTTTTGATGCCATTAACATAACAACTGACCTGTTTATACATTATAATTTGTCAGATCATTCAATTCATTTACCAATAACTGTTCTAGAGGTTGCACTTCATTCCACCTGTGCATTTTGTAGTCAATATACAGATTACAAGTAGCACTCAAGGTGCTATTTCGATTGTCACATGACTTTTATATTCCTAACATTGGCTGTTTATTGGCATCTTTACTTGAATCCCACACACATCACTGTAAGGTTCATTTTAGTAGTGCTCTGTCAGGAACACCAAGACCTGTTTTCTAGAGAATGAGCACCTTGATGACCAGTTTGTGACTGATCGACTTCCAGTAGCAGTCTCTGGTATTTCATTATCTCAAGATTTTATTTATTAAAGATACCACATAAAGCACAGAGGAGCCTGTACAATGAGTTGATTACAGTGAGAAAGTGTCAATTGTGTCTTCTCTGCGAATGCAATTTCTTCTGTTATTGCAGCAGAACAAAAGTTGTCAACAGTGAATGCAGAGCATTTTTTTATTGTTATTTGAGAGAGCAGTTCGATTAAGAGCAGAGGGCAAAGATCTCTAATAAATATGCATTTTAACACAGTTGAGTATTCTCTGAAATTACACAGAAGATAGAACTAGAGCAATAATCCATGCTGTAATTTAGGTAACACTGAACTGGTCTTGCATATATAAAAAACACTTTAACATTTAAATAGAGGCCAGGTTGGAATATTTTTTGTACTGTAATAAAAATTTGGATGTGGTGTGTGTATCTGAAGAGACCTGTTAGTATGGTGAAAGTAACTAAAACTGCTATTCAACAACAGCATGGTTTTATAATAATTTTCAACCAGGTGTTTGTTTGAGCTGCACGCTTTCTTCTCTTTTGTGAATACTTTCAAGTTATTTACTTTGAAATCCATATTCCTTTGGTATCACCTCTTCCTTCAATTTACATATCTTGTGGTCATATAATGAAGGGTCCATCATTTCAAATGGAAGAGTCAATGAAAAGCAGAAGTGCTTATCTTAGTTAGGCAAAAGAGAATCTCCATGTCTTAGTGAAAAGATAGAGCAATTAGGCTTTCATGGACGAAATTCTACCTGTTTAAACCTGAGATGTTTATATGTGCTTTTTTTGTCATTTGTTACCTTATTAATGCATCTTTATTGGAAAACAATCATGAATGGAATTTCATATCACCACAGTTTCTATTTAGAGGAAGTGTATTCATTTAATCTACTTCTCCCCTTGCTTTGAACTCCACTTCAAATTGATTTTCACAAAACACCATCTTCAATAGAGGGCATCACAATAAAACAAGAAGACATTTTTGAACTTGCTCCAGGAAATTACTGTGTCAGAAAGAAATCAGGAATGATTTTAAATTCTTATAGTAAAGCTTCCTTGTTCTTGTGCTTCCAGAATATCTTTCATTCCATTTTCTTTTCTTCTTGTTCTAAATATGAGTAGAAATATTCCAGCTGTGTGATCTCTGCATTAGCAGATGTAGTCAGAAAAATTTTCCACTGGTGTGTGGAAAAACTGCTACTAAGATAAAGATACAGATTATTGATCTGCAACATAAAAAGCATGCTAAGACACTAAATGAAACCTCATCATATTCCCTTATTTCTATTATTTACAAAGAAATTCCATACTTTTCCGATCTTTGAGGTGTTATTCTCTTGCCAATATCATTTAGCTTACACAGAGGGAGGTATTTCTCACAAAATGGTTACCCTGTGAATGTTTGAAACTATTCTGCTCTGATAATTTTTCATTTTTAATTTCTGTTATTTGTGCCTAACCAGGTTAATTTTACACTATAACAAGAAACATGGAAGGCCAAAATAAAAATAAGATTTCAGCTTTTTCTTGTTTAAACATAAATGAATATATTCCAATGTCTTTACCTATATAGTGATGCTCTCTATGATTTATACAATAGTTTACAAATATAGAGTAGCATAAAGCACCTTTTTTTTCCCTGTAAAAATTAGTAATAGCCTATTTTAAAATGTCATCTATTTATATTAATAAAGACTTCATCAATCTAAAATAAAATTATTATTGATCTTATAGAAATGGTATTTTTTCATCCCCTGTCAAATTTTATTATAATTTGAGCAAAGCTGTCCAGGAAAAGAAAGAGACATACACAGCTTTCTTTCATTAGAACATCTCAGCACGGGCTACCTCTTGTATAACTTTGATAACACTGAAATGTCTAGACTTGATGAAATATTTTAACTAATATATTTATTCAGCTAGATTGTAATACAACACAAAAACTCAGAAGCAAACCACAGATGAGCCTTACTCTTTACTTGTCATTCTGAATTGTTTGGTAACTGTTTAGAGAAATATTTAAAATAATGTATCTTCACAGAGAGTTTATAACTACAAAAAATCTACACTAATAGAACTCTTAGAAAGAAAATTGTCTTATAGACAAACAAAATTGTCTTATAGACAAACAAAAGAAAGCTAATCAAATGAATAATGAACGCCCTTCTCACTAACATTTATTAAGACCCTCTCTTACTAACATTTAGAGAACTATTTGATAAAAATTTTAAAATGTGTGCTCTATTGGTTGGGATGAGCAAGAGAGGGAAAGAAGCAGAATCGGCTCTGATTTCCATATCTCAAAAAACCTATCTCTTTCTTGACAATGTTCTGTACTTCACATATATTTAAAATATTTTTTGTTTTAACTTTTCTCAGTAATCATTTAGTCTTCTATTTTATGCTACAATGGTGTGAACAATTTTTGGGTTTATTTTCTATCCATGTCAGCTTTACATACACTGTGTTTAATGAACAGTGAGAGTATCTACTTTAATAAGTAGGATGACATAAAAATAGCATGTGTTTCAGGACCAATGCTAAAGGATGACAAATATTTAAACCTTTTTTTAACTTCCAATTAGATATTTATGCTAGGAAACATATATTTAGAATATTTTAATCCTTAACAAACTTAATTAAAAATAAAAAAAATAAGATTCTGTGAATGTTTTTGCTTGGTTTGCTGGTTTTAAAGTTTGTTTCCTGGTAAGTTACTGACAAGGGAATATCATTCATCATCAATGAAAATTATTTGGGGGCTGAAAAGAATTCTAGAACATATTAACTACATGTGGTAAACAATCACCTAAGACCTTTTGTCTCATACAAATCAGTTTATACTTGTCATATACTATACCAGTCATATGCTGTAAGGAAAGCTATGCTGATCACGATCACAGTGGTATAAAAATATAAAGATCCCATTACTAACATACTTATTAGTAGCCTATCACAGATTTATCTGCATTTCTTTAACAGATAATTTTTATCTGATTAAAAATATTGTTTATATTCTGTTGCTTCTGGTAGAATGATATACATTTGTATACTAACACTGCACATGAATGTGGGGCTCTTTTCCTGCTAAAATAGAATTTTTTTCAACAAAAAAGAATGCAAAATAATCAGGTTTTTTTCCTTGCTCCAAATAAATTCCAGAGGAATGTCATGGCTTTACATTTGTAATGTATGAAGAAGTAAAGAAGAAAAATTTCAGGACAAGAAACAGTGTTTTTTGTAGTCAGAAAACCACCACAATCTGATCTGGAGGTTCTAGGAACACTGTGTGCAAGAGCTGTAGTTTTCATTATCTTTGTTTATAGCAATGAACTTGCTAAATGCCATACTGTGTCAGATGCTGTGGGTAAGCTGCTCATTCATCTACTCATCTACTCTTTCACTTGAAAATTATGGAATTTTCTCTTGGGATCAGAAACTGTACTTCAAGAAGACTTGCTTTTAGAGAAATTTTGGGACCTAATTTCCAGTGAAGACAAGGACTCTTAAATGACCTTCAAATTCAGTGCTAGAATGGAAGAACCAAAGGGATTATCATATTTACAGCAGGCAGCACATCATTCTTTCATTGTGTGCTTTAGAGATAAATATACTCCTATATCTTGTTCTGTTGTCCTTTCCTTTTTTTTTTTTTTTTTTTTTTTTCCTACCTTTACTGTCCACTAATGACTTTTGAGAATTTCATACTTATCCTGAAGGACAAATTCCACAGGTCAAGAGAGATTCAGGAAGATGTCTGTTTCCTTCTGTTTTCTTGGAACAGTTTGATGCTGTGTTCAAAGAGGGAACATCATATTTTAGAACTCAAGGAGAGTTCAGGAGTTCACAAAACCTATACATGTGTAGCTATTTCAGAGATAGCAGTATTTATTCTGAATTGTTTTCAGAACATAAATCTTAATCCTCCAGTTACTATGACGTCAAGATCTTAACTTTCAATTGCTTTTAAGGAATACACAATGATCAAATTGGTAAATAAATGTACTCACTGGAATTGGTTAAAATAATAATAAATAAAATAAAATAAAATAAATAAAATAAAATAAAATAAAATAAAATAAATAATAAAATAAAATAAAATAAAATAAAATAAATAAAGTAGGAACCTGACACTTGGCCAAGAGCTTTGTAATAACAAAGGCTACACTTTTACATTTGAAAAAGTGCAGAGAATCTATCTGTGGCATCATGACATAGCATATATTTCTGATGCTAGAAAGTAGCAGTCCATTGTAACCCATTACTGCCTCTTCTGTTCTTACATTTCATTTTGAGGCTCAAGCTGTGTTTCACTTATTTAAAACATTTAACAAAATCTTCTAATTTAAAAAAAATCAAATTAGACTTCAATAAGTCCATACTTTTTTTAAGAATAAAAAATATATTCAGAAAACAAGCTTGTTTAAATAGACACCACAATGTTTAGTATCAAGCTCTATTTCTCTTAAAAGCCAGACCCAACCCCAAGCATCCATGCGTTTCACCCTCTGAGATGTTGATTTCCTCCTGTATGCCTTCATGTGGAAAAAAAACCCTAAACATGTTTCAGAATTCTGTTTGCTTATCATCATGATGGATCTACTTAAATTTCAAAGTTGTACTACAGAGAATTCTCTCTGTATACTTTGATTATTTTATCTCTGCCCTGATTCATGAGGTTTTCTAGGGGATGAATATTATCTTTTTAATTTCAGTAGAGAAAAATAGAGAAGCAAAATCTTACTATAATCATGCACATTCTCAGGTCATAAAAGTATGAAAAATGCTGTAAATTCTTCTCTTTTCACAGAGGCATATAATCTTACATATATATTCTTTGCCAGATATTGAAAATCATATGCTAAAAACACATGTTCTCATTCAGAATCCTACTGAACATAATGAGTTTTAAAATGTCACACTATTGGAGCCTGAAAAGATGCTATTTTCTCTCAGAAGGAGACCTGATGATATCTTGGGTACTTTTATAACAGTCCCAGCAATTCCAGGGTAAAATGAATCTACTTGTCAATAGAACAATAAGTGTTTTTAACTCAAATATATTTACAGATACTCTACTTATGTTTGTCTATTTGCTACTAGCAATGTAAGCTATAAACTTGAAATATATTTGATATTGAAAATTGATATAATGTTGAGGTAACATGTCCTTTCTAGGTTTCCTTAAGTAGCTTTCTGTTTCTTACCTCTTCCCTGCTTGGATACTTCTTAAATATTTGATTTTCTTTGAAAGGAACAACACAGGTCGCTGCAACACGTAAGGTACTGTGACTACACCTCTAGTTTTCTATTTAATTCCAAGTATTAAAAGATTCAGGAATCACTCAGATGTCATGATGTGACAAGCTAATAGAGTACAGTAGAAGTTATAAAGACAAGAATACTTGAACCTGCAGAATTTGTCTCCTTCTTTTAGACAAACATTCCACACTATTTTCTGGCATGCTGTTATCTCTGGGAACAAATAGTTTTATACTTTTCTCCAAAATATCAATGCCACAGAAAAGTATCAAAGATTATATAGAATTATTATTTTTATTATTTCTTATGCAAATAATAACTTCACAGAGCATGAAGAGAGTTAAATTCCATCTGGTCCAGATTCACTTCTGTTCATTAGGGAGGAAAAGAAAAGGAAAAGTATATTCCCAAAGCCAAAATATCTTCTTAGAAATAAAGTTGAATGTGGTCTTTTTTTGTGGAGAAGGTAAAAAAAGTAACACTCAAATAATATCCACTCCTTGATAAGGTTGCAGACTGTAAGAAGAGCTAGTCATCAGCCTCTTCACCAGCTGACAAAGAATTGTCAGGAAAAACCCTTCTCTAAGACTCCAGAAGAATGGGGGCAGGAGAGGGGGACAAATTGGGGCAAGAACCTTTCCTTTCTCTTGACTTTTATGGTAACGCTCTATTTAGAAATATCATTATCTGATCATTATGTTTCTAGCTCTTCGTCCAAAATGTGGCTGGGGAATTCTGATTTTGATTGACTTGCTACAGTGCAGACAAAAGACTGCACTGAAGTCACATTTAATAGTTTAAATGATGTTTAATAAAACTTTTTTTTTTTTTTTAAGTTTAAGGAGAAAATACACATACATATGAACAAAATAATACATGGTATAAGCTGAAAATATGTATTTATAAAACACTTAAAAAACTTCTTTTTTAGAAGTCCTCTAACAGCTTTGGCAAATGATATGATAAATCATAGAAAATAAAGCAATTTATTGCTTACTAGTGATAGGTAAAGGTTTCAGTTAGTGTGCATTAAATTACATGAAATTTATAAAATTAATTTCTGTACAGTGGGTTTATACAATGCAGGATATTCAGACACTTTTATAGTACTGAATGTTTCACCTTGTATTCATTCAGAAGGGTGCCATAATATATCTATCTAGAAAGACTAAATGGCTGAACAGTTATGTCCAAAGTGGTTTTGTCCTTTTTACTTGTATGGGATCAAATAGTTGAGATTACTTTTGTATTACGTGGGAATGCAAATACAGAAGAGTTATGTTTTGTTTTGTTTTGAAATAAGCAGCACTAGAATAATTTCATTTATAAAGTTTGATAAATGTCAACTCTTTAGGTTCTTTAGGCCATGGTAAAGAAATAGGAATTTTAACATGAAAATTATTTTTCCCGTGAATATTCTTCAGTCTGTGTTTCTATAAAGAAATATGAAGAATTTTAGCCTAACTTGCTGCTGGCAAATCACTGCTATATCATAACACTCAGGAGTTCTTCTAACAACCATTACTAACTATGGCATGATATCTCTTCATGGAAATATAGTGAATCCCAGGTCAGTAGCCATGGAATTTTTTGATTCTTTCTAGCTCAGTATTATCTGATAGTCCAAAAATGTCCAGAAGCAGAAGCAGAAAAGTTCTTTTGATTAATTTGTACAGAAGACTACTGTCAGAGATCAAGGAAGGTGGTAATATTTGCCTGACTATATAAACAAATGGGATTAAGTGTCTGATTTGTATGATCCCCATAGTTTCATGTTTAGAAGGTGTCACTGAATGTCATTTGGAACAGATGCAGAAATTTTTGTGGACTAAAGTAGTCTGTTCTGCATTTTTGGGAAATATGAATACAGTTGTCTTGTAGACTCAGAGCCCTTTCCATTCATATGTCATTCATTTTCCTTTAAATATTAGGAATATTATGTCCGACTAAACTCTTAATTAATTATGCTTAAAGCTACTGGTGAAAAGACCTAATGCCGAGTGCAACAGGCTACTGATTGGGAAATTCAAATTTTTATGACCTGTATTATAGTCTTGTCAAAATCTTACTTCTGTGAGACCTTAAGCCTATGAAATAAATAAGGAAATAATTTACATGGATGTACACTGAGAAATCCATACAGGAATAACACCATGCATGAGCTCACACCTGCATACAGTATTTTTTGCTTTCCATTCATGGTAGATGCATGTCCTATGTTTCCATTTTCCTGTGAAGCTGGTAACATGAAGACTGTGAAGGAAGAATGTTTATTCTTGTATTTGCCTAACAAATTATGGAATGAATAGTGACCAAAAAGGAAGTGTTATAAGGATATGACACTGTTTACAAAACCTGCGTCTTAAATGAACTTACCTGGTAGGGAGAATCATTCTAATAAAAGCACACAGAAACTCTGCCATTTGTCATTTCTTGCTGTTGATGTGACCGTGTGTTGCTGGAAATGGGCAAGAAATTGACAGCTTGGCTATTACACATATTTAATTCTACCTGACCTTTACCATTGTATCCAGTAAATTCCTTAGGTTGCAGTTGACAGAAAGTCAGCATGATTAGAGCCATTAAATTGCTTGAGGAGAATGTGAACTCTCACATCTTTCTCTTTCAGGGAAGCATTTCCTATCATCCATTTTCCAGAAGGAAAGTGTATGCAGGATCATTTACCCATCAATTAATCACAAGTCATTTGTAAAACTAATTTTTTTATCAGGATGTATAATTAATGAGACTCAGCCCGCAAATACTTGTGTTCAGCAGATAAAACTATAGACTTCCTATTCCAGAAATGAGAATTGTGATATATACAAAGCTCTGGAAAATAAACCAGCAGTGAGGAAAATGTGCATTTGTCACTCACATTTCAAAAATGTTAGAAAATATGGATAATAATATTTGAAATAGGCTTAGTCTTTTAACAAAACATTGAAAAGACTTAGAAATAGATGAATGTTTTAAGGGATTATTAAGTTAATTTTCCCAGAAGTTCTGAACTTAATTCTTCTGCAACTCCAGTATTACAGTAAGCCATTTATTCTAAACACAACAGGAAAAGAATATCTATCACTTGGATATTTTTAAACTCATAATACATAATACATTCCTGATAAATGAAGCATTGTGGGGCCAAGCTATAATGGGGCAAGATCACCACCAATGAAAGCACTATTGTCCTTGAACTACGTTTAATCTCAAACTGCAGATGTACAGATAGCCTTTATTTCCTTGGGAAGAAAATTTTCTTTTTTCACTCTGTTCAATTCATTTGCTTTGAAAGCACAAATACATGCACACATATTTTTGTCTGAGTTTTTCATCAAAGCACTTATCAAAGTGAAGAGACATTGACCTTGTGTTCCTTTAATATTTTACTCATATTGAGTCACCACCTAAATAATGCTGAGTTTTGTCAGTTATAGCCATATTTGGCAAAGAACCATTCTATCAAAATATAGATTTTAGAACCACTTTCCTATTACTAGAGAAAAGCTAATAACTGGTTAAATCAATAAATGGCACATTAAAAATAAAACTTCAAGAGCATTTGTGCACACAATCAGGGTTAGTGAAAAGTGTAACATTTGTCATTGATTTGGGATCTGTTATAAATTTTAGCAGTTGAGTTTGAAGCTTGAGTGATCGAAGTGCAAACAGAAAATATGCCCCATGATCCCTGCTCAATAACCAAAGGTACTTCAGCCAGCAAAACAAAACCCAATTCTGCATGAAGAAGTCTCATATTTTATTTTTAATGAACATGTGATCAGAGCAGAAATCATTACTTCATCAAAGAAACCTTTCAGTTCATTAGATATACAAATCTGAAAAACTCCAAAAATGCCTTACTTAACATTACAACCAAACCTATTCTTCCAAAACAGTATATTTCAAAGTTGCAATAATTACTGTGAAATACATAAGAATTCTATAGAACTTTAGAAAATAAAAGACATTCCTTGGTTAGGTTGAGAAACTCACAAATGTTGTCCAAGTTACATATCAATGTACTTTTTTATTAACATAATAGCTAGTCATGACATGGAAGACAGTTGTGCATATGTTGAAGCTAAAGCATTCCTGGAATTTGGATTAGTCTTTGAACATGAGAGTATTTTTGAAACAGAAATAAAAATATGTCACTCAAAGCAATTATGTTTTTCCTCATCATCCCACACACATGCAAAAAATCTGTTATAAAATGAAATGTTATGAAATTTTTAATTACCTTGACTTCAAAGTAAAATTAAGTAAAAGCAGATGGATAAAAAAAGGAAAGGTCACACAGTACGTGTATGAACTAATAACATAGACAGCAGAGATTTCTAGTATAACTGAAGTGTCTCTGATAACATTTTAAAATGAACTAATAAGTGTAAATATTTGAGGCAACTAATTTCAATGGTATAAATATCCAAAAATGTACAGTGCTGCAAATATAATTGCTGCACATATTCACACATACAGTTTTCTAATTACATATGCAAACATTTGCTTAAGAAGTGCTTCAGTCAATAGGGAAGAGATTGAAAATGATTCCAAACATTTTAAAATTACATGTTATTTCCTGAAAGCTACAGTGAGATGTTTAAATACAAATATTGACAACGTTCTCCATTAAAAAGATAATTTTGAATTATAATACATTTGAAAGTAATGTTAATTGTTTTCAGTTCTGTTATACTCAGGATGAACTAGATTTTTTCTCATGATCTCAAAATCTGATTGTTTTCTTGCCTCAAATACAAATTTTAAGTTTTCATCACGCTCCAGTTACTCATGTTTTTGTCTGTGTCCTCTTCAGACCACATGGCAACTGACCTCTTCCTGAGTCAGGACCCACAGAACTGTTATGCACTAAAAATTCAGTTCTGCCTTGGGAACTCTGGATACCATCTTGTTTTGGTTTGTTTCTCTGAACCAGCCACTGTCATAATAAAAGAAGTAGAAAACCATATCCTCGTCCAAGCTGCAATTTCCCTTCTCTCCTCCTCCAGTGTGGAAAAGAGGTTCCACACCTTTAAAAACTGTTGCTATGCTGGTACTAACGGTGTAGTGTTATGGGATGGCCAGCAGTTAGTTCAGGCCTCTACACATGGAGGGCTGTTCTCAATGTCCTTTTCAAAAACTTGATCCTGTCAATCAGATGCCAGAGTATCACCTTCATGAAGCACATACAAAGAGTTCCTACTACTACTTTTTTTTATATTAGGGAATTACTAAATATAATTTCCCAATATAATAAAGTTAGTACATCCAGCCAACTGTCTAGTGAATAGTGACACAACTTTCTCCTTTATTAGAATGAAAATCCCTACAAAGGCATTCAAGTATACCTAAGATGTAAGTACAGCTATGCAAATACTTAAAGAGTGTAATCAAAAGACTTTCAAGTTCCCTTAAGATAAAAACACTAAGGATTTTTCTGAGAGTTTGCATATGTTTTTTTCAGCTACAGGAATTATTATTTTATGGCCAGGTCACAGCCAGCTTGGGTTCACGAGGGGAAAGTCCTTCTTGTCAAACCTCATTTCTTTCTACGACAGGGTAACTCACTTAGTTGATCTAGAAAAGCCAGTCGATGGGATCTTCTTGGACTTCTGCAAAGCTTTTGATACAATCTCCCACAGGATCCTTCTGGATAAAATATCCAGCACACAGCTGGATTACCATGTTGAGTGATGCATGAACAATGGGCTCACAGGTCAGGCACAAAGTGTTACAGTGAATGGGGTGACATCACACTGGTGACTTGTCACTAGTGGGGCTCTGCAAGGCTTCACCCCCAGCCCAGCTCTCTTTAACATCTTCTTTAGCCTCCTGGATGTGAGACTCAAAACAATACTAAGTCTGCAGACAACACTGAATTGGGCAGAGTTGTTGAATCTTTTGAGGGCAGAGAGGCCCTGCAGACAGAGCTAGACAAATTAAGAGAGATGGTCAATCACCAACCATACAAAGTCTTACAATCTGGTGTCGTAGTTTGGAAAAAAAATGAGTTTTTTTGAACTTCAGTGGTCAAACCAATGAGTGCTCAGGTTTAAAGACTGGCACCTGGTGTGGCCACTGAGGACAAGGATCCGCCTCTGAGAACACAAGGGGTTAAAAGCAGAGGGCTCCCCGGAAAGCTCTCTCTTGGTTCCGGTCCCTGAGGACGGAGGGATCTCCCCTGCCCAGCGGCTGGCTGGGCGGGGGAGGGGAAGCCATGCGGCCTGGGTGAGGTAGGCCTGGAACCTTGGGCACAGGGGGGGAGAGGAAAAATCCTGCAGGATGGAAGGGTGGAGAGAGTACAAAGAACCTTGAGAGACATCAGACAGCCTTCTTTTCCCTTCCCCCCCCCCCCCCCCTCTTCCCCCGGAGAGAGAGAGAAACTGAGAAACCGTGTCTGTGATCTCCGTCACCTTGAAATTTGATATCAACAACTAGACAGCACGGCCGAAGGAGTATGGGGGGGTGGCGCGAGAAGAGTGCCCAGCAGCAAAGATACTGTGAGAGTTCTGAGGAAACAAAACCCAAGATTTTAACCCTTTTCGTAAATGATGGAAACTTTATAAATGCTAATCCTCCTGAATTTGAAGAAGAAAGATAGAAAGAATTAAGCAAAGATGATGAAAGTTTGTGCAAGTAGAAGATTGTCAGAGAATGCTGAAAAGAATCCTAGGTGGGAGGAGATGATGGAGTGGCCTTTGGCTGGACTCTTTTGTATAGCCATGGACGGACTCATTTTTTTTTCCTGTAACATAGAAGCTGTATCTAGGGAGAGGCATTGGCTTGGAGCCAAGAGTGGACAGTAGTGCGAACAGAGATGAGAGGAAGAGCTCTGTTCTCAAGGCCCCTCGGCCCCAGGGGGTAATATTGGGGGAGACTGGTGTCCCAAAATTTGAGAAGCTGTCGTTTCTTGGAACTAACCAAAACATCTTTAAAAAGAAAAACCCTAGAAGCAGCTCTGGTCCATGCACAGTGGTGAGAGCACTGGACATGGAGGAAGAGGCCACGATGTGGTGCAAGAAGGACTCCTATCTCTCCTCAATGAACTGAGTACTGATTATCGGAAGGGTGGTAATAGACTGAAGATTAATTATCTAAAAGGTGGTAACGTGATGGGGAATTTTCAGTTTGTTTTGTTGGGTTGAGAACTAGTGGGGGGGGGGAGGAAGAGTGTTTTTTTAAAGTTTCCATGTTCTTCTGTATGTGTCTTCTTTGCCTATTATAAGTAATAAAGTTTTTTTCTTTTGCTTTCTAAATTAGAAACTGTTTTACTCTGTTTTTAGTCACATCTCACAGCAGATACCAGGGACAGTATATCGTTATAAGAGCACTGGCCTTGTGCCAACGTCAAACTTTTGACATCTGGCAAGTGCCAGATTCTGTACCTGAACCAAGTCAACCCTGGTTGTGTGTATAGGTTGGGGAACATGAGGCTGGAGATCAGCGCTGTGGACAGGGACCTGGGGGTCCTGGTCGATGGCAAGTTGAACATGAGACAGCAATGCCCTGGAGATGCTGTGCCTGATGGCCCCCCCAACTGTGTCCTAGGTTCCATCAGGCACAGCATCGCCAGCTGGGCAAGGGAGGGTTGAGGTCACTTGGTCTGTTCAGCCTGGAGAAGGGAAGATTGAGGGAAGACTTCCTTGCAGTCTTTAACCTCCTTGTGAGGGGAAGAGGAGGGGCAGGCAGTAATCTTGTCACTTTTGTGACCTATTACAGGACTCAAGGAAACAGCATGAAGCTAAATTAGAGGAAGATTAGGTTAGATATCAGGACAAGTTTTTCACCCAGAGGGTGGCTGAGCCCTGGAACAGGCTTCCCAGGGAAGTGGTCACAGCACCAATCCTGACAGAGTTCAAGAAGTGTTGGGACAATGCTCTCAGGCACACGGTGTGACTCTTGGTGTGTCCGGTGGAGTGTCAGGCATTGGAGTCTGGGATACTGATGTCTCTTCCAACCCAGCATATTCTATAATTCTGTGCCTTTATTCCTGTTTTAAAATGTCTCCAGTGTTTTAAGACCCGTCTCAAGATGTGGCTTTCTGTAACAGGTACCTCTTTACTCCATTTTCCTAGTTCATTAATTACCTGTTGTAGTTATGCCATTGGAGACTATTGCAAATTCCTATTTAATTATCTACTTAGTCTTCTGGAGTCTTTGCATTCTAGTATAGTTCTCCCTAAAACAGTCTTTCTGTATGCATGCATAGCTTGCATTGTTCCATTTTGAAAGGAATATTTTTCTTGTCCTAGTTTACCAAACGAACCATATCTTCTTGTGGCAATGATTTGTACTGTTCATTATTTAACCAATTACACTATCTTTGTCATCTTCAAATTCTTGACTGTAACCTTATTTCTTCTAGGCCACTGACAAAGGTCAAAATAACGAGGGTCAGAAATCTATTTTTGCTCAGCTTTCCTCATAATGCATTCAGCCATATCACCTTGAGGTTTTAAGCATATTTATTCAGAAATTATTTGTGGTAAAATTCTGTTGTTTTTTGTTTTTGTTTTTGTTTTTTTAAATTGTTATTATTTTATGGTACATCTAAATCCACATAAACTTAACCTTTTATATAACATCAAATTTCATGGGATTTATGATATGGGTATAATACTAAAAGTATATATTGGAATGAGGAGGCTTTTATACTTCCTGTTTGCAGTGGTGACTGAAATGAGTTTGTAAGAAAATCATTTCTGCCTGTAAAGAGTCCCTCAGCAATATCACTGAGTATATTAAAAAAAAAAAAAAAAAAATTCGTAACTTACATTTGAGTATTCATGTGTGGAGCAAGGGGATGGGGCATGAGGAGTGAGGTTCTTCTTGGAGGTCCTTCAATGAGTCTAGACTCTGGTTTCCCCAGTAAAGAGAGGTGTATTTTCTGTAGTGGTTACACTTTTTGAACGAATAATCAGACAAATATTGGACTGCAACTTACATTAACATTGTAATGTAATGTTAATTGTTCACCAGGTGCATTGTCTCAAGTGCTGAAAAACTTATTTTCTCCTATATTCACAGAAGGTTCTGTAGATCTATAACTTGATGAAAATAGCATTTCAAGCCAGCCATGTTTTCAACAAGGTTATATCAAAAGCCACAATCAAAGAAAGGTACTCTTCTGATCCCTTTCAGTGCACCCTCAATTCCTCTTTATATTATATCTGTACTCTGCCTCAGAAGAAAACCCTTCCTCTAAACTGGAGTGTACATTGGTCTTCTACAATATTTCCAGCCTGTATAGGAATAAATTGCATATATAAGGGAGAGGTTAACAGATTTTTATCTTATGAAAGAGCTTGTCATTCGTATCCTGCCTGTTATGTCCAATAGAATTCTCTGTTTCACCAAAGAAATGGGAGAAATAAAACAATATTGCATATGTTCTCTTACACCGGACTTCAAGCCCCAAATATGTGCATCACATTATGAGGCATTATTCCTTCTGTCTCTCAATCACAGAATGCATGGAGCTGAAGGAAGGTGCAGAAACACTTGTTTTCTGCACTCTAGATGGTAGCAGAACAGAAAGAATAAAACTGATTCACCTCAAATTAAGGCTTACAGTATTAGACATTTACAAGAACACATCAACTCCCACTGCCTCAGTCACAGCTTGTGGCATTTACTCAAAGAGCTGTACGCACACACGTCAGCATATCAGTTCAGACTCCTTAGAGACATGCACCATACCTGTACTACAGCATCAAAACATACGTGATAACAGTGCTTTTTATTAAAGGAGATGGTTGAATTAAACAATAAAGTCACAGAATCATAGAATCATTAATGCGGAATAGACCTTTAAGATCTCTTGGTCTGAACACTAATCTAATGCTGCCAGGCCCACCAGTAAACCATGTCCCTAAGCAACACATCAACTAATCTAACTTCCTCTAGGGCTGGTCACTCCACAATTTCTCTGGACAATCTGTTCCAATGCTTCTCAACCCTTTATGTGGAATGATTGTCCTTAATGTCCCATCTAATTGTCTCCTTGCACAACCAGAGAGCATTTCTCTCAGCCTATCTGCATACTAGGAAGAAGAGTCTGATACAGCCTCCTTTCATGTAGTTATAGAGATAAATAAGTTCTCTATAGAGATAAATGAGCCTCCTTTTCTCCTAGTTAACCAACACCAGCTCCCACAGCCATTCTAGACTGTGCTTTAGACTTGTGTTGTCCTTTCACTATGTTGTCCTTTTGTGTACATGCAAAAGTAAGAAATGCAAGAAGCCGAAGGATACATCTCTGGGTTTTGCTCATAGACATACATATTTGATGTGTGTCTACATGGCCTTGTTGGTAACTTGTTTGTGGAGTTGGAAAGATTGAGCCAGCTTGAAAAATATAGAGAGGCCAAGAACATATTTGAATAACCACCTCTTGTGTGACCTAATACTTTTAAGATAATAGTTTATCTATATCTATCTCACTACACCTTTCAGACTGTAATCAAATATATACTCCAGGACTTTCAAGAGGAATTCACTTTTTTTGGGTGAATGTACCTGTCTGAGATGTCTTCAAGCAGTGCTCTTAACAGTAGACTACCAAGAGCTAGCCAACTATTTCAATATCTTGGACAGTTTGTGTTCATTTTAAAAGAAATCTTTAAATATTCTCTTTAGGAAGAGAATTCAAAGTTGTCTTGAAAGCCCTGAGAGAGACAACAGCTAAACGGATGGATATGGGTATATGTCTGGTTCTGTATTAGTCTCATGTTGAACTGCTAAACATACTAAACTAGTGTTCTTGGACCTTTTAGGCATAGTAGTGGCATAGTCATGTCCTGGTGTTGTCATCTGTCATGGTCCCTTTCTCTCAAAGTACTCCCCAGAGATGCAAACTCGAAGTTACATTTAAGCCCTAATATTTTTCTTCTATTCACCTTCAAGCATCCAAATCCCAGTGGTCCCCTTCTATAGTCTCTGAAAACCACACGCTAGTCTGACTTGAGTGGACAGGGCACAGGAAGCTTAACAAGGTCACTTTCTCTAGACAGAACGCTCTGCAGCATGTTGAACATCCATATTAATGGAGAAGAGAGCTCAATGTGCCCAGAGGTGTTTAATAATGTGTATCAAGGGACATGCTAGAAATACATATTCATAATGTTAAATTTTATTACATATTCACAGTGTCCACACAGGTATATCCTGGGCTGGTTGGATCTTCTCTACTGCTGCTCAGCAGCCCAGATCCCCACATCTGTGACATGGCCATGCCTAGAGAGAGGGCTAATCTGGGTAAAGGGTTCAGCTGATGCTGGTTTCAGGGATGCCAGCTGGAACAGACACCTTCTGGGTCTTTGCATATCATTGCAGTAGCTCTACTTTGTAATTCGTAACACTTTGCAGTTAACTCCTTCTTTTACAATACCCTTTCTCCATGATCTCCATGGGGGCCAACAGCACACAGGAGCAGGGACAGCAGGGTCTGGCAGCCAAGGCTGCCCCGCAGTCCCAGCCAGGAGCAGGGCATTAGAAGCACCAGTGCAGCCCAGACATGAGCACTGGGCACCTTCCTGGGGACAGGCTAAGGCCAGTGTGAGACAAGCAGGACTGACAGTGCCATGGCACACCATATTGCTGCCTTGGAGAGGCAAATGCAGCTGTCTTGTGTGTGTGACCCTTTGGCAACTGAAAGGTACATCTTGAGGGCACTGCATATGCCCTGAAGACAGTATTTGTCCTTACAAGGTGATGAAGCTTCACTGCCAATCCTCCATCAACCCTTCAAGTGGTCTGGCAGTTGCACATACCATGGACAACTCAAGGATCTGCTTGTTAGGAACAGAGCCTATCCCTTCTGCTTCTTTGTCACATCAAATTCACCTGTCTTCAGGCTTCCTCACTGATCCTTTTAGAAAATGAGAATACTTCCTTCATGGGCTGCCACTGTTAGAACAGGAGCAGCAGCCATTTCGTCTTATAGGCATTATCTCTCTGTGATGCAGAGGTGTGGGGGAACCTCAAAAAATATTTTCATAGCTTCATTACCAGGTGATTTCCTATCTCAGCTTTAGGAAGAGAAGTTCTGGGAGCTGAACGTAGTGACAGCAGTGTGCACCTGTGCCTGCTCCTTCTTTGTGTTCACCATCACTGCTGGGTGTAATCCTCCCATTAGAATGCCACTTTGTGTATGCATGTATGCTGTGTTTACACAGTAGAATTTTGAGTCATGGTTGTGAAGAAAATCCCCAACTGATGGTGCTGAACAATGTCCTGTGTGTGCAAGTGAACTTTATAACAGTCATGTCTTTCATCTCATGATGCAACAGCCATCCCAGAAGATAGGGTGCTCTTTTTTGTTTTGCCTCTTGTATAAATTCTAGGCTGATAAGCACTGCAGAAAGTACAAAAGCATGTACTGAAAGTACATGGCTGAGCAACGCTGGCCATTCCTCTTAGTTTTTGGGATACAGATGCCAGATTATGACAGTATTCCCAGCTTCCCCAGTGCCCTCAATCCTTCATGTGCCTGTGTTGCTGTGAGCTCACAGGTCTTGAAAGCAGAGCTCAGAGAAGATGCAATGGACTGTGTCATCTGATGCCCCGGGATGGATGGCACTTCTGCTGATTCCCTCCCTCCCTTATATGCCACCTCCTTCCTCACCATATTTCACATGCTACATTACACTGCAAACCTCCTTCCTCTGTGCTGTGAAAGGCAAGTGTAAGAACCACCATTTGAGATGTGGAGGTGTGCTTAGGTCCAGGAAATGTGCTTGACATTGTGTGTCTTGCCTGAACTGCTGCCTCTTGTACATTTGACCTGCTTGTCAGGGAAGGGATATTATATAAGGCACTGTGCCCTTAACAACATTTCTTTGAGAGCCTGATGAACATTTTTCTGTAGATACTACTGCATGGAAAACAGAATTTACCTTTTTGAGTCTATACATGGAGTTGATTGATGTAAATTAGAGAGGTGATGGGAGATACTTCAACTCAAGTCCCTGCAAATTTGAAATTTGCTTAAGTGGCTAGAAGAAAAGTTCAGAATTTCTCCTTTGGTAAGAACTGGTTAGGTCAGGTTAGACTTCTAAATGTTGGCTAGTTTTTCTTGACCAGTATGTCTGCCTTAAGAGGTGCACTATTTTTTAAAATATATTTTACTTTCAAAATTTTCATGTCAATGATGTTTCCATGTAACCTAGGAAAGAGGGATTTTGATATCACAGAGAATACTGTAAATTGTAGCTGAGAAATAGCTATTTGAAGGCAGAGGAGAGCAGTTAGCTCCTTAGAATAGGTAGCAACCAGAGGTCATGGATACAAAATTAGTCCAAAAACTGAAAAAATCATGACAAATTCAGAACCAATTTTTATCAAGATAGCATCACACATGATTTGCCCATCCTATTTCCACTACACAATAAGCTAATCTCTAATAGTCCTGTGAGGGTAAAGCAAATAAATCATTCAATAAATGTGAAAATGAAAATTAAGACAAGCAATTGCAGTGGGTTGACCTTGGTTGGCTTCTAGATGTCCACCCAGTTGTTCTCTCACTCCCCCTCCTCAATAGGATAAGGGACAAAATAAGATTGCAAATTTAAATGTCAGGATAAATACAGAAATATCACTTACTTGCCAATTTTCACTATGGCAAAACAGATTCAGGTTGGGGAAGATTAATTTAATTAGTTTTCAATTAAAAATAAAGTGGACTGATGAGGACTAAACAAACAAATGAACAAAAAAAACCCTTAAAGCATATCTCTCCTACCTAGCCTTCTTACCAGGCTCAACATTCTTAACTCCTTTACTTCATCCCCTCCCTGAATGATGCAGAGGGATGGGATGGGGGTTGTGATGAGTCCATTAGAGTTCCGCTCTGCTACTCCTTCTTTCTCACACTGTTTCCTTGCTCCAGCATGGGGTCCTACCCACAGTGTACACAAACTACTCCAGAATGTGTCTTCTCCACTGGAGATAGTCCTTCAGGAAGAGACTTCCCATTAGTCACAGCTCCTGCCAGAAAATCTGCTCCTGCAAGGACACCTCCATGGGACACAGCTTCCTTCATGACATATTCATTTACTCTGCTGTGGGGTTCTCCACAGGTTGCAGGTGGAAATCTGCTCCAAATTGTTTCACCATGGGCTGCAAAAGGACAGCCTGCCTCAGCATGGGCTTCTCCCGGGGCTGCAGGGACCTAGAGCACCTCTTCACTCCTCTGGCTTTGGTGTCTGCCACACAGAACATCCCTGCAGCCCCCTGCTATCACCACCTTGACATATAAACCTAATAGCGCAATGAACAGTTTACCATTTCCAAAGATAGGCTGTAGGGAGAAAAGGAAACGAAAAAAGAAAACACAAAATCTTTAAATAATTATAATAACATCAGACTTTATCTATAAATGTAAAGTGAATTACCACATTACTTCCATATATATGTTTCTGCATTCTGAGTATTTGTACAAATTCAAGTGGTCAGTCCCTAACTGACCAAAATTATTTGAAGACAATATGAAGCAGTAGAGTATGGTGTACTATATTGCTGATGTACTGATAAAACTAATCTTTAATCCTTTGTTTAAAACTAAATTTTTTGTTGCATATCTTTCTTAATAGTTAATCCAACTTTAAATGACTTGTTAAAATGGAATTAGGAGAATTACAAAGATGAAAAATTTTACTAGCTGAAAGAAAACATGCTGTTTTTGTGTGTTCACAGCATGGGGATGCACAAGAATTTCTGTGTTTAGTTACTGTATGTACTTTGATACTCAGTTAGTTCATTTTCCAAGCCACAAAATGTAACTTTTGTTCTAACATACTGCCGTGAAAACATAGTAAAAATATAAATAAATGAATAAATAAATATATAAAACCACAGAGAAATTATTCTTTATTGTAAGAGCCTTTGTAGTAGTATTGAAAGAGGAAATCAATACAAATATTGTCACTCAAATCACTTTATCCTTTTGATGAAAATGGCAGTAAGCCTTGGTAGAAATGCTGCATTTTGTTTAGCAGAAAAAATAAATACATATATAAATTGTGTTTATTGTAGGATGCCAGAAGTGGCACTAATTATAATAACTTCTGTTAAGACTATTGAGGCATATTGTTATTTTGCTTCTTCCCATATGGCTTGACTGGAGAGATTGTTTTAGATTAAAAATTTTATTTTTTCCTGCAGAATTTCCAGTTTTCCTGAAGAAAAAATAAAAGTGAGAAAATGCACAAGATCAGATATTTGTTACCCAATTCAAAATAGATTAGCAGAATACTTTGGAAAAACACTAAAAAAAACAGTTTCAAAAAAAATTAAGTAGACTCTTGCCACAATATACTACAAACTTTTTTATTTTGTTGTGAAGCTCATCATCAAGCAGTTACATGAACTCCCACAGTTACTTTTTATAATGAAATACAATAAATTTTACTTGCCTAGACAAGATATAACTAATGAAAAATCAACCATCCCCACACCGATTTATAAAAAACTTCAAAAAATACTAGAAACTCCTGTGTATTAATATAAAAGATGAAACCTCTCAAGCAAAATCTGGTCAAGGAAAAAACAGCTCTTGGTTTGTAGCTTCATCTACATTCTTTATTTACATTCTTGGACTTTTGCACAATTGAATCATCTAGCAAATTAAATTTGTTCCATTGTGGTGCAGTTGTCTTCTGGGTAAGTAAAATCATATAAAAGTCCAGAGGGGGGAAAAGGAAAAGAAAATTAAAGAAAAATGGGACAATAAGTGATACAAGACACTGCAAAGTCACCATTATGTGGACTTCCAGATGTCGGCCCTTCTGCAGAGACAAAAATGGAGGTATGAATTCTGGTAATCTTCCTGTGCTGACTGTTTAGAAAGCAAATGAAATCATATATGGTCTTCCTTCCTTTTTATTTTTTTTTCCTTTTTATTGAAGTATTCTCAAACAAAATTTATTTTTTGAGACCACCAAATTATGCAAAGTGCTCTTAGATATTACAAAGTTAGTACCAAAACAAGAATAATAATTTTAATTACATAAGTCTACAGACGATGCAAGCTGTATGCCAAAAAGGCTTTGTCTCTGTTTTGCTGGATGTTCTGGGCTACATTTTCCTCATGTAGCATGTGCTGAAGAAAGTGTTGTCCTTTTTTGGCCTTCTGTCCTTTCTGGTTGTTTTATCACATGGAGTCCTTCCTGGAAAGAAATTCTTACCTGGGCTGTCATTCCCAAGTTTTCGTTTAATATTATATTTCCTTTCCCTGATGAAATCTTATCAGACTTCCAAACTTCAGTTGCCATCAGTGGTTGAAGGTGCAAAATAAAATACATGTTTTTCATTTATCCTATTAATGCTTCAAAACATTTGTGCAGCAGCAGCAGCATTCAACAGTGTGAGGGTGGGGTTGGTAGTGCAGGTAAGACTCCAAGCCTTTGCGGTCAGTAGTATCTTCAGACAACTTTCCTCAAAAGAGCTATACACAAGACAGCTTTCCAAGTTGTTCTGACTATGAGCCTAAGGCACCATCAACCTGCTTTATGCATTCATTGAAGAAAGTAACTGAAAAACAGGTATAACAAAGAGTAAATATGTGGAGGAGGAGCAGGATGGTTTTGATGTGTGGGGTCAATGTTTTCAGGACACCTCACCTTTTTTCATGTGTTTCAGGTCTGCTCTCTATGGAGATCAATATGTAATGCAGTTTTGATGGTATACCACTGTTATTTCTGAAACTAAGAGATTAAACAATGAAAAGTTAACAATATACTTTATCTATGTAATAGGAACATTAATCTGTCCTCTAATTAGACTGTTGGGGCTTTTTTGTAGATATTTTTGATTGACCTATTCAGTGACTCTAGTACAAGGATGCAGGTGTGAGTAATTTTTGCTCATGAAGCATTAGTTGTCAGTAACATTTATATCAGGACTATTGCAGGGAACCTCAAAAGTGCAGACACAAGATGATATAAGTGTCCTGAGGGAATGAAGATAAATCACAAGTGATTAATTATATGTCACTAAAAATGCAACCTTAATAGTTTGATAGGAGAGGTAGTAGGGAATACATAATTATGCTTCCAATTTCATCTTGTTATGAAGTAATCACTTAAGATTTTCTTGGTTCTGATTTTCTCTCCTGGGTTGAAAGGATATATAAAAATATGGGAAAACATATTTCTGAGGTAATCCTTTCCTGGACAGCATGTAGCATGTTTCTAATGTGTCTTATCCTGTATTCTGATATAACATCACATCACTTGCTGAGTCAAGAAGCTGGAGGGTTGTTACATTCAACCCAGGCAAGACAAGAGGAGAAGAGAAGAGAAGCTAGAAGCCAACAAGCAGCCAGGACATCTCTTGACATTTCTTTTGGTTTCTTCTGTAGAATTGTGAGATTTCTCTGCATGGAAATTATTTTTCTGGCTCAGGGTAGATAATGAGTCAGACAAGGCAATTGCCCTAGATCACGTCAATATCTTCCACGTAGCATCAATATTTAAAGCAGAGGCAACTTCAGTTTTAAGTGAAGCTTTTGAAGCTGCCAGTCTGATCATGTGGTATGCCTGCAGCAGTTAAATGACAGACATTACTGGACAGTCACATGGCAAAGTAAGGAAGATTCAAAATGCTCCATAGGGTAATACAGTGCAGTTTTCTACAAGGCTTACTTATTAAGCAAAATTACAAGAGCCACTCTGAGTCATGTCTCCTAATGAACCTGAATGACTCTTTGGACTACATATCAAGGCATTACAATTACAGACACTATGATTAACATGCTAGTGTTTTGCAAGCCTATGTGAAAGAGTTCTTCATACTGAATGCAAGCCTATCTAAGCATGGACATACTATCATAGTCCCAGACACTGCAGAAAAATCTGAGGTAGGCCATGACAATTATTCAGCTTAATCTATCAAGGATTGAGGACACGTATTAATCGTGGACCATTTAGTGATGACAGAGGTATGACTTGTACAATCTGAAGTAGCACATGATGACAGCAATAACCATAATGACAAAAAGCTTTTACAATCAGGCATCAAATCACTAGGGTGCATTTCACTTGCTACCAATATTAATAATATCAATAACAATAATTTTTGATACAAGAAGGTTCAGAAGATTTTGAAGTATTATTTCACAGGTTTATTACTAGCCACTAACAGTGTGTAACTGGTAATTAATTTTCTTTCTTTTTTTTCTTTCTTTTTCTTTTCTTTTCTTTCTTTCTTTTCTTTCTTTCTTTCTTTCTTTCTTTCTTTCTTTCTTTCTTTTCTTTCTTTCTCTCTTCTCTCTCTTTCTCTCTTTTCTCTCTTTCTCTCTTTCTCTCTCTTTCTCTCTTTCTCTCTTTCTCTCTTTCTCTCTTTCTCTCTTTCTCTCTTTCTCTCTTTCTCTCTTTCTTTCTTTCTCTTCTTTCTTTCTTTCCATTCATCTGTCCATCTGACCATCCTTCTGTCCTTCTGTCCTTCTGTCCTTCTTTCCTTCTTTCTGTTGGGTTAATAAAAGCAAAACTTGTTCTGACAGAAATTACTTTCAAAATTAATTTCAAAATTCAGATTTTCATCTTTGTAAACTGATAAATTATATATGCAAAAGACAGAAAATGAAGTCCAGATTGCCTTTTTTACATAATAAATAATATTGAAAAAATATGTATCTACAATTATTAAAAAATACTTAAAATTATCAAATTAAACTTTTATTTAGGTTCTAGATCAATCCATGAATTGTACCAAAGTAATATTAGCAGTTACATTAACTCTAGGGTGCCAAGTAATGCATTTGTAGTATTGATTCCATCAAACATCAAACATCACATGATTAGAAAGATAGGAATTAGTTTTCTTTTACATGTCAGAATATTAGTTATTAGAATTTACAATGATATGACAACTATATTCAGCCAAGAACATTGAATTGATCATGAACTAAGTTATTCCTTTTTATGTTTAATTTCATTTCCAATGTAATTTAATTAAATCCTCTTCTTTCCCTCTCTTTTTTAAGGCTAGAACATGTCCA
The DNA here is from genome assembly GCA_032173965.1 of Sitta carolinensis. Lineage (NCBI taxonomy): Eukaryota > Metazoa > Chordata > Aves > Passeriformes > Sittidae > Sitta > Sitta carolinensis. Next base: position 98,702,970 of record CM063284.1, on the reverse strand, counting down.
AATTGGAAGTATTTAAATCATAAGACTGCAATTTAAGATTGTTAATTACAGTGCAAACTGAGCAAATAAATAAGAAGAAAATTAATTCTCCAGAATACTCATCTGATTTTTAAGTTCTAGCTATATTATGAGCATTATACAGGAAGGAAGAAGTACTTTGTCTTTCTGACAGCAAAGGTTAAACTGACCATTAATACAGCATCCAGGATGCATGCCAGGACAACTTTGTTTAGCATGTGTTTAAAAAATTCAAGGAGATAGAAGCTACCACCTACTGTCTAAATGAAAGCAGTCCAGCAAGGAAGGTGATTTATATTTTGTGAACTAATCTTCAGAAGATTAAAATTGTCTATTCTTCTTAAAACAGTGAGGGACAAAAACTTATATTGCACTTCTATAACCCAATATTTGGGATGTTTACCAATACTGGCTGATGTGGAAAATGTAGAATTTTGGGGATTGTCAGTCCCTTTGTTGCCAGAAGAGATAGTAGGTGACTTAGGTCTTAATGACATAAATCATGGGCATCCATTTACTCCCCTTTGATCAATGACTTTGGTCGTAAACTCCAAAAGTCAGTCAGGCCACTTTGGATCCTGAGGTCTCAAAAACTGGGTTAGGTGACCATTTGTCCTGTATACTATCCAACTGACTTGTGGATAGTTAGGAGCGTTGAACAGCCACAGCATTCCTCTAGCTTTTGCCCATCTTTGGACTGTTTCTCCTGTGAAGTGAATGCTACTGTCTGATAGTATTGATTTTGCTTTAGGCAGGAAACTGAACCATAACCCTTTCACTGTACTTTTCACTGTGACCCATTCTACTCTTTCAGCCTGCACCAGACCTGAGACTATTTCAACCCATGCATGTATTATTTTCCTTCTGATTTGTCAAAAGGACCAGTGTAGTCAACCTGCCCAATTTCCCAAAACCCTTTTCCTGCCCTCAAACTAAGAGGGGGAGTCTTGCAGGGGGTGTTTCTCCAGTCTGTTGTGTAATTGTCCGTAGGCAGAAATAAATGTTTCATATGCCTTTAGGGTGACCAGCCATCCTCTACTTAGCCCCTCTCTTAACAAGTCTCTCATCCCAGAATGGCCAAGTTTCACTTGCAGCCTTTCCAACAGATGATCCCATTTCTCTTCCTCTTGCTCTACTTTTTCCTCTGCTGAGACAGCCAACCAAGAGAATCAGTCTATTTTGTTATTTAAGAGTTGGGCTGGATGGTTCCATTTCTACTGGGCTGTTCACCATCCAACAGATACTACTATGGAAGTTGCAATTTTAAGGATTTCTCCCCACTTCACTTTTTACCATACCAGTACCCTATTTACCTCTCATTGGTTTTGTTCCCAAAAAGGGAGCCATTCAGTACAGCCCATAAAAACTGCATAGGAATCTGTATAAACACAGTCTGACCTCTTATAGTCCAAATCCCTTACAGTCAGATCCCACACTCTTGTTAGCTCTCCTACTTGAGTACTGCCCACCCCTTCTGTTCTCCCATTTTGGTTATTTTACAGTTAATGGCAATGGTTTCCTAAAGCTCTGTGTGTGAAAGATGGGAAAACTACATCCCAAGATAATTACCTCATCACCAAAATTCACTCAGGATCTGCATCCTGGCAGTTATGTCATTTTCTAGACAAAAAGTTATTCTGAGCTCTATAATTTGTCTCACACACAAATAAGTATGATTTAATCACTACAAGCTAAACGTCTAACTCTCATGTTCTCCCATCTTCTACTTTTTTTAGGTTTAGGCTATGAAGAAATCCATTTACTTGAATTTAGTTTAGCCTGCAGGCAGTGCACACAGGAGACTTTCCAAGCTGTGTCAAAGGATGAATACCTTTTGTGACACTGAAATCTAGCCTTTTGAATTAAAGGAAATCAAGAGATAGGAGGAAGAGGGCTGATCATGTTCCTTTCATCTGACAAAAAAAAAAAAAAAAAAAAAATTGCATTTTAAAAGTGTATGGGACAAGAAGAATCGAAGTGTAGATGTTTAAAATGGAGGAATCCTGATTTTCTTTGACCTAAGAAAGCTGCCTCAGGGTGTCTTGCAATGGATTAATGGGAAAGACATCTTCACCCAGTCCCTGTGGTGACTCAAGGCAAGAAAGTGAGGAGGAGCTGTGATGTTAGTAGGAAATTAATTTCATAGTGCGAGCCTACTCTCTCTTCATTGACATTTTGAAATGCTTCATGGACATTCACAATGTTATGATTTTTTGCTCTTTTATGGTGGTTGTTTTCTGCATCACAAAATCATAGAATCATTTAGGTGGGAAAACACCATGGTCCTAAGAGTCTACAGGTCTGTGGATCCAGCTTCTCTTTTGATTTCGTGCACAACTTCTCTGAAAGCTGTTGCTCAGAATAGTTCTCCATCCTTTCAAAGTCTTGTAACATTTTGTAAGTTTTCTACCATTTCATGTAATTCTGAAGACATCTGGGCCCAAAACTTTTTTCAGCCTTGCACTGAGACCTGACCAGGATATAATAGTTGGTCACAAAATATAGTTAGTCTTGCTGTTCCTGCAGATACCCTAGAAATCTCCCCTAGCTCTCTCTGGGATGTTGTCCTTTTCTTTCCCTTTATATAGAAATATTATTCACTATAGACATAATGATTGTGTCAGAAACGTAGAGCTTCAGCACAGTTTACCTAAGCTTCTTAAATTAGGTCAGTCTCCTAGCTCTTTCCATGAGCTGAAAATCTGCTAGAAGCAGAATCTGTTACATTTCATAGGTGGGCGGCAGGTATGGATCTCGGGATACAGTCAACTTCACTTTTGTTTCTTGATGGGTTGTAGGTTTGGGGTTTGTGGCTTGGGATTTGGGATTTTTTTAGGTTTGTTTGTTTGTTTTGTATTTTTTCTCTTCTTTTTTACTTGCTCCTGTACTTTGGCTTCCCGACTACTTCACATTACTATCATGGAGATGTGATGAATCAGCCTTTTGTTAAATTATCAGTGCTCTGCCTGGGAAGTGAAGGTTAGGAGGGAGTGAATTTGTCTGCAATATATTCCACACTTTGGGATTCATCAAAGAAAAAGACTGACCTGTTTGGAGGCCAAGGATGATTGAAAGTATGGTTAAAGCTGTGCATTGACATAGAATCTGCCTCAGAATTTAGTGTCCACAGAAAAAGTGTGAATAAGGATTCTAAACTAAAAGAACCATCTGTCTACCTCCTTGTCTCACTAGTAAATACATCTCTTGGTCAGAATGAGAAATTAAGTCTTGTATTCCTGAACTCAGTTTAGTATGGTAAAGTGCAATAAACACACTTGCTAATTGGATATCCTTGTCCATGTTTTTCAGTTCATCAGGTTGAGAACCATGGTATGCCAAATTCTTTTAACAGAGAAAAAAGTGAGAAAAATGAGAAAAAGTCTTATCTCTGAACTAGGAACAAGTAATAATTCCTACCTGAAAAAGTTCTGCTTCAGCATAGAAATCTGTTAGTATTGATTAAAAATTTTCATTCAGGACATCAGGACATAACACAATTATGAATACTAAAGTTCATGCTGATAAATGCCTACTTAGTGCCAAGATAATGGCAGGCAGAAAGGTCACCTTTTATTTTTTTTTTTTTTTTTTTTTACTTTCCTTAAAATAATCATTCTTTGCGATTACTTTAATTCATGAACTACTGAAATAAAACCAGGACATGCATTCATTGCTGTCTTGTGAAAAAACGTCTTGGTACTGAATTTGTTAAGAAAAGCTTTTAGGAAGAGCACTTGCAGCCAATCCATTTCTCAGAGAGTGTTTTTGAAGAGGGAAGAAGAGTGGGGTTTTGCCTGTGGTTTCTAGGCCTTTAACTGATTTCCCTGTATTATGTTTTTTTGTAATTTTCTGAATGCAGCTTCATGACTGCTTCTTACATCAACAACATATTCAAAGATTAATGAAAGAATCTGTGAGACACTGACCTGCTGATAAAGATGGACAACACCAAGCAAAAATTGCCCTCTGATGATCATTGCTATTCCAGACTCAGTAAGAGAACAGAGAGTGACTATATTCTGATATATAGCTAGCACACAAGAGAATGGTGAGGTATTTTAACTGTGAGGTTGATACTTCCTTTTCTTAGAAATTCCACTACTTTCCTAGACTTGTCTTTTATCAGTGATGTCAGACATAGGGAAAGTACTCTGTGCCCAGAAAATCAAACCAAAAGTTGTTAAACGTGGGACTGGAGGGAAAATGGATACTGTGAGAAGAATGTCATGAAAATGTTCTGAAAATCTGATATGGTTAAGTATCCAGGTAGGTAAAAAGGGAGTCCATCATTTGAGATGAAGACCTAGAAGTCTGAAGTACAACATGAAGCCATACATTCTGAGAGAAAGACTGCAGTGAAAAATGGGTAAAATACCTGTTCTCTAGCTACTTAGCTGCATAATCCAACTTGCAGTCAGAATTATTTGGATGATTTGAATGAACCGAAGAAATTTTCTGCTCTCTGAAAGAAAAAAGTACTGAGTACCCAAGTTCCAGGACTCACTGAAGTGTCACAGGTATTTTCCCTCCTATGTTAGCATATACGTGGGTGCTGAAGTATGAAAACAACCACAGAAATACTTGCACTGTAAAGTAATGCAGAACAAATGCCCAACAAATGAGTACTCATTGTGTAAGATATCTCTGAAGATGTTTTATTTTTTTTAAAGTTGTGTTATAGTTAAATACTTGCATGAAGTAATCTCAGTTTTCAGCTACAACATATTAATTTCCATTTTAGCAGTATCTATTTTGAATACTAGTAGATGTTGCTAAGTGGAGTGTAAGGACACTAATCCAAAAGCTTTTGCATAAGTTACTTAACTGTCAGATTCCAAATAAGTGTGTAAACAATGAAAACAAAGCTGGATTTCCTATAAAATTAAAATTGGGGGAAAAATTGCATTAAAGTAAATAAGAAAACTCACAAAAATATTTTTATTTGTTGGCCTGTATAACTAAGCATCTTTTTTTCCTTTGATATCTAACATTTATCTTTTGACTTCCATATAGATTTTTTTATTGCCTGTGTTAGATATTTTATTCAAGAGCATAAACTCTGCTTTAAAAGATCCTATAAACTCAGGCAGATAAAGATTTCTTCTTCAGCTCTTTAATTATATTTGATTTGATTGCACTAGCACAATTAACCCATTAACACTGCAAAATACATGGGTATGAAGTACCTCTGTTTTAAAAGGCAAATATAGATGGGTGTTGGGTTGTTTTATTTCTCAGAAGGAAATACAGTTTCAAATTACAGTTTCAAAGCTCCTTCATTTTAATAAATTATTACTAAAATAAATAATTGTTTCTGACTTCAGGTATAGCTTCTAGTTATATGTTTTATAGTATAAATATGCAAAATCAAAAATAAAAAATGCCTCACAGTTCAATGCAATACTGAAAAAGTAAAAGCAATCACCTTTGCTCATTGCATAAGTGAGGCTTTTTGTCAAATAGAAAAATTATTTGAAACTATTCATATTAACTTTTAAGTAAAGCATCATGTCCAAGTTTTGGGGATGTGAACAGGAGAGGAAATGTGCTGTTATTGAATTCCTATGAACTTTGGATGTCCAAAAAGCTAAAGCTTTTTTATGCTAAGCTCCTCACAGTCTAATGACAAAAGACAGTTCAGAGTTAAATCTAAGCTAAACAAATATCACAGAGCATGAGTAAGAAGAGGAATTAGTGTTTTGACACACAAAATGTTAGTTTCATTGCAGCATCTCTAAGCAGCTGAGCTAGAGGTAAAATTTCCTTAAGACAATCTGGGGAGACAAGGAGGAAATGTTGCTCTCTCTTCAATGACCAAATGGAATCATGGACCTCTTCCTGGGGATGGGTGAGATATGAACTGAGAGCTTATGGTCAGGATCAAAGAGAGGGCTGGGGCAGGTGATGTTATAGCAGAGGTCTGCTGCAGTACACCACTGTAGGAAAACACTGAGACCACCTAAGCAGTCCCCTCATGGGACTTGCTGCAATGCATCAGCAGGTCCTGATGGAACTGGCTGATGACCTAAGTCACTGGCCATCACATTTGAGAAATTGTGGCAGACTGGAAAAGGGGAAATTCCCTTTTTTAAAAAGGGAAGAAAAAGACCTGGGAACTACAGACTGGTCAGTCTTACCTTGGTGCCAGGGAAGATCATGGAGCAGATCCTCCTGGGGTCTGTGCCAAGACATATTGAAAATGATTACTTGATTCAATACGGTTTCACTAACATGATTCACTAAATCATGCCTGTGAAATTTGGTCTTCCAGTTAACAGAGGTGATTATGTCCCTCTTCTCTGCTTTTGTGAGATTCTACCTGGAGTCCTGGAGCCTCCAACATAAGGAGGGCAAGGACATGTTGTAGCAGGTCCAGAGGAGGACTGTGAAGCTCAAAGCACCTCTGCTATGAAGACAGTCAGAGCATTGGGGTTGTTCAGCCTGGAAAAGAAAAGACTCCAGGGACCTTTTATAACTTCATGGCTTTATAAGGCTTCAACTAGCTAGAGGTGGACTAGAAGAAAGCCAGAGAGGCACTTTTCACAAGGGCATGTAAGGCTAAGGAAGGGAGTAACAGCTTTAAGTTGACAGAGAGTAGGTTTAGATTAGTACTAGAAGGAAGTTCTTTACTCTGAGGGTGGTGAGGCAATGGAACAGATTGTCCAGAGAAACTGTGGATTCCCTATCTAGTGAAAAGTGTTCCTTCCCTTTGACAAGGCGGTTGGAACTGGTTGATCTTTAAGGTCTCTTCTATCCCAAGTCATGGGATGTATGATTATTTCTATGATTCTATGATCTTGGACACTACTTTTCTGTAGTCAGTACAGAAACAAAACCCTTAAAAAACTTGGAAGAATTTAATTTTTTAATTAATTTCTGTATATTTATAGGGGCATTCACAATTTATGTGCAGTTAGATTGCATCTAAATGCCAATAAGTGTCATACATAAACTTATCTACTGTGAAGTTTGTGTTGTCCTGTTGAGCTTGATTCTGATTTTTTTTTTTGGACCTTACAAGTGATATTAAGACTTCTAATATTATACTGGCCTAGAGACTTGCACAACTGGTGTGGGAAAGCACTTTGCAAAGTTTAAAAAATTGCTTTAAAAATGGAATATAAGTTTGAATGCCAACATTATAAAGAATATATAATGCAAGTAATTGATTTTGTGTGATATATTCAATGAATAATTGTTCAAGAACTTCTAAAACCAATTTAATGCATAAAATGTATAAAACAGAGTAGTCAGTACTTTTCAAGGAAAAAACTAAGTTTTTATATAGAGATAGACACAAGTGGAGAACTTGCTGGAATCTTCTTATGTGCTTGCCTAATTGCTATCTCAAACTAGAAAGATTCTACTCCTCATGCACATGGCAATGCCACATATGCGATTCTGTGATTCTGTGATATGCTGCAGAAATTCTCCAGTCCTGACAGAGCTAACTACCTTGGACTAGCATCAAACTAGAGTGCTGAAACTGTACTTCACAGTATAAATACTGGGGCTTAAGCATTTGAGAAAGGGATGAAAAACTTACTCCCCTAGGGAAGTTTCATGCTGAGAATTTCAGGTCTAGTTTCTTTAGTGTTTGTAAGCCTGTGTACTTGCTCCTTTTTTAAAAATGCAGTAATGACAGTCAATTATTTAACATCTTCAGCCCTGTCCCAAACCAGCAGAGAAGAATAATGGAACTTAGTCCATTATAGTAAGTAAAATAAGATGGGAGGAAGACAGCTAATATATAGCTATTTAATGTCTCCATGTACTTCAGGTTATGAAAGGAAAACATAATTGAAAACTTTTACTTGTTTCTACAAAGTACATTCTTTATTTTGTCTATGGATAGAGTGCAATAAGAAAGGAGAGCTACTGACCTTCTGCACACATTAGCATACTGCAAGACTTTGTGTACATAATGGGGTGAAAAGGAACCTCCAGTATTATTCTAAATGTCATAGGCCTTATAATCTGAATTAAGTACCTTAAGGCTGAATTGTTCATCACTGAAATACAAAATAAGCCCTTGAGAGTTTCAAGCATGTGACTCTGTAGCTAAAAATGTAAAACAGAAGGCATATTAGAAGGACTCATACATAATAGTGCATTACGGACAACATAGTCAATTTAAACTAAATTCCTGCATTAAATAGCTTATTATAATGGAGTTATTATTATTGTGACAGATAAAAATGATTCCATAAAACTAATACTATATGCTTAATATTTTGTATTAATGTTTGAGCTATGCATACTGAAAAACTGATTGTACGTTCATCTCCTCTTTCACAATATCCAAAAAAGTTATAAATTAATAACTTGCAAATTGTTGCACAAATTAAAAGCAATAATATATGTTAGTCTCTTAACTTATAGCTGGATTTTCATGCTCTAGACATTGTCTGTTACTGTAATCCTCAGTAAGTCTTTCTGTTTAATTACAAACCCTCTTGTATGAATATGATTTAATAATTCATGCAAACTACCATGCTGTTTGTTGTGATAAAATTTTTATCTGAGCACACTGGGAGCACATGAGGACTCGTAGTAGTGTTCAGTTTATTCTTTCCCAATAGTTCATGACATTTACATTGGTCTCCTGTGATCATTAATATGCCAATCCAACAGTTATTTTCAACCATCCTTTTGCATGATTGGCACACTCTGTGAAAATCCTTTTCCATAAATTGAAGCCAGCAATATCCCAATGCTTTGCTGGATGGTATTGAATTTTTTATGAAGTCCAATTTATTGGTCAGCTGCTCACAGACACTCTTTGTTTGTTACTTAGTAGATGACAGTCTTAGGATCCAACACCAAAATTATAATTTGGGTAGTGATGCTCAATAAATGGCCTTTATCATACAAATACAGGAGGAATACATTAAAGGCTAAGCAAAAAGATGACTAGTTGAATTATTTGGTCTGGCTTCTATTTTAATTGAAAAGAATTTCCATTCTAAAATCTTTGAACAGAATCAGCCTCTCTTCCATCACAGAAAGAAAAAAAAGCCCTTTTATATTGTTTTATGATAGATTCTATGTTTTGAAAGACTAATCATATACAAACATATTTGTTTCTTAATATCCTCAGTCAAGGAAAGCTAATAAACACTTGGAATATGAATAGCTGGAGGCTATCAAAGGTAATCAAATAAATCAAAATTACATGTGCAGGGAGGTATGTTCTATCTGCAAGACTGGCATCTGCATAAGAAGAAAACTCACAAGCCAATATATATGTACAAAAAGCTATGTTAATGACCTATACCTACACCTTTTCTAGTTGTATAATAAAAGTAATATGTAAAATAATAGACCACTAAATGGTAGTGGAGATACAGAAATTAAAGCAAATAAAATAACCTTCAATTTAATAGAAAGTTAGAAGGCTAGGATATATTTTTCTGAATCAGTACAGACTGTTTTGTGTTGGTTTTGGAGGGTTTTTTTTTAATCTTGCAAATATCTTGAAACATTAGTGAAGAGAAGAAAAATTCTGAATTTCTGAGAAAGAAATATAATATGGTATAACAATAATAAATCTGAAGATGCAATCTGTAACTTGCTAATATTTCTATCACATTAACAGTTAATTTTTTGATTCAAAATAAACAACACTAAGCAAATTACTAGTATTGCACTGAAGTCTGCTAGACCTTAATGAACCTCACTGAAGAAAGTATATAGGATCATTAACATAAATCTGCCTTAAAACATAAGAGTGTCATTGTATGGTAGAAGAAATCTCTTCAAGACAACTGGTTTGGGGATTTTTGTTAGGTTCTTAAATTGTTGGGTTTTTTCCTGTGTACAGAGTACAATATAGTTCTGTGGCGGAAAACAAGTTCACTAGCCAAAATGCAGATAAATGGATGCCAGACTTGAGCTCAGAGAAACCACTGCAAAAATGGCTCATTTGTGCAACAGGAAACCTTGCATCAAAACCTTGTACCTTGCTATCAAAAAGGTTCAATCTGAGTTCAATTTGAAAATGTTACTCTAACAGGTTTCTACTGACTGTCCTTACTCAAATGAGAAAAAGATAATAATTTAAATACAAAATGGAGGGAAATATGTCTCAATCATACAGACATATATTATGAAGCACCCAGACAGAAGACTATTTTTTATTATCTTGAAACTGGTGATGAAGGTCAGAGAACCAACCTTCCTTCCGACACTTCCTTCCTGCCTTCCTTCTGACACTTCCGACACTTCCTTCCTTCCCTCCTCAGAATTTATTAAACTTCTTTATCTTTTATAATCTATGAGAAATAGTTTGATGTCAAAATATACAGGAAAACTCAAGTTTTCATGGCCTTTAATCATGTCATCTTATTTAATCTAAGAGAGAAAATTAAGAAGTTTTCTCAGGCATGTCAAGAGCACTTGATCCATCCACCAGCTAATTTCCTGTGTATTTGGTTTAGATTCTACCACTAAGAGACAGTTTTAGATGAGTTCCATCTACACAAACCTTAGAAGCAGAGAGAATATAACAGAAAACAAGAGATAAAATAATCATAAAAGTTTCTGGGTTGTAAGACATTTTCCAAGTCACTAAATTATTTTAGATATTAATGTTCATTTGTTTGGTAAATCTATGGTTTGGTTTTGCCAACAGATGGTACTAGCGAATATAGTGCATGAATCTGTCAGGAGTAGAGGAAACTACTCATTAGAGAACCAGAAGAAGTGAAAAAAATTGCTAATCTAAAGGGAACCAGAAGTCTGAGGTTACAACTGAGAACTATATAGAATATCATAAGAACATGTATTCTGTTCCTTCTACTTTTAACATATACATTTCTGTATCTGTTACTGCTGGAAGAAGTTTGGTTCACTCTAGATGGTTTTGGATGTATCAGTGTTACCACAAGCAATGTAGTCTGGTTTTGGTCTGGGGTTAGACATGAATGGGAGACGAAACATTTGTGATTGTCATCTGATACTCCATCATACCTGAGACTCTTGGCATTGAAAGAGACTGTCAATGTCCTGCTTACTAAGAAACAGTTAAAACCGTTTTTGTTGTTGTTGTTGTTTAATGGCAAACAACATATAGAAATGTAGAAATCTAACAAAATAAGATTACTCCTATGTTCTGTTTCCCTAGCCATTGCATTTTATTTCAGTCTTTTGTTTGTAATTCTCTCCACCTTCAGAAACCACCTGGCAAGCCTGCTTGCATTTTGCAACAGAAATGAAGCTTTACCTGGCCTAAGGCGAACTCTTCTGGATTGTCTCCACTGAAGGCTACAAAAGACAGAAGAAATTATCAGGGCAGTTGCAAACAACCAAAAGTTTAAATAGATCAAAGATGTTAAGCCTAAAACCTAAAGATGTTTCTTAATGCAGGTGTGAGTAGTAAGGGGAATACAACTTACAAGGATCAGAAAACCAATAAGAAGAATTTTACAGTTAAACCTGTGGTTGATGCCAGCTAGCATTCTGACTAGCAGACTCAGCAAGAAAATCAATGATTCTAGACCTGAGCTAAATAAAATATGCAGTTATCTGTGGCTATTTTAACTTTCCACAATTACATGATGATTACTTCTTCACGTGCCCCCAGTTTGTGGCCAAATCTATGCCTCAGCATCTAGAAGAATTTGCTGCTAGACTTGGCAGATTTTGCTGATTTAACAGGGTTTAAATTTTAACTATTTAGCATTCTATTAGTTTTATATTTTTTATTTTTTATAGAAAAGACAATTTTTAATGAAAAATCTATTTTGTTACCTGTTCTGTGATTCTGCTCTAAAGATGGGTTTTCACACATTTTATACCAGAATAGCTTTGTTATATTCCTCCCTTGTGGTTTCACAGTAATTTAAGGACAAATAGTTTAAACACATTTCAATCATCTTCATTTTCAGTCAGGACTGAATATAATGTAGATGGTTAGTAACATGTCAGTGTGGTTCATTTCTAGTGATTCTGGCTTCAGAATCTGAATTTTGAGACCCTAGTGAAATATGAGTGCTGTGTTTCTTTCCTTCTTTTTCTGGCCAGGTGACTGGATTACTGAGGCTCTTGTGCAGATTTTTCTAGAATTAGTTTTGGTGTTACTAAATGCAACAATGTACTGGCATGCAATTACTATGTGTTATGGTTTTATAACCTGTTTGTGTTCAGTTTCTTAACTGTGGTTTTTCTGGCCTGCTTTTCAAGATTTACTTGTAGAGAGAAAAAAATATCCTTTCATTACCTGGGAACTACATTTCACTGTCTCTTTGAGAAAGTCTTCAGTAGTTGCACAGCTGCAGATACAATTTTTGTTCTAGCAGTTTTTTCTTCCTATACCTACAGGTGTGAAATCTGATTTCTCTTTAATGGGAGCACTATATCTTTGAGCCCCTTGCTTACATAAAGGACAGTGAGGATCTGATATTTATATTTTCAGAAAGAAAGCTTTGGCAGGTATTGTAACAAGCATTTTGGAATGTAATTTTTTTCCATAGATATTTTAAAACAACCCCAGCTTTTTTCTGACTTTTTCTTTTAAAAAGTATTGACCAAGAAAATAAATTTCAAAATCTTACTGAAACAGACGCAGCACAAGCTGGTAGATACATGGAGACTTTCATAGACAGTTCTTAACAAACAGTGGAAGTGGAACTTACCATTCCTATTGGAGCTGTTAGGAGTATTCCCTTTGTGGTTTTTCCTGCCCTCAGAGCAAGCTACCAAACGTTTCTTTCTCCATGGCAAAGAACAGCAGAGGTACCTAGTCTGACAATAAATCAGTCTGATCCTTGTTGCGGCTGTAACCATGTTTAGGTCCGCTGGGAATGGTTTATGGAGCATTTGCTTTTAGCATGTGTGTCCACTCGGAAATTCTCATTTGGATGGATTGGGATCTAAAAGCATTACAAGAGTTCCAGCCTGGCTTTCCTATTTTATTCTGTTACTTTTTGTCTCAAGTGAAATCATAGCTATCACCTCTCTCAGATGTAAATTTAAAATGAAAAAGAACAATAACACTGTGCTTATTCTCTTACTGAATTTCTATATCAAGGATTTTAAATTTTATATGATGACATAAGATTTATCTCAAGTGGATAGCTTTTGACCTTGTAATCTGCTCTCTTGATCTGAAATTACACCTAACTCATCACTTTCAATGTCAAAAGATATATCAGTATTCACTGCAGCAGCATATTCCTCAGAGGAAGGGGATGTATCTGTTTACTTTAAACATTGACAATTATTCTTTATCCTCTATATTTAGCCTTTATCTTCAGTTGCTAATAGCGTTTCCAAATGCTCTGTATGAAAAATGAAATTCAGAAAGATACATGGTAAATGAAAAGTAGACCATATATAAAGGCTTGTGTTTCAAATTAGAAGTCAAATAATCATATTGCAGAGCATGTATGTGGGGGTTTTTGTTTTATTTTTCTTATTCATGTTTGCTTGGAGTTTTTTACTGTTTTCTGCTAAAAACAGAACTTGATCATCAGGTCTTTAATTCCTTTTGGTTTTAGTGATGTCAAAATTACCTTGTTAATATAGATAGTGAGACTTTAGAATTATTTTGATGTTCTGTCTCAAAAAAAAAAAAAAAAGATTAGTGTTAAAATAGTTTTTCATCAGGATTATTTCGAGATCTTAAATATATTAAAGAATGCAAGAAAATTTCTCTTGCAATTCTGTATTGAAGAGCAAAAGGATTAAAAACAAGGCCATCCTGCAGGTCTATAAGGAACTCTGTCCCTCCATAATTCTTCCTGCAGCCACCAACACTTGCTACTACCAATTTATAGATGATTATGGCAATGCCACTGGAAAAATTGGACTGAATCCAGACAGAGACATTTTTCTCAGATCTTATGTCTCCAAACTACTAAATTGTTAAATTACTAGAATCGACATCATAATATTTTTCTTGCCCTTGAAGAGTGCATCTGGAGGCAGAAAGCTTCAGCTCATTAGTTTGATAGAAACAAAACCATATCAATTTCTCTGAAATCTTGTCTTATTGCCTCCAGATTCTGCTAAAAAAATGAAAAGTATTTTACTTTTAGCTTATGTTTTGAATTGAGAAACCTTAATGTTTTCAATATGTGTACTTAATATTCAGAACCATTTCTAGACAGCCTTGATAGCTCAAGATTGTGGAGCGTTGTTTTCTCTTTACAACTCTAGGACTTCTTAAAATAGTCTTAATAATCTTAAGATTATATTTTAAGATGGTTTGGTAACATGTGTAATGATAAAATATCATGCATTCCTGACTGCCACATTATTTTGTTTTCCTATAGCATATTCTTTGATTGGTCAAAATCAAAATAGAATATAGTACAGAAAGACACACTAAACACTGATTCCTATCTTGAAATTTAGACCACAGATTTTAAAAGCTCTAGGAAAATATATTGAGAAATTTGCTTTACAGTTTTTCTTAGGAGAAATAGCTTTAGGTAACAGCAAGAAGTCACACAGGGTTTTGTGTGCTACCCTCACAGACTGTGCAAGTATTCCTAATCATGCTCTATTTCCACAGGATGTCCTAAATCAATGGTGATAGTGCAAGATATCTTATGCATTGTATGGATCTTACATTTTTTTTACTCTTTCTATTTACGGAAAAATAGTATTTTTATCTAAACTGCCAAACAGAAATCAGTTACATGTGATACCTGTAACTCAAAACTCTTTACTTTCACTGAATATCAAAATTGCTATTAAGAAAAGCATAATTATCTTGTTATCTTGTTATCTTCAAAACTACTTTAGTTCTTATAAGTTATTTAGGGAAATGACTTTATATAGACAATTTGTCTAAGCCATAATCACCAGTTTAGTGAAAGAAAAGTTAGTCTTGTGGTTAATCTTTTGCACATCTCTTTATAGCTATTCTGGGCTGAAGGGATAATACCACAAAATGGAGATGACTTCTGTAGCAGTTTCACGGAACAAAAATTATTGCAATTACAAACAATGTTTAAATAAATAGAGGGAAATTTACTTTGTATTAAAATTTACTTTAAATCACAATAATTTTTGAAACTTTTGAAGTTTTTCAAGAATTCTTGGCCTTGTCCTAACACACTTCCCTTGGAAGAATCTGTTTGTTAGAAAACTCACTAAAGTGAAAAGAAGAAAATTTCAGTTACAGCTAGCTGTTCTTTCATATTCAACACATTTATTTATTATATTCTGAAAAATATTACTGTAAATCATTCTTTAAAGTGATCAGGGATCTCAATTACATAAGCTTTTGTGAGGATTCTTTCCTAGCTCTGGTTTGTCTAAGCTATATCTACAAATTGTAAAGAAAAAAAAAAGGTTGTAAATCCTATCAAAATTATTTCTATTTTCCTAATTATCTTTCAAATATTTTGCAGATTAAAGCATTAAGTAGCCCATTTGAAGTCAAAAGCTAATTTGAAGCTTAAGTCATGTTACTCTCTTCATAAAATTCTACGTGCAATTTGTTCAACGGACTCTGATTGCAAATGCCATCTGACATTTAATTGCATGTTGCATATAAATAATAACCCCATTCACAAGATTAAAAAATATTAAAACAGATAACCTGAAAGCAGCTTTGTGTTTAATCAGAGGTAGATCCATAAACAGTAGGAAGGAATGAAATATAAATTAATTTTCTGTATTGCTTGCTTGAAAATTGGCTACAAACAATAATTGATCACTGGATTGGACTTTGAACCGTAATACTGACCCTGACACCAAGGCATTTTGATGCTTACTATGTGCTTGCAGCTTGTTGTCTATCATTTTCATTTAGATTGAATCTCTCTGAGGCAGGCTTTGTCTCAATTTTTGTGCAACATGGATCAAATCAAGCTCCCAACTACTTCTGTATGTCCTAAGTATGGATTCTAGAAGCAATTACCAGTTTGGCTATGTCTGGCCTCCTAGACTATTCTCAACATTTTCCAAAAGCTCAATTCTATGTGTAAGGAAAAACAAGCGTATAATGTGACAGAAGAAGTCCTCTATATCCAGATAATTTTGTGTTATATAAAATGACTAAATTTAATTTATATTATAAAAAATGTATATAATTTAAAAAATAGATCAGATATCTTTAGAAAGAATTTAGATAAATACATCTCTGTAGGCTATGTTTTTTCACTCATTTTCCTGTTATCTTCACATAATAGACATTCACTGTCTTTTAATAACATTCTTGTATAACTTCAGACATCAAAGAAATCAAAGAAAGGAAGCAGTTTCAGTTATTGATATTTCAAAATTCAGTTTCAGTCAACAATCATTTAATAACTAATATTTAGAACTAAAATCTCAAATATCTATGTTGATAAATATGCAAATATTGTAATGATATTTCAAGGTGGACTATCCTGTCTATGTATGTCTGTACCTTAGCATGCTCCAGGACAAGTCCAGCTGCATCTTTACATGAGGTAACAGTGTGCCCTTACGTCAAAGATCAATGGTCTCCTGAGTTTCATTGCTCAAAGTATTTCCAGCAGGTCAAGTGAGGTGATTCTTCCCCTCTGCTCAGCCCTGGTGAGACCACACCTGACTGCTGGGTCCAATTCTGGACTCCCCAGTAAAAGGGAAACTTGAACATCTTAGAGAGAGTCCAGTGAAGAGCAACAAAGATGATAAAGAGACTGCAGCATCTTTCTTATGAGGAAAGGCTGAGAATGCTGGGGCTACTCAGCCAGGAGACGAGAAGGCTTGGGGATCTTATCAATCAGTGTCTATACCTGAATGGAGGGTGCAAAGATGACAGAAACAGGCTCTTTTTGGTGTTGCCCAGTGACAGGCCCAGAGGCAACTGGCACAAACTGAAACAAAGAAGGTTCCTTCTGAACTGCAGAATACACTTCTTCTCTGTGCACAGATTGACCAGGAACTTTGTGCAGCCCTGTGATGATTTAATACTCAGGTGGAAAATTTAACCACGTTTGAGCTGCTCTCTTCCTGCTCTTTCTCCTGGTGAGAGGGGGACCAAAAACACATTCCCACTTGAGATAAAAACTATTTATTCGATTAAACAGACAAACAAACAAACAAACAGAAAGAGCCGTGAAATAACAAAAATGAACAGCAAAAGCAACATTATTAATACAAAATAATAAAAAAACCCTGACAACTCTGCTAGATAGTCTACACCTCTTTTTTCCTCTGTACTCAGGATAGTTCTCCATCCTTGCAGATATTCCAAAGTCTTCTGCACATAGTCCAAGGTACCTGGTCTGGATGTCCCTGACTGAACAGGGAGTTTGGACAAGGTGATCTTCCAATCTCAACCATTCTGTGAGTTTGTGATTATCTGAATCTGACATGTCTTTTTTGTCTGATGCTGGGATAAACAGACAAGCTGCTTGAGAGATTAAAAAAAGATGTTTTGCCAGCATTATCTTAGATAGTATTTGGGGGATTAAAAGCCTTGTTTTTAAGAAAAATGAAAGGTTTTCTTCAACAAGTCAACCAAAATTTGTTCTGAAAACTTAACTCACAACAATGATTCAATGCTTTCATAAATATTTGTGAGACATAGCTAAATCTTGCTAACCTATATAAAAGTATTTTTCCCTGCAATCAAGATTATGGAGATGGTTATGATTAACAAAACATTCATGTTAATGAAAAAGCTAATGGAGACAATTTTTTTTTTTCAATAAAGCTATTTCATTTTACCTGAGGATTTGAACTGAAATATATAATTTGTTCTTTGACCTGTCGGCCACTCCTCTCTTGATGCAGCCCAGGATGCAGCTGGTTTTCTGAGCTGTGAGCCACACTGTTTGCTCACATCCAGCTTTTCATCCATGAGAACCCCCAAGTCTTTCTCTGTAGAGCTCCTCTCAAAGCTCAGTAAGATCCTCTCCCATTCAGTATTCATGTCTGGGATTGCCCATATGTCATGATGATTTTTTGCCTTTTCTTTTATATACCTTTTATGTGTCCTCAGTGCTCTTAGCATACATACTTGTAATTCCTTAAGTCTGATAATTTAGCATAGTCCTGATATTCTGTTTGACCAGGAGACCACACATCCTAGAGGCCTTGCAGTTGGAGGCTGGGAAGTCCAACATTATCTTGAGAAACCAAGGTCCTCTTTAGAATACATCCTGTAAATTAAGATTAGGCCCATCCTGCGGGCAATTCTTCAGGATGGGGGAATATCATGCTCTTCATTCAAGCCTCTCACTGGGACATCTTTTTTAGATATTCTAATTTATAAGGTCCATAAAATTGTGTATGCAATCTATGGTGTGTGTGTGCATTTCGGCATATTCTGCCTTGGCAAATTGGGGTACCATAAAGATTCTTATTAAATAATGAGGTAAAAACCCTTTATCCCTTAACCGTGTCTGGCTCATAATTTTTAGGACCCAGGGAAAGACACCAGCCCCACCCAGGTGAATTTGAACTTGTTGAACCTCATTAAATTCTCATAGGGCCCACTTCTCAAACTTGTGCAGGTCACCCTGGATGGCATCCCATCCTGCTGTGTCAAATGCAAAGCTTCACCTGGTGCCATCTGCAAACTTGCTGAGGGAACAATTGATTCCACTCTGTGTCATTGATGAAGATATTGAAGAGCACCAGTCCCAAAACAGAGCCCTGAAGGATATCACTCATCCCAGGCCTTCTACTGGACATAGAGCCATTGACCACAATTCTCTGTCTGTATCCATCCATCCATCCATCCATATCCATATCATCCATCCATCCATCCATCCATCCATCCATCCATCTCCTTATCCACTGAATAGTACACCCTTCAAATCCAGGTCTCTCCAGTGTGGAGATAAGGGTATTTTTTGTCTGTTACAGGTAGTACAGAAGTCTAGGTAGATTACATCAGTCAATCATCTCCTGCTGACCATGGCAATCACTCCTTCATAGAAGGCCACCAGATTGGCTGCACATGATTTGCCCTTGGTAAAGCCATGCTGTCCGTCAAGGACCACTTCAATGATGTTTCCATGAAGATCTGCTCCATGATTTTCCCAGGCATAGAGGTGAGGCTCACTGGTCTGCATTTCCCTGGGAATTCTTTTCTTTTTTAAAAATGAGTCAATTTTTTCAGTCACTTGGGACTTCCCTGACTGACATGACTTTTCAAATAAAATAAAGAGGAGACTATCAGGGCAACATCCACTCCACTAATTCCCTCAGAACCCTAGGATGCATTTCATCAGGACCCATAGATTCATGGCAATTCAGTTTCATCAAGGAATCCCAAATCTGCCCTTCATTTACATTTGGAGGTAATCCACTTGCCCAACCCTCAACTGGATGTTAAAAATGGAGAATCTGGGCATTCTCCAAATAAACATGAAAAGATCAGATGTGTCACGCCTTTTTTCTCAACTTTTTTTTCACAGTGTAGCTCAGTGGAGTAATTTAATTTTGACATTTAACTTATTTGGATGTTGCAGAAACAATGAAACATTAATGAAATATAAAAATATCTTCATAGTCCCCCATGATCATATTTTGTCACCTGTACATTTTGTTTAATTTATATTCTTTCTTAGGTGACAAACAATAGTGAGAACACTTAGGTTTACCAGGATGAATATGTGTGCTCTGCTAAGGCCCATGAATTACCAACAACATTTTCAATAATGAAACACAGCTTTTAAAACATATTCATGTATCTTAAAAGCCAGCTGAATATATGAGATTTCAGAGGATTTTTTAAAAGCAAAACTGTAAAGTGTGTTGATTTACGCCTTGCCTTGATATTGAAATGCATTATAATTATCCTAGTCAAAGTTTTATGTGGCTACTTACCCATTCCATAAAACATTCCTCCAAAGTGGCATTTTAGCCAATACAGCCATTTCTCATAGTATAAAATGTACATGATTATATATTTACATTATATGTATATCATTATCAGATTAACTTGTTGGTATTGATGCATGTGCATATGTGCATGCACACATATCCTAATTATAAAGAAATATATATGATATAGATAAGTATATAGCTCTATCTACAGAAGTACTGGTCCTAAGAAACCTGTAGCTTCATGAAGGCCCCAGAATTTCCATACTAGAATGCTAGATCACCATTTTGATAAGGACTCATTCTACTCAAACTATACACTGAAGCCTAAACCTGCATAAGAAGCACAATGAATTCCCTTCAGTTATGACACAGATTTATGGAATTCTCAGGCTCTGGCATTGTGATGCTCCATCATACATTTTAATGATTCTCCGGTGGCTCTAATGCAACAGTAACAATTTAAGTCAATGGGGGTGGCTCCACCCTAAACTTCATAGAACAGGTAGAGGTGACGCTGTGACGTCACGGAGAGACACAACAGAGATGACAAAGTCGGAGTGAGAGGAGAAAGAGATTTGTTTTTTGACTTTACCTTATATACCTTTCACAGAAAGGGACCACATTGGAAGATAGAGGTTCAACCTCTTCAAATCCACTGGTCTTAGATAATGTCCATCAATTGTCCCTCTTAACTGGAAGGAATGTCAACAATAATATTATTTATAGAAAATCATGAGAAAGTGACTCCCAAATACGTAAACAATCAGAAGGCTATAATGAACAGCAAAAGAAAAAGGCGACATAGAGGAAAGTCTTTATTTCTCTATAAAAATTTTTCTGGGGTTTAGAAGGTGCTTGCCCCCCAAATATAACCAGGTGCTGGTGTATCAACTCCATTTTCTTCACTGATACTAACTGAACTGTGAACACACATTTTAAAGCATCAATGTCTACAATTACCCTGGTCAAAAAATTAATTATTTTCAGACCAGGTTTTCCATCTTCACTACATCAGATCTCTTATAATAGATTCCAAGAATAGCATTTCCCCCCTTTTAATCAAGAAGTTTTGATCACAGGCAGCTTCTATTTGTAGATCACAAATGTTAAAGTGAAATCTTCAGCAATCTGAGTGCATGCTAGACATCACTCATTCCCCATCCTAAGTTAATTCCAGCCCTAGGAATACTATCTTTAAGTTCAAGGTCTTTCCTTTTCTTCCTTCAATTCTTCTTTGCCTCCTGACTTAAGCAGCTGCTGAGGATCTAGATATACAGGAAAACACAGTATCCAGAGTTTTAAGGCATGCTTACTCCAGCCTGGTCCTCTGCAAGAACTGATGCAAAGTACTTTTCTCTTACTGTGCTTCTGGTTGAATATGTCTACTCATAATATTTAACAGGGAATGTGAAGCAAATAGCAAGTACAAGTTAACTATGTGTAACACAAGTATTTTTGTAATCTTTGAATCAAAGGTACTCTGGAATCATGACTGTCATCATAGCTGCTGTTTAAACCCAAAAGGTGTCCCTAGAAAAGGAAATTGCTGGCACAGATGAACTTTGATGGTGTTTCTGACATTGAGTTGTTCATCAAAATGCTCAGTTTTTATCTCTGTGCAAAGAAACAGGAATGAAATTGAGTTTAATGGCTAGCAATTTAACAATTTAGTAGTTTGGAGGTATATGACCTAGGAAAAGTATCTGTGATTCACTTTGATTACATTTTGCAGTGTCATAATAATCACTTAATATCACTATTAAACACTTGACAAGCTTTTCATTATAAGCCTGTGTTATTAGGACTTTTCAGCTTAAATATATTATCCCTTAAAAACTATAGCCTTAATGTATAAAAGAGGAAACATGTACTTCGTAAAATTTTCCTTCTTTCTTTTTTTTTTTTCAAAGATGAAGTGCGTAAAGCTGCAGAGAAAGGGTGGAAACCACTACTTTATCAGGTTTTAATATATGATTTAGGCTTTTTCACATGTGCAATGGTTGCAAACAAAAAAGGACATACATGAGTAATAAGAGTTGAATCTTACCCTGTGCTAATGATCAAAAAGAGAGGATAGCACCAGAATGTGCTACTTCATGAGTGATAATTAATCAAACAGAATTCACATAAATCTAAGCACATGTCTAATTTCCAGGAACATGTTGTTTTGATCTATGAATGAGGATGAAATTAATTTAAAAAAAAAATACACTAAAGAAACAGGCTGTATAGTGGTAGTATTTGTGTTAAAGAATCTCATGGTCTTACATTTAGCAATCATTTATCTACACTGAAGAAAATAATTTATTTACTACCTCAGTTAATGAAAGCTCTAATTCAGAATGCAAAGACCAAACTTCACAGTGTTAATCTGTGTCCCAGTTTCAGCTGGGATAGAGTTGAATTTTCTTCAAGGATCTGGTACAGTCTTGTTTTCCAGATCTGGTATGAGAATAATGCTGATCGCTAAGTTGTGTTTAAAATAAGAAGGCTAGTGGGACGCAAAGTGTTGAGGGGATATACAGCCAGGACAAGTTCACCTATGCTGGCCAAAGGGATATTCCTCAATGTATGGCACTATTCTCAGGATATAAAATAGGAGGGAAGCTGGCTGGGCAGCTACTGCTTGGCAATGAGCTGGGAGTGGTGAGCAACTGCTTTCATTTGCATCACTTGTTTGTATATTCTATTTTTTTTTCTTTTTTCATTACTGTTATTTTCCTCTTTTCCCTCCCATTATATTGTCTTTATTTCAATCTACAATTTTCTTATTTTAGGCTTCTCATTCTCTCTCCCATTCAGATGGGGGCTAGGGGAGTGACTGAGTGATCTAGTGGCTGGCTAGGTTTAAACTCTGATTGTTTTCCTTCCAGAGGAATGTATTGCCTAAAGATTGCATCTCAGATGTTTGTCCACATTGTAAGGAAAATATATAAATAAGGACAGCAGAGATGTTCTTGAAATATTTACTTAATACTATAAATTTCTCAATATTTGTTCTCAAATGTTCCAACATGGTTCTTCTCATGAAATGCCTGATATATCATAAATTAAATATCTAGGTATTTTAAACATTTGAACAAACAAAACAGGAAAAAATGGATCTAAGGTTCACAACAGCTCTAAGGTGAATCAACAGTTCTGAGCTGAATTACAAGGAACAAGGAAGAATTTAATAGTTTTGATCATATGAAAAGCCATTGGGATTTGCTTTATATATATATAATATATATATATATATATATATTAATTAAAAAAAAAAAAAAAAAAGAAAAAAAAAAAAAAAAAAAAAAGAAGAAAAAGCTTAAATACCAAAACAGGAAAATTCATGATCATTCTAGAATTTCAAAAGGAAATGGGGAAATAGATTCACTAAAAGATAGATCATTTTGATTTCTTGTGTGACAGTAGAGGATGAGGAAGAAAATGATCCATTAGATTTTGAATTATGAAAAGTCCCATAAAATGTCCTGCCAGGAAATGAACACTCATCTCAATTCTGGAAAGGACAAACATGATGTAACAACTATAAACCCATCCAGTTCCTACAACCTACATGAGGGCAGAATGTAGGAAGGAAAAGATATTTGCTATACTTAAAACATTAAGCCAGACCTTGCATACAAAAGAAAGGAAACATCACATCAGTATTGAAGATATTATTACCAGATTTTCACACACAATTCCCACAAATTGTCTGACAAGAGAAATAAATTAAAAATCAAAGCAGGTTATTATTTATGCATAGGTAATATAATAGGAAGTTTATCAAGGACAGCCCATTCTCCTGGCAAAGAACAAAGCACTCTTCTTTCCTGGCAAGAAGAATTCTTTTGTCTGGAGAATACTTCTTTTCCGAGAACAGGATTTTCAAGGGATGTGGGTTTTCTGTAATGTCCTTCTGGGACCTCCCCTGATCTAACCATATTCCAGTTCTACATATTGTATAAAATCAAGCAGAAAAAGAGTGAAATATTAAAGATTCACTAATATTAGATCTATTACTATATACTGACTACATTAAAAAAAAAAAAAAAAAAAAAAAAAAAAAAGACTGCATTGGTTCAGCCAGTACAACTATATTCTAAGTCTTCAAGACAGGGCCAAACTGAAATACAAGATCTTGAATCAAAAAAAATAAAAAATAAAGCAAAACAATGAAATAATTATATCTTCATATATAGAAGCAATGAGGTCTAAATATGTCAGTTAAAACACTGCAATGAAAATGGATTCCTCATCACAGTCAGCAGAGAAAATTGGTGGAAGACAAGCTTACTTAAACCTTGATAGTTATTTATTATATATAATAATAAATGTTGGAGGGGGCCGACAGCAGGTCTGTGAGCCAGATGAAGGAGTCGACAGGACAAAGAAGAAGACAAGGTTGTTGGCATTGAAACTAAAGAAACAGAGAAAAGCAAGGAACACCTATGAGAAGACAGGACGTTTATCTGTGATTGAGAAATCCTGTTAATGCTTTTCCAAAGCAGTGATTGAACCAATGAACACATGGAGCTGATTTGTTGTACCCAATAAGGGTAGAGCACGTTTGGGGGAAGGAGGTATAAGAAGAGATACATGAGCACGCTAAAGGAAGGGCCTTCTTGGATTGTGCTTTGTGTGTGTTGACTGTCCTGGCTGTGACACTAAATGGTTAATTATTCCTAGTTAGTTATTTATTATATATCACAAATGAGCTGGAAAACATATACTGGAAGACTGTGAGGCTCTTGATCTAGAGTCAGAGTGACAGTCTAATTGACATTCAGTAGCCATATTCTTCTGGCACTTACGATTAACAAACTTGAAATGAGAATAAGAAGGTAGAAGGAATTCAGCAGTTGAAAGACTTCACCAAAAGCGGCATAATTTGTGATTTACACGCTGACTGAGGAAGAAAAATACATATCATTAATGTAGCAAAGAGAAACTTATTATGTATCCAGGCCATGTATTGGCATATAAGCTTGTAATGTACCTCTTAGTACTAAAGAGGAAATTGAAAGCAAAATAACCTATCTAAGCAGATTTGAACAGGAAATCTTTGAAATTATATGTGCAATAAAGTGCCCTTTGTGGAAGAAATATTATTGTCTTAACTCTCTTTTCATCAAGTTCAATATATACCAG
This sequence comes from Sitta carolinensis, assembly GCA_032173965.1. Classification (NCBI taxonomy): domain Eukaryota; kingdom Metazoa; phylum Chordata; class Aves; order Passeriformes; family Sittidae; genus Sitta; species Sitta carolinensis. The sequence goes on along the minus strand of CM063284.1, from coordinate 98,678,055 downwards.
TTTCAGAACTGAGATGCTGTCCTCGGCAGGGAAAGGATTGCCAACCAAAGCATACTCTGTGAAGTTTTTAACAAGCAGTATCATATGCTCTGTGGATTACAAAAAGACTGGATGCTTAATTTGACACAGGAATTGTGTTTGTATTGCTTGAAATATAAAGGCCATGGGTTACTCCCTTTTCCTTGTGCCAGTTCACACTGGGCATTTCAAATATGCATTGATGTATTCTATTCATCAGTGGTTACATTTACTACCCATAACTCTTGATTGTGGTGGATAGATACATACCCAAACTATGCATATTCAGCCAGTCATTTCAAGAATACAAACACCATCTTTAACTGCACTCAGGGCTTTCATTAGAAAAAAAAAATGATATGAGTTTAACGCTGAGATAACTTCTGCTACATGGCACAATAACATTCTGTGTATTCTGTCTGCAGTTTGTCTGACAGACTACTATCTTAGTCCATTTATAGATCTTCCTCAGTCTTTGTCATGATGTCACTTCAGCTGCCACTTATTAAAAACATCCAATCAGATGGGTAGGAGAGTACTTCTAAGAAATTAGTCTTAAACTCAATATTAAAGATGCAAGTATAGACTGTTACCTTAGCAATTTTCTTAAGAAAACTTCTGAAAATTATAAACACATCCCTTAACATTTCTTGTTCTGTTGTTTCTTCAGAGTCAGGCTTCCTTCAGCCTCTGGGAGATCATTTCAGGATTGGCAAGACGCTTTGGAGTGATTACATGAAGCATCCATGCAGTCCCTACCCATGCTCTCTATGGATAATTTACAGTGACAAAGTATCTAGGTCTGGCAATTATGGCACTACACAGGCTGATCAACTGACAGAGGGCAGCAGGCAAGGACAGGTAAAATGTGGCCCATGAAGCTTTTATGGGGATGTCACCTGCAGCTTCTAAAATTCATTTGCTCCCATCAATGATCAGCAATAGATTAAACCATTACACAGCCACATGTTGCAATCTAGAGCCTTTAGGATTTCATCTTTAGATGAAAGGGGATGGGATGACAAGTTCTCTTTATCTAAGACTATCAGTACATGTGGGGCATCAGCAGGACTCTTCAGGGAGAAAAATACTGCTTTAATCATATTTTACTGTACATTCACTTTGGGACAGTCCTGGGCATCACAGTTTCTCTCTGGAAAGTGCAGTCATCCAGCCAAAAAAATGTGCAATCAAGGAATAAGATGTATATGGATACAATGTGCAGATTATCATAGGCTGCTGCACTAAGTGCAATCTATGTGAGATATTTGCAGTGTATTCAAGGCAAATGAGTATATTTCATGCTATTTGCAATATTTTATTTTATATTGGCAAATGTTTCCAAATGCAGATTTCCAAGTAATCATACTGTAATAGGACTAAGTACAGCAATATAGCATTTGCTTTGAGTAACACACAGATTTAAGATGAGGAAGTTTAGAGAATGCTATTCATTTAATAGCTCATAAGAGCCATCCTCACCAGGTGTTAAGTGATTTTTTTGCAGCATGCTAAATACTCGTACTTTTTAAAAAGCCCAAACTGTTCTTCTTGGTTCATAGTGTTCAGCATTTTCCATATTTTCCATGGTGAGGACCTAAAAATGCAGATTACTGCACTTTTTTTCTGAACATATGCAGTTGTTCCTGAAAGTAGCATTAAAAAAGGGTAGAAATCTCTCTGCATTTAGTCCATATGCTATTAAAACATTCTTTATTTTCTGTTGCAATTAGTTTACAAAGATACATCATCCACATAAGATCAAATTATTTTAAGCAAATCACTCTTGGGAGACTGTGAGGGTAGGTGGATCAGATAACAGAAGTATGAAGGGTCAGCCCAAGCCAACTCATACTGCTGAAAGTTGTATTTAAAAGTAATTGAGAAAAGATAAAATAAATTGTTTTGCATTTGGTATACTTCTTCATACATATGAAATGTATGAACAATTGTACTTAGTATTCATGTCAAAAAGTTTATTCCATCCTACAGAAATCACATTGTCAATGCAATAATATGAAAAATATTATCTCTGAGAATTAAATTAATTGCTAATTTAATTTGTGATGATCTAAGCTAAAATGTGAGAGATTTTTGGCATGCATGGAGAAAAAAAAATAAATATACAAAAGCTATCATTGACTGCAAGAGAATTTATAACATGTAATATATCTTGTCACAATGGATGGCAGTTTTTACTGAAAAACTTACTAATGAGACGATTGGTTTTGGATTCCTTACCCAACAGTATAATTGCAGCCAACTAAAAGGATCTTAAAATTCTTTCAGCAAAGGTGTCAAAACAATTTCCATTCAGTCTGCCTTCAGTATTCACTCCCAATGGCATAGGACAAAAAAACACAGTGCTGTAAAGAACTCACTAAGAATGTACAAAGTTTTTTAAAAAGTTAAGTTTAATGTTTCCAAGTTAATAAACTGAAAATATTCAAGCATGATGTTCACCTAACAAAGACATTTTTAAGTACTAACAAATGCATCATAGGTAAAAATCATTCTCAGACCTGCTTGAAATCGGCTTGGAGGCATAAAGCACAAATGAAAAAGGCTCCAACCAGTACTTGGAATAGAATGCAGGTTAAAAAATAATCATAATTTCATATTGAATTTAAAGTAATACTGACCTTCATCACTACAATGTGTACTCCATATTGAGTATGTCTGACTAGACTACAATCTGGTGCACAAATTAAAATTAGCATGTGTTTGCCTTTGTACAACTCAGTACTGTAGAACTACTTTTAAGATTACCATATCCTTGGTATTAAAAATACTGAGCCAGCAGGTGACTCAGATTATTAATGGAAATGTTTATATAATGCACTAGGGATTGATTTAATGCAGTTTGGCCTTTTTTTCACCTATCAAAGTAAATAGAAAACTTGCTTTCTAAGTGCCTAAATGGCTTCAACTTTTCTGCAACTCCAGACAGTGTTTTAACCTTATCTGAGAATTTGCTTTAAGACCGTCATAAATGAACCACCAGGGATAAATGCTGTAGGAGTGAGCTTGAAGCAAAATCCTTTCCTGATCAAAATTTCTCACAGATAATTTGTGTCAGACTGATTTCCAAAGATTGCTTCTGAGATTGAATGCATTTATCTAGTTATTTTTAAGATTCATGTAAAAAAATTGTGTAGCTCCACTTGGTGCTGTTTCTCTATCAAATTAATTGAAGCCTCTGCTACCACTGTATTTTCATGTCTGCTGGTGTCCCAAAGGCAGACTTGTCAATCACACAGTCCCACTGCTGCTGTTCTGCAGCTGACCTGATTCAGCAATGAAATAAAGCAAGTGCTTCTATGCAGTCAAACTGGAACTTACAGATACCAAAGAGACCTTGAGAGACTCACTTAGTACCAGACAGGGAAGTAAGAGTGGCAAGGTAGTGTAAGAAAGGATGTACTGGGGGAAATTGTTGCTTTGGAAATAATCTTTCTAATTTTTGTTTGTTTGTTTGTTTGTTTTTTTGTTGTTTTAAATCTTTGCAGAAAGAAACATGCAAATATACAACTAAGATAATATCTATGCATATATGGTGTGCATATAACACATCCTTAACCCCAGGTGTAATTGTAAGAATGTTAGCTGACTTTGGAGTAAGCTCAAAATACATATTTGTTTGAAAAACTCTGGATGTTACATTTAACAAACCTGATAGTACCACGATGGACAAGGACACAGTTCATTGACACTTTAATTTGAACTTAATTTTAAATAATTCAAAACTTGAAAAAGAAACATATCAGTGCCAGTAGTTATAGGGATAATTTTAAACTGTGAAATTTCAAATAATATAAAATTATGCCTCTTTTTTATTACACTACTACATTGTCACCCTACCTATCTATGATGACCTATAACTTCAAACTTTAATGCTAAAATCACAAACGTTCATCCCACTGTAGGAAACTGATGACCCTATCAATCAGATATTTAAAAATTATAATATAACTAATATAATATTACAAATAACAGTGAGTAATGATACATAGAGGACTTCTATGGACAGTCCAGTAGGAGAAAATAATCTGTGATTGTTTTCTCAGATTATATCATTTTCTAAGGACTACCATATTGGATCATCGAGATTACATATCTGTTTGACAGTGTTTTACATGTCCTCAGACTTGGTCTGGGTTTGGGTTTGGCAGTCTCACTTATTTGGATGTCTCTTATAGATCAAAGATAGATTCTATCACAGACATAAACAATGTTCACACTCAGCCCAGCTTTAGGTGTAGCATAATTAAAACTGCTAGTTTTAATTATCCAAGCCTTTCTGTATAATTAAAGTAAGAGAATAAATTTTTTTTTGTGGCTGGTAAGTGTAATTAAATATTATTCTGAAATTAAAGAAAATGTAGCCTAGGGTGAAGTATTTTTCTTAAAAAAAAAATAAAAGAAATAAGGTGTATCAAGTTTCAGAATTTTTTTTAAAAAAACCCAACTGTTGTGTTTTCCTCACCCCTCCCCCCAAAAAAAAGTAAAAGATGACAGAAACAGGAATACTGAAATAAATCAACAGTAGTCATGAAAAATTTATTTACAATGACAAAGCCAAATTTAGATTTTACAGAGGACTACATGGCCAAATATTAGGGGCACATTTTTTGGAATCAAATTAAAGGTTGATTGTGTATAGCATCTTGACTTTTACAGAACAGAAGTTCTATGTGATTTATCACTTAAAGACTCATTGAAAAACAGTTGGAGACAGAAATCTGATTAGATGTTGTTCAGAGTCTCAATAAATATTTAGGAAGATAACTCTTACTGGAATTAATGGATATTAAATGCCTTACAACCACTGAGAATGCAAGCTGTGTATGACTGCATACATTGAAAAAACAAATAAAAAAATATTACAGGACTGGTTATGTGTTCTTTTATAAGGCTGGAATCTGGAATCAGATTAATTTAATCTGATTCCCAATTCATGTTTTTTTCTCTTTATAAGAAAAAGAAAGACTTTAAATGTTTATCTGAAAAAGACATATACTCTGGAAAACTGTTTTCAGACAGTTTAACTACTTATTGTCCCATCAGCTTTACTTAAATTTCAAATAAGTTTCACTGTTGAAAGAAGGTAATTGAGATGGTTATTATCTTTTATCTTTTTGCCCTCAAAATATTCTCATGAAAACAATAGTTCAGACAAGATTTCGGAATGCACAAGTTTTTAAACAAAATCTGTTACTATAATAATAGTAATGATTTATAACACAAAATTCTGTTTGGAAAAGATAGACCTTGAATGGATTAAAATCTTTTTGAAGATATAAAAAATTATCTCTAAGAAAACATTGGTAGCAGCTTTCTAGAATGATAGAAGTACATGATTTAGTGTATTCTGTACGGAATGTAGAGGGATCTTCCCATTAATTAATCTGAATTTTTGCTGCTTGTATAAATATAATAAATCGTCAACTTGTTGTCTAGTAGTTATGAATACAGGATGCATTTTACTTAAATTTATACCCTCATAAGGCGACTGTTTCCTAGATAAGATACACATGCAATATCCAGTGACCACATGTAAACAAACCAGTAAGATCAGGGATCCCATCTGTTGTGGACAAAAACAAAGACAAGCATGACACTGGTTCAGATAAGTTTGCTATGGATGGCCAGAGATTGCACTAAAGATATACTTCAGTTTCTGTGTGAACCTAACCTGTGATAGCCTTCTCCAGTTGCCAGTTGCCCTTTGTGCATCTTCTAGAGTTTGCTGCTAAAAAATGTCTGAGTCAATTTATTTCAGTATCTTCTCTTCAAAAGCTGTGTTTGGTTCTCTCTCCCACAGCATTCAGATAACCTATCTTCAGTCTGATGCATCAGTCACCTTGACCGCAAGGTCCACATTTTGTAGGCTGGGATACCCTGTGGGAAAGAGTTGTTTCTCTTGATCCTCCACAGTAAGCAGCTACTGTTCAGGAAAGGTAGTCAAAGTTATTTACTGTTCTTAAATACTTTTATTTTTCTCATCCATCTGTAGGAATCTGAACTGGGCTCGGCATTTACACATGACATTCCAATGTGTGAAAATGGCAAAAATGATACTTTCACCTTGAACAGTCCTCAGTATATGCCAGACTGCAGATTTCAGAGCCGTGGAAGAAGTATTTCACATCTGGGCATATGTGCATATTTCTTTTGTAGAAAGAGCAGCATACTAAGGAAAGACAAATTTTTGCTTGGTGGTACCTTTTATGTCTAGAGAACAGAAAGAAAAATCATTAAATCATATCTTTCAAGAGAAGACCAGAATAGCTTGTGACTCAGGAAGTAATTTTTTTTATAAGGAAATTATAAGGAAGTGTCAATAAAGATTTCATTAAATGATTGAACTGAAAAAATAATAGAGAATATTTGTTCAAATTTTAAAAATATGAAGCACTGCTTTTGGGAATGCTATGAAGAGACCCAAACAGAAGAAATATATTTTCTTACCTTCATTCATGAAGGTAGATTGGAACTACCTAATCCAGATAATCCAGACATAATCTATAATGGATTCCTTCATCGTTAGTATTTATGGCAAATTATGTACAGTATACATATCCCAAAATGGTTTGATTTCCCAAAATGTATAGAAGTTAACTCTGCAAATATTTTTCTGAAGTCATTAAATTTAGATAATTGTTATTCTCCGATAAATCAACCTTGTATTCTAAGTAATTATATAATCAAATAAAGCCCTACCTTTTATTTTTCTTTGGTAGCTTTTCTCTGACTCACACAAAACCAACCTCTGCTTCCATTTATTACCACCATCTTAAATTTCTGTGTTGTTGCTTCCCTAATTTTACTGTACTCTGGAACTATTTGACCCAACTATGTTTACCCAACATAAATTAGAAATAAGTAATTATTACTAACTTAATATTCCAGCAAACATTGTACTAGTCTCTTTTCTTTAAATTGTTCATACACTCTTCTATTTTAAAGAGGTGATTTTCTTCTAGCCAGAAGAAGAAATGTATTCCTCAAAGAGGAAGAAAGGAGAGGTAGATAGTTCTCCTCAGGGAATGAGATTAAAATCAATATTTACATCTTAAAATTGTAATTTTCCCTTAGTTGAAAGAGAAATAACAGACCCATTAAGTACCTAAAAAAATTATATTCTTAATCTCAGGATTGTCTCCTTTGCTACAGAGAAACACACTGAGATGTACATTGAGATGAGATAAACACACTTTGGTAGAGTTTTAACACCAAAGTAGTGAGTTCCTTGGGTAGTCCTGGTTTTTGTTAGTTGGTTTCCTTTTGACAAGATACTACATGCTCTTGTTCAAAATTACCTCCTGTCTAACACAAACAACATGAAGAGGAAAGCGAGTGGGAAAAAAGGAAACAGTGACTTTGTTCTATGAAGATCACCAGTCCTCCTCAGACATATTCAAATCAGAAGAGCAGTGGAATAAATATTCAATAATTTGATGGGGAGAAAATGATAGCTAAACCCTCTTGACCTTTTGTGCAGCCCATTAACACAGTCCACTAACACCTGCTTTGTAATTAATGTGCTAATCAAGGCAGCAGGGTTCACCAGTTACCACACTTCTGTACAGATTCCCAACTTTGTTGCTATGCTGCTATCTCAATTAGTCTGAAACAGTCTTAATGTAGCCTCCTCCTGCAGGAAGAAAATTAGTTTCAGATGTGAATGCTTCATAATGAAGCAATCCCTTAATGTATAGTGAACTTATTATGCATTGTGCTGAAACTAATTTTCTTTCTTCTAGAAGTGTATGTGTGCTTAAAACTTAGAGGCAGAACAAATGATATTCAGATTTGTCCCAAAATGAGGTGTTTGGGAATAGTTTGCAATAAACAGACAAACTGTCACAGTCGCGGAGTTGAAAAAGCTGTTCAATCAACATGCTGTTTGCTTAGGTTCCGTCCACACAAGCACACACAAATCATTTTATGTCATATATTTCATGTCCACTTGCAATAGTAATACTGTTAGAATTACTGAAATGACACCTGTAAAGCACAAAAGCATTTGAAAACTGTCATGTGGATAAGGTTCCCATGGAAACCAATTTCCTCGATATCCATGTGTTCAATATAACTGCCTATAATTTTGTTTGGATACTTGTGGGAAAAAAAAAAAAAGAAAACCAAACAAAACCAAAGCTAGAACAAAAACTTGGAAATAACTTACATATTTATAAAGAATAGAAAAATACTCATTTAATGCACTGTATATCTCATGTGGTAGAATAGCACTAATCTGATCAGCATTCATCACTTCTAGCTGTAGCTTTCATCCTACCTATGATGACTATGGTGTGTTGACTTAGAAAATCTAAGGATTTTACCAAGATAATCACAGTGCCTTGAGTTCTTTGTTCAGTACAAAGAGGAGTTACATTTGAAGAGCCAGATTAAGCACATTTGCAATGGAGACTACATCAATGAATTCTCTTCTGCGAGTCCCTTAAACTGGTTACCTTACATGGTGCTTCTGTGTGAAAAGAATATGTTAGTTCCAGGACAGGAGACACTGCCTCTATCAAAAACTATTTATGATAAAATTGAAGGTTTCAGACAGAATTGGCGAGAAGTCAAAGTGATTTATCTTGATGCCAAGATAAAACTCTCATAAGGCTGTCTGTGATAAGAGCTAAAAATAAAAGAAAATAGTCCTTGTGAATAACTATAAATTTTATTCCTTAAAACACAAACAGAAGTCCCATCAAACAAACTTTATAACAAACCCCAAAGAGTTTGTTGATGTAATTTTTTTTTTTTTTTCTTTTTTGAGCTGAAGAAATTTGGTGTCTTTAAAGCTGCATTATTTTTAGCTTTGGTCTTCTGATATCCTGAAGTCACCTAAGGCTACATTAATCACCTATATCCCTAGTAACCTAAGTTTCTTCAGCCATCTCATATCCTTAGAGACACTAAATCTTTGACACCTGGCATTTGTTTACTTTGTAAATATTGTAAATAAAATATATAGTCCAGTTATTGAAGATGCTTCGAAAACATTATTATGTATATCCATGTGAACTATGAAATAAATGGCAAGTATTTTTTCTGTCATTTTACTGAAGATGAAGATCAAATATCCAAAAGACATCTACCTTTAGTTTAAGACACTGGAAAGTAAGGAATCTTTTTCCTGACATTTTTCATGCGTAGAAGGGGAAAAACCCCATGCTGTAAAAATAGAGAATATACTTTTCAGTAAAACAACACTGGTAATACAAGGAGGGGAAGTAAGAATGCAGATTTTTTTTTCCTTCAAAACAAGCTTGTGAAGATTTTCAGTCATAAGTTGTATTGCTTCATTGGGACCTGGTTAAACTGTTTGCTATTTTATAAAGGTGATGCCCTAGGTTTTCTGAGCTATATGGCAAAGTACTGGGTCCATGTCAAATAGAAGTAAGAAACGTGCTCAAAGCTTGAGATAATTCTTCTTGGTGGTGTTATTTCTACAGCTGCAATGACAGCTGTAGAAAGATTTTCCATAAAGTACGAGAGTATATTTTGCCTCTTTAAATATATCGTAACCACAGAAAACGTTAATCTGCGTACACTCTGTTCTATTTCCTACCTATCCAATTTAAGCCATAAGCAGAAAGGTATTTAAAATTTTATTACCTATTTCCTGGAAGGAAGAAAACACTGTTAATAATAATATAATAACTGGTCATTAATGTCCCTGATTCTGAATGAATGTCCTTAATTCTGGGTATGCTATATTGATGATATGCTTTGGCACTGAATGAAGGCATGATGTTTTCTCCATAGGTTACACCACTTTCTACTTTTTGTGTGCATGCCTACTGTTAGATACAGATCAAGTTTGAAATGCAATTTTTTTTTGCAGTTTGTTTTCTTGGTTTAAATAAAAGAACTCTAAAATCATTTTATTGCAATTCCAATACATTGAGACAAGATTCATTGTTCAAATAATAAAGGAAGTAACCATGCAATCAACATGTTAAAATCATGAAAATGTTTCTGGATAGACAAGAGGCATATACAAAACCTTCAGGCAACGAATTGTGGAATGGACAAGAGAAGTAAAAAAAAATGGATTGGAGTCTTTAAGGGCTTAAAGTGAGAGTCACAGAGTAAATGGGGCAACAGAGAGTTTTGTCTCCAGCTGGATATCTTTTACTTTTCAGAGAAGATGTTGCAATAAATTGATAAGGCAAATGTACTGATGTTATATGTATTTAAGTTTGAACTAGTGAATATAATCAACAAAGTAGAAGTTTTGTTTACTTTTGCCTTCAAAACCATTTTTCCCCCCTAAGGCTTAATATTTCATAATTTAATAAGTTATACCAGAGATTTAATTCAATAACTTTTACTTGTTGCTGGCATCCCTGACTGTGCTGGGGGAATTGGAACTATATTTAAGGTCTCTTCCAAATCAAATCAATCTATGATTATTTGATTCTACAAATATTTTTTCCTTTTGAACTTAATAAATTTTTCCATTCCATATTTTTTTTGTGTTTCTAAAATACAGTCTTTCTATATTATTACAGTGTAAGGGTCACAAAGCTAAATGTCCTCATTCTTTTGCACATTGTGTTATATGAAATAGTATAAATTTAGTGGAGTATTTATATGAAACAAAAGCGAATATTACTAAAATTAGAAGAATATTACCTCTATAGAAGAATCCATGCATTTTAGAAACTTTTCAATGATGTTCTTCCCAGGGCTGCTCTCAACCACTTCTCTGCTCATTCTGTAGATGTGGATAGAGCCTTGAGCAACCTGGCTTAGTGGGAGGTGTCTCAGCGCATGGTAGAGTGGGTTGGGACTAGAAGATTTTAAGGGCCATTCCAATCCCTTAACATTCTGTGATTCTATTATTTGAGAAACTGGGCTGATATCTTTGGGAGGATCCATATGAGTTCTCTGATTGGTAAAGATTATTGGGTCTGGTTAACTAGCGAGTGCATGCACAAGCATCTGTAAGAGGCTTAAAAAATCATAATTGTCTTAAACACTATCAAGATCACCAAAGGTCACTATGACTAACAGTATAAAGAAGTCGCAATCACTGAAGTACACCCTGCCTTCTGGATTTCAGAAAGTTTGACTTTAAGACACCTGATAGGAACTTAGATAAGATAAAGGCGGCAGTATTATCCAATTACATAAGGTCTAAGGAGCGGTAAACAAGAGTTAGGGATAAGAATGTATCCCCAAGGAAAGCCAACAGCAGCTGTGCTGAAAATCTGCTCTGGTTGGTTTTGGTGTGGGAGAGACCATAGCCCACAGACTCATTTGAAAAGGCCATGGAGGTTCTTGGGCATTCCCAAATGCACCTGAACTACATTAATGGATGGAACTGTGTGTTTCATGCAACCCTCACTACTAAGAAGACCAGAAGGGGACCAATGGCCAACCATGGGATCTATAGGGCTGGTAATTATTGCTCTGCTTAATCTGTCTCACTTTTCTCTGCCTCACCACCATGTCGCCTCACTCTCCTCACTTTTCTATTTTTTCTCTCTCTCCCTCTCACTTTTACTGCTAAATAAAATCAATTCTGTTGACTTCAGCATATGGTCTTGTTTGCACGTTAATTTGGGCAGAGGTATCTATCTCCCTAATAATTTTAATAATCAGATTATTCCAATTCTCTCCTTGCCCTACTTACAGTATAATACATTTGTCCTCTATGTGCAAGCCCAGTGGCAATAACAGAAACATAGTTTTAAATGAGAGTGTTTGGGGGTTTTTTTGTTGTTCATTTATAAGGAAAAGTAAATATAAACACCTGTAAATGGACTGTATTCATCCAAATAACAGAAAAGACTGGTACACTGGTTCTGATGGTGAAGTAACTCATTATTTACTTCTGAACACATCTCGCTAATAAATGAAAAGAGGACCAAGAAAAAAAAAAGAAAAAAAGCCTGTTTATCCTGGTAAATCCTATTCTCTGGAGATACAAATTTTATTCCTATTAGAGAAAAATCATTTTGTGACAGGGGAATTTTAATTTTTGGTACTTCATCTCTAAATTGGGAAGAAAAAATATTTCTATGCTCTAGAAGAGTGTTGCATATACATATATTTTGAGACTTTTTTTTGATCTTAGAAATGTATTAGAGAAACAGAATTATTTTGTATACTATAATGTAGGTTGTATTCCAGTTGCATTTTATACCTGTTTTTATAACATAGTAAATTATTATGATAAATAGTTGTTTTTTTTTTTAATTTGCTTGGCTTGTTTTTTAATCTTTTTTGAATGAAGTAATGCATTTGTATTTTCAGTTCTTCCAAAATTAGTGCAACTGACTTATTTTTAACAAGCTTAACAGAAATACAATGATGTGTCAGAGCATGCTGTTCCTTTAAGAACAAGATATTAACCTCACTTTTCTTATGCTTTTTTCTTCCCCAGAATAGTAAACTTTAGGCAAAGTGCTTTTCTGGGGAACAATGAAACCCTGAATAGCTCCTGCATCTGAATTTTCATTTACAACAGTTTTAGCCAACAGCTACCCATTCAGGCTTATAAGTTAAATTTTCCCAATATTTTGTACCTTTTCTGTATCCTAGTTAAGTTCCATTTTGCCATCTAGAAGCCTTACGTTAACCATGTATATCACGGTTTGATTTAAAAAGTCAAATGTAATAGAAAAAGTGAAAAATAAAACATAAAAGAGAAGTAATCATATAAACTCCGTGTCTCAGCTTCATAAGCTCTGCAGTTCTACAGATTCATCATCCAAACTTAATTTAAAGTGACTGGGCTGATGCTACATTGGCTGCCACTTAGGCCATGACTAGTGCTACTGCTGTGTATCATTAGAACACCTCCTGTTGGACAGGAAAATGTCATTGCTGCTGGCTAGCACTACTAAAAGATGCCATGCTACAGGAATCTGTTCAGTACCAGGAATAAGATTTCTCACAGTCTCGTTTAAATAAAATAAAATAAAATAATAAAGTAAAATATATAGGAGAGGACTAAGAGAAGGATGGGGGAGAAAGAAGTGACTGTGTTACAAAAATGTCCCTGGACCATTAAAATAAAAAGTCTGACATACTGAAGAAGAAGTTGGTATAACAGCTGTCATCAAATTAAGATAGAAGGTGACCCCTCCCAGAAAAAGGTATCCCTGGAGTTTCCTGGCTGACACCACAGTGGATACATCAGTTTAAATACATCTTCAATTAAGCACATAAGGTTGCAGCTAAAACGTCAAAACTCAGTCACAATACACAAGCACACAGAGAGACAAATATATATATTTACACACACATGCACATATATACATACATGTACATAGGAGGAGAGATGAACGCTTATAAAGAATACAGACAGCACTACGGTGTCAGAGGAAAGATGAGAAAAGCTGTAGAAATCTAAAACAATTATTTGAAGGAAGGAACTTAAACTCACTCCCCATTGTTTATAGGGTACATGACCTCAATTTGTAAGAAACTCTTACATAATTTAAAGTCCTAATTTCACATACCCTCAGAGAATTTGCCCGTACAGCTAAATTGATGTGCTATTGCTAATAGGGGCTCATTTGCACTGTGGAAATATCAAGCACATATTGAATAAATCACTTTAAAGTCAGTTAGATTTACAAAAATTCTTTTTTTTTTTTTTTTTTTTTTTTTTCCATGCTAAAACAATCCACATAGACAATTATCTCAACTAGCTATATGTTCTCTACCTACTCTTAGACCCTTTTCTTCCCTTTGTACTATCCTTTAACAAAAACTTCAAAAAGTCATTAGATCAAGTAAATGTCTGAAATTATGTACCTTATGAAAATGTATAACTATGAAAATGAAACTTGGTGAACCTTAGGAAATTATGAATGAAAAAAACATACATACAAGCATATATATATATACACACACAGTGGTGAAATAAAATTAAGTCTAAAGAAATTAATTTTATTAGAGCTTTCTTTTTCTTTGTAATTACAAATTAGAAGACTTGTTTTCCTAGACTGCTTTTTTTTTCTTTTTCTCCTTTTTAAATTATTTTTAGCCTAAATAAAAATAAGAGAATTCTCAGAAGTAATGACAATTCAGTTTTGTTGAAGAATTACTTAAATATTATGGATCCTCTTTAGCAATATAATTTTAATGTATTTTTTTTATCTATTATTATCTTAAACACAGACACTGATAAGTCTAATGTTGAGCACCAAAGAGAAGATTTTGTGAAGGACTTGGCATTCAAATTCAGTGTGTTGTATATAATGCATTTCCTGGTTTTGTCTATAACTTAGGCACTAGATTTAAAGAAAGCCTTGTGGCCCAAAATAGTGTTACAGCAGGTATGAATACAGTCCATCATTAGTGGAAGAAAAGTGTAGTTATCTGAAGAAAACAATGTGCTGGGTTGAAGGCATGTGACAGAAAGGTTTAAAATGTCTGCACATCTTTGGAAGTGTGACATTTTCTACTGGCAGGAACAGAGGCAGGCAGAACATACCGAAGAAAGGAAAATGACTAATGAGGTTTGAAGGGAAAGTTGTTATAGTGCTGGTCCAAAACACACCATAATCAATTTGTATTTCTCTTTTTTGTCTCATCCGCTGTACCAGGTTCTCTGTCAGGGTCTGCACTTCATTCATAATAACATATACACTGTGCAGGGATAAAACAAGGAAAGGTTAGGAAAAATAGTGTGGGTGATAATATTGACAGAAACTGCATAGGTTGCACAAAGGCAGTGATTTACAGCAGCTGAAAAACTGGCTAGTATATACATTTTTTTAAAAAAAGAATAAGAATTTGTAGCTCTCCTGTTTATTATTGACAAATTCTCTGTGTATATACAAAAGAATAGTTACCAATATTCGGTGTAGTACTCTAATAAAATACAAAACTCCCATTATAATGAAGAGGCAAAGGTAACCTGTTTTTTTTCTCACAATTGTTTAAAATCTAAGTTAACTTTCTACACTGCATGGTGACATGACACATTAAGCTGTAATTATTCAATGAAGAGAGTAAGACACTTTGGCTTTTATTCTAGAAAATTAAAAAAAAAATCTTAAAAGTATAACCTTTCATTCCAAAGACTTTGCATTTAAAGTAGAGTTTTGTATACTATATAATACTGACAGTTAAATTCTAACTATTTTTAGAAAGTGTTAATAAGCATTTTGTCTAGTATAGTTAACCAACAGCTTCCAAAGCAACGACAAAATTACTTCCATAGAAAATTTACAGAAAATATTACTGTCCTGTAGCCTACAAGAATCTACCAGAACACAGAGAGTGTAAACTCAGGAAAGTAGTCTGGCTTTTGTATGTTTTTCTATTTAATTGGTGTCATGGTTACATATTGTATAATGTATAGCTGATGTTGGAAAATAAGTTGACAGCTATATGAAAGAACAAGTACCATCACTACAAAGAATTGTATTTAATTATGTGTTGCTAACCACAGAAATTCATGGAGTTGATACTCAGAAAGGACTGACAGAAATCATGCTGGCTTACAGCCAGCACTAAGACAAGGCTGACATTTTCATGACCAGTAAAGGGTATTTTGTGATTTTATTTTTTTAAGCATAAAGAAAAAAAAAATCTGTCGAAACATCAAATAATTACATTTATTTTTTTCTGTATTACCATGGAAATAGTAGTAGATGGGGACAATCGAGAGCTCTGGGCTGTTCCCAAATCTACCACATTATCAGCTGTATGAAATAGTGTTGCGGCCCATGTTTATTTCATTTGATTGGTTCACTCTTAATAGTTTTAATATTTATAGTTTGTCCCAGTGTTCCACTATGTTTGCCCCCAAGTTAGTTTATTCCTAAAGCTGTATCCTCCTGTAAATTGCCCTTTGTGGTGTTTCTCTGACCCTTGTTCTAGTCCCTTACCTATCAATCATTGTTACCCTGCCCCTTGTTTTAGTCCCTTCCATGTCAATCTTCCCTGGAATCTATCCCTTGCCTGTACCTTCCCCTGGGCATTCCTAGGTGTTTTCCAAACCTCTACGCCCCACTGGGACATGTGACCTCCTTTCTCCTCCCACCTCTTGTAATTTGTAATTGTCCCAGGCAAGTGGCCCCCTACTCCACCCCCAAATATCCCTCATTGGCTGTATGTTTTTTATCCGCACCCTCTTTTGTTACTGTATAAAAATCTGAGTGCAGCAATCCTCAGGGCTCTTCATGTCTACCTCTTCAACCTGAATAAACATGTTTGTTGGAACCTCAGATCTGGAAAGCCTCCCTCTTTCTCTTCTGCCCAAACCCTGGATGTCGTGCAACATGGACCACCTAAGAGCAAGCGTCCCTTAAGGTTCAGCTGCTGGCACAAACCCCATGCTGCAGCTGTTCCCCACACCTGGTGTGGCTAGCCTGGGCTCCAGTGGGCTGTGTCAAAATAATTCTGGCACAGAATAATTTGAAGTATGCTGCAATATAAGTATACACCGCCTTGTAAGTAATTTAATGTATTGCTCTCCTAAAGAATGGCTCCTGTGACAGTGGTGAAACTATAGAATCATAGTCATAGAATCATAGAATGGCTTGGGTTGGAAGGGCCTTAAAGGTCATCTAGTTCACCCTACCTGACATGGGCAGGGACGTCTTTCACCAGACCACATGGCCCAGAGCTCCATCCAGCCTGGTCCTGGCCCAGCGATGGCGCATCCACAAGTTCTCAGGGCAACCTGTTCCAGTGACTTACGACCCTCAAGTAAATAATTTTTTTCCTGACATCTAATCTAAATCTACTGTCATTCTGTTTGAAGCCCTTTCCCCTTGTCTTGTCACTACATGCCCTTGTAAGTAGTCCCTCTCCATATTTCTTGTAGGCTCCCTTCAGGTACTGGAAGGGCACGATTAGGTCTAGCCAATGCCTTTTCTTTTCCGAGCTGAACAAATTGCATTCTCTTAGTCTTTCTTCATAGGAGAGGTGCTCCATCCCTCTAGTCAATGGCCTACCTTTACTACAAACTACTGATATTCTGATAGTTTAGCACAGACTGCTGTGGTGCTATTGGCTACACTGTGAATGCTTCAAGAGGATGCATACTGTTTATGTTATATGGGCCAAGTCCTACTACCCACCCCCTAACTGAATTGTATCCATGACTTAACAAAAATTAGGCCTAGTTTTGAAAGCTCTCTTTATATTCAAGTGTTTGTTCCTCTATGAAGCAAATAAAATTAGGTCATATTAAGTAGATTATGATAACTTAAATTGATGCAGGCTATCAAAAAAACAACCAACCAACCAACCAAACAAACAACCCCACCAAAACCAACAACAGCAAAACCCACCAGCAACCAACCAAACCAACGCCCAAAGAAACCCCAGGAAAAGCCTCCCCAAAGACCCCAAACAGTCAAAGAAAATATTTTAACTCATACAATATAAAATAAAAATACTAAGCCCCAAAGACTAGCTTCAAGAAGAACTTTGTCAGCCTTCAAGTGTGATGATGGACAGTTTTTTCTAGTTCATGTATGACTGAAGAATTTCTGCTTCTTTTGTTCAACTACCTTTTTGAAATTTCAAAAGTTTAGAAAAAGTCCATTGATTGCAACAACTGCTGCTATCTCTAACAAGATAGGTGAATCACCAACTGAAATAACAGAAAAGTTATACTGTGTTACTGTGACACACAGAAGGAACACAGCAACACACAGATAACTGGTGTCCAGAGCACAGAAGAAGAAAAGAACCCAAGTTTATTGAAACCTTAGGTATTTATCATTTTCAGGACACACTGACCAGGGATTGGGTAATGAGGTATCCACCTCTCCAATCCCACTGGTCAGATGAGAAATCCTTCACATGATATGTTTAACAAAAGAATGTAAATTATTTTGTTTATCTTACAATTTCGCGAGAACCTGACTCCATTCTGCGAAAACAAATCAGAAGGCTTATTTGCTTATTTTCATGGACAACAATACTGCATGATGCATTATGAGATGTGAGCGTGAATAAGTGTTATTATGTCCACTGTAGGCTATGCATATTCCCTTGTCAAAGAAATGAAACATTTGATGCTTGATACAAATGTTACCACAAAGTTCTGTCTTCATATAGATGTCTACATAACATGAATTTCTACACGGTGCTAGGCACTAATGATAGACACCCCATAGCTTCCCATATTCACATTCAGTAACAGAAACTATAAAGTCTAGTGCAGCTGCTTCCCAGTAGGACAATGTGTTACTGAAGCACAGGTTTTCTCTATATGCTGCATACCTTTGTGTAGTAATGGGAATATTTCAAGTTTCTTTATGTGGGCAGAAATCATCTTGTTCATTTATTGCTGATATGGAGAAGGGTATTTCTGTGGTGTTTTCTGTTTTGACATTTTTCTGTTTTAAAATTGTGTAAGTTGGTCATTTAATAGGTGATTTTTTTTATTTTTTGCACTTTGATAAGAAAGCTTCAAAGAAGGCTTATTCTTCTTTGAGGAAGGCAATTTTCAATGTAAAATGTTGAATCTCTAATATGAAACCATTTTATTTCCATGAGAGAATGCTTTTTCACTATTCTTTGTCCAGAACAGAGAATGCACTCCTATATTACTACCATTTTGTCTATGTATAAACTCTTTCTTCTTTCTTTTCATTTTTGAATGCTGACTACTTTTTTAGATTCATGAGATCTTAATTTCTTCAATTTCAATTCTCAAAACCACGTACTTTGCCAAATATATAGCAGACTGAAGATTAGTCTTCAAGATACAGTGCCACATAACTTGGGGTTTCTATAAAATCATAAAATCACAAAATAATTTGGGCTTGAAGGGACCTTAAAGATCATCTAGTTCCAACTCTCCTGTCTCTCACTAGACCAGTCCCATCCAACCTTGCTGGTGTTGCTCAGCTTCTCTGGGCAGCCTGTCCCACTCTCACAGTAAAGAATTTATTCTACATATCTAATGTAAATTTCCCCTATTTCAGTTTGAAATCATTACTCTTTGTCCTATAACTACAGTTCCTGATGAAGGAATGCCTTTATCATGGACTGACTACGGCAGCATTTAAATCTTTTATGAGAAAAAGCTAACTTTTAGGGTCCTACTGCTGGACTGTGCAGCACAGTGGTGGAACTTGAAAGTTCAGTCTTCATCAGTGATGTCTAAACCCATCCTGAATCCCAGTATCACATTGCATTTCTTTTCTCTTATAAGCTAGATGCTCAGGTTTGGCCTTTACTGTAAGCTGTGGCTCATGGTTCACCACTAGTATAGGAGTACTTAACTGAATATGATCTTCCTAAAAAATACCTCCTTTTAATTTTTTTAATCCTCTTTTTCCCCTCTTCTGTCCCTACCTGACAGGTAAAGTATGACAGAAGATGAAAAATGTCCTGTGTGTTGTTTAATATATTTTAATCAATTTGGCACAGGGAAAGTCTGAAAGCATGATAGTTGCATGGATTGTACATTTAAAATTTACCTCCTATGAAAAGGTAAAATACCCAAAGCAAACAAAAACCCCCAAAACTGTGACACTTGATTTTATCAGTAGTTGTGTCTTAGGGAAAATAAAGCAGTTTTCAGAAGGGATGCATGTATGCAAGTTAGAGAAATATAGGTGCATCCTAGATTTTTCCTATCTGCCAAACCCTTCTTTGATTTTTTTATATTAACAAAAGATACTTTTCTCTTGCTCGCTCAACACTAACAAAGAAACTTCATGATGACTCTTACAAAAATTTTTGAATGGGGATGAATAAGTCCAAAATAGGTCAGAGAAGTTTCTCGGAGCTAATTACATAAATTTATAATTTCAACAGAACTACTTCCTAAATATTGGAATATTTTAAGTTTTTCAGTATCTTAGCTGGTCTGCCAAGAAATGTGACACTTAAAACATAAGGCATTTATGTCATTGTCAGTTCCTTGTTATCAGCTAAAGAAACAACAATCTGGTAAAAAATTAGATTCATAGGCTTGTCTCTACATGAGACAGGGAAGCAGACTGTACTCATGAGAGCTAGAAAATATCTGTAAAAAAAGTAGGGTAAGGAAGCATCCTGGCATCAGTATTTCTGCTGTACCCTTCCACATGTTTTATCTAATGTATTGGAGGTAGGTGGCAATGCCTTGGTGATGAGAGTGGTGCAGAGGAGGGCCTGTCCTGTGCTGGACACAGCTGGTTCCAGCTGGCTCCAGGGTATCCAGCACAGAGCACAGCTCAGTCCCTCAGCCAAGCACACTTAAGATAGGGTAAAACACTGCACAGTAGCTGTGGGAGAGGAGTGAGTGAGAAAGTGTGAGAAATAGCCTTACAGACAACAAGCTGAGAGAAGCAGATGGAGGAGATGTTCCAGATGCCAGAGCAGGGCAGAGGTTCCCTTGCAGTTCAAGGAGATTACACTGGAGCAGATACCCACACTGCAAGCTGTGGAGTGGATAGATATTTTCTGAAGGAAGCTACAGTCTGTGGACCGTCCATGTCTGTGTCCCATGGGAAGGAACCATGCTGGAGGAGGGTAAAAGTGCCAAGGCAGAAGGAGCAGCATGGAAGAACTGTTAGGAACTGACCACAGCTCCCACTCCCCATTACCCTGCTTTACTCAGCAGCGAAGTAGAGGAGTCAAGGACAAAGGAATACAGTCAGGCTTGGGAGGAAGGGTGGGTGGAGTTGTAGGTTTTGTTTCTCACCACTTGAAGGTATTTTAATTAGCAAATATAGAATAAATTTACCATAAGTAGATTCTGTTTTGTCCACAATTATGGTAATTGGTAATTGATTCCCCTTGTATTTATTTTGACTCATGAGAATTCTTTTCTTACTTTTTCACCCTATTTCATTGAGGACCAGGGGACCACCTGGCAGCTAGCCAAGGTCAACCTGCCACACCTGTACTTTAATGGCCAGTCTTCAAATTCTGTTTCCTTGAAGAGAGTTATATGGCAACTTATCTGCAGAAGAAAAAGAAAGAGAAAGACAAGGATAGAAAGCTAAAAAGACAAATTAAAGTAGATAGTGAGGCCATTTGATGCCCAAAATAATATAGATTTTTCTTTTTTCAAATATTATTTAGACAGAAGTTGAATCTGTGAACTTCATAGGGACAGATTTTCAACATTGCAAATCATATCTCCTATGCTTTCATAATGGCTATACCAATTTGTGACAAATGAAGATGTATTGTACCTTGAAATGATCTTGTAGTCCAAAGTGGTTCAGAAAACCTGACTTTTAGCATAGTAAAAAAGACTGTGTAATGTTTATTGATTTGTGTGTGTGTCTATGTGTGTGTGTGTGTGTGTGTGTGTGTGTGTGTGTGTGTGTGTGTGTGTGTGTGTATGTATTTTTTTTCCCAAAGTCATTTACATTTCAGAAATAGGAAAGCATGTTTGGAACTCTAATGATAAGGTAAAAATTCTGAAGGATTCAGCAAAGGCTAAGAAATTAGCAAAAGAGAAGATGGAGAATAGTGTATGACGTACAGTGCAGTGTATGAATATTTAGAGCTTAGGTCTCTAAGACAGAACTAGAATCTAACTTGTGTGTGCTATAGTTTTTGTCATAGCTCTCTCCTTGCCTAATGCCCTTTTTCCATAGTTTTTCCATATTTCCTTGCTTTGTTATATTCTATCCTGAATATCCTGCTTTTTTTGTCTACTTTTTTTTAATACCTCCCCCCATTACTTTCTAATATATTACTTTCTAGTATTTCAGCCTTTCTGAACCCAGCATTTATGGCTTTCCCAGTCAGTTCCAACAAATATGTTTCATACTATACTAAATGATCATGCCCATTATTATTAAACATAGTCATCTTTTGAGATGCAGTAACATCTTGGGCTATGTATGTATTACTACATATGACTATATACAGAAGCTTTCTTATTTTTTAAAAAAAGCACACTAAAATCTGCATGGTACTATATGGAGCTGTGATTCAGCATATCTTTTATAGTTCATCTTATTTCAGCTTAGTATTGGAAATCAGAACTTTTCCAAAATTTGTTTTAAACGTGCTCATCTTTTTTAATTCTCTTTTAACTAATAAAATTGATTGACAAAAAACAGCAAGAATGTTTGAAAGGGACAGCCATTCTATCAGAATACATTAACAGAAATACATGACTAAAAGAAACCCAACAAAACGGTAAAGATCTTTTTGTCTTAGAAATGTTGCGAGAAGTATTAAAGAAGAAAGTGCTGCTGTATCACACTAATAAGTTCCAAAGTCTTATTAAAAAATGAAATATTTTAATTCATTATTAATATCAGCTCCTAGCTGCTAAGCACAACTTGGATGAACTTCAGAGAGCATTAACATTACTGCAAAAAACAAAGGGAGGACATGAAAGCTCATGCTTCCTTTTACCCTACTAGCCAAGACATTATTGCAGCATCAAAGTAGAAATTACTTTTTCACATCTGGATTAAGAGAAAATTTAAATCTTTTCACTGCTGAAAAACTTTTTCTGCTCATTCAAAAGAAAGATTTCTCTGAGCTTGATTTTCTCACTGTAGAAAAGGAACTCAGTTCCTGTCTATAATACAGAAATTATAAGAATCTGAATATGATGTTTATTTAAAAATACAGTTTACAACAAAGTTCAAAGGACTCCATTTCAGCTTATGAAAATCCAGGGATCATTTGATTTTCTACCTCCATTAATTTGATTCTGTGGATCATCACACTGTGTCATGTTTTCCTTTCATGTACCAATATCCATTATGAAATTTCTCAGATTTTGTCTACTGTCATTCTTAATCATTTGCTACTTCCTTGCTTTGATACCTGCTTCTTCTCAGACTATTTCTAAAAGGTTAAATTTAAAAAACAACATCTAATGTCAGTTAAATATGTCTACAGTGTTTTTCCACCTCCTGTTTTGTTGCAGAAAGAAACAAAATCCTTTCTTGGTTTATGTTTACCAAGCTTTAGTTTCTACTACAGAACAAGTGTTCCATATGAGAGGTCATTGCAGAGTTTTATTAAAATATCTTTTTTTTTTTTTTTTTCCTGAGGTTAAATGTCCAGTTTTCTAAATTTCATATATAGAAATTGGACACAGTATTTCTATATAAATCTCACCAGGGTCACTAGACTCATAGAAAGCAGATTTAGAAAAGATTGCAGGAGTTTACCTTCCTACTTGGTGTAGCATCATATATCATTTTTCTACAGAAGTTTTTCCAGTATCTGTGGCTGAGGGTCTGGAGGGAGCCCGGCTGTCCGTGTCCACTGACCGTGTGGCCAGGGGTAACCGTTCCCAGTCTGAGAAGAGTTTAGGAATGATAGAAAGCAGATGGCTCTCTGCTTCCTACAAGTCTCCTCATCCCTTTTGCCAAGGTTTGAAGTAAAGATCAGAGAAGGCCCTTTTGCATGGAAGTTAATTCTTCTGAAGGGGGTGAAAGAGGAAGCAGGACCCCAAAGTCCAAGCCTTTATCTTGAGTCCTCCTGGGGTGTTACCATCAGGGGACAGGTACAATGGGACAGGGTGTAGCCAGACAGGAATAAACCAAGCCCACTGCGGGGGGCTAACAGGGAGATGCTACTGCATGCTTACTTTTCCACAGTCTTGTTTAATTTATAGAATAATAGAATCAAAAGGGGTTGGAAGGATTATCTGGTTCAACCTTTCTTAGCAAAAGCATGATCTGGACAAATTGTCCTAGAACCCTGTTCAAATGCATCTTAAAATTATCCAAGGTTGGGGAACCCACCACTTCCCTGGGGAGATTATTCCAATGGCTGATTTCTCTCATTGTGGAAAATGTTCCTCTTGTGTTCAGTTGGAACCTTCACAGGAGTAACTTGTACCCAATATCCCTTGTCTTTTCCATGGAACTCATTGAAACAGAGGATCTCCATCTTCTTCGCAACCACCCTTTAAATACTGGAACACAATGATTAGTTATCTTCCAACCCTTCTTATCTCAAGGCTGATCCAATATAACTCTCTGAGCCTTTCCTTTTAATGGCAGTCATCTTAATCCTAGGGTAATCTTTGTGGCTCTTTGATTGTCTTTGTGTTCCTTTTCTAAACCCCCTCTAGCCTGACTGCATCTTCAATAGTACTTAAATTGTCAGGGTTTTTTCCTATCTGTTATTTGCTCTCACTTTATAGAAGCTAATCTAACTATTATCCAAGTTCCATGATCTTGTACTTTAGACTGCTTGATCTTTCCCCATCATTTGTAATATGTTCATTTACAAATGTCTAAGTCTTTCTACATTATTTTATCAGACTCCTTGTACTGATATTTTCCATTTTTATCCTATCAATATATTTAATCATCCTATACCAATAAAAATATGAAATGGCATTAGCCCCATGGTATTTCTGGATTTCCAAGTCTTAATGATCGTTATGACAATACAATTAATATTATAGAAAAATTTTAAGCTTACTTTCCATGGTTCTGCATGGAGTTTTTCAATTTTCCAATAGTGAAATTTACAGAGATGCTTTAAAATTAGATCAAAGTTTCTGACACCAAAGACATATTAAAAAACTTCAAGAATCCTCTTTCTGTCTTCATATCAGATCACTGGTAAAAGTTTTACCCTGTCAGGTACTTTGATCAGTTAGCCTAAGTAACATTAATATTAGAAAAAACCCTTTATAACTACCACATATCCTTTACATGAAATCATGAGATCTGGGAGTATTGCACAGAACTTCACTAATCACATGCTATTTAAATCATTATTAAATAACAAACATATTCATAAAATATTAGTAGTATAATAATATCTACATCAAGAAAACTGATTTAAAAAAAAATAAATTCTGTACAATCAATTTCCCTCCCCGCCCATTTTTTGGTGTAATTCTTTTCCTAGACACTCAAGATAAATTTGTGGGGTTTTCAACCATAAATATTCTGGTCTCAATTGCAGTACCTTGTATCAATAAACTGAAATGCAATCTGGCTGCTGCTGGCTGATTGTGCATTATCCTTCCTCTGTAAGAGAAAATCTTGCTCAATCCAAGAATATTTTCGGTGCAGAAAGCCCCTGACCCTGAGATAGACTCCTCTTCCTGAGATAAGGAAAAGATAGGAATAGTTCTTTGTACATCTTGACACAAGTGTTAGCTTTGTGGATAGCTTTTCAGAGCCATGGTGTGTTATAAGGAGACAAAAGTAAGTTGAGAATCAGAGTGAATACCTCTGTCTCTGATTTCACCCTTCTCACCCATACTGTTGTGGGAGGCTTTGATATGAGTCTCAGCAGCAGGGAGGATGCCAAGAAAACTCACCACTCTGTGATGCCACCTTGTACTCCTCTAACACTACTTCGTAGTCCAGAGGAGAAGCTATTGCACTCTGTGTCCCTTGTAACTGTTTGATGTATGGAGTCAGAGCAGCATGCAGGGATAATATTCACTCCAACACAGGACACTGTAAAATCGACACAACTTCAGTGAATTCTTTCACTACTGAGGAAATACTTTAGCAATGACACGACTTAAGTGAACCTTCTTTCTCAGAATGGAAAAGGCCCTTGTAATATTCTGAGTGTGCTTCAGGGAGGTATGTTTGTGAAAAAAAAGCACACAACAGATTTTTCTATGTGCCTCTTAATTTCTGAGGCTATCATTCTTGATCACTTGACATGATGTCATGTTCTCATTATTTGTGCTTAGAATGTTCACTGAAAACAAAGTTTATTTTCTAGTTTTATTTCTGAGCTATGTGGTAAAGAGAAATATATAAAATAAACCGGGACTGAAAATGAAATGTTATAATTTATTTGTTTATGTTGTTGATTAGGTAGTATCTGTTGTCTGTGATGTTATGCTTTCATTGTTTTTGCTGTTATCAGATCTGGAAGGGGCACTGACAAGAAAATTGCTTACTTTACAGTTCACTGGTTGATCTCCAGAAAGTCAGCTGGCATGAAAAATGCCTGAGCTCAGATAGAGACCACAAAGTTTTTGTAGCATTGTTCCTGAACATCTGATCTATAAAAGAGTCATTAGAACTCAAAAGCAAAAAAAAAGAAAAAAAGAAAAAAAAGCATTCTGCTGAACACTTTAAAGCAGAAATAGTTGGATTATGAATTCAATTAGAAAATACAATAGCAAATTGCTATAATACCATGAAATATGAATAAAAACTGCTGATTCTTATCCCAATCTATTGAAGGTAAAGGCAAACTTTAAATCAGTCACGTCCTCATTTTTTAATAGAATTGTCCTTATCTAGATTAAGTCTCTTCTTAAAATTAAAGAGACTTATTGAGTCACAAAATATCTGTTTCCAGATGAGGGACATTAGGGAACCAATGGTTCAGTAAGTTTTCAATTGTACAAGAGGATAGAAATTATGAGACTGTCTGCTCCATGGTCAATCCTATATTAGGGCATGACACAAAATAGAAAAAAACCTGAAAGTTTTCCATTGATTCCAAAAAGCTTTTCCAGACCTTAGGGCTGTCCTTAAGTAGTTCTTACAAATGGAAATGAGCTATCTGAAAAATTTTTGACCTTTTCTCAGAAAAAGGCCAAATCTTTACTAGTTGAGAGTATCTAATTTTGGAAATCTCTTGATCAAATAGATGTGTCCACACCATTCATGAGTCCCTTTAGTTGTTGCAGAGGATTCTGGCTACTTATTATGAAGATCCTAGTCTGACATACAGCTGCGTATTTTAGCTATCTTGAAGACAGTAAAGAAAAGCTCTGGTATTAAAGCCATTAGAAATTTTTGTTAGTATAAAAAATTCTAAGCTTTTTGTCCTGAGATAGCCTCAAATAATTTCAGCTCATCTTGTTTATCTGCTAACAGTAGAGATTCAAGTAGAATTTTGAAACAAATATAAAGGTGTTGGGTTTGTGGGGAGCATATTTCCTATTTCACATTTTTTCTTCCAGTGTTATTACTTTGCCTCCGTAAGACATTACAGAAGGCTAAAAACCAAAATATTAGAAAATTGTGCTAGGATTAATTCATAGCTTAACAGAAAAAAAGAATTGTCTTAACAGAAGAAAAAAGAACAAAAAAGAGCAAAGCAGAAAGAAAGCAGAACTTGGCTGATGCAACTGGTATAAACTGGACTTTTCTAATCTATGTAACTGAAATTTGTACAGAAATTTGTTGTTATTGTTTGGTTTGGTTTTGGTTTTGGTTTATTTAACAGGGTTTGACTTTCTAGTGCAGCCTTTTTTGATGTATTCATGTGATTCCTCAAAGTCCTCTGGGGGAAAAATCTGAAACGAATTCATTTATCTGAGAAAAAAAAAAATACCGCTGATATCATTGCCTAAAGAAATATTAGGAAAAACAAATAAATCACAATAGCAGAATCATTCCAGAGGGGAAAGAAACTCCAGAGACAGAGTGTTTTCTTGCACATACAGTATATTAGAGATGCAAGGTACCTCAAGGCTTTCAATTGATTTGATTTTTCTGTGGTTGGGTTAACTCAGTATTTCGAGGTCCTTGATTCTTTATGATGTTACTGTTTTCTTCTTTATTATGCTTTTGTTTTGAAATATTATGCTCAGAAGCAGTATTTTGAATGTCATATAAAGACACAGGGATACATAAGAGCACTTGCATTTTCATACAACCTCATTATTCCCTCAGTTAATCTGACTTTTGAACACTTCTTTCCTTCTGCAACCACCTCCCTTCCCCTACTCCTGCTCTGTTGCATATATATTTAACATTTTGGGAGAAACACAACTCAAAAGACCTGCTACTGTGGTAAAATAAGTGAAGATATTCAGGGTTCTTGTGAATAATTTTAAATCAGTGCATAATTTTAAATCAGTTATTAAGAATGAATTCTGTGATCATGTTCTCAAGGGTATCATGCTAAGTAACTTAAAGAAAGGGAAGATCAGTGAACTGAAAAAGCACATGGTTTGTCTTTTGCTGGTTGCCCTAGACTTAAGATATGATCTCAACTATGTTGCCTATAACTGTATTTTTCCAGTCTTTACACAATGATGGATATTGAATGAGATGTTTAAGAGTCTTTGCTTCTATCACCTGAAAAAACTTTCGGGAGTCAGGCTAAAACTGGCTTTGCTTCTTATTTGTTTTTAATTTTGGCAGGTGTCAATAGCTATCCACATATCACATGTTATGACTTTCTTGAAAAACAAGAAAAATTATTCACATGATTTAGGACACATACTTATTTTTTGAACATTATTTGCTTAAACTACTTCTAATAGCTTTCAAAATAACCTGTACTGAATGTAGACACTATGAAGAATTTCTGACAGAGATTTCTTGATTTATAAGTTCAAGATGGACGATAAATTTTATTTCATAATGCATTTTTAAATGCCTGAAAACTCTCAAACTGTCTTAAGGATTTCACTGTTCGTTATTATTTTATGTGTGTGTCTGACATGTAAAGTGATTATTATCTCTTTGTTTTATATGTATTTAGCAGATATATTCTATGTCAAAGACCTGAGGCATTCGGCACTTTGTTCGGTTGCAATGTGTTATGCAGTTGTTACACAGGTTCCACCTCTACAGTACAGGCAGAAGGGGATTCTTCTGCCCATAGGAGTTTACAAAAACACATGAAAGGTCAGTGCAATTCTCTCTAAGAACCATGACAATGAGAGCAGCAGAGGAGAACATCATGTAGCAGAAGTGGTGTGGAAAAGGGATCAAAGGCAGACATGGTAATGCTCTGTGGCTGAGAGCAACCACAGCCTCCTCAGGCAAGGTGGGAGCTAAAACAGCGTTTCAATTCAATCTAACCTTCCTAGGGGGACATTTCTAGGGGGACACTTCAAAGGCAACTTCCTGTGTGGAAAGCTCAGACGAGTTCTGTCGCAGCCACTGGAGGTACAGTCGGCTGCAGTGTTGGTAGCCCCCACTGTCTTTCCAGATGGGGCCTTCTCTGCTGAATAAAGGGTAAAATCTACCAGCTCTTTATGTTGCTGCTGTCTGATAAAACAACCGTGTTGTATAGGTTTAAAACAAGGCTTTCTGTTACTCAGTCATCTCTTAGTGGAGTAGCTCTTGTGGCTGTAAGTCAGAGAACTCATTAAAGACAGTTTAATAATAAAAAAGGAATTGTGGTAATACAACTAATAATATAAAACTATAAGAAAAAAAAAAAAAAAAAAAAAAAACAACAAAAAACCGAGAAAGATAAGACCCAATAAAGACTTATTGGATGACTTATATTCACCCAGTCCCTGAGCCAAGTGACCTGCTGCCAACCTCCTCTCTACAGTGACTGCTGAGCATGATGTCATATGATGTGGAATGTCCATTTGGCCAGCTGGGGTCAGCTGCCCTGGCTGTGCCCCCTCACAACTCCTTGTGCACCCTCGGCCCCACCCACAGGTGGGGTGAGTCATAAAAAAGCTTTGACATTGTGTCAGCTCTGCTCAGCCATAACTACAGGATTAGTGTGTTACCAATGCCATTTCCAGCACAAATCCAAAATATAGCCCTCTACAAGCTCTTGTGAATAAACTTAACTCTATCCCAGCCAAAAACAGTGCAAGATGAAGAAAGGAACCATGCAAGCCAGCATGTGTATTTGTTGGTCATATCAAAAGGAGTTAGCACATTCAAAGTGGTTGTCTCAAGCACAGTTTAAAGTGAATATCCCATCTTCCCTCAGGGAATAACATGTTCCAGTATTAAAAAAAAACCAACCCTATATAAAGAAGTATAAGTTAAACTAGAAATACCTTGTGGCAGTGCAGATGTAAGAAAAGAATATTGATAAATTTCCTCTAGATATCTCTCATTATCCTTCTGCATAAAACACTTTAGAAATGTAGAACTAGATTCATTAGAACAACCTAAGACAGATACAATATCACAGGTAGGTGCATTTATATCCTCTATCATTTAACTTTGATTGTACTTAGTTGTTCTGCACTTATATACATCAGTGAATATAATTCAGATTTGAGTTTTCACAGTGAAAAATCAGTAAAAAAAAATCACAGCTGATTGGGTCTTGAAATTTTTGTCACAGATTTTATTACATTACTGTGTACAATATAGTCTGTTACTTTTTACAGAAGTGTTTAGGAGCTTCTTTTGGGGAAAAGTGTGAGCCTTTCACAGCACTTTCCTTTATTTAGACCCAGTCAAATATGATTCAGTGAGACTAAAACTGTTCAAAATAAAAATCGATTCTATTCCCTGTAAAAAAAAAAAAAAATTACAGAGTGGAAACCTTTTCCAAGATCTGTATTGAAAATAAATATACTATATTATTGATGAAGTAGATAAAAGTAATAATAACGGTCTAATATTATTGATCGTATACCATGTCCTATTTTCTTACTTTCTTGCCTTTTCTTTCTGAATGTTAGTCAATAAGACATTAGGATTACTGCTTTTTAATTTTAATTTCTAACTTTCCCAACTCTTTCTTATTGTAGGTTTGTATTTTTTCTATGATTCTGCTTTTCATGAGATTAATTTTTAAATTTATTACCCTTTCTCTTTCTTTTCTTTTCTTTTATCCTTTTATCTATGCTATCTTATGCTATTTCATTTCTTTTTTAACTTTACACAACTTATATCCACCTTCCTCTTTTTTTTTTTTTTTCCCACTTACATCTTATGCTTCTTTTTGTTCATCAATTAATAAAATATGCAATTTAATTACACACCAAAGATCTGGAAACATGGAAAAGGTCCTGTGTGTTATACTGTCTATGCCAGTTTTATTTTACAGGAACATGAGGTAGAGTATCATCTCATAGGGTGGATTAATATCTGCCACTGTAGAATGGTTTCCATTAACAAGCATTTCTTCCTGCTGTCTGTTTCTGTAGCTCAGTAAGAACAAAAACCTATTCCCCTTATTTCTCCCTCTTTTATTCTCAGTATGATATCTGTGTCTCATAGCAAGGAGCATAAAATCCACATACTAGTTTCTTTGTGACACTGCAAAACTGATTTTTCTCACAGTTCTTGAATGCTTGAGTTTTCTCCTCTGCTCTCTTTTAGCCTTTTGTTTGAGATTTTTTTTCTATATTTGATGTTCAGGTCATCCTGGGTTCCTTGTTCAGCTCTGTTAACTAGCACTGTGACACCTCTCTTTACCACCTGATCTACCCTCCTCCTCTGTGGGAATGTATGGTAGGATTAGATGGAGGATGAGTTAGGAACCCATGTCCCTATCTCATCCTCTTCTATAAGGAAAAGGTATTTCTCCTCTTAATGAAGCTGAGCTGAAAGACATCAGGAAGGACTGTAAGTTCCCATCTGAAACCAATCTTTCCTTCTTACCCTCTCCTCAACTCTCTTTCACTTAAAAAACAGATAACAGAAGTCACTGAGAAACGATTCAATGCTCACCTTGAGCATCAACTCCAAGACCACACACAAATAAGACAGAAATGTAAATTTGCACATACTTTAAAAACATAAAGTCTTATGCAAGCACTAAGTATGGTTATGATGACTATTATTGATCCTAAGCACTGTGAGATTTTTCAGGGCAGAACTGAGACTAGTTTGACATATCAAAGGGAAGTTAGCCTAGATTCGAGGCCCTGCTTTAACTAAGTCAATTTCACACCTGCTCCCTTTGTCAGTCCATATGTTTGTCATCAATGAAAAATCCTCTCCACATGAGCATTTGCAGTGGGAATGATTATGACACATTTCATTATCTTCAGTAAATTGGATGGTTCAGTCCTTGAACTGCTGAATACCCCACGCAGGTCTTGTCCGCATTGCAGACTTCACTCTGTTATAGTGTAATTGAGTTGAACTCATCACATACAGTCTGTGCTTCTATCTCTGCTGCACAGAGGAATCTTTTCAGCTGCGGTTCAGAGCACGAAGGCATTATTTTTTTCCGAAATCTGGAAAAAAATCCCTAGTCATTTTGATACCGCTTAGTCAGTGAAATTGTACAATTTGAGTAAATAATCAATAAGAGCCTTTATTTGTGATTTCTTAAGTATTGGTTAGAATTTCTAAAGCTACCCCTTGTTTTTTTTTTTATATCCAAAATGTTCTCATCTCTGAATGAGTCCATTTTAATTGTATCTTGAAACAGTTATTGCCTCATTTATTCCTACCCAAAAATGACAGTTACACCTGAAAATATTTTTACTCTATTATGAAGCATTTTTCAGGTTAAAGTACATTGAAAACCTCTGTGTAATGGAGCTAAAGGGTGTTGAATTTAACTAAACAGCATTTGCCTTCATTTCATTATTCCTTTTCTCTAGCAAATGCTAGAATTCAGTATTTCAGAGTGCTTTAGGAAATTAGAATTCTACCTGGGGTTACAGTTCCTACAGCCTTAGCAAAAATGATATAATATATGTCCTGGCATAGTGAACTTTTGATAAATATTCCTATAAATCACTGGAAATTATTTGTAGAATATTATATGAAATATCATTTTAATGAAAGCTTCTTTGTGGCACTAAATTTCTTCACGGGAGGCTTTCTTTCATAAGTGGAGAAAATCACCTAGATGCAAGATTTAAAGCCAAGGTTTACATCTCTGTATTTCAGGACCCCATATAAACACATTTCTCTTTCATCTTTCAGAGGCGAGTTGGCAGTCCCTGGAGTGTGACCACAATACATTAGGTATGTGTCACCTTGTGACACTTGCTGGATTGATTCCTTCAAGTGAGGTAGTTTGAGGAATTCCTACTTTGCAGTTCTCAGTGGGGTTTAGAGATGAGAGAGATTTCAAGCTGCCAGGTGCCAAAGGCAGGAGCAGAACTTTAAGTTTAAAGTGAACTTTTACATTGGAATAAATACACTCACAAATTTTTTAGCTGCCTCCAGGTGGTTAAGTCTTCAGATAATTGCACAGGTATCAAGTTTTTATAGAAAACTAGAGTACAGACAAAGAACATTCATTCATTTTTCAGCAGAAGCTGCCAGCTAGCGATTATGAAATTACTCAAAAATAAACTGGGAGGGTGGACTTTTTAAGATTTTGACCTATGTTTTTGTGTTGTTTTTTTTTTTCCTTCTGATATTAATAATATATAAGAGCTTCCTATTAAGAAATGTCACAAGGAAACAGCTAATAATTTCTCACTTACAGACCTTTTTTTAATTTTTATATTTGTATTAACACTTCTACCTTAAATACTGTGTCACACAAACACAAAAAGATATTCTTTTTTATGCTGGTGTAGTGTATAAGTGTCTTACACCACCTTTTTTTTTTTTGTAATTAGAGGAATTTCAGCCACAAAAATTTAAGCGTGATTCAGTTTGGGTCTTGGGTCAAGATGAAGAGAAAGAGAAGAGATGGTAGATTTTAATGAGAAGGATTTCCAGATTCAAATGGCAACTTATTTATTACAAGGTCTCCGATATTATGAGGAACAAGAATTAGTTTTGAAGCAGATGAGGTTTTTTCTCAACTATCAGTAAATAAAACAGGCAGAGATGTGAAGCCACACTCTTGCAGAACAGGCTCTCTCCACCAGATCTGGGTCTATAAGGTAAGTGAAACAGCAGTACTTCTATCACCCATGTCACAGAAATGATGGTTTATTAGATAAATTGAATGAAACCACCAAAAAAAGAGTTGGTGGGACTAGCTTCATATGTGAATGTAGATAGTTAAAATTCCCCTAATACTTACTAGCCCTTCCTCTGCTAGCAAGATTTATCAGAAATTCATATCTTTTGATAGAGACTAAAGGACCAGAGACGTAATGCATGAATTTTGGTGATCTACATGGCTTGCTTTGTGATGAAATAAATTTGTTCACAATACTATGTCTCGAATGACATTTCCACTGAACAAAGTTCCCAATATCTTGCTGATCTTGTTTTAGAGAATGTTAGGTTAAAAAGGTATTAACATTTTAGTTAGTAGGTGTAGTATGTTTTTTTATAGCTTTGAATTTACTTCTTGAAAAAGATTAAAAATTTTCCAACTCTAGGAAAGACATAAAATATAATTAAAATGGTCAAAAAACCCCAATGAAAATACAGCTAGGGAAGCTAAAAGAGAATTATCTCTTCCGAGTTGAAATAATGATATGAAATGGGAGGAGGGGGAATATAAATTCTATGTGTAATGTGCTCCCATGTGAAAGCCATTACTCCACCTTAGTATCCATTATATATATGCATCACAAGTAATGCACAGGGGAGGAGGCAAAGAAATGAAGATTAAAGGAATATATAAAAAAAAAAAAAAAAAAAAATTAATGTATGTCCAGAGTTGCCATGGAATAAAATACACTAATACACTTAGGAACTCTTCAGGTGCACATGCTTAGTTCTTAAAAGCCGAAATTTATTAACATTCTGTAGGAATGTATCACTATTTGAATGCTAAAATATTTGTAGAAGGATAAGGATTTTAATTTCAGAATTCTATCTCAGATTTATTTCCTGAAATTATGTCCGATTGTATTTAAAATATACTGGTTGATATTGTAAAGTCATTGTTTAATAATTTTTAATTCATTTGCTAATCTTTTTAGTAAAATTAATCATGATGAAATAACGTGGTAATAATGGGCTTGCCATAAGTGCATACAGAGGTTTTGCAGTGTGAAGTCAACACTGAAGGCTGGATGTTCTTTCTGTTTCCTATTAATGATAGATGTATGAGTTCAGTAATCAGGGAGAGAAAGAAGCTTTATATACATTTTGAGATTATGCTATTTTTTGAACACTTAGAAATTGTAATTTTGGATATTAGAAAGAGAGCAAACTTTTTCAGAAGTAGAAAAAGTAAGGAAACAATTATTGAGAAAATATTTTTCATTTGGCTTAAGTATAAAACTAGAGTATAGAACAAAAATGGAACAAAAAAAAATTCTTTTATCCCTGAATACCTATTACTATCAATTAACTCAATTTCTAAAGACTTAAGTGGCCTTCAGACTCAGTCTATACTATTAATGAAAATAAATTACTTTTGCATTTAACCTTTTGAAAGAAACTTAATTTTAAAAGTAAGTATACTGTAACTGGAATGACATATGGAGAGTATCTATGTGCAAGAATTCATAGAGCCTTTTCTTTCATTCAGAGCCTATCTTTCTATCATCTATCATCATTATCTATCTATCTATCTATCTATCTATCTATCTATTACTATCTATATCTATCTATCTACCTATATTTTAATACCTATCATGATGCAGGGATTTCTTGTAGATAATTATTTGGCAGGTCTAAGTTGAAAATGATACACCACAGACATTGTTTCATGCTGCCATTTAAAAACAAAACAAAAAAACCCCAAAATCTCACAAAAGCAAAAGGAGAGGAAAATTTCTTAAAAATTAAATTTTAACTGAATCTGTTTTATTCTGAGACTTTTTTGATTGATGATTTCCCAATTATATTCAATAGAACCGATTGTATTCCCTGACTATTACTAAAAAAACCCCCATGACCTAGGCAAACGTGTTTGTCGGTAACATTATATCAGTTCATAGCATGGTATCACAATACTGTTTTTCCTAGTGTCTCTTTGAATACTGAAATAATATTTTGTGTTCCATTTCTGCAGTTTTTCTTTGTGATTTTTCCTCAATTAACTGACAGTTATCATAGAAGTAATTGCCTTTAATAAATTTGCCCTTCTCCAGAAACAGTATGATCTGCATTGACACAACAAAATTAAAAATCCAGGGGCATGCTGCTGATGTGTGAGAAGTATGTGGTGGAATGAAAAGTTCACATTTATTAATTTCTTCCAGTGCTATATTATTCATTTTTTTAAGTGGGTATTTGATATTTTTCTAATTCATTGCTTCATATGGCAACAGCGAACAACAAAATCATGTCCCTTAGCATGTCACTTCTCATGCAGCAACATTCTAAGAGGGCATCTCTTCAGTGTGCTAAATAGATTTCTAGGCATCTGAGAGAAATTCACTTCACTAGAGAGGAAGCAATGTATTTAAATTTGCTTCGACTTTTGAGATTTCAGAAGCCTTTTTACAGTTTGTCTTCATGTACTTTTGCCCACATTAAAGTCCAATGACATAATTTATTTTAAAAAATGGTAGGTTCTTTTAAAATTAATTTTTATCTTTCAGGTTCTAAATAATACATCAAGTATATTCTTTTAAATCTGTCTTGTTTAACCTGTCATTTTATTCACAGAAACCTTTATATGTTGACTGAATTTTCTTCTTCAAACAAGTATTCTTAGATTATTTTTCTAATGCAAAAGTCTTGTTCAGAAGTTCTCTGAAGACTTCCGCTGTGATTTAACTGTTTTCTTCAGAAGTTACAACCTTTTCTTAGAATTTTTTTTCCTATATATTGTGCTGTTCTTTTGGTGGTGTTCCATTATTTAATGTCCCAAGACTAAAGAACTACAAAGGCACATGCTGCTTGTTTAGGTCAAAATATCAATTTCATCTTCTGAGAATTGTTCAACATACTCATCCCAATTGAAGTTCTAGCTGATGTCATGCAGGGACTAAGGTTAAAATGGTTATACTCCATATACCTATGACTTCCAACTCTGCTTCTCATTGCATTATTCATGGTTTATTATATTATTTTTAGCAACTATTTTGATTACTTTCCTGCTTTGGAGAAAACTAATGTACGTAAAACTTTATAATCATTAAGAAATTCCGTTAATGTCCATTGTAAAAATTATATTTACTTTTAAATTTTTTTCTGAGCCTATTTAAATTTTCCAGAAACAACGTTACAGGAATTTTGTTCCATAATAATACAGATGCTAGTTTGTCAAATATTTTGATGAAAAGAGGTAGAATATGACTGAATATAGGATGCTTTAAGTGGGTTTCTTTATTTCATGACAGTGTGTTTGGTACAGGTAACCAAGATGCTCCTAAATAAGCAGCCCATTCTTGTTTATTATGCTCTTAGTATCCAAAATTATAATTTAAATTTATTTATTTAAAAGCAGATTTGCATTTTTTTTTGAGCCATACAATGCCATTTTACCAGGCTTTCTACAAGACTGGGCATCATTTATTAAATAATACACAAATTATGTGACTACTTTGACATTTTATTTTGGTCTGCTACTAATGACAGCAGGAAGCATGTTAAAATAAAATTAAAAAAAAAAAAAAAAAAAAAAAAAAAAAAAAAAAAAAAAAAGCTTAAAATAGAAAAATCCTTGATTCTCCCAGACTTGAATAGTCTTCAATATCACATTGGTATATCATTGATAACAGCGAGTTGGTTGAGTCAAAATTTGTTCATGGTCAACTCCAATATCTATGCAAAATAGTGTGCAACAGTATCTAAATACACTCTTAGTGTCAGAACAACTTGTTCAAATATATATTTCATTTAACTGTCAATGTACTTTATTGTTTACAATTCAATGACTTGTGGAGGCTGATGCTTAGCTTTTGTGAAATTCTTGGCTACATGCTAGAAGATACCAAGCAGTAGTTTTGAAGCTAAAGACCTTAAAGTAAAGAAAAAAACAGCAGAAAGGAAAAACAATTTTTTTTAGGTAGTACAGCAAGATAGGAAGGTATGAAGAATAAACTAATGTGTTTGTTATGTATGAAAATACCTTTAATAGAATAAAATCTCACTGCAAGTATTTTGAGGATCAACTGTAACATTCTAGTTATACCATCTCCCTAAAGACTTAATTCTGAAAGACAGAAGATAGGAATATGAAATATGTTTAATTATATATGTATATATGTGTTCTAAAATGAATACATTTAATTGTAAGTCCACCCAGGGCCACTCCATTCATCTTCAAACTGTTGTAGAAGTATTTCCCTTTACCTCAGGATAAGAAACGTATTAGCAAACTGGAGTAACTTCAAGAGAGAGCATATGGAACACTCAGAGATAAACTTTTACCCTGGCAGAAGGAACTGAAGGACCATAACTCTCTCATCCTAGAGAACATAAAATTTTCGGTTTTTGGGAAGACAAATACAGGCTCTTTACAATCATTCTTGGGAGGGTAAAGAGACAATGGATATAAATTGCAGTTACAAAGTTGTTTCCCCATGAAGACAGTTGTCTTTTGGGGTTTTTAAATCCTGACTGAAACAAAGCTCTGAGCAACCTGGCCTGACCTCAGAGATGATCATGCTCTGAGCAGGCTGCTGGACTGGCAGTCTCTTCAACATGAAATAGATTCTGCTCCTATGACTGATAAAACAGGCACAGAATCATTGCAGATTAGTCTTCCAGTTTATACTAATATTTCCACAGATAAAGGTCAGAACACCCCACTCCTGAAATATCTTACCATATTATAGGATTCTAGCCCCTTCAGAAAACATTTGATCTTCAAGCAGTTGTGCTAGGTGGACTTTGGCTGAATGCCAGGTGTCCACTAAGCTGTTCTGTCACAGCCGTCTTCAGCAGGACTCAGAGAAAATAACATGGAAAGAACTCCTTGTGGATCAAGTTGATTTAATAAAGAAGGAACAAAATTCACTCACATGGGAGCAAAGGAAAACCAACAACGTCTTTCTCTATTTTCCATCAGCACATAGTGTCCAACCTCTTCCCAGGAAGCAAAGTTTCAGCGCACACAATGGTTTCTCTGGAAGATAAACATCATAAATACTTAATACCTTCCCTTCCTCCTCTCCTCTCTTAGATTTTATATCTGAGCAGACACCTTATGGTCTGGAATAACCTTGGGTCAGCTGTCCTGGCTATGTCACCTCACAAAATCTTACCCAACCCCCAGCCTACTGGCAAGTGTTGAGAACATTGAGAGACAGAGCTGATGTGCCAACGCTGCTCAGCAGTAGCCAAAAACCTGGCATGTTATCAACACCTTCCTATCTACCAATGCAAAGCACAGCATTGTGAGGGCTGCTGTGGGGAAAAAAGCTGTCTCAAACTCAATGCAACAGGATTCTGCTGAAACCATTAGAAAAGTGTTTTTCAGTCCTTTTTCAGGGCATTAGGCATGGGGGAGAGCTTTTATTTAGTTTTAGTACTCTGAGATCAATGCAGGTCTTATCACAGCCTTAAAAAAATAATGCAGAAGAGATTAATCTACAAGCTAATTTATTGTTTATGGAATTTTGTTAGCAGTTGTTAGTCTGCCTTCACTGAGCCTAATAGGGAATAATCAATGCATTTAAAATTAAACAGGGAAAAAAAGGCATTGGGGGTGGATGGAAAAGAAGAGAAAGAAAACAAATTAGGCTTGTCTTGTCACAGTCTTCAGTGATTTCACTCAGTGAAAAGCAGAGTTGCAGTTTTCCAGTCAAACAGAAAACCATTCTGAAAGAAGCACTACAAAATTAAGCATTGTCTACTTAATTCATATGCATAATAAATTGTGGCATTTCCAATTGTTTCTTGCCATTACATAAGAACCCTATTCAAATGGATTACCAAAGGCAACACTGAGGTCAAGGAAACAAATCCTGCAGACTCCTCTTGAACAGCTCATTGATTTCCACACTGCAGCTAAATTTCTCATTTATATTTTTAATTCATTGTGGTTAAAAGAAAAAAAAAAAAAAAAAAAAAAAAAAAAAAAAAAAAAGACCTGAAGATAAAGGGAAAGAGATAGTTTAGTAAATCAATGCAGAAGCTTTTATTCCTAGCAGCTCTCTCTGGATTGCAGATTTATTCCTTTGGGACTAGGTTATTTCAAATACCTTGCATTCTTATGGCAATAAATCTGGCTCTTGAAATAAAAATCATACAACATTTCACATTTCCTAGTTGCAAAAATATTAAATCTTCAGAAACTACATTTCTGTTTTTTCTTTGGTTCATATGAACTAAATTAATGATGTATTATTTCCTTTTGAAATAATTATTTGCTTTGTGGAATTTAAATTTTTCTCATTTACAATATAAAAAAAAAATAGAGAATATTTAAAGCTATGTCATATTTGTGACAAAGTACTCATTGTAACAAGGAATTTAAAAAAACAAACGAACAAGCTATGTTCATATTTCCTAGGAAATAGTCTGATATTTTTTGTATCGCATGCTAGCTGGTAACTGAAATGACTCTGTGTGGAAGATCAGACAGCTACAAAAGCTGAACTGGGTAGCACCACAGAC
Organism: Sitta carolinensis; assembly: GCA_032173965.1. Lineage (NCBI taxonomy): Eukaryota > Metazoa > Chordata > Aves > Passeriformes > Sittidae > Sitta > Sitta carolinensis. Next base: position 98,638,111 of record CM063284.1, on the reverse strand, counting down.
CTCCTGGCCCTGGTAGAATGGAAGCAGTGAGAAAGATAACCTCAAGGCAAGAACAGGAAGTGAAGACACCATGTCTTACTGCTCTGATGAGAGAGAATGTGGACAAGGACATCGCTGGCACAAAAGGATGTAACAGGGACTTGATAACCAAAAAGATTGTGTTGCTAAAGGAACAGCGACAAGGGGATCTGAGTAGATCATTTTGTGTGGAAGTTAGCAAACTATAAATACTGGTGATTAATGTAATAAATGGGTTTTGATTTGCTTGCACTGCATAGTCCCTTTTTTCAATCACTGCAAATGGTGCCCTGTATGAGGAATGACAATTCACCTAGCTGGCGCCCAACCGCCAGCCCCACAGAACTGAAGTGCTGTTGAAAGGAAGCAGGAGCCCAGCCAGCATCAATCCTTTTGGATTTTGAAGGTGAGCTGTGGGGAACATGGGCAGTAATATGTCTTCAGAAGAAAAACATGTTTTTGAACTTGTGTCTAAACTTTTAAACAGGCACGGCAAATCTGTTTCTTCTCACTCTCTTAATCTGATTTTCCACTGGGCAGAATTTCTCGTCAAAGGGTTAAATGCCAGAACTGCTTTTACAGCAGAGTTATGGAATGAAATAGGGGTGAAACTCTGGGATGGGGTGTCTAAAGGTGGTAAAATAGCAGCTGGTTTGTTGCCTCTGTAGCGAGCTATTTTTGAAATTCTTAAAGTCCAGGAAGTTGCCAGAAAAGGATTGTCTCCTGCTGCTTTCAATTGCTGCAACTCTGTGTCAGTAAAACTAAGATGGCTCCTACCTCTTTTTACAGAGATTCTGCATCTGCCCAAGACATAGTATTTATTATTATAATATCATCTGGTGTTTTCTTGAAACTTCTCATTGCATTAATCTGTTTCTGCTTCCACACTGCATGTGGATACTCTCTTTATTATTTAGTGTTGGTATTATATTTTTTATTTTGTACTTATTTTTTTTTTTTTACTCAGGCTAGAGGAGTAGTGAAATGACTGCACATTCTGAAATGAGACTAAAACTTAGACTTTAACTACAGCTACATATACCTCTATCAATCAGTATTTATGTCTTTCTGTATCTCTAATCTGTCTTCATTCTCTAATCCATACTATGGCTGTAAAGCAACTCACATTCCAAGAGAAAGAGGAAATATGAAAATGGCCATGCAGATCTCTTATTTTCTCAGTAATTATATTATGCTTCTCACTATTTATTTCAGCAGGATGAAATAAATCAGTTTTGACCACTTCATATCTACCCTCTACAGTCAATGCCTTTCAGGAGATAAAACCACAAGTACTTAGTCACAGTGGACTCAGAACTGGATACAGGATGCATGGTATAACTGTTTACATTATGCCGTCTGGCTTCAGTATCAATGAACATGATCATTCAAGTTATTAAGTTTATACCTTTTCAAATTAAGCGCCTCTAAGCAAACAGTATATTTTGACATCTATCAAAAGAAAACTACTGGAGCTCCTGTTATACAATCTACTCTTAGTACATTACGCATGGTGATGTGCTTTGTACCAACAATATCACACCCAGCCTTTCCAGGCATCTTGACATCTGTTTGGTGTTCTCGATCCTTCAGAGGACTGTTATCAATAATGGTCTCACCCAGAGCTGCAGCCTTAAGTGAAGACTGGCTTTGCTGATTTCTAGAAACAAAGTGCTGGATTTTTTTTACTGCAAATAAGACAAAGTCTCTACTGTCACATACATTATCCAGAAAAGGATAACCACAAAACCTGACAAAAGCAAAGTTTGAGATTTTTAGGATCCTAGTTGACCATGTGCACCAAAAACCTTGCAGAATACAAATATGTTCAAATTCACTCTCATTTCCAGCATCGTCCTTTATCACATTTCACTTTTGGCAGAACGGGGAAAAAATTCTATAACAATAATATCTATTCTCACATTTTTTCACAAGATATCTCACTTTATCCTATCAGTACCATCTTTAAATAGTCAGATGACACCATCCTGACTATCTAAAAATATTTATCTGTCCATTTTACTGCAAAATTAAAGACTCTGAAATTATAATTTATCTCAGTAGAGTTGGATCCATGATTATTATTCAGTTCTGTTCAGCTAATAAATCACTAAAAAATAAAACCTAAATCATAATGCAATAGTAATATAAATTGAGATTAAACATTTACAAATATTGATAAAATATTTTTGGATAGATGGTGTTTTAATAGCAGGTTGTTAAATAGTGACTGATGAATAACAAGCTTTTCATTTTGCAGCTGCAGGGGGGTTTCTTTCCTTCCTAAGTTTATTACTAAAAAGTCAAAATATTCTAAAATTAAATCCTTCATTTTAAAACGTTATATTTTACTCATGTTTTTTTACTTGTACATCAGTCCAGCTTGACTGTACTGATTGCCAAAGACTTGGTTCAAGTTTTGTTAGAATGTTGCTAGTAGCTCTTCAAGAATATTACATTCTCCAGCAGCTGGATTGGGAGAAGGTAGGAAATCACACTTATACAAAAGACAAACGCTTTTAGGGAGTGGTCTTCTAGGACCTGTTAGACCGTTCATACTATTTAGAGCTTAATTCTGCGATTGAAAAAATGTGAGTTAATGATCTCTGATTAGAGAAAGCAGAGCTTGCCTCCCTAAGTGTAAGTGGACTGGCCCAAAGGCAGTAATATTCTGTCCCTGTTTCTTGCCAGCCCTTCCTAAACCTGACCAAATATGGCAATTCCTATTGCTCAGAACAGCAGTCTTCTGGGCAGGTTTTACTGATATTACTAAACCAGAAGGTCAAATTGTCCTGTTGCTTTGACCTGCTGCAACTTGAACTGTCTATTGATGGTTTTCATCATCGCTCTGAGTGTCCAGTCTTGTTGGGTTTGATGAGTCAGAAATTCAGACTGTCACATTGCCTTAGAAGGGCACAATCCCTCGTGTCTCCTGATGATTTTCACTGCTCATACTTGGAGTCTCTATGTGCTGAAATACTTTGTTAGATTGTGAAGGTCATCCTGTCAGAAAGTGCTTCCAATTTCAGAATTTCTGTGCTTCACTGCAAGGCTTTTCTCTTGTGCCTAGACAAACTTGCAATCACAGAGCTTTAGAAAATTCTTTTTTTAGTGTCTTCTAAAAGCATCTGTGATCACAAGAGAAAGGCTGTTTTAAGAAATTAATACCATTGTTCTAGTCTCATTCCTTGTTAATGACTTGCGAGAACAGATTCATTTTGTGCTTGCTTCAACCCTCATTAGAGTTTGCCAGTTGGGAAAGAGAACAGGGAAACAAGTACACTTAAGCCTTAAAGTTACATGAAAAAGGTTACAGCCAAGTGGTTTCATACTGTATGTCAAATAGTTGAAGATAAATGTATATCAATGTTCTTAGAAATCATATATTCAGTGCTTAAATCACTATGGAGCCTATTTGAAGACCATGACTTTTTATACCAAGAAAACATAACTCAGTACATTCGAGACAGGCAAAAATCCAAAGGGAAAATTGAAAGGCAAAAATAAAATAATAAAAGAAAGAGTGGTTGTGTGTGAGATATATGCACACACAAATATGCACGTAGTTGCAAAAATATTTGTTTATAATTTCTATCTGACATTTATGACTGCATAATCTTTGTTACAAGTATGACAGTTAGCAAAACATTGTTAACTCCATTTTTTAATTAAGGATACTGAGAACCAGTGACATATTAAAATTATCAAATAAAAAATGGAAATGTTAATTATACTCCAGTATGGCCTTTATAACTGTTCATTTGTTTTGCAAGTTATAAAACATGAAAAAAAAAATCACACTTGGAAAATAAAACATTTTTTTCAAATGACCAAGATTTTAAGGTTTGATTTCCTCATTGACATGGTTCTTATGTCTGTTCAGTGTACTTATGTGTAACTGGTTCCACTGTGAGTTGTAAAAGTATGTGACAGATACTTCAAATAGCAAAAGGGAGTTTAACTAAAATTCTTAGTGTTTAACTAAAACCTCCTACATTATATATTCAGACTTTCTATTTCCAGTGAAAGAGAAAAATTGTGTAAATTTAGGATGAGTATTTTATGCCAGAACGAAGTGTCATGTTAGCAGTGGCAATGGATTTTTTATGGAGTTTCAAGAAGAACAAGAATCGGGACAATACTGGAGACTGGAAAGGTAAAACACTAGAGAGACCTCTGGTGTCAAAGGAAGAGCAGCAGAGAGGCTGAGGGTCGATGCCATGAGGACAAAGGTACATGTCAGGATGTCTAAAGAAAAGCAAGAAAAATGATACAATGGAAAAGTAAAGAAAAACTGATCATTGCCTGATTTCAGGAGTCAGCTCAGAGTATAGTTTCTGACTTAAATAATAAGCAAGATGCAAACAAGCTTTTTAAAAATCATTAGGAATATTAGAAATCGAGACCTATCTTTTAACCCTATCCTGAGTGTATGCATTTATAGTGATAGGACTTAGCTGTAAGCCTGAAAAGCCTGGAATGCGCAGAATACATACACTCTCCTTATTTGACATATAGTTGGTATTCCATATGAGGTCTGACTAAACACCACACTGATGTAAAGGATGCTGTGAAATTTCTGGACTAGGTAATTCTACAGCAAAGTTAAAAGGTTGCTCTGTTTGCTCAGGGCCAGTGTTTTAAATTGTTTTCCAGCTCAGAGATGTTTCATTAAGTACTGTAAACTAGGATCAGGGAAAGAAAACCATTTTAAAAATACACTTCTGCTTCAGAAAGCATTGTTAAGTAGTTTTCAAATGCAAGCTCAGTACTACAGAAACACAGAAGAGTTAAGGTTTAAAAATATCTCTGGGGTTTATCTGATCCAACTTTCCTACTTAAACAGTAGCATTTCTAGTAGATTACTTTGGACCTTGATCAGATGACCTTTTAATGTCTCCAAGGTGAGACACTCCACAAATTATTTGAGCAACACTGCCCGTGTTCAGTCACCCTCACAGGAAAAAAAAACCCTCCTGATGTTCAGGGAAAACCTCCTGTATTTCACTTTATGTCCATTGACTCTAGTCCTTTCACTGAAATCAATTTGGGTTTGACTTCTTTGAACCTGTCTACTCTGTATACTAAGATAAAAAAGAGCATTATGAAAGAGGGAGGATGAAAGTAGCTATCAAAATGTAAGACCTTTTTCTTTAAGAGCATATGGTGAGACAACAGAATAAGTATTCATTATAGTGTGAGTCCTTGCAGAGTGGAAAAACACTACGAACAAATGCCTCTTCCAAAGACAGAAAAAGAGTATTTATATTACAAGAAATGTTTTTGTGCAAAGGATGGCAATTTAATCAAGTATGAGCAGAAAATGCTGATGATCTGCATTTTTTAAGGTAATCTTTCTATGACTTCAGATTTGCCTTTACTGAATTTTTGTTTACACACATAAAGGAAACAGGGCATTTTTTTTTTTTTTTTTTTTTTTGTTTTCTGTTGTTTTTTAATTATATGCTTAAATATTGAAACAATAAGAACTGGTACATTTATAAAAAAGATGCTGATCCTTCCAAAGACAACACAAAGTGAAAAGCTGTCTTGGAAAACTATCACTCTATTTTAACTCAGGCCCTCTAGACTGAAATTCACAGTGAAGTCAGTCAGTCAGAACTCGTTTCATGAGAACTAAATGAACACTGAATATGGGCCTCAATTTTAGGTTCAATATACCTCTGAAAAAGTTACATCTCTGCTTGCATCCAGCTGTTGTCAACAAAAAAACCACAGACACTATATTGAAAACCACTGACCAAACCAATGTGCCTTTGATTTCTTGCGCAAAAATTTGCATAAGTAAGTGATGGAAGTCCCTGAAACCAGCTGTGCTACCAGACTGCATCAAGGTTGTTTTCTCTTGTAATACAAATGACAAATTCATGTAGCCTCTCAGAGAAGCACACTAAAATATACTGCTTTCTCTAACCTGCCAAGGTGAAACCCTGAAATGAACAAAAACCCAACCAAAAAAACCAAACAAACAAATAAAAAAGAGAGGAAAAAAAAAAAAAAAAAAAAAAAGACAGGGAGAGCAAAAGCTCTTTGCCTTCTCTGGCTGTCTTTACTCACCTCCAATGAAGATGTGAGGTCACTTGCCACTTAAAAGTGAACTAGTTATCTCACAAATACCCTCCTTTGATACTTTAGTTTCACAACACCAGGTGGCGGTGAAGGCCTAAGTGGTGTTGTTGAGCTCTATATTGCTTTTGTGACAGAGTTTGAAAGTGATTGCATTTATTTCCAGGGATTTAACATTATCAATTTTCTACACAATTTCTGAGGTGTAATTTCCTGTCTAAATATGTCTAGAGATTGTGTCTTAATTGAAGAACTTCCCAGATGGATGAAGCAAAATTTCACATCTTAGTAATCACATAAATTTTAATTGCACAGCTGTATAGCAGATATTTGTGTCTTATCTGTGCAGGTTTTGCCCATGTAAAAAATAGGTTGCTGTTGGCTGATTGGCTGGTTGGTTGGTTGGTAAGATTGTTCTTTTCTAGACAGGCCCACCATATCTTCTTTGATCTCCACAAAAATTTGGGTATTATATATAGCAGTAGTTCTTCTCGGTGGGTCCATGCAGATGCAAAGAGATTCATCACTGTATGGATTTTACAGAGCCTGGTTCATATTTAGTGGTAGATGTAGGTTGTCCTATTTTCCATGTAATATCAGAATTTAAAAAAAAAAAATAATGTTTGTTTGTTGAAACACGTGCCACAAATTGTGACCACAGCAGCAGGGATACATAGCAGAAGCTGGCAGCTCTAATCCTGCTTATTTCTGGAATTTTGAAAGCTTAGCATGAATAGTATGAATAACTAATTTTAGTACAAAGATATCCTTTATGTATTTTGCTTAGAAAATGACATATAGACAAAGACCTTAAAAGAAAAATGTGAAAGGATGCATTAAAATTAAATAATAATAAAAAAAAAGGAATGGATGTGGTAATCATGTATGATATGTCTTATTTATATTCTAAATTTAATTCTGCTTCCCTACACTCCATCCTTGCCTTTCCAGCACATACTGAAGAAACTGGCATGTGTTGTATAGAACAGATGGACATGCTGTGGCATACACAGATTCTCAACACAGTTCTGGCACACATATTTTCTGCTGAATTTGCTAGCTAGTAAGAATTCCAGCAGCAGTTGTTTCACAGAAAATGTTCACTGGCACCATATTAAAAATAATTAGGCCAGAATGAATCAATGTAACCAAATGAATAAGTCAACTTTAAATCAGGTTGGCTGAATATTTTTTTATCTTCACACTTTCTTTCTGTAGTTTTAACTGGAAGATATGTTATTAAAAAGTAGAAATGGAGTTCTCATCCTGGATCCTCTGCTAAGACATTTATGAAACAACTTATTCTCTCAAAAAAACTGTTGCTACAGCACTCGTGGGTTTTGCCCATTTGGGGAGGGCAGGCTCAAGAAAACGGTACAAGCAAACTCCACAGGGAGATGCAAAGAAGGTTTTCCCAATCCTGCATCTTGTGCATCTTGAGGAGTTTTTTTGATTGTGGTTCTGGGTTTGGGGTTTTTTCTCTCTCTCTTTTTTTTTTTTTTTTTTTTTTTTTTTTTTTTTTTTTTTTTTTCTTTTTTTTTTTAATTATTTATTTTGGTTTTATTTCTCATTTGGTTTTCTTTGGTTTGGTTTTGGATTTTACCTCAGTGCTAGCTAGTCCTACATGATTCAAAGGAATAGACCTTATATTCCTTTCCTGGATGTAGTAGAATGCCAGTTTTTAATCTTCTTGTGTACTTTTTCTTGGCATTGTTAATACTATCAGAAAGATAACCATATACATACCTAACCAATGAACCTATCAAGCAGATATTTGATTTATCCTATCATTGCTGGACAACTCACTGGCTAGTGTGACACAGAATAAAAATGTTCTTTTCTTAAAAATTAGTAAATCTTTTCATTACTCCTAATTTTATTTGAATGGTGGAAGCAATGCAATTTGGAGAGATTAGGAAGGAATAATCACAGAACCACATAATCTTTTAGGCTGGTCAAGACCTCCAAGGTCATCAAGCCCAACTTTGATCACCACCTTGTCAAGCAGACCATAGTACTACATGACATGTCCATTTATATCTTCAGCATCTCCAGGGATTTGGTCCCACCACCTCTTTGGCCACTCCATTCTGATGCTTAATAACCCTTTCAATGAAGATATTATTCCTGATGTTCAGCCTGAACATTCCCTGGCAGAGCTGAAGATTTTGGCATCTTCTCCTGTTGCTGGTCACCTGGGTGAAGAGGCTGATGCACATTCTGATACAACATCCTTTCAGGCAGTTGTAGAAAGTTACTTCATGATCTCTTCCTGTCATATCTTTGCTGTTTAAAGATTGTAACAGTCATCTATCTGTCATGGTTTTAATTCTAAATTTCCCAATCAAGAGCAAAGCAGGCTTAATCTTAAAAGTAATAAGACTTTATTAACTAACACTAAAAGTAAAAAAACCAACAAGAATCAGAATGAAACCTTCGGAACACTCCTCCTCCCTCCCCAACCCTTGTTTTCTCCCAACCGACAATGTCAAGAAAACAACACCCAGAAATCTCAGTCAGTTTTCCAGCCCCAAAACAGTCTTTCTTCAGTTCACTTAGGGATGGAAACACCTCTCATTTGCTATGGAAAATTCCACCACAAGAAAACAGTTCTCTCCTGAGTTCAGCTTTCATGAACAACAGCCACTTGGAAGATCTGCATTCATGAAACTCCTCCAATGTTCACAGCTGTGCCTCTGGGCCACATCGATGTATGGGGTTTTATTTTAAGGATAAACTGTTCTAAGCAAAGGTTCTCTTTATCTTTCTTTGGGATCACCTTCATCTCAGGGAACAGAGACTCACTTCTTCTTTCAAGGGCGAAGAGTCTTTATCACTTCATCTCTCTGTTCAACTTCTCATGAAATCACAGTTTTCATTCCTTTGCTCAGGTCTACAATTTGAACTTTCTTTCTGCCCCATACTTCTCTGTGGTTTAAAGGAAATATCTCAATATATGATAGTCAATCACCATAGCTTACAAGAGTCTTTTCAGCCTGAAAGCAGCTCTCCATAGTCCCTCCATCTGGACTTTCATTCTTTCTTGACTGACTTTGATACTTTCATGTGGTCTCTTTACCTGCCTTCACTCTAATTTTCTCTCATTGGAGAGAGGATGGAGGTTTTTTCCAGGTCTCATCTGTTCACTGATGCACTGAAAGAGTTAACAAAGGCAGTGTCCGGGCCAGGGCATTCACCTGAGGGACTGTGGCTGTGTCAGGATCCCAGCCAGGCCATGGCAGTCCATGGTGTCACATTTCAAAGCCGGCTGGGCAGGCAGATCTCAGGGTGCCTGTGCCCAAAGGCAGCTGCTCGCTGGTCTGTTGCAGCTGGGGGAAGTTGGACAGATCCCCAGATCCCTTTTCCACCCCTAGGTCTTATCAGGGTGGCCCTGGCACACAGCATGGATTCTCCCCCTCTCTGCCCAGAGCTAAGCAGAGGCAGAGCCCAGGCCAGCAGCAGAGCAGAGCCCTGTGCAGGCAGATGTTCCCAAAAGAGCTGAGCCCAACCTGGCCTGAGTGGCCTCCACCCATCCCCTCACTCGGCCCAGGCTGAGGGGGGAAAGTCTTCTCTCTCTGACAGCTGGGAACAAAAAGGCCCTTCTCAGGCTTAATTTCCTTCCAAATGCAATAAGAACCAGCAAACAAAATGCTTTGTCATTGGTCCAATAAAATGCCAATCTCAAAACCAGCGAGATCACTTTCATGGGCTGGTGAAACTAACACACTATCTCTCAATAAATTGTAACATTTGGCTGTAGATAGATAATGATAGTAGATGAAGTAAAACTTCACCATTAAATGAAATATACCCTTGTGTATTTAAACTTGGAATTCATTCATATTTTAGTTCTTCACTTGCAACATGCCAAGTTTTGACCCTCAGTTTGAGATTGCTATATTGATAATTGTCCTGATGATTGGCAGTCATGCAGGGTCTTCCTGACAGTAACTGATAATAAGAGATAATGTTCATGGCTCTTCTTTTAAACCTTGGCAATTCTGCGATTTATTAAAAAATGTACTAAATGAGACTGCTCTCATCCTTGATGAATAATATCTTCTCATTAACTACATATATTTGAGTTTTAATTTCATACCAAATACCAATAACTCAATAATGAACAAAGAAAACGAAAATGCAATAACCCTGAATTTAGGACTAAAGATAAACATTTAAACATTTCAGCATTTAAATTATTGATATTATACCTGTCATTTCCCTAGTTGCTCAGGGGTCTTTCTTTGACTTCTCTATTAAAGTTTATTACTTGGACAACTACTTGTTACCTTAAAGGGAAAAGAATATTTAGTGACAACTGATATTCTCTTTTGAGAAATTTAATTTTATAATTAATCTCAAAATTAATATTTTGAGAAATTATAATCCATGACAGGATTATAATTTTAGGGTTTTTTTGGAAATTAACCTGCTGACCTCACCCTTATTTATGCAGAGCATGTGCTCTTACCTACATAGAGATCTGCTGGAAAGTCTTCTTCCTTATCACATAAAATAACAAATGGAAAATCCCACTGCATATGTTTGTCTTTGTGGAGTCTATTTGTATTTTAATTCTGCATGTACAGGTATCTCAGGATTTGACCTGATTTTTTTTGCTATGTTGAGGATGTTTTGCATCACATATACTTACCCTGATGGAATGCATATGTTTGATATGTTTCCTTTTTTTTACAAAATTGAAGTCAAGAACCTGGTTATCGACTTACTTTAGAACTCCAGTTATAAAATCTAATTTCTGAGTTGTGCAAAGGGCCTGATGTATTTTAGTTCTCTATTTAATATATGAACACAAATTTGTGTTTTAGATGACTCTTCACTTATATGATTGCCAATATTTTGCCTTCTTGTTCACCCCTATGTTGTGTGAAATTATAAGATGACGTAGTATTAGCTAAATTTCACTAGTATTTATGTCTGTTCATTTGCCACTGGTTACTGGGCTGCCTGTACATCAAATTACTCAAAAGAAATTGCATTGATTTGCACTAGCAAAATGAGTTACTTCTCACCTGAATTAACACAAGCATTTGAAAACACATTAGCACAAAGACTAAGAGGTGAAAATGGCTAGTTCAGTAGGACTTACTAAAGCAATAATTTGATCTGTAGGTCTAAAGCTGACCTGACTGAATGATTGTAAATTTTTGAGAGGCAAGAGGAAGACACTCCATGGAGGCCAGGAATCTGGGGAAAAAGAAATTAATTATCACTTGCTAAAATCAAACTAACCAACATAGTTAATAGCACGTCTTTTCATTAGACAGATAATTTTGTTTTGTACTGTCACCATACAGCAAAACTTCATCTTTTTTTTTGTTCTCCTTTCTGAAAGAATGAAGAACAGCACCACAAGTGAGGTCACTCACTCACACTGTCAGTTTGTTCCTTACAAAACTTTTTTAGAGGCAGTGTTGCACAGCAACATTTATGGCACCGTTGTAATGGTATTAATAAACACAATTGCCATAGCCTATAGTGTTAACTATGTTAACTGGTGTACAACTAAACTCTTAATGCAGTTCCCTTCCCTAAGCATGTAGTCAGAGTTTAAAGTAGGCTTCGTGAAGATTTATACCTTATGACAAAGTACACCATCTTTTCCTCAGAGTTCTGTAAGTATAACTAAGCACAGAAACATTAAAGACAAAGAAAAATGCAGTCAGGTGGCCCCAAGTGTAATAACAGCTACATCTCTCAAGAAATAAATTACCCATATGACATAGCAGACTGTGGGAAATGAATAGGAGAAAATATATATCAGTAAATCAACAGAAGTTCAAACAGCACTATGCTGCATGTCCAGCTGAAAGGAAATTCATAGTTGTTGCTGACACACTATCCTCTACTCACCCTCATTTCCAGCTGGTGCCAGAGTGATTCTTAGCTGTTTTTTATGGTTTTTAACAGTAAAGCTGTTTACCTTGTGGCAGGAGAATGACTTAATGAAACAGTAAATGGCATTAAGCATAGGATGGTGAAATACTTTTATTCCTCCTTCTGCAAGAGACATCCCTTGGACAAATTACTTAACTCTTCCATATCACAGTGTGTCCATGAAAATTCTAATCTGTGATCCATGGATGACTACAACAAATACATATTTTCAAGACTGCCAATGTCATTCACAGTTACATTCACTTTCAATAAGGATAGCTTTACAGCTTTTCCAAGCTTGTCTTTTTATTTTTTTCCTGCTTGTTAATTTGCTAATTTCTAATCAGAAGTTTGTAATTTGTTCATTTATGCTTAAAAAATATCACAAAAATATATTTTGATCAACCTTGGGAATATCTCTCAAACTGCAATATTAATGTCTGCGGTTTTGGCAGTTTCATCTCATGGTGATCTGTGACCAATTCTTGACTGATTAGTCTTTTGAGAAGTGATATATAATTGTTCTAGTTTTATAAAATTTAATACCACTTCTGTGTCTGTAGCTTTGAAAAGAATAACTCAAATTTTGTCTTTCTTGTTTTGGTAGAATTTTCTGTTTCCAACCAGATATACTTTAAACTGTGAGAATATTTCTGCTCTTTTCCATTTGAGAATATGATGTTTGCTGCAACTTCTCAACTAAATGCACAGACAACTGAGTCTATGTCTCATTTTACATAATTCAAAGTAATACCACTGATTTTAATATAACTGTAGAAATATCACGTTCCTGGAGATCTATAAAATTCCAGTGACATAATTAAAAATAGCTAAACAATAGTCCAGGAAAAAAAAAATATTTTCAATAGGAAATAGTGTATAAATGCTAAATATCTTGTACACAATGACCATTCCAGTGGAAAAATAAACAAAATAAATCAAAACAAAACCAAAAAAAAAAAAAAAAAAAAAACCAAACCAAAACAAGAAAGTAGTAATTCTCAATAATAAGGCTTTTTAGTCGTCTCTGCAGAAATTATTTTAAAATATCAGTGAATGTTCCCAATAAACTATGGACTTTTTTCTCTATGTTGTTAATATCTACTGCTTAGTAAAGAATTTTTAGGCACTTCACTACATATCTTGTTAGGTTTATTACATCTGTGAGATATAAAATATTAACGCAATGGTAAGATGTAGTCAGAAAACAGCTGAAGGCTACCAGTGTTATGAAATCTGACTTGCAGGTTTTGGCTCTTAACATATTTATTCTATGATCTTTCTGAGAAGCACTGCAGACACTCCAACTTTGGCAAAATGGTACCGTCCGAATTTTCCTCTTACTAAGTGGCCTCAGCATGTCAATGTATCCTGAAGGGAGTACGCTGGCTCCCTGTCAAACATCAAATTGAATTTCAAATTGCTTTGATGGCTTATAATGCAGTGCAGTTTGAGTAGCATGTATTTATCAGAATTGCTTTCTCTGCATGAGCCCAGTCTCTCTTTGAGATCATAAAAAGCAAGTAAATTGGCAATTCTGGAATGTGCAGGAGAGTAAAAACTCAGGAACACATATTTAGCTGTTTTCCCACTCAAATATGTAATTGATTCTCTGACAGGGGCCCATAATGTGACTTGATCCTATCATATTTATGTAGCACTTCAGACTCTTTAAATTATGAACAGTATTTCTTTGTCACTACACTCATTAAGGATCTAGGCCAAGACACAGGAACTGGCCTTGAAACACACTTTTATTGGATAAGATCTAGTATCAAGGACATATCATAGCTGAAAGGGAAAAGACAGGTTGCTCTGAGAGGTGTTGAAATGTCTGTGCTTAAAGCTGACCTTTATAATGGAGGACTTTAATGCCCATAGGAAAGGTATGACCAGTGCACAAGGCATACAGGGTTCTTTACATATGCTTAAAGGTTTCTGTTTGCAGACACTGAGCCCAGAGTGAGAGACGACCCTCTTTTAAAATAATCTCCTTTAGTACCTTTCAACTCAAAGGCTTAATGTCGAAGTCAATAAATTTAAATCTTAAGCACATTTGAATTAGAGACTGAGCAAATAAAAAGCCTTTCCTGCTTCAAAAAATACTCAACAAAAGTATTTATTATTTAATTTTAATGTTATAGTAGCAACTGAAGCCCCATTTGCTTTGACTCTTGGGCTAGAATATGTTGGTCATATAACACTAATTAAATTTCTGAGTTTCTGAAAGAATTTACAGAATCTAAAGGCACTTTCCAAGGGTATTTATTTCTCCTTTATAATGGGGAAAGAGTGTAAGTGGGAGATCTGCAAGCCTTCTATCAAATCATCCATTTGTGCATGATTTTAAATATGAGGATGACCCCAAATTCTTTCAAAGGTAGTAATGATACTTTGTAGCCAGTATTGTCTTTCATTCATCACTATTAGTAGTCATTGATATTTAACATATAATTGAATAGCTTAGGAAATAAAATGAGACATTAACTATTCCCACTTTCTTACAGATATTTATGAAATTAAAGGTACAAGCTTCAACATGAAAAGTGTGGGGTGAGTTAGAAAGCTATGAAAAGACCACCACAAGTAAAATTATGTTCAGTTTGGATATGTGTTTGATTTTTTTTCCCCATCTTAGAGTCCATCTCTAGTCTTCTTTCATTTGTTGCTATTATTCAGGTGATCCCAGAATATACAAAATGAGATTTATTTATTCTGTCAATATTATAAATTGTCTCTTTGTGTGTTTGTATGTGCAATAACATAGATTTCTTTCAAAATTCAAGGATTTTTAAAACTGTTTATCAATAACTACCTTAACATTTAATTTATTTTTTTTGAAAATATATCTCACCCATACTAAACCATCAGAGAAATATTTTCTAAAGCATCTTAGAAATTTCTTTGAACAGAGAATATGCCCTATTATTTTTCCATATGCAAAGACAAAATCATGAAAGCAAAAAATGTTGCCAGTAAGAATTACATATTTTGTAGAGCAGTGGAAGTTAAATTTTAAGAAATGCAGAAAATAGCAAAAACAAAACCCCAAGGAATTATAAAATTCAAAATAATTTAATCTAATCTTTTTACCAGGCTGCATTCTATCATGTATTCTTGTTCTGACTCTCCCAAACTATGCAAAAAGACTCGTGCTTCATGAAAATAAATGTTATGTATTTTATAATAGTTAACACAGTAAGTTGTTGGTCTCAGATGAAGGAGCTTAATAAGTATAACAATAAATATTTTTCAACCTTTAAAAGTAAAGGTCTTGCTGGCAATGTAAAATTATTTTTAAATGGTATTATTTATTTTTAATAACAAATACAAATGCTGTGCTGACATTTTCAACATGACT
Organism: Sitta carolinensis; assembly: GCA_032173965.1. NCBI lineage: Eukaryota > Metazoa > Chordata > Aves > Passeriformes > Sittidae > Sitta > Sitta carolinensis. Next base: position 98,622,747 of record CM063284.1, on the reverse strand, counting down.
CTCAATCTCCATTAAAGTTATTTTAAGTGCCTTGAATTTTATAATGAGACAGGATGATTGCATTTTCTATGAAATTAGACTGTATGCTTTATTAACAAGCTTCTATGAGTTAAGTTAAAAAAATGGAAATATTTTCTTTCTGTTAAAGAACAGAAATTAATTAAAATATCAGAAAAACATTTCAAATAGTTAAAAATATAAATAGGCATTTTCGATAAATTTCTTAAGAAAAAATATTTCAAGAGGTTATTTTTTTTGTTTTCTTATGTTAATTAAATTTACTTATATACAAAATATTTTGAAGTTGTGATTCACTTTCTTTGAGTATGACAGATATTTTGAAAGATGATGTATCTGTAGCATGCTGCCAGATTTACTTGATAACTACGGAATTCCCTATTCCTATACATTTATTTTACTCTGAATATGGCAGATATAGCCCATTAACTGGTAATAGAAATTCTTTATTTGGTCAAGATAATTTCAATGGGCACCATCTGACACATATGGGAAGTTAACACAAAGGCAGGTTAAATGTCAGTCAGACAACTTGTTAGGTAGTGATGTGCACATTGACTGGTCGGCACACAGGTCAACTTTCGTGACAAAAAGGGGTGTTAAACTTAGTTATGCTCATTTAAGTGCCACAAAGAAATTAGCAATCATTATGAACAAACTGAGACCAGTACTTCAAGCTCATTGGGTGTTTTTGACAAATCATTTAACTACAGTCTTGGAAAGAGCCTCTGTATCCTTTCAAATAAGGTTTTCATGGCGAGAATTCACTAACTCAATTTTTCCAAATTTTATTGTTTTTTCTTCTTTTAAGAAATATTCCATTGCATTTTCTGTTAATTAGGAACAGCCACTTGCAAAAAGCAAATCAGAGTGACTAGATGCATACATCTTTTGTAAAAACCTAGAAAACAACAATGAAGTGTTCTGGAGATGTTATTGCTGTACTTATGCAGTTAGTTCCACTTAAAATAATTATTTTCTAGTTTTCTATTCTCTAAAAGCATAAAGAGCTCTCAGCTGAGGTGAACCTCTTCTTTTCATAGAGAATGTGCAAACGTGGACAAGAGGACATTATCCATACTCTAGGGACATGAAGCCAGTCCCATAGACAGAGAAAACAAATGCAGGGATTAACAAAAGGCCTTTCTTATATTCATAGAAAATATTTCTTTGAGACCTGCAGCAGTCTTCCAAACTCCATCAGTTTCATGCCACATTGAAGGGTTACTTTGGGCCATAACTAACCCTTCTGGATTCTGAAGAAACCAGAAGAGTCCTGTTGCCTGCAGGATGTTACCATCTGGATTTGAGAATATTGTTAAGATCTATGCTGTATATTAGAAAAACAGTAAATCAATGGTTCAGCCAGGAATACAAGGAAGATTTATAGACTATTGTCTTTATCTTCTAAACTGTAGTGTGACAGCCATGAAAGAGAGTGAAAAATAGTATTTTCATTACCATATATTATATAGCCTCTAGGCTCAGAAGTTTGTTTATGTAACCTACTGAGGTATCTGATAATATCATTTTCCCCTGTAATTAGCTCTGATTTCTGTGAAAATTGAAGGCACTCAGTATTTTGCAAGAGTGAAACAAAAGAGATAAATCTATAGGTTACATGTAAAAAAATCAACATTTTCCCACTAGAACTGTTTTGATTTCTAGCAACCAAAATTCAATCTTATTAAAGCTCCTTAGGAGTTAGTAGGTACTTCTTTAAATTAATGAAAGCTTATCCAGTTTAAATATTTATAATTTATTCTGGTAAAGTACATTTTGGAGAAGAGTTTAATATTTAATCACTTGAAATTTGTATTTGTATCAGCAAAAATATTCTGAAAGTTGAACACCTCACATTTAATACAATAATATATTTTAAATCCATTATAAACTCTCATGATAAATTGCTTAACCATGAAACACTTGGAAAAAAATTAAAAAGATTGATTTATAAATTAGAGAAGGTATAACACTTCAACATCTATTCTTCCAATAGAGCTGAATTTGAAGTGAAAAAAAATATATTGAATTTCTGTAGTTTTGTTTCTGATTTGTTATTTTTTTTCCTTTCTTCATCTACAATAATACCTTCAACAATAGAACTTACAGATATCATAAGAACTAGATTTAATTTTCTTCTTAAAATATATTTCCCAAGATGTTTTCTCATAGATATCAAACACGGTTGAATCTCTCCAGGCAAGATAATTTTCTTCAAAAGCAAAAGAAGAAATAAGCTATATTCTATGTTGCTGTAATGAATAATAACACGACGTGAATTCTCTTCAAAGCATGATCTGACTCCTCTTTATTCCAACTGATATCTTTTATATCTTTTATATCTTTTTGGAGAGGCCACCCTAATGGTGGGAGAGTGACAGAACTCTTCACCCACATTGGCCAAACCAGAGGGACATCAAAGAAAGTCCGTCCCACAGAAAGAATCTGAAACAGATTTCATTCCATAAACACAGACCTGATGTTTATGTTTACACTATGAGAACAGGCTTTGAACCCCAAAACATCATGAAGAAACAGAACTTAGAAACTTAGAATCTGCAGGCCTGGAAAAATCCAGACTACAATTCCATTTTGCCATATCTCTTGGTTTATCTGTTTTCATATAAAAATGTGTAACATATATTTGTCTGAAAGACAGTGAATGTCCTAAAGGTAGGTCTCACTAAGTGTAACATATACTTCTACAAAGGGCCTAAAGATAACAGGCTTCAAAAACACCAATTTCCAAAACATGTTTAATTAATTATATTTATATCTGCTTTTTTTAGTGCTTGTATTGGCTTGTTCTTTTTGGTTGTTGGGGATTTTTACACAAAAAGGTCTCTAACATCTCTGAATAATGTGATGTGGAAATCACAAATGGATTCCCTGGAGAAGCACTAGTGAACTGGTAAACACAGGAAATCAGCATCAATCAACCTTAGCCAAAGAGCTGCTCTTTATGGCAAAGATTAACCCTTGGACCCTTGGCTTTCTTTCAGTCATGGCACTGAGGGTCTGTGTACATGAACAAAGACAGACACCATCTACAAACATCTTGTCCTTAGATTGTGGTGAATAGGAAATATAACCAGTGAAATCTGGAGAATGGGGAGAGCTTTTCTGCAGCACAGGTGAAGCTGGGAGAACCTGGAAGAACCGCCAGTACCCCGAGAGAATGGCATCCCCCCAGCCCTATTGAGCATTTGAGAGCACTCAGAGGGCCGGGCTGACACAGTCGTTTTACTGAACAAGGCAGTGAAAGGAGAAGAGTATGGAAGAGTGCAGCTAAGTCTTTTTTTACCTGTTCTGACTCTTCTTGAGTATTAACAGATTAAGTTTTTTCCCTTACTGATTTTTTTTCCTTGTTTATTAAGTTAATTTTTTAAAAACTACAATTGAAAATGCTTTTGAAAAAAGCATGAAAAGCTAAAACATACAAATTTGTAATACATTTTGGTAAATAAAACACATTTTTCTTATTTACTATTTTTTTGATTTGTTTTATTTTTCTATTTTGACCAGATGAATCCACCTCTAGATAACACACAATTCCACTTTTCCCATTTTCTCACAGCTCTCTGACAAGCATCAAAACACTTCTGTCCATCATTTCTTGATGACACAAAACAGCAGTTATGAGTTTCAAATATAATAGTAACATAAAATATGCCAACATAAGCTTCCCTAGCCTCAGAAGAGTTAAAATACTGGCATGGGTTCATAAAGTAATTGTAGGAAACTGTTGCCAAGCAGGTGGTAGCGAATAAATTTTTTAAAATACCCAGGTTATTAACAAATATGCCACCTTCTCCTTATTATTATCTCTCTAAGACACAATCTTTTCCAGCCTAAGACACACAGTGATAAAAGACATAACAAAAGAACTCTAACTTTCCAATTCACATTCTGGTACTTTTTTCAGGGATATTTTTATCAGGACAGAGGTGTTCAAAAACTCAAGAGCAGATCCCCAGAGTGTGAGGTGGGGTCTAGAAAGCCAGCATGGGTCAGTCATGACAGCAAATTAAAGACACTGCAAAGACTCTTCATCTTACTGCACACTATGCTCCATGAACAGTTCCAGCTGCTGAAGCAATCCAGAACTCGGGAGGGGGAAATGTGGCTTAATGCTCCAGAATCCCTCTTTCTGAAGGGTTGCACTTTGTTCTGTTAATCTGAACTAGAGCAGACTTACTGAATCATCCCATTGCGTGTAAATTAAATGTGTACTTCTGAGGGGATGCTCATATCATATAGAATCTGTAGCAAAAGGCATAGGAATTAGCAATGTAATTTTAATAATAATACATAGAAGATTGTAGATTGAAGAAAAACACTCTACTGACAGAAAAAGTTTCAAAAATAGTGCTATATATTTATCTAGACAAAGATAATTATCTGTGTTTCTTTACTGTTTTATGATGGCTATTTTGTTAAATATTTAAATCAATTTTTATTTTACAAACTAAAAGATAATTAATTGCACAATAATTTAAACAAATATGTCTCTAAGCACTGTTTCTGTGTTCCTTCTTTTGAAAAAAAAAAATCTTTAAAGATCCAAGAAATATTTATTTGCTACAACTGTCCATAATTAAAATATAAGAATAACTAAAAATGCTCCATTAACATAAAAACAAGGAAACATTGAATTTCAGACATGAAACATCATAGATGAGGATGAGAAAATGTCATATATAATTTTAATTTTTCCTCAGTAAATCTCAAATGCTTTTTAAAAAAGTGTTAAAATTGATTAATAGCGTGTTAAACTATTATTTGAAAATATTCAAAAACAAATATTCAAATTCTTTCTGCTCCAGTAAAAACAAACCTACAAAAATGCCATAATACCTGTTGTTTCTGATGCCAACAATTATAAAAAAATCAAGAAAACCCCCCCAGAAAGATAATATAGCTGCGATTTCTCTGTTTAGTCAAAACGTTGCCCTCACACCCTAAAAATCATTAAGGATGCTTATATTAAAAGGAAAAACATAGAACATTTTTGTGATAAAGAATTTAATAATGAGAAAATACTCTATGTATTTGTACATGAATCATCCCTAACAATATAAGACTATTATTTTTTCCAGCCTTAGCTGGACATCATCTGCTCATTAATTCAGATTAACAAATGGGAGTTCATGGCGTTATGTTTGAGGGTGACATATCTAGGACATATTTGAAAACCATAGTATTACCAACAATGTAGGCATATGTTAAGTGCTAAGAAGGTTGAACTTCCCCATTTTGGGGATAGCATAGGTCATAAATCTTTCTAGACAAATATTGAAAAGCAAGATTTTTCTTTGGACACATGCACTTATTTTTGTTGTCTTTCTTGCATCAAAAATAAAGAAATATGAATGGCAAAATACAAAAGATGCAACTATAGTTTCATGTAAGCTGGTTGCAAAACTTTTGACTTTATTTGGGTTGCTTTCTGTGACAAATATAATAAATATAATTTAATGCATAATATATTTTATTACAAAGATTATACTGCTGCTGCATCAAGTACATTAAAATATACCCCAAACACCCTTCCTGCTCCCTTGTCTTGGTTTAAGATTTAGAAATATTCTGAAACCTTAAAATGCAGTTGCAATTTTCTTCACCATCACAGCAGAGATCTTTCACATATCTTGCAGCTGACCCAATTCGTAGGCCCAAGCAAATGGCCTTTGTTTCTCACGCAATTTCTGGGGAAGTTCAATTGCCTTGAAACTAAAGAAATAAAGGCCAGTCTTTTTACTTAAAGAGTAATCTGTCATGGACAAATATCTTTAAACAGAAGTAAACCCTAAACAAAGCTAAAAACCAAGGTAGCTCATGTTATGAAGTACATACCTAAGCAAACCTGACACCTGTATGTTCATGGGCCTGGCAGGATGCTCCCACAAAGGATGAGAGAGTTAACTGATGCAATTTCATGGACACTTTCAATGAAAGACTTTAATGATCCTAGTGAATGGGAGAAGTTCCTAATAAAGTAAAGCTCAAGGATTTAATTTGATTTTGGAGATATTTTTAAAATGCCCCATGAAAATGGATTATCCAATGTGCTTAATGTATATACATAACAATTTATGAGACCTTGTTTATGTTCTTAGTGTCAGCATTACTTTTTTAATTTAGATAGTCTGGAATGGGATATTTAATTTTTAACTTGTTGCTGAAGATCATCAGATCCTGAAAAGTCTGGATTTCATAAAGCATGCAAATTTATACCAACTAAGACAATAGCCCATTGGCACTAAACCCTCTCCTTTCCTTGTGTTTCCATATCCTGCTGAGAGAAGAAGGTTAACTTGTCATTGCCTGGATCATTAACTTTTTGGAGAGAGATTTTTGAATGCTCTCATACATAAATTTACATGGCAAGATGAACTTCTCAACTCCATAAAGTAGACATTTCAGAATCTCCCAAGGATAGCGTTTGGAAATCAGAATTTTGATAAGCAGAGGGTTTTTTTCCGAATGTAATTTTGAAATGGCACTGAAATACTATTACTGAGGTATAGGGATGATGGATGCAGCAGGTAAACAAAGAAGAAAAAGTTCTCTTTGTTTTCTTTGTGGAAAGGATGACACTCCCCAAAGACAAATTTGTTTAACATATGTGGAGCGATAAACAGGCAACAAAAAGTTGCTATTTTTTTTAGTCTGTTTTGAAAGACAAGTGTAATGAAAAAAAGAATGAAGTCATACCATGTCTATTTTGTTTGTATTCAAATAATGTCACAGAAATTCAATGCAACTCTATACTGTCATAATTTTTCCGCATTTCATTTATTCTATTGTACTGTTCTCTGCTGTCCTGTAAACTTCAATGGTACTATGCATCCACAGCTACATGCACCAGCTTTTTGACAGCAATTAAAATTGGCATGTAGAGGCATTCTGAGATGAAATCTTATAATTGACAGGCTGAGACACTAGCCAAAGGGGTATTCATTTGGGTAATCCTTGGGCTGAAACACTGCTGGTCTGTCAGCCTCTGAAATTATTGGCAATCTCATAGACTGTATCTAGCAGCTGAGAGGAAGCTGTGCCAACTGGTGGCAGGCTTCAATAGGTTTAGAAACGCCATCAGTGTAATTGTCATCTTTAACACTGAAAAGTGCTTATCTGCCATTGTGATAAGTGTGATAGAAACTGTGTAAATAGAAAAGAGCCAGCAGAGTCTTGGAAAAGGCGTTCTGCATTTACTACCCCCCCACTGCTCTGAGCTGCCTGCAAACAGGAACTTTAAAACAGATAAATATCGCATCCTATCAAGTACAAAGCATTATGAGAATTACCTCAGTGAATTTCTCTGATGATTTGTGCTGCATGGCAACAGGGGGAGGAGGACAAGAGTTGGTAGTTCTCTGGATCAGATAGCTGCAGGATGGGACTGTGTCTCTGTTCATGACACTGAGAGCCCAAAAGCATAAGGGACAGGTAAACACTGGAGTGTTCTGAGCTATTAGTAATTTTCTTTATTCAGGGAAGGACAAAAACCCCACTATATTCTCAGAGCTTTAAGTACTTCAGCACAAGAGCCTTCAAACTAGAAGTATTGCACAGAAGTATTAAAACTTTTTAAGGCATGCTACATACTGGTGAAGCTGATAAAATGTTTGGGTGTATTTTGCTGGTTTTATTTTTAACTATCAACTGGTCACCTCTGTGGTTGTCATTGTACAGGAGGGTTGCATGTTGATGAATGGAAAACAATTGCTTAACAATCACCTAAAAGCCTGTAAGTGCTAAGGCATGATGCTAGAAAAAATATGGATAGTTATGAGCTAATTTCATTGTTAAATGCCATAGCACTAACTAGAATAGGGACAAGAGAGAAATAGGTGAAGGCTTTCCCTAAGGCAAATAGTCTGGAAGAAGTTGTCCTTGTGTGTTAACTATTTATTTTAAAACAGTCAAATTGAAACAGAGAAAATAAGACTAATTCTGACTTGCTGAAAAAGTAATTGTTTTCTTGCTTTTTCTGAATGATGTAACATATGCATACTTGTACACATAGAGAGGAACACTCATATCTGTCAAACAGAATTATGTATAAATCTTGTCAGCTTTTCTTGTCCCAGTGCTTTACCTATTGAGATACCAACTCAGTTGGGTCACATGAAATACCATTATATGGAAAATATTTTTGCTTTTTGCTTCATTTATACTGCGGGGATTTTTTCAAGCTAAAAGAGAAAATTTCATTTGTTGTGTAAAACATATTGGTCAGCACAAATATGCAAAAAAATCAAACTAAGATTTTTTTTTCTTCTTTTTTTTTATATGTTAAAAATAAAATATATGGGGAATTTAAAAAGCATTTTCCTTAGTGGAATCCTTCACTAAGGATTATGGGCCCATTAGGCATCCGCTATGTCACTGTTTGTACACAGTCCTCATTCAAGTGTTGCATGTCTGTCACGAACCTATATTTGAAAAGCGTTTGAGTCTTCTGCATGGCATTTCCTGAGGTGCCTGTTTCTCTGCTTCCAGGAAATCTTGTGTTTTGTATCTCAGGCTCAGGAAGGTTTTTTTTCTTACAAGTGGGTCTGCTCGCACCTGCTGAGTCTGGCTCTATCCAAATTGCAGCAGGAGCTAATTCTTCCCTTCACAGAGAGCTGTTCAAAGAGCAATGGATTAATGGAAGAGGCCTTCAGCCCAGCTGGAAAGAGAGCTATGCTGAATTTGCTACTCTGGCACTTCAAATAGCCTCTAGACAACTGTGATAAAAATCAAGGCAAAGGGACCCAACCAGGTAGAAAAAGAGTCCTCAGGCTGAAATTAGGTAATTCCATTAAATGATGCTAGAGATTACTCCAAGTAGAATTAGAATGAGGCAAGGGTAATGCTGCAACTTTGAAAGGAGACGCCTCTTATGTGAGGAGCTACAGGGCTGTGTTTGTGTGGTTCTGCTCTTCAAGCCAGCATGGTTCAGTTGGTGACACAGCTTGACAATCTGACTATGAAACTGGGCTGGCAACACCATCTTCACATGAATTCAGGAAAATCCAGCCAGCATTTGCATCTAGAGGAGGATCCCCCACATGTTAAACCTGCACACAGTCTTCAAACCTCCATATGCTGAAAACTTCCTCAGATCCAAAGGTGGGAGTTGCTTTCCTGATGTGCAAAATAAGAGGGTAAACTTGGACAGTGTGCGCATGATTATTTAAGAAAAGTAAAAAAGGAGAATGTCTTTACAAAAATACCTAATAAATTACTTATAAATTTACATTGTTAAAATAAAATACATTTTTTAAAAAGTATTTCTTTCCAGAGTCTTTTCTGCTCTGCTAAGAGAAGGATGAATAATGAGCATTTGAAGCACAAACATGATGACTTCAGCACAGAGCACAGGCTGAACTGTTAGCAAGATTGCAGATAGCAGCAGAGACTTTTTAGATCTCTTTGATTAGTAAAGTGAAGCTTTTCCTTTGTACACATAATGTTCCACCATGTATTTACACAATAAATGGAGATGAATCAACATCTTATCTCTAATGGAGATTAAAACATCTCATTCACAAAATAACAACTCAGAAGCATCTGCTTACACATCCTTATTTAGACAATATAATGCACAGTCTGGTTGTTTGTGGAAATATAGCACATGCGAAATAGCACCAGTGGCATACTCCCATATTTTACAGAATTACATAAAAGTATAATGTGTTACTGAACAACACTGAAATTATTCTAACGCAACTGCAAGTAAATATGCTTTTTTCATTGTTTCTCTAAGATGATATTTTTTTTACGCTTCATGTAAATAAGGATAATGAGGTCCACTAGTTTGTTAACATCTTTTTCTAATTTCAGAAGTAATTGCCATCAGCCACTCAGTGTAGATCGGTTATTTTGTGAACATGCAAATAGTGCTTTTCCTTAGTATTCACTTTCAGGAAGGACCTGAAATATTTAGGTTTTATTTGTAGTGAACAAATAAAATAAAGAGTTTCTATTTTCCACAGGAAAAGGCTTTTATAAGAATAAACCCACAAATTGCACTGCATTATTCTTGGTCAGTCTTGGATTCTTTTGGTTTACTGGTATTGGTCAAGTTAAACACCACTGTTTTCCCATGAAATATATTCAGTGGACAACCAGAAAGCAACTGCAATGATTGAAATTTTTCTTTATCATGAACAGGACAAGTGTAATCTCCTACAGGCTTAGAGGAAGGCTGTGCTGTAGGTAGTCTAACATGCATGCAAAAAGCCTAAATGTTTTTGTGGCAAATGAAGATTCTTTAACAAAAAATAAACACACTCTACTCATTTAAAGATATTCTGACCTCACTATCCTGCTTTTTTTTCTTCAAAGGAAGTTGTTCTTAATTTAGATATTTCTCAGAAGTGCAGACAAGCACTGATTTTCTAATGAAAATTCTGCAGAATTATTTGGACAATATTTTCTTCTATCAAATTGAAAAGCCCAAAATGTGCCATAGAAAGAATACAGTTTTTGAGTGCATTTTATTGTAATTGTCTACCACATTTTCCATTCTTTATGAGCTTTGAAAAGACATTTTTTTTAATCCCTAGTAGGATTCACTTAAGGAAAAAAATAATAATTTATTTAGCACAATGATGCATGTGTCCTTGTGTGTTCTGAATAAGACAATCACAGAATTGTTATAGAATGTTTTGGGTTGGAATGGACTTTAAAGATCATTTAGTTCCAACCACCCAGCTGTGGCCAGGGACAGGGACACCTTCCACTAGACCAGAGTGCTTGAAATCTTGTCCAAACAGGCCTTGAACTCTTTTAATGATGTGTCATCCACAATTTCCCTGGGCAACCTCTTCCAGAGTCTCATTGCCCTCACAGTGGGACAGAGAATCCTTGTCTTTCCTTATCCACCATCACAATAACCCCATTGCAGAAGATGTCCAAAATTGACAAGCATGATTTTGTCTTGGTGAAGCCATGTCAGCTGTCATCAACCACATTCTTATTTTTCATAGTTTCCAGGATGATCTGCCCCATCATCTTGCCAAGAACCAAGATGAGACTGACCAGTATGTGGTTTCCCAAGCCCTCCTTATTTCCCTTTCTGAAGATGAGGGTTATGTTTCTCTTTTTTCTGTCAGTAGGAACTTCATTCTATTGCCATGACTTCTCTGGTATGATGGATAGTTACTTAGTCACTTCGTCCACCGGTGCCTTCCAGATCCATGGATACATTTCATCAGGTACCATGAATACATCTCATCCACTCCCAAGGACCTGTGGACCTTCAGTTTTTTTAAATTATCTCAGACCTTCATCTTCAGGTCTTCATCTACAGTGGACAGTGGTTATTCATTTTCCTAGTACTTGCCTTGCCTTCTGTAACTCGGGCAGTGTGGCTGCAGAAACTGCTGGTGAAGACTGTAGCAAATAAGTAATTGTCTGCCTCTGCTTTTATCACACAGCAGGGTAGTCAGATTTCCCATTTTCTTTCAGACACAGTCCACATTTTCCCTAGTCTTTCTTTTATCATCAGTATACCTGTAGAAAACTTTCTTCTTGTCCATGATGTCCCTATCCAAATTTTATTCTCTCCAGGTTTTAGCTTTTCTAATCCGATCCCTGGCTGATCAGACAATTTCCCTGTATTCCTCCCAGGTTACCTGTCCTTGTTTCCACCCTCTGTAGGTTTTGTTTTTGTGTGCTTGAATTTGTTCAGGAGCTATTTTTTCATTCACAATGGTCTGCCGGCCTTTTTTATTTTTTTGCCTGTCTTCCTCTTTTTTTGGGATGTATTGCTCTTGAGCTTGGATAAACTTAAATATTAACTGGCATTCTGAGGCCTTTCTTCCCTTAATAAACTTGATTTCCTCAACAACAAGTGACAGATATATCATAAATGGATGAAATACCCTGGATTACAAAGGTCGGTCATCTCCTCTGAATTCCTAATACCCAAAACCTGTTCACTATCCATTTTATCATTTGCTGCAGCACGGGTAGTATAAAGACAGTCTTTAAAAAGTATATAAAACTGTGTCCAAAGAATGTGGAGGAGGATTATTTAGTTGGTTTTATTTTTTTTTTTCTGTTATATGCTTTTCTGCAGTGACTATTAAGGATTTATCTTTGCAAGATATGCCTTTAAAGAAATAAATTACTGAATTGAATATGCTTTGAAAACACAGACTTTTCTCAGGTGTAGTCTCAGAGTGATCCTAATTAATTTTTTTCCCTTGCAAAAGAAAATCATAAGGAAAAAAATTCAATAATAATTGCCTAATCAGAAAGTGTGTAAAACAACATAACGAAGAAAAAAATATAAGCCTCTTCTGTAATTAAGCTTACTTTGTATACCCTACTGTGTTTCATCCTGGATAGAAAGAGATGGGTAAAATAACCTAAAAGAATCAGATGTCTCAACATGGCTTAGTATTTATTTGAGACAAAAAACCCCAAACAAACAAAAAAACAAAAACCAAAAAAAACCCCAAACCAAACCGACCAACCAAACAAACAAAAAAAACCCCAAAAAAACAAGAAAAGAAAATTAGATGATCAGTTTTATGTGAGCAATAAACAGCAATGGTTTTTTTTGAAATGTCAGTTCAAAAAAGAAAGACTAATAAATACCAAGAGCATCTACATTAATAAGAATAGTGATAAGCCAAGATGATTATAGTATTTTGCAGATTGTTTTGCGGCACTTTCTTCCCTTTATATGTTAGAATAAAAACCTATAATCTTTTGCCAGCAGATGAGAAAACAACAATTTAAAGCTATTTGACATGAAACTGTTTGATATAAAAACCAAAACTGCTGTGAATGAAGATGAGAAGTTACATTGTTGGATTTTATCGTTTTGAGGTCATTTAGTGAGCATATGTATGTAGCATATAAAATTGGGTGGAAAAAAAAAAATCAGTGCAGGCACAAAATACTGTAAAAATCCTCTTGTTATCACTGTTATTATTTTCCAAATAAATTTTCTGTTGAATGTCAACCTATGCTGGATCTGGTTGTTTTTTAATTTTTTTTCCAACAGAGTGTCATTAGACATTCTTGATACCAATGCAGCTTGTTTATGAGTATTTTTCTGAACTTTGTGGTAATTCGAGGCTATGGAAGTCATTTCAGGAAAACTAGAAACAAATAATTGAAAATAATTGACTTTGTTAAAACGGAAACCCAGGATGTAGTAAAGTATATGAATATGAGTTTTCTTGAATAATAAAAGATTGCTGAATCTCGTGATATGCTTCATCTGCAATGTCAAGTTTCGAAGTTATTAAATCAGATTTCATCCGTATCTCATGACTCCCTATCAGCTGAGGGGATGATTATCTATCGTGCCTGCATTTCTTTGCTATTAATTCTATTCTCACACAAATAAAATATAGTTTAAACAACTTATTTTCTGTCTGGTGTTTCAGAAAGACAATATAGTGGGCTATAATTCATCTTGCATTTTCTTATATTCTTCTTGCCTCTATTCATGTTGTGTATGCTTGTTTTGTTTCCTTGAGAGCATTACATATTGCCTATCTTAATCACATAGGTTAGAATACGTCTTTCTTAAAATCTGTTGGCCCAGATTTCACAGTGATACAGCTAAAAGTGAATTGTTGAGTTGAATAAATACACTGTCTTGTGTTTTAATCATTCAGGATGAAATAGACTTCTATAAAAATGTTAGAAGATAGACCAGAGTAATTCCTATGGTACTTTTAAAAAATCAAAACAGTCAAAATGCTTAGTCTAAGCTTCTCTAATTTTGGAAGTGTTCCATTTGGCAGAAATAGTTTATTTGTTTGATTGACATACTTATGATTAACACTACTGGTCCTGTGAAATTCCCAGAGAATTTTTGAGACTTTGGTAACAACACTGGTTTTGGAAGGCAGGTGGAGAAGGCAGGTGAGAGGGGTGAAATACTGAGGTGGCTCCTACATTTCACATATACAATCCCAGCATCTCAGATATCTGCTGGAGAGTTCAGAGGGTTCCCAAGCACCTTGTACCATAGGACACCTGCAGCTACTGTATGAAAAGACATTCTATAACTTTACAGAAGGTCTAGTTAATTCATAAATTTTCATAGGATGGATACTTAATTACAGCTAGGATTGGGGATCTCTAGTATGTTAGGGTTTCCTTTTGTCAGAGCTATGAAGTTGTGATGGATTTCCTACGTGACATACAAAGTGATCAGCGTATTGCAAAACTGAATATTTATGGGGAGGGTTGAGTTTGCTTCAGGTTCAGCTGGAAAACCATTAAATTCAAATTATCAAACATATTCTAAGATTTTAGCTGTTAATATATTTTAGCTACAAGAAATTGCCTCAGAACATCTGAACTGAATGGAAGATATAGTCAAGAGCCTTTGATTCATAAAAAAATTACATGTTATATTCTTGAAATTTTGCTATCTCAATGTAGATTTTAATCAAGGCATCCAACGCACCTAAGAGCTTACTTTGCATATTTCAGTATAGCAAAAAACTACAGGAACTTCAGCACAAGCACTTTAAATAATTTTTCAAAGTTCACCTCACAAACCAGGAAGATCCAGAACCAAAGCACAAAACTGCTTACAAACCTCTTTCCTTTTGTAAGGGTAAAGATTTTTCTTCTGAAGTTCTTTCTCAGTGAAGTAATACACTCCTCATTAATTTTAAATAAAAGATAAAATCTTTATGTCTCTTCATACTGTGGTACAAAAGAAAACATTAATAAAATACAATCTAGAAGGGAAACATAACTTTAGAAGCAATATTTCAGCTTCAGGGCCTTCGTTGAGATTTAACCAAATGCTGAACAACAGTAGATAAGTTTTCCTTCTAACGTTTTACTTCCCTCCCCCACCCTCAACTATTTAAAATTCAAAATACCAAAAGTCTGGGGTGTTGGTCTCTTCAGGCAAACAAAGAGGTACAATGACATTAATAATACTAAACTTCTAGCCTTCTATTCAAAAACAATTTTATTTTTTATTTAAGGTTTCCTACCAATAAGGAAACATTTATCCCCTAGAAAAGAATATAAGTATATGCTTGAATTTAAAATAGATTTAGCATTACTTGCTTGCTTGGTTGTTTTCTGAGTCCTTATTTGCATGCTTTTTTTCCAGTGGAACTGAGTGCTATTTTGGAATACAATCATAGCTGAATTACTATAAAGGAAACAAGATAGCAGCTCCTATTGAAAAAAAGAGATGCTCAAATAAATACCTTATTCCTAACTTAATTTTGAAAATATAAAATCAATGTAAATTAAATATAATGGAAAAGCAGGAAAGATAGTGTAACTATGACATAATATTTCACCTATGGTCTTCTCCTTCTACAGATTTTTTAAATATTCCCATACAAATAAATATTTTTTTTTTCTGAAGGCTGAATTTATGTTACTTTCAAAACTATGTTTGAAGCTGAGTTTATCCATTCTGGTTGGACAGAAATAATTAAATTTACATAATTTATTTTTCTATCAGTTTCATACAGTCCAAGTTCACACGTGGCAGTCATGTTGAATTTTAAATGTCCCAGGATTTTTGCAACACAGCCTACTTTCATGGGAAGAGAGGGTATTCTTCTCCTGGTCTCCAGTACTGCACTATTATAAAAAAGCAAGGAAGCAAGCCTGTTTTCTAAACTCACTAGCTCTTTCCTTATTGGTTCTTTGCACAATTTCATTTACTGTAAAAATAAAATCAAGACCTGAATAAAAGGAAAATACCCCTAACAGAAAATGTTACCAAAAAGCTCATAAGATAAAGTTTGTCTCTTGCCTGAAGTCCTTGCATGTAGATAACCAATGTTTTCGGATTTTTTTCCTAGCATTGTTAACCTGTAAAGTCTTTGAAGCAGATATGATCACTTGGATCGCAATTTCTTCACTCCTAAGTGCAAAAGGGACTCAACCATGACTGGCTCTCTAAAAGCCATTATAATGCATTTAAAAGTACATTCATAAAATTAAAATGTTTCCCTGCACATGTAACATAAACCTGATCCTGGAGAGAACACAATTTACTGCACATGAATTGTGAGCAGAATGTTTAAAATAATGCCAAATGCAGATTAAAACCCACAACTCTGTAAATGCAACACATTTTTTTTTTCTTAGAAAGAAAAAATGTATCTACTCAAATTTAACATGGTAGGTACCAATTAATGAATTCTGAAAATAAAAAGATAAAGTTTTCCTAGTAATTTTGACAGTTTATTCCTTAAATAGTTAATGTATTAGCTATTACAGGCTAATTTTAGTGATGCAAATCAATATCTCTTTAGAGTAATAGCTACCGCTGCTTACAAGTGTCAGATGTTTTATTGTGAACCAGGAGAGAGAAAAAAAACAACAAACAACAAGCCAACAAGTAACACCCACCACTCACTCACTCACAGAACAAAATAAAAACCTCTCTGCCCTCATTATTTGTGATTGTGGATAGACAAAAAATGGAGCATTTCAAAATAGAGAATTTTAATAGAACCCGCTATTTTATATGAAAAGTGAAGACTGACAAGCCTTCCATAAAATTAATTATCTGAAATTTTTAAATAAGTTTCTGGAGACTTCCCAAGTTCTCTGTTTAGTGATGTCCATTGGTTCTCATGTTTACAATTTGATGCTAAAAATTTATTGCCAACCTGAATTTGGAAGCTAGCCTATGAAATCAATGCCTTTATAAATGACTGAAAAGACATTTCAATGAATGACAAGTTCAAGCTAATAATTTTCTGTATTTGAAATCCCAGATAATTTTCTATGATTCTGTTAAACTTGGAGTATGATGCTTCACCAGTTTAGAAGGTACAGAAAATTGTATAGTAAATGTACACTTTTTAATATATTTTCCATTATTTTAATCTATTCTTGAGTCAAATTGTACAATAAATTAATTGATGAAAGATTGAGAAAGAATTTCCACTTGCCTAGATATAGTAGAACAAAGAAAAAAAGCCCTGGATTTTACAGAACACTTTGAATTCAGGAGCCAATTTAAAAGAAATATATTTTGTTTCATACAAAGCAGTAAAATATTACTTAGTCTATTTTGCAGGTAGAAAAATATTGAAGATTGTCTCAAAGTCACTAATATTTCAAAGGTTTGAACGTTGGTTTGATTGAGATTCTGCTGTGAGACTGACACTCAAATACAGTAGAACATAGGCTATAAACAAAAGGTAAAATCCTAGCTTATTAAATCTGGAAATCATTTCCAGGCACATGAAGGTCATTAAGTTGGTTAAAAGTGGTCAGCAAGGATTCACAAAGGAGAAGCCATGCTTGACTACTCTGAGAGTCTTCTACAATTAAATGACTCAGTGGGTAGATGAGGAGAGAGCAGTGGACACTGGATACCTTGTCCCGGGGAAAGCTTGTGCCTCTGTCTCCTGTAAGACCTTCAAAGACAGACTGCTGAAACATGGGCTAGATAAGCATGGTGCTGGATTGAAAACTCAGCACCTGAGCCCAAAGCATTGTGATCAGTGGCATGAAGTCCAGTTAGAGGCCAGTATCAGGCAGTGTATTCCAGGGATCTGTACTGGGTCCAGTCCACTTCAAGACCTTATAATGATCTGGGGGAAATGCTGAAAACATTCACATTCCATTTCACAAAACAGATATTTTGCTTGTGGAGAGGTAGGAGGACTAAACTTAAAACCCCTTGCCAACACTAGATATGGCAATGCAGGTCAAGGATAACTTATTCAATTCCCATAAGGAGTCATCTACATAATAACAATTTTTGGGGAAAAAAAAAGTCAGTCCAAGAAATAGTAGAGTGAAAAGTCTTGAGTGAGATGTAAAATCAAGTACTACAAAATCTTGAAGCCAGATAAGCTATCACTGAATGAAAAAAAAAGTTTCACTTCTTTGACAGCTGAAACCTAGAGAAGGATGTTAATATATAATGGAACAAAAATATGTTTTGAAAGCAATGCCAACTGAAATGATAAGACAACAACTGAGGAGGGAGTTAACACTAAAAGGAATGCTTGAAATATTAGAATGTATGGAAGAGAAGCACACCAAAAGCACCATTGTTATAGACTAAGACAGCCTTGTTTTTCTCTGGGCTCATGCTGGAGTCCCAGCATACCTGATAAACTCAAATCAGTGTCATGACATTGCCTCAAATGTTCATCAGGAAGATATATATATATACAGACATATATGGAGCTGATACAACAGTTGTGCAATATGTTACTCCAGAATCCTCTACCAGGAAGAGTAGTGAAATAGAAGAAAGGTCATATCAATGAAACTGAATGAGCAAAGTACCATCAGCTGTGACAGCTGGTGTCACATACTGAACAACTAGAATTTGTCACTCTTACTTGACGACAGCTATCTGCCTGGCATACCAGACATGAACCTGATGGTTAATAGAACCTTCCTGCAAATTTTGTAAAACAAGTTAAGGGGAGAGACACCAACTGCATAGGAGCTCCTATCCAAATTGTCTTCTCTGGCAATTTGGAGTACATGGGAATGTTTTCATGCTCCTTACACAGACAAACTTGTCATGCTCCAGGACAGTCCATTCGGAATCATGTACCTTCTGGCTTTCAGTTTAACTTTTTCAGACTAGGTTAGGATATTTTAGCTTAATCATCAAGTCTAACTTGCCATCATCTGACCATGCTGCTTAGAGTGAGGCATTTTGTGTAACCTCTGACTTCATTACCATTGAGGAGAATGAGATGGGTGCTCCTTGTTTTTCCTAAGCTGTGGGTTCTTTAAGGGAATGCTGATTGTTTCATCTACAGCTCCCTTTCCTGGCCTCTGACTCCCCTACAGAAACCTCTGCAGTCCACAAACCTATCATGGTGGAGAAACAAGGAAAGCTCAGTCTGTAACACTTTTTACAGTTTCTTTTTTCTATTCTTTATAAGAAATCTTGTTTTATTCTTTTTTCTTAGTTATCTTTTTATATAATGTTTTCTCTTGTTCTGATTCCTCAATTTCCACAGTATTTCAAAGCTCTTTTTTTATAGCAATAACATTTCTCCATTGGTTGGTATTGCTTATTTTTCATTTTTTATAACAATAATAGCAACAAAACAAAACAAAAAAAAAAAAATCTGCTCAGCTTCAGTAAATTACCTGTCTTTCAACTCTTTGTGCAGCATAAAAATAGTTGAAGTTTGTTTCATAAAGTGAGTGTTTTCAGGCTGTAGTATGCCTGACACGAGTACTGCTCAAAGGCAGAATGTAACATTTCATATCTGGTTTAAAGTGCTCAACTACATAATTTTCAGCATTTTGGCCCTGAGATTCTATAAGTCTTATGTGATCAATTAATTGGAAAACAGACCACCACTTGAAGAAAAAAGTGATTTATAATGGAAGGTCTACTTCTGCAATTTGCAATGTTGTTGGATGCTGTTAAAATAGTTGACCCACAGAATTCTGATGCATGCTCCCCTGAGAAGCTGCTCTTTAGAATTCGAACCCAACAGTAAAATAATAAGCACAAAATTAGTCAGGATGAGGCTAATATTAGAGCATCTCTCTGCAGAGAAGTGCAGGCAGGCAGGTGTAGATACGTCAAGGCAGGCACACGTAAGCCTGTTAGGATTTCAGAGCTGCATAGTGGAGCTGCTTTTAGAACAAGTTAGCACAATTTCTTTCTAATAAGGGTTTATTTCTGTACTTGAATGATAACATGGCTTCTATATCTAGAGCTGGATGGGATCTGGACAGCTCAGAGGATTGTAGGAATTTTCACATGATATTCTCTTTATTCACACATACAGACACATGAATCAGAGTGATGGGAGCAGAACACCTCTAGTGCAGATCCTATTTGTGCCACACTTCCTTTGCCACCTTCCCAGTAGCATCTCATAAAGCAGAGCATATTCCATGACTCCATATGCTGCATTGCACTTTTCACAACATTTTTGTTGAACTCATCAAGCATTCCTAGTCCCTTGCACAGAAACTCTCATTGTCTATGTATACAGCAAGGTAAATAATTTTGGGCTGCGGAAGATGGGGATCAATATCCAGACTAAGTATTTTTTTTTTTTTATAGTTAAATTTATTATGACTATACTTTTAGAAATCAGATGTAAAAAAGTTCATGAGGCAGAAAGATGTTGCACATACAATGGCCTAGATAAGAAAAAAATAAAAAATGTTAATTTGTATACCTATAATCAAATTGAATTTATGGTTGTTTCTGAGACAAAATATCACTGCATGGAATGGCCTTGAATTATATATGTTGTAAGAGGTCTAAAATACATTCATGCTTATCTCAAGAAGAATATCAAATACTTTAGTATTTCATATACAGAATAATAAAAATATTTATCATTTTTCTCCTCTCCTCCTGCAGCTAAACCCATATAGGTAAGCCACAAATAAGCCTGATTTACCAGTGGACGTTGCATTAACATTATGTGTTGTTTGATAGAAAAATCATTTAGAAAGGAAAATAACTGAAAATTAACATCTGAAAGCCTTGTGTGAATCTATTCTGAAATGAATCCTTTAAGAAAGAATTATAATTATTTGGAGAATTGGTTTACTCGAAGCTGAAAAAGAGGATGTAGAATAAAAACATTTTATGTGAGAATAGTATATTTCTAACCAAAGCGTTCAACTGATAAGTGACATAAACTTATAAAACCTAGAATTAAAATTCCCATTCTGTTGCCACTGAAAAGTTAATCACAGTGTGAAGCTAATCCTGGATGTCAGGATTTTCCCACCAATAAGCTCCACGGTATATAAAGTAGGCTCTATAGTAGCACATCTATGCTTTACATACTAAGACTTGAGCCCATATGAACCATCTTAAGTTAAAAATAAATAAATAAAAAGAAATAAAGAAGATGAAGAATAACCACAATAATCAGCATTTAAGTTAATATAGGAGAATGAAAGGATGTATATAATCATCTACTTAGTAGAAGCTGCTTGTGCAGTAAATATCAATAAGCATTGGATTTTTGGGTCTTTTGTAAAGCAATAAAAATTCATTTCTTAAATAGATGAAAAAACTATTTTCTGCAACCATCAGAAAAACAAACAAACAAACAAATAAATAAATAGAAACCCTAGCAGACCTTGCTATATTTCATTAGGATTGTTTCAATATCGATTGCAAGATAAATTCACTTGATGGAAACTTTTTAATACTACAAATACTGCGCTGCAACAACAAAGGCATGTTAGACTAGGAGCTCAAAACACAAGAGCTTAGTCCTATTGCTTTACTCCAATGTCTTGCAGAAAGATGCAGAAACCCAATGGAAGAATAATAAGGTTGTTAGTGAAAAGTTTAGGCTAGTCCAGAAATTCAAAATAGTGCTTATATAAGATTGTTGGGCAAACATATTCAGAATTCATTCAATAGTATATCATGGTACAAAATCGTTTATTTTGAAAGGATATGGGTATTGCCTTAAAGAGCCAGTGTACTTCTACAGACACACAGAATTTTCAGCAGTGCAACTGTTTGGTGATTTTTTTCCCATCTATTAGTCTTAGCAAATCTGCCTGAAACATAGCCCCCAGTAAATGGCTCCACACTGTAGAAAAGCTCAGTATAAATATCCACAAAATGACAATAATTTAAGGACTTTTAAAATATGGTTTCTCAGTTTATAGATGATTGATTGTTTCAGCTGAGAATCCTTCCTCAGGAAAAAGAAAAATACCTTCCAAGACAATCTGTACACATTTGTTTATTTTCTAGTTGTTTTACATAAGACAGGGTTAAGTATGCACTAGGGCTTCAGAATATCAGTTTCAGGTGGTAGGAATTTAGAACATGTGTTGTAAATTGGATAATTAGTTTTTTTTTTTTTTTAATTAGCTGTTTTGATGAGGGAGCATGCATACTCAAAAAAGGCATCCGAGACCAGAAGAAGGAAGTTTTTGAAAACCATAATGTCAAATTGAGCTGGACTGCTGCCAGGAATGTGCTCAATTAGACTAAAACTCAAAGTGTAAATAGCATTGAAGAAAATAGTAGTTCTGTCAGAAAATGGTCTTTTTCCTCTCTTTGCACTGTTGCCAAATATGTACTTTTGAAAACTCAAAGGATAGTTCAAGGTATAGTGGCATTTTAAAACAATCAGAGAGGAAAGAAAATTGATGTTTCTGTCTCAGATTCCTCTCTAAAGCTTACCTGTTAATGGCTTTTCAAGGCCTGAGTTCTTTCTGGTTTCTTTGTTTTTATGCTTTTTTATTGAAAATATGTTCTGACTTAATTCACTGGTTTTGAGATGCGTGACATTTGTTTTCTTTCTTGTCATCTCACATTCTTCTCCAAGGTACAGGTTGCAGGGCTTCTCTTCAACTACTATGAGAGATAGTAGTAAATGGGTAGGAATACGAGAAGTCCTTTGAGTATGCCTAGGTTGAATCTAACTTTTTTGGGGGAATGCCAGCTTCTGAAAAATGGCAGGGAATATTAAATTCCCAGGAAGTCAGAAGCAATAAAACATACAAAAATTGACTATCTGATCAAAGAAAGGAATAAGCAAGAATTGTTTACATTAGGATATTATTTATCTAGAAAAACAGTTTGTATGCTTTCTCTACCTACATCTACATAATACTGTTTGCACCTCTTAAATAATTACAAAAACCAAACAGATTTTGGGGTGGTTGAGGCCCACTACGAGAATGACTGGAACTTCTGTCAGGGTTTTTTTTGTTATTGTTGTTGTTTTGTTGGGGTTTTTTGTGCAAATTGACATAGCGATTTCATTATCTTTTCCTGAAACATTACCTGTAAACAAGGAGCACCCATCCTTAGAATGTTAAAATGCCAGACTTCAGAGATCAAATTATTACTTAATACATGAAAAGATAATAATAATAAAAATCAAAGGAATAGCATATCAGATAATTATTGTTTAATGATCCTGATTGCATCTTTGAAAATTTTTCCCATTTTCCACTCCCTAGCAAGGATTACAAAAATGCTTCCCACCACACTATCATGAACTTAAAATCTGCAGCGAAATATCAGTAATTCTCTAAGAGAATGATATAATGGAAAGTATTTATAATGTCCCAGGTCTCTGAAATAACAGGAATGTTATTAGGTGTCTCTAATGGTATTTTGCATCCTAGAAAGATAAAAAAGGTTGAAATTCTTATTTTATTACATCTTAAGTTGTAGACCACCCAGTAGGTTCCATTTCTGATTGTCTTTCAAACTCTGTATTCCATATGATACTTCTACCTGCTTGCTGACGTTTTGGTTCCAGGTTCCATCTGTCTTTTTTTTTTTTTTTTTTTTTTTTTTTTTTTTTCAAGGTGCACATTAAAGAAACATCAAGAAAGTGTTCAGAGCAAAAAGTGCACACTTGTCAGAATCCTACAAGCCAGTAAATCAATAAGGAGGAGAAACTTGGAAAGCTAAAATCGTTCTGCATGATCTTTGGAGAAAACCAATACACAAATGCAGTGTGTATTTTTCAAGGAATGTCAGGAACAGTTAATTTATGTCCTGGATAGTGCAAAGGAAAATTATAAATATGGTACAAACTGGATTTAATTTTCAGTTAACAGAAATTATTTGTTTCCATTTACACTGCTATTTAGTATCAACCCAATCAACTATACTAATAGCCTAAAAACATCTGCTTTATCCCTAAGGAATGAAGACTCCAGAGAGTTCTGCTGCAACAGCTACTTGGTGCATTTGGCTGTCCCTACAATGACTTGCATTACAAAGTTTCCTTGGACAGCATAAAAAGCAAACAAGAAAGCACCAGCCAAGTGTATTCTTTGAATTTTTGCTGTTCCAAAATTATACAAGTTTTTCACAGAAGCAATCAGTTTGTGGATCTTTTTTAGAAGACTATTTCTCCAATAATCAGATTCTCATTGTCTCTGCTACTCTCCAATAATAATAGAAAATAAGTATTTAAATCCTGTTGCAATAAATCTTGAAGGCTACTTGTGGTGTGTTGTTTGATTGCTTGCTTGGTTGATTGGTTGGGGTTTTTAATGAATCCAAACCATCTATCACATAGGAGCAGTTAGACATCAGAAGACCAACAAATTTTCTGCTGGATAAAGGATGCATGAATCATAGCATGTGGTGAACAATTAGGAATTTCATATTATAAATATTACAAATATACTCTGAAGAAATAACAAGGATGAAAATATATTTCTGAAAAATGCATGCAAACTATATTATTCTAATATTGTTTTATTTTTTCTCTGCTAATGCAGAACAACAGAAAGGTAAGGGATATCCTCATCTCCTTTCAGAGCAATTCCTCTTCCAGAAATACTTGAAATTTTAGGAGACTAGTTCTTAGCTTCTGAACGTGTTTTCCCTTTGAAAATGTTCCAGTGATTGTAGATGTGTCGGTAGCAACTATGGAGATGTTACTGCTTGTGAAAGGTTTGGTATTAAAATAATTCAGGACAAGTATTCTCTGGATTTATCTTGGTCTGAGAGAAGATACATTATGGTTTGTTTAAACATAAAAAAAATGCATAAGGTAACTATTATCTGATTTGTTTCAACTTTGTTTAGTTTTATGTTAAAGTACGGTGTAACTCTATACATCTGTATTTGTATTTTTGTATTTGTTTGAAAGTTATTTGTTGCATAGTGAACCTATGATCTTAAATAAAATTCATAATATAATAAAATCATAAAATGAGAAGAGGCATTGAAAATATTGTCCCTGGATGCTGCCATTGGAATAAGGTGCAAACAGCTTACTAGTACTTAGCTTCTGTTCACTGAATGGATGCAATATTGCAATCTGGTTAAAAATGAGCTTTAGAATAAAAAAGTATTTGATTTATGTAGAATAAGTCATATAAAATATAATCAGGCCAGCAAAGAAAGATTAACAGGTAAAGAATGTTTGCAAACATATAAAACTTCCTCAAGCAAATATTTTGGTCACATGTCAAAAATTTTTTCCCAGTGACCTACAAAACAGGAAATGACCAACTCAGGTGGATATAAGTGTTTTTATATGAAATCCTGTGATTAAAAACCAGCTGGGAATTAAACTCCAAATAAGCTGCCCCCTTTCCCAGTTCCCTCTTCTGGTGAAAGAGGGACAAAGGCAGAAACTATGGGCTGGGATAAAAATTTACTGAAAACAAACATTAATGGGATGAGAAATGAGCAGTAACAACAATATTAACAAAAGTATACAAAAGAAAGCATGATTTGCACACAGACAAGGTGCTCATCACCTTGACTCAGTTCTGCATGGCCACTGAGACAAAGAAAAATGATGGATGATATTTCAGGATCTACAAGTTGTTTCCAGCTCAGAAACAAACCAACTACAGGTATCATTTGACCTATCTTGGCCTTGATTTGATGCATCTTTCTCTGTACTTCCTAACATTTGTGATATCAAAATATCTATCTCCACAAGGAGCTGACTTGGAAACCTTTAGTTGTTAGTAGGAAAATATAAAGCAGTAATAATCATTCAAGACTGACAGGAGCTATTGACAAAAAAAAAAAATATTGCATTTTTAAAACAAATCTAAATGTACATGAAGGTAAAAGGACTAAGATGAGTATCCTTATACCCCTATAAGATTGGGGAAAGTAGATGAAGCTTTGGAAGTGATTATAAGTGAGTTGGTGTCCACAGTGAGATGAAGGAGAGCTATTAGGAGGAATTCTTTGCTATGGAAGGCCTACCATGTCTAAGCCTTTCCCACAAGGAAAGATGCCTCTCTCATTTTGAAGTCCTGAAGAGTCCAGCTTGCCTTGAGTTTCTGTGATGCCTGTGGTAGTGGAAACAGAAGATGGGAGATAAGTCGAATAACTTACTGCAGATTTTTAGGTGGCTGAGGATGAGTGAGATGTACCACAGGGGATGCAAGTGCTTGTAGTATGTCTAGAATATTTTTACACTTAGTGGTGGAAAAGCAGAGTAAGACTTTTGTGATAAAAAGATATAGAAAGCACCCACAAAATGTACTATTTTAGACACTAATCTTTGAGAAATTTGTATTCTTATAAAATAATTGTAAAGTAATTGTAATAATAATTTGAATTAATAAGTTATAAAGTATATAAGTAAATTTGCAACCAATGAAATGAAGTTCATCATATATCAATGAAATGTGGGCATATTGAATTAAACTGTTGAAAGTCTAGAAGGAGATGTTTAAGGATAATTTCTTTTATCATCTCTTTTATATCTCTTGGACACTTTATCTTGGTTTGCCTAAGTGTTTGTACATGTGCAATATATAATAAATTAGAGACTAGATTTTTGTCCTTTGAAAATACTTTAATAGTAATATTGGAACTACTTTTGGCCACTGTTTAAATGAATATGTGAATTTCAGAAACAATATTTGTGTTGTTGGTCAGAGTCTGACAAACAGAATGAGCTGTCAAGTAATTAAACAGTTGGATAGTCTAATATCAATTTAAGTTCATAGTCAACATTTTATATTATCCATTGATAATATTATCTATTATATTGCACAATATAATATTGTATATTGTATATGCAATTGTATCGTATATGAATATTTGTTCATATTTGATGTTTTTTTCCTTTTCTGGAATGGATGTTGTTGTCATTTCATAGTTATTTTAGCAGCTAGACTATCCTTGTCCTGTTTAATTGCCTACTGCTTAAGTATGCAGTATAATAGCAGATTTTTATTCTTTTGAGTACTATTTCTAGAGCGGATGATTTTTATTTTTGTGAATACATTTTAACCATTTTCTATTTTTCTTTCTTCAGGGGCATCCAATTTTTGCTTATCTCTCAGGTATCCTGACCTGAGAGGATAATAGTGTAGGATACTTTTGACATTTTCAAGTCCAACTTACCTAATCGGTATATAAAAAATTCCTTTTCTATCTCCCAAGCTACTAAAAAATTTGTCAAAGTTGTTCTTTTTAAAGTCTTTTCAGAGGATTTTCTAATGAAAGAGTCTGATTTACTTACAACAGTGTCAGAAGTAAGGCTTCATATATATATACATTCCTATGGGTAAGCTTGTATCCTTTTAAGTTTTAATCTAATGACTTTTGTAATACCCATTTGGTCATATATATGTATGCAGACGTTACTGTCTCTCTACAAACCAAATCAATTTGTACCCCCATATGTGGAGTACTACTTAAATTGTAAACTTTTATATTAGGAAAGTATTATCTAAATAATAATTAAAATGTATGGGGAATTAAGAGCCTTTGATATCCTGTTCCAGTTTCTTCTATTTGAGAGTTTTTTGAAGCACTGACGTTTTCTAATTGTATTTTTAAATTTTTGCCCTTAGTGCCATATATCTAACTGACTGCTGGCACACATCTTGTTGAATCCTATAAGTATTTCTGACTAATGCTATTATCTGTTCGCTGTGGGTAAAGTGTTTCATATTGATGTAAGCAGTATCTCTGCATGCATGTTTTATCCTTCTGTACATATTAGAGCTAAATGTTACTGTTCCTTGAACTCCATGTATGAGACAGAAGGCTAGTAAAGGACCATGTATGAAGAATTTCTCTTTTCGAAGACAAGCATAAAAGCAATCAAATAATTATTTTCAAATGAGTCAAAATTTTTTTAATAAACATTAATTCTCTGTATTTTTCTTTATCAGATATAAGGCTTACAATTTTCTGATAGAAAAATGTTAGACTTTACTAATAGCTACTGTTTTTCATAGAAATTCTATTCTATTTGTTCGTAAGTTGGATCAAGGGTGAAATGTCTTCTTTTCCAGAATGCAAAATCATCTAAACTCCTTCAACTTCTGCTCCTTAGAGAGCATATATTAGATCTGAATTTCAATCTGTCCTAGTTTGACCAGCCCAGGGAAGTGAACTGGCTAGGTTTGAGATTGGCATTTTATTGGACCAATGGAAAGCATTTTCCAGTTGTTATTCCCTTTGGAAGCAGCCCGGCTAGGTCTCTTTGCTCCCGGCTTCAGAGCACACACCTCTGCCCTCTCCCGGTCCTGGCAGAGTGGGGGCAGGGGGAGGCCCCGCGGGCCAGGCAGGATTGGGAACATCTGATTTGGGAACATCTGCGGCACAGAGTCTGCTCTGCTGCTGGACCCAGCTGAACTTTACCTTTGCTGCACCTGGGGAGAGAGGGGGAGGAACGATGAGGCAGGAACACCTGATGAGACTGAGGGGTGGAAGAGAATTTCAGAAATGTGTCCAACTTTCCCATGGCTGCCTTCTGGGCTTGAACCCTCTGAGAGCCCCCCAGCACGGCTGTGAAACATGACACCATGGACTGCCCTGGCCAGATGCTGCTTCTTGTTGACTCTTTCAGTGCATCAGTGCACAGGTGGAACTTAAAAATCCTCCATCCTCTCTCCAGTGAGAGAAATTAGAATGTAGATGTGTAAAGGCCACATAAAGTATCAAAGTCAGTCAAGAAGGAGTGAAAGTCCAGTTGAAGGAGTGTGGGAAATTGCTTTTGAGCTATAATAAACTCTTGTAAGCTATGGTATTTGGTTATAACATATTGAAATGTTTCCTTTAAACCATAAAGAAGTATGGAGGAGATAAAAGAATTCAAATTGTAGACCTGAGCAAAGGAGTGAAATGTTGAAGGGACTGTTGATTTCATGAGAAGTTGAACAGAGTGATGAAGTGATAAAGACTCTTTGCCCTTGGAAAATAAGTGAATCTCTGTTCTTGGAGGTGAAGGTGGTCCCAAAGACAAAGAGAACCTTTGTTTTGGACATGTTTATCTTTAAACTAGACCCTATACATTGATGTGGCCCAGAGACACAATTGTGAACATGGGAGGAATTTCATGAACGCAAAAGGATCCGGGCAGTTGCTGTTCATGAAGGAATGGATTTACAAGAGAACTGTTTTCTTGTGGAGAAATTTACCATAGTGAACGAGAGGTGCTTCCCTCCCTAGAGGAACTGAAAAAGACTGTTTTAGAAGTGGAAAACTAACTGAGATTTCTGAGTGTTGTTTTCTTTACATTGTTGGCTGGGAGAAAAGAAAGGGTGGGGAGGGAGGAAGAGTGTTTTGAAAGTTCCATTCTCATTCTTGTTGTTTTTGTTTCTTTTAATATTAGTTAATAGTCTTATTACTTTTAAGTTCAAGCCTGCTTTGCTCTTGATTGAAAACTTTGAAATTGGCAAAAAAAAAAATCAAACCAGAACACAAGCATAAAATCCACACTCTCTTTTCAAACAAATTTTGCCCTCATCTGACAAGGTAACCCCTTATTATTAAGAATGAGTGTTAAAACAACCAGATTTCCAATGCAGATTTTGAAAGCAAATCTAGGAGTGTAATGACAATATCTGTGAGAAAAAATGTTATATGAAATTTATGTGAATTGAAGACTAAGACTATCCTCAGTAATATGCAGAATTTCTTCTCAGTGTTATGATAATAAAAAACCTGCATCAGGATGTCTAAAGTCAAAACCAAACTGAAGCTTTTTATTTTGGCTTAATTGATAAACAAAATCTATTTTTCCAGTCACTGCCATTAATCTGAAGCTGCAATATGCTATCAAGTGATTTGTATTTTTTTTTAACTTTAGACATCTGAATGCCAAGCATTTATTATATATGCATAGTCTTAATTTCCTTGGCTTTTATATAATAAAACAAAACCTAAACCACTCTGAATTCATGAGTGAGACTGAAAGAGAAAGACAATCTTTTGTCTGGTGTATCACAACCTCTTTATATATAACCTCTTTACAAGGTTACAGAAAAAGACATCAGTAGGAATATCTCTTCAAAGCATTCATATAGAAAAGCAGAGTGTGTGATCATACTTCCTTTCAGTAGTGAATAAGCCTTCCGTATATTTCCTTGGGCAGACAAGGAAATATTAATATATTAATTAGGTTTTTTTCTTGTTCTTGAACAGCTGAATATTTATATATCATCTGTCACCATACTTACACTCTTCAGTTTAGCCAATAACATAGTGAATTCTAGCTAGTAATCAAATTTTGGAAGATAAAGATAATGGAGGATTCTACTGGGAAAACCGTGCTACAATTTAATAGATTTCATCATCAGAAACTCCAAACTATAACTTATCTTTTATTAATTTTATATTACTTATGATTGTGATCTCTTATATGATAATTTTTCTCTTAGAATGTTTACTTCCTTCAAATAAGAAGACAATTATGAAAAACCTTTTTCTACTCATTATTCAGAAAACTTAAAGGAAGTTAGTACGTGAGTTCAGTGGTTCTTTTCTCAGTCTCTTTTATATGTAGAAATAAATTGACCAGATTGGCTTATATTGAATACCAGGGACCTAATAAGGTATGGTCCAGTAACAGCTAGGAATAAATTCTTATTTCAGAGCAAAACATACCCTTTCTCTGTTATATAAACATGATCTAAGGCTTTTTCAGCTAAAAATCATTTAAGATCCATTGCAGGCCATTATTCTTTTTCACATAGAAATTACTGACAATGGCCTACACGGGCTACAGAAACTATGTTAGTGGTATTCACTACTTACAAAAATTATTTATTGTTAAAATATGCCACAGTAAAGAGAGAAAATTATAAACACAATGGTTTAGTGTTCAAGGTTATTTTCCCACATAAATGGACAAAATATCTGGATTGAGAAAGGATCAGACACTGTTATCCTTTTTGTACTAAATACAACCTGAAAGCACAAAGAATTCTCTTAAAGCCACTGGGACCATCTGTGGAATAAGGATTTGTTTAGGGTATAACCCTCATAAATCTATAGACCTAATCCTAAACATGTAGTTTTCATTATTGTCAACAACCAGTGGTATAGTTGATCTCTCTCTAGTCCTCTTCATGGAAAAAAATTATTAATATTCAAAACATTTTCTCAAATAAAAGTAATTTTGTTGCATCTCTTTGAAAGCCATTGGCGTAAAAGATTAGAGTCATTAACCCAGTGTTTTTACTTGTGCATCTTTTAAAGCTCATTTGTAGCTGTTCATTCACACTGGCATTCTACCAAAAGACTGGCAAGAAGCATTTTTTTTTTCCTAATGAAGCAGGTGCTCCTTCATCTGGACCTGGTCAGATAGTCACTCTGTCCACTTACCCCCTTACCCATAATTTTCCATCTATGAATATAATGAATAATATTTCTGTCCTTACCAGACCTCACACTGGAAATATCTCCCGATTTTTAAACACATCCATGTTATATTTTAAGGGACCAGGGATTTAAACTCTTCACTGGCACTTTTCCACTTAGCCTACATACCTTGAGTTTGTTCAGTGAAGAGCAACTGTAGTAAACATTGCAGAATTTGTTTGTTGAGGCTTGTTTATTTGTTTATTTCTTCCTTGCATAAGATTTCCTGACTCTATAATTCAGTTGCACTCACCTAAAATCTTACTTTGAAAATGAATTAAAAAAAAAGAAAATAAAAAGAAATATGTAGCATAATTTGGTTTATCAGGATGCCAGCTTTTAGGTGTTTGAATCAGTTGATTGTAGGATATGATTTCTGTAAAATGAGTACTCAAAGAAAGAGGTGAGTAAAATACAGGTGAGTTGTTTTTTCCAGACAGACCATTTTGAAAACATTTGATGTACTCTGTTCCAAAATTGCTGCTGGGTAGTGGTATAAGTAAAGAAATATTCTGAGATAACTTTATATTTGTTATGGAATGGTTGGAAAAAAATGCAGTGTGAAATTAATTTTAGAATCTTACTTGAGTCTTGCATAATGATTCAGGATCATTTTCAAAATGGATTAACATTTAAAGCATTTTATTATCTTATTATCTAATGTCATACATAAAGTTTTATAACCATCAGTTTAGGATTTTAAAGATTCTTAATATTGTTATAATAAAACTGACTACTACAGCTAATTTTATATTCCATAATAAAAAAATAAATCTGTGCTGTTAAATCAATCATCCTTTAAACTCTTAATAAAAGGAAAAATGCCTGTATTTGGACAGCATTTTGTTCTAAGTGCAGTAATATATAATGTGGTCGATTGCAGTATTTAAGTTAAATATTGATTCTTTTTCCTATCTTATTTTCCAAATTAAGTATTGGTTTACACATTTTCCAATAGCTTCATTAAAAACTAAAATGCCAGCAAATACTTGCTGATGTTGTGATGGGTTTTTGTTTTTACACTGATAGGAAAAGACATTTGTTTTAGTATGATCATCCTACGAACAATAAATAGATGATTTTGTGAGCACTTCTGACAACAGTATTAGAATATCTAGGGTCTACTTTTTCACACAATTATATTTATATAATGAAGCATTATACAAATATGCGTGTTTAACTTTGGTTAATGTATGCATTCAACTGCAACAGCAAAAATCTCTCAGCTTTGGAAACTGTTTAAAGCTTATGGATGGCGGAATGTTTACAACATCCATTTATGGCTTCTACTCCTCCTTCTGTAAAAGCAAGATCCAGATTTTCAGTATTCCAAAGAGGACCTAGATATCCAAAGCAGAGCAGTTTGCATTTAAGCACTTAGATAACCATAAGGTTTTCAAACTATAACCTCCATCTCTTCATGTGGTAACACCCCTGGTGTGTTTTATCCTTGCAAGAGGTTTCCACATCTAAAACTTTCCATAATAAAACCCCTGGGCTCTTATTTCTCATGTTCTAATGTGGGATGATCTCCTTCTTAAAAATCCACAGTTGCATTTGGTTGTTGAGATTTAGGAAAATAAAAGAACAATTCAAAGAGTGCCTAATCCCCCACAGTTCTATGGGAAGAGTATATGCCTGCAAGCTTGTTAAAGTGAGGTCCCCAGTCTGCAAGGTAGTCATAGCTCTGATCCGCGTCTGAAGTGGTGGAACCCAATGAGCTGAGGGATCCTGCCAAGGAGCCAGTGCCCTCAAACGCATAGGTCTGAAGTGAGTCATAGGGAGGAACGCCAGGATCTGTATTTGCTTCCTCGAGCTTTTCTGAAATGAACTGCCTGAAGATCGCGCTGTCTGGGCCAACCTGCAGAGACTGTCTGTAGAGGCTCTGGATTTCGGAGGCCACTTTCCTCCGAGGTTTGTGCATTCGCATGACAGTGCGTGTCCTCAGTGCTGAAATATCAAAGGCTTCTGTGTCCTCCTCGCCCCCTCCTTCATCGTCATAACTGACAATGTTCTCTCTGAATTCTTCCATCTTCTCTGAAAAGGGAGTCTGCTTCTTCTGCTGCTGCCTTATGGTTACAACTGCCAAGAAGAACACTGACAAAATAAAAAGATAAGAGACATGGGAAAAATTAAACAGAACCAGAGACTTTGAATGAGCTTGGAAAGATTAAAAAAAAAAATCACATCTTAGTATCAAGGCTATTGCAAAGTGAAGCTATCTTAACAAATTTATAGAGCTGTAATTTTTATGGATTTTATGGTTTTGAGATGAGCAATGGGTGTGTTGGGAAAATAGCTACAAAGGGACTTTTAAAAAAGGCAAATTAAATGGAGCAGTTCTTCTGGTAGATGCAAATTTGGAACTGATGGAAACACAGGTTATGCTTTTCGAAAGTGCTTTTTTTATCACATAATATATCCATTTTACATTCAGAATTTAAATTCTTTATCAGTCTCTCTGATAAAAGCCCCATCAAGATCAAATGAAAAATGAGACAATGAGCAAGATATCCTCTTCACCTGGTTGAATCATTCAGTTCCACAGACTATGCAGAACAGTGTTCAATGATTTCTGTTGTGTTTGTTTGCAAGTTTGAAGACTCACTAAATACTGTGCCACTTTACTGTCAAGGCCTATGAATCAGATATCTTATTTCTTTCATATATGAAGAGTTTCTTAAATTTTCTTTTAAAGCATTATTTTTTAATCTCACATCATTTCCTTTTAACTGAAAAATCCCTTTGATTACTCTATGACTTTCACAGAGATTAATTCTTTCAGTTTTAACTGCATCTTGCTGCAGTTCTACTTAATAAGTATTTTGCCGACTGTAGTTTTTTTTAGTCAGGACATAAAAATGATACAACTACCAAGAATTATAGCATTTTAATTAACTTAAGGATATGAGGAACCTGAATTAGTTCTTTTTACTACCCAATTTACAATAAACTATTCTATTGGCTTGGGACATACTAACAGAAGGCTTGAAAGCACTGAAAACAAGGATTTCTACTATGTATTCACAAAACAGGTGGTTTTAAAGTTCCAAATGGTTTTCCTGGTGAACTCTTCTGATGGCATGCTTCCTCCTTGAAAATTAGTTTTCAGAGAAAAATGGCTAATTTATTATGTATGAATGTTCTTATTTTATTACTTATTTTTGCATAATTACAAAAACACATTCAAAGAATTAAGGAATTTAAAATGTGTGTTTGTAAAGAGTGTAGTAGATTAGGTTTTTTCTTCTTTTAGGCTAATATATTTGTCTATATCCCTGCTTTGACTTTTGTGATATGAACAGGCCCACTAGATGCCATGGTTTTATTCCACCTGGAGAAAGAACCTTTCTGCAAGAACCCGAGAAATCATTGATGAATAATTCCCCTGATGACCTGGACAATGCAGAGATGCAGTTTGCCTGATCCTTAGTTCCTGAAGTCAGTAACACAGAGTGAACCTATTCAGATACCCACAACCAGCGAACAAAACTTGAAATGAACACTGACTTGTGAGCTTAAACTGACTAGAAGATGCAAGGCAGATATCTAAGATCAGATTTAAATAAGACAATTCTGGGAGCGCAGGCAAGCCTAGAAAAAACAAATTCATTGTATGTTCCCATATCCTTGACTGGAAATCAGGAAATGGATGTAGGGGAACTAGTGCATCCCTGGGCTTTGCTACGGAGTCAAGAAACGGCTGGTGCCTAGAACAGCTAGCCTTGAGCCAGTTGGTTTGGTTTTGAGTCATGCTTGCCAGCTCTGCATGACCTTTTACAGAGGTACTAGAAAAACTCCTGTGCATTTGAACTGTTCTCAATCCCAGCTTTCACGTCCACAAATTCCCAAATGTATTGGAGATTAAGTTGGTGTCTCCTGAGAGGAAAAAGGAGATGTCCAACATTTGGAGAAAATGTTGTGTAGAGATGTAACCTTAACTGGCAGAGAAAGTCCCTGTGTCTGGAGCTTTCTGTCAGATTCCCTTTTTATTTTATTATTCATAATTCCTCTCAGTTCTACGTTTGCCATTCCTAAGGCAGAATGAGTAGGGTGCTACTTTAATATATTCCTACACTAGCAAATTTTCTTGTGTAATGCTGTCTTCAGCTTTACCTGTGATCAATACAGACTTCAGGCTCTGAAATCTTTATTATTGCAATTCCATGTGAGTAAAGAGAACCATGACTCAACTACACACAAGTTTTAGGACACTGTGTTAGATTTCAAGTTTTACTGAAATCTGGGAAGAGGAAGGGAGAAATTATAGTTAAGAAAACAGGAAAAAAATGAATCATTTGACTTATTTCAATTTTTCCCAATGTCCCAGTATTTCTAGTCTTTGAGTCAAGGGTCCATCTTTATAAGTTAACCAACCCTTCTGTAAAAGGAAGCAAAGAAATTTTTCTTGTACTTACCTAGGAATATTAATATGCAGGCCAAAACAGCAACTAAGGCCTCTGTGCTGAGACCCAAGGAATACATGAAAGCTCCGTATCGACAGTAGAGGGTGTTAACTTCAGTGTCACAGTTGCAGACAGTGACAGTGAGAGTATTCGTGCTTGTCAGAGGTGGGGTTCCATTATCCTGAATTAAGATTCGCAAGTAGAAGAAAAATTGCTCTTGCCTCCTGAAGCCACTTTTTACTGTGAAAATTCCAGCTGTGTTATCTAGAAGATAAATTATGATGATATGCATTTATGTATTTTGTAACCAAAACAATATTTAGTGTAATCTGACTTATTTAAAAGCAATGGTATTCTGCAAAGGTACATATTAAGAAAGTTAAAAAAGTAAAAGCAGGCAATGACATTTGGTGCATATTTTGTCAATCGTGAATAAATCACATTTATTTATAATATATGTACTCCGGGGGCAATAATAAAATTTTACCAAGGCGCTGTGGTTTTAATATTCAGAGCTAAAGAAATTGACATCTTTTTCAGTACCTGTCACCTGCTTAGACTAATTAATTGGTTCTTAAAATGGTTCCATGTATCCAGCTGCTACCAAGCCAGAAGTTCACAGATAAAATATAGACAGTTTGCCAACCAAAAAGGTTAAAAAGTGTGTCTATCAGCACATAGTGAAAACAGGTGGCAAGGGAAAGAAGAGAAAGGAAGAAAAAAGTCCACTAAAATAGTATTTTATTTCTTTCCCTGGCACAAAAAGGAGCTAGGTGGACTTCTACCACCTAAATAGCAAAAAAGATTTAGACACTTATATTTTGCTTTTTTAACTATCAGTGTTTTAGAAATCTGTTCCATAAAAAACACAGTAAACAGCTTAAACTCTGGTCCTGCTGCATATAAATCAATTCAAATCAGTAACTTAGCTTGTTGAAAAATTAAATAGTCCTGCCTACATGCATGTGTAATGAAAAGAAGAAAAAAAAGAATCTAAAAATATTTCTACATCAGAATTTTTCTCATGGCAGAACAAAAGACTCCATATGTGCGTATGTAAAAAAGGGTTTCTACCATTATCTCTACAATGCATCTATACAATCTACTGAAGTTAACTTCCTCAAATGTAAGTTATTCTAGGTTTCTCTCAGAGTTCAGAAAGTAACTCTGAGATAAAATGCTAGAGATCTACAGTCTCTTTTTTCTCTTCCTTAGGGCTATGACAATTCAACCAGCTGTTGCTGTTGAATATGGCAGAAAGGGTAACTATCAAAAGGAACTGGATGGGTCATTTTCTGTGAGGGTCTGCTTGGGTTTTGGCCAGAAAGAGGAAAGGTGTAAAGGCGCAAGACTTGTGCACAATTTGACCTTAATATAGTGACTTATCTCTTCCTGGAAGGGAGTGAGAGGTTAATGAAGATGGGAATTGAAAATCTTATTGACACATTGACTAACTTTGAGGATAATTGAGAAGCAGATTGCCATTTAACGTATTTGGAACTTTCCAAAACTTATTTCCATTGATTTGTTCCCTTAGCCAGAACATTCAAATAATTAGCATGGTCAATAAGAGCAATGTGTACTTTAGCTTAGTCTGAAGAAGCTTTTCTTTTTAGTTTCAGCAGACTGACTCTAAATGGTCACCTCCTTGAAATTCCATGAGATATCGCACCTATATTTTCATCTGTCTGGTTTTGCTTGATCTTATATATTATGAAATAAGATTGAATTCTTAGTTATCTGTTTTTATA
This sequence comes from Sitta carolinensis, assembly GCA_032173965.1. Classification (NCBI taxonomy): domain Eukaryota; kingdom Metazoa; phylum Chordata; class Aves; order Passeriformes; family Sittidae; genus Sitta; species Sitta carolinensis. The sequence continues at coordinate 98,585,518 of CM063284.1, read as the reverse complement.
ATGTTGTTCTTGATTAATTAAAGAAATAACAGTCCTATATTTATATCAGTCTTTTTTTTCTAGTGATCTTATTTCTCAGGCAAATAATTTTAACAAGAAAGTTGGAATTGATCACCATATGCAACATAAAATAATTTTTAAGGAATACCACTATATTTTTCATCTCATTTGTTTTTTCCTTCCTTGATATAAAACTGTCTTTTGCTGTTTATATTATTCACTTGAAAAGGAAAATAAACTCTTTGATACTATTGAATTATTGTTTTGAAATGGACCTCAGTATTGTGATGTGTTTGTTTTAATTTCCTAATTTTTATATTTGTATGTTATTTACAGTTCAATTGTTGTTTGGCACTTTCCAGTGTACCCCCATGTTTTTCCCAAGTTGGTCTATCCCTACTGTTGTATCCACCCCTGAAGTTTCCTTAAATGGCAAACCCTGCCCTGTGTTCCAGCTCCTTCCCTGTCAATCAGTGTTTCCCTGCCCAGCTCCTTCCCATCCATCACAGTTGTCCCATCCCCTGTTCCAGACCCTTCCTTGTCAATCCTCCCTCCAGCCTCTCCCTGCACGGTTCCTCCCCTTGGGGTGTCACCCAAACCTCGATGCCCCATTGGCCCCCTGACCCCAGTCCTCCCTCATTAGTTCAGGATGTTGTCAATCCCACCTTGTACTCCTCCCCTCTCCCTACCTTATTGGTTGTAAGTTTGTATCTGCCCCTGGGATCCTCCTCCTATAAAACCCCCTGCACACCCCAGTTCTGTGTCTCTTCGTCCCCAACCCTCTCTGAGGGAATAAACCTTTGGGAATCGTATGAAGGATCCCTATCTGGCTTTTGCCCTAATCCTCGATGCCTTTCCCACCTTGGTGCTGCAGAGAGCAGTGTTGCTGCCAGGGGATCCAGCAGCCAGTGCTTTATCTCTATCTGTGTCTATTCCAGACCAGGAGAGACCACACTCAGTGCAGTCTGAGACCAGGGCTAGCTGGGGAACCCTCTGGAGCACTGTGTCACCTCAGGACATATTCAATCCTTATAATGAAAATTTCTATTTAAATGGAAAGTTTTAAGGAATTAAGAATCCAGTGGATGCATGCATCTTCCATTAGGAAGGTCTTAAAGAGCTGCATGACTGACACTACCTTGATTATCTTTGACAGTAAAGTATGAGCTGTTTGCAGCCTCCTGAGCCAATGAGAAATTAAAATGGTGACCGTCTGCTGAGTCATCTTGATCCACTGCACTAATGCTTTGAATTAGCTGGAAAAATAAGAGAACAGAGTTGTTAAAGAGTAAAAGAATTTCCTTGTCCTTCAAAGCAATAAAAAGGATATAAGAGATACGTTAAACTATTGATGTTGAAGGTGTGATCCATGAATCTATATTGAGTGCATAATATGCAAATATTTGCCAAATACCCAAGTAGGTTTATTGAGATTTATATTCTGAAAGAACTCCACTTCAAGTTTTCATTCATTTGAGACAGGCAGGCATTAAAATCTTGAGAAAATGTAAAAGGTTTTCCAGATCAATGGACCAGGAGAAAATAAATTATCCATAAATTAAGAAAACATAATATAGAGTGGGGTTTTTTGTTTTGTTTTGTTTTGTTTTTTTAATGCAAGTTGAACAGTACATCGTTCTACATTTGTAGAAATCCTTCTATGCAAAACCCATTCCCTTTGAATCTACAGACACATTTACATCATTCAACTGATACATTATAGCTCGAGTAAGTGACATACGTTGACAAGTTCACATGCTGAATTGTTGATTCTGGATATTATAACAGATTGATTATGGAAAATTTTGGCTGCAATTTCTTAAGAAAACAAAATAGTCTTCATTTAGAAATATGTCAAACCAGACAATCATTGCAAGATAAAAATAAAATTCAAAAGAATATTTTTCATCTCTGTAAATAAACAACCATGCAGTTTACCTAATTAGCAATATTTCTGCTTTTAAAAGTCTATATTTCTTATATTTATCAGTAAATATTTATTTATCAGTGTATATTAGTGAACATCCTTGCTGATCAGGAGGAAAACAAACTGCTGGAAATCCACCGATTTTCAGAAAAAAAAGAGGGTCAAATTGAATTTGGGCTCTATTTCATCAGTTATCTCATGCCTAGTAGGTATTTGTATGCAAGACGTTGAACCCTCAACTTTCCTCAAACCACAGATCACTTGAATGATACAAGCAGTGAAAAGTGAAACAGTAAGTCAACGGAAGTGACTACTGCTGCTTTCTGTCTGTGCCTTTGAAAATTCCTTTCTGGTTAAATTCTTTTTTAGTCAAACTAGAACTTCATCACACATTCCTTTTCCTTTCAATCATACCAAGTTTGATGAAATCATCACATCAGAATGCAAAATGAGGCTTGCATGCCAAAAGCTTTGTGTTCTTAACACTGTTCCCTCTCCACATGTGAAATAATCTATATTTTCACTCTATAGAAACATGAGAAACATTGTTTTTTTTGTTTTTTTGGTTTTTTTTGATTGCCATTAATTAGAGGAATAACTTTTCAGTGATGTCATGGTGTACAAATTAGAGAGATTCTAGCAGGATCTTTTTTTTTCTTTCCTCAGAACTAATAAATAGCTAAGATGATGCAAATACAGGTATAAAAATGTAGGTCAATAAATCAGTAAGGAGAAACTGACTGTTAACCTTTCCTTGATTACCACAAGCTTAGTTTTAATAAGGAAATTAGTAGTTCCCAGAACATGCTCAATATGAGCAGCAATAGGGTACAAAATTATATATCTAGTCAAAACTGTGAAGAAGGACACATTTTATAATATTTTGCCACCTACCTCAAAAAAACCTAAAAAAGATCAAACTGTTTTTTCTTGAAAATTTTCTGGTTACGTTTCGCAGATGAGGATAAATCTTGGTATGGATGTACGTCTGTCCTTAAAATTCAGGGTGTATTAAGGTGTACTAAATATGCAGAGTAATTTAATGATCTACAAAGACATCTTAGCCATACTTAATATGTTTTGTATTGTTTTGTTTTGGTTTTAGTTGAGTTACTTGATTGAGAAAAATTACCTACCTATATACCTAAAAAAAAAAAAAAAGTGATTTTCATTCACCAGTGAATCACCAATGTCTTTTGAAAAGACATTTTTAGAAGCATATCATGTGTGAAAATCATAAAATTACTGCAGTTTTGAATTAGATATTGTTCTGCTATTTCATTGACTTCCATATTTTACATACAGAATGTATTTGGCTCTGTACATTTTATATGTATCTGATTCAATCAATGAAATCCTAAGAAGAATGTAGATAAATGAAAAAAAAAAAAAACAAAAACCAAAAAAAGCCTTCCCTTGCTTTGATCTGTGCTGTCCTGTTCTGCACAAACCTAAGATTCCTATGGCTGTTCTAGATATATTCACACACCTTCAAGGGCTCACCTTATCAGCATGAAAAAATTTGGAACGTAAGGACAGAGCAAAGCCTTGTTGCTTACTTCTAGCTGTATCACTTTCACTAAGATTCAACAAAGCCCAGATTAGTGTACAAAATATTCAGAGAGCAATAAGTATATCTGATTTTACTGACTCTAAAGGAAAAATCACTCAGAGTGAAGGAAATCCCTTCTCTTTTTTTCCGGTTTCCTAGGGTTTTATACATCTAACCTAGGAGATTCTAGCCTTTTACCAGGGAAACCAGCATCACATACTCAAGAACTGCACTTATTGCTTGTGTGTTAAGGCTTACAAAACTCCTACATTTTAGTGTATAAACAAAGAAAATATAGTGAATGATATTTTGTTTTTGCAAGGTTTTGTCAGTTGTGTTGATGTGGCTAAAATTTAATTGCTTTAAAAATTCTTATTTCAAGTCTCATTAATATAGAAGTTTTAAAGGTCCGGCAGTTCGTTTAGAAATGAGTATTTCTTTAAAACAGAGATTAATTCACTTGATTCTTTTTGAAAAAAACTGATTTAAGTTCATGATGGCTTTTGAGGACTTAAAGAATGCAGTAAAATATCTCAGTGTGCCATCAAAAAAGGAAATTTTCTTAAGACACCACAAACATAGATAGAAACAGGAAGATGTTAATTTCAGGCCTAAATGGAGATGAAGGCTTGGAATTTCCACACTAGACAAAATTCCACTGTGAGGACTTGTGATAGTGTAGATGGCAACAACAGGAGGATACCAGGTGTGGTAAGTCAGGTGTTTGTAATCTATCTGAGCAAAAATTCCCGCCCTGGTAAACTGAAAAAGGAAGAAATTCCTTATACACATGCCAGCTCAGGTTTTGGGAATGGTATTTATGCTCTGTTTATCTTGTAAATAAAAAATTAAGGAGTATGGAATAGTTGACTGCCAGGTAATCCTGATAAAACTTTATTGGAAATTTATTTCCTCAACTCCTTATGGTCTTACTGGACTGGAATTATGGAGAGGTCCAAAAGGAAAGGTCAAAGCTTCTTTGTTAGAGTCCTTTCTGTTTATAAGGGCTTTCAACCAAGTTAAACTAAAAGCATAAATTGTCCATCTGAACAAAACCAGTACTCTAAATTTTGATACTAGAGAACTCTTGAGTGTTGAATTTTGAGCCCTTTATATCTTAGTCTTATCAATTCCATTAGAGAAATGAAGGGAAAGTAGAAACATATTTTCCATCTCTCTCTTTCTATATCAGTTTCTTTGCTTTGTTTTCCACAAAACATCCTTCTATAGAAGTTCCACTGTGGATTATAGGATATAAGAGACCTAATCACCTTTTTATAAAACTGGTTTTGTTCAAATTGGCAGAAGTTTTATAAGCAGTAAGATTTTTCTCAGTCTCATAATATTTACTGATCATCAGAGTTTAGAGCAGGTAAAAGATTAAACTGTTGATTACTATAGTCATCATTGCATGGTCCAGGAAGACCTTTTACCTCAAGACCCAGGTTCTTCTGTTGACTGCTTCTATTTTGAAAAGCAAATTGACACAGTATTGAACTGATTTATCTGGGTCTACTGTAAATGTTTCTGCTTGACTGTAAATAAAATTGTGTACTTTTCTGCAAAGGATTAACAATTACAAAGCTCATGCCATGTGACTGAGGAGCATTTTATGTTTGCCCACATATGTTAATAAATTTCTCCCACCTGTGCCATTCTGCTAAGAGATAATACTGTGGAATCATGGTCCACATAAAACAGAAAAAGGAATTTTCCATGAGTCACTGTGCCCACTGTTTCAAAACATCACACGTTACACTCAGTGCATCTGAAGGTATAGCTTAGTGTAAGAGTCTTACATTATACGTTGTTTTCACAGCTTTATCATGTTTTTCCACTCTGAAGGATACATTCATTGTCTGGTGGGTTTTTCTAAATTTTTATTTTCTTATCATTACTGCTCAGATGCTTTTTGTAAATGTTGAAGCAATATGAAATAATAAACATTGTCTTACCTCTCACTTTCATTTCTCTGCTAGGAAAAATTATTCTGCATTGTGATTTGTTAGAAAAGATCTGTTTTAGAAAACTACTCATTTTTTACATTAATCATATGTTCGTAGAATTTGTTTAAAGATTTCCTTTCTTTTCTTCTGTCAACATTTCACTATGTAGAGAAGTAATAGCAAATGAGTGCTTTTCACTTTCACTGTAACTGATTATTATTTTATTATGTGCCAAGTACTGAGTAAATAATTTTTTTCCTTATCTCTGACTCAAAGTACTCTGCATACTCAATCACTTTGAGTCTATGGAAAATTGCTAAGCAAGCTGCAATATCAAAGTCACTTCATATGTGATCTCCAAATTAAAGGAACTCAGAATTATGAGAGTAAATATGCATTAGAGATGACAGTATTAATTCAGAATACAGGTATGTTGAGTATAGTTTATATTCAGCTGAAATATCCTCTGTGATAGGAGGGAAGATCTATATTCACAAAAGGGCTGAAATTTCCTAGCATAATTACATATTGGATGGTCAGCTTGCTTACATATAATGTAAGGATTTTGAAACAGTCTACATCAAACTTTCAAGCTGCATCTTCCAGATAAGTTATTTTATTAATGTATTGGGAATTAAGTTTTTTGGGGTCAGATCCATTGTTGATGCTATGTCTCTAGTGTTATCTTTGGGACAAATTTGGTCATCTTGGTGTTTTGACTATTTGTAAGGAATATTTTTTTTGAAGTTCAAAGGTTTACACTTAATATACACACCCATAAATGGTAAATGTAAAAAACTTATAGAACATTGTGGTCATCATTTACTGTCTTTACACGCAGTTATAAAGTCAAAAGGTCCAATCAAAAGGAAATCACAGCTTTGAACACCTTATTAATATTGTTCTATTTTATCTGATGATAAATATAGCTGTAGTAGGATAGAAGGCTACTTAACAATACAGTATTCATGCACAATTCATTTGAATAAATAATTTATTCAATGGTGGTTGTGCAGTGAAAGTGTTTTTTAATGTTTTAAAGAAAACTTCAGTTGTGGTGTAGTATATAGCTGACTTCTGTAATATAGGACGGTACTAAACTATAACATTAAATGGATAGTGAAAATTTCATTCAAAATGTCTAATAAACATGATGAATGCATTCAGTATGATGCCAAAACCACCTATCTATCTTCTTTACATCCATTTTTATTGTCAAATTTGGATTATAGTTCCACAGAGTGAAATCTAATCCTTTTGTTTGAATGATTTTCGGAGGCTAAGCTAAACATAGCTGTAGCTCTCACAAAAACACCATACATGGGATTGAAGGTCAACATTCAGTCAATAAGGGCAGACCAAGAATTTTCCTAATCTTTCAGAAAATCCAAAACTTCAAAGCAAGCCCTCTTGTCTAGACCGAAGCTATTATTAACTGTGTTTGAGTCTGGATAGTTAGGACAACAATTAGTTTTACTCATGATGTGTTTTATATTCTGCATCACAAATCAGCGTACTTGTAGGCTATGTAAAAATAAGTTAATTGTGACCTGACTTTAAATTACTTTTATAGTAAACCAGGCTGACACCAAGATAAAGTCGAGACTGAATAAGACAATTCATTTTTTTAGTGGTATATTTCCCTCTGCAGCGCATTTCCTTCCTTTTCCCATAAATGCATGCAAATATATTTTGGAATATCCCGTGAAATTTGACACAACTTAGTTCAGATCAGGGAAATAAATGAATTGCAGAAGTGCAGAATATATCTGAAAACATCTCTCAGCAAAGTGATTCCAGCTAAAAGGATAGACATATCTGCTTTAGAAACTGAAATGTGATAGTGTAGCTACACAATCTTTGATCTCAACTTAGCATGTAAACAGATTCCATTGCTGTTTGAAATTGATTGCAGAAATATGGTTAAGATAAAAAGCCACCTATAAAATCACATTTGAATCTTTTGGTTTCTTGCTGAGAAAAATAAATGATATTTCTTCTGTGAGCAAAATTAAAAACAAAACAAAACAAAACAAAACAAAACAAAACAAAACAAAACAAAAAAACCAAAAAAACCCCAAACCACCAAAGAAGATACATCAGCTAACAATTCTGTTTAAATCATAAACACTGAATAAAATATCATAAACTCTGGCTGTGATAATTTTGCACTTCAGTAGCAGTTTCCTGTTGTTCTTCCTAAAATAATTTGTTAATGAGAAAATTATTTAACATTACTTTTACAGTCTCAACAGGCAAAACTAAAGATGACTGTCACTCTCAAAAACCTATAACAATGAAAAAATGAAAAAAAATCCCTAAAGTAACATTAAGCATTTCTTTAAGGTGAGAAAAATACCCCATTTATCCCTCATTCATATATTGCAATGTCAAAGAAGAACTATTCAGTGTACTAAATTAAAGAATTTATTATTATTGTTAACGCTGCTATTCTTTACAAAACCATTTTATCCAGTGATTTTCAAAATACTTAATATATAAATGCAATTGATATTGAAAAGTAGCTATTGATAGGTTAGCATACAGGCATTTTTTATCAGTGGGCAACTATGGAATAATAAAAACCTTGAGAAACAAATCATCTGAGTTTTTATCTTGTAAGCAAGTCCAAAACATGGATTAAAATCATCTATATTATTAGGGTCCATATTTAATTCATGTTGTCTTGAAGTCAAGGAACATAAAGTGCAGTTGAATGCCTGAACTTTGGTCTGCCAGTGAGATACTCAAAGACCAATAGAAATGGCATGCTCCAAATACCTCCTAAACAGAGGTAGCCTTTGCAGACAGGGAGATTTCCATATGCAGAGCAAACAAAGTAATTGTTGATAGAGAAACATATAAATGGACTCAAAAAGCTATAAAGAGATGATGTAACAGGAAAAGCTTTATTTAACTGCAGACTAATCAAGGTCAAAGTAAGCCAAACTGGCATAAAAAGAGAGCCTCTGTGATTCAGAAATTAAAACAACAAAACAGTTCAACGGAATCATCACAGATATCCCAAAGGTTGTCTTTTTATGTCCAAATAATGCTTTAGAGTGATGGAAAAAACATAGATTTTCCCCTTTATAGCTTTTTTTTGTTTGTTTTTTTGGTTGGGTATTCTGGATATTTATTTTGTATCTTTTTCTTTAAAAAAGACTCAAACCAAAACGACAAAAAAAAATCCAAACTAACTTGGAACATCCCAGAGTTTATTTTTACAGGAGGAAAATAGAAAGACAACAGTGTACCTAGGAGTTGGGGCAGCTGACTGATGATACTCTATTCATGTGAATATCAAGTAGGAAATGGAAAATAACCTCCTGGGAAGGATGTTAAATATAACAACAGCTTAAGATGCCAGCTAGGAAAGGTGTGGTAAGGGCTGTGTCTTAAACATTTTTGGACTTGCAATGAACTAGTCAGGGTTTGAATTCAGTTCACAATAAATGATTTCTAACTGAAGGATGCAATGGATCTGGTTTGAAAGTGGTCTAAGTCTGGTTCTAATGTTGTAGCTGAAGTTACCAGACATAGGTTTTTCATCTGTGATCTTAACATGAAACAAATTTGTGCCCTATATTCTTTCAGAAGTTTCTACCTGGAATTTATTACCAAGAATATAGATTTTGTTTTAAAGGGGGGAAAACCCCACATCATTGTACTGAAATTAAATTCCGTATTATGCATATATCAATAGAGTTAATTTTGGAAATAGAAAAATGCAGTCTGTACTTACAGAACTGAAAGAATCAATGCTAAACATCTCAGATCAAATCTTCATTGTAGTGAGAAAAATGATGGCTAACTACTTCATGCTCACCTGTCCAGAAACTGCATTTTCACAAACAAATGTTTCATAACTTTTAGGGAATTCTGGTGCATTATCATTAACATCGAGAACTTGGACATACACATTGGCTTCTGAAATTTTTTCAGGATTTCCTAATGGTTAAAAAAAGACAGAAATAAAAACGTTATAAATAATCTAATGCATATTTTAAAGTAATGTGAGCATAATAATATTTTGCTTATATTCTGCAGGGAAGAAAATAATCACAAAGATCTATAAACATATTTTTATACTATTATAATAATATATTACCATTATAATAGTATGTCTTGAAATAAGATATTTCATGTAAAATTTTTGATTTGTTCATGCTTTTCTTTACCCAATCAGAAACAGATTTAAATGTAAAAAAATAAAACATGATCAGGAAAAAATTAAATAATATTTGGTTGATGAATAAAAATTTACTGTTCTAGCCATATCTAAGGTTATGTGGTAGAAGAGAGTCAACTCTTCTGAGAGTATCTGGTCAAGGACCTTTTCCAGTGCAACAGGAGTTAATAAGACAAAGAAGAAGCCATAAACAAGAACATACTGCAACAAAAACCTGAGGGACAAGTGTTAAAGAGATTGTGTCAATCCGAGTGACTGACCTCGTCAGTGACCTCATTGTGAGTCTCTGGGACATATATGCAGCTGTGCTACTGGCTGAGCCTGCAAGTGGGTCAGCAGCATGGATCTTGGATCCCCAGGCCCTAGGCTCCAGTGGCTGAGCAGGAGAGTCAGACTAGGGCGACTGGAAGAGCTGACTGCATTGCCCTATATCACTTAACATCATGGTTACCGTACATATTGGTCACACTAATTCCTTTAAAAAATTCTGTTATTCATCCTCTTCCTAAATATTTTCAAATTTTGAAGTTCTGGGAGAAAAACTCACAAAAATTTACATTTTGAAAATATTTCTGCCACTTCTAGACTTGAAGAAATCACAGTGGATACTGACAACCACCCCTACCAAGGCAGAATACTCAGACTCAATTTGGGAAAATGGTGCTCTTCTATCCACTGCTCCTACAAATTCATATTACAAAGAAGTGTGTTTTTGCTCACACATATCTAAGGCATTTCTGCTGACAAGCTTCACAGACTGTTTAGTTTTGGTACTAATACTGTTGTTCCAAGAATTATCTACACTACAGGTTTAATTCTTAGGCTTAGTACTCACAGAAGATGTATTGTTTCTGTTACCCAAGTGTACTTTACTGCTGTGGCTTTAGCTATAAAAGATATGCTTATTCCTGTATGTAAAGAAAAATTAATAATATAAGGCATTTCTCCTGCATTTACTGCCTTTGCACAAGGTTCTACTGCTTAAACTACCTCAGACAAGGAAAAGCAATGACGTACTAGTATCATGGTACAAAAGTTGCATGTAGACTAGAAGGAAAAAACTTATTTTTTATGAAATGAAAATGTTTTTAAGCATGTTATCTGGAAAAAAAAAGGCAATGAATACAGCAAGTATAGCATTCTCCTGGAGAAACTGGCACCTTAGAGCTTGGACAGGTATACTGTTTCCTGGGATAAAACTGGCTGGAGATCCAAGCTCAGAGAGCAGTGGTGACTAGAGTTAAGTTCAGCCAGTGGCCCATAACAGTGGTGTTCCCAGGGGTCAATACTGGGGCCAGTTCTGTTTAATATCTTTATCAATAAATTACATGAGGGGGCTGAGTACATCCTCAGCCAGTTTGCACGTGACACCAAGCTGGGCAGGAGTGTTGATCCTGTCGGAGCTAAGGAAGGCTATGCAAAGGGATCTGGACAGGCTGGATTTGTGGGTTAAGGCCAATTGTATGAGTTTAAACAAGGCCAAGTGTCAGGTTCTGCACTTAGGTCACAACAACCCAAAGCAGAGTTACTGGCTTCAGGAAGAGTGGCTGAAAAGCTGCCCAGAGGAAAATGCTGGTGAACAGCAGCTGAACATGAGCCATCTTGTGCCCAGGTGGCCAAGGATTGGCTGAGGGAGCTGGGGATGTTTAGCCTGGAGAAGGGGAGGCTCAGATGCGACCTTATCACGCTCTGCAACTATTTGAAAGGAGGTTGCAGGGAGCTGGGGGTTGGTCTGTTTTCCCAAGTAAGAAGTGATGAGTTGCCTCAAGATGTGCCAGTGGAAGTTTAGATTAGATGTGAGGAAAATATTCTTCTTGGAAAAGGTTGTCTAACATTGGAATAGGATGCCAAGGGGAGTGGTTAAGTCAACATCCTTGTAGGTATCTAGAGTGCCAGATACAGATCTGGCAGTAGGCAATGATTTAGTGGTGGACTTAGCAGTGCTAGGTTCACGGTTAGATTAAATGACCTTATTAGTTCCTTCCAAACTAAACTACTCTTTAATTCTTTGATTCTATATTGGATACCTCTTGGAAGTCCTTTACCTATCAGCACATTGAATCCTGACTTACACAGCATAGCTTTAAGAAATGTCTGCTTCCTTACAATGTAATTTATTATTCTTGTAGGCAAAAAGTTCCTCTGCAATAACAATACTCAAATTAACATGCTTCAGTTGTTGAATAATGAAGATGTTTTTCCAGTGATTAAAGTAACCTTAAGATATTCCAGGAATACTGAACATTTGTCTAAATATCTGTCAATATATCAGTCACCTATATCTAAATCAGGAGTATGTCAATAATTATAGTTAAAATTTGTCTCATGTTCAGTGCTAGTGTCACTGCTTTTGACCTGTTCAGAATTTTTTAAGGCATTGATTAAGTTTTAGTCAAATGCACCTCTAAGAAAAAAGTAAAATGTACTCCTCTCTGCCTCTTTTCAGACTGCATCAGTTTGGTTGGTTCTTAAATTACTCTTTTTAATGTATAATACACTAGTTGCTTGGAGCAAACATTTATTTTCTTAGATCTTATGGAATCTATGCTGATAGTTTTGAGTCTTTTGCGGAAGGAAATGTCAGCAAAAGCAACTACCACAGAGATAAAGGCATAGATACTCAGCAGTTTCACATTTCTATTCCTCCTGTGAAGTCATTATGACTGTGCTAGTTTATACAGATTAGCACAGCTCTAATGACTTGTGATCTGTCGAACTCATTCCAAAAATACTTCTTTGTGGGATGACATTTCTCTTGTTGAATCAAATATCTGTAAGAATACAATAGGCAATGAAATATTGCTCAGCTTGTGTAAGATAAATGTAAAAAGTAACATACATCCCTTTTAGAGATAATACTAAGAGTGTAGGAGTTAGTTTAATTCTTTTACTGAAGTCAGAATTGGAGGTGTAAGGCAGAGATTTGACTATATTTTATTTCAAAGGAAAGCTTTGTAATCTTTAATAGAAAGCAGGGAATACCTTTCAGTTATATAAAAAGTGGCACATGAAGGACCAAGCTAGCCTATTCCTACCTCACTTGTTTGTCAGATTTATGAATACTATATTGGCTTTAAAGCCTACCCTTTGCTTGCAGAAAATATTTAAATAGCATATTGTTCAAATTTGTATTCTTTCGCTAAAAGCTTGCAGTTTTGGGTTTTGGATTTTTTTGGGGGGGAGGAGGGTGGAGGGGAAATTTTGTAATAGCCTTGTCTATAATTTTTTCACATATTTGGATTGTAGTGTCATAGCTGCCTTGGTGGGATAATTTTTCCCCCTTAGTATAGTTTTAAATGACAAGGAAGAGCATCTCTCATTTCTGTTTGTATGGAAGTTTTTAACAATATGAAAATTATTAATTTTTCTGAAATCACAGCTGCCTTGTTTTGGGAGGCAGCAATGTATTACAAAGCCATTCTTGGAATTAGTGTCCGGCGAATATTTAATGACATATTTTGGTGAAGCAGAGGTTCATACATTGGTTGCATACTGACGAGAAGGTAAGCAACATGTACTTTGTCTTTTATCCCTTACACAGGAAAATTATTGTCAGAATGTGCATTCAGCTTCAATGTATCCATATCCTACATTGTTTAAATAACTCCCAATTAGCAGAAAATTTCTTTGTCGCAATCTCTACAAGAAAGATCAGGATTTGAAAAATAAGGACTAAGAGAACAGGATGTCAGGTAAAACAGCCTGGATCAGTGTGAAAATTAAGATGACACTTTAATTGCTAGAGACCCGTATCAGTAATTAGAAAAGTAAAACGATGACCATCTATAGACACAAAACAGAATTCAATATTTGCAGGGGATTAAAATAAGCTTACATTGACATCTGCTGCGGATTAATTTTATTGTGACTGACAGTATCAAGTAAAACTGATCATGGAATCATAGATAATTGAGGTTGGAAAGGAATTTTCAATTAATCAAGTCCAAATGTTAAACTAACTCTGCCATGTTCACCATTAAATCATGACCCCAGGTATCACATCCACAGGTTTTTTGAACACTTCCAGGGAAGGCATCTCATTTACTTCCCTGGGAAACTTATTCCAGTGCAAGACAACCTTTTCCAGGAAAAAAAATTTTCCTAGCATCTATCTAAACTTCTCCTGCTGCAACTTTCCCTTTCCTCTCATCCTCTTACTTGTTAATGTGGCAGAAAAGAATGACCCCCACTTTCATGCACCTTTCATTCAGGTAGTTGTAGAGAAAGTTCAACCTCTGTTTTGCCAGACTATACAACCACAACTCCCTGAGCTGCTCCTCACAGGACTTGTGTTCCAAAGCCTTCACCCTCTCTGTTGTCCTTTCTTGGATATGCTCCACCACCTTCTGGAAGTGAGTGGCACAAAACTGAACACAGAACTCAAGATGCAGCCTCACCAGTGCTAAACACAGGGGAAAAAACACTGTCCTGGTCCTGCTGGCTGCACTATTTCTGATCCAGGCCAGGATATCATCAGTCTTCTGGCCACTGGGGCACACACTGGCTCATGTTCAGCCTCTATTGACCAGCACCCCCCGGTCCTTTTCTGACAGGCAGCTTCCCAGCCACTCTGCCCCCAGCCTCTACTGCTACACAGGATTGTGCTGCCCAAAGTGCAGGACCTGGAACTTGGCTTTGTAGAATCTGATACAATTGGCCTTGGCCCATCGATCCAGCCTGACCACATCTCTCTGCAGAGCTTTTATATCCTTCGATACAATAACCTCCCACAGCCCAGCTTGGTGCCACAGGTAAACTGACTGAGAGTGAACTCAATCCAATCATCCAGATCATTGATAAAACATATTGAACAGAACTGACCCCAATATTGAGCTTAAGGGAAAACCAGTACTGACTCTCCACCAATTAGATAATAATGATTTAAGGATTTCTTGCTCTCAGATAGGAGTGGAATGCTGTTGTTTGTGCTTCAGCCTTGTACTTGGTGAAAGTTTCTTATGACCAAGTAAAAACTGATGAAAGGAAACTTGATTTTTCTAGAGCTTTAGGTATGAAGTGGAATTAGACTCAACAGGTTGCAAGTTCTCCCACTTGCATTTAAGATCCTATAAATTAGACCTACTTCTGGATGCTTTTATAATATGCCCCCTCAATGGCATGAGGATAGGATGATCCACACCACAGGTCTGAAATAACAGTGTCAAGCCTCTCTTACTAACCTCTGATCCCTGCAATCTTTGCAATGGACTCAAATGTCTTTTATAGTGTGTGAATGTCAGGACATCAACAGGCTCCTAGGGAGGTTGCTGTTGTAATGCAGTTTCAATACATGAATAAGGTACAACGAACATCTTATTTGGGTGAACTCTAATAGCATTTTGATTTGGCTTCAGTGGAGCCACAATGTCATCCACCAAATGTCTCATGCACACAGTACATGCTATGACTATATTTCAAGGAATGATACACTGCTAGTCCACGATACAAATTCTTTCAGGTATGCCCAGACCAAGGTGACATAACTTAAGTTCTTTTGAACATATCGTTATAGATGGTGACCTTAACATCATTAATGAAATAAAGAATAAGAATTTGAAAATAGCGAGGTCTCTGTTTCTCTACAATAACTTTCATTACTGTGAAATTCTTGCTTTCTTTTGCTGCAGGAGGCAATTATTCATTTGTAGCATTTGGTTCTCTCCTGTTTTAATGTTTAACTAAACAAAAAGGTGTAGGCCAAAGTTATCCTGCTGTGTTTCCATAGTGCTGTTCAAGGCATGCCAGAGATCAAATTTGCCAACACCTGTCATCTGCCCAACAACACGAGAATGAAATTCATGCTTAAAAACTCACAGAGAAGCTGAAAAGGAAGATAGTACCATCAAATTCGAAGTATAACTAAAGACTTCAATGAAAATTGACTATCCTATAGTAGACTTCCAGCAACAGTGTTCTACAGGGAAGGCTCCCTTTTGGGAACAGTGAAGTTTAAGAATATATGTTTAAAGTGGCCGTAGCAAAAAAATGGCATTTAACTGAGATTCCGAAGTAAAGAACAAATTAAGAGTATTTGGCAAAATCTGTCTGATTTATTGATTTTACTCTAGTTTCATATGGTTTTCCTTCTTCCTGATGATGATTTGGATTAGTTTTTAAACAATATCCCAGTAATCTTCTTAAACTGCCTTATAAAACAGGAGCTGTTAAATTTCTAGTGTTGTCCCAGATTTAGGGCAACCAGACCACCAAAAAACACAAACAGAGGTAATTTGCATTTGACTTTCAAACAAAATTAACAGTTGAAATCTATATAAAGGCTGCTACAAGGCTTTAATTGTCACTGAATAGAGGTCTAAATGATTTAGGCCTTAATATTCACAATTAATTTGAGCCACAGGTTTCTGACTGGTGTTAAATTAGACCCTGGCTAATTTCACACTAGTCAAAAATCTGGTGTGAAATTAACCAGGGTCTAATTTAACATAAGATCTTTCACTGCAGGAGCAATTCTTATGCTTCAGTGTAACTTGAAAGCGGTACACTCTCGAGCTTAATACAATTTCTTTTTTCATAAGGTCATCTTTTATGAAAAAGCACAGGACCTTGAAGCTCAAATACATTCCACTTCTATTTAACTAATCATTTTAATAATGCTCCTTAGTGTAGCAAGCAACAGTAATATACTCAGAGAGAAGAATGTATTCTCCACTTAAAAGAAGGCACATACAGAGGATAATTACAGTTCATGGTGTACAAAAAATAGCATTCCTTAAATTTCTTACTCACTTGTTTCTGTTGCTGTAACAGTTATGTTGTGCCAAGAAGCTATCTCTCGGTCCAGAGGTTCAGTGGCAATGATTGCTCCATTGTGTTCATTGATGCTGAACAGTCTCTTTAAATGCGTGCTGTGGACAATAGAGTACCTGCACCAAAAAAATGAAAGACATTCCCTAGTACTGAAGTGTTCCATCAAAGGCAAGGGCATAGAAAGCTATTGTCAGCTGAGAAAACAGAGCTGTGCATATATGCATATAAATGTGTGCTGCAGCAACTCGGAAATCATGAAAAATGTACACTTATAAACATTTAAAATTCACTGCTGCCAAGATCAAAGCTCTTCTTTTTATGAAACTAAATACGTCTCAGATCTATATTAATGTGAACTGAATCTGAAGTGCATTATTCATTCTTACTTCTAAGTAAGTCTCACAGCAGGTGAATGACTTCACTGAAAAAAACAGAAAAAATGCCACTTGTGAAATGAATAACACCAACATCTAAGAGGAGGTGTAATGGCAAATCTATTTTATCATCACTGACATACTCTGATGCCAAGGGAATGGTCATTATAAAGACAGACAACTATCTGTAATGAGGTGACACTAAGGCAGAGTACAAAATCCTAATGCAGGAGATGATTGCAGGAAGACTCAGTGTTCCTCATTCTTTGCTGAAAAGGCTCCAGATGCTGTGGACATGTACATATGCACATACATATACATATGCCACACAAGTTGTTAAAGTCTAACCACTTGTTGTAGGACAAAGATGAACTGAAACAGCAGCCAAAGGTATTGGTTCAAATGGAAAAGATATTTACTGATGGTTTTAATGGCCTACAAAGCAAAGGACCATATGATGCAGTTTCTAATAAAGTTTATTACATGGAAATAAAACCTGTTTGAATAGTTGAAAGATTCATTCTACTCCAATCTGGAATGCCCACACGCAACTCTTCCTTTTCATTGTACCTTTAATGCAGCTTGACAAAGCTTTCTGTTTCCTGTTGACACTTAGGGCTCCAGCTCAGACAATGTGTCAGCAGTTAAATGACTTTCTAACTTGTTATTTATAGCTACATTGTGTCTCTCTTAGAAATCATTTTTCTTCTTATCAGTAAGAAGATAAATCAAAGAACCAGCACAATACTGTAAATGAAAGTTCTTATAATTTGAACCTAAGTTTGGATACCTATAAACTTCTATTTCAGGTATTTATGATTTTTCTGACATAGTCATTTTGTTTTGTTAGGGCATTTTTTGGTATTCTGATTCTTGATAAACATTTTTCAGAAAAACTGTATTAAGTTATTTGGGTTTTTCTATTACTAGCATAGTGAGGTTTTGTTGCATATCTTTTTTAATTTGTTTGTTTGAAACCTGGAGTTCATAAAGCAACATAAGTTGTTTTCTATATTACAAGTAACTGCTGTCATTTATGATGGGAATGGTTCAAAATTAGATTCATTTTCATGGCATTTAACCCAAAAAAACATATCTTGATATTAGAAAGGATATACTCTTTCTAAAGGAACTCATTGACACAATATCTGTATCACTGTTTTGGGACTATGCAGACATATTCTATTTGAACCCAGTTCCTCCAGAACATTTCTAACTAAGAAGTTATAGATATGTGTTTATGTTTAATTGTTCCACAGGAGATGTTGCAGTCATCTAAACAAACCATCAAATGAGCTCTTTTAGAGGGAGCAACAAAAACACACACAAAAAAAGTTGTTTTATTTCTTTTTTAATTTAACCTATTACTAGCCTAATAAATAACAATAAATGAATAGAAAATCATAATAAATCACTGCCTAAAGCTCCAAAGCCTTAGTATAATATATATGTATTTCTGTTATTAGAAATCTACACACCATGAATTATTTTGTGTCTCAAAATTTGTCACTATATCCTGATTTGTCTAAATAGCATGGTACACAGTGATGTCAGGCAATTCAAGAAGCTATTTTAATTATAAATCCCATGTTAAAGATTAATTTCCTGTTTTCTCCCTTAAGAAATAACATAATTATTTAGCATTGATATTATAAAAAGCGAAATCTGTTGTTGCTGGGTTGAGTGGCCAGGTGTCAACTGGCTTGTGATAAACAATTGTTTCAGGTATTTTTGCATCACTTGTTTGTCTTGGGGATTTGTTGTAGATTTTGAGTTTTCTCATCTCTTATTTTCTTTGATACTATTTATTATAATTATTATTAGTAGTAGTAGTAGTAGTAGTAGTATGGTCCTTACCTGCTGATGTGGGTTAAGCCATGACATCTGCAATAAACTTGGATACCACAGAAAAATCACAATTAACTGTAATTATGAGCTATGGAAAGAAACAGAAATACTCTTTGGAAATAACAATATATTTGCATTTGAAGCTGTTCACATTTTAAGGAAGGTACCTGATTGGACTGTCATCTTCATCCGGATCTCTAGCAGTTACGACCCCCACCAGCGCACCACTCATAGCTCCTTCAACAATCTCCATCACATAGTTCTCCAAGGTGAACACTGGAGGTTCATCAGCATCTTCCACATTGATTTTGACAATGGTTGTGTCTTCAAATGGACCTTCTTTCAAAAAACGCTCATCAATGTATCTGTTTACAGCTTTTACTTGAATACTGTATCTCCTTTTGCTCTCATAATCCACTCTCTGTTAAGAAAGTAAGTGAGATTTGGAATATATCTTTCTTTATATTTAAAATAAATATAGCTCAATAAATGGTGTGAGATTGAAGACAGAGTGGTCTTATACTTCTTTTAAGAATGTTTAAAAAAATGGCTAGTTCTAAAAATTAATTCTAAGGTTTTCTTTTTATGTTAAAACACTGTCAAATTAAAATGTGGTTCTTTGCTTTCACATTTCACGCTGTATTTAGTGCTGCAGTCAACCAACACTATAAAAAAAAGAATTCCCATAGAATGTCACACTTAATAACACACAGCTTCATTACAATTCTAGATAGTCTTATCTTCTGATATAAATAAATAAATAAATAAATAAAATATATGTATGTGTGTGTGTGTGTATATATATATATATAAACAAAAGACCTACTAAATAATTATCTTTCCAAACTAAAAATCACACCACAAAACAAACAAAAAAACTCACACACTTATAGTATTCAATTCTTCAGGGTCCTAGATTTCACTAGGCTATTGAACTTTATCTTCATTTTTGACGATCCCTGAGATGATTGAGAAATATTCCTTGAGTGATTGCAAAATGAATTACACAGTATCAAAGAATATTAATTTTCTTAATTCAAAAACCAGTCTTTTTTTATTGTACTTAGTATCTTTTCATTGCTATGTCACAACAAAAACTCCACTGTCTAATACAGTGATAAATTCTGATTTCAGTTAAGAGGAGGTGTTGGAAGTGAGGTGAGACTTCCTGCAATTTATTGATAAAAATTTTACAGATGATGCACAGAAGAGATAGAACATTTTCTCACCATGAGATACACTGTGTTGCACAGTTATGGATAACATTAATTCTGACTGTCATTATTGCATTCAGCAGTAATGGGAATGAGTCAAAAATGTAAACAGAAAGAAAAGCATTTTTCTTTTTGTCCCTTATAATAATCAAATCACAAAGCCTAAAGAAAAACAAAATCCAAAGCAAAATAGGCCTTTTTTACACATCCAGCTTGCTTGAGAATTTTCCTTCAAATATTTAGAGATTATTTTAAAGTTTCTGAGCACTTACCTTTTTTAGTGAGATAATTCCCTCTTGAGTCTCATTGTTAGTAATGATGCTGAAAGCATCTGAGCTATCTGCTTCAATGAAATAATCCATGGCTGCGTTGTCCCCAATGTCGCTGTCTTCTGCAAAGACTTTGCCTACAGTGGTGCCCACAGGAGCCTCTTCAGAGACCCTCATGTAGTAGAGCCCTAAAGAAACAAATACTGGCAAAGTTTAGTGATTCGCCATGTTAATAAGTGCTGTCGCTTGAGGCTCTCAGAGAGCTGAGAAAACTTCTACCAGAGCAATGGACATAATCTGTCATTGTATAGATCTTGGGTGCAGGGCAGGACAATCTTTACTCTTGGGAGTCCTTCTCTCTCAGCCCTACTTCAGCAGTGTATAGACCAAAGAGGTAAAAAAGAAAAAAATAGTGGTTTTGAACTGAAGGAAGGAAGGTTTAGGTTAGACATAAGAAAAACTGTTTTTACTGTGAGCGTGATGAAACATTGACACAGGTTGCCCAGAAACACAGTGAATGTTCCATGCCTGAAAGAATTCTAGGTCAGTTTGAATGCAGCTCTGAGCATCCCTGCCCATTGAAAGAGGGTTGGCCTAGATGACATTTAATGGCCCGTTCCAACGCAAGCTATTCTGTGGTTCTGTGACTGAAATGGTGAAAAAACAGCCGAGGGCAGCACTTTCCACCAGCACAGTTTTTTCCTGATAGCCCAGTGAGCAGCTCTCGCATCTGGAAACCACCTGAACAGAGAGGTTCACATCATCTGCTAAAATATTTATGGTATATGTCAGAAAAAATGAAGAGAGGAAAAGAAGAAAGAAGGTGAGTGAAAATGATGCTAAATATCCATTTTTCTAGATCTTTGGCTGATGAAGTGTCAGTTATAGGGAAAGCAGTTTAATGATTCATCTCCAAAGTCTACTTGTAAGTAAAACCAGTGGGCTTGAGATTCTTGCAATGATAGATTTTCTTTTCCTCTTGTGTTTTGAGCTTTTGTGAGGACTTCTTTCCCACTATTTTACTTTTTTACAGCTGTATGCTGAAGTCAAAGCACATCCCTGTTTTAAAAAGACCTACAGAATTACAGAATCACAGAATCACAGAATAACTAGGTTGGGAGAGACTTTCAGGATCATTGAGTCCAACTCATGCCTCAACACCTCAACTAGACCATGGTACCAAGTGCCACATCCAGTCTTTTCTTAAACACATCAAGGGATGGTGACTCCACTACCTCCCCAGGCAAAGCTTTCCAATATTTTATTACTCTTTCTGTTAAAATCTTCTTCCTAATATCCAGCCTTTATTTCCCTTGGCACAACTTGAGACTACCAGCAAACCCAGCAGAACTACAGTGGATCTAAATTTCCTTAAGATTTCCATTGCTGTAATTAACCTGTACTCACGCTGTTGAAATTTAGGGGATTGTCATTGATGTCAGAGAGGTTGATGGTAACAGTGGCTGTTGCAGAAAATGCTCCTGGTTGCCCGACCATATCTTTAGCTTGAATGATGACCAAATACTGATCTTTTGTTTCTCTATCCATTTGGGAAGCCATCCTAATGACCCCTAAAAAAAAATAAAATATATATATATATTATATTTTATATATAGAATATTATATTCTATAATATATATTATAGAATATATATAGTCTATTTTATATATATATATATAAATATATATATAAAATAGAATATAAGTCTTATTTTTTTTCTCAGCATCTGACATGAGTACATAGTATAATATGCATATAACATGTATCACTGGACCCAATCATGAATTTTCCTTCTAGCCTGTGCATAGAACATCTG
The DNA here is from genome assembly GCA_032173965.1 of Sitta carolinensis. Taxonomy (NCBI): domain Eukaryota; kingdom Metazoa; phylum Chordata; class Aves; order Passeriformes; family Sittidae; genus Sitta; species Sitta carolinensis. The sequence continues at coordinate 98,563,612 of CM063284.1, read as the reverse complement.
TCCTAATACTGGGAATTAGTCCTCATAGTAGCAAGTACTCTGTGTGTCAAATCTAGTCTGCATATTTGGAGTTCTGGGGAGCAGAATACTCCACATATTTCCTATACCATATATCACTATCTCTCTTAGTCAGAAACTAGGTTTTTGGAGGGATGTCACATATCTGGGTTCTCCAACATACAGATAAAAATTTCACATGATGATCCATAGAGATGTTAATTGAGAAGTGTTCCTAGATTAACTTATTAAGTGGATTATTCAGAGTGTAACTCTTCACTCCAAGATCATTTTCTAAATAACGTTTGGATTTGCTAGAGAGAAAGAATTTCATCTTCCTACAGGAAAGAAAATTTGGGTTTCTTCAGATATAGGAACTATGCAGAGCTGTAAGAGTGTCAAGTGACATCAGTTGATCTTTGTATTGAAATCAGGAAAGACAATTTTGCTTGCATCAATTTTATGAGTTTATTAATGTCTTCAAGTTAAAAATTCACTTGTAGTACCTGTCTTTGGCTCCACAGAGAAATAAGGCTGTCCCTGAACAAGACTGTAAAGCAGACGAGCATTATTCCCATAAGAAGGGTCATCAGCATCTGTAGCTGTTACCTGTGTAACCGAAGTACCTCAAGGAAAAATAAAATAGATTATGTTTGTTTTCTTTTTGTATAAATTGTCTTATAATCACAAAACATAAACTCTTTAATTACCTTTTAGCTTATCAGTTACACTACTAATAGACAGTCCTAAAAATTTACAGGAGCAAATGGCACCTACTAAAATTTATCTTTAAAAATGGAAAATGTTTCCTCAGCAGCTGTTCTTGTTGTATTCAAAATTTAAACTAAAATAAAACTAAATAATATATTATTTTTCAGCTCTGCATTTATGTTGCTTAAAATATTACATATATCATAACTATTTTCTAATATGTCAATGGAGTAAAGCAAATTGATTCTCCTCCTCTTGTATATTTTTCAAAGTATTTTATGGAATTTTCCCATAGGAATAAGAAAACACAGTCACTATCACCAGTAGGCCCACCGGTGATAAAGAAATTAATTGTTAACAAGAAAATCAGCCAAGAAGTATAAGAAGGCTCTGATAAGTTTTTTTTTTTTCTTGAGTCTTTAATAAGCTTGTCCAGTGCAAAGCTTGTGGCAGAAATCCCAGTGCAAAAAACACAGCGGAATCAAACTGCAAAGCTTGATTTCTTCTTTGATGGGAAGCTGTTCATGTCATAGGTAAAAGATTGACAGTAACCTCATGGCACCATCTCTAATGACTGTCCTTTAAAAAAAAGCATCCACAGAAACATCATTTTTTAAAGTAATCATTGTTTTGTCTTTTTTCCTCACCTAGATTCTGCATTAGAATACAAATATCACTTCTTGTGAGGAACAGCAGGAAATCAAGCTACTTTCTAAAAATGTCTGGCATACGTTCACATGGTCGCACCTGCTTATCAATACAGCAGTATAGTTAGGCTGGAGGAGAAAAGAAGAAAAGGTGGAGTGCAAGGAGTTAGACCAGAAACACCTTTTTTTTAATGACAAAAGCAAACGTGATATTTGTCCCAAATAAATATATTCATTGATGGGTTTTCTAGCAGCTAAATAGTTTCATTTACAAATAGAAATGAAAAAAATCTGTATTATATAAGGAAAGGCTAAATTAAATAATTTGGTTTTTTAAAATTGTTTTTTGCATTTTTTCCCAAATTTATTGAGCAGTATTTGAAGTGATTCCATAATGCATGTTCTCTCAGGCAGAGAGTAAATTAAACTATTATTAATTCATACCAAATTTTGGACTTAAATAGCCTTCAAAACTTACCTACAATATAAATATCTGACATGTGTGTTTAGATGCATAAATATAGATGTTTTTGTTGTGTGTATAGATATATAAATATATATACAGATCTTATTGCTCTGGAGAAATTTTAAAGATGATATTGCAGATTCATATTTAATCAAGACCCATATACACCTCAGAAATAACAGAATTCTTTAATTAGACTGAAGAGTAAATGGAATCTTCAGCTGCAAAACTGTTGTCTTCATATCAGCTGCAATCTATGAAAATTGCTCTCACAATCATGGAAAATTCATCCTCTAAGAAAACTTAGCATGACTAGAACACATTTGTTTTGAAAAAAAAAAAAATTGCTAGTTAGGAAAGGATCAAGAACTACAGATGATCAACATGTTTAGACTGTCATGAATCCCATTTTCTACTAAATAAACTCAAGTGTCCAAATCTATGTTTAGGAATAAACTTATTTATAGCAACATATTTAGTAGATCAGGAATAAAATCTAACATATATAGGATGTCAAAGGTATCATCACAGCTTTTGTGTGTCTAACATTTAAAGGTAGATCTGTTTTCTGCACAGTTTCTAAGATTATAAAAAAATATTGACTCTAAACCATAATTTCCTTCTTCTCTGGGACTCAAACACACTTTTCTTCTTGTCTGTTAGATCTTCTAGAGTATTTCAGAATGTAGAAGTCAGGACTTTGTCCAGTTGGAGTCAGTGAGATGTAGCTGGTGGATGTAATTAATGGAAATGTGAATAGTCAAAAGGAATCTAGTAAAGAGGGAGTTGACCTGGAAGGAAGAAATAAGAGATATCCTGCACTCCGAGGAGAAAGGCAATCTATTTCTAAATTGGGGTGACAGGAGACTATGCAAAGAGCAGGCTATCATTCCTCACATTTTTTAGAACAAAGATTGTGTGATAACTACATGATCCTCTACGTTAAGTATGGACTATGTAACAAGAAGAAAAATGTTACCCTGGCTTTAGAGTACTTTCTCAATTTTTAATTTTTCACTTTCATGAAACCTGTATTTCTTTATACATTTAACCATCAGAAAAAAAAACATCCACCAAAATTAAACAAAAACTGAAACAAAGCCCCCCCCCCAAAAAAAAAAAAAAAAACAAAAAAACAGAACCCACAAAAAAAAAACCCAAATCCCAACTCAAACCATTATAGAATGGAATCATATTTACCTAGAGCTTGTATTTGGGTGACAGAATTTGAAATGTTAAAATTCTGTACTTAAAAACTCCCAAAAGCCATTATTTGTAACTACATGATTGGGAGAAGAATAACTGAACAGATACATATCATCTATCTTAATCAATTAACATATAACTGCACATGCCCCAAAAAATTAAGAACCCCCAAAGCCACAGTCCTGACATTCCACACATCACATGATGTAACTGACAATTGAAATTTTTGATTAGCCTTATTTAAGGCAAATTGCTTCTTTGTATCTCTGCAGCCTTGGTTTTGCCCTTCTCAGGCAAAATATAATAGAGTGCCATTTATACTCTGCAGCCCATTAGGTATACTATGGGCCCTCGTATGGCAAATAGCTGTTCATTTTTCCAACTAGAGCTTGAGATCTATAAAGACGTTAAGTACTGATGGATTATTACATCTGACTCTTAACCACTCCATCAGATATACTGCATTTGTACAAGTTAAACAGCTATAAGGAAGACAGTGTAAAATCGTACCAAATGCCTGAGGGTATAGCAGAGTCCTGTGTTCTCAGAAGAGAGTCCATTTACTGACACACTTTTCATTTACTGTGACACTTGCATATAAAACCCTTATAAAATTTAGTAGTGAAGATAAAAGAGAGCTAATAAAAGATTAAAATATATTCAAATTTGTTGGCACATTTGTATATATATTGATACTTGTAACTAGCTTCAGGCACAGCTATTTTTGTCTGTTTTCTGTTCTTGCTATGGTTGTGTGAGGCAAGTGACCAGATCTGAATTATTCTCTACTCGCTTTCTTAGCTCCAGACAATATGTGCACTAGCAGTGACCTGCTTTCCCAAGTGTTGGCCATGCTTCCTAAAAGGGTTCTCTGTGAGGAAATTATTAGGAGAGCAAGCATCAGTGAGCTGAACCTAAGCTAGAGAACACTGGAACAGAGCAAAGAACAAGTCTCTCTATTACGCTGCATCATTTAAATTAACTCTGCTCTTCACCCCGTATTATGCAAGAGTATGTTTAGTTTACTGGTGGAAAAACACTAACATAATCAACCACTTTGCTATCAATATTGTACATTTTAGAGGGTTATGCTTTCTCTCTGAGTTTATAAATTTCCTTGTAAGATTGGTTTAGAAAGCACACTGAAACAGGTTTCACCTCAGTAGTGCAGTCCCTACCTTTTGAGAAGCAGGGTAAGTGAGCCCCAAGAAGTATTCATGGTGTGTGGACTCAGTTATTTCGTGTTTTGGAGCTGACCACTATCAAGGTATACATTCCACTTGCATTGTATATTCTAGACATACACATTAGTATTCCAGTAGTGTCTCCATGGAAGAAGTAGATGAAAGAATGCTCTCTGGAATAGCTATGGCATTAGTGCTAGACAGGTCAAGTGTAGAAGCAGTAATGCAGAAAATATTTCAAGATCCTGGATGACCTGGATTCATGTATTATATACTGGATGATTGTAAATCAGTGAGTTTACTATTTCAGGAAGTCCATGTCTGAGAGAGAAGGCAAATAGGGATCTTACTTCATTTTTCACCCATTCTGACAAACAGTACATGGTTTTACTTCTGAATTTTTTTAATGTAATTTTTTCATTTAGTATATTTTTATTTTTCAGTTGAATTTTTTTATTTATGATATTACAGGAATATCACAAAATAAATTACATTTTCTACAGCTTAATTAATATTGTACTGAAGTGATACTGTGGTTTAGGCATCTAAATATATAACAGATGGTACAGAAGAGTGGACAAAGACAGCTGAGCCTTTCATTTTAGTGTCTCTGTAGCAAACTCAAGGCAGTATAGAGTGAAGCATCTCAATTGTCAACTGTTTGTTGATGGTTGCAGGTAAGAAATAGAGTTATATGGGAAAAGATTACTACTGTTGTTTTTTGGTCTTAAGTACCACCCTACCTGACTATTTTTTTTATTTTTTTTTTCATATAGCCATCTTAAAGACAGAAAGATAAAATGGAAGAAATTCAGTTGTTCATACACTTATGTGAATGGTTACAAGTCTTTGTGAATATACATGAAGACATACTAAATAATCAGCCATTTAAAAAAACATTTTTATTAGAGACTAAGGGGTCTATAAACAACCTTTTACCACAGAGGCACACAGAGAAAAAAAAAAAAAAAAAAAAAAAAAAAAAAAAAAAAAAAAAAAAAAGAAGGGTATTAGGGAATTATCAATATCCTAAACTTCTGAAATCCCAGATAATTCTAGACAATGAAATGTAGTTATTTTTACTATCAGCACATTAAAAAAAAAAAAAATGCAAAGGTCTTTGACAAGACACCTATCTTGTCTCCAAACCCAAACTAGTGAGCAAGATGCCAAAGGCTGGAAGAACCCTCTGAATAAGCAACCAATTATGTTAGAAAAAGTTATTTGACCAAGAGGTCAGGTGCAGAATTAAGTCTGTCTGCACAGAAGTAAGTTGCAGTGAAGAAACTAAAAATTATTTCCCTGGTGGAAGGTGGTATAAGCAGGTAGCAAGTATCACTAGCAAGTAAATTGATCTAATGCATGTCTTTTGTAGCTGCTGCTGGTAGTGATGGTAACTGCTGTGTCCTGGCAGAAATTAGGATACTAACCCACTTTCAATTAAATACCAGGCATGAATATCCTTTTCTTTCAACTGCTACCCTGGCTGGTAGAAGAAGATAAAGTTTATGCTTGCTGTCAGATATTCACTGATTCTGCTCTAAAAGTTGAGCAGTTAATGCTTAATAGCATCACTGATGCTATTACATTAATGACCTCATTGATTCATGCTATTTAAAGCTGCACAATATCTGATTTTTTTTTAAAATATCAGTTGCAATAGAAATAAACAAAAGAAGCAGGTGTATAGATTTAAAAGATCACTGGGGTCTATTCTGTAAGATCTGAAGAATCTAGTTCCTTTTGGTTTTTGAGATAGTTGGAGATATATCTATAACATGCCTGTTTATGTCAGCTGTATTCACATTTTGGAGTTTTTGAAGGCCTTAAACATATATGTACAGATATTAAGAATGCATATGTATATGTAAACATAGATATATATGCACCTATATTTGTCAGATGTTGACTTTGCTTTTGCATTTGTTGTATTAAGTTTCCAGATACATGACAGATCCTAGTACAGGCCTGGCTGATCATGTGAAAGTGGGAAAGAAGAGGTACAGAGATTAAGTTGCTCTTCTTGACAGGAAAATTATAATTCATGTACTTAGGAAATCAGAATGCAGTCCTTCACTGCACACTATTTAATTTAAACAAGGAGAAGCTGACTGCTAGGAAAGAGGCTTTGCAGTGTAAATAGGGAGACAACATGCAAAGAGTGAGCGTGGCCATCACATCTTCACAACTGGCTGCAGTACTCTACCTTTTTCAACTGGGAACTTTATATTTTTAAACAAGTTCAAATTTCAAGGCTGAATCACTGGCAGGAAAGACAAATGTCTATAGTCAATCCAAGCATGTATCCAGAATCTCTAAAAGGACTTGGATAGATGTAGGTACCTAAATATTTAAAACCAAGAATGTTAAGTAGAGGTATTTAACCCTCAAGTTAAGTATATACCTTTACAAATTTTCAAACCTGTAAAACACTTTGGTTCCTTCCTACTGACATGCATTCTGCAAAATATTCTATTAATAATTTACTTCAACACAGCTCTGTAGAAAAAATCAGGAAATAAGAGTTTGATTCACAGCATATCATACCTTCAGGTGACATCTCTGGAACAGTGGCCACGTAAGGTCCATCCAAGAACTGCGGTTCATTGTCATTGACATCTCGAACCTTGATGATAAATTCTGATTCAGGTTCAACAGGAAGCTGAGTGCTCCTGTTAATTGCTTGTGCTCTTAGCATGTAGAAAGGTTTCTTTTCTCGATCCAGCTTTTGTATTACATAAATTTTGCCATTACGTTCATCAATGAAAAAATGGCTTCCAGCTCCCTCCCCATTCAAAATATATTTCAAGTTGCCATCCTGCATGTCTAAATCTGATTTCAGCTGAAAGTACAAAGGAGAAAAACAAGTCAGAGTTTGGGAAGAATAAAGTTTGAAATATTCATTTTATGCTTTGTTTTGTTTTACAGTGAACCCTGTCACTAATGAGCTTTCTTGGACATTAGTATTGGAAAGGAGATACTGCCACATTTCCAGTGAACCATTTTAATTTTAAAATATTTAAAATTATTTCATTTTATAGTATTGATATAACAGACTAATAAATGCATGATATACATGAAAAGAGATGCTTCAGCTACTTTGAAGTGAAGAGAATGAATTTAAGTACCTACTTTAGTTCATTGTTTTATCAAGTCCCCTACAATTCTGCTGAAAACAGTTCAAAGGTCATTAAACATTATCTAAATGTTTTATTACTGCAGATGACACATATATTTTTTGAGGGTTTTTTTTTTACTCAGCAGTGCTAAGTGTAAATGTGTGTAACTGTGATGTTCTTTTTCTGTTGAAATATTAAAGGTGAAAAGATATTCTGTGTTGAAAGTCTGTATTGTTTATTCCAAAATAAATTGATAGACATTTTCCATGTCCTTCCAGGATGATCTACATCTTATGTTGTATTGCTAAGATGAACTTTATGGTGATGATTACTTTGATGAAGCTGAGCCTTGGAGACAATTTTGATCCAGCTGCATTTGTTCACGACAAAAAAATAGTTTTGTAAATGTTAGTGATACATAATAGAAAAATATTTTAAGAGCAATAACTTAATTTCCTAGCATGGCAGGCATCCACAGTTTAATATTATGCAAAAATAATTTCCATTATATCATTAATTCTCTAGTTTTTCTCCACTTTGGTTTTAGAACAAAAAATGTCAAACTCTCTCAGAGTCTTGATACTAAATGAAAAATCTAAAGTTAAAAAAAAATGTATTACTCAACTTGCTTCTCTTATGAAGAAACATATTTAAAATGTAAATAATATGCCTAACAGTTGACTTTAATTATCTCACTGTTTTGCTTATGGTTATTGACCCTAAAGGTCACTGTAAGTTATGAGGCCTTAGAATGGGAAAGCAACATTTCCCTATTAGATCTACTCAAATATTTTGCAATAACTTCTGAAGTGGCAAAAATAGTTTTAATTTTTTTTTGGAAGAATGTCTATGTATATTAGAATTTTCATAATGCATAATTGTCTGCATGCATCAGATGGATAATTTATTCAGAATGTGACAGGGACACTACTCTGAGATATGAGGAATAGTTTTGAATTCCTACTCTGAGTTCTGTAAAGAAATTAAAGGCCTTAAATATTCAGAGTTAGTTATCCTTGCCAGAACAAAAGACAGAATTTTCAAGTCTAAGGGAGTTTGGAATCATTTAAAATATGAACAAATTAAATATTTTCAACATAAGTAGTTGTGCACTAAACATGTTACCCCCTTTATAAGTGGTCTGGTCAAACTCATTTTAATATCATCCAAATTTGGCATCTCACTAAGAGGCAAGACAGATTCTTTGTTATCCGTAAATCTTGGTTTCCTTATCTCAAAACCCAGGATGTGGCAGATCTCTGTCTAGGTCTTTAAACTAACATGGGGCTCAGATGTGACCACAATGAGTATCAAACCCTTAGGGTCTGGGAGCATGCCTTTGGCTGGCTGCTAAGACATAACCTGTGTTCAGAAATTTCACTCAGTATCATTTATCCACAAAAGATTTCACGACCTTGAACATGTTAAATAAAAGGTCCCTTACAAATGATATTTGCTGAGAAAGAATTGCAAAGGTTCTCATTTTACTTGTTTTTTTTTAGGCTGGGAACAAAATAAATGGTTTTACCATTGTAAATGAGAACTGAGAACAAGTATTTTTGTACTCATGCTTGTGCATCTGCCATTGCAGTGCTGATGGACACATTTGTTTTTTCTTAATCTTGGTAATGGAAAAGGAGTCATGAGTCAATGTTAAATGAAACTTGAAACTTTAATTCTGACTGTAAAAGGATTTTGATATGGAATAATGATTTAAAAACAGAGACTGTCTACCTTTGTATTATTGTTGATGCAGTTTTCTTCAGTGTCTTACTAAAAATTCATGTGTTGATCATAGACTACTACTTCATTTGCTGAAAGCAGTACATATTCTACTCAATAAAAAGACAGAAGTAAATATGTCTTATTAAACAATGGTTTCACTGCAATATATTAAAAATAATCTTCAACAAAATCCCCAGTTAACCTGTGAGAAATAAAAAAGTGAGATCATGAAAATACATGTCATTTATGAAGTTTCTTTGCAGGAAACTGTTTTCAAGGTATTGGAAAAGGAATAATAATTTTTTTTTTTTTTTTAAATAGACAGTATGTCTTCACTTGTTCTTTCACAAGTAAGACATCACACTTCCTTAGTAACTACTTTGAAAGGGCTGTAAAAAAAGTAATTAATGAATTTTGAGCACTTCACCCTTTGGGCCCAATTAAATTTTAGTGCTAGTTAATTAGCAGTTAAACTTATTTTCGTTCATTCATCTAAAAAGGGCCTTAAAGAAAAGAAAACCAGATCTCAAGATTAAAATTACTTCTAGTGCACAAAAATAAATAATAATAATAAATATAATAATAATAATGGTCATAATAATAATGATCAGCAGAGAGAGAAGGGGCAGATAAACCCTCATTAAGACAATTATCTTAAAGCACATTGTTAAAGAAAGGTGAAAAATAATTGCTCGTTGTGCTAAACCTACGTTAATCTAATGAACCGTGTAGATTCCTGTAGTTTCTCAGTGGTAAAAGGATTTAGTATTAATCAGTTTCATTAAAAATTAATGAGGGGTAAATCAGCTGCTACTTAGTGTAATAGAAAATCATGCTAAATACTGTTTGTAAACTACACTACACTCAGTATGGCTGCTTTGATGCAGTGCCAAAAATAGCACAAGCAAATTGCCAGATGTTGATAAATGAGTTCTTAACTTCCATTCAGAAAGAAGAAAAGAACTTTTCAGATTGATACCTTCACTTGCTGTGTCTGGAACTAGTTTTAGTAACAGCATGCATGTGAAATTTCCTTGACTGCAGTCCTCAGTGAAGGAAGGTGCTTGGTATTGCCATGTCCTACAGCTCTTGGCCCTCCCTGACCTTGAGTAAAGTCATAGGAAAGGGCAGATGTAGTACTGCCTTATTACAGCTTCCTGATTTTCTCTCTTTCTGTCTGTTGATATTTCCACATCGCTGGAGATATTCAGTCTTCCATGTCAGGGTAGAAGCTGCTAATCTGCATGTTAAATCTAAACTTGTACTGTCCTTGAATCATTACTTATCATACCTGTCCAATGTACACAGGATCCTGTGAAATCTGTTCCTCAGTTGCAAAAAGAGGCTCCCATAGCCAGCCACGTTTCACTCTTCGAACAGCTGTGAAAGACTGAACGGTGCTCTGAGCACTGGACTTCTGCATGCTGCGAGAGCAAGGCCAAAGTTGAACCAGTACCACCATGAGACGTAGCAATGCAGAGGAATTCATGCTGGACTCTTCTTTCAATCAGTCTTAAGCTGTGAAAGAGGGGAAAAAAAAAAAAAAAAAGAAGTAAATGTTCACAAAGCATCACTTTTATCTTTATACTTTTATATTGATTCTTTGTTAATGTAAGAGCTGATTTGCAGTGCTAAATTTCCTCTTCTCAAAAGTAAAGGGCTGAAACAAAGTCTGTTTCTTATTAAAGTGGACATCTTTTCAGAGTCTCTAACATGCCTAAAGTGAAAGTGACTTAACTAAGTCAAGTGCTTCACTTTTCTTTATGAATATCCTACAGAGGAACTTCTTTGCAAAAAAAAAAAAAAAGGAAAATAATCCTTCAATTAATTCATCTTTCAAATTAGGCTGGGTAATTGTATTGTGTAGCCTAGGAATAATTTGATTGGAATAATTGTATGTTTCTGCTTAGACAGGGCTCATTTGAGCTGCAGTAACAAAACTGCCTGAAGGGTGAACATCTAGCATTAGTAGCCCTGATGAATGACAACAGAAACAGAGTGGTGCAGATATTTTTTTAACCTCTTCTTACCCACTGTCCCAGATCAGAAAAATGCCTTTAAAAATGTCAAAGATGAAAATCCATAAGTCTTTTAGCTGTTCAGGACAAAATATGAATCTATGTATTGTAAATTCATGATTTAAGTATTAATATTATAAATGCCCATCTTTATCTAAAGGGAAATACCATAATTGCTTAAAAAGACAGGCAGATAATACAGGAAACTATTTATTTCCTTCCAGCATTTTTATGTGATGTTGGACAACAGTTTGTTAAAATGTAATCTGCAGAGACAGAAAGAGAGAGAGAAATTCTAATTAGAAAATCAAATAGAATCACAAAGACTAAAGTATACATTCAAATTTCTTCACATTTAGTGTTTTTTGACTGTACAGCTGTAACAGTTCAAGACAAGATTTGAATAGAAGGAATGTGACTTGGATGTCTTTCTTTTACAGTTTCCCATTGAAAACTCTTTATTTTCCCATAGGTTCAATGATAATATTTGTGACATGGAAGAAAAGTCCAACAAAGCTCAACTTGGCTCTGAAATAAGGCTTGAGTGAGGTTTAGAAGGCCTCAAGACCTTGGAGAGTGTCTATTCTATGGGTGCACTCAATGCTAAGCAGTAATCTGCACACAAAGTAACCTTGAAAAGGAATATTCATTTTATTGCAGCACATTGAAAAGGACAGACTGCTCAAATAACAAAAGCTGAACAGTCAAGGAGACCTTTCTGAGGTATCACAGAAAAATGTATTTCAATCACTACTTATATATGAAGAGAGGTGTTCAGTCTCAGCAATAGCAAATACTTCTGGCTAGGCTTTTTTTGTTGTTTCGGATGCTTCTCCGGGCATTTTTCATGTTATTCAACAAAATATGTCAGGCTTGTGTGGTGACATTTCATGCAGAATGAATGTTGAACAAACAGGCATTATCAAACCTTCCCAAAGACACCCTCTATAGACAACAACATAGTGAGGGTGCAGAATATTGGCTGTGCTGGTCTGCTGTTAGACACCTTCTTGCAAGGTGCTCAGCAGTTGCATATGAAGAACATTAAGCAACTAATTAATATTTTGGAGCATTTTGGTGTCTCCTTTCTACTAATTTATGTTAATATCCTGTGTTACATGGAGTTAAGCATCACCTCTCAGACAAATTGGAACAATTAAATATTTTTAGCTTCTCCACACACTGTTAGTGTATAAGAAGACTTTAACTTGAAAATACAGATGGTAGGCAAATTCCTTTAAAAAACCAAAGTTATTTAATGGAATTGAGATTTATACATATCTCTGCTTTTCTCTCCTCTGCTATATCAAACATTCTGAATTTGCCTTTACTTTCAGGACCTTTCAAAACCTATTTGCTTCCAACATCATCCTACTCATTTGGCATTGAGACACCTGCCTTCAGCTTCTGGCCAGCATGTGTTGCCATTTTTTATAATCCAATTGTTCCCTTGTGAAACAATCGCCTACTTTCTCTTCCACTGATTGTAGCTCAGTCTCAGAAGTAAGTCTCATAAAATATCCAGAAAGTAGTTTCTTATTCCCTCATAATTTTCTAGACTTTTATTTAAAAATCAGTATTATCTACTTAAAAGAAAAATAGATGTAAAAGGGGCACACTGTTTAAGATGATTCTGTGCTGATACTGCTGCCTATCACTGTATCTAGTATTGCTATTCCCTTGTACTCTCCTGTCTTTCCCTATCTGTCAGTTGTCTCTTGTTTTACACTCATTTGCTATGGTCTTTGTAAATGAAATGACCTTGTACTCTGTGTTATAATTATAGTATGAAGCAGAAGAGAGGATTAGTAAAAGCTCTGAGCTTTTGGGCACTGTAATAATATGCACAAATAGATAATTTTTTAATAGAATAGTTTCTCATTGAAAATAAAAAAAAAAAGACAAATATATTTTCAGAGATGGGCAAATGATCTATCACTAATAATTTCCCAAGAGGAAGAAAGAAATGGAAACCATTGTTCTTGTCCTGTCCTTTTGGAAGTACATCTCCAAATTTTCTCATGTGCAGTGAGTTGCAATAATAAGGACTGATAGTAATACCAGAGTAATGAGAATATTCATTTCAGTTGTAATAAGTGGACTACAGCTTTTAAAGTTTATAGAGCAGCATCTTCCTTTCATACCCATGAGTTTCTTGTAGACTAGAAACAGATTTTCTTTCTTGGAACAAAGTTGATGAGTCCTTTCTAAAGTTTATTTTGGAATCTTCACTAAGTGACATCCTGTCTCCATTTGAAACTGGATGGTTTTTTAGGTGTGCTGGTAGTTGACTTGCTTCTGATTTCCCGTCATTTTAATTATTTTTTGTTTGTTTTTGAATTATGATTGTGTAATTACATTACAAAATGATATGTGCTACTGCCTAGCATTGCAATAAAAATAACAAAAATAATCAGAGGTCTAAAAATACTGCTTCTGGGATACAGTGAAGTTATATATTTGTTGGCGGATAAAATAAAAGACTAAAGACGAAGATAGCTTTCTAAAGCATTAAAAAAAAAAAAAAAAAAAAAAAAACAAAGAGCAGGTTGGAGTGCAGGTGATGAAAAATTATGCTCCAGTTCTGTTAGTAGAAGAAAAAGGAACGACCTTATTTTGTATCAAAAGTCCCATAATTTGATATAAGTAAAGCCTTTTAGTTAGGAGGAAGAAAAACCTTGAAATAGGGTAACAAAGGATGTGGTAGATACTCCTCAGCTAGAGACCATTATGACCATCTCCCACTTGTGTTTGATGCTACAATTTTGAAACAGGGACTCCTGAGAAAAACTAATCTGTCTTTCCTTGAATGTACTCAGCCAAGGAAAAAACAAATGAACAAAAACCCCAGAATGAAAGACATTCCTTTTATGGAATTTGGGAATGTCTTTGCTTGATTCTGTAACATTAAGCAAATGACAAGAGGAATAATTCATGTGAGCCAATCTAATTCATTAATATGCAGCTTCTGAAACATTTCTTATCTCAAGAACAGCCTTAACATGATGCTGTTTCAGTTGCATGTTCTGTTTTATGCATTGGTGTTATTATGATTGTAGTGAAAATTGTCTCTCTTGTATGTTGTTATCTTTAATTTTCACTTAATTAGGATAAAGAAGAAAGGGTGTGTGTAACTAACCCCTACAGATTACCATGTTATAAAAAGCTTAAAGAAATAGAAACCTTCATATTTCTCCATTATGGACTTGTTAATTTCTTCAATGTCTACTGGCTATTTGTCCTAATTGCATTTAATGTGGTTGAATACTGAGGATCCTAGTGTATTATAAGTGTTACTGCTCTATTTTCTTTCCAGAAAACCCTAGATATGGACTCATTTTCCTCTACTAGTTTAGGTATTGCACGATATAGCAGACACCGAGACTATAGTACTTCTGCAATTGATAATATATAATAATAGATATGTCAATTATTTTAATCAAGGCATATGTTTTGTGGGATTTGTTTGTTTTTTGGGTTTATAATCTTTATAGAACAATGAAAAATCTTCTGGCATGTCTAAAGTACTGGGCTTAGTCTTATTCTAGCTACTTCTTTCAATTGTTGATTTTCAGATAGAGTAGAATAATATTTTTTACAGGTTTGTTTTGTTAAAGCTCTGTATTATCTTTTCCATGTATTTTATCTATGATTTGCTCTTTTGCAATCCAAATACCAAGATTTTTTTTTAGGATTTTTTTTTTAGTTTTCCATTCTCCTTGGAGAATACTTTACTTGGAGATACTAAAAGAAGGTGTACTAAACTCCAAAGGAATAAACATGGCATCTCTACCTTCGACTAAGCTGGAAGTCACTATTGAGACAGTAATGTTTGACTAAGCTTATAAAAAAGCAGAAGAGAAGAGGACTAAAATTTATAAGAATTTATTTTGCAATCTGAACTTAATTTTTACTAAATGCAGTCACGGTTTCCATTTGCCATACACACGTATTGTGCAATTTACTGAGTGATTAATTGATTTTTGTGACTGGGTAAAGGTGACACCAGCCCTGTTATAGCTCAAGGCACCTTTTCCATGAGCCTCTAAGCTTTCATTTATCTGCCTAAATTCCTTTATTTATGGTTAGTCTAGTTTAGTTATTATTTTTATTGAATCTAAATATTTTAATTTAGTTTATTTTGACTTTCTGGTCTTTCACATGTTTTTCTTTTTTAAAATAAATCTGGACTGCTGCATTTACAAGTATTCTGAATTTAATTATACTGCGCTTATCAGAACTAACATCTAAACATAATATTCTCTTCAATCAATTAATTAGAGGTACATCAACAGTTGACTTTCTTGTCTGCTGCACAACTAACTAGTTTAAAAGCCACTACTTAACCTTGAGAAGTGTTTTCTTTAATGCACATCTTGATGTGACATTTGGCCAAATTATGTTCACTGATAATGCATATTAAGACAGTATGGCAGCATGTGTCACCCAGGACTTCATTTACATGGAGACAATTGCTTAGATATTATGAACATATTTAAATTTCACTTCATTCTAATTGGCACATTATTTTCTTCATTTGGAAAATATACCATTGTGTCATTAGGGAAGGCCTTCAAATTATTATATAGCATTAGCAGTGTAATTATCTTTCAGATATACATAGAAAAAATAGCTTAGGGAAAGGAATTTTTTAGTTGATTAGTGCCTTTAAGGCTGTGGATTTTTATCAGTGTAGAGCAGACTCACAAGAAATTGTGTCATTCTTAATGTTTTATATATATTAACATAGTATATTAACACATCCTCCATATTTTACTACAGTATCTGTTGCACTGTACAAAAAGCCCAGATGCCATTTTGGAGACAAAACCCTGAGTCTTCAAAGCATAATAAGCAGTAGCTAGATTTCTGTCCCTACTATATATTCAAAATATCTTTTGCAGTATCAGATTGTGATATTTATTTCTCAAATTCCTATGTCTTTTATTAAAAACCTGTGACAACTCTAGACAAAGGTAGCAGATTTATTTAAAATGAAGGGAGGGGGAGCTAAGATGAAGGATGAGATTTTCTGCAGGCAGTAAAAGAAATTAAATGTAGAGCTCTTACTCGTAAAGCAGATTATATAGACGATGTGGTAACATACTTTATGTTCTACAGCCTCATTCTACAGTATCATTGGTAGCTCTCCTTAGTGAATTTCCTTAGTGGAAAATTCCATATATTAATCACCAATACACATGAGTAAACCAATATTGAGAAACATCTCTTTAATTATTTAAAGTTGGTGACTATTAGTAGTATTTTATTGTATTTGATTTTTGGCATATAAAACTGGCTTTGCAGTACCTATTTCCTGATGGCCATGATGATGATGACGATGATGATGTAACCAGACTCTTGTCTTTTTCAACTTTGAACCACCAGTATTTTTGGAACTGATTAATTGACTGCTGACCTGTAAGTTTGCTGAAGATATATGTAGCTGGGGTCAGCTCAATATTTCTGTGTGGTGCAGCATTCTTATGTTTGGCTTAGGGGCTTACTGCCATTCATTGCTGTGATCCTGTGAACAAAGATTCTCATGAATCTTTGAAACACATGATTATGAAAACACAAAATCATTATTTCACTCACTGTTATTAATCACGTAACAGAGCTGGAAGCATAGGCTCAAACACTTCAGTCCTAGCAGAAGAAGGAGACCCAAGTCTTGTCACTGCAATTTTTTTGAGATCACTTAGAAAGAACCTGGAAAGGTGACCCAGTCCACCTAAAAGTCTCTAGGTACAAAGTCACCCACATCATTCCCACCAACAAAACAGAGTGTGTAAGGATAACTTCTGTTGAGCAGGATCCTGTCAGACAGATTTTGCTCAAAAAAAGGTGACCTTTGGAAGTGCTGATTAAGGTAAACACTACATAGGAACAGAACCAGAGGCAAGCCAATGTTTCTGTACACTTCCTCTGTGAGTGTTTGTTTTTTAAGAAAAAATTAAAATTAAATCTGCAACATCAGAAAGTAAGAAAGTAATAAAGTGTTTAATTTGGAGTCTACTGACTTCTCCCAAAGGGACCAGCATGTATCACCAAGAACATCACACTGACACACACAACAGACACACACACTGATATACACACACGCAGATGGAGTAGATTTCCCCAGAGGCAATTAAACCTTTGAGATTGGTCCCTGGTTGATGTAGCACCTTGTGTTCTTCTGGAAGCATAGCTTTTCCACATTATTAACTAGGGTATGAAGTTATTTGATGAATAGTTTTATAGACAAGACATAGAGATATTCCTATTTCACTTTCTTTGTGGGGAAGAAGAATGAAGCAGGAGGAATATCTGTGTCTCTTGTCTAAACAATGGTAAATTTATGATTATATTTTGTTCTTTTTCACAGACTTTCTACCATACAGCTAAATGCTCCTTCAGTCCAGATGCTTCCTAGCTAAAGAAAAATTGAAAAGCTTACCTTAGAACTTAACTTTATGAAAAATTATGTTCATTCTCTGCATTCATTCAACAGCTTCTGTGATTTCATTCTGATATAAAAATCAATTTGGTAAACAGATGCTAAGATGTTAAAACATTTAGTTATGCCACTACCAGTAGTTGTGGTACACTTCACTGTATACACTGAAAATAAGCTGCATTTAGTTTTAATTGTAGCTCTCCTTAACTGGGACTATTATTTATTTCTAAGATAGTTTGCATTATAGAAAATTATGACTAAACCCATGTATTTTAGCATAAATATTTTGCTGATTAAAAAGACTAACACATGTACACAGTAAAAACAGAAATTCTTGCCTTCTGGCATTTGCTTTTTATTGTAGGCAAGTAGCAAATCCAATTACAAGATGTTTGATTCACTGGGTAAATCCTACTGGAACATTTTTGGCTCTGCAGGATACCACTCAGTACTGAAGAACCACTTGTCAGCATAATGATGTAAAGGACTGCATTCTGTGATTCACGCTTGAATTTGTTTGCCAAATGATTTTCAGGATGACACTTCATGAAATGCTCCAAAACTCTCTTTAGTATTTAGGTTCTTTTAATCTCTTTAATTCATAATTATTCTTTGCATACATTAAAGCTAATAGTGCAGTGAACTAACCTTTTCCATGGTTTTGGGGGAGATTTAATTCCTCCAAACCTGAGATAAAAAGAAGCTTTGATATTTAATTTAAAAGGATGCTCTTTGCTAGAATTTGACTTATGTTAAACTTCTGGGTTTGGTTTAGAGTTATTTTACCACATAAGATGAGGCAAATCAGAAACACCCTGAAATGAAATCATCCGATGTATGTCAATGGAAAACCAGAATGAAATCAGATTTTAATGCTTATATAAAACCAAGAGGTGTTTGTAAAGTAAATAAATATTGAAAAAAGCATTCCCTTACAAGTAGTAAAGGAAATAATAACTTTACATTAAAATAAAAAAAAAAATAAAGTAATTTAAAGAGGATATTTGGATATTTAAAAAAAAATTCATTAACTTACTTTGCTCTCTGTTTAATAATAAAACGCATTATGTAAATAAAGCAAGAAAAACTACTTTTAACAGTACGTATTTTATTATAAGCTAGAAAATCTGCTCTGATATGTAATCCAGTTATCCAATTTAAAGATATAATTTAAATTCATGGAGAGAAAAGCCTGTGCACCACCACTGTGGAAGTCAGTAGGAAAACTCCTAAAAGAATGAACCTGCTTCAGAGTGTCTGCAGTTGTATCAGATAGGAAATGGTAGAATTTGCCTCTTTTGTGAAAGAAACAGTACATTGAAGGGTATGCATATTTTTCAGAATAGAAGGAAATAGAGATAGAAAATATCTACTGACAAAATTTCTAAAAATATAATATATTTCCTTGTCTTTTTAATCTCTTAATCTAGCATTCAGTTGATGAATCTTCCCCTATCTTCTCCAATGGAATAAACTCTGTTTCTGTTTTGCTTAAGTCTCAATGATCAGAAGCTTGTCTCTCCCTTATCTCCGATTTCAATATTTCACTGGTCTATTTTGATACCAAGAATGTATCTTTTCTTCACTCATTCTATGATTTATATTAAAGGCTGATATCCTTTACTAACATCTTAAAATAAGATTTTAATTCAATGAGGTTCTTATTTGATTCAATTAAACATTGTCAGCATTTTCAGGCACTGAGTTATTCATAACAGTATAGGAGCAGAGCATTAGGTCATCCAGGCAACACAAGGGTTTTTTTCACAATTTTTCAAAAAGGATTTCTTTTATTTTCTGTCATGTTTTCAGGTGTGGAATAAAATTTTCCAGGTAAGGTCCAATAAAGTCCATCAGATTTGCAAGCCATTTTTTAAAATTAAATTATATTTTAAGAGAGTCATAAATAAATAAAATTGTGAAAATGTAAGGAATTTTCTAGCTATTGATATTACATTCTCCAAAATGTCTTGACATAAAAGTTATTTTTAAAGGATATGTATGAATTTAGATCTTTCTGACATCTCTATGTTCTGACATAACATCAAGGAACAATAATAGGTTAAGTAAAAATAAAATCTAAGTTGCATATTATCTAGGACTTCACTCTCCATAGTCAAGTTGCCTTGTGATATCTCAAAGCATAATCTTTGTCCTTTACTTGCATGTTCATCCATAGAATTTTCTTATTACCTTGCTACATGATACATGCAAGTCTTCCTGTAAAAAGAGGGGAAATGCTGTTTATACTTCCATTGCTATTCAACATAGTCCTTACAATGAATCAAAATAGGGTATCTTTGTATATTATTATTATTATTAATTCCCTTTGACTAAAAATACATGAATAAGGAAGTCATGAACATTACTAGAATATATGATAAAATTTGCCTTTTGAAAAGTCATTGTTCAGGTTTCACTCTTTCATTGGGTGAGTTCTGTAAGGTATCTATATAGGAAAGAACCCGTGAAAAATTCTTCCTACTATTTGGTGCCTCAAATACACACGCGTGCTGCTTTTTCAACACACTTTTATTGCAGGTTCTTACATTCTGGTCATTCAAGTTTTGCCTTGTTTCAGTGGGGGAAAGAAATAAAATGGTGCAGTAGTCATGGAAAATTTGATTTAAAAAATCAGTATGGATAAAGACTTCAGAGAAACTTCCAAAATTCATATGATGTAAATTGAGTTAATTATTATTGTTAGTTGTCAAGACTTCTTAGGTTCTGGACTAGTGCTCTTGATGTAGAAGAAAGCCAGATTCATATCTCTTTGAAGCTGGAAAAAATATTGGGGTTTATTTCTCCATATTTTTTTGTTCTGATTTTTTAAACTTTTCATTAATTTCTGTCCTTTTCCAACCATTTTTTACTTTACTAAAACATGATTCTTACTCTTTCTAGCCTAAATTGAAGACTCTTTTCTCACTGAGAAGCTGAGGTACTGAATGCTTCACCCCACTTTTTTTCATTTAAAAACGTTTCCTGTTTGCACCTCAGATTAATGAATTGCCTATTCACCTGTCAGTTCTTTTCCCATTGCTGTAGGTCATCTGCAATAACAATTTATTGCATCTTTTTCCCTCTTTATAATCTTTGTGTGTCATTCTCCTCTCGTTACCTGTGTGACCCTCTGTTGCTTCTCTGCTCAATGTTATCTCTCAAACAGACCTTTCCGTGCAGATTTCTTTTGATATTTTACTTCATAGAAGCCTATTGTAAAAAATTATATTGTTGAGCCAAAGTCACTCTGTGTCATTCAGAGGGTAATTTTGCCAATTTCAAGAGCTCTTTGTAGCCTTAGCTTTTGTATCTCCAAATGAGCAGGTGTCGTGGTTTAACCTACATCAGCAGGTATCATCAGGGCTTTATGTATTATCAGCGTATTGAAATGCACAGTCCAATTCAACATTTTTACATTTCATCACCTACTTTTTCTTTCAATTTAAGAAGCTTCTTAAGCCAAGAAGAAAGTGGAGGAGACAAGAAGGAACAGAAGGAAAGTAGTTCCTATCTAGGATTACTTTAATAGGGGGGGAATCACTGTGAATGGTAAGTGACCAGAAGTGAGATACTGGAAGACTCAGATGTTTAAAATGCAAGACTTCATTTTAACACAGTGATTTGGAAAGAAAGGACCTATACATGGAGAAAGGCCTGCATCAAAAAGGGACACCAAGTGCACTGAGCTGGGGGATTTTCAGTCTGAAGGAGACATTCAGAGCACAACTTCCCTCTTTCTTGGTACAGTTCTGTTGAGCAGGGCTTTGGAAGAGAGCAGACAAGTCCTTCGCATGTTCCAGTTTTCTTCTCAGCTTTGAAAACCATACTTAGCTAAAATCTATAGCTACGTCCAAAATGGATCAATTTAAGTTATTCAGAAATATTACTTATGGGATGGTTTTGTGTCCTTTTGTCTGAAATATTTATTAGTTAATCAAATTCAATGAAAGAAACACATGTCGGGGAGAAATCAGCAGAATACTCTGTTAAGTATGAAGTACTCTTAGTTGTTTCAAAATCAAAGTTAAAAACAACAAAGGCCGGTGCTGTGACATCAGTGTGATATACTGCATGGTCAAAGTAATGTCTCCAGAAGAAAGAAGGTAAGAGAAAGGATTAAGAAAACTATAGAAATTATTGTTGTCAAACCTCGATAATGAAGTGGCCCAGGATATGCTACCTAAAGAAATTATGCAGTCAAAAAAGGAGCAGATTTTGGGGAAGGCAGGAAGTAATCTGAGAAGATTTCAAAGAGCCATGAAGACCTGTATTAACATGCAGGAGGCAGAAGGCTTGGGAATTAAGTTGCATAATTAATAAAAATTACGCATGTTTAAGGAGGCTAGCAGCCACAGGATAAGAATGAGTAAAGATGAAATGTTTTTTCCTGAGAAAAAAAAATTCTGGATAAAGAAACAAAGTGACATGGAAGATTTTTAAAAAATGTAACAATGTAAACATTAAAAATCCCCACAACCTATAAGCAAAAAAAAAAAAGGGAAACCCATCAATAACAAACTAAATGAAATTTTAAAATATATTATGGGTAAAATTGACTTTATTCAACTAATTTCATACCATTATCTGTATTGATTTTCTTAAGTAGAAGAGACTATTTAATAACTAGTATTTCACCTTGGAAACTTGCTTATAAAAATTAGAGACTTAGGCTGCTAAACTGGCAAAGTATGACCAGGATCTTTTCTGCCATGACAATTGCCAATTTTTGATACCTTTTATATATCTCTGTAAATTCAAACAGCAACTTAGGGAGAAGAAAAAGCAAGGATTGTAATTTCCATCTCTCATTGCTTTAATTGCTAGGTTTGTGAGACACATGGGAAAATTTCCTCTGGGAAGTAATGTTTTAATAAAATCTCAAGATAGGAAATTTTTAAGAGGAGGTCTCTTCATTGATGCACACATATATTTTTTTAAAAGTGATGTGCAAGGCTTTGAGTACTTCTTTTAAAGTTAATCCCTTCACAGTGGTGCATGGAAATTAGTATTGAAGAAATTGTACTTCAGAGTTCATTAATGAGTGAATACTTTTCAAGCCACTTTTTGGCCTTGGACATGAACATCAACATTCCTGATTTGTAGAGGTTTCCTTTCCTTCACTGGGCTATGGGGCTTTATTTGGTTCCTGTTGAGCCAATTGGATAACTTCAAAGCATATAAATGTATGAATATGCATGAGCTTTCAGAGATACCATGATTCACTAAATCATAATTTGCCCTGCAAAATAAGTTTTTACAAAAGAAATTAATGTAATAGGTTTTTGTGGATAGCTCACTTTATAAAATCAACTTCATCCACACAATATCCCTTCTTTCAGGAATCTGAGTTTCCTGTCTGAGTTTCTGACTTTAATTCATTGCAAGCCAACAGAAACTGGGAAGTCCATGAAGTTGCCATAGTAACTCAATGGACAAAGACTTAATTCCCAAGTTTATATAAGACAGAACTCAGATCCTGCAGACAGTAATGGGCTTAAATTATTTAGGTCTATAAAGTCAATGGATTATATATATTTAATAAATAAGTGTCAGTTCCTTAGTTAGAGAAAAATGGGCTTTGATTTCCCCATGCTGTCTCAAAAGTATTTGTGTGTGGGACAGTAAGCCAATCAAAAAATCAAGGGGATGAGAAACCAGAGTAAGAAAGTAGTTCTTTTCATGTTAACAGAGACTATGAGTTATGCTATTAACTTATTAAGAATTTATTTGGAAAAAATCTCTCAAACTGAGCTGTTAAGATCCATAAAGGTCATGTGGATTCAACAGAAAGAGACGATGCCTCACGTGTAATTTTGCGATCTAGTGAAAGCAATAGGACTGGTAATTGATTGGGTCAATTGTTTTTCCCCATTCACAAATATAATTTGTAGTAACAGTGTTGAGATAACAAGATGTGGAACAGCAAAACTGAAGTCTGTTGAAAAATGTGTTATGAACAATATAGTCTTGTCATGAGCAGCAAGGTTTACTGCAGGCACCACATAATTTTGGATTAAGAGTATGACATAATCAACAGTTGGTCTGGGTTGTGGCAAGATGGATGTGACAAAATTAATGAAGAAAACCTATACATTTGCTTATTACAGACAATTTCCCGCTTCTCAGCTTCTTGATTCCAAACTAAGAGTCTTTCACCTAGAATTGATTTGAGATCACCCACTAACAGAATAGCAGTTTTCTTTTTCAGTCTGCTAAATTTTGCATTTCTTCCCCACACTTTCTGCTTTTTGCCACATTTAACAACTGGGTAGATTGTAATCATAAACCAGGAAACTTCCCTAAATAGCATTGGTAAATATAAATATAACATTCTTTGGGGACATTGTACTAGTAAATGTATAGGTACATTTTAATCATCAAATCTACCAATAACTTCAAGTGTCTTAGAAAACAAATTCTATATAATATAATTCCCTCAATTAATGAATTCTGTAGGTCTTTTTCATGATGTTCCCAAGGACATCATTTATCTATTTTAATCCCACAAGTGCAAAAATATCAGTTCATGTGGGAATTACCACTACAGCTTCATTGTATCTTATGTTTCTTCATTTATTTCTTCATTTATTCTTTTCTTGTTTTTTAATTTATATTCCAGATTTCAATAAGATATTGAGCCTGAAATTTTCCCATGCACATTTAATTTGAAAAGTAGATTGACATCTGTATTTCTTCTGGGATGGGAGCTCATCATGCAGTCAGACCATATCCTTGTATTTACATTTTGTGTCATTCTAACTATCTCCTATTATTCCAGTGTTTTGGGTCCTTTTATAGTTTACATTTCTCATGACTTGTAAACTGTAGATAAATAGCATGAAAGGCAATAGGACATGTAAAACTATTCTGACAAATAAAAAGAAGATTGTTACCTGTAATCAAAGAAAACAGGGACCAGCTAGACATGCCACTATCATAAATTTCTTTGCTGCTCCATATGATAACAGAAAGGTTGGGATTTTTTTATGATTTTAGGAAGTTTTGCTTTGTTCAGGAAGTTCTCATGAGTTGTGAGACCATAGGCAGTAGCCTTAATGATAAGTTTGCTCTCATCTCCTTTTTCCAACCTCTACTATTATTCAGCACACTCTTGAGTTTTTAAGAGTCCCTTACAGAAGACACACACAACACACACACACACACACACACACACACACACACACATATATATATATATATATATATATATATATATTATATGTATATATATATGGGTTTGGATTTTCTTCTGGTCATGTGTTTTTGGTGTTTTTTTTCTCCCAGTCTGTTACAGAGCATATGAACTTTGTATTGTTTGTGTTATAGCCTAGTTAGCCTTCCACTGTAAGAATTAATTTTAGTGAGATTATCTGTCGTCTGGACACTCAAGAACCTATTGTCGAATTCACTACTTTCACAAAGGCCATCATATATGTATGCCAGTGAAATGAATGGAGGGTATTTGCAAAATATGATATGTGCTTACTTAATTTGTGTTGAAACTTCTTTTAATAGTGTTTCGTAATTTTGTCTAGGGCTTTGTTTAAAGAAAATCAGGTTAAAGTATCTAGACAACTGGCTGAGAATTCAAGTAGAGGTAAACTGGGATTTCTCCCTGGTCTCACAGTTTTGCTGCAGAGGAACATGTAAACAAAAGGGCAATAACAATATTTTAGTCCTGAGTTCTTGCTGTTATTGCCAATTCCTGTCAGCCAGGAAAGTAAATTCTGAACATTTTCACTCTCATTTTCCTTCAAATTACTTTTGTGACCTCTTTGCCCCTAACTGAAATATGACTCCAAATATACATCGCTAATGCTGATTATGTTATTGTACTATTTCACCTTAGCTGTTCAGTATCAAAGGAGCAGAAATAGGGACAGGGTATTGGCACGGTGCTATGGAATCTTAAACAGAGCACAGAAATCCCTCTCTTTGGGAAGGGGCCAAGGCCATTATCCATTACAAGAGAGCCAGCATAGCAATGTGAAAACAAAACAAAAAATCCCTGCTGGATAGAAGGTGTCATTTTCCAAACAAATAAATATAAGGGTTTCAAGTTTTCTTAGTAGAACATTAAAATAAGCTCTACTCTGTAGAGTAATGAATAAATCTAGTGTGTTGATTCTACACATTGCTGAAACAGGGTCAAGAAGGATTAGGTAAAACTAAAAGAGACAAATGTATGAAGCATTCACACAAAACCTCCAAGAGAAAAGAGGTAACATGCCAGCTAGAACTATAGCTAAATATAGCTGAAGGATTTTAGATCATCTGAACTTGCCTTTCTGAATGTCTTGCCATTTCTTTCACTTGATATCCAATTACAGAATGCAAATAGCAATATTTAAAATAAGCAAATAAGGAAGTACTACAGCTTAAAAATGAAATATGCTTGAACAAAACATTCTACCTTAAGAAAATGATTGAACACTGAGCTATTTCAAAGTTGAAAATTTCCAGGTTGATCAAATTATCTGAAATTTTTCAATGGAATATTTTTCTCTGTGAAAGATAATGAGAGCAGGAAAAATTATCTCATAAAAATACAGTTAGTTCATATAAAGAGAAAAAGAGAGTGGGCATTTTTATGTGTGGATCACACCACTTGATTCTAATCAAATACTGGTATTGAACTGGATGCTCAACTATTTGCAGCTAGGATCAAGTAGAGACCAAGAGGCTTTGTGAAAAGGCAACCTTAAAGTAAAATATGATCTATTATCAGGATTCTTACAGTACAGTCTATTTGGATTTATAATCTTTGTGGAAACAGAAACTGTTTCAATATACAGGGCACATAATTCATCTGTAATGAAAGCACTTCACCTTGAAGAGCACTTCCACTGCCTCTCAGTAGAATATTGTTCTATATTGAGAATTCAGGGGGAGAACCGTGCTTAATGGTAAATGAATTTTAAGAGTTCCCTTTTTATCCCATCAGAGGACTATGTTCTCTTCTGCAATCTTCTTAAAGTATAGTTTGCAGTTTATACCTTACAGTTTAACAGCCATTTTCAGTAGTCTGCCTTTTCCCTCTATTCTTTCACCAGATAGTTTGGCTGACCTCGGTCAGCCCCTCTTGTTCTTTGAATGGAGAAATTGTGTGTTGTGAGTTGAACAAACTATAAGAAAGAAAACCCAAAACGAAGTAAAAAGCACTTTTTTTTTTTTTTTTTTTTTTTTTTTTTTTTTTTTTATTTATTTTGGCCAGGTTATTTACTACTTGTACAATAGAAGATTTAAGGAAGAAAATGCCTGATAAGGCAGAAGACTGACTGTCATGTTTACAGCATGTTTAATGGTGTCTACTCCTTTGTGAAAATGGTTTCCTTTGAAGGCTATGGTTAATCTCATCACAGAACTTTTTCTTGTACAATGTTGAGTTTGTTGAGCATTTTAATACAAGGTCTAAGAACTGCTTCCAACATCACTACATATAAATCATATAAAATGCTCATTTTTCTTTAGAAGGCTGTACAATATCACCAAAACTATGGATTAATTGCTGCTGAGGAAGCAGAGGGATCAAAAGAACTGAAAAAAAATTTATTATTTCAAAGTAATACATTTTATTATTTCAGGACATTTTCCTAAATGAAATACAAAAAATACAAAATAGAAAGTACTTGGAATTTAAGTCCTCTCTCAATCTCTAACCAAGATCCTTCCTGATTTTCTCTTTCTTTATAGAAAGAGGTCTTTGACTAGGATGTGTTTAATTGAACTCTATAGGTTGTGTTTACTGCTATCAGGAAATGGCAAACTAATCTCAAACCATCCAAAAAATTTCCCCTGGTAATTGTAGCCTGTTTTCTTTATCACAGATGTAGAAATGAGAGAGTTGGATTTCATTATGACCACTGGAAAACAAAACAAGAGCGTATAAACATCTATACAGAAATATTCTAAATTTTAGAAATAGTTCAGAAGTCCAAAGTAGAAAATAGTTTCCAGCACTAGAAGGGATGTTTTTTTACCACACCATTAGCATCACTGGTGGACTATTTCTGTACATACAGGTTGTAGCCCTTAAATAACCAAAACCAACTCCAATTTATTTTTGCAAACTGAAGAACTTGTATATGATTTAATGGAATCATAAATCTGCTTATCTTTTTTTATATATAATATATATATATATATATAATATATATAATATATATATATATATATGTATATATGTATATATGTTATATATGTATATATGTAATATATATATATGTAACTAATTTTTTTTTAATGGTAAATAGTGGTAAACTAATATATATCAATAACTAGCTGCCTAATAGGGTAGAGCTGAATACCTAGAAAAATTACTGTTGAGGTATGCCCTCTTAAAGTCTTTAAGGCTTTGTGTCTTCAGTGCCAGATACTTGAATTAGTATTTTTTTTAATACAGAGAATTGTTTCAATGGTTTTTATGACCATTTTCCTAAATTTCATGGTATTTAAAAACAGAAATGGTGGGTTTTCTACATGAAAACCATGTAGTTTAGCATCTCGGTTTTTCAGAACTTGTTTCCTTCAAATTCATTTCCTCTCTTGAGAGATGTGAGAACATATGAACTTAAATTTGATTTTTTTTTTTTTTTCTAACTGAGTTTTCACTAATTGCGGGGTAATTTCAAACCAATCTTTAACTAACTCTTAAGCTCATGAAGCAGTGCTGGGCAAGACAGAGCAGGCTGTGACTGATAACCCCATTGTCTTGGGTTGCAGTGCAAGATGTGACCAGAGGCATGTATTCTATCACCATCAGTTGAAACCAGGGCAAGGGGTGTGAGTGTGGTGGTCCTCTGTTAATGGGGCAGCTGTTGAGAAACCAGCCAGGGCAGTTTTCTTCATCTCCTACACAACCCATCCTGACCAGGGAGGTATCTTCTGCTGATGGACCACTGAGTCTCATTTCATGACTGATAAACTTACATCATCTCATTGGGAGAGACTCCATCCAAGGGGAGGAGCCAAGCATTCCTACCTGGATAAAAATCTGACATTTGGAACAGAAAAGCAGCCTTTTCCACTGGGTTTCCAGTGGAAGACCAAGCCCATCTCCAGCTCCACTGGACCTTCAGAAAAAATCCACACCTTTCTACAACATCGTCCCTTCAACAGAACCACATCTGCTGCTCCAGGAGGACTGCAGCCACCATTTAACGGGAGTGCTGACCCACAGAGTGTCAGGTTGTATTCTAACTCTGTCAGTGGGGTGTGGGTTTTGTATTACACATTTTTATTTTAATTCTCCCAACAAAGAACTGTTATTTCTATTCCCATATCTTTGCCTGAGAGCCCCTTAATTTCAAAATTCTAATAATTTGGAGGGAGGGCGTCTACGTTCTCCATTCCAAGGGAGGCTCCTGCCTTCCTTGGCAGACACTTGTATTTCAAACTAAGACACCCCTGCCCCGTGGTTCAGCAGCAGCGCAGCTGCGGGCTGAGTGCCTGAGCTCGGCGGTGCGGCTGCAGCAGGCTCAGCATCCCGGTTCTCTCCCGTTTTCTCCTTCCCCCAGCTCCGGGATGCAGCAGCCAGCGGCGGCTGCTGGGGCTGTCACTCCCGGTTCGGCCTCGCGTCGAGCAATCGATGTGTCTGATGGGCGAGTACCTGGCAGTGTCTCCTACACAGATGAACTTGCTCCCGCCTGACAGGGTTCCAACCTTTTACACCTATTAAGGAAGGAAACAATAATGCTCTCCTCTTCTCTCCAGGGTTTTCTATATGCTGCCCCTGACTGTGTCCTAAATGAATCAAGAAATCAATTTGCAGCCTCTCAGCCTCAGTTAAATCAAACTTATTCACAGTTTCTGCTGAGTTAAAAACATCCCATGCTTCTCCTCAGTACCCACTGTCATTTTAACAAGATCTGTCAGAGTCTTGGCCAAAGCTACTCTGTCCAAAACGTTTAATTTTGCCTTTTATCCCTCTTCTTAGCTTTCCTTGTTACTTTTTATTATTTTATTACTTTACCTTTATTAGTATTATTTGTGTAAATTATTTCTTCTCCTAGAATCACTGTCTGCTAAATACAACTGCTAAATGAGGTATAAAAATAATTTTATTATCAAAAGAACAGAATATAATATGGAATAAAGTTATTTTATTGAAAAATAATGACTACAAGATGAAATATTACAGTGTTCATTGTGGACTTATACCTATTATAGCTCTGGCAATAACTAGGCCTATAAATAGTTTATCTGATTTTTATAGTTAAAATATATTAAAAACTATATAAAAATAAAAAAATAACTATATAAAAACATATAGTTATTTTATTAGATAAAATTGTTTATTTAATTTTTTTTCATGCCAGTGTTTACTCTTTATGGCATAGATAATATGATTGCTTTTAATTATGCAGAGTCTGAGGCTCCCATGTTTTCTTGAGATGGTGTTTATTAATTTAAACACCTGAAAGTTAAAGACCTCGTATAATGTCTTATGCAGCCTCCCTAAATAGTCAATGGAAAATGAAAAGTATCTGTGCTTTACAACACTGTCAGGAAGGTAAGCAGCATATGGAGTCTAAACCACTGTCTTTCTGTCCAGAGAGAATCTTGGCAATTAACGTAAGGTAATAAATTACTTAAAGACATGTACAGGAAGGTCACATGGTCCTCTATTAGGAACGTTTTCATTTCAGGTAGCAAAAGATGATTCCAGTGAAGGACTCTAGACCAGAACAAAGATGATTCATAGGTTAACTAGTTTAAAATAATGTTTAAAATTCTTAACAATATGCTATTTCTCTTCTTGGTACAAACTACTTTGAATTATAATATAAGCCCTTTTTTTAAAACAATTTTTTTTTCTAGATTGAACAAAAAGAATGTTATTCAAAGGAATTGATATTTCTTCTTTTTGTCCAGTATATTTAAAAAAAGGATAAACAAAAACTTCAGAAAACTTTTTCTCATATATTTTAATCTCTGCTTAATGCAGCAAATTTCCAGAATTCTTTTTCTTCATATGATTACTAAGATTTATGATCAAAATGATCATAATGTCATAGTATTATGGTATCACACTGACATATAAATCCTAACCACTATGTCATATGGAAAGAAAAAATGCCAAATCTCTTTGGATATGAGAAAACACCAAAACAAAACCCAAGTTTTATTACCTCACTTTTTAGTGATTTTGTCACACATACATTAAAATGATCTCATTTTTCATGCATTTGAGGTAAATATTAGTTCAGTCTTTCACTGACAATAATTCATTCTCTAATAAGTTCTGTTATATCAGTCCATAAGATCACCTCATTTCCCTGGTTTGGATATAGTGAGCATTGCTCCAAAACAGCCAGACATTAAAAAGAAAGCCTACAAGCAACAAATATGAATTCCTAGAAGTCTAAAGTTGCTGCCAGTGGAAGGCCACTGAAATTGCTCCAAGAGAGTTTATCTTCAGATATTTCACTGAAATAGTGTGCTTTTTACCCCCTTTGACATTTATGATTAGTAATACACAGGAATACGCTCTATCATTTTTATGACACAACAGTTTTTGCTGTGCTGTCTAGTATTCATTTGAAAAAAAAAAAAATGGGCTGAATCAGATTGTAGTAGCTTAGATTTAAACAGTATTTCTCCACTTGAAAATCAGCTATTATTCTGAAGAGGCTATCAGAAAAAAAAAGAAAAGAAAAGAAAAAGAAGTAAACAGGCAAACTACACTACAAAAACCCAATGGATGAAAAAGCACAATTCCATGATTTATGACAACTGTAATTCACATCTCTGAATTATTTACTTCTGCACTTTGTATAATATATATGGAAAAAGTGAATATAAATTTATATTTCAGCGTTTCTTTGAATGTTTCATGCATGCAACATTTGCTTGTAGACACTACATTTGGGAGTGTTCTTGCTTTAAATTTCCTCTTCTGAGAGAATCACTTCATTTTGGGGAAAATAAGCAATATTATCCACTGAAAATAATTTATAAAAAATATTTAATTATTGGGGGAGTAGGTTAATTAATTCTTAGGTTTGGTCTTTAAGGACTTGGTGCAATATAAACTTGTGGGTTTTTTTTAGTGCTGGGTTGCTAAGAGCACTCAGTTACATATCTGGGTCCTTCAGATGATAGTGGTGGAAGTAAGTAGCTCTGCCCATCAGATGATATTGCCTCATGATCCAGTCTTGGACTGTCACCTGAGGGTGGCTTGGGCTCCCATTCTAAATAGTTTGTGGTGTTGCTCTGCAGGAGCGACAAGCAGAGGAAAAAGGCCCTGAAAAGCCCCGAAAAGCACAGTCACAGCCACAGTCATGGGCTGGTGCAGTGCTGAGAGTTTAAATAGGGGATGCCTGTCAGATATCCACCCATGGGATTGATAGTTGATGTGCTGGGGGGGGCTCAGAGGGTTACATGGGGCCTGAATTTCTTCCTAGAGGGCAAAATCACTGCCATTGCCACAGGGGTAACGTCACTCATAAAATTTCATATAGCTCTGATTAAAATGTTGAGGTAACTGAGCCCATTTATTCTGCACACTGTCAAATTGGCCTTATACTGTGACAGTCTTTGAGTCTAGGCTCTGTTTTCCTTTTAAGTGGAAAAAAGTTTTCCGTAATATGATCACTTAACAAAATTGCTAAGATAACACATTGAGTAGAAGAAAATTATATGTGAGGCACCAGAAAATGGGTCTAATTTTGTAACATTTGCAGACTCCTGAAAGAGTGCATATGAAAAGCCAAGCAATCATCACAGTTTATCTCCATGTGACATTTCCAAATGCTATTTATACATTTTCTGGGTCAGTCTTTTATGAAAATAGCCATGTATGCCAGCTATCTAATGACCTGGCATTTGAAACCGATTCAATTTATATGTTAAATTTGATGTTAGGGGAAAACCAATACACTTACCACATTTTTGTTCTGTAAGAGTAGTTGTCATCTTAATTTGTCTGGAAACATCTTTTTATTTTCCAGGAGTATCTCATGAGATATAAAACGGCATAAATCATTCTAGCTCTTTTACTACTGGGAATTACTGTTAAGGGTAAATTTTGGCCTAGTCAACACACATCACAGTGATGCATAAAAACAGCATCAGCAATGCCCTTCATGTTCTCCAACAACTACCTGCATTTCATGTAGAGAGTGAGAAATCAACTGTTTGAAATTGAACTGGGCAGTAATTGAAAGGAGTGCTGTTTTCTAATTTGTTAGCAAAGATGGGAGGTTTATAGTTTGCATTATGTTGGCACACACCCTCATCTCTTTTCTATTCCTGAATCTTTCTGCAGGCTCCATGGGATGCTGAGTGCCTGGAAAGGATGTCTTGAGTGTGACGGATTGTTATGGCTCATGGACCCTGGGACAATGTGTTTTCTTTTTGTGTTTTTCACCCAAAGTATGAAAGAGAAAAGGAATTTACTCTATTTAGAAAAAAAAAATAATCTAACTTCATATTGCTTCAAATGTCATGGATAAGTCAAAAGAGCAAGCAAAGTTAGGACTGCTCCTAACTTTTGTTTGTTTCCATCTCTTCAAAAACACATGACAATACATCGAGGGACTAGGAAGCTTCTGATCAGTTTGCATGTAGGGGCTGATGCCAACATGTAACTCAGAGCATGAGCTTGTGTAACAGCATGTGTACTTTATGGCTATTTTCAGTAAATGCCTAAAAAAATATGCAGAAAATATTTTGAGTGGTTTTGATTATATAAATTCTTACAAGCTGCTGTGCTATGATTTTGTTTATGAAGTTTGTTGGTAGATTTCTTGAAATATTCAGTGTTTCAAATTCTCTAGAAATCACAGAATAGTGATTTAACAAGGAGTCATATCTGTTTTAGTTTTGGATCCCATGTTTATTCTTACCTGTGGAGTGGGCAAAACTAGGAAGTGAGTTCTCTTCACTTGTGACCACATCCAGTGAATCACAATCTCTTTGCAAAACAAGATCAAATATAGATCTTTGCTCCAGCTCCTGACAAATTCTGCTCGGGATGTATAGCTGTCATTTAACAATTTAAAATTGTTAATGACATGTTAAATAAGTATAGCTTTCTTTACAAAGCTTTTTGATCATCCTTTCTTTTCTAAGCAGTTTTGACAGACTTCATTATCCCACCTAAACTTATGAATCACAGGAGGTTGATATTCCCCATATACCCTAGATATCCTGTTGTATTACACAAAATAGTTTTGTTAAATTGTATTGGAGGTTTTGTATATCCACACAAAATATGTAGCTTTCTCATGAACCTCGGTGCCCCTTTACCTGACACCACCCTTCCCACCTGTCCTGGAGTCTGCTCCTGTTGGTCAGCAGGCCCTCTCTTCCCCCTTCCCTTTCCCAAGGGGGCACAAAAACACCTGGCCACGTGCCCAGCGCTCTCTTTCCTACCAGGGTTTTTCATGGAGTAAGTTCTGTATTAAAGCAGCAGGACTGTGCCTGAATAGGAGGAGCGCCTTTTAGTCTTTTTTTCCGCGTCCTCAGCCACAGTTCCCCCTCTGAGGGACTGGTGCTAGCCCAGCAGGGACCCTAGAGGTGCGGGAACTGTGGCAATATCCTGCTCACCATTCTGAAAAGGTTCTCTACAGGGAAAGGAGTGTGTAACCACAGTGTCTTTACCATTTGAATAACACTGTCTCTTTAAAGCCATTTAAATTTTTGTAGTTTTGGTGATTAAAGAAAGCTCATAATTTTGACTACATCATCCAAATGCTAACAATGAAAAGCTTCAAACCTACTATATGCTGGATGACAATGAACACAGAGAATCTGAAATATTTGTTAATATATTAGTAATGTCTATTATTGCTTAATATGCTTGTAAACCCAGACTTAAACAGAATTTTTTAAGCAAAATAAAACTTCAAGGACTTTAATTTTATGTTTTATTTAACACTGTCTAAAAGATCTGTAAAATACTGAAAAAGTTTGCAGACATGCTTTGCAGACCTTGTTAGATTTAAATCACACTAAATAGTTAAAGATAGTAATCAGTCGCACAACTCAGTTATTCTTTTGTTGCTTATATTTTATAATTTACTCTACTAGAATGTCTTTTGCCTTCCAAGGTGTCAAAATTAAGTGTAAAAAGTAAAGCGTTAAATGACATCTTATGCTTCCTTTAATGTTTAGTCAACAATTTTAAGGTTGCAACAACTACCAACTTCACTAGTTATAAAAATATATGTATACAGTACCAATGCAAAAAAGAGTTTCCCTCCTCAAATTTAACATTGTATCAGAATTCGTGTGTTAGAGTTCTCCCTCAAGATAATCTTAGCAATCTTCATGTATTGTATTTATAATTCCCGAACTGTATTTGCAGGTATAAAGTCTTTTACTGAGGTTTTGCTTTCTTTTTCCCCTACTTTTATGGTAATTAAATATCCCTTTTTCCTAAATTATGTTATCTCAAAAGGAGTTGCTTTAACAGTTTGGTCAGTAGCCTGAGACTGAAAGATTCTAATTTAATACCACCTTCCGTTGCCAGGTCTTCACTAGGTTTGTATCCCTAATAGAAAGCCTGGGAGAAATGTTCTTTTGCAAACATTGTTAGCAGTTATATCTTGTTAGCAGCAGAAACTGCAATTTCTTTTGTGCTACAGGCAATGCACATGTGGAGAAGAGACCTTGGCATGTGTATCCAAAGCAGAATTACGTCCTCTGGTCTGTCCCATGTGGTCTTGATCCACATTAACTTCCTCTGTAATGATGTGTACCTTGCCTGCTTAGCAGGGTCTGGAACTGATCCAGGATAACCAGGATAGCTGAAACGACCATAGACAGTCTCTGGCCCTTTGATCCAGCCATTTTCAGAAAAATATATGTTGTTAGATAAAGAAAATTGGAGGGACAGATACTCACTCCCTTTAGCATCAAAGGGGTTGGAATACAGTTGAAATAGAAAAAAGTAAAGGGACTGTGGTGGAACCTATCTCTACTGCCTGTGGTAGAAATAAAACTTTCTTTGACTTACAAGGTAAAACTTACAAGGTTTTCACCTAAAAAGGATCTAATATTCTAATTCAGTCTATTGTACTGTACAATTGCCTTATAAATTAAACCCTTATAAGAAATAACCAGGTCTTTCTGGTTAAGCTAAACAAGAATATTCCAAGTTTAGTTTTTGAAAATATAATGAAAAGACTACACAATGGAAATTTTACCCAAAAGAATTATATAGTATCAAAGCAAATAAACCAAAGTGTAATGACGAAAAGCAACAAGTAGCTTAAATCATAGACATTATTGAAATATGCCTGTATAGCAAATAATATATTGTTTTCTTATTTCAATATCAAATTGTGCTGATATTGTCTGAAAATTACCTCATATTGGTAATTGTAATATATTCTGATACATAAAAGAATATAGACTTCATTTTTATGATACTGTACATTTTTCAGTTTTGACTGTAAAGTGAGCCTTATCATTTCATAAATTACCTTACACTAAGTAAAAGTAGTTACATTTATCTTCTAAATATGTGTGGCTTTCCAAAGTAGATTTTTGACTTTATTCTTTAATTTTAAACTACTTTTCTTATTTTGTGAGCAAGGCCCTCTTTCATCCTCTCTCCACTACCTAAAAATAATTCCAAGGGTAGATTTTTGTTGTCTAGCTCTTTCACCGATGCATTTTTTATTCTGTGAAAATGTAGAAAGTCTGAGCTCCAGTCACAGCTCTATATTCATTTTATGTAAGTGCTTGGTTCAACACTTCCAACAGAAAAATGCTGAACGTTGAAAAGTATTTTTATAACTCCTAAAACTGAGTCCACAGATCAAATTTTGCACCTTAGTGTAAATTTATGTAGGTATAAAATATAAGTTGTTTATCTGGAGTCCTTTTGCAACCACAACTGATTCTAAGTAACAGTCTATTAAAAAATTATATCATCCAAAAGCTGTATAATTCCCATCAGTTTCATGGCAAAATAATTTGCAGAAATGAACAAGCTGACAGACACTTAGTATTTTAGCAACAAATCAACAACTATTAAATATCTCTGGGTTATATTCTACTGGATGTTTCTTAGCTACAGTCTGTTTGAAGAGTCTGAGCTTTAAAATAAATTGTACCTATTCATCCTAATAGAAGTGCTACAAAAGAAACACGCAATGCAAATATTTTGCTAGTGTGTGTAATGCACTGTTCTTTGAAAAACTCATTTATTAAGAAATTACCATTTCACACTTAAAATCTGACAAAAACAGAGGCACATATTTTATGTGGTCTGAAAGACTTTGCAGTTGCCAGCTGGAGGATTATAAAGAGAAATGGGAACAGAAATGTGAATGGAAAAAAAAAAAAAAAAAGCTATTTTAAAGATGCTGTTTTGTTACAGCAGAGTGAAGAGTAACAAGACAGGGAGTATTTCTTACTGTTCCTTTAAAACAAGAAAGTTTTCACTCTTGAAGTCACCCTCAGAAACTGTAAGCATGCATTCATGACAATCACTTGCATAAGTGCAGCTGAAGCAATCACAAGCAGTCTGTCAGAGCTGGGGGTCTTGCAAAAATGGATTGATAGTCAGCATGAAAATTTTAATGTGCAAGTTGAACACAAAACAGGCATAGTGAGTATTTCCTCTGGTAAATCAAATTGAGAAATTCAGAATTTCACATATATAGAAATTAGACAGTGGCATCTGAAAAAATAGCAAAGCAGATTCTCTTTCTAGAGGTTCTGAGGTTCTTCTGGGTTTGTCTCTGCTTTTTTTGGCTTTTGCACTGGATGTACCCAGATAAGTGTTTTAAGTTTGATTTTAGAATATAATAAATAAATAAATAAATAAAGTAAAAGAAAAAAACAAAACAAAACAAAACACAAAAAAAAAAACAACAAAAACCTCTTACCTGTGTAACTTCAGGGCCTTCTAGGCATAAAAGAATAAGTATTGAAAAAGTTGCATGAGACATGGGATGCAGAGAAGAAGTTCTGTTTTACTTCACAGATCCTCAGAAAACTCTAGGAGTTACAGCTTCCTGCCAGTATAAGTCAGTTCTGCTTTTACTTTTGAAAACTCACAGTATGACACTGCTTACTGCATGCTATTTTGGGTGCCCTGAGTAAAACTATGAACACAGGCACTTTTGTGCAAAACATCATAAAGCCTCTCTGATGTTCATTCAGAGTCCAGAATTAAAATGCAGAAGGCTCTAGCAAGCAAAATACAAGCTGATTTTCTTCTTCCTAGTGAAAAATAAAGTACTCCCTGGCAAGTAACCAGGGTGGTGGGAAGGTAATTTGTTTTGTGTGAGAGCATTTTGCAAGTGAAAAGGATATGCCCTCTGTTTAGAGATTAGTCAGGGAAAAAAGTGGTCAATTTAGAGCAGTCACAAAAGTTAGTCAAAGAAGAGAGTTTTTATCGTCTGGGTTTTGCCCTCTGGCCATTTCTTTCCACCAAATAATTTAGTTTCAGGAATCATACAATCTTCATACTGAGAAAAAAAAAAAAAAAAAAGACATGCCCAAGCTATTGGTTTATCTCCTTTCATATTTTTAGAGACATTAAATAATTTCTTGTCTTATAATTATATTTAATTATTAATATAATTATATCTACATAATTATTTCTTGTCTTTCTCTCTGTGAAAATTGAATTTCATCTATTTAGTTAGTGTTGGTTTTTATAGTCAAATGAGAAATATAATAAAATAATATAATTATAAAAGAAAACAAACAGACCCCCCATAAAAATATTGTGGAATAATTATGCAACAGTGTATAATATTTTGTAGTCATCAACTTTTATCTTAAGTCAATTTAGGAGATTTTGAGCAATAATACATATTTTCATTGTGTCTTTATAAATAAATTAAGATATTTGGTGAAAAACAACAAGTGTGCATTGCAGGAACACTTTAGTAATTATTATAGAAGATATGTTATGGACATATAATTTAAGACATATAATTTAGAGTCTAGTGCTACATCATTTATAGCTTCTAGCCAAGAAGATTTCTGAGAAATCCTAAATAGAAAAAACCCCAAACATGACATTTCTTCAGACATAATTTGTCCTGTTAATGACAAAACAAACTAAAAATAGCTCCAAGCCTCCTCCATCTCTTTTTCTTCCTCATCATACAGTCTCAGAAAATTTAGTGTTTGTTTCTACGTGGAAATGGAAAATTTCATGTCTGTGCTTCTCTCACATGCATTGTACCTTCTTTTTTTAAAAAATGAATTACAGCTAGCTATGCAGGTCTTAGTCAGATATTCAGGAATTTCATGGGCAGAACACAAGAGATGGCAAATGAGGAAATGTGACCCTTTAGCATGGGTAATGCTGGAAAACAACATGATGAGACCATGGTCTGCAAAGGGAACAGTTTCTGACGGATGCAGATGTGAATTCTGGTGCCTTGTTTAACACTGAATCCCCGTTTACTGTATTTACATATAGATGTCAAGGTCAAATTAACTTCTACCAAATAAACAAAATC
This sequence comes from Sitta carolinensis, assembly GCA_032173965.1. Lineage (NCBI taxonomy): Eukaryota > Metazoa > Chordata > Aves > Passeriformes > Sittidae > Sitta > Sitta carolinensis. The sequence continues at coordinate 98,524,657 of CM063284.1, read as the reverse complement.
TCCTAATATCACAAACTTTAAAACTTGAATGGGCTTGAAGTAACATAGAAAAACTCCATCCTGGAAGAGTCACAAAGACTTGTTCGCTATAGGAAAGTACAGTGTAAATTATCAGCAGGGATTTTTTAAGATTATTCAGAATCACTTGTGAGTCTTTTGAAGATGACGTCCTGACAACTTCTTGAGGATTATCTCATCCTAATGACTTTAGCATAAGTTATATATTTCTGTACCAGGATGGAAATGAAAACAGTTCAACAACTTACACAGTTTTAGCTTTACGAAGTAGATAGATCAGCTTTTTTTTTTTTTTTTTTTTTTTTTTTTTTTTTTTTTTTTTTTCCTCAAATAAAAGCAAACATCATAATGTTATACAGCTTAAGGTTCTTGGGAAATACTGTGCTCCTCGGACAAGTAATTTAATTATTTATGAAATTATATATCAAAAACAATCTGACAGGTTTATTTCTGCTGCTCTTACCTAAAAACCATTTTTTGCCTGTGCTAGACGAAACTTGAGTTGTCTAAATCTTGACATTAGATTTAAATACGAGAATTAAAATGAACTAATATCACATTTTCATATCTTCTACATATTTTATCATGTTTCATCTTTTTATTTGCTTGTTTTAAGAAACAGGAATATTTGGTGAGAATGGTTACTTTTTACTGTTTTTTCATGGTCTGACATCAGCTCTGTACAGATTGAGGAAGAGGAGACATGCTCTCTTAAGCTCTGTGGAAACTGAAGAAGTGTAATTGGAATTCAGAGATATGCTACTCCTTACCACCTGAAAAAAACCCAGCTTTTTATGAAATATGCTTCTCATTGAATTTCTACTAATAAAGAAGAGGTGATATTTTATTCACCAAGGCAGAATGTAAGAAAGGGGCAAATGTAATGTTGACAGTTGGTAAACAAGATATTCTTATTTACTGAGAATGCTGGATCTTGTCACAGTACGTAATCTAAGTAAGATGTACCATGTGAAGCAAACAGAGATGAATCCTAGGAAACAAACAAAAATAGAAGTTTCTTGGAAATGCTTGAAGAATTGATGAAGGGGCCTGGTCAAAACAAAGGCTGGGTTTTTGACATTGTGAAGATGCAGTTATAAGGAAAAAACCTAAAGCTAGTAATGTAGGCTTCACCTTAAAAAAGAAGTCAAATGAAGGCTAATGCACACAGGTATGATAAAAATTTTCTCAACTCAGAAGAAAACACATACTTATTCCCAGTACAATGTTCTCATGTGATAAACCGTCTCCACTTCTCTTTGTGTAGGCACCTATTAACAACCAGCAGGCTTTTCAATATTATCATAGAGATGAAATAATTTGTACTGCCACCCATGAAGAAAAACTTTTACCCTGTTAGCTCTTTCATGATCTCACAGAACATGATATTTCCTGCAGAGAGGGAAATGGGAGAATTCAGCAGAATAACTCATCACCTCAGAAAAACCTTTCAGGAGGTTTGGAGCAGTTGAGTGAATTTTTATTAACTAACTAAATAAATAAATAAATTGTTATACAGACAATGGAAACTAAAAGATACAGTTAACCTGTTGTCAATATTTTCTTTCACTGTCTTTATTGTAATTTAAAATAGGAATTTTATCCATCCAAAACCTAGACCTTAAATTAGGTGTTTACTTAGAGGTAAGGGCATAATAAATTTGGAATTAAAAAATCTATATAATTTAAGACTTGGTTACTGATCAGCCAATTATAACCTGACATTTATTATCTTCTTTTAAATGTAAACCTGAAATATAGTGATAAATCATATTTTATGGGTATATCTGTACATGCTTTAATGATTGAAGAGATAGTCATAAGAATTCAGTAGAGTCAATTACCTTTCATTTCCTTCTTTCTTTTTTAAGAAAATATATTCTATTTTCCAGAAACTGAACAAAAAATAAAGATGGAAACCCCCAAGAATATTGTTTGATTTTTAGAAAAACAAAGAACACTGTAAAATTTTTTTAGAGGGGTCATTTTTCATTCAAGGAGATGTGCTTTTTGACATTTACCTAATTGGACTGATCCCATAAGATTTCACTCTCTTGGGTTCCCTCAGTGATATGATATCAGAGTAAGCTGAATTTATTCAGTGAAGGAAAGAAAGAGTTGGGGGGAGAGGGACAGAACCCATGATTTCGAGGGGATGATTCTCCCATACTACCTCTACTACCTCTGTCCAAATCATGGCTCTTGTGTTTGGAATTCACATTTGGAATTTTTGTCAAACTAAGCAGACTTACTCCAGTGTCTCAGCAGATGTGGGTGGTAGAGTGCCGCGACCTTCCTGGAGAAGCATCTTTAGACAGACACTCCCAGGCGCACAGGCACATCTCGCCCTCACCAGAGTGATTTCAGCTCTCCTGTGACTCGAGTTTTGGGTGATGCTGAAGAAGGGACGGCAGTCCGTATGGGGTTCCGCAGAGAGAATCTTTATTCTTCTATCTGTGAAGGGGTCCAGGGATGGAGAGCTTCAGGGAAGGGCTGAGGGAGCAGGGATTTTATGGGAAAAGCAGGGGCCAGGGTAGAGCACCAGGGTGAATCGGCTGAGAGTTCAGGGGTGGAGCAAGGGGGAAGGACCAATGGGATAGAAGAGATTTACATATGGCTGCACAAAGCATCATGGGAGGGATCCAGACTCACCCTAACAAAAGTATGCTGCCTAAGGGCACTCCATCTAGGAAAGGGATATGGATCTTTTCCCAGCTGACCCATCATCCTTCACACTCCAGGATAGGTAAATAGCCAGAACAAACACTGCTGGGTAGTGGAAGTGCTGTGAAAATAGGAGTTTCATTGCTCACAATAGCAGTGAAGCCATTCATAATGTCTGTATCTCTGGAGACTCAACACTGAATTTGTGGGATTTTGTTTGTTTGTTTGTTTGTTTGTTTTGTTTTGTGTTGTTTTGTTTTGGTTTGTTCTGCTGTTTTGTTCTGTTTTGGTTTTGTTAGGATCATTGCCAGTTCTGGACAGACTTTTAATGGGGATTGTGATATGCAGCTTTTCCTAAAGCTAGTCTTACTTATAACCACTTGAGAGTTATACTAGGAAGGTATAGCTTCAAGAGGAGCCAAGTGAAACCAAGAGAGAACACCGAAGTGAGGCTAAGAGGACTTTATAGGCTGAAATGCAAAACCTTTTTCTTTAATTCCTGAGCAGTCTCTTGTCACTATACAAAATAAATATACAATGCTGAATGGAAGAATTTTTTTTTTTTTTCCTTCCTTTCATCTTTAATAATTTTGCAACTAGAATCCCATTCCCACTAAATTATCTTATGTATCACAGCTTCTGGCGTTCCCACTAAATTATCTTATGTATCACAGCTTCTGGAAGAGAAGATAAAAGCTACACGAGTCACTGTAAAAACAAAAATCCATGGATTAATCTACAGTATTAATGAGTGCCTTTTTCATTGAATTATCTGGAATCTATTTAAAAATCATTTTGTGTATTTTTAAATATTATTTAATGATAATCTTGTGCATTCTTTTTGCTTTTTGTGTAACGACTTTTTTTTCCAGAAGGAAAAAAGTTTAATGAATTGCAACAAAATATAATTACTTATGCGTGTACTTAGTGGCTTGTGCAAAAAGTGTGTGGAAATGGTGCATAACCATTCATTAAAGAATCTGAATATCTCACAGCAATCAGATCTTTCCAAAGATGTCTACTTTCTCTTTTACTTTCCTTTACACTTTCCTTTTCTTTTCTCAATGAATACTGTTATGATAGAATACACTGTGTTTGGGAAATAATATACAGACACTTGACTGTGTTTTTCCCCTCTGTTTCTATTCCCATCACAAGATAGAATCAAATAAGAATGAATTCAGAGCAGGTAAATCTTTGAGATGATCCCCTGAAGGAAAGATATCAGAGTTCTCTTATTGTCTTACTATTAAACAGTGTTTAGATATAAATTGAATGAAATAGGGGATGTCATCTCATCTCTGTCTTTAGCCTGAGGTCTCATGCTGATGATCAGATCCTAAGAGCCTGAATTGGGCTGGTGTCTGTAAGTAACTCGTTCATATTCTCCCGTCTCCTGCAGGGAAGACAGTGCCTGTCATGAGATACAGATATTATGTAGTTCAAGTCAGAATTCAGCTGCGAATAACAAAATTTGTTGAAGAATAACAAGACAATTTTTTTTCCCATTTGTTTACATAGCCCTCACACGCTTTTTCGTGTACATAATCAGTCACCTATAAATGTTAGAGCTTTTCTACTTCTATGTAAGTAGCAATATGTCTTAGCACACCCATGTAGAAAACATGTAGAAAAGAATTAAGCATGAAAAAAAGAAATATTAGAAATATCAAATATATGTTTATGAAGAAAAAATATAGCTGTGTCTGATCGGCCCAGTATCCTGCTGCATTATAATGTCCTAATTTGAAAATAAGTGTAGAAATTAGTACAAGGACTGGAATAGGAACTAAAAGGCTGGGACATTTATGGAACAGACACTTATGTACAAATTTCAATGTCAGATAAGTATCCATGTTGGATTAGTTCAAGTAAACTAAATTAAATATTCCAATTTCAGAAATGTCAATGTGTTTTGTTTTGTTTGTTTTGTTTTGTTTTAATTAATACTCATGACATTTCAATTCCAAAAAATGAATGTAATCAAATAGAACAAAATGAAGTGAAGGATTCTCATTTGAAGAATTCCATAATGTCAACACTTCATCCCATATCCCACCAGCTAAGCTTAAATGATAGCTGCAAAACAATTGTGCGAAGTTAAAACCTTTTCAGATGAGCTGCTCGGTAAGGATCCAATTCTCATCACTTTTGCCATGAGGGAGATGAAAACAGAATGCCAAGTATTATTTTATTTTTGTTAATGGATGCTAAAAAAATTACATAGGACAAGGTGCCCTCATTCTTTGCTCAGTGTGCCACCCTAAACCTCTTCCTTGTTTTGTTTTCTAGGGAATAGAGGAAAGGAGTAGTGCAATTCTTTTCAGTTCTCTGATTTCTTATAATGAAAATATTGGGATTTTGTATCATGAGAAAAAGATTTTCAGCCAGAAAAAATGAAAGAACCACCTTGCTTTATTCAACACCAATTCCACCTCTCATTTTGTTTGGTTTTGGGTTTGTTCATTTTCTTTTCTCTTAAGAATTCCCCTCCTTTTTATCCATTTTTCTAATTCAGAGAGAAAATTTTTTTTTTTTTATATTGAGATTCAGAGGTGGACTTTAATGGAAGAGAATTCTATACAATTTACAGAGGCATTCTGGGCACAACAATTTAACCTAAACTATGATTATGACAATTATACTAACTTGTTTTCTTCCATTTTTATCTAGACGAACCTGTGACTGGTGACCATCTGTCCTGTGTGTTGGGCCTCCACCCAAATGAAACTGTTGGAGGGGGAGTCTCCAATACAAACTTCAGATTGCAGCAAGTTCCAAGATCTTTTTCTTGGGGTAGTGATGGGCAGCAAGGAGGGGCAATGGCTTCAATGAAGGGTAATAACTCCAAAGTGAAAGAGGGTGGATTTAGATGAAATATCAGATGAATATTACTGTGAAGGTGTTGAGACACTGGAACAGGTTTCCCAGAGAAGCTGTGCATGCCCCATCCCTGGAATCATTTAAGACCAGGTTGCATAAGGGCCTAGTTTATTGGAAGGTGTCCCTACCCAATGCTGGGGAGTTGGAACTGGAATGACCTTAAAGGTCCCTTCCAACTCAAATCATTGTGGACTTCTTTTCTATGATACTATAATCTTTAAATATCAATGACATGAGAGATTGCACTGAGTAACTGCTGTTTGCAAAATGCTCCTATTTGATCTATGAGCAAGACAGGCAAATGCAAATGCACCTCGCTTCATTGGCCACTATGTACAATCTGCCAATTAGACCAGCTGATGCCCTGACGTGAATCCTACATGAGTAACAGCATGGAAATGCATTGACCTCGAAGAGTCATAGTCAAGCAACAAACAAGACCTTGTGTGACAGAATCTGAGGAGAAAAATCAGCCAGTGTAATGAGATATTTCATGGTAAACTGAAAATATTCACAAAGCCTCTTCCTTTTAAAATCTTTATCTCTTCATGTGTTTTAGTCTTTGGTACCAAAGATATAAGTTGTTAATATGGAATTATCTCTATGGATTTGTGTTGCAAATATTTTTACCCACTGGAGAGGGAAGAATGGATATATGTATGCAGTTGACAGTGGTGAATCAAAAGACAATTAAAATATAATACAAATATAAAATAGAGATTTTGAGCTGTTCTCTTTTTTTTTTTTTTTTTTTTTTTTTTTTGAAGGGGGGGTATTTTCACAAAACAGTAGAGAATAAGTAAGAAAGTTGTGTACTAATTCTGAAGCAATCTTGTGAGGGACAATTTCACAGGATTTAGGAAACTTTCTGCTAAATGAGGAAAAAAATTTTGGGGGGTAGATGGGGGGGGTGGGAGGGCAGCCACATCTCCTCTCCACAGTTATGTAGAAGTCTAGCCAAAATTAAATATGTGTAGATGAAGTAGGCTGTGGAGAGAGGGTAGGAAGAGATCGACTATTCTAAATTAAAATATCCAGTTCATCTTTCCAAGAATAAACCAGATGGAGAAACTGTGACTGGATTGGTTTGGACACAAGCCAGATGGAGGATCAGTTAGTCTGACAGCCAGAAAAAAGGGGAAAGCTACCTATGAGAAGCACAGCAAGGTCCCAGACAGATGAAGATGTGAGTAGCCCAGGAGCAAGGTCAGCCCTGCCTTGGGTGCTGGCCAGCTCACCCGCAGCAAGATGGGGAACAGCTTGTGCAGTGGTCAAGCTGCTGCTTTCAGGAGCCAACCCACCTCCCGTGCCAATGGCAAGGCTGTGGGGTTTCACACAGGGAAGGATGTTGATAGGAGAAGCAACTATTATTGTAACTAGATGACTCTGCTCTTTAGGGAAGGTTTAGAGAATTAGGAAGCTAAATCTAGCAAGGATGAGATGGGGTGCTTGGATTCTGTTGTTTCATGCAAAACACTTAAGATCTACTTTTTATTTTTCACCTTGGCCAGATAACATGCTTTCTCCAGTGGAAATTCAAATTTCCCTGTATTTTCAAGATCAGCAGCAACATGGATTTTATGTCTATTCTCCAATTTGACCATTTTGACAAAAGTTTTCTCTATATCATTTTTTTTTTTTTTTGTATGAGAATATTTTATAAGCTGCAAAGGTGAAATCTTCCTTTCTCCTTAACAAAATTCAAAATTCCATGCCTGTATGCAAATGCAGATTTGAAATCTGAAAGTTTGCACCATAAAACTCTGAAAAAATGCATGTGACAGAGGAATACTGAATTAGTAATCTAGAAACTAAGATACATGGATGACATATATATGTATAGCTTCTTTCACAGGTACCAGTATACTAAAGGTCCCTAAACACAGGGTATACCTGCTTGGTTGAACTTCTGATCTTTTTTGGTTTTATGTAACCTCATAAAATTGATTTACTTTTCAATAAAATGACACTCACTGGAGTAGTGATGACTACAACTCTTATCTCTCATCTTAATTTCAGTGATTAGTGCTCTATGTACGAGAAAGCTAAACCTGTCCTAGTATGCAGGTCCATGTGTACTATGAAAAATTCTCTAGTGATGGCAGCTACCTGGTCAGAGTATGACCAGGAAGAACACTGAAACTGGTATGAAAAGTAACACCAGAGCTAGATTTAATAAAGAGTCTAGCCATAACTATCTAGGTCTGCACTACATTATATAGACTTGACAATTTTTTCCTTCAGCCTTTGATATTTCCATTTTACTACCCCTATAGAATCATAGTTTCCCAATAAATCCAAAACAGTGTTTCAGGTCTTTGCCACCATCAGTCTGGACTATATGAAGAATGTAGAAATTTCAAGATTTACAGCTTGTTAGTCTAAACTGTGTTACAGAAAACAAAACCAAATGGCACAAGCCATTTCAAATTCTGCATTAAAAAAATGCTCCAAGCCTGACCTGCAGAGAATAGTTTCTGCATAGTCTGCCATATGGCTCCTTAATAAGTAAAAAAAAAAAAAAAAAAAAAAATCTACTATCCCTATGTCTAACAAGACAACCAGTTTACCAGATTTATCCAATTTCCATTGTCAATGACTTAGTGTCTGACTTCAGAATGATCAGTCACTCAATGATGATATAAATGTCTTATAAAAGGACTATGTCTTAGGACTACCTTTTTCAAGAAAGCAAGGTCAGCCTTCAAGCTCTGCAGAACAAGGTAGTTCTGTAGCTAGTTATGGGCTACAGGTTTTGTGTTGAGGAAATATCATATGCTCTAGCATTTACCACACTTTGCCTGAATTAATGTCTGGAAATATTTATTTTTTTTTTTTAGCTTGTTTAACAATAAAAGAGGTCATCCAATGATGAGTTTAATAATTATCTGATTTCGTTTTCTCTTTCTTTGGCTTTGTAAAATTGTGTAATTGTGTATAGACTTACATTTTTGTGTATATCTGTACAAATTGCTGTAGCTGCTTGATATCCATATTCAGCAGCTGTGGTTGGTGCAGAATGAACTCTCTATGACCCTGGAGTGAAATGCTGCATGGAGGAGGGGAGGCACAGGATAAGAGCAAAGGCCTTAAAATATTGGGCATGGGATGCTAGCAGAGTGACATGCCAATGTTTATGAGAAGAATGTAACCTAGTAACCTGGGTAAACATGTAAAACACGCATATGTAGTGCATTTGGGTCTGACATGGTCCTGCAGAAAGATCAAGGTAATAAAAATGAAAAAAAAAAAAAAAAAGAGGTCCTAAGGCAGTGAGGCGGAAGATGTTATCCTTACCAAGAGTTAGCTACTTCCAGGGAAGGGCTGCAGATGCTGATGCTTCAATGCAAAATTTCCTTCAACCCTCACTGAAACTACTGACCTCAGCACAGAGCAGGGCTTTAGAAAGGATGAACACTTCACCAGAAAAATAAAGTGAGCATACCAGGAAAACCAAGCACAGTAATTTCAATTGTCCATATTTTAAACTATGACTTATTAATATGGTAGTTGTGATAATATTAGTTATTGTTTCATTTGACTCTTGAGATTATAATTTGAGAAAAAAGTTATTGATTTTGAAGAGAATGTGTTTGTTGCCCTTTGTTTATAACATACTTGAGACCAATCGATTCCAAAGGAATTTAAGCAACATATCCTGTTGGGGTCAGTTCAAACAATGAGGGAAGCTTCAATCTGAAGCTATGGAAGAACCCTTTATGAGTCAGGCAGAATCTACTACCCAGGGTTCTCCACTTCTGTCAATTAAAAATGGTTACTGGAAAGTTCCAGGTTCTCTGTACTCCCGTTGGATAGTTTATACCACAGTAACTGTAATATTTCAAATCACCCATTCCTATTTGATCCATTGTTCAAGCCCCGCCTTATCCCCTCCTCTCCCTGGAATTCATAAATACCCGTGTAGACCCCAGACCCGGGGCTTTTTCTGGTTCCTTCCCCATACGGTGTACGCAGTTTAGTTTGTTGTTTTATTATTGCATTAAACTTGTTTTTCGGGACAACTGGGTCAAGTGGTCTCTCTCCTCAAAGCCGCCAGATTTGGTTCTGGGGGAAGCTTCCAGCATCCCATCTGGGCTGAAACCGAGGGCTTCACCATTCTATCAATCAGATGCACCAAACTGGTAGCACAAGTATACATTTACCACAGTGTTTTGTAATGTACGATTCATTGTTCATCAGACAAGGTAATATTTGCCCTATAGCAAAAAGCTTTTGGGGTATTCAAAATAAAAAAGGTAAATACTTATAAGTAGCTATTTATATGTCTTTGCTCAGTATTTTAAACATACTAAAAAATTATTTGGTTCACACACAGAAAAAGAAAACACAGATAAATGAAAAAGTGTTGCCTTCTCATTTCAGCTAAGAGATTCAAGAAGATTTAAGAGAATGCTTGCAACTTAAGTTTTGCAAATGTTTCCTAGGTCAAAGCATATATTCTGCATGTTTCATTATGGGTATGAAGAAATTAATTTTCATTAGTTTAATAAATTCAATTTTAGTATTATAACAAATAAACTATGTTCTCAAAAAGTGGTATGCAAGCAACACCTCACATCAATTGGATGACGTGTAAATTGATAGTTTCTCCTGGATCAAAAAACTTTCTGGAACCTACATTTCTAGGAACATGAACATTCAAATATTTCTTCTTCAACATAATAAATAAATTCTAGTTTTAGTCTGATAATGATATTTCCAGAGGAAGTTAGTTGATCACACATCACAGATTATTTTTTGTCACTTAATTTATCTGACTAACCAGACATATTTCTTTTATAAAGTATTATATGCCAGTAGGATTTTTCAAAAATATCATCTTCAACAAAAGTAGAAACAAAGTATACAGAATATCATCCTAAGATTCATCAAACAAGGTAATAAGTTTTCTCACATTTTAATGTGACATAATATAATATTTACAAATTATAGCTTAGTAATTTTTTTTATATATAAACTTTTACAATCATTTTTAAAATAAGAGATATTAAAAGGGAATGCAGAGAGGTTCAAAATGTAATATGTGGCTAATAAAATTAATGCAGGATTATTGCAAGGAATAATATTCATTCTCTAGAGATCAATGATACAACATTTCATTTTTAGTTGTATTTAACTTTCTGCACTTTTTGCTTCAAATGCAAATACGTTGTAATAAACTTACTCACTTTTTCGTGCTACATCTTTACCATTTGATTTTATTTCATAAAATCTTCATACTACTAGAAATGTAGTTCTGTAAAAAAATAAGGGCACTGCTCAAGAAATAAATTTATTCTGAAGTATTACCCCAGAAGGTTAATAATATTATTAGTTTTTTCTACTATGAACAGTAATGTTGAGGAGACTCTAAGAAACAGTTTTTTCATTGTGTTAGGTACTGTACCTACAGAGAATTAAATTCCTTCATAAAAAAAAAAAAAATCCTAAATATTTTAATTAAAAAACAGAGGTTCTGATGCTCTTTTTAAAGGTTGTTTGATATTCATAAATTAATTAAATTAAATTATGAAAAATAATTAATAATTAAAACAATTAATAATCTGTATTTGATCAGTTTGATTTGAGCATAATCAGAAAAGTGTCAGAAAATGGATTTTTCAGCAAATAAACATCAAATAAAAGAGCTTGGAAAAATTTTTATGTTCATACCTCAGTACAGAGAAATTATCATCTTTGACTTTTACCATGTGTGTGAGTCTGAAAAGCTGAAGATTTTCCATGAACTTACAGTTGCATAGGAATTTGAATATTTTGCTCAGTGATCCTAGCAGATCAGGAACAGGTAGAAAATGTTCTGAGGCCTCAGCTTTTGTGTATTGCCATTCAGCAAGCATAGCTACAAGCACAAATGAAAACTATATATTCACAGATGTTTTTAAAAGTAAAACCAAAAAATTGTGTATCTTTGTTTGCTTTCTACTCAGTTCTTGACTAATTCAAATTACTTTCTTGTCTTAAAGGGGAAAGAAGTATTCACAGTGTTTTGTACACATAAAATGCATTTTGGCTCTGTTTAACTATACTGGTCACTTAAACCAATTTTGCCCCAAAATTTTGCACCAACCTATTGCATCAGTATTTACAAGGTATGTTCTTCATATTCACTTGATACAATATTCATCCTTCTTTATCTGTACTATAATAAACGTAACAGGGATAACTACTTACATCAATCTTTAAAAATATTTTTGTAGACCACGCATTCTTCTGAGCATATTTATGACCATGAATTTCAAGGGTACTTAAAATATTTTTAGCAGAAATTTGGAATAGATGCAGTACCAGGACAGAAGTAATCGCAGGAACATTGGAATAGCCACACAATGAGACTGAGGTGTAACTAGAATAGGAACCAGTTTTCAACAGCTTATAATGTTAACCAATCCAGAAAGTGATAAAAATGAGGTAGCAAGGCATTATGGGGTAAAATGATTCTCTCTTCTTTTTCTGAACTATTCTTATCAATAGCCTAATCAAATCCTTACACAGTTTCTGGTTTCTCCAAGATTATCTTGAAGACAAAAAAAGGTAAAAACCTATTTCCAACAGAGCAGAGTAGATCTGGAAGAGAAAAGAGGTTTTTGAAAAGGTGATATACTAAAATAACTGGAGCCTTTCCACAGAGTGAGTAAATTGAAAACATGCATCATAATTCCCTCCATGATGGAGGGAGACTGAACAAGGCACAAGGCCTGGTTAGGGGGCATTTCTTGAAAAACTCAAGAGCTAGTTAGGATCTAAGCAAATAACCCCAATAAAGTTCTGATATGTAAACACTGATAACTAAAAATTTACTACCTCACCCATAACATTGAAGGTTTGCATTCAGAATTGTTCTATTTTGTGATTTTGAAGAAGGTGCATCAGCAGTCCGGGGGCTGGAGCGATTTACCATAGGAGTATCATAAAGGCTTTTGGCCCAAAACACAAACTCTTCCGAAGTATAGCATAAATAAATAAATAAATACATAAATACTCAGATCCATGTGAAAAGTAGTTAATAACGGGAAACAATACTGCTAGATGAGTATAGATATATACTAGATATGCTAGATATCAGTAGAGACATCTCCAGATTATAGCACATTCCAATTCTTTCTCAGGATAAAATGGGGAAATGGATGAAATGATTGTGACTATTTTTTTAATTTTTTTTTTACCAGGATTGAAAGAAAGCAGGCAATGGAACAAGAAAACAAGGAGCACTACTCACATCATCAAATATATCCAAGACGAGAGAAGTCGCAATCTGTTATAAGCTAAAACTCAACTATATAACAAAGGCAACAAAATCAGCCACGTAGTAAAATACATTGAAATGAAATATGACTTGACATTAAATTGGAAGGCTGAAAGCTAGTAATTATTTTTAAATATGGCACCAAATTAAGAAACAGTTGGTATTTGCATAGAACAGATGTTAAAGATCATTATTATAACCACTGGCAATATTGTATCTCATAATATGCAATATACTAACACAAAATAGCATAGAAGGAAAGTAAACCTCTGTTGAACATACAGTTTTATGGGCAAAACACTGGCTTGGCTAGTATTAACTGAGATCCTAAAAATATGGTATATGCCTTAAGTAACCTAAAATAGTCATACTTTGCTTATGAAAAGATAAAGTAGAAAAAAACTTGACCGAACTCTGAATAAAGAAGAAAGCATAAAGAACAGTAAGAATGACACCTCATGTAGTGATAAGTGGAAAAGAGCTTCTCACATCTGCAATGGAGCAGATGACAAACATCATTACTGCGAACATCCATATCAGCATCTAAGTTACACACACATTTGAACACTGCAAATGTACTACTCCCAATGGGAGATGTCACTGCCTGCTTCCAACCACGGAAAAAAAGAACGATGTTTCTTGTACTCTGTTGCAAATAAACTGTTTTGAAGTCCTCGGGGCATTCAATGGAGACCTTAAAGGAAAAACATAAAATGTAAACCAGTACAACTATCTAGCTCACAGCTTAGGCAGCTATTATATGAAACAGGAAGAAATTACTTGACAGAAATCAAATATGCCTAAAAAACCTCCAGAAGAGTTTACAGAAAAAAAAAAAAAAAAAAAAAGAAAATAAACTTTTTAAACACAGAGTGTGTCCTAGCTTCAGTAATACTGGGGTAGATTGTAAAGCAGAGAGGGTTGTTTTGGGGTTTTTTTTGGTCTTTTTTTCCTGAAGTAAAAGGACCGTCAAAAGATGAAAGACTAGATGAGCTTTGAGATAGGCATTCTGGTAATGGCAAACCTTGATCCTTCCTTCTGCTTTTTACTGATTTCTCCCCAGCATGGGTTTACAAAGAAGAAATTCTCTTGAAAAAGTATACACCTTCATTTTGTTAAGGATGGCAGCAATAACTTCAGTACACAGATTAGGAAAAGAGATAAATGAAAAGCCAGAGATTTTCAAGCACTAAAAATATCTTCTACAGCTTGAACTTGACTTGGTAGTCCCAAGTTGTGTTTTAATGTTGCTGCTTATTATACTTATATTTTATTTGCTCCTTTCCTACCATCTAATAAGGAAACTGAAACTGCAAGGATAAAAAAGACAGAGAGGGAAAGACATACATAATGTAATTCATACAAAAGTTCTCTAAGTGGCTCATTTAGATATAGTTTTGACATATGGGCTAAATTAAGACTTTAAATAGTGCAATACATCTTTTAATGTGAAAGAAATAGTATAAATGGGACTCAATTAATGAGCGGAAAATGTAAAAGACATTCTGGAAAAGCTATAAATTGCTTACTAAAATAAACCAGCAAAATTAATAGATAATGACTCTTGCAGCTCACTGTCATGTCCTCTTAACCACAACATCCATCAGAAAGAAAAACATGCTTAGACCCAGTTATTTTACTTATTGAAGCTGCATGAGTGAACACTCTGATGAGGAAAATTGAAAAAGTCTCTTAAAACTGCCAACACAGAGGAGAAGCAGGACTGCAGATACAAAAAAAAAAAAAAAAGGGTTAATCCTTCTGAACCCCTCTTGTTCACACCTGGATCCCTGGTTCTGAAGTAAAAAAAGCGGCCTCTATGGGCAAGGCATGGCTGCTCAGGGTAAGGGGATGGCTTTGCTCTGCGCTCCAAGCAGAGCCTGCCTGCCTCCCAGGCTGCTGCTCCTGCGGGCTGGGCGGGCAGAGCCGCAGGCGGATGGCACAGCAATGGCACAGTGGGCTGCCCTGCGGGATGGGACAGCGCAGGGAGGCGGGCAAGGGGCATTCCCTGGCACTGCTGTGGCAGTGTTCCTCCCAGGGAGGAGGGGAACGAGGCAGCAGGGCACAGCGCTGTGTGTTTCGCCACAAAATGATTAAGACAACAGAAGTTTTTATTTCCTTTCCTGTAACTGTTGATGTTACCCCTATTGCCATCTCCTGAGATAAATTATTCATTTCAGGCTTCAGCAGTTTTATTTCGTGCTCACAGAGGAAAAACTGATGAGGTGTTGTGATTATTTATATTACTGCTGGAGATGGTGACTTTAACTCTGACATTCAAAACTGATGTATATAGTTCTGCTTTACAAAAGGTACATGTGATAGTTATCATGTAATTTTTGATTAGTGAGCTACCATTTAGCTCCTCAAAGAACAGCAATTCTTTTCTTTTTTTCTTTAATTAGACAAATATGAATAATGCAAAATATTAAGATGATTTCTGTTCTTTGATCTACCTTTATGAAGACTTTTCTGTGTTACAGTATTTTTAATTACTTCTAAGACAATCTAGCCAAGCATTTTCTACCACTCTTAGCAGTGCTTAGACTCCAATAAAATTCTTTGTATTTTTACTTAATTTATCTAGTGTCTCACCTAAATACAGTTCTAGGTTGTTTTTCCTTTCTTTTACTTCTTATCATTCACATGGAACTTTCTGATTATTAATTTATACATCATTTCTTATAGCACTCTTTCTGAAGTTGCTAGAATGCTCTCACTTATTGTCTAGCTTCTCTGTATCCTCAAATATTTATAATTTTTTCCATTATTCTTTTCCAGTTCACTTTTGCACACTGTTGGAGTTTGTGATCTTTCTGATATTTAAAAGATGGGAAGCAGAAAAGAGAAATTATGTCAATAGAAGTAAGCCAGACACACTCTACCCCACTTTCAGAGTACCATTTGTGAACCAAAAAGTCCTTAGTCTGAAACTTGGCAAAAGATAGAAGAAGCTGCTTTGGAGAAGAAAGGTGGGCCATGGCCTTCAGTAACTTTCAATGACAAATATACATTGATGTCTGTCTTCAAAGCATTTCAGATTTGACAAACTCATCTTTTCACTAAAATTCATCAAGCCAAAATATTCACATTATTTCTAGTCATCTTGTAAGCCATTCATCTTTCAGTGGGCATTGCTGGTGTTTTAGAGTGATAGTGTCTTTGGCAGGAAACTCAAGTGATGCTGGGGGAGGGAGAGATGGAGGGACAGTATTTTTGCAGTGTTTCTGGAGAAAGTTTCCATATTCAGAGAAAAATTACAAGCATGACAAATTATAAGCCTGTGATGATATGCTTGGATATATTATCATCTGGAGACAGAACAGTCAAATATTAAACACTCATGATAAGCCTATAAAAACATGGGCATATGGAGGTCTTCATGTATACATCCCGTTTCTCCAGAAGAAAAGACCAAGTCAAATATGTATATTTGCTTTCTTATAACTTCACACATGCATAGACCTGAACCTTTTTATCTGTGCGTTATCACAGGCAGTTTAGTTGCATCGCTTTGTTTTGGTTACACTAGTAATTTTACATATAAAGAAAACATGTATTTTTCTGTTTGATTTGGGAACTTCATCAAACTAACATCAGTATTGATTCTAGTCATTTACACAATCCCAGGGATAAACAATGCAATGATTTTGATATATGTTGGCAGAGTGGCAAAATGTGATTGAGAGCAAATATTGGAATCGGACTCACGAATGGAGAAAATATGCAAGATTTTTAAAGAAATTTAAAGATCAGAATAAGAGTAACAATTCAAGAAAATTGATAGAGATGCATAGAGGTCTTTACATCTGAATATTTTTGAACCACCCAGGCAATAAGATTATGCTATGGATAAGGCTATAGGTCCACAGAACAGTGGAAA